>OX421278.1:6471132-7740358 GCA_949125355.1 Agriopis leucophaearia | reverse complement strand
ACTGCAATAAATATGATTATTCAGTGGCAGTGTCGAAATAAACTGTTAATTAATAAGAGTTCAAACAAGCGCTTACACAAAAATCGGCTTCTATATAATTCTAATATACAGGGTTACACAGAAAGAGAAAGAACACATTTTGAACGCGGACTTTTATTTTTAAGGCAACCTAATACTGGATTCCAGTATTAGGTTTCCTTAAAAATAAAAGTGAACGCGGACTTTTATTTTTAAGGCAACCTAATACTGGATTCCAGTATTAGGTTGCCTTAAAAATAAAAGTCCGCGTTCAAAATGTGTTCAAAATACTATACGCAGTGATACAGTGAGTGTGTTTTGTCGAGACTTAGGTTCGAGTTCGAGTTCCAGTGATAACCGTAGCAAAAGACTAAGAAAGAGGGTAGATCGATTTGGCTATACCTAACTTTGAACTTTTTCACCAACCACCCGCATTCTTCAGTCTTCCCGTGAACATGGTGCATGTAACTGCGTCGAAATATCGGGAGCTCCTTCCACAACCTTACCACGGTAAATATCCCGTAAATAATCATTTAACTTTAGTGAACAACCGTGATAGTTTAAAACAGTGTTCAATACATAAAAGTTAAACAATTTTTTTTATCAATGCCAGTGGGAAGGTTTGCCGACAGAAAGGGCAATGACATTGGATTCTTATCTCAACTCACAAGTGATAGGTATAGAGACGAATGAATCCAATATTTTGCATTTCAGATATTGCTTTTGCCTTTATCCTTTAATCCATTGCTGCTCAGAGAATCCTGAGTTAAGGTTCATAAATATTTATACTGTCGTTATAATATTGTTATTGCAATGCTGGACGTTTTATATATCAAAATAATTACATGTATGTAAGTGTGGTGATAATGACAGCGAAAATACGAATCCAACCTTTTTAAATTCGTTCTTAAAATTGTAAAATCAGACATGCCGCCTGATGGTAAGCAATTACCGCCGGCACCAGGGGCATCACAGATACGTTGCCGAACAGAAGACTGTATTAACAATAGAAAAACATCGAACAGGAACGAAAGTGAATTATAATTAAAAAATTATATGCTATGTTTTTTTTAAATGTTATTAAATTGGAGCGATGGTGGCTGACCGGTAGTTGTACAATCTGACGGCACCCGGTTTGATCCTCAGGCATGCACCAATGACTTATTCAGTACCTAAATAAATTACATGTAGTTTCGATGCCATCTCTCAAAAACGGTTAAGGAAAACATTGTGAGGAAATCAGTATGTCCAAGAACCCCATCAAAAGTTCAAAGACATGACATTCACCAAAATATACTGGGCCAGCATGGTGAATTAGAGCCCTTCTTTGAGAAAGGCTTGAGAAGTGGAAACATGGCTAAAATGGTGATAAAATAATTCACAAGTACCGCTTATGAACATACACAGCACGCAGACGCGATAAAATCCGTTTAAAGTGTACCATTTTGTTAATTAATGTTTAACGTTGGCAGAAAGTTCAGTGCCTATAATATTGTAGACATGGAGTGCTTACCGCCCAGTATCTTTTTCAAACATTTTAAAAGATAAACATTTGCAAAGTAGGAGCAAAAAAAAATTTTTTTTTTTTATAAGTTATTTGCATATCGTAACTTAAGCAGATCGCTTGCTAGTGTTTTTCATGTCATGTGTTTTTTTATTAGTAGAATAAATTGCTATTTAACACCAGCAGAAAAAAGCAATTCCTAGAAACTTTATAGATGCGTAAGAACGAATACTTTTGATAATTAGATTAATTAGTCATCATGCCTGCATTATTCCAAGATCTGATTTTCAGTCGAACATTGAAACAATTTTTTTATATTTTTATTTACCTTTGGTCAGTAACTTGCCTGGTGATAAGCGACGCTGTATTCGAGGACCGAACTCGTTGATCTAGAAGAATTCTATTCTCTAGCAGCCTTTAAGATGCCTATATTGTACTAAATAAAAAACGTTTACTTTTTTTAGTAATCAAATGCTTCCAAACTTGGCTCGAGCCTTCTGACTTAACCCGTTTTATTGTCCCCCGTGACAGACTAAGCTTAACAATTTACCGCCTGTTTATTTTACGATTCTGCGACGCTCAAACTGAAATGGCGTGAACTATATTTAGTTTCGTGCAATAAAGTAAATTTTATTAGGACGCCATTAGGAGGGTAACATCTCACTACAGTTAACCAAATTATGAAAGGATCTGACATATTGTGACACCACACATATTGCCAGCTACCGGCTAAGTACTACCATAGACCTAAACTTTTTTTTGTGACATCCTAAATCTATGGTACTACCGGTACAAAGTGCGGCAGTACTTAGATACACAATGTTTTCCCCAATTCTTGGATTAGGACTCTCTACATTCGTGTCACAAATGCCACCCACGTTGAAGAGTTCGTATCTATTTATCTATATTACCATATCCTCGTTAGAAATATGTTCATTTCTCCCCGTGTAAAGTAATAGCCTATTGTCACATAATATAATAGCAGTACAAAGCCTAATCTAGTGCGGTCGTTCCACAATTTAACCTATAACCGCACTCATTGAGCTAACTATGTGGTACGGCAATATATAATAGGTTGGGGAAAAAGACTTTTCGCAATTTGTATGTATAAAGTTGTAGTAAAAATCTCATCGGTTGTACTGTTTGTATCTGGCTGGTTTTAATGCCATTAAAAATTTGAAATTTAAAAAAGGAATACAAAAAGTAAAAAGCAATTTCTCGCCATTTTTCAATTGTTTTTTTGTTCGACAAAATGAGTGAGTCTAACGAAGAAATTCGATATATTGTGAAATTTTATTACAAAAAAGGGAAAAATGCGACACAAGCCGCGAATAAAATGTGTGACGTTTATGGACCTAATGCGGTGTCATCAAGAGTAGCACAATGTTGGTTCAAGCGTTTTCAGTCCGGGAATTTTCATGTCAAAGATGCAGCTCGCTCTGGTCGCCCTGTTACGGATAAAGTCGATGCCATTTCTGAAAAAGTGGACCAAGATCGGCATATTAGTAGTTACGGCATAGCTGAAGAACTGGGGATTGACCACAAAACAGTTTTGACCCATTTGAAAAAAACTGGGTAAACAAAAAAAACTCGATATTTGGGTGCCACACGAGCTCACTGAAAGAAACCAAATGAATCGTGTACTCATTTGCGATTCTCTATTGAAACGTAAACGAAACCGAACCGTTTTTGAAAAGATTGATCACTGTTTTAAACTATCACGGTTGTTCACTAAAGTTATATGATTATTTACGGGATATTTACCGTGGTAAGGTTGTGGAAGGAGCTCCCGATATTTCGGCGCAGTTACATGCACCATGTTCAAGGGAAGACTGAAGAATGCGGGTGGTTGGTGGTTGGTGCGGGTGGGTGGCTTTTTCACCAACCACCCGCATTCTTCAGTCTTCCCGTGAACATGGTGCATGTAACTGCGCCGAAATATCGGGAGCTCCTTCCACAACCTTACCACGGTAAATATCCCGTAAATAATCATATAACTTTAGATTGATCACTGGTAATGAAAAATGGATCACCTACGACAAGAATGTGCGCAAACGGTCATGGTCAAAGGGCAGTGAAGCACCACAGACTGTAGCGAAACCCGGATTAACACGTAATAAGGTGATGCTGTGTGTATGGTGGGATTGGCAGGGCATCGTTCATTATGAGCTTTTACCGCCGGGCAAAACCATCGATTCGGATCTCTACTGCCAACAGCAGATGAGACTCAAACAAGAAATTGAGAAAAAACGGCCGGAATTGATCAACAGAATGAGTGTGGTCTTTCATCATGATAACGCCAGACCGCACACATCTTTGGCCACTCAGCAAAAATTTAAAGAGCTTGGTTGGGAAGTGTTAATGCAACCACCATATAGCCCTGACCTTGCACCCTCAGATTTCCACCTGTTTCGATCTCTTCAGAATTCTTTGGGTAGTGTTAGATTAACATCAACACAGGACTGTCAAAACTACTTGTTGCATTTTTTTGATCAGAAGTCCCAAAATTTCTACAGTAACGGAAACATGTCACTACCTACAAGATGGCAACAAGTTATCGAACAAAATGGGACATATATATTATAATTAAATGTAAATAAACTTGAAAAAAATATGTCTTAAATTTGTTTATAAAATACGAAGAAACTTTTTCCCCGACCTTATATATTATATATTGAACTGGCAATTTGACTCTACAATAATAGGATTTTAGATATAAATATTTATATCGAAGTTTTGGTCCACACTATAGGCTTATACTATTTGAATGTTATAAAATGTAGACAATAAAAAAAAAACAACTGGCAGGATTCGAACCTACCAGATTACGTCAAAACGTTTTAACTGCTAAGTAACGGCCGCTTCCCTGTTGGCTTTCAAATTCTAGAGCTGTCTTTGCAATCAATCTAAGCGTTAGTGACGCCATCTACATTTTCTTAAAGCAAGTAACAATCGAAAGTAATTTTGTAAATTTGCCGGCCGTAAAAACTTTGAGTTAAGTACTTATTAATAACTTTTAAATAGGTTTGAAAAGCTGTATATACCATTTAGGTACAGCTTTATGTTTTGTAAAAGGTACGTTTCATTGCATGTGTAGCCATAAAATGTTCGTATCGTACATGACCTAGATGTGATAAAAATTGAATCAAGGGCATCAAAATAGCAAAATCTTCGAGTGCTGTTATATTTTATGGCCTCATGGTTTCATAGAATAGAGCACAAACGTGCTAAAAGTAAAACGTATTTTTACATTCTGTAATAAAACTTTCCACAAGATCTTTGCTATAAAACAGCGAGATGAGGTGTTATTAAAATTACCTGTCCTATCAGTCCTATTCCTGGTATATTTTACTGGCTTTACGTTTTACGTAGGTATGTACTTTTAAATGGGTACCCAAATATATGGTTGAGCGTGCCATCTACCAGTTGCTGGGACTGTGAGATCAAAAATGGTAAAAACGCCTGGATTAGATTAGACTAGGTCTCAATGGCAAACTAGTTAATACACCATTAGGCACACAAGCTGAAAATGGTTGCCAGAACACATCATTATGCCCGGTCTAAGCATTTATTTGCTCTGACAGCTCCAACAACATAATAAAAAGCAGAAAAAAGTATTTTCTTTTAATATTTCACTGAAGTACCTAGGTATACCTATCGGGATCCTACTACAGCCATACTACGTTCAAAAACCTAGCGAAAGTGGTCAGTATTCGTAGTTTCCATTCGGCTTTTTACAATTTTATTGCAGCTGTCTGAGCGAATAAATGGTTAGAACGAGTTTAGGTGTCAACTATTTAAAAAAAATGCGGTTTTCTAGTCTAAAGCTATCTCTTCAATTGCTGAGGCAAATCGTTCTAGTTACTTACTTTCACAGTCTTTTAATACCAGAGTCTGTACTTACTTTGTTATATCGATTCTAACGTAATGAAATGCCAAAAGATTATTCCAGAAAGAGAGTGAAAAACTCAAGCGGAGCTCCGTTTCTACTAAACCAATTATCCATGAATCGCCTTAAAATTGACACTTGACACTTTAGGTATTCTACTAACTTCAATAGTTTACCAATTGCATTTTAATTGTTTTCATTTTAAAACAATCGAAAAATCTCAAACAATCTTAAATTTAGCATATTATTATACTATCATTTTTAATAATAATTGTAATTAAACTGTAATTGCATTGTTTCTGAATAGTTTTTCTTAAAAACACGCTAGAATCGGGGCCTGGGACTTTAGTGCAGGACTTATCGCCCCCATTATAAATGCTATTATAAAATAATCCACTGACTATATTTTCTTATTCAACATTGGAGTATCGAATCGCATAGAATCGTATCACACAATATTCGATATGAAATTAAGCACACTTTGTTGGACAGTATACACAAATGTGTGTGCGTTATCTGTGAGTGAATGAATTAATGAATTTAAGATTTTTATTAAGTAGATAGAAATATAGCGCTCAACCGCTATCATCCTATTTTTTAAAAGAAAAGAAAAGTAAAATACTTAACATCACGATAAGGAACCCTTTTCGACCGCCTTTATACCGTTAGTGGTTACAATCCAAACATGTGCCATTTACTCGATTCGCTTGGAGTTTACTTTTATTTGCTTGGCAATTATCCTTGGGTAGCTTCTAACCCTAATTAATTGCCTTGCCTTAAGAAGTTGCAGGTACCTGGATCTGTAAGAGGCCTGCATACCTATTACTTGCTTCTGCTAGTAAGATCAAACATTTTTATTTTATTACCTATACCTACTGAATGTATTTTTTTTTTGTATTTACTTAATCACTCAACAAAATTTATTTAAAGTTTATAAACAAATTAATTTGTTATGAAATTCACTATATATATACTAAAGTAACTAAATAAATACCTAACTAAATTAAAACTAAATTAAACTGAATACCTACCCTGACTTATCCAAAAAACCCGGCCAAGTGCGAGTCGGACTCGCGCACGAAAGGTTCCGTACCATTATCTATGAAAACGAGAAAACACGTTTTTTTGTATGGGAGCCCCCCTTAAATATTATTTTAATAATTTATTTTTAAAGTGGATATATAACTCAATATTCTGTGAATATTTCAAGCGTCTACCTCTTGCCGTTATCAATATCAAGCGAAAACGAGCAAAAAAAAAACACGTTTGTTGTATGGGAGCCCCTTTAAATATTTATTTTATTCTATTTTTTAGTATTTGTTGTTATAGCGGCAATGGAATGGTTCATGAGATACAGCCTGGTGACAGACGGATGGACAAATGAACAGCGGAGCCTTAGTAATAGGGTCCCGTTTTACCCTTAGGGTACGGAACCCTAAAAAAGTACTGAACGTATTATTTTTTAAGTTTGCTTAATCGATATTAATTTTATATATTATAAATCCGCGCTTGACCACCAGCTCGCCTATGTTAATAAGCGACATAGAAGATACCTATTCACTCATGCCTTGACATTAGTTCTATCATTGTCTTTTTATCATCATTAGATGCCATCGTTATCAAACTTATGTACCAACTATAAAAAAAAACTCAAGAATATAACAAATTTTAGATATTTTTGTTTTTCTTTTTCTTCGATTTAAATACGCGCGTAATATAAACTCTGAATTAACTTCTTAAGGATTTTATTTGAATACTAGTGACTCGTAAATGAAGAATCTCTGAAATCATAATTATCAATAATGAAAATTGATCATAAAGGCAAATTTTCAGGTATATAAACGAAATTTTGAGTAATTTTTATTTATAAACCAAACCACTGAATCGATCTTGATGAATGTCTATGGGATCAATCTGAGAGTATAATTATTCTTTCAAATAAAAAATAATTTTCCAAATCAGTTTACGAATGACGGAGAACAATCCTTTTTTGAAGTCGGTAAAAAACTAAGCCCAGTATGCTTTAGAGCATTTTACCATAGACTAAACTTGTACGAGATAAATCGTTAACTTCAGTCGCCAGTGACCACTCTGAGTAGATAACGCACGTACGTACTGATACCACAGTGAATTTTCAGATTCAGTCTTATACCTACGTTGAAATAAATATTCTATAGTGCAACCTATAATTTATATTCTTGAATAAAGGCTCAATTTGCAAATTCACAGTATCAAAGTACCGATAATCCTCGGCAACAGTACTTATATCTTATGCTATATCTTATGCTATCTTATGCTATATACCTAATGTGTTGATATTTTTGCATTTTATATCCTTAAATAGGTAAACTATGATATTTATTCACGCCTTTCGGCCGAGCCATTGCTGCTGTAGAGCAAAACCTTCATTCACTAACATCGCCTAAAGCTCTCAGTGAGTTCTTATAAAAATAAAGACGCAAAACCAAATAGAGCACTTACACACGTTAATGAAAGAACCACTACCGTCCCTTTGCCGCCCGTTTGCGGTCACAAAATGGCACCACTCGCCCGTTTGCCACCTTTACCTTCGCCCACTCGGATTTACGCGTGTTTTCTTTGAATTTGTCCATGGGTGGCAGTTAAAGGCGGATTAATGGATCCTGGCATAAGTGCCACGACCGAAACTTTACAATTTGCAAAATGGGCAGCTATGGTTTATTCAACATTGTGCAAAGATATTTGAAATTATGGATAACGAGACTACGCTACGTACCTAAAGTAGATTAAAACATAAAACTATAGCCTAGTCTAAGGTAAGGTAAGGTAAGGTAAGGTAGGTCTCTGTGCATTTAGTCTCAATTTCTCACAAGCTAAATTAAACATTGTTACAACGTCATAAGTCCAGATGGATGGAATACGACGCGGTCGAAGATGGAGCAAGTTGACTAGTCATCATTATCATGTTCCCACTGCTGGGATGCAGGCCTTCTCTCAGAAAGAGGGGCCCTAATGCACCTTGCTGGCCCAATGCATGTTGATGAATGTCATGTATTTGAACTTTTGAGATGCTTGGAAATACCACTTACCTCACGATATTTTCCTACACCGATGTTGAAAGATGACATCGAAAACTGTACATAATTTATTGAAATACTAAATAAATCATTGATGCAGGGCCGAGGATCGAACTGGGTGCCGTTAGATTATAAAATGCTGAATGATACCACCCGGCCACAATCGCTCCAAGTTTGCCTAGTACGAGTAATAACCTATTAATCCTAGACTTGAACACTCCAAGATTTTCCGGAAACAATGAACCGCTTTACCTTTGTCTATAAAGGCAAGGTGGTCCATTGTTTTGTCGTTCAACATAGCAGGTTTATTCGACATTGCTTCATTTTAGCTTAAAACACGTTGAAAAGTTTAAAATTACACTTTTTAATAACTGTTTCTCGTGGGAAATGTTATTGAAAAATCTTTCTTGGCGAAATACTGACTGACATAGCTATTTGCATTTTTGAAATATATTATATAGACGTAGGTCACATTAGTATGTACTTTGTTATTCACGCGTGAATTAACCGACATTATGATAGACAGCAGACGATGTTAAAATTCTTTTCGTGTAAACAATTTTAGTAATGAGTACTATAAACTATAAGAATCCATACGTTAACGCCAGATATTTTCTAGATTTAGCGGTTCAACGATTGTTTTTTAGCTTGATCTACTCCGAGGAATTGGTAAACAAAGTCAGGTTGAGTCATAATCATCATTTCAGCCTATTATGTGACCTGCTGGGAGAATGTCATATGTCTTTGAACTTTTGAAGTTTTGGACATACCGGTTTATTCCCCATGTTTTCCTTCACCGTTTTGAACGATAACATTGAAACTGCACAATACATAATTTGTTTAGTTACTAAATAAGCCTTTGGTGTAGGGACGAGGATTGAACTGGTTGCCGTCAGATTGTAAAGCGCACATGCCACCATCGTTTTATCATGGTGAGTTTTATATTTAATTCAATCAATCCATTTATTTATCTTTTTTTATCTGTATGGCATTGTTATTATTCGGCTTTTTACAGTTAATTATATACCAGCTGTTCGACGAGTATATATTTCATTGAGAAAACTAAAAAAACTAAACTATTCAAACTAATAAATTTATTTATTGCGAAATGATCTAAACTTAATAAAAACACTATAATAAAGTTAAATGATTATTTACGGGATATTTACCGTGGTAAGGTTGTGGAAGGAGCTCCCGATATTTCGGCGCACGGCCTTACCACGGTAAATATCCCGTAAATAATCATCAACAGTGTTTAACACTATAATTATGTACAAAATAAAGTATCAAGCGAGTAAAAATACTGAGGAGAGGTAAAAAATAAGGTTATGTTTTTTTTAATTCTGTTAAAAATGGCCGCTAAGGAATACTTAAATCAATATTTTTAAAGGTGCGGTGCGTACATCGCTGTGTTAGTCTATCACGAAAGTGAACGTGTGTACTTATATCGAATAAAAGGCTCAGAAGTCCGATTAATTACAGCACCGAACTACTGAGACGAAAAAGACTCATCATTTCGATCATCGGACTAAGTAATCAAACTAGATATTAGGCATAAATAACAAGTTTCTTGCAACTGCTCCCACTACGTCATATACTCAGTATTCTGTTTCATGAATTATTAAAAACGTAATACATTCACACTAAACTGTTTTTTTATGGTTGTCATGGTAGGCTTAGTTTTGTATTTTGTAGGTGCAAGAGTTGGCTTATATACAACTATAATGGGTACTATATTAACACATATAGACGACATTTTACGATGCAACGTAGGACATAGTTTATAAAGATTTCGATAGACGGTACAAATGTTTCCATTATTATACAAATATACTGGGTTGCAATGCTGGGATGGACCCTCTCTTGATATTTTGCTCACGCCCTTTTACAGCGTGGCGTCACAAACGTCCTTCAAAGTACGGAATGATCCTGAAAGTCAATGAGATTTTCTAAATAACTGGCTAAGAGTAGGTATATGGTAGGGTTCCGTTTTTCGTAGCCTATGATTATATAATTGAGGTCACAGTCATAGTTCAGAAATTGGTGCTTACTGAAAAAAATCGAAAGAACGAAGCTCTGTGGGCTTAGCCAAATTTCAGAAGAGGTGCATCATACCAACAAACATAAGTACTTTTTATGGTTTAGTCACAAACAAAACGATAGGATAACCATTCTTTGTTAAAAAAAAAAACGAATAGGTCAATGACCTTTGCGCTAGAACTTTTGAATTTATTACAGTTTTATCGCTATAACTGAAAAAG
Organism: Agriopis leucophaearia; assembly: GCA_949125355.1. Lineage (NCBI taxonomy): Eukaryota > Metazoa > Arthropoda > Insecta > Lepidoptera > Geometridae > Agriopis > Agriopis leucophaearia. The sequence continues at coordinate 7,729,630 of OX421278.1, read as the reverse complement.
TTATATTCAAAAAATGTTCTTATATTTTTTATTTATTTGGTAATAGGCTTGCGTTTGACCGCCAACTCGCCTGATGTTAAGCGCGATGCGGTCTACGATGGAGCACGCTTGCCCTGAAGAAACCGATTCACTCGAGATTTGAAGACACCCAGATTGTAACCATCGGGGAACACCCATTCCGGCAATAATAATACGGCTTAATTATTTTAATGAAGGTTTTTAATATGACTTATCAGCATGGCAAGTAACAAGTTTCTATGTCTAATAGTTGAAAAGTACAGGGTGGACAACTTTTTGCCACTTGATAAAAAAGTATGAAACCTTACCTTCATTTTAAAAGACTTGATACTGCACCCAACCAGCAAAAAGTGGTTTTTAAACTATCTCCAGGAGATCATTTCCCTAGGATTATATGAGACTTATATCCGCATATAAGTCCGGAAAAGGGCCCACTTTATAAGTAAACTTTTACTTATATCGTGTTTATAATAGACCGCTTCAATGCCGTTTACGCCTATAATGCTCCTGTAATAGAATTGCGTCAATGCAATTAGTCCTGCAAATGCCAATATAAGTAAACTATAGGAAAATTTAAGATGAATACGCGCCACGCAATGCTTCTTTAAGCTCACATTTAGTGAACAGTCGAATTGTGTTCTGTCGGTCCAGGAATTGTTTAAACTGTTTGAATAAGGGTAGGTATAGTATTTATGTAAATATTACTTAAGTTTAATTTAATAATGATAAATGTCAACCACAGTAGAAAATCAAAAGCTTATTGTTGTTAGTATGGTGTATATTCGTAGGGGAATGTGAATTTACTGAAAATTCTATCATGGTTTTAACTAAAATTTTAAAGCGCTTCGTGTAATTTACTTATTTATATTATAATATTTAATATTTTACTATGAAAATATCATGAACAGTTACCATTTTTTCGGTGAGCATTGCCAAGTGTGACTTAGCGCCAATATAAGTAATATTGGTTCTATATTAGCGAATGTTAAAACCGAAGAAGATTCGCCATATTGTTACCAATTAGGGTTCCACATTGTCCAGATAAAAGCAAACTCTATTGATATTCATAGATTAGCATGTTATAGGAATATTGTAAGGGTTTGTTGTGCGTATACACTTCTAAGGTAATGTAAAACCAGACAAGAAATATAAATGCTTTTAAGTAGTTTAACTTGAATTTACTTATATTGGCCATCAAATATTAGCTTATATGAGGTTATAAGTATAAATAACAAGAGTGATTGCGCCTCGGTGTATATATTCCTGGTAGATGCTCCTCGATGAGTCTTAAGATTTAAATGCTCCTAAGATGTTATCTTATAGGCGCATATAAGTCTGAGTTACCGGATTAATTACTCCTGAGTGCAATTAGTTTTGTTCCTAGCTTTTATAGGAGTCTTAATCAAGTAGTGGCCAAGAAATATGATCCTATATACCGATATAAGTTCAAATTATAGGATTAATCGTACTGAAGTAAAAACGGCATTCATTAATGCTGTTAAAAGCGCAGTAGCAAATACCAAAACCATCATCGGAGCTATATGAGTCCACATAGCATTATAAAATCGCATTCCAGGACTACTTTGCTGGTTGGGCACATAAAAGGGGTAAAGCGAAAAATATAATTTAATGCTCATTTCATTACCTAAACTGTAATTGTGCATAGTTTCATGCTTTTACCTTAATAATTATAGGTAAGAGAGAAGATTTAAAAAAAATTAGGACGGACAGAGAGACGGACAGACGGACAGACGGACAGACGGGCAGACGGGCAGACAGACAGACGGACAGACGGTCAGACGGACAGACGGACAGACGGACAGACGGACAGACGGACAGACGGACAGACGGACAGACGGACAGACGGACAGACGGACAGACGGACAGACGGACAGACGGACAGACGGACAGACGGACAGACGGACAGACGGACAGACGGACAGACGGACAGACGGACAGACGGACAGACGGACAGACGGACAGACGGACAGACGGACAGACGGACAGACGGACAGACGGACAGACGGACAGACGGACAGACGGACAGACGGACAGACGGACAGACGGACAGACGGACAGACGGACAGACGGACGGACAGAACGAACTTATAACGGTTTCTTGTCGGCCTACGGAACCCTAAAAACAACAAAAGATTCATTGTCAAAAGGTAATACGAAGCTTAATTTACGTGTCAAAAGCTCTTTTCCCGGAATAAGGTCATACTTGCGAGCATAATATATTGTTTACGTGTGGTTCTGGGTAGAATAAATGTAATAATCTGAATGTTGGGTGGGATTTAAAAGCTAATGAATGAAAGTACTTTATCGTGTGACGCCACTGTATACTAATGTTACTGGAAATTTTGTTATAAATTAAAATTTCACGGAAGACGCAGCGTAGGTAGGCCTCCCACTAGATGGACCGACGACATTGTGAGAGTCGCGGGCATCCAGTGGATGCAGATGGCAGGATGTCGTTCAGTGTGGAGGTTAAAGGGGGAGGCCTATGTTCAGCAGTGGACGTCTTCTGGCTGATGATGATGAAACAATTTCACAGGAAGCGGCCAATTGTAAGCGCTGATATCCGATATGGATGCCATGTGCTCAACAAAGAGTGCCTAGTGTGTCTTACAGTCTGAGGAGTACAATATGTCCTTCCTCGTGATGCACACTATAATTCAGATGATTGGATGCGAATAGTTGATGTTTTTTTTTTTTTATATAGAATCGCTCTAATTTTGCCCACCAACTCACCTGATGGTGAGGCTGAATATGGAACACGTTGATATAGAAGAAATCTAATCACTCTAGCCTTAACGATGCCTAGAAATCAGGAAACAAGGTGGACGGCAGGAAATTCCATTCTTGGGCAGTACGTATCATATAATCTTATTAGTGAGCACTTAAATAGGACTCATTTTTAGCCTGTAATTGTTGTGGTTGTCAGTTGTTACACAAGTAATTCAGAATCAGATAATAACTATTTTGTCAGCTTGTTGCCTGTTGAATGTGGTCGAACAACTATCCGTAAGAATTTAGAAGGTTCCTGTACGAAGTTTTACTGAATAGAAAGGGCGTAAAGAACGTTGCCATAACAGTTAATGGAAAATTTTATAATTCAGTCAATGCCATAATCCAATCTACTTGACACGTGACTTGAATTAATATTAACTAGACATAAATAAAATACGCTTCCAATTGCAAGAGTATAAAATTGCAAGATTGCGAAATCGGAAAGGTTATTTTTGAGAGTGAAAATAAAATTAGATTTCTTTTAATAGTACCTACTTATTTAATAGCAATAACATATTTAATGTCCTTACTTAAAAACGTTACTCAAGTTAATCTATGCTTAAATTTGCTCTGTCTTGTTTTCGAGTGTGACCATTCCCTTCAGCGAGTAGTTGAGAGAGCAATTTTAAGAATTACAACAACAACTTTTTAGTAAGACCCTAAATGAGTAACCTGTCTTACATTTAAATATTCAATTGTTTTTTACCATAAGTTTAATGACGTATTAAATTAAATGAGAGATACAAGTAGTAGCTTTAGAGTGTTTTTCATGAAACAAGTTCCACAGCAGAGGAGCTGAAATTTGCATGTTGTAGTTGCAGGTGTTATTACTGTGTTTGGATGCTAGAATTTTTTATTAATTTTGCTATCGTTAAAAAGTATTCGTGTACGATGCCTAAAGTTCTTAAAATAAATAAATATCTGGGACATTATTGTACACATGGTCATCTGACCCAAAACTAAGCAAAGCTTGCAATATGGCTGCCATAGACTGATATAGACATACATATATATTTTTTAAATACTTACTGAAATAGATATTAACACCCACATATAGAACAAACACAAATGTTCATCACACATATGTTTGACCTAGGTGGGAATCGAACCTACGCCCCCAAGCGCAGAAGGCAGGTACACTACCAACTGAGTTAACGAGGCTGTCAAAAAAGAAGCTTAATAATTAGTCAAGAGGCTTAAAAGTGCTACTCGAGTGATAGTGATTGATACGCGATGACAGCGCCGCGTCTGGGGGACTTCTTTCATGAAAAGCACTCTACCTAGTCTGTAGGAATAAAACAAGCAAAACTACACCTATAGGACAATTCGTATAATATTGCATTGAGTAAGGGCTTTTTAAAGCAGTTGCGATGACTAAGATCTATTCTATAAAAATCTCCAAAATACACATCAACTGCTCCTCATGCTATAAAAACTTTTAAATCACTCTCAAAATAAATGTTGTGAAATAATAAATATAATGTACAATTGATTTGATAACCACTAGACCATTTGATGAAAATCAACCTATTCGGAGAAAAATTGCCACTCCGTTAAGCTTTTTATCATGTATGATATTTTATCAGGCTCCAATAAAAGTTATTTAAAGTTACTGGTGTTATCGAAAGCTTTCGACAGCTCTTGGAAAAAGCTTTCGAGTTCGAAAGTCTATCTCGAGAACGTTTTAGAAACGCGATATTCCTGAAAAATATAGACATCGGATAGGCAACATTTATCGGATAGGAAAAAGACAGTTTTTATAAACTTCGAAAAAGGCTTCGTATAAGTTTCTTTGTCAAAACAAATTTCATTTAAAGCTACAACAATAATATTCTACACCTACCTATCCTATCAGCTGTTCTATATATTACATTGAAAAAACTTAAAACACTAATCTAATTGAACATCGTTTATACTATCTATAAGCAACACAGGTCTATTATAGATAGTTCCAATGATTTCTAATTTCAGGCAGAGTGCCCAAAATGCGGCCAGCCTCGCTGGATTGCGAGGCTAACTTTCTGACCAAAATACAGTTCAGCATTTTGGTCACGCAAAGAAACTTTCAGTCTACCCGAAAAATCCTTAAAATTTTCGAAAGCACTCGTCCCCCACGGTCTGAATGCTTCTACCCCAAAACTACCACAAATAAGAAACCTCTAATATAGTGAAACTGAACTTGACAGTGAATAAAGTATCTACTCATACTTCGCAAGGTAGGGATATGTCAGGTTTTTCACCAACCGAGATCAATATTTTATAGAGGTGTTTTTAAACTCTGTGAGTTACGATTGTGAATTGTTCGCCTTGCACGAATGAGTAGTACTCATCTGCGAAATTAGTTTCAGAGATGACGAGGGTAAAAACAATATTGATCGGTCTAGCTTAAGCAAGTTACTTTCCTAAAATGGTTTAAAACTTGACATCGGTATTTCGTGTATCATGTTTCGCAAACAGGCAATGTCGATTGCTCTAAAATGTATTACTTTAAAAGGAAAAAATCCGACAATGGTATTTTTGGTGCATCATATTTCCCAAACGGTAGGTACATATGAACAAAAAAATATGTACTAAACCTTACTGATTTTAAAAGACATATTCTAACGATAAGTACCTCATCTGAGTACGACTCAAATTACGTACGTCGTGAGTACGTAAATTTTTTTTTTCGTTCCTACTATTTGTTTATAATGACGTCAGTGGTTAGAACGCTCGGGACGTACACCAGGATGGTGCAGGTTCAAATTCTGTCGGTCGTTTTTTTTTAATTATCTATACCGAACATATAAATTATAGTAAATCCTAAAGCGTGGAAAAACAGCAGTAAAAAATATTTTCTTAATAAAGTTAATTATGAACATAGTTTAAATTGTATTCCTAATTACGTTGTTCCTAATAATGTTGTCATCGATGAGTTTCCGCGCCAGACTAGGGGATCGATTGTAGAATCGCTCGTATGATATTTTGCATGAAAATATCATGCGAAATGACTGACTTTCGAACGAAATCCCAAACAAAAGTAGTTAACGCAACGAGTTTATCACAATTCGAATTTACTTTCTATCAATAGAAAATCTTTCGTTGCGCATGATATTTTGCACTAAAATATCATATTTTTTTATATGCGAAATGATTCTAATATCTTGATATTTTACGAGCGATTCATGAATCGAGCCTCAGGTTTAGTTTCGCCATTAGTATAGGAAAACGCCTAGACTTTTGGGGCGTTACCTAATTATGATAGTGATTCAGATTTTATGGTTACGATAGCTTTATGCCTGATTCATAAAACAGTGCCTAACTACCTAATTCTGTAGCCACCGTCTGTTGCTAACGCTTTTTTTATAGGTGCCTGAATTTCCAATAAATCCTTAAATGCTTATAGAGTTCTAGTGGGTTATGTTTGATACTTTTTATGTTTTAGGTGCTTTTTCTTTTTATACTGAAAAGGTTAGGGTGGGTGTGAATGAGATTTTTCATCATCATCATCACTTGTGGTATTAGCTCGTAAGTATTTTCTATCTGTTTGTAATCATCTATCTATCATTTCAGCCATAGGACGTCCACTGCTGGACATAGGCCTCCAATTTCCAAAGGGGCGTTTAGACGTTACGAAGTGGAATATATGAACAGAGATGTGTGAGTGAAAGATCGCTCCTTATAGAACGTACCACAAGTGCGAGAGAGAGAATATAACCATATCTGATACTGTTTTTCTGACGAATCTCTAGAGCATTTCCGCTTTTAAAAAGCGGAAAGTGGAAATGCAATAGAGATTCGTCAGAAAACAGTTTTGAAGATGAACTTCCGCAAAGTAACGCCTGATTTAATCAACTATTTTTGATACTGATGCTTACGCTTACGATACTTACTGATGATGTCACGCGATAGAATCCGGAACAAGAATATTCGCCAAAGAACCAGAGTCACCGACATAGCTATTAAAATTTTCAAATTGAAGTGGCAATGGGCAGGCCTCATCGCTCGAAGAACCGACAACCGATGGGAAAGAAAAGTTCTTGAGTGGAGACCACAAACCGGAAGATGCAGCGTAGGTAGGGCCACTAGATCCCACTAGATAGACTGACGACATTGTGAGAGTCGCGGGCATTCAGTGGATGCAGATGGCAGAATGTCGTTCAGTGTGGAGGTTAAATGGGGAGGCCTATCTTTAGCAGTGGACGTCGTCTGGCTGATCTAAGTACTTGCCGAATTTCAGCTTCATATACCAAGCTATAAACACAGTACATAGCTTATAGTCGGCTCCGAAAGGAGACCATTATACTCATTAATTCGCCATGACCATTGTAACTATGAAATCGCGAAAGATTATCAGTTTTACAGATTTCGTAAAAAAAATATGCAACAGCTGACTTTATTCGTGATTTCAATGTTGGTCCCATAGTACAAATTATTCACTCCTTTCAGCGTAGTGCCACCGTTCCGTGTAGCCCTGTATTATGTAAGAAATTACAAATAATGTAGACACCATCGCCGTTTTCCTCTCTTGTTACTTCGCGAGAGTAACAACTCGGTGTCATGTCTACATATTAGCTTTCATCAATGTTTCTCCCCCGAGCTTTGTAACTCTAATAGTACCCGAGTGTCACTACCCGTGTCATAATAATACATGTGACAGCATCAAATTAACACACACATCAACTGCGTTGTATTGACAAGGTAACAAGGGTAGACACGGAAGACCAGTTTGTAATTTACATGCTGATACAAAAAACCAGCCAAGTGTGAGTTGGGCTCGCGCACTGAAGGTTCCGTACCACCCGAAATGCAAAAAGTAGTGCAAAATTACAACATCACGCACAGGTCACCCACCCAAGTACCGACCGCACCTAACGTTGCTTAACTTGGTAGTACGGGCAGACAGACAGACGCATAGACAGACAGCGTAGGCTTACTTAGTAATATGGTCACGTTTACATTTAGGTACGGAACTCTAAAAACAATATGGAGCATGTATGGAAAGTTTGGAACAGGTGTCAATATACTCAAAGATATATAAACTATGGATATTATTACATCAGCGCTCAAAAATGTCCGCACTCCGCACCAAAAGAAAACTTAAACCACACTAAGGTAATCTGTGCATTTAATCTACATTTGTTATAAGCTGACTTAAGGTAACTCTTTATTAAAATACCACATAAACAAGAAACATGCACATTAAGAAACAGATACATTAAAAGAAAACTATTATCTAGACTTTTAACAGGCGGCGTTATCGCTTAAAGCGATCTCTTTTAGGCACGGAAAAGAATTACAACATAAAAAATAGAGGCCATAACTAAAATAACTCAGAAGTAAATATCTAAGCAAATAACAACATAAATAGGCTACAAATACCTAAATGTATCATATAGACATTGTTCTATACGTATATAGAACATAAGATTTAAATTAGTTTTGTTGGTCTCATGTTGTCTAAATGAATAGTGTTTAAATTATAGGTGAACGAATGAATGAAAGTGAATAAGAGGAAAACAATATTTAGTTTTTAATTTGCACATAGATTAGTTATTATTTTGGCTGGTACTACCTCTCTATGTACTTTTCTTGTAATTAAACGTATTCTGTTCTAAAAAGTATTAGCTACGCTCCGTGGTTTAACCCACGTGGATTACTCCTTATATCATCAGCAATCTGCCAGTGAAATCCCGTCAAAATCTGTCCAGCCGTGTTGGAGTCCAAAGGGAACATACTCGTACATACATACACACATTAACTATAATATAAAGTACTAGTTGCGTCCCGTGGTTTCTTTCGTGTGGATAACTCCTTATAACATCAGCTACCTGCCAGTGAAAGTCCCGTCGAAATCGGTCCAGCCGTTTTGGAGTCCATAGAGAACATATATATCGCCTTTTATATCTACACTAATATTATAAAGAGGAAAGATTTGTACCTATTTTTGTATGTTTGTAATGAATAGGCTCCGAAACTACTGAACCGATTTGAAAAATTCTTTCACTGTTGGAAAGCTACGAGTACACTATCCCCGGGTGACATAGGCTATATTATATTTTGTGGCGAGGCCGAAGGCCGAGCTTACACTCGTGCGAAGCCGGGGCGGACGGCTAGTATTAGATAAATAAATAAAATAGTATATCCTGTCCAAAACATTATATATGTTATAAGAATTAAGCGAAATAGCACTTCCTGACTGACTCACTCATGATACTACTTGACCTATATACGAAGCTGACATGTAGATTCCTTATAATATACATGTTAGCTAAGAAACTAATTAGCGTAAGAGACAAATCAAAGGGGAAAAATTGAGAAAGTTGAGGCTTACTTAAAAATAAAAGAGCACGTTGTCGCGGGCAACAGCTATAGTAAGTAATATTTTACAGTAAACACTAGAAAATTTAATTGATAAAATACAAATTTACAATGGGCAGATAGATACCTATTTGCTAGGTGGTTAATAATTAGAAGCTACGAGTAAAACAAGCTAATCTTGTCATAGAGCCGTTGCACAAGTATGTTAACAATCCCAATATTTACTTAGTGTAATACAATAACCGTGCTACATATTAAGCATTTAAAGCTTTTATTACATATACGAGTATGATCAAGTTTTTAATATATTATGTTTTATACTCCTGTTGGTAACATTACCAATACAATTACTTGCTTAGGTGTATAGTGGGTGCTTTTATGGTCACTATACCCTGCACTAGGTCTCGTCAGAGTCTGTATTGCAGGGTACAGTTCCTTCTGGCCCTCTGGCCACTTTATATTGTAATTATTTATGCACACTCATACAAAAATATATATTTTGGTACTTTATTAACACAAAAACATTATATCTTATCGTAACTGTATAAATGTACCTATTTTAAAATAATAATAAACATATCTGTTTTTAAGGTTCATGTCTATAGTTTTAATATATATGTTTTGATAGTACCAAGTTAAATTCGGATGATTTTGTTCCCGTTATCTTTTACGAGAAAGTCACGTCGACTTAAATAAGCTGAACCTTTCAAATTGCTATGTCAAACTGTAATTTTTCGTACAGAAAAACGTGATCAAATCCGCCTACAAAATGTTCCGGTGTTCCAATCCGTGATGAAAATGTAAGAATCGGATCTCAGTCGTACGTTAGCTGGCGAACGACGCTACACGCCGCAGTGCGCGAGGAAACCGCGCTTTTCCGACGGCGCTACTAACTGCAGAATATACTGTGATAAAAATGATAAACAAAAAATCAGTGACTGTTTAAGAAACCGGAAAAAAATTGGAACAATCTCGAAACTCTCTGTTTGAAGTAAAAGATGTGATCAGCTTTGGTAAGTTTTTAAGTATTTCGTAAAACTTTTTCAGTTAATGTTTTCAGATAAAATCTTGATGAATCCATATAAAAACTTTTGTGAGTGTTGCTTAATCGTAGATTCAAGATATTAAATAACTTAATATAAGTGTTACCTCCTTGACAGGAGAGCAAATCCTTTTTTTTTGTATCTTTTGTTTCTGTTTTCTTTCTTTGTTTTTTCTTTATTTCAGTGATGATACTATAAATTACACATTTTAAAGACTATTTGATTAATAAAAACGATGGTGGCCTAATGGTAGCAGGTGTGCTTTACAATCTAACGGCACCCGGTTCGATCCTAGGCCCTGCACTAATGACTTATTTGATACTTATATAAATTATATGCAGTTTCAAAGACTCAAAAAAACGGTGAAGGAAAACATCGTAAGGAAACCGGTATGTCCAAGAACCTCAAAAGTTCAAAGACATGACATTCGCCAACAAACACTGGGCCAGTATGGTGGATTAGGGCCCATTATCTTTCTCTAGAAGGCGTCAGTCCCAGCAGTGGGAACATGATAGGCTGGATACATTACTGTAATAAAACGGTTTTTCTTTTGAAAGAATCAATGTCATTTTACGATTTATGTTTCTGAACATAATAATTTTATTATAGTTATTTTTCTACTCTGGATTTTTCTGCTCAGTCAACTGGACAATCTTTTGTGATTGCAGACTTAAATTACCAACATATCTAAATTGGTGTCCACAAATATGTTACGTTTATCTGACTCACAATGAGTGTATAATAAATTGTGGAAGGATGGGTAAGGATGTGGCTTCTGTACAAGACTTATCGTAAGAGCAGATTAAAACCCTCTTTTAAAAAGGAACTTTTGGGGCTAATTTGGGGATCTGACCAAGCGAGCCCAGGGAAGACAATGGTGCGGTTTGGAACGCAACGTTGTTGTATTGGCAAGGAGGGGAAATGTTCCGAGAATTTCTTGCGAGTGTTTTTCCCAGGGAACGTGCTAGGAGGTGCAATGGAGATCCCCGGTCAGGGACAGCACGCCATCGAAGATATTTTTGTAGGTGCAGTACTATATGATCTGACAGTACCACAGGTATAACAGCCGGGTATCTTAAGAACTCCCAATAAATGAAAAGTAATGGTAAATTACCATGTACGTAGGCGAGGTCGTTAAAATTACATTATCCTTACGATGATTTACGACAGCGAGGTCCATTTTAAAGACACATTAGGGAATTGGTTCACCTTTGGATGGAATTTATAAAATGATTAAGTACATAATGAAGTCTTTTTTGAATGATAATAGTTTCACTTCCTCATTTTAGGTCCTACTCTTTTACCTATAAACTTGAAGATTAGTTGAATTACCTAATTTGGCATAAGAAAGATAGGAATTAGGAAAAATAGACTCAATGATCAAAGATATTTTAAACTGTCAGAACTCAAAAATTTCCAAACCAAGAATAAGCTAAAACCGTACTGTTAAGGTAAATTAGGCATTGTTATAATGGTGTAGAATATAAATCAGTTTGTCGGTATTTTTAAAATTGCACTTTAACCTAATATACCTATGTGGTGTAGGCGTTCGGTAAGCTTTCGGTACCGCGTATACCGACCCGTGTCCCGTGCCGATACCGCTGCTGCTGGGGCAAGTGAGGAAAGGGCTTATGTGTATATATACGTGTATAAGTATACCAGAACATTTTTTTCAGGAATTTTGTACAAAAAACATCCATATGTTTGTTAATCAATGGACTGAAGAAAGAAAACTTTAAGTCTATATTCCAAATCCATCATTTACGTTGATGGATGTTTTTTTTTTTTTGGAAATTATTGTCTGCCAAATATATCCGGCAATTTTCTTAACATTCATATTCATTGTTTTTGTATACTATAAAAAAAATTACAAGGCAAATACAAGTGTTTTTTTTTTCATGTCCTGTTTTGCGATTGGTTTAGCTCAGTGGAAGCGTGTTTGCCTCATGATTCCGGGATTCATCCGCGACCGGACATGTTTAAAAAAAAATACCTATAATAAACTTGCTTTTGCCATCTCGCCTGATGTTTAAATGATGAATTCATATATTTTAAATATCTGTGCTGGGTGTTGTTGTCCGCGTTCAATAACATCCGCGACACAGGGTATCCTTGGGGAATCCTAAACGAACATTATAACCGTGAAGCGTTAATTTTACCGCTTACGCAAAAAGAGGGATGTTATACCTAAGATTAACATGTGTATCTGTGTCAATCAATTTCTGTGTATCTCTCTATAGCATCGTAGCTCCTATAAACGGCTGAACTGATTTTTATATATATTTTTTTAATGGTGACTAGATCGTGAGTATTCTTAGCTATGATTCAAGGAAATCTGTTCAGATGTTTGAAGAGCTTTATCAGCACCTTCATCGAGGGTAAAAAAATAATTTATGTTTGTGTAAATTCTTCTTCTTATGGAGTCGATGTTTTGGTAGGTAAAGTAAAATATTTATTTCCAAAGAGGCGTTATATGTAAACGAAGGATAATACATATAGTTAATTATTGTTAGTGTACTATAATGCATAATAATATTTAGAAAAGCGAAATATCACTCACGCACTCACTCGCTCACTCACTCACTGACTCATCATGAAACCTCAAGGGATACTTGACTTACGAAGCTGAAATTTGGAAGATAGATTCCTTATGGGGTGTAGAGGTCCGCCAGTAATTATTTTGAGAAACAGACGAATTAAGGGGGAAAAACCATGGTTAGTATATGAAAGGTCTTTGTTTTTGCAATGTTAAGAACTTTTGGTATTCAGGTTAATGGTTTAACATAAATAAATTATACTGTTGTAAGATTTTTACAAAAAAAGACGGGTTAATGAGGTGGATTTAGAGTTCAATGTTGCGTTGAAAATTATGAAACTACAAAGCTGTAATTTGGCAAATAGATTTCTTACGGGGTACCTACAGACTTCCGCTAAGAAATTAATTTGCGATACGGTCGAATTTCGAAGGAGAATTGAAAGTTTATATGAAAATCTACGCCTACAAAGTCGCGGCCAACAGTTAGTAAATTATAAATAGCAAAAGATTTAGTAATAAATATTGTCTAATTAATTAATAGACAATTAACGATACCGATCAGCCAACCATGTGATCATTGTGCTTTGCCGCAAACTTGTGTAAATGACAATGCACAACCACGCAAATCAGCGTGAATGTATACGAGTATGTCTGTATTGCGTGTTTTTAAACGAAGAAGAAACGTATGTATGAGAAAATGTACCATTTCCGCGTAGTACCAGTCAATATCAAGTGATTTGGGCTCGAGGGAATCCACCGGTGTATGTGTGTGTACTCTATAATGTCTATATTGATGTTTTATATTGACTGCCTTAATTTTTGCTGTAAGCCTAGCCGTTAAATAGGATTTTTGTACGAAGTGAAACTGCAATGGCGATCAAGCTTTTAAAGTATAAACAAGCTTCGTACGTTTTTGATAATTATGTTACAAATCGATGGATCACTAACATTTCGCGATAACATGTTTATCAGACTGACATTATCCTTATCACAATATCAATTACGTGTGACTTTTTCAGAGAAACTAATTATCGTATAGTTTTGGTAGACATTTGCATTATAAGAAAATAATTAATATTATTTGGTTTTGTCTTGTTCCAGAATGTATTTTTGTATGTAATTGGTTTTACGGCCTCTTTTTTAAATTTGACTTATTTTCCTGTTTAGGAGTACTTCCATGTCTATATTCAACCCCCGAAGCAAAAAGAGGGCTGTTATCAGTTTAACGTGTGTATCTGTGTGTGACATAGTATAATTCCCAAATGTCTGAACTGATTTGGATTTAATAATTTTACTAGAAAGGTGACTTGATTGATAGTGTTCTAAGCTATCATTCATGAAAATCGGTTCAGCCGCTTGAAGATTATCAGGTCTCTTATCGGAGCTTAAAAAAAAACTATTTATATTATGTCCTATACACTTACTTTTTTGATAAGGTATAACTACGTAAGTACAAATTTTATTTCTCAGTTTCAGAATTGCAATTGAAACATAATGTGTGAAACTTTACAGAATGTTAGGTAGGCAACGCTGAAACTGTAATAACTTCGACAAATATTTGAATTGCGTCTAAGCTGTTGAAGTAAGACGGTCGTAGTCCCTGACCCATACAGTCCCATAATTCAATTTAACTTTATAAGGAGGAGAAGTTTCAATAGATCAATGCAAATTACGTAGGTACTTCTTTCTTCTGATTGCATTGAACTTTGCCCGCGTTTCGTGGTTTTCCATGTATATTTAAGCTTGCGTTAGACCACCATCTCGTCTGATTTTAAGCTATGATGTGGCCTACGATGAGCACGCTTGCCTTAAATAATCAGATTCAGTGACTACTCGAAGACACTCAGGTTGTAACTATCAGAAAACATTCATTCAGGGCAGCGCATTCTACAGTCTAGCGGATCGCACAAAAACTGGAATCAAAACGCTTCATTCGGGTGTTTGGAATATAAACCATGAAAAGATGTTGCTTTTTCCTGCCCACTTTTCCTTTTTTTTTTGTTAGCTACCCGATAGTACCATAGGGAGGATAATTAGATTATGCAGATGCATGCTTCGAAATTATATGCCATCAAATAAACTGATAGACTAGAAACTTGGCGTCGATGTTGACTTTGGACTTTAGAGCTTAGGGAGTCGTTGCTCATGAGCTTTTTGACGGAGTTCTCAATGTAATCCAAGCCGCTACTAGACTGGTCCGTACCTAAGGTACGAGCAGTATCTCCATGCACGGTCAAACTTATAATTGGTACAATATATAAGCAACTATTCCGACGTGAAGTACCATTGCACCTTGGAGAAGACCCCAGCTTTTGGCAGCCAAATAAACCTTGAACTCAATATAAGAAGAAGTAATAGTTCGTAGGCACGTGCTAGTACTCAACATCAACATTTGTCTGGTATCGGTATGAATACATCCAGGAAAGTAGAAGGTACCTCTTCAGATCTAAATACTCTTCTTCTAGATCTTGCCCTTGGATTATCAGCAATCAAATTTATGTAATTAAAAATCGTCTGAGTATGTCTATCTCACAGTATTGTCTGTCAAACATCATTATAGTATTAATGTACTTAAACTACATACTCTACCTACATGATCTTTTGAGATATCCAATATCGATGGATTCCATTTGATTTCCATGGTTAGAGCAGAGGATGGGTATAAACATTAAGCACTAAAGTTTGGCTGGCAGAGATCACTTGAGTTTCGCATTGCAGCACTTTCTATTTAGTTCGACAGTACCTACTTTAATCTTTATAGCGAGCTTAAATCTACGCAATATCTTTGAAACATTCCATATAGATTATGTAAATTTAAATTACTTACTTAAATTATTGGGTTCGATTCCCACCTAGGACAAACATTTTTGTGATGAACATTTGTGTTTGTTCTATGTCTGGGTGTTAATATCTATTTAAGTATGTATTTAAAAATATATATGTATGTATATCAGTCTCTGGCAGCCATATTACAAGCTTTGCTTAGTTTGGGGTCAGATGACCATGTGTGCAATAATGTCCCAGATATTTATTTATTTTATTTAATTTATAAATCCGAAAAAAATACCCAGGCAAAAGCTGATATGCGTATATTATTGTGAGAATTCGATAGATTTTTTTTTGACATTGTAGAATCTATAGTGAATTCCGTTGTCATACGTTAGAAGTCGCCATTAATACAGGTGCAAGAACAAAAAAAAAAAAGAAAAAATTTGTTGCGAGACGGACACGGTGTGAATAAAGATATTTTCATAATTAAGAATTAGGTAGATGGATTCAAACAGCCTGTAAACAAGCATAGGAAAACATTTTTAGTTGTTAGTTGTAGGTGTTGATTAATTTAATTTAAAGATCTCTAACAGCTTAATCATTCAACTATTTATGCCCAGCCGTTAGTACAATCTATCTATCTAATATTTTTCAAGCAATTCTTGTTCGAGTAGGTACATTAATTTATTTCGCGTATCTCGGAAACGGCTCCAACGATTTGGATGAAATTTTGTATTTAGATAGGTTTTGCATACCGAGCAAAGCTCAGACGTAAAACTCAGAATCTGAACGACTAAAAACACATCAGATGTGTTTTGGTCGTATTTACGTGTCTTTATTGACATGCATATAAGACGGGATGTTAATAACTGAATTAATTATGCTTTGTCTAACAATTTCACCTCCCCAACCAAGAAACCTTTCCAACCTTTAATGAACTCACGAGTAAATGTTGGAAAAATTAACTCAAGAAATGTTGATGCATGCACTCAGCATGCGTATCTTGTGTGTATTTTGATTATCTCCATGAAACTTTTACTTAATTAACATATAGATTTAGAAGTATATACCAAGAAGCTTTGATTTATATGGAGAGATGTGCGCGGATTATCAATTTACAGGGCTGTCTTTTTGAGAATACGTTCCTACTTAATGATACTCAAAGGACATGTACACTCCGTCGTGGATCTGTTAAAGTTGATACAAACAAAGCAAAAAGGAAATTAAAATTTACCTATGAAATTACAACGGTATTATGTAAAATCTGAGATTTCTTTATTCCCCGAACGTTAACAACACGATAAGGATATAACTAAATATTAATAAATTATTTGATAACTTTAGCTCAGAATTTCACAAATTTCGCAATATAGACGTTGAATTTTGCATGTAATTAAGTAACTCGCAGATTAATATCTACAAAACGATTGTTAGAAAGCTCATTGCCGAAAAGTTAATCTTTAAATTTGCGACAATACTGACATAAACCTGACTGAAAACTAGGACTACTTATCTACTTAAATAAAATAACTTTTATCTCTTGTCTAACTTGTTCCTTATCATGAAAATTGTGCTTTAGATTTACCTGAAATTCACGAAATTTATCTTATAAGATGAATCTTAATAACATAGATAAGGTAACCGCTGCTCTATTACATTTAGCGATAACAGATAAGATTGTCTTACGTTAACGTTATGTTAACGTTATAGTTATTTTTAACACATTTTTAAAATTACATTAAACTTTAACTTTAACATTATTCTCAACTATTTATAACCAAAATATGAATTTGGTACTGTTTGCCATAACCACTTAAATTAATCCAACGCAACCTAAGGTGATGACATAATCAACTCTCAATACCTTTTTACTTACGAATTTATCACAGTATCTTGAACTTTGCAACTCCATCTGGACTTTCAATCGGCGTTGGACCAAAGTCGACCCCGGGGCTAAAAGAGATTACGATAGTAATAGATATTATTATAATAAGAATTTAGGAACATAATCGAGATCATTTTTGACCTTCCACCAAATAAATTACTTTTATATTCAACGACCCGAAAATATTTATATCTCATCTTCGTACAGATTTCGTATTGTACAAGAGCTGTAGGTAATGACTTTGTCACCGGATATTGTTTTATTAAACAATGGTTTTCGTAAACGTAAACAATAACAACTTGTATACTTATAATGCCAAAACACGTTTTTGCCACCTACCTTTTTGTACCTATCGTGACTCCGTAATCCAAACAGTCGATCCCTAATTGGGTCCATTAAAGGCTTTGTCCGGAGTTTTCGGTGGTCTCAGGATAATAGTCGTTAGAAAGTACACTGTGCGCTCTTAAACCTGAAACAAATGCGAGCAACAAAAGCAGAAGCGCGATGGTAAGCGCGTTTAAATAAAAAAAATAAGAGCCCGCGGGGGATATGGGCGTCGCACAGGGGTTGGGCAAAATCTTACACACATTTTTTGAAGATAAAAAAATTCTAGAGGGAAAAAACGATTGTGCAGTACCTACTTTACGGGTCACCAAGATACCAGCCTAGCCGAGTTAGGGGCCCACTGTTAAGTCTATTATAACCTATGTGAGACACAATTAATAGCTTTGTATATGTATGTAAAAGGGTTTCATAAATAAATATTTACTTTACTTTTCTTAAGAATACAATTATAAAGGGTTTAATGCAGTTCATATGTGGAAAATTTATAGAATCGTGGAGAAGATCGAAGAAAATTTTTTTTTTCTTTTTCAGCTTAAATAGAACATACGATATATCTAAACATGAAAATTACTTTAAACCATGTATAATTTTTTTTACTAAAGATAGAGATAAAGTTCAATTCCTTTTGTTGTAAATAATAAGCTTGCGTTTGACGCCACCTCGCCTGATGTTTAGCGATGATGTGGTATATGATAGAGCACGCTTGTCTAGCCTAGAAGAAACGGATTCACTCGCCTTACCTTAATTCGCAATTTTAAAGAGCAGGCCACATCTCTCGGAGAACCGATAACCTATGGAGAAGAAAGCTTCTTGAGTGGAGACCACGAACCGAAAGATAGGGCCCACTAGATGGACCGACGACATTGTTAGTGTCGTTCCGTAGGCATCCAGTGTTTGCAGATGGCTGGCTATGTCATTCGGTGTGGAGTTCTAAAGGTGAGGCCTATGTTCAGCAGTGGACGTCTTTTGGCTGATGATGATGAGATAGATAGAGCGGGGAGCGGGCGGAAAAGTAATTTGATTTTATAATAAAGATTAAAAATGTGGTCTATGCTAGTACGCATAATCCGTTTACATATTCTCAGCGTTACGTAATTGTGGTTTCATATTGTTCATTTAGTATTTTGTGTTTATTCAGTAACTTACCAGATTGTATACACGTGATTGTTGAAACAAAGATGGCGAAACGTGACTGTACAAGTTCCCAGAAGTCCGTTTGAAGTTTGAGAGAGTTCCATTGCTTTCATAACAAAAGCTTTTGGATAACCAAAGCCTTTTGGATACCACCGAAACGCAGTAGGGTTGAAAAAAGGTATAAAGTAGGTACTAGGTACGCACACATTTACTGAAATTCCTGAAGTTGACTAGAAAAAGGTTTAACACGTGCTAAGATCCCTTTCTTGTGCTTGTTATTTAAGCATGCAGGTTAGATCGTTTAAGCCAGCTATGTCAAAACTATCAGACCACCGGAATGCTTCTTTCCACGCAGGTGGATGTGCTTCGTTCTTCTTGCTAACCTTGTTTTATTCTTGCTCTTAAGAGCCCTCTCTCATATATTGACAAAAAAAATCTATTTGATAGAATTAGAACTATCAAATAGAATGATCTATAGAAAATTAAGTTTCTGTTTTAATAAGATCTGTTTTTTATTGAAAATTACGGCTTTAAATTTTTGATAAATAAATATCTCGAACTTACAAAAATAGTTTTACGTAAAAGTCTAGGAGGAAAAGTTTGTAAGTGAATTTTGTTAAATAAATTAAACAATTTTAATGTTATGGTTTATTTGTTTTACGAGTATACTCGTAAAACAAATAAACCGTCGTAAATATACTCGTCTTGACAATTACGGACGGTCATGACAACATTTTTTTTAAATTTTATGACCGAAAAACCAGGTAACTAAATTTTAACAATTGCATTTTGTAATACGATACAGCTTTTAAGTCATATTTAGTTTAGGCGTCACCTTATTTTAACTGACTTCAGGATGGGGAGTACCGATTACTCTAACATTTGTGTACCGATTTACATGATTCTTTTTTAAATCGATTCCAACACTTCAAATCAAGATTATTGAAACACTACAAAACAAACCTTTGTCAAAATCCGTTCAGTTGTTACAGACAAAAATAACCGGTTACAAAATTTTGCATTTATGATTTATTGTGAAGTGGTGTGAAATGATAAACATAATCAGCCTAAATTAGTCCACTCTCTCCCTCTCTCAACCCAGTCTCTCCCACTTATCCGATCTCCGCTGGGCCCAACCTGTTATGAGTAAAAGTCAAAGTCAAATCATTTGTTACACATGTGGAGTTTGAGATAATGTAATAACATTATTGCGTTCATTTTTAAGGTAGTTCGTAGAGTAAAAATATGATCATGTTTCCGTACACGTGGGAAATTGTATGGAGATAGTGAAATTGGAAGAAGGCAAAGAAAATTCAGAGGTACGGGAAACGAGAATTTATGTTCAAAGAAAAAGGCTCGAATTGAAATATTACGTTATCATTTATCAGTGACTTTGAGGAAGAAAAAAAGGATGGTTGCGTGCGTATCAACGAGTCTGTAATTCAAATTATTTACTGTTAACTATGAAATAGTTTCCTGGTATATAATTTTAGTCGATGGAAGGTAGTACATATAGATCATTGTATGGAAGTAATATTAATTACAAATCCGTTTCAGGTATAACGATTTTTTTTGTTTCAGAATTATTTAATTTTTGTTTTCGTCAGGTTATTTACATTTATATTTAATTAATTTTAATTTGTGACTGGTGATATGAGATATGTATATTCTATCACACAAATAATATAAATGCTAAGGTTTAAGTGTATAAGTTTGTCCATACTCAACTCCATAACGACTATATATATATAACGACTATTTTTGACTGCCTCGGTGGCTCAGTTGGTAGTGATCCTACTTTCTGTGCTTGGGGGCGTGGGTTCGATTCCCATCTAGGACAAACATTTGTGTGATGAACATTTGTGTTTGTTCTATGTCTGGGTGTTAATATCTATTTAAGTATGTATTTAAAAATATATATGTATGTATATCAGTCTCTGGCAGCCATATTACAAGCTTTGCTTAGTTTGGGGTCAGATGACCATGTGTGCAATAATGTCCCAGATATTTATTTATTTATATAGGTTAATATGAAGCTGTTTTGGTGTCAGTTTATTCCGTGGATTAACAGATTCTTATCTATTTTAAGTATGTACTCGTATTACTGCTGCAAATGTCTGTCTGATAATAACATATATAATAAAACGGCTGGAATAATTAGAATGTATTACTTTTGAGAGCGGTCCAGTCCCAATTATTCGCCAGAGAACCAAAGTCACCCATATAACTCAGCGTATTAGGAAGCTGAAGGGGCAGTGAACCGGTCATATCGGTCGCAATTAACAAACAAAGATAACAGCTGGGATAGACGTTTTCTAGCGTGGAGAATACTTATCAGAAAACGTGGTATAGGGCGCTCTGAGACTCGCTGGAGTGACGATATACGTAAGGCGGCTGGCAGTGGCCGAAAAAGAAAAGCCGAAGATCGGGTTGAGTGTCGTGTTTTGGGTGAGGCCTATGTCCAGCAGCGGACTGGCTGATTATGATGATTAATTTTTAGAGTAAGTTTCATTGCGGTAGTTCTTAACTATGTTTGATCAAAGTTTGTTTAGCGCAGTGAACTGCCATCCAGGGTTTTGAACCGTTGAAGTTCAAAATTCTGAGTGGCGTTGTATGAGCGTTATAGATGCAACAGTTTGTGATTAACCTAACCAATAACTGCTGAACAGACTTGAATTGAATTTACTAGTGTACTGTATATACATGTGTCGATATGTAATATCGTTATAACTTCAATTTACACTTCTCTACCAAAATGTGATAGTTTGTGTACTACTGAGTAACTGCTAAACAAATAAGAAACGAATAAGAATTAAATTTAATAGTGTATCGTATTTTATACACAGGCTACTTTGAAGACGGAAATAGCACGGTCCCTGTAGGATGTTATGTGAAACCGTGGGATGCTAAGGTCAGCGATATATTTCAATCAACTTCGCGATACCCGACAGGTACATGTTTCAAGACGCATTAAGTATACTCGTAGCTCGCTACGGCGTAGCAACGTAGCACCATTGAGAAATTTCGTTTTTGTAAGCCAATGTTTTTGTATCCTTTATATCTCGCTGCGTATATTAACATTTTTGAAGATATAAAATGATTGAATACCGGTACTTTTTAGGCTAAGGGCAAGATTTATTTGTTTCACTAAAATTAAGAAAACCAAAAACAAAACTTAAAAAAACTAAACTACTTGAACATTGTTTATAATATTATCTATAAGCAACGAAGGCCTATGTAGGTAGTTCAAATGATCATTAATTTCAGGCAGATAGTACTATAACATTAAAAAAAAAATGTGCGAGCGAAGTAGATTATGCGCGAATTAAGTATGTGCTATTGATTATACATGCTAGATTGTAATCTGATATTTTTCGTACGTCGTACAAGGTTGCCTTTGGAAATATCAGGGTAGCATAACAATTCGACGTGTACCTTTACTACGCAACTAAGGGCAATAAGCATTAATACAAGTTCTTGATAACATACTTGAAACTAGATAAGAAGAAAACTCTATTTGCGAAGCCAACTGCTTGTGATCCAATCTTGTTTTCTCGACACTGGCGCAGAATATTAAATCAAAATACACTGAAACTAGTTCCAAATTCTCATAAATAAGAAAGGGTTATCAACCTACTCAATTCCTATATATTGATAGGAAGCTTCTGTTTGTTTACCAATGGTTCGTTTTTGGTAGAAAGAAGTTTATTTTTGGTTCAGAAATTCATGAAAATGCTAATATTATGGAAGTATTTCCACGTGAAACTCCATCTTGCCATGCTAGCAGGTTTTTGTTCATTTTTACCTTGAGCTAGCTTTTTCTGCATTTAATATGATTTTATATTTTTGTAAGCGGTTATAAATGCGTAACCCCTAACTTGAGACTGAAAAACTTTTTGTAAGCGGTTATTAATACGTAACCCCTAACTTAAGACTGAAAAACACGTATAAGCTGTGTCTAACAAAATACGTAATCTACTAAACGCAAAAGATTTGTACCACAAGTTTATTACCTTTAATATTCATTCCGTTAAAATTTTCAAGCCATAAAATGTAGCTTCCAATCTGGCGTAACAAAATAGAAGCTTAAATCGCCAATAAAAATAAGCTATACAGAAAACATTACCCGTTCACACCTAACCCATCTGAGCGACTCTTCTTGAGTGGTAATCTCTACATCACGCAACAATAAATTAAAATGCTTGTATACATTTTTATATGCAAGAACATTAATTTTCGTACTGAAATTCACATTTTCAGCCATCAAATTTAAAAATAATAAAACGGGTAAGATCGTTTGTGACATATCCATGAATTTAAAATTACTTACCACAGAAGGCAATAGCCAAACATTCTTTACCGTCTTTTTAATAACAAACTTTCGAATTTAAGTTAATAAAAAAATGGGTTTATATACGAGTATAAGGTTACTTTAGTTTTGCTTCTCAAAGTATAATTTTGATCACCACTAATTGCTCTCGCATTGCAGTCACGTTTATAGCCTCAGTTTAAACAGTATACCTACATAGAATGGTTGTCGGTCCATTCAAAACCACGTTTAAGGTTCAGTGGGTATAATGGCAATCGACACAAATTGCAATTCCGGAATTCTACTTGATTTGAACGAATTCTCAGTAATGCGATTACACTATGACATTTTAGCTTGTTCTAAGAGAAAACGAGCTGACCCCAGCTCTTTTGACCCTTGCATGAATTGTGACAGACGTTAAATGGGGTTACATAACTTTTCACAAGCTTTTTTTTTAACTTTGTTTTTTAGGTCAAATCTTGCAAGCTGAATTAGAATCGGTTCCTCCTAACCGATTTTGCTGAAATTTTCCAACATCTTTAGACACAACACAATACCAATACTGCAATATTGTCAAAATGGCCGCTGCCAACAAGATGGTGGTTGGTGTATATTTTTTAAGACCAGTTAATATGAGTATAAAATGAAAGAACTTGATGAATAGGAAACGATAAAGTGACATCACACTAAATTAAATATGACCGCTGCTCCAAGGTTGCGGTTTTTTTTTTGCTAAGGCTAAAAGCTTTTTTTTGTCTGTTATTTATAGATGACACATATCTTGCTTTTTATTAGGTTTCTTGTATTTGGAAAACTTCATAGTGACCAAACTCCCATAACACAAGTTACTAGTAGGCATAGACGGCTATGCTTGTATTAACTAACATTGTCAAGTAGCCAACCCCTTAAAAAGTATTTTTTTTAAACCATGATTAAACAGATTACATGTTTGACTGAAACACTTCCAAATATAAATAAAATTATTGAATAAAATATATAGTTTTTAAAACAAGCTTTTTCGTATTTTTCTCAGCAAACCCTTTCATTTGATACCCGTATCATGGTGGTGCAAAAACATTTCAGTTCCTCAACCTATAATTGTTTTAAAATTAGAAGTATTAATTATTATTATAAAGCAAGTTAAATATAAAAGCTTGTAAAAAACGGAACGAATTAAGAA
The DNA here is from genome assembly GCA_949125355.1 of Agriopis leucophaearia. NCBI lineage: Eukaryota > Metazoa > Arthropoda > Insecta > Lepidoptera > Geometridae > Agriopis > Agriopis leucophaearia. The sequence continues at coordinate 7,705,318 of OX421278.1, read as the reverse complement.
CCTCCCTCCTATTTTGAACTAGGTTAATAATAATAGAATGTTACATGTAAAATAAAGGTGCTTTCACTAAATAATATAATTCAAAAATACGTTAATTACCGCAGTCAGATCCACCAAAGTTCAATTAGTGGACATTTTGCGTAGGCCCAAATTCACTGTATTTGTGTAGGTGCGGGTAGTGGATATTATTGTTATTATACCATAATATAATAAACATTATAATACACCCACGCGTACTCAGGGTCAGGGTTCTCTACGCATAGTAAAACCTTTTCTATAAGTCAGCCGTTTTGTAATAGCTTATAATGAATCCTCACGCGAGTTTTTATGAAGTGAACACATATTATGATATAAGAGAGATGCCGGAGGCTCGACGTTTCCATTGCTTATCTAACAGGTGTTATTGTCACGTGGAGTAAATAGCTACACGTGATGCATAGTGAATGACAAGCACTACAAATGATTAAAATCGAATTAGGTACCTACAGTTTGTTAACCGAAATGAGAAATTACATAAACATCCCTGAAACGTTTGAACAGGGAAGTTGTGTGAAAATTCAGCATCATCATCATCAGCCAGAAGACGTCCACTGCTGAACAGGCCTCCCCCTTTAACCTCCACACTGAACGACATCCTGCCATCTTCATCCACTGGATGCCCGCGACTCTCACAATGTCGTCGGTCCATCTAGTGGGAGTCCTACCTATACTGCGTCTTCCGGTTTGCGGTTTCCACTCAAGAACCTTTCTTCCCCATCGGTTATCGGTTCTTCGAGCGATGTGGCCGGCCCATTGCCACTTCAACTTGCAGATTTTAATAGCTATGTCGGTGACTCTGGTTCTTTGGCGAATATCTATGTTCCGAATTTTATCGCGTAAAGAAACTCCAAGCATAGCTCTCTCCATTGCCCGTTGTGTGACTCTGAGTTTTTCCAAAAGACCAACGGTTAAGGACCACGTCTCAGTACCATATGTCATCACTGGCAACACACACTGGTTAAAGACCTTTGTCTTTAGGTACTGTGGTATCTTGGACGAGAAGATTTCACGCAATTTACCGAACACTGCCCATCCGAGTTAGATTCTTCGGGCGACTTCTTTGCCTAAGTTGGACTCACCTAACTGAACAATCTGTCCAAGATAGGTGTAATGATCAACAACTTCGAGAGTATCGTTCCCAACATTGACCGGCACGGGTACAACATGGAGATTGTACATGATTTTTGTCTTATCCATGTTCATTTTAAGACCCACCTGTTGGGAAAGGCTACTGAGATCGCTGAGCATTATATTGAGGTCCTCCAGCGACTCTGCCATGATAACTATATCATCGGCAAAACGAAGGTGAGTGATGTATTCGCCATTAATGTTGATGCCCAATCAGTTCCAGTCCAAAAGCTTGAAAACGTCCTCCAATGCGTTCGTGAACAGTTTTGGAGAGATAACATCTCCCTGTCTCACGCTTTTCTGCAATTGGATTGGCTCCGTGCTCTCGTCCTGTAATCGGATCGACATGGTGGCGTTTCTATACAAACACTTCAGCACTTCGATATACCTATAGTCGATATGACAACTCTGGAGGGACTGCAATACTGCCCAGGTCTCGATTGAATCGAAGGCTTTTTCATAGTCCACAAACGCTAGACATAATGGCCGATTATACTCCTCAGTCTTCTATATAATCTGGCGGAGCGTCTGTATGTGGTCTATGGTGCTCCAGCCTTTACGGAAACCAGCTTGTTCGGGAGGCTGGAAGTCATCAAACCTGTTTTCGAGACGGTTCGTAATGACCCTGGAGAACAACTTGTACACATGGCTCAGGAGTGAGATGGGTCTATAATTCTTCAATAAGGTGTTGTCACCATTTTTGAATAAGAGCACCACCACACTCCTGTGCCATGCTTCAGGCGTAGTACCTTCGAGTATGATGGAATTAAACAACTTCTGGAGGACTAAAAGTACCGGTTTTCGACCCGCTCTCAGTAGTTCTGTCGTGATACCGTCATCACCCGGCGCCTTGTTGTTCTTAAGCTGTTTCAGAGCCATTCTAATCTCGTACAAGCTGATGTCTGGGATGTCCTCAGTGTAGTGTTGGGTCAGTTTAGCTCTCTTGTCCTGAGCTGTACTGACAATGGACTGTCGTGTCGAGGTGTACAACTGTCCGTAAAACCTCTCGAGCTCTCTCAGAATCTCCGGCTTTGACGAAATGGTACTGCCATCCTCGATCTTCAGCTTCGTCATTTGGCTTTTCCCAATAAACGAATTCTTTGCGAACACTTTCGAGCCTTGGTTCCGCTCAATTGCGTCCCTAATACATCTTGTATTATAGGAACGCAGATCGTGTCGCACCGATTTCGAGATCCGTCTATTAAGTTTACCATATCCCGACATATCAGCTGAAGATTGCAGTCTCATCTCAGTCCGGTCTTCCATTAACTTAATAGTTTCGTCTGAGAGCTTCTGAGGTCTTTTCCGGCGTGGGGTCTTAAAGAACTTGGACCCCACTGCTTGGACAATTTCCACCAGCCCATTGTTTAGTTCGTCCACAGTTCCGCTTTCAGTTAGGCCCTGGAAGCGATTGTGCTTTTCGAGTCGGAAGTCTTCGGGGTTTTGGATTTGGGCATGACCAGGACGGAGCGTAGACTTCACCAGACGCGACCTCTCGAGCTTGATGTTGATATTTAATGTGCCTCTGACAATACGGTGATCGCTACCGGTTTTCACCTTGCTGATGAAATGAGATCGACTTCATCATGACGACGTGTCATGATGAAGTCGATCTCATTTTTGGTCGAACCATCGGTGCTCATCCATGTCTACTTCCTGGATGGCCGCTTCTGAGAAAAAAAACAGCATGCCGCCGTTTTATTACTTACGAGCTGTGCCCCGCGATTTCACCCGCTATCCCACAGGAATCTTGAAATTTTTGGGATAGCAAGTAGTCTATGTGTTAATCAGAGTATAAGCAGTCTTCGTTCCAAATTTCATCCAAATCTGTTCAGCCGTTTCAACGTGAAGAATTAACAAACATACACACTCACAAACTTTCGCATTTATAATATTAGTGTGATTATGACCAACAGAAGGCCGGCTTCGGCTAACCTTGATTTTAATAACCTACGCACAACCGTATCGCTAGGGCCGGTAAAGCCCTAATGTTCGCACACAACAACTTTGGTTAGATTTACTCATTGTAATGTATGACAATAGGCATGTACCTACTAATATTTCATATATTGCAAATTGCAGGCACTCGCTACTGACTTTCGACCGACTTGATCCGTGATCGTTTTACGTAGGTACCTACGCGTCTTTGTGTGCGTGCGCCTGTTAACGCTCGTTTCATACGGCCGGTCTTCTGTACCTATTTATTTTGTGCTATGATGCCTCGAGAATAATTTAATGGTAGTTTTATTCCAATTGTACGGTCAATTGCTTTAATAATAAATAAAATAGCTAAAGCCACTTATACTCGTCGGTATGCATTTAAATAAACAATGCAATATCGATTTCTTTTGTAAAATTTCCATCGTTGCGCTTTATAATAAAAAGGTTGGTAAACATTGTCTTGCTCATACGTCACAACTAAGTTTATTATCGGTAGGTATACAAAATGTCAATTAACGTCTAGAAATGGATATGGGCTTTGTTTACTGTATTTTCTTTACTGACAGATTTTTCATTCTGATTTTATTTTATTAATTTTTATTTTCAGGGTTCTGTATCAAAAGGGTGTAAACGGGACCCTATTACTAAGCTTAAAGCTTAAGCTAGGAAGGAAATCCTAAATTTAGGAAGGAAAAGGTCATCTTGCTTTCCAAAGCCGATTCCTTCATCCATGACTCAGCAGAAGTCAAGAATTCCAGGAAACGAAACAGGGACAAGGACAGGAAAACAACACAAAACCTTTGCGTACGGTACCCTAAAAATCAATCCCTACACACGTGGGAATATAAATTTATTAAAGTAGACTCGCTTATCCTCTTTGTTGACTTTGCAAACTGACTTCCAAGACCTCAGGAGACAAAAGTTCGAAATCGATCCCTGTTGTTTCCAAACTATAAGAACTTTATACTCACACTTTGTTACTCTCTTCTTACAGATCGTTTTGTCTTTCCCGCAAAAGAAACTCTTCTGAGATGAGGCTGAGGCAAAAATGATTGAAGACAACCCTGGGAACATCACGAGGACGCTGACTAATTTGTTCGAAGAGATGTTGCTAGAAACCGAAGTCGGGAAAGAAAATCAGAGCAATGTGGACTTCTCGCAGTTTCTGTCAGCTCTCAGAGAACGGTCTTCTAAGAACAGCAGCCATGAACTCGACTTTGGAACGCTAGTCAAACTGGTGGATGGATTAAGGACCAGATTAAATCTGACCAAAGCCGATGAGCCTGCCTGTACTTACTGTGAAGGGAACTTTCGAGATGTCATTCTGGCGTACAACGGCATACACGGTTACCTTAGTCTTATTGTGAGTATGATTGCTTACTTATCTTTATAGCAACCGAACCGCTAGTCTGTGTAATACGCTACTTGAATGGTTACCCTTCGAACAAAAACATTTTTCGAAGGGGTTATCCGACAGTTACAATCTGGGTGACTTCAAGTCTCGAATGAATCGGTTTCTTCTGTGCAAGCTTGCTCCATCGTAGACAGCATCATTGCTTAACATCAGGCAATGTGGCGGTTAAATGCAAGCCTGTTATTCAATATTTTTTTTAAACGAGTGCACTTATCGATGCGGAATCGGTTTAAGCCAGTCAGAAAGAGCTTTAAATGTCCATGCAATAAAAGTAGTACCTTATTCCCCCTATTTTGGGTTCGGACGACGTGACTCGACACCGATCGGCGAAGAAATTGCATTGTCCCGATTTTCCGAATGCACGATTATAGCGCCGACGGTAGATACGTAAACAACAAACGGCACTGATAGCGTTCTTACGGCAACGAACTCACCTGATGACATCTAACGGCGTAGTTCACGTGCGATTGCCCTTGAACGCGTCGACAGCGTTATTGTTATCTTTAATTGAAATTAGAGAATCATTGTGAAGCATCCACATATCATATCAGGTGGAAATCGCGTTTTACGCGTTTTTTTTTGCCTCACACCTGCAATTTTTGGAATGAGCATCGGCGGCGTTTCCGAGTGACTATAACATGTGGTTCTTAAAAAGGGCTGTTATTAGAGACATTAAGGGTCGGCAACGTATTTGTGATGCCCCTGGTGTTAAAGGTAAAGGTCCATAGGTGACGGTGATCGCTTACCATCAGGCGGCCTGTAGCTTGTTTGTCACCTATGGCATTATAAAAATCACGAATAGCTAATAAAGATAGCTTTATTAACTAGCAAATATCGCTGTCCATTAGATTTGTCAGAAACGATTGTTCATGTCCACAGCCGATTGGCGGCATCGACAGCCAATCGGCTTAATGCGACAAGTGTGGTTATATACGTGATTGACTTAAGGCGGTTCTGCGTCGATAAGTGAGGCCAAAGAGAGTTCGAGACTTTTCAAGTTATAGTCAATGCTCGGTTTACGTATATAGACTTAAAAAGTTCTAGTTACTACAATTGCCTGGTAACTATTTATTTATGGTTGTCAGGCGAGGCGTTTGACTACATTTAACCCGATATTACGTGACAGTGTGGTCGAAGATAGTAAGCACGCCTAGACTGAAAGAAAAACTGGCTCCGAATTAACTGCCGGGACATACCGGTAGGTGGTTGGTAACAGATTTTCATAGTGGACAGGTGGTAGCTGTGCACTAGAGAGTAGAAGAAAAAATCCTAGAAGAACTTGTCAGCATTCTTTGTTTATGTAGGTAGCTAATACAATTGTTTCTGTGAACTACGAGAGGTGCGCTACGAGATGCTACGCTATGTGCTACGCTTTATGATACGCACTTAGATGCACCATGTTTTTGTCTTGCCGTGAATATGGTACATGTAACTGCGTCGAAATATCGGGAGCTACTTCCACAACCTTACCACGGCAAATATCCCGTAAATAATCATTGAAAGATAGGCTTGCGCTTGGCCGCATCTATAAAATGCGGTCTACGATGCGATCTGCAATGTGGTTCACTTTTGCGCGAAATTCCTTTATTGTGACACCACAGATTTTCAAGCCTACGCGCATACGCGCATTTGCGATGACTTTTTTACTATGAACGATATAAATCAATAAATTTTTCTATCAATCAAACGATTTTCTTTTATTTTAATGTCAAAAAATCTTCTAACACATTACTTAAGTATAACGTTATAAGAAAAAAAAACGTCTAAAAACCTTTTATTTTATTACTTTCCCTAAAAGTCTGGTGACGACAGAAGTTATAGACAGACCTGTATAACAGCTGCTTCAATTCCAATATGTGGCATCTGCCTGATCTTAGTTAAAAATTAGGTACTTAAATATAATTATGAAGGTCTGCATCAGTATGAATTGAAATACATACAAACTGTGCAATATGGTTCGCTGTTAACACAGTGTTTGTGAGTTTAAAAGCTGCTTTCCACAAGAACAATGTACTTAACTTGTTACGATAATTTACCTACTTAAGAGTAAATAATGCAGAACCCAATTGAACCTCCGTTTACGTCACGTCATAAATTAGGGAACAGTGAAGCTATAATGAATTGTAAATAAAGGGGTAAAGCGTCACGCAATTAGGAGATTGTTTACCGTTTAATGGTTTTCTGATGAATTAACTGTTTTGCAGCGGAATTTTTTTATCGTTTTGTTCCGGCTATACCTATAATTCGTACATTACCGGTACCGTTTGAGGGTGAGATTTTGGGCCTTAGATACCAAGAACTCACTTCTTTTATGCCATAGGTGGCAAACAAGCAGACGGGCCGCCTGATGGTAAGCGATCACCGTCGCCTATGGATACCTGCAACACCAGGGGCATCACAGATACGTTGCCGACCCTTAAAGACTCTACTATCAGCCCATTTTGAAGAACCCCATATTAAAGCTACTCGCAAATGCCGCAGGAGGGAACTCATTCAACAAATTGCAGGAGTAAGGCAAAAAGAGACGCGTAAAACGCACAGTGTGAGTTTTTCACTGATCTATGTTATTAGAATGAACTTTCAGGTGGTGGCGGTTGGTGGGATTTTTAAAATCTTTCTAATATTTTAATTTGTTTGCCATGGTTAATAGTCATGCAATGCCTGCTAGTGAAACTACTACGGAACCCTAATAAAAAATGTGTCACTATTTTGGATGTAAGTATGTACCTACCTAATTCAAGTATCGACAAAAAGTTTTCATATGGTAGATTGACCTTTGTAGTTTAATAGTACACAATTTAAATTAAAACCTACAGAGCTAAAGATTCCGTACTAAATGATATAAAACACGTAGGCATTTTAGGTGCGAAGCTCTGGATGCACGAGTCTCACCTGGCCGGTGTTTTTTATTAATATTCTGAGGCTTCTTAAAAATATATGACAGATAATATTAGAAGCGCGAAGTGAAATGGCAAATCAATTAAATTATTTGAAACGAAATAACATGATCGTCCTTTATCGGTAATTACCTACGCAGAAAGTATGATTACTAAACAGAATTTACGAACAGGAGAAAAGAAAAGCATGAAAATATCATTCAGACACGACTCGAGGAATTTTATTCCTGTGAACTAATAAAGAATTGTAGACATGAAAAGAAGTGTCACTTCAAAGATCGAAAGCTTATTCCTAGCATATTCTTCTTTGAAAATATTTGTTGCTATAAAATTATTCGTCTTCAAAAGACGTTACAAAATATATCAAAGATTTTTATGTCGAGGTATTTAACAATCTATATGTACCTTCAAAATAATGATTGAGTAGGTACCTCATATCATTTATTGAGATCTCGCACCATAGAGCTAAATTTAAAGAGAGGTTGACATGAACACAGTGTTGCGTCCCAATATGTTAGTACTTAAAAAATGTGTGCCATCTGTCGAAATAATCAGTACCGTAGTCACTTCGTAGTTTGCTTATACGTGTTTATATAATATTTAATTGTTTGCTTTCAACAATGATACGATGCACAACAGCCACGCACCAACAAAGCTGGCGAGCGATTGACTCCACACAAGTGCGCAGTAGCTATACCTGTTAGCACCACAGAGTTTCTACCATTAGAAAACTTTGTTTCCTCGTACCAAGGATAATTTTAAATCGTCCTTGCCCGTACTTACTATTTAAGTTAATGTCGCGCACACTATATATTTTGGAAGATGAAATTATTTGTGTTTGTGAAATTGTTTGTTTGTTGTCGACATTTTCATAGCAAAAGAGAACGGATATTTGTAATAAATTCTAATATTGTGTATCCCGAGTCTAGTTACCTTGCTTTGTACTCATATAGACCTAGAAAAATGCCCGAGCTTATTTCGGAGATATTATTGCGAGGCGGCCCTTCCCACTCCGTAATACGCTATAAGGATTTTCGTAAGTATCTGGGGACTCCATCATGTTGTGTTTCGAAATTTATTTTCATTACGACTTTTTATACTAGAAAAATATGAATAGATAATAAGCGGTTTTGTCAGGGCATATTCTAACAATATTCACTGAATGGCGTTGCTAACGCAAATTGTGTAGTTTTTTACTCCCCTGACCAAGTTTTTCCAACCGTCATAAAAAAGAGGTTATTAAATCGACTGTATTTTTTGTGTATGTTACGTGATAGAATAGCCTATTGAATAAATAAATAATCATTAAAATCGGCGAATATATCGACTGTCTCGAGGATAGTCCCATTTAAATTTAAATATATTTATAAATCTATATCGGGAGAAAATTTGAGAATTAATCCCATTGATTGAATTTCACCCACTTTCCGTGATATTGGTATTTATTAGAGCTTTTATTCAGTTTTCAATATTTGTTAGTTTGTTTAGGTCAAATATTGCAAGCTGAATTAGAACCATTTCCTCCTAACCGATTTTGCTGAAATATTACCCACAATTTTAGTTCTTAAGACAATACAATATGTATTATATTTTCAGATAGGCCGCTCAAAACGGCAATGATGGTAGATAGCCCCATAAAAAAAAAATATGCCCATATTTTTTGCTAACATTATTATGGTATCATATCAATGAACTTTCAGAGCAGAAAACCTATACCTATCTCTAGATTGTATACCTACTTTGTTTAATAAAGGCATTTACGATTACGAAGACACCACACCATACTGAATTATATTATATTATATATCCTTTATTTATCGTCTGAATTTCTAGTGTAAGTAGCTTTTAGTAACAAATATACCGTACCTACTAAAGATTCACTTTGAGATGTAGGTACGAGGTGTTGATAGCTCTATGAAATACAATATCATAATGTAAGATATCTTTAGTAGATGAAGATATACGAAGCCTTAACATGTAGAAACACGTGAAGGCTACAATGTGTCATGTATCCAGTAAAAGGCTGCTTTGACCAACAAAGGATCTCACGCCAGTTAAGTTCGCTGTTACGCGACGTTGCGCTAACTCATACCGTTTTAATATGTTAGGTATTCTAAAGAATGTTCACCTTTAGATCCAAGCTTTATTTGGGTTTCTTTATAAAACTATGTAAACAAAATAGACGCTGATTATATCTTCTAATCGTAGTATCGATTTAAATCTGAAGTAGGTATATGACGATGGTGTCAGGAGGACCAGGACTCAGGAGGAGTGAAACTCTTCAATTACTACTAGTATAATACCCTTCCAAAAAGGGCTCCTTTGGCTTTATAAGCCGAGACAAATGATCATGTTCTTACTGCTGGAAAACAGGCCTTCTCTCAGAGAGAGGGGATGGACCATGCTGGCCAGTTCCTCACGGTGTTTTACTTCACCGTTTTTGAGCGATGGCATCGAGACTGCACATAATTTATTTAGGGACTAAATAAGCCATTGATGCAGGGCCGAGGCTCGAATCGGGTGCTGTCAGATGGTAAAGCGTAGATGCTACCGCTTGGCCAGCATCGCTCATCAACTCAACGAGTCACATAAACATTAATACATAATTATGTACTTGTAAATCTGTCGCCATGCACATAATGGTGAGTTCTGGCAGCATCACTTGAAAGGCAGTTCTCAATCTAGGCTAGCTATGTTTACCATCTTAGTCACACCTTAACATAATATCAGATGCGCTGTGGTCAAACGTCTAGCCTATCAACTATAAAAAAGAATGACAAGCCAAACAATAGTGTTAATCAATTCTTTGTTACAGGTCTGTTTCTTTGGCAGTCTGGCCAATGCGTTGAACGTGGCAGTTCTGACGCGGCGCGACCTGGCTGCGGCTCCCATCAACCGACTGCTCAAGTGGCTCGCCGTCGCTGACATCTTTGTCATGATGGAGTACGTGCCCTTCGCCATATACAGATACCTGGTGAGTATTAGATAAGATAATTTATTTCACAGAAAATAACAGTATACAATATACAAAGAATGCACGTCACATTTTTGGTAAACAACATAAAAAAGTTAGGTGGGGTGGTAAAAATTAAATGACTAAAATTTATTCATTCACCTTTCAAGCAACCCAGCAATAGGATCAGATGTCGGGCTATGAATAAGCTGCCAGCATTATGTCAATAATACAATTATCACACTGAATGGGGTCCGGAATCGAAACCCGGTCGGCTAAAATAGGGAAACCTCTATTAATGTGTTCCCTTATTTATCACCATTGATTTACAAAGACATTTATTTATTAATCAACAAAATGCTTACAGTCGAACCAAAGCGCAAACTATTTAAATATAATAAAATATACCTAATTTAAGTAACTACCTACTTAGAAATAACACTAAATATGTGGCAATTGTATTAACTAGCTGTTAATCACTTCTACACAATGATTAATGATTGCTTAAATAGGTTTGTTCCGACGAGATCTACTGTAGTGAAACAATCTAGATATGTTTATCCTGAGTGGTATTCAGCGAGAACCATAAGTCATATCAGAAAGAAAGCTCAGTATCATCGGCGGTATAAAGCAAAAAATACGCCAGCAAGCCGTACACTCTTCATGGAATGGCGAGCAAGAGTGAAACTTAATCTCAAGGAAGACTTTGCAACCTACAAAGACCGCATGGAGAAAGACTTCAAGCGAGATCCATCCACATTTTGGGGCTACGTGGCCTCAAAGCGATCTAAGGGCAAAGCTTCCAAGAAGGTATTGCATGATGGTCAAGCGATTGCAGATGAACAGGCTGCAACCCATTTTGCCACATACTTTCATACTGTTTATTCGCCGCAGCCACCGAATCTAGATGTTAATGAAGTAAGGACTATGGATAGCGGAAGTGGCCGAATACACATTTCCACGATATCGGATGAAGACGTGGAGCTCGCAGTGAGGTCGCTGAAGCCTAAGAGATCGGTAGGCCCTGATGGCATCCCTCCTTATGTCGTGAAAGATTGTGGAGCGCGGCTGATCAAACCGATGCATCATGTATTTAGGCTTTGCTATGAAAATGCATTTTATCCAGATGTATGGAAGCTGTCGCGTGTTGTCCCGGTACCGAAAAGTTCAGGGTCCGAATTATGCGACTATAGACCTGTGGCGGTGTTGTCGGTATTTGGTAAGTTATTTGAGTCAATTCTACAGTGTCGAATAAGCAGGCAGGTGGAGAGTCAATTGACTGATGCTCAGCACGGTTTTCGGGCTGGTCGTTCAACTGTAACCAATTTACTCTCATTTTGGTCGTACACCGTGGAGGCAGTAGATTCTGGAGTGCAGGTTGATGCAGCATATTTTGACTTCCGGAAGGCATTTGACACTGTAGACAATGATGTACTTTTGCAAAAACTTTCTAGAGTGGGATTTACACCGCACTTGCTCCAATTTTTCTGTGAGTATTTACGTAATCGTCGGCAGTATGTACAATACAAAGGACATATTTCTGAACCGTACGACACGTATTCAGGAGTGAGCCAAGGTAGTAATTTAGGCCCATTGGAGTTTTTGCTAATGATAAATGATTTACCAGAGGTCGTCAGCACAGCTTGTTGTTTGTTATTTGCCGATGATCTGAAACTGTTCATGAGGATTCGTGACAACAGTGACAGCTTACTTTTTCAGAAGGATATCGACAGTGTATTTCGTTGGAGTGAACGCAATAAGCTTTTCTTCAACGTGAACAAATGCTCTGTGATTACGTTCACCAAGGCTAAAACCCCTTTAACGATGCAGTACAGTCTCGGGGACATCGTCTTACCAAGAACGGACACGGTGAGGGATCTCGGGGTTCTTTTAAGCAATGATTTAACTTTTAGTTTGCACATCCAAAAAATATGTGCTCAAGCATTTAGGACCCTGGGATTCGTTATGCGTCAGGCTCGTCATTTAAATAACATTCCTGCTATTAAGGCCCTCTACAATGCATTTGTCCGGAGCAAGATGGAGAGTAATGCGATAATCTGGAACCCTTACGAGGACAAATACATTTATATGGTCGAAAAGCTGCAAAGGAAGTTTTTAAGATGGCTTTATCAGAAGCGGTACGGGTATTACGTCGGATTCCCTTTTTTGTATCCCAGTGATTTTGTCATTGGGATGCTGGACTACAATACCCTGGAGGTGCGACGAGCGTTGTCCCTGATACTATACATATGGCGGATTATAACTGGCCGTATAAGTGTTCCGTCTGTGCTCGAGCGGTTAAGTTTGGCGGTCCCTACTAAATATTTGGCAGCTCGACAGCGCAACTTGTTCCGGGTTCCCTGGTGCAGAACGGAGTACGGTAGGTTGGCGCCAGTGCCAAGAGCGCTGAACATGCTCAATGCCCTGCTGGCCCAGACCATGGAACTAGATTTGTTTCAGTGTACGGAGGCAGAGGTTCACAGAGTGACAAGGGATTTTTATAATAATATTAAGGAACGAATCCAGAAACCTCTGAAATAAAGGCTGTAAATGTAATATAGTATTTATTTTTGATTGTTTTTTTATATTTTGTTTGTTTTAATTTAATTTTTTATTATGTGTTTTTTTTCTCTTTCTTTTTAAAGTTTAATTTTGTAAAGTTAAGGTAGTTAAATATTATTAAAAACTGTATGATTATATCCATGGGTGGGTGAATTGGGGTCCCCTGTAACTGCCCACCTAATTGTATGTTAAAATAAATAAATAAATAAATAAATAAACATTGTCGTAAAAAACATGGACATGGATATTGCGACTAGTACAAACTTCACGAAATAAATCTCCCGAGTTTTTCTATTAAAATTTACATATTATTTAGACATACCGACAAACTGAAATAAATTTTATGTCATTACTAGCAACCCGCTCTAGTTTCGCACGGGTGTAAGTTTTATTATATACATAAACCTTCCGTGAAAAATTATTTAACTGATGGTGAAAACCACATTAAAATTCGTTGCATGGTTTAGGAGGAGTTAGCGGATATACAGAAAGACGTGGAAAGCGAATTTATTTTAAACTATGTGGAGATAGAGATGACAATGTCTTATGTAGCTTGCAACAAATGTAGGCTAAATTCACAAGTAGGCTTCAGTTTAATTTTAGGTCGTTTTTTTAATCGCTGAAATAGAATTCATAGTTTGAGATTTCTTTGTTTAACACGCTAATATTATAAGTTGTAATATTATATTAGTTTTGCATTTGATAATTGTTAATTACCTACTGTCTCTCATTATTGCGTAGGGATCTGACCAAACTTCTGGTGGAGGCCACTGGTGACTATAATGCTGGCGTCTACTTCGGCCAATTATTAAGCATTGCCATTCGGGGTCGCAATGCTGCCAGTATTCTGACCACATTTTCCTCTACCACCAAGCTTTTAAATTGGTCTCTTAAAATAGTTTATCTAAATTAATGATACCTTTCGATTAGTTCTTTCATTTTAATTTTAAGATTAGTCTGAAGTTTATTTTAATATTATTTGGGAAACAAGCAGATGTTGCGCATCGAGTTTGCATCATAAAACTGACAAAGGCTAATCCTTTTTCTGAGAAAGCGGAAATCGTGGGTAGAACCAAGACAAAGCTAGCATATTCTATTCTCTTTTATCATTTTGCTGACTGCATTTTGGGAGTATTTTCCTGTGACATATTGAGCGAGTTGGTCCATTAATCAAAGGATCCCATAAATAATACGTCACGTAGCCGTCGTCGTCTTCTTATAATAAAATAACGAATATTGCTCCTTCAACTATTTCAGGACTGTTATTTCGACAAAAAGTTTAACTGCTATTTACTAGTAATAGTTTGCTGTTTTTACTTGTTTTCAAACGCACCTACCCCATATTATACAACACCAATGATTAACTAAAAGTCCACATGCAAAAAAAGGACGGCAAGGTTGTCTGCAGAGTGAGTTTGACTAGACTCTAGGGCTAGAAGTGTCAAGTGTCTTCCCGTGAACATGGTGCATGTAACTGCGCCGAAATATCGGGAGCTCCTTCCACAACCTTACCACGGTAAATATCCCGTAAATAATCATATAACTTTAGAAGTATCAAGCCTGATTTAGTCCTGATGCGTTCACACCCTCGTCACCTTACCATATATCTCTTGTTTGTCTGATCTGAGGCAGCATCGCGTTGTCACATTATATTGTCGCTCTTGTGTCGTGAGACTTTGGACGGAGCATCTCATGTCACTACAATAAAACTCGTGAAGTGTCGTAATTAAATTTCGTTCGTAGAACCCGTGATATGAATACTTATCATAGACAGGTGCTTGTAAAAGTTAATCAGTGAGTAGACGAGGTATCCTATCACTTTATACACAAAGATAAAAAATTACATATTACAATATATAAATATCTATGAAGAGCAATAATGACATGCGCAAATGTGCTTTATTATCATTTATACAAGGTATAGATAACGTATTTTTACCAGCGATGGATGAACGAACGAAGAACGAAGAATCCCTTCGCGCTTTTTTTGGATTTTTTGTTTTGCTTTGAAATATGAGGTTGAGTACGTAAACAATCTATGTGTACACTCAACCTCTTATCTGACCCTAAACTTTGCCGTTTTTTTAATGTGCTTGTATGTTTATATATGTTTGTAACCATGGTCGTAGCTATAGCTTCACAATGGTCCGCAGGTACAAATAAATACTTGGCTAATGTTCCATATTTTTTTTCGCGTTTATTTTTTTAAATGATATGAGCTGTTTTCAGTATTTTTCGTGGTTTTTGTTTCATTTAAATTATACCGCTATACTTTTGTTTTTGATGACTGGGGGAAGTCTTCGAAAGATCCCAGCTGCATTGGGGTGTAGCCGGTTTATGTGAGATTGCACCCACTAAAACCCCCTCAGCGGCCACCCTCTCTACCAGGAGGAGAGAACCGGAATCCCTTTAGGAACGCACGGGTACCCTTCTAGCACGCTGCCTGAAGCAACACTCCCAAGAAACGGCAAGAGCATTTCCGCTCTTATCCGTTACAACGTGGGCCTCACCGCGCAAACATGCAAAGCCTCACCTCCATACCTATTTATATGGTACAAATCTTCTATTATAACCTGCCTTTGCCTTACTTCAATATATAATAAAAGTGTTGTTCCAATGGCTTAGATATACATTATTCCGCTAGGAATTTCGAATTTAAAACATTCAAAGCACCAATAAAAGTCAAATCTGATTTGTATTTCATTGAAATGTCCTAAGCATATCAAATATCAGTATTGAAGTAAAGTTTTAATAGGCGCTTCTTTTCTGACCTAAATTGATTTTCTTTTAATAAGTAGTAGGTACTGCCGTTACTCGAATTTGTCAAAAGCTTATAAAGTAATCATTTAAAAAAAATCGCTGTCTATAAATTTCAATCAGTTGGATACGTTCAATGGCGACTTTGTTCGGGATTTTTGATAAAAATTGAAGAAAATTGTTAAATGTTTCCGGAATAAATAGAAATTGGGATCTAATGGTGATTTCACAAAAGATATTCATAGCAAGTTGGCGCAATGAATAGGAAATTCATTTTATGACGGTATAAAAAATATTGTACAGGATGTCACATGACAGAATTTATTTTCAACAAATAGACATTTCTATACCCAATACTTATAAATATAATTAAATAACTGGCCAAGAGTGTGTCCAGACACGCATATGGTAGAGTTCCGTAGCAAAGCCTTATAATTATAATCATAGTTCAGAAATTGATAGGTATAGAAAAATTCGAACGAACGAAGCTCTGTGGACTTAGCTACATTTTAGAGATGTATCATCCCGACGTAGCATATACTTTTTAACCATAGAGAAACTGATTGGGAAACATTCTTTGTTAAGATCATTTCACAAAAAGGACAATGACCTTTGAGCTAGAATGCCTTGAATTTATTACAGTTTTATCGCTGTTACACAAAAAGTCATAATCAGATAATTTCATAATAATTTTGAATGAAGGTTTTACATATGACCTATTTGTATTGTAAGGTACAAGTTTATGTTTACAGTTAGTTATGTCACATGTCAGCAGAGCCACCCATAAAATGTAATATTACGTAATTTTTATACTCTTAAAATTGAGATCTATATTACAACTGTAATTTCGCAAAGTTAAATGCACTTATCCTAATAATCATAGAAGTTAGAAGGTTCTAAAAAATTCGGTGAAAGGCGCTTACAGATTACTCATAAAAACCTGGGTCGTATTGAGTATAGACAGAATAAAAAAGTTGTAAATATGATTGGAGTTTTGGCGCCAACATGAAAAAAACATGTCGTCTCATTGTATTATTTTCCTGTATTGTGTACCTATTTTTAATTGTTAATGCGTAATAATGGTATATTATTATTTATTTAGTATTCGAGGACGTGTCCGAGTGTAGGAAGGTGATATAATAAGGTAAAACATGGTCTTTCCGTGTTGTTTCTAAAATTCCATGGAAGCTTCTAGTAAAAGCTGCACCACTTTACTAGGGCATGACTTGGACTTTACAAAGACTTACTTTGCTTAACTCTGACTATGACTTGTTTGACGATATATAAAATATATCAATACTTGACACTGGCAAATGCACAAAACGTGTGACGTCAAAATTCTATCAAGACAAAATAATAATAAAAATTTGACTTAAGGAGATACATTTCATATTTGGCGGGAAATTCAAATTTCAAACAGTTTTTTGTCCTTGTTGCTAGGTCAGGTAATTAATGTGAAATAACACAGTGTTTGCGAAAATTGTTGATTGTGCTTTACATTATCATGTACAGTTATTAATCAGTTACTCACCATATTACTTACATTTGTCCATAAATCGTTTAAAACAGCAAAAATTTGTTTATTGACTTATGTATGTAATAATGGCATTAGAGGTAAATATCTTTACGTGAGTTTGTAAAGAACAATAATCAATTGGCGCAAACATCATGACCGTTTACAATAATTACCCGGCCTAGCTACAAGAACAAAAAAACTGTTTGAAATTTGAATTTCCCGACATACGTGAAACGTATCACCAGAAAATACCCCCTAAAGCTAAAGTAATGACATTGAAAGTTAAGACCCGGTCAAAATAATTCCAAATATATACCAAGGCCGTAATGTAGCCAGTTTAAAACGAGATTCGACACAGTTTCAGGCTTGGGCCTCTCATTACTCCTTATAATTCTGCACTGAATAAACCCTTGTTTTTATCTCTCCCTAAAATTAAGTGCGTCAACCTTTTTTTCCACTTGGCAAAGGATCTCTTGAAAGCAGCTCTTCCATTATGCTTTTCATTTTATGTCGTATCTTTCGCTTTCAACTTCAAACAATGGACTGTTGGTGGGGACCCGCTTACTAAACGCTATAGTAACTTATTATTTCATATATTTTAGACTAGCTGCACCCCGCGGTTTCACCCGCGTGGTGATGAAAATCGGTGATGATGATGATAATTAAAAGTAGACTATGTGTTAATCCAGGACATAAGCAATGTATATTCAAAATTTCATCCAAATCCATCCAGCCGTTTCTGCGTGATTGAGTAACAAACATCCATCCATACATCCATCCATAATTTCACATTTTTATAATGACTCTATTCGTTTTCCTAACTACATTTTTAGCTACTTAAATCAGTACCAAAAAGTGCTTTTCGAAACTCCTTCCTCTTCTCCTTTTTTGCGGCTTTTGGCTTTTCATGATCAGATCCACTTATGGTCATCTTTTTATAGGACAATAAAAAAACAGTCCTTCTTTTTTAATATAAAAAGTTTTATGTGCTCATAAGTACTTATAATTAATATTTTAACACCACCTACTGGACAATGTCCAAATTACATATCATGCAACCTCAACGTACAGTACCTACACGAGTTTCCACGTGAATTTGAGATAATGCTCTCTTAAGGGATATAAAGCTGCATGAAACTCCCTAGGGAATAAAGTTATTTGAATTTGGAACATCAAATTCGTGTGGAAACTCGTGGAAAACTCTAAGTAAAAAATGCCCATATGGACATTGTAAAGAGGTTTGTTTGGAAATAGAACTGGCCACCATAAACAGAACTCAAAAAAAAGGTGCATTTACAAAGAATGTGAAACAAAAGACAGTGTTTGGTGCTGTGATATTCAGTGAATTTTATTGTCGTGCAGAAGGTGTGAAAAGTAGAGTATGCTTCTCTGGAAAAAAAGCCTGTCTTCGTCTTGGGCAGCTTGAACCGTCCCTGAATATGCCGCCCGCGACGTAAGACACTGCTTTATTCCCTTTGTGCATAATCTACTATTATTCACGCTACAATACCCGAGTAAGAATTTGATCATTCAGTTCTAACATAGATTCAACAGCTTGTAAGGGTAGCCGTTTATAACGTTCCTAGAACTTTGAGAAACCTTTTTTCTGGAGACAAGCCTAGACACGTCTTTTGAAAGTTCTTGTGGTCCAACATAAACTTGTGTTAAGCAATATTTCGTATAGCGTTAAGCTAATAAATATACGTTACTTATTTAAACACGCAAACTTATATTTGTTTATGTAATTTCATTTAAATTTTAAGATTTGTCATCACGACTGATCGATGCAACTCGTGACCAGAATCGCCTCTACTTTGCTCAAAGTGTGCTCATTGTCATACAACGTGGTAATGGGGCCAGCATTTTGGGGACGATTCCCACTGGTAGCGGTTTAATAGATTAGTTTAGTAGTTAGGTATTAATTTGTCGTTTTTACGAGTAGGTATTATTGGAATGTTATTTAAGTTATTGTAAATAAAACTTATTTAATTTACGGGTACCTATGAAATATGTCTGTTTGCCTAAATCTCGTCATTCATTTAAATTAATTAGTCGCGGGCATCCAGTGGATGCAGATGGCTGGTTGTCGTTCAGTGTGGAGGTTAAAGGGGGATAGGCCTATGCTCAGCAGTGGAAGTCTTGTCATGATGATGATGATTGAAATTCATGAAAATTTGTCTAGATCAACATGAAATTTATGAATATAACATGAATTTATAATAAAGAAAATGTATAGTATTTAAACATTTTACAATATCAACCTCAGTAATTTATGATGTATATATACATGTGAAGATATATATGACCACATTAGGTACTTGTAAAACAAAATAAGCGAAGATAATAACAACTTTCTTTCTAAAAAACCGACTATGATATTTTCAACTCACCGGCTCGAAAGGCTTTACGATCGTCTAAAATATGCGCGCAAAACTCGTTTTTATTTATCGGTATATTTATGTGTCTGTCTGTGGCATCCCAAACGGCTTTTTGTTTGAATGGTGACTTGATCGAGAGTGTTCTTAGAGCTTATGATTCTAGTAAATATGTTCAGCCGCTTTCAGCTCTTATATCGGGGGGTTTTATTTTTAATTTCAATTTATGCGGTACTTGTAGATATTTTCATAGCATTTCTAAAGACATCCGTCATCTAGTCTACCCGTGACCACGGACATTACAAAGTTTTCAAAACGTCACGAATTAAAATAATGTGAAATACACGCAATGACATTCATAAAAGTGTTACTTCTCTTTTCTGTGTTGAAATTAATCACAGAAAAGAGAAGTAAATAGAGCGAAAATGAGAAAATCTGTCGCCAGGTATTGTGACAGATATGTGATTGAACATTCTTATGTATGTCAACACGTCGAACTCCGCGTCACAGTTGCAATGGGTTTATATGGGTGCAAGTGGCTACAACAAATTTCTTACAAAAAGGCCTTGACAGCCGTTCTAATTTAAACAAAAAAAACTGTGAATTTCAATATGATACGAATATAATCGAGCAAACCTAAGAAATAATTTAAATTAAACGTCTTTACACTGTGGACACATTGTGTGCCTTTATTGACTAACTTTGATTTACAGTATCGAATACTATCTCAGTGAGTTATGTATGGTTGTTCCAGATACTTCCTGGCCAGCGCGAGATGCCGTACAAATGGGCAGCGTACTTGCTATTCCACATGCACTTCGCGCAGATATTTCACTCTGCGTCTATATGTCTCACGCTATCGCTGGCTGTGTGGAGATACGTGGCTATCAAGTAAGTTAACGAACGGTATTATTGTTATTCCAGATAGATATTTATTTTTAAAGCATTTTACATCTTCTATTCTAAAATAAAAATCAATGGCTGTTCATTAGTCTCGCTAAAACACAAAAACTGCTTGACGTTTTTTTTTTTCGCCTTAATACAGGTTTGATTTTACAAGAACTAGAAAATTGGCCGATAAAATTGGAATATTCATTTCATTTGCATTGCATTCGCATTTTCTATATGAAATTTGTACAGGACAAAGTTTGTAGGCTCAGCTAATTAAATACAAAAAAAACCTTATAATTATCCTTTTAAAAACCGACTTCAAAGCAAGTAAATACGCAATTTCGTATACTTGGCTGACATATTATTTTTTGACAGTTATTTTCATATAAAAACCAAACTAGACCACTGAACCCATTTTTATGTATTTTTTTCAAATTGGTTTATATATGACGGAGTTCTGACTTTTGAGGTAACAAACATAAAAAAAACAAATACAAATGAATTACGGACCTTTTCAAAGACGGTTAAAAACTAGAGTGCCGCCGGCCAGCGGGGCAGTGGCCCAGGCTATTATTATCTATGGCTATTTAAATTCGGATGTGAATTACTGAAATATTATAAGTAGAAAACTTCTTTGCTTTTTGTGGACAAGAGCACTGCAAACATTTCTCTAACTAAAAGATACCTTTTTTGGTAATAAATTGTTTCTGATTTTAATATAAGTTCAATCTGTGGCTTAAATAAGCTGACGTTTAGTATGAAATCAACTGAGACTTGTGGTAAGAACGATCTGACGGAAATTTCGAAATAATCCGATAATGTTGGGAACTTTTGTTTACTTAGTTACCCCTTTTGTAGCGAAAATGTTACGGGATTAATATAACCATGTCGTACCAGAAACTTTCAAGCTTTCGAAAGCATGTTCTACGAATTTAAAGTTTCCAAGGTAGAATTGGGCTCGTATTATGGTAGGTACAAGTTTTAATAGTGTAGGGCAAATTGTTCAAAAGTTTGTGCTAGCTTTGCTTAGGCTAGACCAGACCAGAACCAGAATTTGCAGACCATGATTAGAGTATTTAATTTTGGCTGCCTGATGGTAAGCGATCACCGTCGCTTATGGGTACGTCTGCCTGTAACACCGAGGAAATCACAGATACATTGCAGATCTTTAAGCACTATATAGTAGTACTTAAAGATGTGTAGTTTACCTTTTTGTTAAACCGCGTCTTATAGTTATTCGGAAGTTAACACAATACATGTTTCACATCTACCGGGCATCCAGTGACGGCCATTTCAAAACAAAACAAACAAATTAAATACATGCCCTGTAGTCTATTAATCCAGTGTGACTTAACTCACATTCCTTAAACCCACCTAAACCTAGTTGCCAGTTAGGTTGCTAGAGTATTATCGCTTAACATCAGGCGAGTCGGCGGCCAAGCGCAAGCCTATTCTACAATAAAAAAAAGTATTTATTATTCGCATTATAATGAGAGATGCAGTTGCGGAAGTGGTTTTATCGGAACGGCAGTCTGAGTCGGAGTTCAAATACTTGTCGGAGTCAGAACCGGAATCGGAATCAGAGAAAAAAGTTTTGTTAAGGGCAGATCTAATAAAATTAACAATATAAGCATTGTTCAGCATCTTTCATTTCAGAAAAAAAAGCAGTACACCTAGGCGTTGAAAATAAAAATAACCGTTCTATCAATCATACAATACCATAGGGATTGTATCTCGGTGCCTCCGAATAAAAAAATGTCGGAGCCAAAGTCGGAATAAGAAGTGGTATTATCAATCGGAAGTTCCGACTTTTCGGAATCGGAATCGAACCTCCGTAGCATCCCTAATTATAATGGTTATTTTGTAAGCTTCAAGGCAAACAAAGGCGTGTTATAATCAACTAAGCAAACATTACAGCCACCAGGGTTCTACTTAAATTTTACCAAATGTGCTTAGAGTAATAATAATTTAGGACGTAATGTGTGGAGATCTTTATTAATGGTCCCCTTTCTCATGTGGAAGTAAGTAGGTATAACTTACCTCTCATGAAATTTTATATCTTAATTTCAATTACCTTTGAAATGTTAGAACAGGAATTTCTAACAATACAATTAAGTAGGTAAGTATACGTTATTATCAAAGGTATTCCAATATGAAAGATGTTTAATAAAACTAATGGATGTTAAATTAAAATTCCTCAGTATTATTTGGCGTTAGTTCTAGTAAACATAGATTTAAAAACTATTCAACGCCGTCCTCGGAACATAATTATTCTCTTGCTTACGGCTTTATTTCCTTACTTCCGCTGATATAGGAAGGTACTTACTTACTCATTACCCTTTTGTTCTGTAGAGCAATTTACTCGAGCACTTTATGACTCGTATGTGAAAGTTTTATCTAAAATTACCTTGTTTCAGAACTTTCGCGTTTGCCAACTGACTTAAAAAAATGAAATTCTCAATTTGGCTTCTTTCTGTGTGTATCTTCGCAAGTTCGCAGTTTGTGAACCGACCGACTTCAAAAAAGGAGGGATTCTCATTTCGGTTGTTTCTTGTGTGTATGTTTGTAACCTTAGAACTCCGTCATTTATAAACCGATTTAGAATAATTTTTTTATATATATTTTTTTTACTTTCAAATTGGTCCTGTATAAATTTCATCAAAATCGCTTAAGTAATTTGGTTTTTTTAATTAAAATAACTGGAAAAATATGTCATCCATGTAAACGAAATTGCGTATTTACTAATTCTGAAGTCAGTTTTTAAATTGATAATTTTTTTAAATAAACTGGTCAATGTTGGAAAATAAGCGGATGAATTCCGTTTATTGAAGTACTAGTTATCCCGTTAATGAGTTTTTGTATTATAGAAAATATGTATTATCTTTTTTAACCGACAAAAAAGCAGCAGGTCATTAGAAGACGCGTATATTTTTTATGTTTAAATATGCATCACTTTTTGCAGAGTAATACAGTTTTGATTTAAAATAACTGGCAAGGGCGAGCCCCCGTTAAATATTAATTTGATTATTTATTTTTAAAGTGAATAATATAACACAATATTCTGTGAATATTTCAGCGTCTATCTACCTGTTGCAGTTATCAACATGGAGAAAAAAGGAGCAAAAAAATCACGTTTGTTGTATGGGAGCCCCCTTAAATCTTTATTTTATTCTGTTTTTAGTATTTGTTGTTATAACGGCAACAGAAATACATCATCTGCAAAAATTTTAACTGTCTTACTATCACGGTTCATGAAATACAGCCTGGTGACAGATGGACAGACGGACAGCGGAGCCTTAGTAATAAGTATACATAAGTACTTATAAAATTATAAATAAGTACTTAATAATAAAGTAACCCTTTGGGTACGGAACCCTAAAAATTTATCAAGTATTCTATCATAATTTCGATTGGCATTGTTTTGCAGGTACTCGGACAAAAACCATATATTGTGCACGGAGCGGCGGTGTAGCACGGCGATCCTCACTAGTTTCATTCTACCGCCTATACTGTGCATCCCTACGTACATGGTAAGTAAAAACATGGATTCATTATATATGATCGTTCTTGATAAAAAGAACTTGTATTAGCTAGGGTGTATCCTTGATTTTACAGGTCATTAAATGTGATTAGGTAACCCTAACGACTTGTGAAAATGTGTGTGATGGGTCTATGAAAGGACTTCGGTTTTTTTTAAACTAGGAGTGAACTAGTAATAATAAAATGGGCGATATATAATAAAGCGATATATTTTGATTTTTGATTTTGACATTATACTTTTCACAATAAACAATTTTAACTTTTTACGAGAATAAGTAAAAAGAGTGTTATAAGTTGAATGTGTGTATTTGTGTGTCTGTCTATGGCATCGTAGCACCAAAACGGCTGAACTCAATTGGTTTAGTTTTTTTTTTGTTTGAAATGTGACTTGATCGATATTGTTCTTAACTATGACTAAAGAAAATATGTTCAGCCGTTTAAAGATTATCAGCTCTTTTATTGTAGATTTTGAAACTTTTTAATTCATACTTGTTACTACCGCGAGTCCATTTCATATCTAATTTTCACCGAGAGTTGCATATTACTTTTCTCAAACATAGCAATTTTTTTAACGTAAATGGCTTTGCTAATATATCAGAAAAGTGATTTTACTTGCAGGTGTAATGTATTTATTTTAATATTTTTTAAAACATCTCGCACATATTGTCAATAAAAAGTAAAATAATACCGTGTTGCCTTCTGCCTAAAAGCTGCTATGTAACTTAGCAGAATTTTTGAAAATAACCATATTATTTACGAATTAAGATACCTATATTGTAACTATCGGAGTATCTACTCAGGCAGAGCATTTCACAGTCTAGCGTTTAGCACAGTAAAAGTGGAATGAAATCGCTTCTTTAACCCAAATAAGTTAACAGTAAAAACATTTTTATAAACAAGATTTATTTATAGTTAAGCCTTAGCAATGAAAATGAAAACCGCCATCTTGCAGCGGCAGCCATATTGAATTTAGTGTGATGTTACTTTATCGTTAACTACTCTTCAAGCCCTTTCACTAATTTTGGTACCCATATTAACAGGATTGACAAAAAATATACACCATCCGCTATAAAGTGGCCACGGCCAGTTTGAAAACATTATATTAATCATACATATTAAAGGGTATTGCATATTCTATTGTCACCAGAACTAAAGGTGTATGCAAAATTTCAGCAAAATCAGTGAGGAGGAACTGGTTCTAATTCAGCTTCGAAGATTTCCTGTCGGATAGCGGGTGAAGCCGTAGGGCTCAGCTAATATATAATATAGCTGCCGCACTCACTTTACATAGAGTTTCGTAAGTGCCTATCTCGGGCTTATGGCGTGGAGGCGTTAAATGAAAAGTTCACCGATAAGTATAAGCTTGTTTGCTCGCACCGAAACTCAATGTTTTCCCGGCGGATTCCTTAGCTACATAAAAACACAAAATTGTGCTTGAAACACTTTAAAATGTTTTGAAGAGAAGACCGTAATTTTGGATATTTTACGAAATAATTTATAAACGACTAATAGGCCTGCGTTTTAGCTAAAACGTGCATGTTTTCCGTTAGTTTTGTTTGATAACATAAAATCTCAAACTTGTTTTTGAAACATTTCAAAATGGTTTAAAGGAAATTTTACTAAGATTTTGGCTAACTTAACGATCAATAGCTAAACTATTAACGATCTGTTTTAGCTAAAACGTTGTTCGCCTCATTTTCTTCGGCAAGTTGACAAAGCATAAATTAGCATATCAAGTAATTGTGAATAAAGCGGTAAAAATCAATGTATACCTAAACTGTTTTCCCCGCAGGTATTCGACATTCACACGGCCGTAATTTTAGAGCCCACCGGGCCCATGATCCTCTACCACGTAGACTCTGACGAAGAGGGAAAGCTCTATCAAATTAACTTCTGGGTCCACGCCGTCGTCATCAAGCTCCTGCCCTGCTGCATCCTCACAGTCATAAGCCTGTGGCTGATACGAGAGGTTTACAGCGCCAACCAACACCAAAAGAAAATAAGAGTCTACAACGCTTGCCCGACGAATAACAAAGCCGTGAAACGCCAATACAAGGCAGATAGACGAATGAATCGAACGACGAAAATGCTGGTTGCAGTTCTTCTACTGTTTCTCGTGACGGAACTGCCTCAAGGAATACTGGGGTTGTTGAGCGGCTTGCTCGGTCGGTGCTTCTTCAAGCGTTGCTACGATTTGTTTGGAGAGCTGATGGATGCTTTGGCGCTGCTTAACGGGGCTATCAATTTCGTGCTGTACTGCTCGATGTCACGACAGTTCCGGATGACGTTCGGACAGATGATGTGGCGCGCTCACTTGCACCGCTGGCCGCCACCAACCGGCTCACACTCCGACGGACAGAACACGTATGTACTTAGTTAATACTAATTAAATAAATAAATAAAATTTATAGATACAGTTGAAAAGAAACCTAAGGACTAAAACTATAAAATATTATTTGTTATTAACTAAACAGAATATATATTTTTTTATGCAATTGGTGGCAAACAAGCTGACGGGTCCCTTAATGGTAAACAATCACCGTCGCCTATGGATACCTGCAACACCAGGAGCATCACAGATACGTTGCCGACCCTTAAAGACTCTATTAACAGCCCTTTTGAAGAACCCCAAATATAGGCTAACTAATGCTTAATACTTAAATTAGCCTAATACACAAAAAAAGTTAGTTAGCCCATAGACTGTTGATGGTCTAGATGTTCCAATATTGTACTTTTAAAACATTCAAAATTAGTAACTCACATTCGTTTAGAAACTTAGTTATTAAGACTAAAATTGAATGTATAGTATAATTAGTATAAGTATAATTCTTATTTTTTTTTCTTTTGGTGTAACTTTTAAGTAAGTTTTTTTATTATAAAATTCGACATTGAATAGCAATTTCTTTCGGCAAATAATATATGAAAAACAAATAGTATGCAAATTAAGAAGCAATGCTGGAGAAATAGACATTCATTCGCCATTCCGTACCAACGTTAAAACAAACCGTAAAACAAACATTGTTTTATCTATTCCGAGAGTGGTGAATAAACGCTGTTAGATCTTTGCGTAATGACCGCTATATTTAAAAGGTGTGTGCATTACGTTGGTTTCATAAATTGTAACTTAATAATGAAATACAGTTTAGTGCCATCCTAAATATTTTTTACGTCATAGGTGGCAAACAAGCTAACGGGCCGCCTGATGGTAAGCGATCACCGTCGCCTATGAATCCCTGTAACACCAGGGGCATCACAGATACGATGCCAATCATTAAAGACTATTAATAGCCCTTGAACTCCAATAGTTTAAAATCCTGCGTGGCAACTCGTCACTCTGAGGTATTAAGTGATAAATCTCTTTGTGCCCTTTAATTTCACTTGAAATATTTCCCTTCAATCCGATACACAGTCACACTATTGCTTACTACAGCTTGGCGTTTAAATAACCCCAATTTAGTTTGATAAATCTTACAAAACCTACCGTTTGGTAAGTTTTATCATAAAAATAAGCAAATCTAAAATTATAGTTCATGCAATTCAAGAAATCATTTTTATTTAAACCTATAAAAATAATTTCTCCACTCTTTTTCTTTAGAGTCACCATTTCTGATGGTATAACGATTCAAAAGTTGAAAAAGTTATATTCACGGGCATTGGGCACTATCTTCATAGTAATATTGCAAATGCGGGTGTGCAGGGTTGTTAACTTTTACCTAGAATAGATTTTATTTCAAATGTCGGATCCATGATGACTTTTCAGATTTCATTTATAATTGTGTTCCGAACATTCATACAAATTTTCAGCTCTATGCTAATTTTGATAACTTTGCATGTTTAACTTGACCGGACTATTAATTTTCACTTAGATTTTTTAACTTCAAAATTGTAGAAAATTCTTTGATTAAGATAGCTGTGCCCGGTGACCGCAGCCTTAAAAATGCGTCCCATAGTTTTCTTTTTTATTTATTTACTAGATTTTTTGCCCGCGACTTCGTACGCGTAGATTTTCATATAAACCTTCAATTCTTTTTTTTTCCCTTAATTTTAATTAACTTTTTATTATTCACACCATACAATACAATAACAACTACCATAACATCACCCTCCACCACCACCACCATTAATTATCACCCTAGGTATAATTTACTGTACAAATGACGAGTTTTGTAACAAAATGAATGGCATTATTTTAAAACTGTATATCAAAGATTGCTTTTCGGTTCAATTTGAAATAAAAACAAGATTGTGGAAGATATACGTGCGGAATAAACAAACATTTCTCGTCTCAGTGAAGAGTTGTGTAAACATTCGCTCTCAGAGACTGAATTAATAGCATCTGTCTACTGTATTCGAAACTAGGTATGTATTATGACCACATTTTATGAAGATCAATTTAAAAAACGTCACCTTTTCTATATGCCTATCAATAATTTCGAATTCTATACCAATGTATATAATCAATAATAACATAACAACAAAAACTAAATTAGATTATAAGTTTTTTTATACAATAAATAATACGGATCTATATCAATATAAACCGATTTCAAAACCGAACCGAAAACCGAATTCAAAATTAATAAGTACTCGAAGGAAAAACTACTGTAAAAATTAATGAATTTTATGTTAGGATCGCTTCGCGAGTTTTCTCTAGATAATAAAAAAATACGGACCGAATTGAGAACCTTACTCCCTTTTGAAATCTTGTCAAAAAGAATCACGTAAATTGGTTCACTAGTGTAATCTACAACATACATAAAAATAGTACTCCTTCCTGAAGTAGATAAAAAAACAACCCAATTAATTTCTGACAGAGACGCCACTGTAGCTCAAGTGTCATATCGATTCAGCTGATAATCTAAGAGCCGTTTAGTTAGAAAAAGTATCATCGGACATGGACACGAATAAAATAACTCAAGAGTTATTTTTTGATCATAACCGAACAAATTTATTATCGTATTTTTATTAAAAATCCAACTATGAAAGTCGCAACCCAGCATCAAATTTTCTCTCATCATTAATTAGACAATACATAAAAACCTTTTTGTTTTATTTCCTTATTCTACTAGTTTCACATTGCTAATGAAGCGTTAACAGAAAATCAATCATCATAATTCATACTCGTAGCAGGCAAAAAATGCAAAAATAAATAAAATAAGTACCTTGTTTTATCAAGTATCTGTAGAATTACATAACACAAAAATTTACTTACACTATTCAAGTATTCACGGATTAAATTTAATGAGATAGAAGTAAAATCTGATTTCTTTGGACAGTTATCGTAAAATACAATGTATAAATGTTTTTCTTATTTCTTTTCCAGTGCAAAGTCATCCGTGCCTTGAGGAAAGTTCGTACAAGAGAAACATGCAAATGTTCTTCAACATTTCCTGTGACGTTAAGAATTTTAGAAATAATATAAATATGGTAATTTAAACGAGAATCACTACCCCTTTTATGCATAAACACTTGATAAGCTAACCCATGATATAAAATGGTCAGGGGCCTTACAGCGGGCTCGAAACAGCGCTGAAACAGCGCAGTGCTGCAAATCACGCGAACGTGAGACCTGTACACGCCGAGATAAGGTGTGCGTGCGCGCAACTTTACGTAATCATCCAAACAGAACCGCTTAAAACAGGTAGACGTAAGGCCCCTATCAACTTTCCGTTTACGAAAAGTATGACGCGTGAAAGCAAAACAACATTATTTATGGAACATATAGCTTATTTAGCATTTACGCATAAGAAGGTTTATACCTTTATAAATACTTAAGATAGTTATGAGTATTTGGTGACTATAAAAGTATTCAAGGGTCTGTGAAGACTTATTGTTTGCGATATGAAAACATATGCTAGTCAAAGAGTATTTTTAAAGTTTTATAACATAGTTTATTTAAGTTTTTGCAGAAGCTACCATTTTTTTCAACTTACTGGTTGGATAAGTTACTTTTTATTTTTAGTCATGAATGCATTTTGGCAAGTTTTATAATTTCGAATTAAAGTTTAGTAGGTAGATAATGTTACACAAAGCTTTTAATGTAATTTATACAACTGAACTACTGAAAATTTGGCCAACAAATGTTTAAATAATTAGTTATTTTAATAATTAATATTGTGCTATAGAAACCTCAAATTTTTTAATGTTTTTTTGCCACATATAAGTACTTACATGTTAATATTTGGCAAAAAAAAGTATATTTATGAAAGTCAAGTAAGTTACAAAGTCAATTGTTTGGAAAAAAGTTTATTGGCCTCAGAATGATATTCTTTATTACTATAGATTTATTGACCGAACAACAACGATAAACATTTTCTGTCACATAATCGTTTACAATATTAGCTAAATGTATTTGTTTTATCAAATTAGCGTGAGGCGTTGCTCGGTGTTTAATTTATGCTATCACAGTTGCGTGCCAAAGCATCGACTACTTGTTGCGCTAAAATTAATGTTCAAAATTATCGTGATAAAAGCGCAGTATAACGCTTCCACACACCTTGCACACCCACACACGTCAAGAAGCTTGCCACTAGCTTCGTCCGCTAATTTCCTTTGATGTGTGTAATAATTGCCGTTCAAGCTATCGTATTACGTCAATCGTCACGCAGACCGATAATAGGGCTGGCAACTGTCAAAGTGGTTCTAGCATAGATGCATTTTAATGATGCATTGATGTTTTTTTTAACCACTGAAAAATGTACTTTCTATGCTAGCACCATTAGTAAAATGTTTCTGCCTACCAAACACCTGCGTTTATCGTGACAAAACAATGCGTGCAGAAGTTTCGTAGGGTTTGCTCGCTAAAAAGTTATCACGCTAATAGTTACAATTATCGTGCTATAATAATATTCTTAAATTACTTTTCAAACGACGCCAATCATAGACAGCCATTTTTTTAAGAATTACGATGAATTCAGCATCAAAATTTTGTGAAAATTGTAACAATATTTCGTCGCTCTACTGCATTATATTGACAAAGCGTCTACGCGGTCCGGAAATAACAGTCGAAATGAACAACGCTATTTGGACCACGTGCCACTCTAATTAGCGCGCGATTTTCCTTTGATATACCGCCACCCGGGCGATAAGTGCTACGCAGCCCGAAATGTCGCAACGATAGCTGATAATGGTTGGTCACATCTGCGTGTATCATATCACTGTGCGAAACTTCGTCACGGTAGAAATACAGCATTAGAAATATAGTTGCTATTGTTTCATTAAGGGGAGTTTTTCCCACTTTTAAGTAACGCTTATTACTACAGATTACCATAAGGCTTAGTATATTGTATTAAAAGTATTATTGTATTATTGCATTAAAACCATGGTGCTTTGTCGCCACACACAGTTGTGCGTTTCGCTACTTCTATTTTTGAGGTTTATCTCATATTTTTCGAAAAGTGCAGCTGTAATATAAAATGTACCTTTGCTATATCGTAGATAAACTATTAATAAATAGGTATTTGATTGAATCCAAGCAACAGGGAAAAAAAGGCTAATCAGTGTTACTTTCTTATTTTTTCCAATCGAGCGAAATGTCCTTAATCATGTGTTGGGGTTTCCTAGATAAAACATTCAATTTTGATGTGACATAATTTTCATAATTTTAAGGTAACTATTAAAGTAGACAAATACTACAATACAATAAACTCTTTATTAAAAACTACAAACACAAGTATAATATTATACATTACAGTAATTATCTAGGCTTTTAACAGGCGGCCTTATCACTTAAAGCGATCTCTTCCAGGCAACCGTGACAAACTTGAACTAGTATGATCAAAATTGGTGAAAGTCGGAAAAGAGGGCCTTAACTAAAATTTGTTGGAATAACGAACGAGCGATGCTAGCTGAGCGGTAGGATGTGCGCTTTACAATCTTCGGCACCCGGTTTGATCCTTGGCCCTGCACCAATGGCTTATTTAGTACCCAAATAAATTAAGTGTCGTTTCGATGCCATCGTGAAAAAATGGTAAAGGAAAACATCGCGAGGAAACCAGTACGTCCATGCACCTCAAGAGTTCAAAGACATATGGCATTCGCCAACATGCACTGGGCCAGTATAGTGGATTAGAGCCCATCCTCTCTCAGTGAGAAAGCCTGTTTCCCAGCAGTGGGCTGAATGATGGTGACATCAATTCTGTAAACAATTTTCGTATGTATAATATAATAACCCGATTTCTATGAGTCATTTTACCTCCGCGACCAGTCTGCGGAAATCTATTGCAACGAGCGGATTTACGAACACAGAATTACGAAAATAAAAAATTACATCTTTTTAGTGTTTTTTTTGTTGATGTAACAATAACTGTGACCGTCGTTAGAACACAATTAAATACACTATTTCTATTACTTTATTTTCTCTAACTAGCTGCATTGTAAAAAGCAGAATAATAAAAAAAACTAAAAATATTCGCTAGGGTTTTGAACTTATAACTGTAGCAGGTACGCAATATACTTGAAATATTAAAAGAAAACGTTGTAATTCAGTTTTTAGTATGTTATTTCAGTTATTAGAGCAAATAATCTAGTGAAAATAATAGTATATAAATAAAGTGAATTACTTAGTAAAGGTACCCATAATTAGTGCTACACAGCGACTCGTAGCGGGTCTACGCCGTAGCACATATATAATTTATTTTTCGGAAATATCCCCAGGACTCTGAAGTCAAACAGAAGTTATGTGTGAATTAAATAGTAGTGCGAAATATTTAAAATTACAATATTGATTTCATATAAAGAGTTATATCGGTATAAGCACAAAGTACCAACCGCATTGCCTAATTTTGTCATATCTGTAAAAATGCTCCATTTTTTATAAATTAAGTGAATTAAAAAAGGTATTGTAAATGTTAGTTTGGTTAAGTTGTTTGAAAATTGTTATACATATTTTCATTACATAAGTGTAAGGTTAATGTTCATTATAACGAGAATTTATTATGTAGTACCTGGTCATAATTGTATAAGTTACGACTATTGTATACAATGAATTAAACAATTACACAAAGCATAGATAGTGGCGCAATTATGACTTGCAGTATATACATCGATAAAAGTGTACTAAAGGAACGTTTGTAAGAAAAAAATATACATAGAAAATCAACTTAAATCCTTACTATTACAATAAAAAACGAATCTATACAACCATTGCCAGTGGGAATGTAGTAATGTGTAAATGTGTAATATTCTAATGGATATTCACTTTTTTGTAACGACAGTTTAACTTTGATTAATTACGAATATTGACAGGTTTGGTATGGGAAAGCTGAAAACCCGTCATGACGAAATTGACACTGACTAAATACACTTGCAAAGCCATAATCAAACAGAATTGTACAACATAATAATACGAATTTCGCTACGTAAAATACGTATAGAATTCCATTTGACTGCCCCGGTGGCCCAGTTGGTAGCGAACCTACCTTCTGCGCTTGGGGGCGTGGGTTCGGTTCCCACCTCGGATAAACATTCATCTGATGAACATTTGTGTATTTTCTATGTCCGGGTGTTAATCTCTACTTAATTATGTATAAAAAAATATATATGTATGTATATCAGTATCTATATAGTACAAGCTTTGCTTAGTTTGGGGTCAGATGATCGTGTGTGCAAAAAATGTCCAGAATATTTTATAAAAATGTCAGTAACGAAATTTTTAATTTATGTTTAGTTTGATTATAAGCAAACTGGTTTG
This sequence comes from Agriopis leucophaearia, assembly GCA_949125355.1. NCBI lineage: Eukaryota > Metazoa > Arthropoda > Insecta > Lepidoptera > Geometridae > Agriopis > Agriopis leucophaearia. Next base: position 7,671,614 of record OX421278.1, on the reverse strand, counting down.
TGGATCGATGAAAACTATTCTTGCAAAACAGTTTCATTAATAAGCTAACAAAGGTTTTTATTGGTTATTTTATTTTTTATTTATATTATTTTACAGTTTGTTTTAGCATTGATTGTGAAGTTAGTTGTTAGCTTAGATTAATTACCTCTAGACTTTAAAATTAAGTAGGTATATACTTATATTGCATAATTCGTAAATCTAATTACTTTGTGACATTGAATTACTTCATCCAAGCCGAATTATTTGTAAGTAAATTAAATAAGATGTTATCCTAAATACTGTTAAATTAATATAAAAATATCGACGTCTCTGTTTAAGGCACTTAAGGTTTCTCTTGTACGTCAAACAATGACATAAACTTTTGAACATAGTTTTTAATATAAAAATTACATTAAACGTTTTAAGAAACGTAATATGCTCAGATTTTTTATATAATGTCGTATTGTAGATATATAAATTATTGTAAGATTAAAAACGTTGTTGTGAGTAAAAAATATCTGCGTCATTATTTATTGCATCCTTTATATTTTCAACTTTTTCATTTAACATATCCGAATAGGTACCATAAACCAATTATATTTTTTTAATTAGCTGTACCCCGTGGTTTCACTCGAAACATATTATCTGTTAACACAGTCATAATGATGCACATGGATTAACATCCAGGTTTTAAAAGCTACTATGCCAAAATTCATTCAAATATGTTCAACTATTACGAAGTTATATAGGTGCGGAAATAAACTTACAAACAAAGATATTTTTTTTGCAAAGAAACTTGCAAAAAAAAATTGCATTCATAACATTAGTGTGATTAAAAACGGTCGTTAAAACTATCCTTTAAAGGCTCATAAAAAATAATATCCTCATTTCATATGTACCAGAGCTACCCCAACAATATATAATTATATATGCCTACACTACACATATCTTTGAAGTGAAAAGTTCTTTATAGTCTATTAAATGTAAGTTTATTGAAATGAAGTATGTCAAAATATTCGATTAGTGCTGGGACAATTCGGACCAAATCGAGAATAATGTATCTTAATTTATCGACTGGAAGTGTCTTGCACGAATAATATTTTTAAACCAATCTATATTTCTGTTGTAGTACTATTATGATGAGACTTTAGGATAATGAAATAAAACAGAAAAAGCAAGTATTTTTTTTTGTAATATAAATAAATCTATTGTTTAATCTAATGGTGTACATTCCAAATCAGTGTCATCATCATCATCAGCGTTAGAGTCACTTGAGAAATCCTGCAGATTAATAATAAATGCTATTCAATCAATAGTCAGTCTAGTATGCTCTTCTAGTAGTCAGTCTTTGGATAAAGATGCTTCGTTCCGTAGAATTTACAAAGACAGTTTGCTAGTAATTCGATATTATTATACTATATACAAAAGAAATGTAGGTTTACAAAAAAAATGTACATTACTGTACGAGTTTTGTATTTCGATAGTACGCAGAGGAAATTCTGAAAAAACAAAAAAAAACTATTTAATTCACACAGCAAAATAAAACGATCGATTTTACGTTTATCGATTTACCACGTCCCTAAATTTTTTGTCAAGTTGACGTAACCTTGTTATGACAGAATGGAAAAATATGGCTATTGTATTGTGATAATCCACACTAAATGCAGTTCCGTTTTAAAATTCAAATATACTTTTACTATTTATATGTAAAGCACTTGTAGTTCATTATAGTTTAAGACGCAGAAAACCAGTGATCTTTGTGTTACAAGTAAATGCAATTCGCCAGACGTTATTACAAAGACATGCCCTGAAATGTCGTCAGCTGTCGTTTCAATCAAGCTACATTTAAAGGACTATAGGCGCGTTGAGCGCCTTTTGCGTGAACAAAAATCATGGAACTCGCGTCAACGTCATGCTGTAACGTGTATTTTAAAACAGCGCCATCTCTTGTAGAATAGGTGAATTACTACGTAAGTTTTTACTTCTGACGTGTAGTCTTATGACTGATGTGTGTTTTTTAACATAGACATAATAATATCAGAGCTAATTATATATTACAAGCTTTGCTTAGTTTGGGGTCAGATGACCGTGTGTGCAAAAATGTCCCAGATATAATAATAATAATAATGCAGGGGCGGCTTTATGGCGAGCCGTCGGTGAGTGGCGACACCGCGTACCCCGATTTCATGGGGCTAAATGAGACCCCTGACCCTTGGCTTGCCTTAACCGGCCGTCCAGGGGTGAAAACCGCAAGAGCTAAGAACCTAAGCTCCAGGGTGGAAATGTTAAAGGGCATAACGCCGCGAGTAGCTCTTAGTGAAAGTGCAGCACTCCTCTCTACACCCTAAGCCACCTACGTCGATGTTGCCCCTCCGGTGCCAAGATACGGTAGCCTTTATGAGGGGCCCATTCAGTGGGTGGCAAGTCATCACTTGCCTAAATATATTTTGAGATGAGACAGGATAAGGCAGGTGCCGTTTCTCATTCTATAGATCTGTTATTCCATCCACAAGTTGTTCACCTCAATAGCCCAGTCTTTTTTAATCCTATACTGTACAATAGTTTCATATTCCTTTTTATACATATTCCATAATTGTATTTTTTTATATTCAAAAGGGCCTCTTGGTGTTGGCTTTGGCTCCAATGCCCACCAAATGTCCGGGCTAGACCCGTGAAATGAAATAAATAATAATTGTGGAAAGTTTCATGCACTAATAACTATAGAAGTCAAAAGATTCTAAAGCTTTAGAAGAAAGAAAGAAAGAAATAAATATTTATTTTGTAACAAACAACTTAACATAAACAACATAGTAGGTATATATAATTATAGTGAAGTTGAGTCTCGAAAATGGCCTCAACTCAACATAATGCTGTTTATCAAACAGCGCTGATCTTCCGTTGAAGCCACTCCGTGAAGTCACCAAAGGCTCAAAAAACAGTGCAACGTAAAAATAAAAACAGTACTACAAATACAGGACTACAAATTTACATAGAATTTATTATAAGTACTATACTATAAGACGTATGGACAGACAGACAAATGGATAGATGGACAGAACGTACTTATAAAAGTCATTACTAGTAAACGATTCAAGAAGCTTCGATCAAAAATAGTTAAAATCACCGCAACAAAAGCTGTTTTCACGTAAAAACCCTCATTTAAATCATTCCAGTCGAAAAATTATACCAGACATACAAAACCTTTTACCCCAAACCCATACCTATAGCTTTTCCTTTCCGTCATGGGTAGGTAAATGAGCTGAATTATAATTTGCGTAAATTATATTGTTGTTTATCATAATTATTTAGCGTACTTACCTATACCTACTCATTAACAATTATATTATACTAACAAAGTAAAATATATGATACAGTGAAATTACGGAGATTAAAGAGCAGCTCATATCTCAGGGTAATGAATTCAGTGCAGTGGTATGCAGGGTTTTGAACTGTGACAGTTCAGATTACTTACAAAATGTATACATACATATTTTATATCATAGGTGATAAATAAGCAGACGGGCTGTCTAATGGTAAGCAGTCACCATCACCTATATCTGTAACATCAGAGGCATCACAAATACGTGGCCGACCTTTTAAGACTCTAACCAAACCTTTTGAAGATCCCCATGTTGTAGCTTCTTGGTAATACCGCTTATTCCACATTTTGCGAGTGTAAATCAAGAATTATCGTGTGTATCGTACTGTATCCGACTTGCACAAATCAATTATTTATATCCACAGATGAGCTTCTTGGCGGTGGCGGCAAGTACTGAGAACCGCGATGCCGGCATAAGATTGAACAGTTCCTTAGAATTGTAAATGCGATAGAATTTGTAGTAAATTCCAATTTCCCTATACAGGGTTACGCATATACCCTGTACTAAGCCAAAAGGAGGTAGATGTACTCATGATTATGAACAACTTTTACTATAGGACCAACAATGAAATCGCGAAAAAAATATCTGCTTTTCCATAGAAAACGGTCAATGCCACACTACAAAATTTAAGGACCTGGAGTTTTTTTTTCGCTCTTTCAGGATTGGTCCCATAGTAAAAATTGTTAGCTATCGTTAAAATATATCTTATAATGATGAGTACAATGACTTTCTTTCGGCTTAGTACACGATATATGTGTTGTAACTCTGCATATGAAAGGAAAAAGGCAAAACTTTTATAGTTTTATAATTAACTGTAGTAGAGTTTTCCTTGCATTGCGTTATATTGGTACGCGACGCGACATGCTATCCCAGCGGCTGGCAGGTGGCCAACCGATCAACGCCAGTCATAACAAAAATCCATCATCCGCTCCCGCCATGGGATTTTAACCTTCCTGTAACGGCAAAATTTATTGGTGACATTTTCCGGATTATTCCTCTCGGAAAATTTTATGTATTTACTTGTCTAAAACTTTCATAGCAATATAACTAGAAGTTAAATGCGGAAGAAGGAATCTTTTCAGAGAAATGAATAACAAAAGGAATTGACATGCTCAATCAAGGTAGATCTTTTCATATAAAGACAAGAAGGTGATGCAATTTTGCAAGTGAAAAATGGAAATTATTTATTATTTTAATTAATTAATTATATATTGCACACCTACAAATTATGTACAAATGCACAAATGGAAGTCATTTAATGCTAAACATATTCTACCAGTCATCCACCAGGTTGGAACAAATGGTATGTAGGCGTGCTAAAAATACTTATCGTCTAAAGCTGGTCAACCAACAAAAGAAAGAACTATATTTTTTTACTTACTGTACTTACGGTATAGTTCAAGGTAGTTAAAGTTATGAGTGAATCGGTTTCTTCTAGGCAAGCGAGCTCCGTCGTAGAGCGCATCATCGCTTAACACCAGGCGAGTTGGCGGTCAAACGCAAGCCTATTACTACATGAAAAACGAATCCCATCAAAAACATAAATGTGAAATGAGAGCCAAGTGAATATTATGGTATTTGCTTTGGTTGTTGACTTCAACGACAAAAGAAGTGAGATCTAACTTAGGATAATATATTGAAGCCTAAGGTCTGACTTGGCTAGTTTTCATATATGAATTATATTATAGCCTTCGCAAGTTCCAAAGCTGAAAGTTCTCATTTATTCATCCGAAAATTTGGCTTGCTGGTAGAAACTTGCAATCGAACATAGGGCTCTTCCATGAGTGTTTTAGTAGCTACATAATAATAATTCGTATATTCGAACTAGCCAAGTCAGACCTTAGGCTTCAATATAAATTATCCTAAGTTAGATCTCACTTCTTTTGTCGTTGAAGTCAACAACCAAAGCATATACCATAATATTCACTTGGCTCTCATTTCACATTTATGTTTTTGATGGGATATCATTACTTTTTGTACAGAAACTATTAGTAGGTACTTATTCATAATAAAATTAATACGCGCTGCTGTAGACACTTAAATCTTCCAGTTACGACATGTACATACTCTACTATAGACTCTGCAGGCGTACAAGTTAGGTGCTCTTACAATTCTGTCAGGCGTTAGTCGACCCTGGGTTGACTATACCTGGCGAGCGCCCCGGCCGGGTCGCATATACACGCGCCGCGCTGCATCGTCCAATCTGAGCCCCGCGGTTTCACCCGCTTGGTGATGAAAATCAGTGATGATGAAGGATGATGGATGGAAGGATGATGATGATAAAAAATCGCTAATGTGTTAATCCAGGAGATAAGCAATTTATATTCAAAATTTCATCTAAATCCATCCAGCCGTTTCTGCGTGATTGAGTAACAAACATCCATCCATCCATCCATACATCCAAACTTTCACATATAATATGATATTAGTCTGATAACTAAAATGAAGTCAAAAGCATATTGCATTGCATTCGGCTGCTTCAACAATTAGATAAAATAATCCGAAACTCAAGTTTTTCTCAATTCAAAATTAAAGAAATGTACGTCCATCTAAAACCAATAGGTAGGTACCTAATTAGTTAATTAGGAAGGTATGTCACCCATATTTACAGATTACTCCTTATAACATCAGCTATCTGCCAGTGAAAGTTCCATCAAAATCGGTCCATCCGTTTTGCAGTCTTTGGGGAACCTACATACTCATACATACATACATACATACTCACACATCGATATTACTCACACATAGATATATGTAGGTATATATATTTAGGTGATTACAAGTTCTGTTTACTTTATAAGGTCAGGATTAGCTTTGATAAGTATAGATAGGAAATTAGGTACCTATTTTAATTGTAATTATTTCAGTATTTTTGTTTTGGTGGGCAAGTACTACTGTATCATGAAGTAACTAAATATTATGTACTTAGTAAGGTTATGATTATGTAGACAACAGGGTACTCGTACATACTTTTTTATTTGCCCAAGTACGTAGCTACCGCCCAACGGACGTTCACGTCCACTACATACGCGGTTGGTCAACCAGGAGACCACCGTCCCCAGACGTTCCCACTCAAGTGGCCACTTACTGTGGTCAAGACCTAGCGACGTCACCTTCTGTGATCGTAACGTGAGTTAAACGGTAACCTGCACGCATTGCATGACGTGAAAAGCGTACAGCTTAGGTGCTTTTACAATTCTGTCAGGCGTTAGTCGACCGAGTCGGCTGGCCCTGTACAACTATACTCTTGGTTATAAGTATTAAAATTGATGTTTGTTTTTTTTTTTTATTAAGGGTTGTATTCCACTCATATATCACCTCATCCACTCATATATATATTCACGTGAAAACTTTAAAATCTACATAAATACAGGCTGAAATCAATTTTGATTGCTAATTCTTTTGTACAGGCGCTATAAGCAAGTGTTACTGATAGAATCAATTAAATTGGAAAATAATACAAATTTACCAGTTTCTAATTTATTCCTTGCTATTCACCCAACTACCTATCTGGATGCCAAATTTGAACTTTCTAGGTCATCTGGAAGTGGGTTATAGTTTTGATCTATAGGTCAGTCAGTGATAAAAATATCGATTTTTTGACGTTAATATCTAAATAACTGTTTGAGGTGTGTTTATGAAATTTGGAGCACAAATGTATCTCCCAAGTCTCAATAGATATGCCAAATTTGAGATGTTTATGTGAAATAGTTTTTGAGTTATGAGAGGGACAAAAGTCACTTCAAATGGTTCGTGTAATATTACACACGGTGCCGCTGGAGCTTGGCTCTGACGCGCTCCCGCGCGTTTAGATTTATTAATTGACTAGCTAATGCCCGCGACTTCGTACGCGTAGCGCAAAGTAATTAGTGGGTGGACGATTAGACTGACATATCCAAATATAAATGTTACACTAACGAACACGAACGGAACTTTAAATAGGCACAAATCCATCGGATTATTTATACTGAATATTTTATAGATAATACCTACACATATGACATGATTGTAGATTTATTGCTCTGCATTTTAATGCGGATTGTCATACTATCGTCATAGTATGATTTTAGTCTAGTTTTAATCTGACTCGATACAGGTATCCCGACATGTCCATAGTTTCAAATATATTTCAAGCAAATAATATATTACTTTCACTGGTTAAATACGTTGGAAGTGTGGAGCCATGGAGCCAATAAGGAAAAAAAATTGGTATAAGTCAAGCGAAATGTCATGCATGACAAACGTTATTATTGAATTATTAGTAAATAGTAAGTAGGAAGCATGGAGCGGTATCTATAATTAATCGCTGTTATTTAACATTACTCCGCGTAAAGACTGCCAATCAATGATGTCTAAATAATTTTTGCCCGCCTTCTGCGCCTCGACCCTTCCAACAACGAAACCGCTTTCGTTCACCACCATAACATCCAAAATAGCTGCTAATCATAGATCAGTAACAGATTAGATGCCGCGAGTTCACCTACTTTGCGTGTCTGTTATTGGTCTTAAGTTTGATCCTGGCAAAAAAATGTATTCATTTTAATCTCCGTCGACTTGGTATATTAGCACGTCAGAAGTCAATACAAAAATAAACGTACTTTAAATTACGCCATAATAAACTGTAAAACCTCTTCAAAAGCAGTTGGCTGTCCTGAAAATAACAAACACAAAAAAAACTATTTGGTGCAGTCTATCGGAAGTTATGCGGGTACATACATTTCGGCGATTCGTTTTTATTTCATCATCATCATCAGCCAGAAGACGTTCACTGCTGAACATAGGCCTCCCCCATTAACCTCCACACTGAACAACATCCTGCCATCTGCATCCACTGGATGCCCGCGACTCTCACAATGTCGTCGGTCCATCTAGTGGGAGGCCTACCTACGCTGCGTCTTCCGGTTCGCGGTCTCCACTCAAGAACCTTACCTACTTCCCCATCGGTTAACAGTTCTTCGAGCGATGTGGCCTGCCCATTGCCACTTCAACTTGCAGATTTTAATAGCTATGTCGGTGACTCTGGTTCTTTGGCGAATATCTATATTTTTATTTACATATAGATTATATGGCAACAGCCGCTTCAGTCTTCCTACCTACCATGTCTGCGAGTAGAAGTCTGTCATTACGACAACATTACTATAAAATAAGCTAGATGGCGTTATAAATAATTATTTAAAAAAAATTTTTTTACTATTTATTATCATAAATTAATATAGCCTATGTTTCAATCAGGTATTTTATAAGCATATTCATGGAAACTGCTTTGAAATCCTTCTAGTAGTTTAAAAGATGTGCGCGGACAAACAAACAAACTGACAGCCGTCAGATTTGTAGTTCCATAGTTTGAAAATAGATTGCGTACTAAAACGATGTTTTGCGATTTTTTTTTAAATTTGCTTAAACTTTACGAATAATATTATTAAAAACGTAATAAGGTATTCAATAATTCTTAAAATAATGAGTGTAAATGGATCGTAGTTTCACAAATATGAAAAGTGCGTCTATTATAGGTAAATACGACACTTTACCTGAATCACGCAAACGGGATTTTTTTTGCAAGTTAAACCGATATCCGGTATTGCTTCTACTTAGTTAGAAGTCATGTGTGAAGGTATTTGATCTACACATTTATAATATGGTAGGGATTTACAACCACATGAAAATAACGTCTAGTAAAAAAGTGTTTTGCGTCTACCTGTACGGGGACACGGGGGGGGGGGGGGGATTAGTGTGTCCTAATGCACTATTAGGACACACCCCGTCGACTTTCTCGTTCGTTATCCACTGATAACCCTTTGCCAGTAGGTGGGGGGACACAATAACGGTAAAAAAATTACTAGCTTGTTCTTTAAAAATCTTATAATTTTCAAGTTTTTGATTATTTTAGGTAAAGTTTCATGGAAAAAGATTTTTAAAATGTTAAAATGTAAAATGTTCTCAAAATCTGTGAGACTTTAACTAAAACAAATTTTAATTTTGTGAAATGTCATGACGCAACGTACCCCAGCCCCCGGTAAAGGGTTATCGACTCATCCTCATTTTATCTACATTTAGAAACATTCTCGACAATATCATCCAACTAAATTTAGTATCTATGTCGCTATAACAATGTCTAATGTAGCTTTCTACAAATGTCGGTAGATTAAACGCTGCACATATTTATATGATTTTCTCGATACCCATTGTTTAAGTGAAATGATTACCATATAATTTATAGTTTTGAAGAAATCCACTAGATGGCGTTAGCAAATCGCTAACACGCGCAAACGTTTCGTTCGCTGAATTAGTATAACAGAATATTGGTTTTTTAATAAATGAGTAGCGCAAACACCCACATCCTTAAATGTACGTCTCACATTGTTCGACGATAAAAAACAACGAAATACTGGATTTTTGGCGTTTTGATTCCATTCTTCTATCAAATAGAAATATCTATAGAAAATTCAATCTATATATGTCTCATTATGATATAAGTCTCATTATGATATAATGAGACTTATATGATATAATGAGACATATATGATATAATGAGACATACAAAAATACAGAAATTTGTTATCTACAATAAATTGTTTTTTTTTTAATAACGTTATCTGTTGTTTTACGTTATGATAGGCTAGTAATAATCATATAGTAACGGTGTTTAAACTGCCAATATGCGTACTAGAAAGAGGACTAATATAGGACGATACAAGACGTACGGTTAAATAAACGACCAAAAGGAGGCATTACGGTGCTGTTTAGCAGAGATTTCAGTCAGACACTGCCTCGCCGTAGTAAACGCCTGTCTCAAAAGTTCAAGTCTCTGACCCATCATCACATGGCTGCATTAGAACTCTTCGTGCCCATCAACACGTTTTTTTTTTAATTGTAGAATAGGCTGTCGCTTGGCCGCCAACTTGCCTGATGTTAAGCGATGATGCGGCCTACGATGGATCACGCTTGCCTAGAAGAAACCGATTCACTCTTGACTTGAAGACACCCAGATTGTAACTATAGGGGAACAACTATTCAGGCAGCGCATTCCACAGACTAGCAGTTTGCACAATCAATCAAAGCGTTTGGAATCAAAGCGTTTCGTACGGGTTTTCAGAATGTCAACCATAAAGCGATGACCTGAACCCGACTGAGCCCACGGATTCCTCCTCATTCCTCGAATACCGCTAATACCCAACAACTTCCCGTTCTGCTTGAAACATGGGCAGTTGTCTGTGCGCTTTAGTTTCGCCATGACAATCAACAGTCCACAGGGACAGACTCTGCAAATTGCGGGCGTGGATCTCTCTACCAGTTGCTTCAGTCACGGCCAGCTGTACGGCGGCCCTGTCTAGAGTGAACGATGCCACAAATTTATTTGTGTACGCTCCAGGAAATTTAACAAAAAAAATTGTTAGTAACATATTACTGCAATTTCCGGCGCCTTCATCTTTTGGGACAATTTAAGGTTCACGCAAACGAAGTTGCGGGTACAGCTAGTTTGTCTATAACTATCAATTTCTGAACTATGACTACAATTATATGGCTTTAGTTACGGAACCCTACCATACGCGTGTCTCGACACGCTCTTGGCCATTTTTTTTTTTTATTGAAACGGCTTAATTAACATTTTGGAAAAAAATAACATAGGTATAAACTGATTACCTCCGATATACAAAAATATAGTTTTTCGGAAAATTCTCGGAGGGAAACTTTAAGAATAGATTTCGTTAAATTACTGACATAAAATATAAAATTTAAATGTTATGGTTTTAAATTCATCTTGACAATTAAGGCTTTATTTTTTTCGTTTTATGCCTGAAATTCCAGAAACCAACCTAAAGTTGAAAAATACTTTTTTTATACGGCTTATAACTTTATTGATAACTTTTAGGTACCTAGACATTCCACAATCAAATTACGTGCCAATATTAATGGGTTCTAAAGAGCACGTCTATACTTAGACCAGGGTTGAAGCCTTCAAAAATGGTAAAAAGTGAAAAAAAATCTTCCCCTCCTTAGGTCCTTCCCCACTATGATTATTTGAATTTTTCACATAAATTTTGAGGTTATGTAAAAAAATTGTATAAATAAAAGTTGTAGATCTTTTTATTACCTACAACTTTGCTATTTAACTTTTTTTCATAGGACTTGTAGTTTTACCGGAAATCGAGATAAACCATTTTTTACCCTTAAACACCCCCCCCCCCCCTCCCACTTCCCGAACTCAGATCGTATATTCCCCTCCTTTTCTAATGGGTTTCATCCTACTACTATTTTTTTTGCTTTCAAAAATTATCGACCCTGGTCTAACTGGGTTAATTTAGGTCACTGGTCACCAACTTGAGGTGAGTTATTATTAACTACTGAACAAAGTTAATTGTTTCAAAAAGAAGTGGGTACCCCTGGTGTCAGTATATCCAGCGGTTTTAATCCGTTTTTCAAAATGGTTTACGATAAGGTAGATAATATAATAATATTAAAATGGGCGGTTTTCTAAAGCTGAAAAATGTAGTTCTGCAACCATCGATAGATGGCGCTGGCGAAACATTTTTTTTCCCTATTTGTTCAATGAAACCTACAATACAAGGAAGAGGAGACATTTTATAACACGGCCAGGCAAGGCACACTTATGTATATACCTCCTAATTTGTGTTGTGTTCTGGAAAAACAAGTACTTTGTTAGCAAACAATTACCACAAAATACTATACAACGAAAAAAAATATTTAAAAAACAAGCTTGACAGACAGTGTCGGACAGACAGATAGATAATCTATGAGTATAAGCAATTTTTTTAATTGAACTTTCTTCATCTGTGGTTTTGCAAAATCTTCATTACGTCTCGTCAACGCCATCTATCGCATTTAAATGAACTAATATTTTTTTATTGGCTTTTTGAAAACTTTCCATTGTTTATTACTTTGTATGGATCCTCTTCGGGTAAAAACTTGTTCCAAGGAGTTCCACTTTTTTCTATCCGTACCACAGAATACATAAAGTACAAGTGTCCGTACCTAATTATGGCTAGCCATCTTCGACCCGCCATCGCAACTATTTCATATTTGTAACTTTTGAGACTGTACTACCTATTCATTGCGTAGTATAAATACTCAAAGCAATGACTAGTATCAACAATTCACTAATCAAACGTTCACAGTGTATTGGACCAGCAGTAAAAGTGTGTTTATCACGGAGCATAACTTTTGTTGAATAAACTCACAATTTAGCCCTATTAATAGGCAATTTGGCGTATTGTTAAAACTGCGGACCGAAACCTATGGAAAGTTATTGCGATCGAATTCGCTATGTACAAGTATGACATTATTTACATTAAGAGGAATGGAGAAGGCTAGGTGAGGCCTATGCCGAAGAGGCAACTTCTACAGATTTAGTAAAGCAATAGTTTCGAGCCCGACGACATCGTGAGAGTCGCGGGCATCCAGTGGATGCAGATGGCAGGTTGTCGTTCAGCGTGGAGGTTAAAGGGGCAGGCCTATGTTCAGCCTATGTTTGTGGACGTCTTATGGCTGATGATGATGATGAATAGTTTAAGAACAAAGTATAGCATTATCTATATATTATATTATTTTGTTTGGTTAAGTTTGGATTGTAAATTTGTAATATATATATGTAGTAGAATTAAAACGATTTTTTATTTATTTATAGTTGTTCAAACTGAGACCTCGCGATCCCTATTATCTTCGCAACTCTTCAACTTATATTACCCATATTCGAACTTAAAAACAATATTGAAATTAACTACTTGCCTACAACATTTCATAAAAATAGAATGACCTATTGTACATTCTATCTTTATGAAATTTGAATGAAACATGAGTAATCATCGAACAAATATCCAAACATACATAGAAACGCCAATTTGTCCCATTAAAATCTGAGACCTCTCTTTGCTTGGTCAATTAATATTCGGGCTATTGTCAGTGTTCCTAGAAACCTTGATGCAAAATTCCCTTTATTAATAAACTAGCTTCTGCCCGCGGCTAGCAAACTCACTGTCAAACAAAATAGATTGTGTTTACTTTCGGTAGAACGATGGCGGCCATACCCTATTAAATCGATTTCGTGTTATAGTGACCGCAAATTAATTAGAGTTTGTTCAAACGGAGCTACTAAAAACGGAATGAACGAAGTTGTTTAGCTGGGTAAATAAACTGCAGACCTTTTTTTTATATTTCTGTATTGTACCATTTACATTATTCTTTCTATTATGCAAAGTAAGCTTCCGAGGTGTTCTTAGTATAATTTCATCAATTTGATTTTTTTACAAACTTCAATAATACGAATAGTTTTGTTTGAGCGTCTGCTGATTTGGAAATTTAACAATAATTTTGTTTGTCTTAATAATTTTGTAAACAGTTTTTTAAATTGATGATTATGAAAACGGAAAAGACAGGGAGAAGCAAGATAGAGGTAACAGCTTAAAGCAAATTTATAAAAAAAATACTTTTAGAAATCCTCTGTTGTTTGAAAATATTATCACAAATTTAGAATGTTAGAAAATTAAAATTCTACAACGTTATAATAATATGTCATAGGTTTTTACATAACACACCCAAATTTTTCTGTACCGGTAAAAAAGTGACTGTACATTATATATTTTAGGGCTTCGCTACATCATCGCAGTGATTCTGGTGGAAATTTGCGGCACGGTGTCGCACCGTTTTACGACGCCGCCGTGTCGTGTCAATTTATGTTGTGATGAGCTGTGAAGAGCCACTTCACAGCAGAGAATGATACATTCAACGAGGCTCGTCGGCCATCGCACGTCGAAGCCACAGTATTATCGCGGCGGTAACCCAAAATTAATGGTGACATAATATGAATATTTGCCATCAACTTTCCCAAGTTAACTTAAAATATCACGAGGTGGAGTCCGATTCGTTGGTCTGAATAGATTCACACCACTCTCGAAACTCACTTTACGACGCCCTCCTTGTCGCTGATGATAGAAGACTGTGGCTGGAGAACATCAGAGAGAGAGCGAGAGAGAAAGATTAATGTAAAAAAGTGGCCAAGATCATGGAGAAATAAGACGTAATGGCGGCTCCACATTAGTGCCGTGAATGCACGCGCGACATTCACTCTCCACATTCACGGGATGTTCACAGTCGTTCGTGAAACCCGCCGCGAAACGGACGTAGAATCTGCTGCTGCAATAAATAAATAAATAAATATCTGGACATTTTTGCACACATGGTCATCTGACCCCAAACTAAGCAAAGCTTGTAATATGGCTGCCAGAGACTGATATACGTACATATATATTTTTAAACACATACTTAAATAGATATTAACACCCAGACATAGAACAAACACAAATGTTCATCACACAAATGTTTGTCCTAGATGGGAATCGAACCCACGCCCCCAAGCACAGAAGTTAGGCTCACTACCAACTGAGCCACCGGGGCAGTCAACTGAGCCACCGGGGCAGTCAATAACTTTGTTTGCTGTGGCAACATATTACTATTTAGACGTCCAAAACAAGAAAGTTATTAAAAAGCGTTGGAAAAAAAGAAGATGGTAGATGACGTCCGTACGCCTTTATAGACCGGAGTAAACAAGAAGTAAACTGGCGCGGGGCCGTGAATGTGGATGTGTACGCGTGAACGCCGCGCGAACGGGGCGCGAACCCTTTGTCGCGGGACAAAATACCGACTCTGATCGGGGAACAGGCGTGAACGCGTGTGAACCCCGCGAAAACCCTCCACATTCACGTTCACGCTTGTTCTCGGAGCTTCACGGCACTAATGTGGAGCCGCCATAAGAATAGGAGAACCTTGTGTTACTCTAATATGAGCTCTAGGTACTATAACAAGTTTCCTGGATTTCTAGATTTAAGTTATTGTTTATTGTGATAAAATAAAGACTATGAAATTGTTATTATCTTTTATCATATATTTTACGCATCCTGCATAATTATACAACGCACTAGAAATTTTCACAAACTGGACTTGTATTAATTATCAAATTGGCAAAGACTTCACTTGCCATAACATGGTCATGATTGGAATTAAAGAATTATGCAATATGCCCTAATTACACAGTGACTCAGACTCACGATCAGTCTGATCGAAAACTCAAAACTCGTAACACGAATTACGCATGGGTTAGAACAGAAACAGGCTAATTTTAGTTAATACACGCTGATAAGTAGGCCGAAAATGTGCAGGTATCAATGAATTGGGTAAAATTAGTTCGCATATTTTACTAGAAACTCCTCCAGTTCATCTACGTGTTTCTCTTCAGGGTCCCCACGCTTGTGCAGCACCTTCCACTCGTCAGAGCAATGCTCACGCAATCCTTTGATGAACTTGGCGACCAGAACTTTCTGTTTTTCAGTACACTTGGCGCAGGTCGTCTCTGAGCCCTCCTGAATCCACCCTGCGATAAAAAAGGTCGTCAACAAGTGAAGGACGTCATTATTTCGAAGCGAAGTACAAAGTAGAAAAGGTAAGCTGAAAAGTATGAGGGTTCACCTCAGTCAAGAGCACGGTCGAGTGCCTACTTCAGTAAGTTAGCACAATCTAAAACACTCATCGCAAAAAATATGGACACAAGATTTGAGCCAGTTGGTGTTAAGATTTCTCTTATATATTTTTCATGTTTCATTATATAAACAGATGAATTACTGAATAAGTACTAGACACTGTCAATAAGAATACGTTTTTCAATATAATGAAATGAATGAATTCTCTTGTTTCTTCTTTTTCTTTTATTTTTGGTGGCAATGTGATGGGCCTCCAGATAGTAAGTGGTCATCGCCCCCTATTGACACGTACGAAATCCGAGGTAAGTGCGTGACCTATCTTTGAGAAGGCTATTCATACTTCATTGGAAGCAGCCCAGATAATAAGAATGCCTACTTCGGAAGAAATATATAATAAATCAAATCGAACGGTGCGAAACTAACATACCTCACTTGTTGTTGAGTGATGGTATGGTGGAATATGGTAGACACGCTTGGGATGGGGACTGGTTTTCAAGTGACGCTAGTGCATCACATCGTTGTCAGTAGATGTCGTTACTCACCCTTCACATCATTTCCCTCTGGCGTGCACTTCCCGTCTCCAATGAAGCAGTGTGCGTAAGCGCACAACAGCCGCTTGTTAATGACTAACTCGTCCACGTTGAAGTTATTATACTTGGTGTCGTAATGGTTGTCGGGACGCGCGACCGCCAGCACCACCACGGCGAAGAGCACTAGGAGTTTCATAGCTGGGGAAAGAAGACAATTGTAAAATTTCCATCTGTACAGGGTTACTATACTTAACTTAATGAGCTAAATTTGGTCTAGTAACACTTTAAAACTGACATGCTCATTTGATTAGCAAGCTGAAGTTGTAATGATTTGGCGATGTCTATAGACTGACAGCCGTTTGGGGAGACGGGTTTTAGAGTGGAGACCACGTATCAGCAAACGTTAGGTAGTAACCCCTAAAGCCAGATGGAGTGTCGATCTGCGAATGGCGGCTGGTGGCAAGTGGATGCGAAAAGCAGAAGTTCGTGCCTTGTGGCATTCTTTAAGAGTCTACGGTTCGTCTAGCAGTGGTCAAACATCAAATGAGCTTGATTGATGATGATTATAACTTTACGCTGAAGTTAGTTCTTGTAAAAACAGCTGTGTTCCATAGAAAAATGTCATTAACGCTCACGAAATGTTTGGAACAGTTGATATTTTTTACGATATCATTCTTCGTCTTATGGTGAAAGTAAATCACAATGATATGTAGAATAACATCCATTAAATTTAGTACTAACCCTGTATAAAAAAAATGTGTTTGTTACTACTAACTTCGTAACACGTAAACGAATTTGGATGAGATTTGGTATGGAGGTAGCTATGAACTGAACACTTCCTCTTGATCCTATTAAAAGCTCGCTCTACTCACATTCAAGGACCCGAGAACCCACGTCGAGATCTCTCGCCCCCGCGAAGGTTACTGCGGCATCGGCATGGGTTTTGTGGTATAGGAAAAGTGTGAAATCTTGAACTCATAAGCAACTTTTTAACAACAGTTCTTGTAACAGTTCTTATGAATAGCAAGTAACTCTGTGCATCCCTACCATATTATAAATGTGTAGATCAAATACCTTCACACATGACTTCTAACTAAGTAGAAGCAATACCTGATATCGGTTTAACTTGCAAAAAAAATGCCGTTTGCGTGATTCAGGTAAAGTGTCGTATTTACCTATAATAGACGCACTTTTCATATTTGTGAAACTACGATCCATTTACACTCATTATTTTAAGAATTATTGAATACCTTATTACGTTTTTAATAATATTATTCGTAAAGTTTAAGCAAATTTACAATTTTTTCGCAAAACCTCGTTTTAGTACGCAATCTATTTTCAAACTATGGAACTACAAATCTGACGGCTGTCAGTTTGTTTGTTTGTCCGCGCACATCTTTTAAACTACTAGAAGGATTTCAAAGCAGTTTCCATGAATATGCTTATAAAATACCTGATTGAAACATAGGCTATATTAATTTATGATAATAAATAGTAAAAAAAAATTTTTTTATAATTATTTATAACGCCATCTAGCTTATTTTATAGTAATGTTGTCGTAATGACAGACTTCTACTCGCAGACATGGTAGGTAGGAAGACTGAAGCGGCTGTTGCCATATAATCTATATGTAAATAAAAATATAGATATTCGCCAAAGAACCAGAGTCACCGACATAGCTATTAAAATCTGCAAGTTGAAGTGGCAATGGGCAGGCCACATCGCTCGAAGAACTGTTAACCGATGGGGAAGTAGGTAAGGTTCTAGAGTGGAGACCGCGAACCGGAAGACGCAGCGTAGGTAGGCCTCCCACTAGATGGACCGACGACATTGTGAGAGTCGCGGGCATCCAGTGGATGCAGATGGCAGGATGTCGTTCAGTGTGGAGGTTAAAGGGGGAGGCCTGTGTTCAGCAGTGGACGTCTTCTGGCTGATGATGATGATGAAATAAAAATGAATCGCCGAAATGTATGTACCCGCATAACTTCCGATAGACTGCACCAAATTGTTTTTTTTTGTTTGTTATTTTCAGGACAGCCAACTGCTTTTGAAGAGGTTTTACAGTTTATTATGGCGTAATTTAAAGTACGTTTATTTTGTATTGACTTCTGACGTGCTAATATACAAAGTCGACGGAGATTAAAATGAATACATTTTTTTGCCAGGATCAAACTTAAGACCAATAACAGACACGCAAAGTAGGTGAACTCGCGGCATCTAATCTGTTACTGATCTATGATTAGCAGCTATTTTGGATGTTATGGTGGTGAACGAAAGCGGTTTAGTTGTTGGAAGGGTCGAGGCGCAGGAGGCGGGCAAAAATTATTTAGACATCATTGATTGGCAGTCTTTACGCGGAGTAATGTTAAATAAGAGCGATTAATTATAGATACCGCTCCATGCTTCCTACTTACTATTTACTAATAATTCAATAATAACGTTTGTCATGCATGACATTTCGCTTGACTTATACCAATTTTTTTTCCTTATTGGCTCCATGGCTCCACACTTCCAACCTATTTAACCAGTGAAAGTAATATATTATTTGCTTGAAATATATTTGAAACTATGGACATGTCGGGATACCTGTATCGAGTCAGATTAAAACTAGACTAAAATCATACTATGACGATAGTATGACAATCCGCATTAAAATGGAGAGCAATAAATCTACAATCATGTCATATGTGTAGGTATTATCTATAAAATATTCAGTATAAATAATCCGATAGATTTGTGCCTTTTTAAAGTTCCGTTCGTAATCGTTAGTGTAACATTTATATTTGGATATGTCAGTCTAATCGTCCACCCACTAATTACTTTGCGCTACGCGTACGAAGTCGCGGGCATTAGCTAGTCATACATAAATAAATGCGTGGGTGTACCCAACATGCTGGTGGGATTGCCACGCTGAATGACAATGCTTAAGCGTTGAATCAGAAACACGCCATCAATTCGGTGCGTCATCAATCAAGCGTAAAAATACATCCCAATATAAACACACGATCAAAACTGAGTAAAATGTTTAATTATTACGGGAGCAGAACAGTCGCCGTCCATTGATCGATATATGTTACGAATTGCATTACATTTGAAACGAACCAACATTCACATAAAGTAGTGTTAAATCCCACCTTGAACAATTTGACACAAAATACACGAGTAATCACTCAAATTATTACAACCACAAAGTCAGATTAATTTAGGTGTATTACCAAGTAAAATCTCTCAAGCATACCAGAAATAACAAAGAGATAATTTTAATATAATTAGCAATTACTTTGTAACAACGTAGGAAGTTGATGTTTTTTAATAATATTGTTTAGTAGAACTTATATTGAATTATTCTGTACTTAACTTCAATCTTCACAAAACGAATGTGCAGTGATGATGAGACCATGTCTTTATATGCCTGCTTCAAGTTATCAAATATTTGACGTAGATGCTTGTAGGTGTTCTGCGTAATAACATAATGAATTGTCAAGAGAGTTACACACGTATAACAAGGTTCCGTAGATGTTCCCAAAATCCTCGAATGAAGCTTATAAGCTTAGCTTATGCCTTAAGGTGAAACGTTTCACGTATGGCGGGAAATTCGAATTTCAAACAGTTTTTTTGTTCTTGTAACTAGGCCGGGTAATTTTTGTAAACGATCATAATGTTTGCGAAAATTGATTGTTATTCTTTATATACTCGCGTAAAGTTATTTATCTCCAATGCACATTATTACATACATTTGTCAATAAACAAATTTTTGCTGTTTCAACCGGTTTTTTGCCAAATGTAAGTAATATGGTGAGTTACTAATTAATAATTGTACATGATAATGTAAAGAACGACCAACAATTTTCGCGAACACTGTGTCATTTCACAATAATTACCTGGCCTAGCTACAAGGACAAAAATATTGTTTGAAATTTGAATTTCCCGCCAAACATAAAACGTATCACCTTAAATTAAATATTTAAAGATCTTATCACTAAATAATGCCGACTTTTAAAATGTTCTTTTTAGGGTAAAAGGACTCTGAAATGAGTACATCTTAAGCATTTTGGAGTTTTCTCTTAATAACTCAAAATGTTTCGATTCCACACTGTGCTTAAAATAATTTAAAAAAAGTTGACACGTATTGAATAGAATATAAATTACAACTTGGAACTACTTGTCAGCTACTTTGACGAGACATTGTGCATAACCCCTTTTAAGTGTCAAAATTCTGTCAATTCTGACACTGACTGATCCCGATCAAAGATCCATAATAGCCCCGCTTGTTGTACTACAGAACCCTAAAAGGTTATACTGTCTTTTTAGGAAATGATTGCACTGCTGTGAGTATCTTAAATTCATTCTTTCCCCGACAGAACTGTGTTCACTACTGTGTTCCGGATTGAAGAGCAATGTTTCCAGCGAAATTACAGGACACACAGAGATTTGACATCTTATATATAGGGTGACGAGCGCAGTGCATTGCCATCCAGGGTTTTTAACTGTTGAAGTTCAAAATTCTGAGTGGCGTGGTGCTGTTATGGGCAAGCGTGAAGAGCCATCAGGCGAGCGACTTCGCTCGTCTCGTCACCCAGTATCATAAAAAAAGACAACGCATAGCCTAAACCGCTGAATCTTAGCATGAAATTTTTATAGCTATAAATATGAGTGTTTTTGTAAATTTATCTAAAGGAGTTAAAGGGATAAATTTGTGTGTTTTGTCATTCCATATTTATAGGATGGGATCCTATCGGGTACACAGCTCGTAAATAAATAAAATACCTAAATAAATAACGCTTCATGCTCCTATATATGAGCTGGGGAGTTATCTTCCTACGAGGATTTCCTGTGTCAGGGTTGTCATAGAATGGAATGTAATGTCCAGGGGCCGTACTGTAACCTTTTTTAAGCGATTTAGTTTAGGTGTTTGTGGAAAATCACGCGAAGGTGAGTGAGAAGAACTCGCCGAGATACGATTTGCGGACGCGCAATTTTAGAACTGGAGTCAGATTTACATAGATACTACCTCGAGGAAGAAGTACCTAATATATATATACAAAAATCAAATGCTGTTCGTTATAGTCTCGCTTAAACTCAAAAATGATTTGACCGATTTGAATATATATATTTTTTGTTTTGTTTGTTCTATTCATTGTATAAAAAAAAGTTGGAAAATTTGCCCGGAGTATTAGAAATTTCAGGAAAAACGGAATGCTATTTTATCTATGCTATTTATTTTTTATTATTATGGAATTTAGACAGGACAAGGTTTGTCGGGTCAGTTAGTATCTATTATATAAAATGTCGATGGGTTAAGTAGTGATAACATCGCATTCTCAGAGGAGTGCAATCATTTTAATTGTGATCACAAACCGAATCCGTTATCTTTTAAATTTTTATTCATATGCACAATGCATTAATGTAATACCTATTACCTAAACATAAGAACATAAGTTGGTGAGTAGGAAAATTACTTATTCATGAATTTCATGTGTTTACATTAATTATACTTAATTATGTACTTTCAACTAATCAAAGGCGACATAAATGGTTTCCATATGTAAATAGAAACCTCAAGGATGATACTTGAACTAAAATTTATAGTCATTATCATCATCATTTAAAATACATTCATACTGCTGGCCTTTATGTGTCGTCACTATAGGTCTCCTTCTCATTCAATGCGTATTGAGGCAATAGGGTGTTTGACTGTTTTTACGAAACCATCTCAAATTTGTCCATAATATAATAATAAAGAAATCTTGTATTTTAATTATCATAATTTTTGGTATTTGTCTTATAAATGGACAATCAAAATTGAAACAGTTATACTAACGCAACGCGTAAATGCTCCATTTGATATTTATTTAAAAAAAAAAACTACCACGTAAACGCCACCAATGGCCTTTTCGGCGCGCTGGGGCCACGTAAATTCAGTGACGTCACCAGCAATCAAACTTGTTTTTAATCATTACTTGCTTTTGACTGAAAATCAGGGATTATATAATTTAAGAAAATACAATTTCGATTACACGAGTATGAATCATATTTTTAATACAGTCAATAATCTATTGGTAAAATGACCTAGGTAAATCGCATAATCAGAAGGAGGTCTGCATCCACAGTAGATTTTCTAAATTAAATTTATTTCTTGGAAATGAATGGATAGTAATAGAGTGGCATGTTTTCGTGCCATCAAAGGCAGGTCTTTAACTCAAGAGGCTGATCACCAAGAGTCCAATCAAGCCCTCTGGACCGCTTAATTAAGGTCGTCACGATAGGTCTTAAGGTGCTAAGTTTATTATTTTTAAAGATTTAGATAGTTACGAAGTACCTGATGATTTGAATCAAACTCATCATCTTTTTTCCCCTATCCCACCATACTTGGTAAATTTTTAGGGTTCCGTATGTCAAAAAGAAAAAGGAACCTTTATAGGAACACTTCGTTGTCCGTCTGTCTATCTGTCTTTCTGTCTTTCAAAACCCTTGTTCTCAGGAACGCGTTCAGGTATCAAGTTGAAATTAATTTAATATTATAAATACTCAGGACTGCAATAATTTTGGGGTGTGAATAAATTAAACTTCTAAGTCAACGCAATCAAAAGATACGGTCGTTATGCCGCATATTTTGACAATCGCAAGGGAATCAAAATCAATAGGGAACTTCCCGTCTAGAATCATGAAATTTTGCAAGAAGCATTGTTTCACAGTACATAATTACTATAAAGAAATTGTTAATTTGAAGTAGGTAAAGTAAGATCACATTAAGTGTGCGTTTGTAGAACTAGTCAGAATATATCAGTGTGTGCAATACGTGTTTACCTCGCCCCCTTCAGTTTGTGCCAGACTTTTTTTCGGTACTAGTTCGAGTTTAAGGGCAGATACAAACTATAAATTATCAAAGATTTAACATGTTTAATTCATTTATGCTAAATTAGCACTACTTCTATATGATTTAGTCTTTTTTCTGTGGTTACACATAGGCTTAGAACTATTACTCGACCTGCGAAGGTGAAATTTTGCAAGTACATTCCTTTTAGAATGCGCAGGTTTGCTATGAAAGGATTTTGCGAAAAGAAGGAATCGAGCCGAAATCTTTGCCGAATCAAGGAAAACAAAAGGGAGTTAATCTTAAAGTCTACGCGTATAAAGTTGCAGGGAACAGCCAGTGTAAGAATATTATTTTTGTCACACAGTCCAGAGAGGCCCTTTCCGGTGAAACTACTTACAAAGTATCATCATTAAAAAATATTTTATTCATAGCTTTCCTAAAAATCTATTTCTTCGTACAATCGTTTGAAGAAGATTATTCAAATTTTGAACTCCACAGTTAATCCAGGTCTATATTTAGCGTGCCCTTTCTCATTCTCCGTGTATTTGATTAAACCAATGACGCAAAACGAATACCTAGGATAAGCTGATTTGTGGTCAACGCTGCTGTTAATCGTTTAATAAAAACATTACCGCCTGGTCATAAACTTTTAGAGTACCTATGAGGTGTAGTTACCTTCTTAGGTATAGTTCTTTGTTTCTTTTATCATATTTACAACGGAGAGTGTTCTGAAGAACAGTTCAATATGACGCCGTCGTCGCGGTTTTATCATCGCACTAGCCGCCACCGCCTGAAACCTCATCCACATATTATCATAGAACCCTGGATATCGCATACCTACTGTGCATTTTACTCGATCTTTTTTGCCTATGCTTGCCTGCATTGTGTGGAATGTGCGGCATTTCCGAATAGGTAACTATAACATGGGGTTCTTAAAAAGGGCTGTTAAAGTCGTTAAATGTCGGCAACGTATCTGCGATGTCCGTGGTGTTACAGGTTTCAATAAGCGACGGTGATCGCTTAACATCAAGCAGCCCGTTAGCTTGTTTAATTAATGCATTTAACTATGACATATTTTAACCATGGCATTAAACAAGAGTCACCGACATAGCTATTCAAATCTGCAAGTTGAAGTGACAATGGGCAGGCCACATCGCTCGAAGAACTGATAACCGATGGGGAAGAAAGGTTCTTGAGTGAGACCGCGAACCGGAAGACGCAGCGTAGGTAAGCCCCCACTAGATGGACCGACGACATTGTGAGAGTCGCCGGCATCCAGTGGATGCAGATGGCAGGATGTCGTTCAGTGTGGAGGTTAAAGGGGGAGGCCTTTGTTTAGCAGTGGACGTCTTCTGGCTGATGATGATTAAACAAGAAGATACTGATAAGCTATAATACAAAGGGTTCGTATATAAGGAGATGCAGGGCGAAGCGCGAGGCGTCGTTTAAACAACGCTAAACGCTTACGCGTAAAAGCACGCATATAAGGACATATTGGACATAAATATATATAAGACAAATGTGAATGATTTCCTAAGTAAAGCCTCCGTAAACAAGGCCATACTTAAAAATATAAAAAGAGGCTTCTTGATCATATTGACAACAAGTGGATCATATTAATAATTGGCCAAGAGCGTGTCGAGACACGCATATTGTAGGGTTCCGTAGTCAAAGCCATATAATTGTAGTCATACTTAGTTCAGAAAATTATGGTTATAGAAAAATTCGAACGAACGAAGCTCTGTGGACTTAGCCAAATTTTAGAGATGTACCATCCCGACATAGCATATACTTTTTATGATTTAAACATAGAGAAAACTGACTGAGAAACATTATTTGTTAAGACCATTTAAAAAAAAGGTCAATGACCTATGAGCTAGAACGCTTTCAATTTATTACAGTTTTATAGCTGTTACTCAAAAATTCATCATCAGATAATCTTTGAAATAATTTTGAATGAAGGTTTTAAATATGACCTACTCGTATCTGTATTGTAAGATTCAAGTTTCTATGTCTTATAGTTTAGAAATGCAGGGGGGGGGGGACCAACTTTTTGCCACTTTAGCGGGCCATATTTCGCAAAGTATAGACTTTATAAAAAGTGATGTATCAAACCTTACCTTAATTTTAAAAGACCTTTTCAACGATACCCCACACGAATAGTTGGAGTGAAAAAAAAAAACATGCCCATTTCACATGTACCAGAGCCACCCCTAAAATGAAATATTATACATTTTTATACTTTTAAAACTGAGATCTATATTAAAACTGTTATTATGCAAAGTTTCATTCACTTACCTAAATAATTATAGAAGTTAGGAGGTTTTAAAAAATTCGGACGGACGGACAGACAGACAGACAGACGGACGGACAGAACGAATTTATAAGGGTTCCTTGTCGGGCTACGGAACCCTAAAAACCGACTTCAAAAATATATGAAAAACTTAATAAGTGCCTATAAAATTTGATGGTTGCCTTCGATTTCCCTGGAATTCCATCATTAGATCCTGACTTGGTGGCAATGGGATCAATTTGAAATAATACCCTACCGAACGACAGAAAAAAAAACAATCGGTCAACAGTTGGCGGAGAAATCAGTGAACAAATCAAATCGTCAACGAAGCAAAATGTGTTTGATTCACTTGATGTTGGCTAAATACATAAAATAAGACATTGACTACAGTAAAAACCAATGACGATGAAATATCTAACTTATTGGTAAAAACGGATGAAGAGGCGGTATGGCCTTATAACTTTAGCCTGCCCGATGGGCGATAAAAAATTGAGTACAGTAAACTTTTTGACGCTGTTTACGACTCCTCCTTCCGGCTCATTCTATCCGCTTAGAGTAATAGTGTTCCGTGGTTCTATCTATCGAGCCTGGCCTGACCTTGTATTTTTTAAACCGGCTTCATGAAAATTATTCATGGCCATAATGTTGCTTCATTAACGAGGCCTTTATTAAAAAAATATTTTTGGCCTAAGCCAGTGTAACTTAATATCAAAAAAAGGAAATGATAGTTAGATAGCTTGCTAAACATACATGTTATGCAGATATTTAGCTCTATTATGAAGCCATACATCCTTTATCCATTAATACTGCACCCCCATTACCTACTAATGAGTCCACAAACTAGTAGGTTTCGATCTGTCTTGGGCAGTTTGAAGTTGCCAGCCATACAGAGACGTAAAGGAAACTCTGTTTCCGTTTTATTTTTGTTGATGGATATATCCTTCCGATACACCATGAAACCCGAGTGCTACTCTCGATAACATAACTGCTTCAGTGAAATAGTTATTTGTGTTACAAGGGGACAAAGTAATTATATTGTTCGTCGAGGACGTTATTTCGAATCCTGAGAGCGTATCGAGAAATTCAATATGGCGTATATTGAATTTCTCAAGAACTAAATACTTTGGCCCCGAGTGATGTACACAATTTTTCATTACTGCCTATTAAAAAAAAGAGTTGATCACCGTAGACAGAAATGTCGTTTTGTGTTTTTTTTTTACATTCAACCTTTATAATATCAAGAACCTTCTCAAATCAAACGCCAGACGATACGAATATATACTTAGTAATGAAAGTAAGGAAATCTTTATAGTATTATCGCATCTAAGAAATTTGTCTCAAACTGTTAGAGAAACCCATTAAAGATTTACTTTTACTTTCCTCATTAGTTTTTTTGTTGTTTTTATAAGTTGATGTCCTAAAATGGCATTAAATTAAAATCTTGCTTTTTTAAGTTCAGCCCGGCTAATATGCGCACCGCGACAAAATCTTGTCGTCACTTTGTCGAGCGAGCACGTAATAAGGCACCTACGGTTTCATATACGCCTGTCTCGCTTCGGCATACGTAGCCCTGCCCTGCAGAGCTCTCTCTCTCTCTCTCTCTCTGTAGTATGTTATGTAAACGTTTTCTCATCGAATATACTAACATGTTACAAAAAAGTTAGTTGTGAAAAATCATGGGGCAACCCTCATCCGTCACCGAACTTCCTTCCGGAAACGCAGGCGCTAAAAAATATTGTTGGTTCAAGGTTATGGCGATCTACCTAACTGTAGGCCCTATTTGTACTTGTTCCTTTGTGGTGTTTGTAAACTCCTTTATAATACAATTAATTGTATTTAAGTATTCGCACCGAACTGTGACCAAAATCGGTCAACAAGGTGTGAAAATATGGTGGTCTCATGACCACCATATTTTCATCACACCTTGTTGACCGATTTTGCTTTGCAATGTCATGTCAATCCGGTAAGATAATTCAAGTTTTTTTATTTTTCTTTCATTAAACGCCCAATGTACTTTAAATGAACAAGCTGGCTCTTGTTCATAACGTAAAATTAGTAACATTCTGTTGCTATCAACCTAAGATTACCCAGAAAAAGTATGTCATGGGTATTTCGAACTCTACGGGAATCTAAAAATCGGTCAAATCTGTTTGGGCCGGAACTGTGTGACAAGTTATTGCACATCAAGCATTAAGTTCATGTACATTTAGATTCTTATATCTTGGGCCTTATGAGAATACAAGTTACAAAATAATTAAGTTAATAAACGTATAGACCTTTATTAGGTCAGACATCGCTAGCATGTCAAATTGTAGTAGTTCACACGACCATTTGCTTTCTTTTCTTTTCTTTTTTTATATGGTCTACGTTTAGCCACCAACTCATCTGTAGGAAAGCGATGTTGTGGCCGAAGATGGAGCAGGTAGAGGTTTTTTTTTTCTGTGTTCTGTTTTTATCTGCGATCAGTTATATTAACTATAAGCAGATGTCTTGAGTGCAATGTGTCTTGTAAAGTGTGCCCTCCAGTGAGGACATCTCCTTTTATGTATTTTCTTGATGACCAAATGGGGTCAATCGCTGGGGATAACGCGCTTTCTTTTTAACCTAGGCTTGTATGTTTGTTAGAGGTTTAGCTAGGTAGAGGTAGAAGAAACTTTTTCAGTCTAGCCTTGAAGATACTCAGGTTACAGTTTTGAGGAAACTAGGACGGTGGCAAGGTATACCAGTCCTTAGCGGTTTGCATTAAGAAGATGGAGGCAAAAAGGCTAGTTCGAGCCGGTGGCATGTCGAATATGAAATGATGAATGTTTCGAAGAGTTATTACAATTCAATATGACATAATTTGAAATTATTGTATTGAGGTCCGACGTGCTACTGCCAAGACGATGGAGATTGAACTGATTTGAGTTGGATTATTGATCTAACTTAAGACAGACCACAGACACGCAAAGTAGGTGAACTTGCGGTGTCTGTCTTGATAAAGATCTGTGGTAATATGGGTTATGGTTACAAAAAAACTACAAATTTTATAGATTTTATATTGCTGTAAATACTTAAGTAGGTAGGTAAATACTTCCATAATTATGACGAAATAACTAAAAAAACATTTATATGACAGGATGTGTGATACTAAAGGTTTGTACGTACATGGTCGTGGGAAATTTATAATAACAAATGTTGTTTTGTTTTTTTTTGTTACCGGATGATGTTGTCTGAATTAAAATTAACATAATTTAATGATAATTATAATAACGAGGTGAGAGCTATAAAAGCAAAAAAAAATTTTTACAAAGGCTTATACAATTTATTGTATTTAGCCTTCATGTCCGGCCAAAGCCTAACGCTAGACTTGATGTTGTGAGTGATGAATGAACTCCAACCACCATACCGTACCCGGCGGTAAGTACCTAATGCACATCAAGCTAGAGGGAGTTTAGTTTTATGATTAATAGGCTAGATATTCGGCTAGTGTCGACTTCGTAGACCTTTGTCTTTGTCGCACGGTTAAAAACTTCACTTACAGAGTGACAGAAACGAACCTTGTAAAAATACAAGTTAACAAAAAACGCTCAAAAAACATTACTCTCATTAGAATGAGAGTGTTTTCATTAGAATGAGAGTGTTCGCATTAGAATGAGAGTGTTCTCATTAGAATGAGAGTGTTTTCATTATAATGAGAGTGCTCTCATTATAATGAGAGTGCTCTCATTAGAATGAGAGTGTTTTCATTATAATGAGAGTGTTCTCATTAGAATGACAGTGTTCTCATTAGAATGAGAGTGTTCTCATTAGAATGAGAGTGTTCTCATTAGAATGAAAGCGTTCTCATTAGAATGAGAGCGTTCTCATTAGAATGAGTGCGTTAGTGTTCTCATTAGAATGAGAGTGTTTTCATTCATGAATGTGAGTGTTAGATGTGAGTTGTCTAATATTTTTTACCCGCTAGGGTAGTCGGGTAAATAGAAACTCTAGTTCTTGTACGAAAGCCCGCTACTGACCATGTGAAGTAGCAAGTAGAAAACTAGGAAGTACAATATTAGCATTTACATATAAATTAAATTTCCAACAATTTTGGATACTGCCATTTTTGCTCTAAAGTTGAAAATTAACAAGTTATTTCAGAAAAACGAAAAAATTTAACTTTAAAACAAGATGGCGGCGAATCCTCTACCAGGATTAGTTAGAAAATCGAGATTTATACTTCCAACTACCAACCCCGACGTTTAAAAAAAATCGCTCCCCGGTTTTTTTTCTATTTCAGGCTAGTTTAGCCCCGACTGGACTACGTGTGCGATTACGTACTCGCGCGAGTGTTCGAACGAGACGAACGATGCGCAGTGGGCGTCGCGCGAGTAGTGCGAAGGTGAACTTGCGCAAGGATCAGCGCGAGTGCTACTAATCACTTCCACTGCCACTTGCACTAAGCAAATAGTTGCAGACTATGCATAGTAGATACTTGCTACTTGTACTTCGCATGGTCTGCAACAGGCTTTATGCTACAATCTTGTGAACTATAGGAAACAGCAGGAATGTAGACCACGGCTCGGTTAGGGTATATACGCGCATTTAAAAAGAAATAAATAAAAACATTATAAGTATGTAGTTATCCACTTTCACCGTTTAAGTTCATTCTGAATAGTTGAAAACCCCAAGAGGATGCACGGTTGAATAGTCAGCTTTTAGGGAATCATTGTTCACAATCGTTTCACAATAAAAATGGTTTAACGAAACTAACTTTTTAAAATGTCTATTTTTATTACTCCACATGAGGTTAGTTCTTTTTTAATTAATTTATTTGTGATGACTGAACTTACACATTGACCATCCTTACATTAAAAAAAAACAATGAAAGCGTTTAAGGTGTCAGTAAGAACATAAATAAGTACATATATACATAGATTAATATAAATACAGACATACATACATACAATAAATGACTACATCCGGTGTGGAGATAAATTGTATCCATTATACATTCTGTCTTGTGTGTAACATTAATCGAATAAGTGATCTACGCTGCGTAGCAACTGGTTAATAATAGCTTGCCGGAATCGAAACATGTTTCTTCATTAATGAACTGCCTATTAATACTCTAACAGGAAATAAGGATTAATTAAATACTTCAATAAACAGTGAGCGCCAAATAATCACTTCAAATACATAATTAATTTTCTAAGAAGGTTTGAAATACTTAAGTTTGCACGTTTAATAATAAAGTAAATTTCTGAGAAAAAAACGACTTCAAAAACTATATATATATATTATTATGACCCTTTATTTAATTACATTCTCGGGTCTAGCCCGGACATTTGGTAGGCATTGGTGGAGCCGAAGCCAACACCAAGAGGCCCTGTTGAATATAAAAAATACAATTATGGAATATGTATAAAAAGGAATATGAAACTATTGTACAGTATAGGATTAAAAAAGTCTGGGCTATTGAGGTGAACAACTTGTGGATGGAATAACAGATCTATAGAATGAGAAACGGCACCTGCCTTATCCTGTCTCATCTCAAAATATATTTAGGCAGGTGATGACTAGCCACCCACTGAATGGGCCCCCCATAAAGGCTGCCGTATCTTGGCACCGGAAGAGCAACATCGTCGTGGGTGGCTTAGGGTGTAGAGAGGTGTGCTGCACTTTCACTAAGAGCTACTCGCGGCGTTATGCCCTTTAACACTTCCACCCTGGAGCTTAGGTTCTTAGCTCTTGCGGTTTCCACCCCTGGACGACCGGTTAAGGCAAGCCAGGGGTCAGGGGTCTCATTTAGCCCCATGGAATCGGGGTACGCGGTGTCGCCACTCACCGACGGCTCGCCATAAAGCCGCCCCTGCGTTTCCATAAAGCCGCCCCTGCGTTTTATTATTATTATTATTATATATATATATCTATTGCATGTACACGTTATTTTTTAGTGTATAATGAAGTATTAAATATATATAAATAGCTAATAAAAATAATAACACAATTAGGCAATATGTTTTTCTACGTTGGCGCCAAGAACTCTCGTTTTTTTTGTCCGTTGAAACTTGACTACCCCTAACAAATTTAGGTAGCTAAAGCATCTGGCACAAATCGTCAAAGCTGTTGGTGTAATCGCGATCCTAAGACATTCTTATCACGCGGTCATCTGCACTCGGGTCACGGAGCCATTTACATTTCCTTCAATTTAGTACGCGCGCCCTGAATCCCTCACCAACCTGTCTCCAGTGTTAAGCCGGTCGTACATAAGACGATCACTACATTGTGTGTTCCACTTCAATACTATATATATATCAAAAACCACCAAATGTAGCAAAGTGCGTTCAGCCACTTCCAGTTATGCTCGATCCACATCATGTTTACGTTTACCGAACCCGTGTGTGTCACCGACCGCCGGCTCTATTGAGCGAACAGATTGGGATTTTTAAAATGATGTTTTAACTACCCTCTAATGTACGACGTAAGTGACTCATGTAAATGAAATTTCTTTTTTTATGTAAATAATAAAATATCTTTAACCTCAAATTCTTGGGGCCTTAAGAGGCGACGCAACAAGTGCAAAAAAAAGGCATGCCTAATTAATTTTATTACCTCATAAAAAAGAAGATCATAAATAGAGCCAATCAATGAAAACATAATTAATATTATAATATATATATATATATATATATATATATATATATATATATATATACATATATATATATATATATATATATAAGATAATATTTAATTGTATTAGGTACCGATTAGAGTTTCCAACTTGCGTCACCTTGTGTACGACAACCTAGCATTCACCTGTTACCTTTTTTTGAAGAAGATCAAATTATGTGCGAAATAAACTTTTAGCTACTACGTATGGACTGGAGAAGTTTGACTTGTAACTATGGTTGTATTGTATTGTATGACTTAACTGGTACTTGAAATATTAATCCTTTGGATCGCTGCTGGTTGGTATAAACAGTTTCAAACCAAACCAAGAAACTTAACTAATATCTAATACTGAAAGTCGTATCGTATTGCGATGTAGGCAATAATGCAAAAGAATTTTACAACTTAAACAATACCACAATAAACAAAAAACAGTAATCACATAATATATTTTTAGCAATATTTAATTAATACTTAAACACAAGAAAATTATATGTAAAATTAAATAAAATTAAGTACTTACTTGCAAAAATAAATACCTAAAATTAAAACCAAAATTTAATTAATAAAACTAATCTAAAAGCTGTAAAAGGGTTTCCAAATGGCTAGCAGCATTGCTAATTGGTGACAATATTACTATAGGTAATAAAATTTTACTTATTTATTTACTCAGCAATTTGAATATTTAAATAAATATTTTTAGATAGACATTTAATTAAAAAATAGGTACTTACAGGAGCAACTTTGATAATAGAGATAGATTCTTCTGTAATAAAACGGGCGTGAGACGTCTGCCTGCAAATCGACCAATACCAGCCAGCCAGCCGCTATGACACTCCCCTTCACGCAGTGAAGTTGGATAACTCTTCGCTGCCTTCACGCTATGCTACCGCCAAGCTTGACAAGCCTTTTTTATGCCAAACGTGGCAAACAAGGAGACGGGCCGCCTGACGGTAAGCAGTCACCCTCACCTAAGTATAAATACTTTGGAGGGGAAGTTTCATAAGCCAGCCAGCCAGCCAACCATGTCTCTGTTCATTTCGATTGCTAAATAAATAAAGTAGTCGCCAGTCGCAACTCAGAGTGTTTCATATTTCGTCCCATAACACTTCATTGATGAACTGAACAATCTTTGACTTTCGCATTGGATTTTAATGTTGGATAAATTTCAGCAACTTTGCAGTGGGTAAATTCAAAGCAAGTTCAATTGAATATAAATTGATTGCCACTTTATTTACGGCTAAAACACGCTGATGTAATTACCAAAGTTTTCTGAAGGATAAAAGAGCTAACGAAAAGTTTGATACCGCGTGATTAATTACATTTAAAACTGCTACCGCCTATTAAACATTTCAATCCTTTAAATCAGAAACCAGAGGTGGTAATCATGATCAGCCCTAATGGCTCACTGCTACCCAGCAGTGAGTCATTCAGACCGGGGCGAGTCGCAAAAACAAAGGGAGGTCTATATGAAAAAAATAAAGAGATCGTTATTATGGTTGCATCATTAAATGATTCTATATTACATAGGTCTAAATATATAAATATATAGGTATATCGTGTAAAAAAACAATATGAGTGTAGGTGCCATCGATCTCTTGCTTTTGTCATCCAGTCAGGTCCTGCTATATTCGTGAAAATGTATCTCCACCTTTTTCTTTGTCCTCCACGTTTCCTTTTTCCTTCACGTGAAATCCATTCCGTGACTCTTTTTGTCCACCGTGCCTTTTCAAGTCTGCAGATGTGTCCTGCCCAGTTCCATTTTAATTGACTTGTTCTTTCTTTTACATCTGGGTAAAAGAAAGAACAAAAGAGAGAGAGAGATGCAGAAAGGGAGAGAGACAGAGTGGAGAGGGGCAGAGTGGGTTTTTTCTGGGTGTTTTAAAGTCAAAAGTGAATCGGTTTCTTCTAGGCAAGCGTGATCCATCGTAGGCTGCATCGACGCTTAACATCAGGCGAGTTGGCGGCCAAGCGCAAGCCTATTTTACAATAAAAAATAAATATAACATCACATATTTTAGTTTCTCGTATATAATGTGTTTATTTTTATATTTTTTATATAATACATTTACACCATGGATAAAATCGTAAATGCATTTGGTTGCTCATTTAACAAAAAAAAACTCAGACGTAAAATTATTAACAACATTTGACTTAAATTAAATTTAATACTAGAGCGTCCACCTTTTTTTTATAAAAACTATGTGAATCGCGGGCATCCAGTGGATGCAGATGGCAGGATGTCGTTCAGTGTGGAGGTTAAAGGGGGAGGCCTATGTTCAGCAGTGGACGTCTTCTGGCTGATGATGATGATGAACTATGTGTAATTGAACATGTTTTTTTTCCCCTCGTTTTACGCACTTCACAATTTTAAACTTAAATTTATATTATAAGCAAAACAAAGGAACCGAGCCTAAAGCAGACCGAC
Organism: Agriopis leucophaearia; assembly: GCA_949125355.1. Taxonomy (NCBI): domain Eukaryota; kingdom Metazoa; phylum Arthropoda; class Insecta; order Lepidoptera; family Geometridae; genus Agriopis; species Agriopis leucophaearia. The sequence continues at coordinate 7,637,063 of OX421278.1, read as the reverse complement.
TCCCGCAAACAGCACCCGTTCACGAGTTGACGCATGTGCCAGCCATCGTTCTCCTCGCCATATTTTAGGGAAGAGAACGACCAGTCACACGACACCGCCGCGTGCTTATAATGTGGTTCGACTAATGGTGTTATACTAGTTCGAACAACTAGTATATCTTGACTCACCATTTCATACTATCATTCCCACTGCTGGCTTTCTCTCAATAAGAGAGGATGAAACCTGCTCAACCATTCTGGCTCAGTGTATGATGGTGAATTTCATTCTTTGTACTTTTGAAATTCTGGGTAATACAGGTTTCCTCACGAGGTTTACCGTCACCGGTTTTAAGCGATGGCTTCAAAACTGCGATGTACTATTTATTTAATTACAAAATGATTCATTAGTGTAGGGCCAAGAATCAAAACGGGTGTAGTCAGTTTGTAAAGAGCAGATGCTACCGCTCGGTTACCATCACTCAATTTTTTTTATGATTCTAAGTGACGAGACGAGCGAAGTCGCTCGCCTGATGGCTCTTTACGCTTGCCCATAACAGCTCAACGCCACTGAGAATTTTGAACTTCAACAGTTCAAAACCCTGGATGGCAATGCACTGCACTCGTCACCCCGAGATATAAGATGTCAAATCTCTGTGTGCCCTGTAATTTCACTGGAAACATTGCCCTTCAATCCGGAACACAGTAGTGTTTGCACACTACTGCTTGGCAGTTGAATAACTGGTAAAGATGTGGTACTTCCTCAGGTGGACCCCTGCAAAAGAGTTTTACCACTACAATTCATATCCTGACTATTTGAATCTAATTACAAACAGTAACTGCAAATGGGTTGACTTTCTGTGAATTTGACCTCGTTACCTTACGATGCAAGGACCCATTCATAGGAAAACTTCGCAACTCTTTGACCAATATTACTCATATTTGAACGCAAGAATTGTATTGCAATGAACTACTTGCATACAGTATTTTATAAAGATTGGATTAACGGTATGCAAGTTATTGTTGAAGAGTAACAAAGGTACTTCTTGTTTAAAACTTGTAGTATTTAGTTATTTAGTCTTTCATCTTCATCAACAATGTAGTATATCTTTTATAGTCGTCATCATCAACTCTCATTTGACCTTATTTTAATTTTAATGCTAACCTTTTTACGCATACTTCTCTATTTTTAGGAATTCAAAATTAGAAAGCAAAAAAAAAACTGATATGAGGCATCAAAGAGTCGTTCGTGAGCTTCCCATGGAATCTTCCTCTATTTTTTTTTTTTTTTTTTTTTTAATTAATGGCTATCGCCCACATTTAGGGCACTTTGGCCAACGTCACGTTAACAAAAAACGAACGCGATTTAAAATAAAACAATATATGACCAGCAATCCTAAAACAAAATAAATAAGTAATACAATACATATAAATGCTTACAAACACAAAAATACACTATAAAGCACTTTATACACTAACATTATTGTCAGAAAGAAAATTACTTATAATACGGAAAATGGAAATATCATTTGATGAGAGAAGAACAGACATAGAAGTTGGAAAAGGAACTACAAGACTAAGAGAAAGAAAAAAAGCTGAGTGATCAAGCAGCGGACAGGAGAAGAAAATATGATTGAGGTGGCCGTCATCAAGGCCACACTCACACAAAGAAGAGTCCCTGATACGTAACTTTTTAAAATATGTGGGAACACAACAGTGTCCCAACCTCATTCGAATTATGCAACTTGTAATTTTTTTACTAAAGTGCATTCTGGCAAACCACGGCCTCCGAGGGATTACGGGCTGGAGAGCCGCATAAGCGGAACCCCTAGACCTGGCAGAGCCACGCCAGCAGAATGACCATGACTTAAGTAAAAGAGACTTAGGCAGGGATGCAAGATCATGGGGAAAGATACAGAAGGGAATTTTGTCTCCGCAGACAACGGCATCCTTTGCCACTCTGTCAGCCCGTTCATTTCCAGAGATACCAGCATGACCAGGAATCCAAACAAAAACAACTTCTAGACCTTTGGAATTGCAGATAGATAAGGATTCCTTAAGGAGAAAAAGAATAGAGTTGTGGGAATTGGGGGAAAAAGGGTTTGAAAGAAGAGACTGAAGGGCACTCCGACAGTCAGTAAAGACGAGAGAACGGCGGAGATTGAAAATAAGAATATATCGAATAGATTCAAGGAGCGCCCAACACTCACCCGAAAAAACTGAGGTTTCAGGGGGAAACTTAACCTTTTGTACAATGTTAAATTGTTCATGGAAGATACCACAACCAACACAGCCTATAGGGGAGAGTTTTGAAGCATCAGTAAAGATATAGTGCCACCCATGCCAATCCCTCCGCAGAAGATCACGGAAATATTCATCAGCATGGGGGTCACCAGCACAAATGTCAAAGTCTAAAATTACATTTGGACGAGAGACAATGACATCATAACTAAACGAGAAAAGAGGAAGCAAATGAGAACGGAGAACAGGATCTTTTAAAGACTTGTAGGTAACAAAACTCTTCACTAGAAGAGGAAGCTGCTTATGGAGCCAAAACCGAGAAGAAAACGAGAAACTATGGAGAAGCTGAAGTTTAGGGACAAGAGGATGATTAGAAAACTGCACACAGCGAAAAAAAAACCTATTAGATAGAAACTGACGGCGAAGATGAAGGGGAGCATCAACACATTCAACCTGAAGTGCATTGATAGGAGAGGATAGCATAGCACCAGAAACAATGCGAAGGGCTTTCGATTGAATCAAATCCAGTTTCTTGATACCACCCTTGTTAGCTGGCTCCAGCAAGAAGGAGCCATAATCTAAAATGCTACGAATAATGGCGTTATACAAAAGTTTCAGTGTAAAAGGATGAGAACCCCACCAAACACCTGATAAACACCTTAGAATGTTAATATTTTTCCGACACCGATCAGCAATATAATCACAATGCAACTTTCCACTAAGCTTATTGTCCAAAATAAGACCAAGAAATTTCACTGACTCCTTAACTGGAATCCTGGACCCTTTAACTAAGATATCTATTTCAGGGGGATTGCGCTTTCGAGAAAAGAGAACAATGTTACTTTTTGATGGTGAAAGATCTAGACCATTTAAATGTAGCCACGAGTTTAAGCACTGAAGGGATTGAGAAATACAGTGACTGGCAATGTCAATTTTATGGTGAGAAGTATATAAAAGGATATCATCCGCATATTGAAGAATACGGCAGAGACCAATAGATACCTCTAAATCAAAAGTATACACATTATATAGAGGAGGACTAAGAACAGACCCCTGAGGAAGACCACGCCAAATGATTCTGTGAGGAGAAATTGAAGAATCACTGCAACGAAGATAAATATACCTTTCAGTTAGAAGATTCATGACAAAATTACATAACTTAGGAGGAACCTTCAACAAAGAAAGTTTATTTCCGAGAATAGAAAGTTGGACGGAGTCATAAGCGGCAGAAATATCTAGAAAAGCACCAATAACTGATTCATTTCGAGTAAAGGCAAGTCTAATATCAGTTGTAAAAACACTTAGGCTATCCATAGTGCTCTTGCCTTTTCTAAAACCATACTGAGATTTGGCAAAAAGGCCCTTACTTTCAAGAAACCATTCAAGGCGGTTCTTGATCAGGCGCTCAGCAAGTTTCGCCAGGACAGAAGAAAGAGCAATAGGACGATACGAATTATGATCCTCCGGGTCCTTATCGGGTTTAAGAATTGGGATAATATACTGAGATTTCCAACTAGCGGGAACAAAACCAGACTCAAAAATAGAGTTAACCAAAGATAAGAAAAAGAGAAGTAAACTGTCACTCGCCTTCGTGAAAAATGAATAAGGTATGCCATCCATACCAGGAGCAGAATCTTTGACGGACTTTAATATATTTTTCAATTCAATTAATGAGAATGGCTGATCTAGGGGATCGTTTGACGAAGTAACAGCTAAGGAGGGTAATTCCGAAGGGAGTGGACAATACTGAGGAGCTAACTTATCCATAAATGCCTCAGCCCAAGACTGAGAAGGGCTACAGCAACGAAGAGGAGGACACCAGGAGCGTCTATATCGGCGAATTTTCAACCAAATAACTGAAGCAGGAGTACTAGGACTTAAGCTAGAGCAATAAGCCCTCCAACTATCCAGCTTCTTCAAGCGGAAAAGGCGCTTAGAACTAGCAATGGACCTATTCACTTCAGAGAAGTTCTCTAGAGTCATAGAGCGGCGGAAATTAGCTTCAGCCACCTTACGGGCTTTAATAGCGTTACTGCAGTCCTTATCCCACCACGGAGGAGGAGGCAATTTTCCAGACGAAGGCTTTTTAACAGGGAACGATTGGCTAGCACACTCATGGAGCATACGGACCAGATTATCAGAGGAGGAAGAGATATTAAAAGAATTAACAGGAGGTAAATTAGCAGAAACAGAAACAGAGAGGTCGTGAAATTTTTCCCAGTTAGGACAATCATTATAATTTAAAATATATTTAAGAAGAGGAGGATTAACAGAAACACGACTAGAATTACGTTGAGGAAATTCAAGAAGAATAGGAAAATGATCACTGCCATGAGAAGAAGGAAGGACATGCCACGACAGAAGAGAAGCAAGCTCAGGAGAACATAATGAAAGATCAACAGCACTGCGAAATTCATGAGGACGAGTCCTTCTAGTAGGGGAGCCATCATTAAGAATGCAGAGATTAAGAGTATCAAGAGAGTCCAACAAAAACTCACCACATTCATCGGACTTACCACAACCCCATACAGAATGATGACAATTCAGATCACCAAGGACCAAAAGCGGCTTTGGTAGGGAACTCAAAACCGAAACTAATTTACGAAGAATTAACTTAGAAGGGTCAGGAATATAAAGTGAGACAACAGAATAATTCTTGACACGCACAGCAATTGCTTGAAAACCACTATGAACAGGAATAATAATAGGAGAGAAAGGAATATTATTTTTTATCAGGAGGGCAACACCTCCAAAACCATCTTGTCTGTCACTTCTGATGACATCAAAGCCAGAAACTCTAAAATGAGAACCAGACTTTAACCATGTCTCAGAAATAGACAAGGCAGTAATATTATATTTATTAACTAAATATATAAGATCAGATAATTTATTATATAGTGATCTACTATTCCATTGAAGGAACTTGAGATCCATTAGATAGAAGGGAAATGAGTGAATTTAAGTTAAATGCAGCGTTGGACGGTAAAGGATGGGAAGGGGAGTGATGAGCACGGGGAGGGTTGAGAAGAGAGGACAAAAGATTTAAAAGTTTGAGAAGTTCAGAGATAACCGATTGAACAGATGGAGACTCGGGGGTTTTATTAGGGTTTTAGGATATTATTACTCCTATTATTAAAACAATTTATTTTGCGGAATCGAAAACATCTATTTTTCACCTCTTGACAGATCTCTTATAAAACCAAAACACAACTCTATTGAAATAAAATAATAAAGGCGACCGCGAAGGTCGCACTGGTGAAAAAGAGTTCCGCCACACCACCCCCCCACGGAGAAAGGAAGAATAAGCTGAAAAATTTATAAATAAATAAGATAATCACATATCTAAAATATTTCTAAACTTCACCCTCCTCCCGGACCGGGTGATGACAGGAGCTGGTGTAGGTGCAGGGACCAACGCAGGCGTGAAACTGCTAGCTGGAGTTGGCGCAGGCGGCACAATTGGTTCACAATTGCCAAACGCCGAATCCAAATGGGCAGGCTTAACGCGATCTATGCTAACTGTACGTTCCCTTCCATTAATATCGAGAGTGATCGTTTTGTCTCTTCGCCCGATGATACGATGAGGACCGGAATAAGGCGGCTGCAACGGCCTTCGCACTGAATCATCGCGTAGCATGGCATGCGACGCCTTAACTAAATCTTTAAATATGAAAGTCGATGGCTGGGCGTGGCGTGTAGCAAGGACAGGACGGAGAGCTTCCATATATTTGCGCAGCTCACGGACGAAATCTACAACGTCACTTGGGCTCTGCGATGTTATTGGAGGTATGACGAGTTCTCCAGGCAAGCGAAGAGTCTCTCCATAAACGAGCTCTGCAGAAGATGCCTTCAAATCTTCTTTGAGCGCCGTTCGCATCCCTAATAAAACTAACGGCAAAGCTCTTACCCATGTGTCATTATGACACATCAAAGATGCTTTAAGCTGCCGATGCATGCGTTCCACCATACCATTTGCGCAAGGATGGTAACTAGTCGTGCGCACCCGTTTGGTACCACATACATCCATTAGACGGCGAAACAACACAGATTCAAACTGCCGGCCCTGGTCGGTTGTCAAAATGTTTGGTACCCCAAAACGGGAAACCCAACCAGTTACGAATGTATCTGCTACCTCTTCTGCTGTGATTGATGACATAGGCCATACTTCAGGCCACCGTGTGTATCTATCAATCGCAGTCAGGCAATAATTGTACCCTTTCGAGTGAGGAAGTGGTCCAATAATGTCTAAATGCACCGACCTAAATCTGTTTGACGGTAATTTAAACTCTCCAAGTGGCGAATTAATATGTCGAGTTACTTTACTGAGTTGACAGCGTAAACAAGTTCGAGCCCATTCACGGCAATTTGCGTTTACTTGAGGCCATACATAACGCTCAGTTACCAAGCGAGTGGTTGCCCGCGCGCCAGGGTGACTGAGGTTGTGACACCTGTCGAATGCAGCTCGACGGAATGCTGGTGTCAGGTATGGACGTGGTCGCTCAGTTGAAGTATCACAAATTACTGTGATATTTGTGCCAGGGATGAGGATGGGTTCGAGCTTCAAAGACGAATTCCCACGCATACTAGCTAGCTCCTCATCCGATTCTTGCGATAACGCGAGTGCAGCAAAATCCTCTTCAAGAGAAATAGACTCAACGCGCGACATGGCATCAGCTACGATGTTATCAACCCCTTTAATATACACTACATCAGTAGTAAACTGGCTGATGAAAGACAGCTGGTTTAATTGGATAGGCGGCAATTTCTCACGTCGTTGTACAAAAGCGTATATTAGCGGCTTATGGTCAGTGTAGATAGTGACGTGTTGTACCTCCAACAGGTGCCTGAAGTGTTGAACACTCTCGTACACCGCAAGGAGTTCCCGGTAGTACGCCGGCCACTGAGCCTGTTTAGCAGTCAGCTTTTTACTAAAATAGGCTAGTGGCTGCCAATCATCATTATCGACGCGTTGTTGTAGGCAAGAACCAACGTGCGTTCCTGAAGCGTCAGTAAACAACCCAACCTCAGCACTGTTATTTGGGTGTGCTAAAATTGTAGCGGACGTCAAGCTTTTCTTGCATTCTTCAAAGCACTTTTCTAGCTCAGGAGTCCACACAAAAGGTTTATTGCCTTTGCCTTGAATAGCAGTGATTGCTTCAATTAACGGCGCTTGGTACTTAGCCGTACTTGGCAAAAACCGGCGGTAGTAATTGACCATGCCTATGAATCTGCGCATACCCTGAACTGTCTTTGGGGGCGGGTAATCCACCAGAGAACGAATTCTGTCCTCAGGAGGACGCGTGCCCGCAGCATTGACTCGATGCCCAAGGAAAGATACTTCTGCGGCACCAAATACGGACTTGGCTGTATTAATCACAACGCCATAGTCGTGCAATCGCTGGAACAAGATTTCCAGATGCTGCGCATGCGCTATTTGGTCTTTTGAGTAAACCAAAATGTCATCAACATAGACATAGCAAAAATCTAAGCCACGGACTACTTCATCGATAAATCTCTGAAAAGTCTGCCCAGCATTACGCAAACCAAAAGTCATATACAGAAATTCATATAATCCAAAGGGAGTAGTTATCGCTGTCTTGCACACGTCGCCTGGATTCACCGGTATCTGTTGATAGGCCTTGACCAAGTCTATAGTACTAAAAACGGTACAGCCAGACAAGTTGTGCGCATAATCACCTATGTATCGGACAGGGTAGCGATCAGGAATCGTTCGGGCGTTTAATGCACGATAATCACCGCAAGGACGCCACGTTGAGTCCTTTTTAGGTGCGAGATGCAGAGGCGATGACCAAGAGCTATCAGATGGTCGGCAAGTACCAGCTCGGACCATATCTTCGAACTCTTTCTTTGCAATGCCCAGTTTTAATGGTGCCAACCGACGCGGTCTAGATGTCACAGGGGGACCGTCGGTAGTGTTTATATAATGTACGGTGCTGTGTTTAATAATTCTAGGTGCACCAGGTGGTCGCGTTATACTTGGGTATTTCTCCAAGATCGCTGTGAATGGCGAGTCAGGAAGAGATACTACCTTCACACTTTGCTGTTCCGCGGTATAAAGGTCCGCGGACGAAATAAGCCCAGTTTTACTATCGCACAGCTTACCTTTTGAGCAATCGGGTAAAAGCTGGTAATGCGACAAAAAATCTACGCCAATAATACCACTTTCCACATCCGCCACGACAAAGTTCCAGGTGAAATCCCGTCGTAGCCCTAAATTTAAGTTCAACTGTACCAGTCCATATGTGATAATCTTACTGCCATTAGCTGCAACTAAACTATATGATAATGGCTGAAGCGTACGTCCTTTTATAAAGCTACGAGGAACGCAACAAATATCCGAACCAGTGTCCACCAAAAATTTCCGGTTGGATCTCCGGTCGGTCACGAAAAGGCGGCGACTAGCTGGCGAGCAACTGGATGTCGCCTTTAACAGTTGCTGTTTTGGTTTCCCTGATCACTAGGCGGGGAACCGGACCACTTACATGGAGGCACACATTTACGTGCTTTTGTCGCAAAACGGTCATGATAAAAGCACAAATCATAGTTACGTGAACGTGATCGGCTGCGACTACGATTACGGTTACGATTGAAGTCACGACTACGCGTACCAACATGCGAGCTGTAACCAGCAGAGGAAAGTGACGCTACTAAACGGGTCAATTCATCAACTTTTTTAGTCAGCTCCTGTACAAGATCAGTATTCGAGTTAGGCGAAACCGTACATACCTCCAATGAAGTTGATTGAGCGTTAATTTCAGCCAAATTGTCCGCTAGTTCGCTTAGCTCAGCCAACGATTCTAATCGTTGAGCAGCCAAGACAGTTTGAAGATATCGTGGCAACCTGCTCATCCAAATTGTCTTCAGAATATCCTCCGGAAATGCTGCACCGGCTAATGATCTCAGATGACGCAGAAAAAACGACGGCTTTTGATCGCCGATCTGCTCCTTCTCTAGAAGACGGCGTATTTTCTGCTCCCGAGAATCTGAGAACCTAGATATTATTGCATTGCGCAATTTCGTGTAGGGTTGCTCCCTCGGAGGTTCGATTATGAAATCCTCTACTTCGCGAGTACAATTGGTATCGAGGTGCGCAACTGCGTAATTAAACTTTGTGATTTCTTGGCTAATATTATTGATGGAAAATTGCGCCTCTAAACTCGCAAACCATAGGGCCGGGCGATCTCTACAAAATGGAGGGGTACGTATAGATACTCTGTTAATCATTACCTTCTCCGTACCGCCTGTGCCAGATCTGCTGTCACTGCTTGACATTTCACGTCCACCCGTACCCGCGGAAGCTGGTTTGAAGTCTTCCTGCTCACTGTCACTCATGACGTGTGCTGTCATGAAAAACCATGCTAAGAGAAAAACAAAATTCAAAAACAAAAACTGAAAACAAAAGAAACGTGGGAGTGTGGTGTGCGAATGCCCTACAAAAAACTTTGGTATAAAAATAACTTAAAAATATGTACAAAAATTCACCAAAATAAAATAAAATTAAATACACACACAAAAACACACAACAATATAAATCACACTTAGTCTTTTTAGTCCACACTGGTTCTTCCAAAAGATACTTCGACTTTAGTCTTGACGCGCTCCATGCGATTGTTGCCAGCAGTCAGCAGCACAGCTCTCGTAGTCGAATTCACCACTTCTTTTTCTACGTTTTCGTATTCTCGTCGACGAACAATCAGACGACCGTGGTCGCTTCACTCGTACCACCAAAGAAAGTACTCGTACATATTTGCGTACCTTTGCTCTTCTTGTGTTCGAATCGTCTTAATTTATGTTGTGTTCGTATCGGGGTCACCAATTTAGGATATTATTACTCCTATTATTAAAACAATTTATTTTGCGGAATCGAAAACATCTATTTTTCACCTCTTGACAGATCTCTTATAAAACCAAAACACAACTCTATTGAAATAAAATAATAAAGGCGACCGCGAAGGTCGCACTGGTGAAAAAGAGTTCCGCCACAGGGTTAAGGGCACATCCATTAGGAGCGGCTTCCGCAAAGTCACCCCTAACAATGTTTGAGTGAGCCAAATGGTCATAGCCAGAAGAGGGAGAAGTTGAACCAACAGGCCTGTTTTTTTTACCCCTGTAGTGCACTCTGGCAGGCTCCACAGTAACGTGATTAGTTGAACCCGAAAGCTGAGAGGGAAAAGGAGGAGAAGGTGCCAAAGAAGAAGAAGTCACTTCTGCATAAGTAATTCTTGATGAGGGGTGAAGTTTCGATGCCTCTGCGTATGATAAAACATTTTGCGACATTGTTTTTTTAATAGAAATCTGGCGAGACATTTCGGGGCAGATTTTATTGGTTGCGAAGTGACTACCACGGCACCAAACACATTTGGCGCCCTCCGCATCTACATTGCACGAGTCTCCAGTGTGGGCTAAAGAGCATTTGAAGCATACTGGCTTCGACCTGCATTGGATCTTGGTATGTCCGTACCTACAACAAGAAAAACACTGGATAGTAGGTAAAACGTACTGCTCCACTTGAAAAGAGTTATAGCACAAAAAAACTCTTGGGGGTAGGAGTTGGCCATCAAAAGTTAAAACAACCGTTTGAGAAGGTTTCCATGACACTGACCCATCAATCACCAATTTGAAGTTCAATCTACGAACTTTGATTATCGGGCCGCACTCTTGGGGCACCCGTACTTCCTTTATTATTTCTTCGTCGGATAAATCGACGGGGATGCCCCGTACCAGACCCAGACGAGTTACATTATATGAGGGAATAAACGCTTTATACCCCTTATTAGCGAGGGAGCTCGAGTCTATGAAGGCATTAGCGGCCTTAAATGAGTGGAAACACAGCGAGATTCTATTTCGGCCCACGCTTTTAATTGATCCATCAACAATGCCTACAAATTCTCTCGAGCGCTCAAAAAGGAATCGCCCGAAAGTAACAGGGTGCAAAGAAGTGCTATCAGAAGATACAACCGCGATTTTTTGTACGTGAATAACATACGGCCCACGATCGGATGAAACATAGCACTGACGTGCAACCGGAGTTGGAGCGATTTTTTGGCCCGGGGGCAAAAATGAGGAGGAACTTGTTGAAGCAATTGTCTTCTGACCTAAGGGCAGAGACGCAGATACGGGGGTTGGAAGAGTGGCAAGGGGAAGCTCACTGCTCACAGTCGAAAAAAAATTTGGGGGTGTGTTTTGTCCTGAAGTAAGAATTACGTCATCAGCAATTTTAAATTCTTCACCAGAAGAGTCAATGGGAGAACATGCTCTTACATCCCGTTTCAAAGCTCTACGCTTAGAGCGTTTATGGGTTTTTTGGACATCCTCCGAGGTGGATATTGCTGTAAAAGCACCAGGAGAGGGAGGAATATTATAATCGGACGCCATTATTCCACCGCCAGGATCAGGAGGCTCTTCGTCAATCATATTAAAGTGTAAGAAAAGGGGCTACTGACAAAAATCAAGATATATAACTACAATGATACTAATTATACTAGAAATGAAACTAAAAATTAAATGATAGGAAAACTGGTCAATTAGCTATGATAAATGGATTTAAATAGAAAAATATAACCGGAAAAATTTTTTTCAATGGTGACACGGCGATGACGTTCGACCAAAAAAAAAAAAAACCAATCTTCCTCTAGAGTACAGTTTGTTTTCTCTGTGATGCCTCATCTCAGTATTTGTTTTTAACATTCTAATTTCAAAATAATAAAAGTGGAGAAGAGTCTGTGGAAAGAAAAAGGTTAAAATTAAAATAAGGTAGAATACGAGTTGATGATGATGACTTTAAAAGCTAAATCTACTACATACTCTACACACGGTCAATATAATGAGATAATGTAAGTACCACAACTGGCTCTACCTAGAACCTTTATATCTGGACTTGTACAGAATTGTTCGAATATGTCCTCTTAAACTGAAATACAATTTATTTTGTCGGGACGATAGTGTCCAGAAACGTGCCAAGCCTTGCCAACAATGCCTTACAGCAGCAACTCTAGCTTATCTGACGTGAGCACACGCGGAGGACGCTTTCATGGGTAATTTTACGTTTGCAAATAAAAATACCAAAATAGGACAAAACTTGGTTACATTACATTACATTTATATTTATTCGCCTCGCTAATTTAATGCTTTGCGAGTCGGTGGTAAATTTCTGTTCATAGCCTTGTTGAGCATGGTTGGTACTTGGATGGGTGACCGCCTGGGCGTGAAGTCTTTTTGCAAAACTTTATGAATTTTGTGGTGGTACAGAACCCGCAGTGCGCGAGTCCAACTCGCACTTGGCGAATTTTTATAAAATATTTTTCGTCTCACTCACATTAAGAGGTTATAATCATAATACAATTCAGATAATTGTTTTCTCTCAGAAACCTACTAGCAATTCGTTGATCAAAAGTTCACACATGACGTGCCATTTACGTCATAATAAGGTGCCACGAGCATGCCGCGTTATAACATTTACACGAACATAATATTTTGTACGATGTTTTATTAGATCCAAATACATTACACAAAGTACTTCAATACCATACTAACCAACGAAATACGATAAAAATCCGCAGATTTTTTGCCATGGAACGACAATCGGCCCATCTGGTCCACCATAAAGATAAACTGGAGCATCCCAGCATCCATTTCAAAAGCTTTATTATATCCATGAGCGTTGATTGTGGAAAGCTTAAACAATAATGTCCCGGCAAATGTCTTCAGCGTTTATAAAGTTATAGCGCGGTATACTCATCTTTTGTAGAGACCAACAAATATATATTTTTAAATGCTGAGATTTTATTTTGTGCGAGAATTGAAGAATGGTGAATAATTCAAAAATTAGGCGACAGGCGGGATTCGTTCTTGTGTAAACTGTATGATTTAAATGAGGGTAAACGCTCCTGTTGCTTTAGCAATAAGCTAAAAAAAATTAAACAACCCATTGTAACCGAATTAGCAATGGATTACAAGTTTTTTTCCAGTATAAAATTTAAATTCACCCTAACCTAGAACGGTAAACAAAATACATGATAAAATATATCGCCAAATATTATTTCCTTAAACTAAAACAAATAAAATAAATCGAACAAAAAAAACAATAAAAAAGTTATTATTGCAAAATAATGTGTATCAGTGATTTCTAATCCGTCTAAACAATAATATTAGTCACGAATACTTTGTTTTACACAAACAATATATAATTACATACATATATATAAATATATATATATATATATATATATATATATATATTTATATATATCTGTATTCATCATCATCAGACAGAAGACGTCCACTGCTGAACATATGCCTCCCCCTTTAACCTCCACACTGAACGACATCCTGCCATCTGCATCCACTGGATGCCCGCATGAGATATCTGTATTGTATTGTATATATATATATATATATATATATATATATAAATATATACAATACAGATATCTCATATATATATATTATAATATTATATTTTGATTTTAATTAAAATAAATAAAATAAGAAATTAACGTGACTGATAACACAAACTCGGTAAGTACGTCGAGTTAATTTCCATACAATTTACAAAACATACATAAAAAATATCCTGAACATAAAAAATACAATGGTGAACCTACTGTAACCCTAAGCAAGATAGAGTTATTTTCGCGCCTTCAATTCGGGCATGTCTCCATTTAGTCGACTTCTCCGTCTTTCCTACTAGGGGTTAAATATTATGCGAGAGGCTAAAGGCAGAGTTCGCAAAGAGCACAGTGGCCTGACGGCTATTTAAACGTAAGTAAATGCAATTAGGTCAAACTGTTTGGTTGTGTGTGAGTCTAGTGCGGTGTGTGGAAATACGATAATATAGTTTGAATGAACGATTATTTGAGCCTCAAGATAACAATAATTTACATTTTGTGTTACTATTAACATAAATGAATCTTACCAACCTCTACATTAGTAATGCATAGCTCCGACCCAAATCCAATGGCCACCAAAATATATAATAAACAACCAGTACATATAAAAGACACAGAACATCAAAATAAATTTGGGAAAATGCTAAAAGACATTTCTTAGAAATATTACTAGCCTAAACGAGTATTTAGAAGACAAATCAATTATGGAATAAATCGATCCGCTTCACACTTTGTTGCCATACCTAATTAAGTCATTTTGTGATGTGATACCTACTTTAAACACGCTATCTAAGATCTATATGTGAATTTCATAATATGCAATAAATGATTGAGTATATTGTATTGTATAGTATTGTAATTACTAATATTTTACCGAATTTATCTAGGTATTTATCAATCAAATGTTTAATATTTCCACTACATTATTCAAGAAATTTGACGACCGATATGGTGCTGACGGTATCACGTCTGCCGAGCAGGAGGTGCTGGGTTCAATAGCCGCCCAGGCAGATGTTTGAATGATGGATTTAAAAATGTATTCTAGGTCTGGGAGTTACAGGGAACCTATAGTGGGGATAGCTACGAGTGTCAAACATTTATTTAAGAATGGATTTCTTAATGTTATGACTAGACTCTCTTGACTGGATCTCATACCATCTTCAGTTGGTATCAGAATGAAGGATAAAAATAAATGAGCGGCACTCACCTAATTAATCTAGCAAAAAGCAGTTATTATAGGTACTAAGCCAGTTTTTGTCATGTTAATTTTTTCGCAAGAATTAAATTTTATGCTGAATACGTAACTACGAAAGTTTTGCTTTAGCATACTAATATTCTAATTGCAAGAGTATTCATTTGTTTCTCTAATTGACATGGATATATATTATAGTTAGATATACTTTTTACAAGCTTTTATTTAGTTTCACCTGTCCCGGTGTCTGTCAGTCTGTAATCAAATCTTGCAAGTTAAATTTAACCCTATTTCCAGTGTTCGATTGAGTTAAAATTTAGGATACGTGTCATGTTCCGATGATATCAATGCAATATTATGGTCACGAGCTGATTTGATGATGCCGACGGTGGACAACGGCACTCCTCGATGGATAATTTGTAGACTGGTCGAGTTTGGGCTCCTTTTTATCAGCACACCGTTCCAATCACAAATTTCATAAAAGCTTGGTTTGGAAAAGATGTTTTTCAGTAAAAAACTTTTTTACTATTACAAACTTGAAGAAGCGGAATGAAATAGGTCTGTATCTACTGCGAGTAAGATAGGTACACAGCACGCCGGCGCCGCTTTTACTTTTCTTTTACCTTACAATACAGTTGGGTCATATTTTTTTAAATAATTTCGTTTACTTGATATACTGCCTAAAGGCCAATAAGCTTGAAATCCACTATTCCACGCACACAGATGTGGTATTATATTTATGATGACGTCATCTACCCAGTGACAAGCCAGCATTTTGGATGTTTTAAGTTTCCCAGACAAATCCTTAAATATTCCGAAAGCAGTTGGCCCCCACGGTCCAAGTGTTTCTATCCCAAACGGCACAAATATGTAACCTCAGTCAAGTCCGAAATATTTGGCTGCAAAATCACCTCCTTTTGCTTTGCATCGTTGGAAAAAAACAAGACAATTTACACTAGTCACACATCGTAGCCACATCACTAGTCACTAAAACGGTAATCATTAGCATTCTTAGGAATATACCTACATCAAATTACCATCAGATGGTCAGCGGACGAATAAAAGTAGTCCCATCCCGGAACCTCACTGTTTTTTGATTGTCTAGTTAATCTAAACCCGCTGACTTGCCTGAATTATTTATAGGTATAATGAGGCGTTTGTGCAATGTCTACAGATCCAATCTATCCGTGAGGGAGTTGTGAGAATTTTTCCAATCGCATTTACGTATATTCGATCGTCAATTTTTTTATGAAGTAAGAGCAGTGTCATCTAGCTAGTGTCATATATTGCAAGCGCTAGATGACGCTGCTCTTATTTCAAATAAATCGTGGTTAACGTTAACCAAGGATCCATTTATTGATCGTTATTACGGTCGAAAAACTCGCACTAGACGTTCGAAAAAACCCAAAAATCAGGCGTGCTCCATAGTAGACCGCATAACATCAGCTCCAATAATATTGTAAAAATCTGAAGGAAAACCACGAATTCTGATCATTTTCACAAGGTTCTTGAACGTAAAACTGTATGTAGCAGGTACCCGGATATAATTTAGTTAAATATTTTAGTAAAATGGTTTTGTTTAACTTTTTACAATATTATTGCAGATGTCAGAGCAAATAAACAAAAGACAATTATCAATATAAAAAACCGACTTCATAAAACTGTCAGTACTGGACCAAAATTGGGACCTTAGGAAATTGGGGACCACACGGGAAACGCTAGCTTTCAATTAAAAAAAGAATCAAAATAGGTTCCCCAGTCGAATGTTCAAAGGTAACAAAAATTAAAAAAAAAACAGTCGAATTAAAAACTCCTCCTTTTTGAAAGTCGGTTCAAAATATTATATTAGCTTAAATAATTACGTCACTACCTATGTCTAACCATCTACTATCCTACCATTCACTAGAATAGATGTTTATCTCTAGGTTTCCTACTCTACTTATTTACGTCTCGTTTTATTTCGTGCCTAGTAACGTATATAAATAACTATCAGCATCCCGCTGTTTGCTCTCTCTTCTACTAGAAACAATATATTTTTCGGAATAAAAATGTTAACCCAGGTTATACTAACACCATGCAAATTTGTATCCAAATCCTACTGCAAAAAAACTATTACGGAGTTTATGGTAATAAATATACACACGCAGATACACGCACAAATACTTAAACAATATAATAATTATAATTTTGCAAAGAAAAAGAAAATGTTTCCCTTTCTTTTCATGTATCACGTTTTCTTTTACTGTTAAAAGAACTCGAGCCTTGTATTTCCTTATTATTTTACTGTGCCCTCATAAACCTATTTTATCATGCGACACCCTTTCTCACCTTCTATACTTGCAATCGACATTGAAGCAGAAGCTATTTTGAGCATATATTCGTTTACTTAATTATAGCAAAAACAAACAACTTTTAACATGCGAAATTCAGTAAAAAAAGTTGCTTTTATTAAGTGAATGCTGATTAGATTATATTTTCGACAGAAACAAGCTTTAAAATTCGATTTTAATAAAAGAAAAGTGTAAGAAATTCGTTTATCTGTATTCGGTTTTGTTTCGCCAAGCACTTCAGTAAAAGAGCGGTAAACACTTTTTTGGAGAACATCGGGGGCCTTGGGATTCGTGGGTGGTCAGATTTGGGGATCTGACCTCCCATTTCAGCGAGACTTACGGCGCGGTGTGGCCCACGCCGTGGCGAGCATTTCCCGGGAGTGTTGCTTCAGAAAACGTGTTAGAAATACCGGTGCGTTCCTAAGAGGATCCCGGTGCTCTCCACCTGGCACAGAGGCTGACCACCGACGGGGTTTTAGTGTGTGCAATCTCACATAACCCTTACTACACACAGTTTTTACAAGTTTGCAAAAAATAGGTAACTGGTTTCGGATTGTTGATTCCACTACTTGAGTACACTTTTTGGCGAACAAGATCTAAAACCTTGAATAAACAGTTTTTTTGAACCTTAATAGAAAAAAAACACTTTACATCATCTGCAATGTTTTCTATAGAGACAATTATCCAGCCAGTTTTAATTCCTACTCAGTGATTTTTTATCTTCGACAATTTCAAAAACGTGAGAGCCAGACAGTTTGTTTCTTACGACCTAGGTATAATATATTTTTCTTGTCGTAACAAACAGCTTACAAACTTGTTCCAAAAGGCTTTCCTCAGAGCAATAATTCATAAGCGACTTGTAGTGCAGACAGCGAGCGCACAATGTCGTAAATAACATTAAATTTATATTTACAGGGGTACTTCCACCAGATTCATTTGGAGGATTTCGTCACATGAATATTTACGAAGCTGTTTTACTACCGGATGGGTTAAGGGTAAAAATTACAAAACAAAAATATAGCGTCATTAAATTTGCATATCGTGACGCACCGGGCCGTGTTAGGTATTAGGCTTAGGATTGGTGACGAGTTTTGCGCATAAAAGTAAGGGCATGACAAATAGGTATATTTCTTCAGGACAATCTTAAATTAAGGTAATAAAAATGTTCCCATTTTTTTCTTCTTCTGAGAACCAACTCTTAAATTGCAAACAAATATCAGTTTTTCTATAGGTACATTTTGTTGAGTGTGAATGTCATTTTTTTATGGTACAGCTGGATTTTTCCGTGTATTCATTTTAATAGTTATTCATAGCCATGTTTTAAATGTTCATCGGGACTTATCGTGCACTTATTAGTCTGTGCTATTAGAACCATGCCCTCCTTTCGGCTTAGTACCACCTTTCCGTGTATTATAAGAACAAAAATTATCTAAAGGAAGCGTCACACGATATATCAGCAAGCTGCAAATAGGTAAACTTGTTGAGATACTATTTTTAGTTTAAAACCAACCATTTTAATTTTTGGTTTGAAAACAACGTGGTTTTCACATAAGTAGGTTTTTTTTTTTTGTAATCACGATGTTACATTAATCCCGATACTCTGACTAATTAGTCCGGAATCCGGATTCGGAAGATCATTAGACGCGCTAGGCTGGCTAAGATTGTAGCTGGTAGCCAATATTTTCTACAGTAAAATATTTCAAGAAAATGTTTTCACAAAGTTTTTTTTTTAATAATTTTATTCTGTCAAACTCATTTTCTAAGTGGCTGGACTGTAATCAGAGTAATAATCCTGTTAATAATCATATAACTGTAACATCAAATACCTAAACTACTAAGCCTATTCTACAAAAACAGTTGCGATTGCCCTAGTAAATTTCTAGAGGCCCTAAAATTTTTTTTTTAAGGCCATTACGAATTGGTAGCTTACCTTGCATGAAGGTGGCATAACCATGATAACAATGCTTATGCGTCGAGTCAGATAAACACCAGCATTTTGGATACGCGTCGCATCAACCAGGAGCTCTGATAAATTTTTGCAAGAGTATGAGTATTCTAGATAGTAAAGTATCAAATTAGTAGGTAAATACAGAGCATTGATATCATTAAAATTCTGTGATCATTCTTTCTCGAGCTCTCGTTACTCCTAGCTACTTAGTCTAATTCTCAACTAATAGCCACGTAAGTACTTGTTTTTTTTACTATCTAACTTTACTATTTACTTATCGCGCTTCAATACTGTTTAGGTAAGCACCTCTCGCCGTTTCGTCCATGTTGCAATGGTCGTGGTTTTCTCTATAGACATCATGACTGCGTCTTGGCTACAGAAGTCATGACTTAAGTCCAACGAGAAGTGCGGGATTTGTGATCACCAGTCAGAGGTATTTTCAAATTTTGGTTGCCTTCACGACACCAAAAATATTTCTTTCTATTTATCAGTCAAAAGAAATGTGCTTAATATAACTCTTCAAATGCCGTCATCAAACTTCGTCAGCTGTCTGTTGGTTTAATCGGCTCGGCTCATCCGTGAAAAATTGGGTCAAGCCGACAAAGATAACGGATTTTAAAACGTCAATCAAAAAAATTGTTGGTAAAAAACGTCTTTATTATCTTACTGACACATTTAAATTTTCTTTCATAACACTGGTGAAGTTGTTTGTACAAATAATAGTGTAATTACTTACTTAGGTACTTATTCACGTCGTAGGCGGGTTATTTACACATATTTGTTTTCAGGGAATAATAAGCTTTTCCTCAGATCTATTATTCCTAAGTTCATACATATTCAATAATAACCGATATAATTAATACTAAATAAACGGTGGTTAATTATATGTACTTAGTACCTACTTTAGTCTATATGATATAATACAAATGTGACTTCGGTAGAATTTGTTTCGACATTGGGACATTTAGATATATTTTTGTATTGAAAAATACGCGTTTTTCGAATCGAAGCCCAATGTTTATAGTGAAATTACTGTACATGAAGAGATTTTAAATCTTATATATCGCAGGATCTGGAACGGTTGAAGTTCTAAATTTTGGGTAGCACTGAACCAAGGACATTTTAAAACCTTAGGTTTTAAAACGACCTTGCACTGAACTGTTATAGTAAAGCATGACATTTGCTTGACAAAACACTATTAGTGAATAATATGTTACATCAAATCCTCACAGAAATAAAAAGATCGATGATCAAGATATTTTATCGATGATCATAATTCTTGTAATAATAGGTAGTAATTTGCTGTTAAGAGTTGATATGTCGTCATCTTGGGTTGCGTTGCATCAATTTACGCAGATATGGCAACAAATTCATATTTTGGTTATAAATATGTAGTTAAGTATGTAAATAAGTTTAATGTCATATTGGAAACATGATTGATGAAACTTTTGCCGATATAATATTTCGGCAAAAATCTATTCTAAAACATGTTTTTAGTTTTTTCTCCGAATCTTAAAGTTTTTGACAATTCTGTTTATCATATTCTTATGGTCATTTGTACAATGTAATTTAATATAAATTTGTTTTAGTTATAATTAAAATAGTTCTTTAGTAATTTGGAGTTTTTAGCGTTTGTCGCTTTCGTTATATTTAGTTCAGAGACGGGCGCCGACCGCGACTTGTGCGTACTTCTGCAGGCGTAGGTCGCATATTTTTGCCATTATTTCGTGCAGGGGCAAAACATGGATTTGAGCTGACGACATATAGAATCTTAAACATTATAATATGCTCTTCATCATCATATCATAATATGCTCCTCTTCATCATCATTTCAGCCTATCATGTTCCTACTGCTGGGAATCAAGCCTTCTCTCAGAGATAGAGGGTGGGCCTTAATTCACCATGCTGGCCCAGTGCATGTTGGTGAATGTTTTTAGACTTTGAGGTTCTTGGACATACCGGTCACATACGCCGCTTTTGAGTGAAACTGCACATAATTTATTTAGGTACCAAATAAGTCATTGGTGCAGGGCCGAGGATCGAACCAGGTGCCGTCAGATTGTAAAGTGCTACCGCTCGGCCACCATCGCTCTTGACAATGAGAAACTTTGTAACAGAGTTCAAATTGACAAAGTTTAGGTGACTTGAGTCACCCAAGTTACTTAAAATTACTTACAATTAATATCTCTTGCATTAAAAGTAACAATTTAATTTACAATAGGCTTCAAACTTAGCGATACGCAGTCTTTGAAGCAACTTTGTTGTTTAATACAATTTAACTTAATTATTCATCAACTTTATTTTAAAGACATAATAAAGCATTCAGTGACATGCTTCAAAGATGTCGAGTGTTATTATTACTACCTTTTCAGAGTACGCTATAGTAAAACGAACTTAGTGAAGTTCTATCATAGTTATATGAAGTTATTTGAATAACTTGATATTAGTAGTAGTACCACGCATAGTATTACGCCAATCCGAACTGTAGTTGAGTTTTTTTTTTCTATATCAGTGCTTAACTAGTAATTTAATTCATTACTTTACAGTTATGAGTGTTCAAATATTTCACTAAACAGGGCAAATCGAAGCGATGGGAAGGGACGGAAGTTAATCTATTCTGATGAACTTCGTATAATTATGATAGATCTTCACTAAGTTAAGTTCGTTTAATCATACTCATACATCATACTTGTATACTTGTTCATCGTCCTAGATTAACTTAATATAACTATCTAGTAAAATTTTAGAGATAGATTTGGGAAATATTTTCTAAAGTTTTTATTCTATAAAACAACTTATAACTTATACTTAAATTTTTTAAGATGAAAATAACTGAGTGTGCATAACAAATATTATCAGCCATTATCATTAAAATAACATTGCAATAGTTCTAAACACATTTTCATCATGATATTTTAAATTTTGGCGAAAGAAAAATATTTTAGAATCATTACTTACTTCTTTCTTAATAATTCTAAAATATTGTCCTTCTCTCAAAAAAGATAATATTATCAAATAGGTTTAAAACATTTGCAATGTTATTTTAAAGATAATGAGCACGGGGCAAACAGGAAAGTAAGCAATAATACTATATAATATTTTACAGCGTAATCAGAAGAGACCTCCACTAAAATTCTTGTAAAAAATTATATGACTCCGTACAAAAAGTACTTATCAGGTAAATTTGTAATTCTTACATATTATGACTAGAATTAAATTTGAATTATGGTGCACCTATAGATACAATTTCAATTAAAATTCAAATTGAAAGTCTTAGTTTAGAAGCCATTATTAGTCCAGTGTAAGCAGCACTGACCCTGGGGCAGAGCGAGAGGAGCGATCACTCTAGGCACCAGTTAGCAAGGGGTGCCAAAATGCGAAATGTAAAAAAATATGAGCGGAAAATAAAATTTTGATGCATGCAAATTTTTTGTTCCCGCGCCTCGGGGCGGCTTGGCAGGCGGCAGGACACATTTGCTTTGTTTGTAACCAGCATACAATTTTGATGTGGAAATAGTTTATATTCTGGATAAGCACATGGACTACTTTTCATCCCGGAATCGATTCCTGTACGATAGATTTCAGAAATGAAACGCGCTGAAAGACAAAATCGCTCTACCCTGATCAATTTCTAGGGCCAGCGCTGAATGTAAAGACTGAACATACAAAAAAAAACATTAAACATATGTTTGCTACAGTTTTTTAATGCTATGTCCAGCAAGCTGCATAAAACTAAATCAAGGTTATAACAGAGCAATTTCATGTCGATGGCAAACTTTTCGATTATGTTGACATAATGTAATTAATTTTGTTTATTGACAAGGAAATGCTCCAAAGGACTGTTTTGCTATTTAAACGCCTGCCAGCAACATTCATTCCACTTTTACTTATATTATTACTTGAAAAATATAATTTTACACAATCGTATACCAACCAACATTAAGAACCCGCTCCCAGCCAGAGGTATATCTATTATCTCTTACACACATTTTAAACAATTTGAAAATAATAAATCACTGAGTAGGAATTTAAGAAACCGATTGGGCATAGATTTCTTAAGCTTAAATTTTTTAATAATTTGACTTTTGTATTAAAGTTTTAAATTATTAGTATTCTAAAAGTAGATAAAACACGAATCACTGCGTAGGATTCTATTAAGCATTATCTTTATAATGACATTGCAAATGGTATACAGCAGTTTACATTTTGATGTTTTATGTTATGGCGGAGAACATCGAAAAAAATCCAGTAAATAATTATTTTACATCTCCTTAGCCGAAATGAAAATGGCAACTTCAAAAATTGCTACAAAAATTTTGCAATGTTATTCATAAGCTTTCTTAAATTGTTTTTTTTTATCCTTAAATACATACTCAGAGATTTTTACCTTAAAAATAAATTGAGCGAGCGAGAGAGCTGTGGCGAGAAGCGGACTCCTAATATAATCATAAATATGCTTTACATTTATTTTCAACTTACATATTACATACACAAGCATAAAATTACGTTTGAGTTTTAAATCTTCAACAAAATTTACAATACTCCACAGTGATAACCACACTTATAACTATTATGCTGTCACGTCACGTTAAATGTCACTGTAGTATTTATTTAAGCATGACTTTCATCAAAGTACATTCATTATCGCACCACATCGTCAACTAATTAGCAAGTGACACGGGCGACCAGCGATCTATCATGACGACTATATGTGACAATAATTTTCAATGACGTTTCAATCAAAATTTATTGTTGGGACGCACTATATCCACACTTTTTCCTTTACAAGAAGTGTTCACACATCACTGGAGCGTTCCCTTGTTTGAGCCTACCTCAAGGTATCGACGTCTTTGCACTGAAACAAAAAAAAAAGTTTACTGAGTATGATATTCATGGACATGAGAAGTGACGTCAGTACAGCCACAAGAAGCTCGAGGAAATTAAAGGCAGGTAATATGAAATTGCAGCTTCCTGTTTATAAATTACTAGCCGTCCGCCCCGGCTTCGCACGAGTGTAAGCTCGGCCTTCGGCCTCGCTACAAAATATAATATAGCCTATGTCACCCGGGGATAGTGTAGCTTCCCAACAGTGAAAGAATTTTTCAAATCGGTTCAGTAGTTTTGGAGCCTATTCATTACAAACATACAAAAATAGGTACAAATCTTTCCTCTTTATAATATTAGTGTAGATGAAGGCGTGTTTTAACGATTATCCAGTTTTTTTTTGAAAAACGGTTTCTTCTAAGTCGGTGATTTCCAAAAAATTATGAGCAAACTTACTGATTTTAGGGTTCCGTACCCAAAGGGAAAATCGGGACCTTATTACTAAGACTCCGCTATCCGTCTGTCACCAGACTGTATCTCATGAACCGTGATAGTTATACAGTTGAAATTTTCACAGATGATGTATTTCTATTGCCGCTATAACAACAAATACTAAAAAACAGAATAAAATAAATATTTAAGGGTGCTCCCATACAACAAACGTGATATTTTTGCTCGATATTGATAACGGCAACAGGTAGTCGCTTGAAATATTCACAGAATATTACGTTATGTATTCACCTTAAAAATCAATAATTAAATTAAAATAAAATTAATATTTAAGGGGGGCTCCCATACAACAAACGTGTTTTTTTGCAATTTTTATAGATAACGGTACGGAACCCTTCGTTCGCGAGTCCAACTCGCACTTGGCTGGTTATTATTAGAAACACAAAAACCACCTTTTTGTAAAGTGTTTATAAATTGTTTTTGATCAGAACAACGTTCTTTCGCATACGTTCGTTTGCGATATATTTTCAATTATTGCTCTTCATGAAATTAATGCCAATGAATAGCCTAAAACCAGTGATATCTTAAATGTATCTGCATTTGCCATTATACATGTATATATACATACGTAGTATAAAGTTTATATAAACTGTATTTACTACAATCAGTCTTGCAAAACGAGGTGCGGCTAGCGAAACCATAATTTTTTTTTCTGATATTAGTACAAAACAAAAGAACATAGTTCCTTAATAACGTATGTATATATATATAAATATACATTTCATAAAAACTGAGGCACTGCTGGAGGCCGAATGGCTAATAAAGACAGACTAGGTAATTCAAACATTTCTAACCTTGTGTTTAGATAGGCACATGCTTAGAAAATTCTGAGAAAGATAAAACTTTTTCTATAAATTACAATGGATAAAAGATTAGCCAATCTGAAATTTGGCTTTGATCAGTCAGTGTTTGTTAACCTGCCAATACATCTAAAAATGTCTGCGGAATAGTCTTATTCACATAACGTATGTTAACTTAGTAATAGAACTTTAGTCCTCAAAGTTTGCCTATGTATATTTCACGCATGAATAGGCATACTGTGTCAAAATCTCAACGTATGTTGCATTGACTTTGCTGCTCATTTTTTAAGTTCAATGCTGCCCAATGTTGCCGTACACAGAACTAAAAAAAATATAAGAAATTCGCAAATATTTACAGATAAACCAACGAAAATAACTGATGATACTAAGTATACATTAATTTAGCTTTTATATCTATAAACCAATTATTTATTTAACTTTTATATCTAGTAGACAAAAGTTAATTATTTGTCCCCAACAGAAAAGGTTTTTCGTGGAATCGTTATTTTTTCATTCTTTTTGGAGTCCAGAACAACAAAAGATTTTTTAAGTAAAAGCAGTTCAAGTAAATATTTTTACTAAAAGTTTTTTAATATTATTAAACTTGTAGGAAATTGAGAGGATTCGACTCAAAGGAGCTTTAACGTTCTTTGGTAATTTTCAAAGCTTTTTAGGTTCCCAAGACCATCCCAACTTCTAATATTACCTGCCTTGTTTACACTGTTCTCTTGATTTTCTTTATTGACTTTGGAATGAAATTTGTATCAACAATGCAATATTGTGTTCTAAAATTTTCATATAAATTAAGTAAAGTTAACGATATCTTCTTGGAAAGATATTTTCTCTTTAGCCAAATAATAGAAAGATGTTTAATCTAAACTATACTAAGTACTAATCAAATATTGAAACAGGTCCTCTTTTCCGACTTTTAGCAATTTTGATCAATCTAATTTAAGTTCATCTACTTCCATGGTTAGCTTAAAATTATATCAATGGCGTCATATCAAAATTGAATGTTTTATCTAGGAAACCGCTAAAACCGAAACACGTTTAAGGACATTTCGCTCAATAGCAAAAAATATAAAGTAACACTGATTTGAGCTTGTCTCCCTGTTAAATACCTTTTTACGAAATAATGTCTACGGTATATTATTATACAGATTTCACAATTATGGAGACACCCGTAAAGATAAATAAAATTTTACATTACATCTATACTTTTAGAAAAATATGTGAAAACCCTCAAAGATTAGTAGAGAAACGCATGACTGATGGGTCATGGTTTGCTCCACTAAATTGCTTAAAAGACGGAAAACCTCGCCTTAATCTAAACTACTCAGGACTAGGTGATTAAATTAAATATTGAAACAGTCACGCTTTAACCAACAAACAAAAAACCAAAACAAACGAATTTAAAGTTTTACGATTGAAAAGAAAAACCAAAAACCGGCCGCTAATATAGTCCGGACGGACCGGACATACAGAAGAATCTAACGATATATTGCCGGTCAAAATCTGTCATGCCTTGCTACAAGAGTTCATAAAGAAACTACACTTATTTTAAACAAAGTTTTACCTTTGTCAGTGTGGGAGTAGGTTATTATTTATATTATTTTCTTGTTTAATCTTCTATTAATTCGGTACAAACACCGCATTTAGCGGTAAAAGCCTCGTCCAATTTTTCTATTTCTTCTATATTACTGGCAGTTGGACCAAAGCTTAACTATACAATCTCTGCCCACCTACCCGATATTACCCGTCGTACTAGTCTACTTCCACTTAGTTTTAGGATTTCGCTTATTAAGTCTTTAGCTTTTATTATTTTCCTAATCGGTGTGTTATGTACTCAGTATCTTAGTTTGAGGTTCGCGTAGCTTCTTTCTATACCTCGCTGGCAGATACAAACCTTACATACGTCTTGTTTTTAAATTTTTACAAAAAAATAACAAATACTTCACGGGAAGTTCAATAAATCAGTATTCATACCTTAATATTCCACCCTGCAATATTTTCTTTAAAAAAAAAATGGGGCCACCCTCGAGATACAAAGCCAAATAACGAAATAAAAACGTCAAAATTGGTTCACATACGAACATGGTCAGCGAACGTAACATACAAAAAAACAGCTGTGCTGAGAACTTCCTTTATTGCAGTCGGTTGAATATAATAAGAATCCTTATGAGACAGTCGCACGACGATGTATCAAGCTGATATATTATAATATACCTACCTATACTATACTGTATGTACGTACACCTCATATTGTTACCGAAAAGGCCCAAACCATCCCGTCTCTACCTCGCCTGCTAAATATGACATACAATGAATACGTGTCGTGGGTTGCTGACACTGACCTCCATTATACAAGTACGCTGGACCTATGATACCCTACGAAATGACAGCTCTTTTTTGTGCCGATTTGAAGCGCCCCCAACGCGTGGGAAGAGTACTAAATCTGACGTAACTTGCAAATGGCCGCTGTCTCGTTTGGATTGTCTCTTGTGTTTTCATAGTGTTTTTGGAGGTTTAACGCGATTTAAGCTTCTTTGTTGTGTCGTATTAAGTAGTTGATATATAAATAAGTGGTGGTCATTCATAGGTAAACTATGAAAGACTGTGTGTTATGCAAAACTCGTTATCAGAAGGGAAGTGGGGTTACATTCCACAAGTAAGTGAATTTGCGGCTAATATTCAGCAAATTAAACTTCTATAAAGACTTAAAACTCTGTTACTAATCTTATTATACGTAATTACAACGTATTTGTCTTTGTATTAGCGGTTTTTATATAAACAATACAATTCAATAGTGTTGTCAAAGTTACCTGTCGATAAAACGTATCGATATTTTTCCTATCAATATCGGTTTCTTTCAAGAACGGAAATCGCCGATGACCGATTTTTAATGACAAATACATATAATTTTAAAATAATACATTACACAGGTTTCCGACAGACAAAAGAAGACTGGAATTATGGCTGAAAAACATTGAAAAGCCTAGTTGGCGTCCGAAGAAATATGATTACATCTGTTCGAAGCACTTCTCTGATGACTGTTTTATTAAACATAACTCATGCACCACCTTGAAAAAGTGCAGTATTCCAACAATTTTCTGTAGCAGTGCCGGTAAGTATAACAAGTAATCATTTAAAAAAACTTTTCTTAGACAAGCTTTTGTCATAATAGTGCATTGTCACGCAATATACATACCTATGCATGCAAAATTTCAGCTCAAACGGAAACCGGGAAGTTGGTCAAATTTAATTTGCTAGATTTGATGACTAACATAGGGACAGGTGAAACTAAATAAAAGCTTGTAGGTAAAAGTACCTTATTATTTCTAAGATATATAGAGAGGTCATACATAAGATTTTTATTCTGGTGAAAATTCAGTACCCAGATTCTGATTTTGAATAATGGGCTATACACCCAGTTATTTGGGACTAGCGACCTGCTCCGGCTTCGCACAGATAATTGTGATGCATGTATTATACATATAAACCTTCCTATTGCATCAATCTATCTATTTAAAAAAACTGCATCTAAATCCGTTGCATAGTTTTAAAGATCTAAGCATACAGACAAGGGAAGCGACTTTGTTTTATATTATGTAATGATAATGAAGCTGCCACCATGTGTTAAAATACTATATTAATAATTAATAATATTGTTTTTTTTCTTCCCTCTGATAGATTAAGATTACGATAAAGGCTGTTTTATTTCAAATTAAAATATCTTATGTTTTTGTAGAACACGCATCTTCAACGCATGAAAGTATGGTTTTACCTACACCTTCTGTATCTGGAACAAAGATGGTTACCTCCGGACCCCCTGTACCTGAGACAATAGCTGTTGATGTAAAAAGAACACTCATTATGGATCAGAACATTACCAACTTGAGTGGTAAGTACTTAATAAATCAAATTAGGACCACATATCACCTTTTAAGTAAATGTCTTCAAGAGCATGCTATAAAACAGTATGCTCTATGTTATGATATATTTTTACTTTTAATTTGTGGTTTAGTTGTTGATAATCAAAAATTTTGTTTTTAGGTCGAAAGCGTCGAAGCACAAGTTGCGACCCGCAGTTGAGTATTGCCTCAAAGAAGGCTAAGGCGTCTAAGCTGGAAAGTTCTCCTCCAACACACGAAAAGATGGATACCCCAACACCTTCTGTATCAGGAACAAGGATGGTTATGCCTACACCCTCCGTATCTGGGACAATAGCTGCAGAAGTAAAAAGAAGACTAATTATGGAACAGAATGATACCAACGGAAATGTCTTTTATTGATGTATTTTATCGCATTGTCCCATCCCTATTATTAGTTCCGTTCCCACCCACTGCTGCGATCAGCGCCAAAATGGTGAAAATCAAATCGTCTCACTTTGGCTTGGCTAATCATAGGTCCAGCGTACTTGTATAATGGAGGTCAGTGGTTGCTGATGAAAAAATCGGTATTTTTAGTAAATGTAGATAAATTCACTGAGCCAGGAAAAAATACTCTTAGATCAGACATATTAAATACACATCACTAAAGCCTTATTTCGATGTCTACCTACATTCAGATTTATAAAAGTTTTTCTTTTTGTGGCGTGCCTAAGTACTCAGATCTTTCTTAGGCATTCGTGAAAAGGAAACTTAAGTAAGTAGACGGTTATCGGAGTTTCGCTTGAGATACTTTGCCAAAGATTATTTTTTTCTTTTTGATCAATGTTTTTGTGAAGTTTCATTTTTTTTACAACTGCGACGTGACGAGTATTTTGCTTACCTGCTGGAAAGGATTAATATTTCTGATAACTAGAAACCCTAAGACTCTCCGTAGAGTGCATGGACGCGCCACAAAGTTATATAATCTAGAATCTCCTTGCGGCTCGTCTAACATGATTGCTTACCTGCCAAGCGGTACATTTCCCTAGTGATAGACGCCATTCAACGTTCCGCATATAACGTGACCTTATTTCCTACCCACTACCATAGAGAATCCTTGAGTACCCCGCACCCAGAATTTTGCAATGACAGCAATAAATTGCAAGTTTCTTACTACACACGTAGGTACCGAATCTAAAGCAACGAACTCGCAATGAATGTTTTTTCTAAATATATCTTTATTGTCAAACAAAAATATCCTTACTCGAGCGGAAATTTTCCATTTTAACGTTCAAGTTCAAGTATACGAAACGTATATCTAGACGACGCTATGTTCGAGGATTTCATTATACCAACTCATCATCTGAAACCGCGAAGCAAATTTTACTAACATTCAATGAAATGTATGCAACATGTTTTTTTTCGCGATTTTAGGGTTAGTCCAGTAAAAGTTAGTTTTAATTATGAGTACAATGATATCCTCGAATATCTCCATCCTTTAGAGATACACACAAGTTTAGTACACCCGGTACAGGAACGGAACCATAGACTATATTTAATTTTAGCCTCACAGGTTCATCGTAAAATATGTTCATGTCCACAGTACCGCTGTCGGACTTAACGAGTTCCATAATAGCGTTTAGTGTGCTTGTTTCGCCAACGCCACGAAAGCTGGCCATTGGAAGATAACGGAACGCAAATCTAGCAGAAAATTTGAAACAGACGACCTTAAATCTTTGCATAAGTAATTTGTAAAATTAGTTATATTTAGAGCAGCTTTAGACCTTTTATCGTTGTAGTAATAAAACTTAAAAATAATAGGAATACAGCGGTGTTTCGCTAAAATCATGAAATATTAAAACTTTGATTAATTTATTTGATCTACGAAAGTGACATTTGCCAGGTATATTTCTTATCACCATCATAAGATTCATCGATAAGGATTTCAGGACCGGAACCAATTCAGGGGCGTCAAAACGGAGTTGAAAATTTATTTATGAAGTCTTTGTGTATATTGTTTAAAAAACGAAATCACGGCCAACAGCTAGTATTAGTTCCTAAACTCGGTCCAAGTATTTGTTTGCTCTGACAGCTGCAATTATATATAATTTAATCTATTCTTATAATAGTTCACTGAAGGTATATCGGGTACCTGCTACCTGCTTTACGTAAAAAAACCTAGTGATCAGAATTCATAGTATAATATTCAGCATTTTACAATGTCATTTTGTTGTCAAAGCAAATAAATTCTTGGACGGAGCATACATAAATATTTATTAGATCCTAATATTCTGACAAATAAATAATTTGATTTGTTTTAATATTTACTTATCTTATTATTTTTTCCAATATTAGGTATCTCCACAACCAATAATAACAATGAGTTGTTCGAACCTAAAATCTAATCCAAACCTAAATAAACCTATTTCCAAACTAATATAATACCGATTCGATATTATAAACAGATAGAAACTACACAAAACAAAGATAATGAAAGCTCTATTATTTGTTCAAGTTGTACCTTGTTTGTGAGTGTTATTTTGATGATTGTTTTACGACGTTACACAATACTCGACAATGTCATAGCGCCAATTAAAAAATAAGGCTCGCCACAAAGATTCCATGTATTGTGGATGCCATAGAACACACATATGATACGCCAATAAAGTTATGTATAAACTGAGGCAAATACGTTTTACCGAGGTATGTGCGGCGATATATTCTGTAGTGGTAGGACTCTTTTGCAGGGGTCCGCCTGGGGAAGAACCACACCTTTGCCAGTTATTCAACCGCCAAGCACTAGTGTGCAAACACTACTGTGTTCCGGATTGAAGGGCAATGTTTCCAGCGAAATTACAGGGCACACAGAGATTTGACATCTCGGGGTGACGAGTGCAGTGTATTGCCATCCAGGGTTTTGAACTGTTGAAGTTCAATATTCTGAGTGGCGTTGAGCTGTTATGGGCAACGACACAATCGTACGATGCGCGATTATGGAGCATGAAAAATAATCAAAAATGCCATGTTGTGTGTTGAGAAAGTGAAATACTTATACTGGGACGGATGCACAAGGCTGTAAGGCTGTAAAGTTCTATGGGTCCTTGTCGGTAGCTATAGTAAAGTATCGCCATGTTTTAGTGCTTTTTAATTTGACGTCTCTATGGAAACACCTCAATGCGTTACGCGGAATAAAAAATGCGAATAGTAAAAAAAAAAACATTGATGGGTACTACACCCTTTCCGCGTAACCCAATAAAGACACGTACGAATAACACTACATTTCTTTTACTACCAATTTTTTTCAGCTTGCTCTACCAACTTGGTGCATGTAACTGTGCCGAAATATCAGGAGCTCCATCCACAACCTTATCACGGGAAATATCCTGTTAATAATAATATTACTTTATTCCTCTATCCAACGAAGAAAATTACGAAAATTACAAAGAATTACGATATTTTATAAATTTGAAAATACGGGAAAACTGGAAAATTGCAAAACGCAGTTACTTGGTAGGTATATACCGTAAAACAAACGGATTTCTTTCCTTCATTACATAAATTTTGCCAAATGGCCGACCCCATGGTCAGGGCTTTTAAGCTGTCCGAAGGCGAATGTTGTTCAGGTTTTTACCTTCACAAATGAGTTAATTTGTAATGTTTTATTTGGAAAGCATTTTTTTTTTTGTTCGTTACTTGTTAACAGCGGTGTACAGCGTGTCCTTAAGTAGTTATGTGAAACTGGATATGTGGTAGGTATACCTACTTTTCAAGTTTTGCCAGGTCTAAATTGTGCGCATACTCACACATCGATACTCAAGCTCAGCTGTACCTTTTAATCTTTTCCGTGCACCTGCGGGAAGGAAACAATTTCATGGCACACGATCAAACGCACAATTACAAAGCATTTCTAGTAAATATACAGAGAGGAGTTGGTTAAAATAAATGGACATTTGTGAAGAAGAAAGCAAGCACAAAGCGATTCTACAAACTGTGAAGGTAAAATACGAACGCAAAAAACGTTCAAGGAAAATTAAATGTACGTTATTGTTTCAGTAGATATTTTGTAATGCAAACCTGGTAGGTACTTTTCAGCAAAAATGTCTAGAAGTTTAACCAATACGATTCAGTACATGTATATACAAATCTTTTAATTCAATTGAATCGACATAACCCAAAATGATACGCAGTTGAACTAATGGGACAAATAATTCCCACTAATCAACGATTGCACTAATCGAGTGTAATATCAGATCATTCAAACAAGAGAGATATATGGTAAGGTAGCTTGGCGGGTGCGAACGCATCCAGCCTAAATGTGTCTGGATGTCTATGATTTTGAACTTACCCTGCCGACGACCTTGCTGCTCTGTTTTTGACGTCTGTCAAGACGTCAGAAGCAAAATCTCAAACAAATGTCAAAAATCTAAACAAATGTCTTTTGTTTTAAATTTGGAGTCATTTTAATTGGAATTTACAGACTTTGGAAAGAATTTGCAGTCAGCAAGAGAATTTGAGTTTTTGTCAAACAAATGTTTGAAGTCATTCAATTTTGTTCCTTATAAAGATCAAAAGTCTTTGTTGGACCAATTTCGGGAGTACTAAAAGCTATAATAATTTTCACAAAAATATTTTGACGCCGTTTGATTCTGTTCCATAAAAGGCTGGAAAGCCTTTATGGAACCAACTTATGTAAAGAAACTTTAACGAAATTTAATACCTAGTCATTAACTTAAAGACATGGCTAAGTTTTAACAGGGATTTAAAATAAAAATGTATTAATTTAAAAATACATTTTAAAAACAAGCTTTTAGGCGTCGGTCATATTGAATTAAGGTGGCGTCATTTTAATTGTCGTATTCATCTTAGTAAAAACCCTTTCAATTGATACCCCTATTATGGGAGTGAATAAAATATCTATGGGAGTCCACCATATTGAATTTAGGATGATCATACAAACTAAGCATATGTGCATAATTTCAGCTGGTCTAAAATTCAGATACAATATTTGCCCCACACATACTAACAGGGCAGGCTTGTAATGACGAACTTTGAATTTACTATCAAAATGACAATAGTGATTATACCCACCGGTCAATAAAACAGGCAAGTATTGACCAAGATTGACTTGTTGCGTCACAAAGCTAGTCAAAATATTAACGATCACAAACAGGCGCGCGACACATTTCAAACGCCCAAGCCCCTGAGCAAACCGACAGCCTTTTGAGATGTGACTTGTTTACCTGCAGGCCGTATTACAGTATAAACAACTAGTTCAGTAGTGGAAACGTTTGTAAGCCTACCTAAAATTACGTAACTAAGAGCAATTTTTTATATATATATTTTTGTATTAAATAATGCGCTTGCGCTTTGCTGCTAACTCGCCTGATGATAAGCAATGATTTGGTCTACGATGGAGCACGCTTGCCTAGAAGAAACTAATTCACTCCTGATTTGAAGACACCCAAATTGTAACTATCGAATCGTAATTTTTTTTTTGTTATTTAAATCCTTTTAACTAAATGATGTCTACGATATATTGATATACCGATTTCATAGTTATGGAGGGAACCGCAAAGGTACAATTTACATTACAGCTGTACTTTTCGAAAAATATGAGAATAACCTCAAAATGGAAGTAGAAAAACGCACGACTGTGTGTATATGCTCCACTAATGCAACTTTAATACAATATATTAAGCCTTATCTCATCTGTAGTTTTAAGCGTTGCTTAAAAGTGTGAAAACCTCGCCTTAATCTATGATCGTATATTCTCTATAGTGGCTTAACCAAAATAATATACTTGCATTTTATACTAAACTGTGAAGTAGAAAACTATATGGACTTACGTGTTCATATTATGCGAGTCTGAATGCGATGCAGTTGGAGGCAGGAACCTCATCAAGGGCGGCCGTAGCAGCATCTGGCGGAACGTCTGCCGGAACTGGCGCGACATCGAGCAGTACAACACGAAGTTGATTGACCCGTTCAGAAGCGCCAAGAAATCCATCATTTCCCCAAACAGATTGTAGCATTTCAGGAAGAAGCACCAGCCCATCAAGCCGCTTAGCAACCCGAGAATTCCTTGAGGCAGCTCTGTCACCAAGAACAGCAACAGCACTGCAAGCAGCATCTTTGTCGTTCTGTCAGTTCGCTTGTCAGCTTTGTGCTGTCTTTTCACCATCTTTTCACCAGCGGAACAGTTGTTATAATTCCTCAAATTCTTTTGATGTTGGTTTGCGCTGTACAGGGCTCTAATAAGCCATACGCTAATAACTGTTAAGATGAAACAAGGCAGAAGTTTGATGACCACGGCGTGAACCCAGAAGTTTATCTGGTAGAGAGTGCCGTGGTGGTCGGAATCTACGTGGAAGGCGGTGATATGGTTACCATAAAGATCCGTTGTCGGCTTCTCGTGAATATTGAACACCTGTGGACGAACAACACCGATGATTCCAAGTTCAAATTAAAAATTTAAATTTACATTGTAAGTAAAGTTGTCTGTAGTCGAGTTATAATAAAAAACATACCGCCACACCGGCTGTATATGTGCGGTATTGTTTGTCCCCGTCGTATATACGAGTATTAATGTTAACTCAAATTAGAGTGAAGGTTACAAAACTAATATCGCAGGTTCTGTTACGAATTTAATACTAATTACTAATTTAGTAGTAATTTAATTCTAAACATCATCGTCATCAGCTGGAAAGATGACCACTGCTGAACGAAAGCCATCTGCATCCACTGGATGCCCGTGACTCTCACGATGTCGTTGGCTTGTACCTACGATAGCGATCGGCCGCGATGCACGGAAGTGTACTTTTAGTGTGAAAGAATGATGGTGTTACGAACTACCCATCGACAGAATCATTTTGCGACGAACGTTAGTTCAAAACTGGGGTAGGTGTTGTATTATCACGCTTTCGTCACACACTCACGTTTCGTCATCGCACATTTTAATAGTTCTATCCTAGATTACGGACTTATAGTAGGATGACAAAATAAAATAAAAAAGATTTTTTGAGATATTTGGGTGGGTCAAAAAGGCGTTTATTGATTGCAAGATAAAGCAACAAAACTCATACCTACTTTTCAGTATACTGTTGTTACCTTTTAAACAAATTTCTTCACAATTTGTTATATAAAAATTGAGGACGACGTTTCGGAAACCCTACACCACTCGTAAAAATGCGTAATTCCATCAACGCGAGAGCGACACTTACCATAAAAGTAGGGATGCAGAGTACTGGCGGCAATAGAAAACTAGTGAGTATTGCGATGCTACACCGTCGTTCCGTGCACAGGACGCGGCTTTTGTCGGAATACCTGTAACATTACAATTTATTATATTTACAAATAAAATACCTAGTGCCACCGACTTGTCATAGGCTCAACCTCAGATCAGACAAACAAGGGAAATATGCCAAAGTACAATAATTATCTTCTGCCTAGCGTGTATCCCGGCACGGGTCTCCCGTTAATGCGGACCTCTGTCCGCATTCCTACTATGACTCTTCCACTTCGCACGTTCGGTAGTATCATCCTTGGTGAGTTTATTAGCTCTCATGTCATCTCTTACCACGTCAAGCCATCGTCTCTTTGGTCAGCCAAGAGGTCTTGTTCCAGGGAGCACAATGTCCAAGAGTTGATTGCCAATGTACTCCACCGGTCTGCGGAGAACATGAACTATCCACCACAGACTACTACACTGAAGTTTATCCGCTATGTCCCATACTCCGAGGCTGCCACGGACGTTCTCGTTATGAATACGATCCATACGCGTAACGCCCTTTTCGGTGTCGTCGCATGCCATGTAATCTTTCTTCGCCACATTTTGTTTGAATCCACCGTTTTCAGGCAAGACCTTCCACTTGTTTACCTTACGCTCCAAGCTGGCTCTGTCCTCGTCTATTAGTGTGATGTCGTCAACATATACATCATCGTTGATGGTGCCGGCGTTGAGATGTGAGCCATTTTTACAACATTGAAAACAGAAGACTAAATAAAAAAGGACTGAGAGCAGAGCCCTGGTGTACATCAGCAGTTACTAAGAAAGGACTTGTATCGCCAGCAGCAGTTCTCACTATGGAGTCGGAATTAAGGTACATGTCTCTTAAGGTCAATTGATGCCTCCGGCACGTTTTTAGATCTAAGCGCCCACCAGATTACGTGTCGAGGCACTTAGTCAAAGGCATTTTGCAGGAATTTTTATCAAGGAAAGCTACATGCAAAGGTTTTCTCTTTTCTCCATTTGCCTCGACGAGAAATCTTAGAGAAAAAATGGGATCTGTTGTTCCGTAACCAGGGCGAAATTTGAATTGACAGTCAGAGACATCACACTCCTACCGGAGACGACGCTCAATGATGCGTTCGAAGAGTTTCATGGTATGGCACATGACTTAATTCCTTCGTAAGTCTCGCATTCCTGAACACTGCTTTTGCCTTTTTGTACAGGCGTTATGATACTTTGCCTTCATAGGTTCGGCATTTTTCAATTTACAAGGATACGGTTGATAAGGTCAGTAAGTAAGTGCAAACCACGAGGGCCTATCAATCAAACGTTTCAATTGGAATGTCATCTGGCCCAACAGCTTTCCGGTGCTTCATTCAGTGACTTATGGCAACTTCGTCCAGTGTTATGGAGGCCACAAGTCCGAGATTAGGAGGCAATAATATGGCCTGACACACTACCGTGCGTTTATTACTCTCCTACTTTAAATATTGGCACCTAAGTCAATTTCATTCTTTCATCATCATTTCACCCATAGGACGTCCACTGCTGGACATAGATCTCCCCCATCGATCTCCTAAAAAGCCGGTTGGAAACAGCCTACATCCAGCGTATTCCTACAGTCTCTTTTAGGGCGTCTGTCCATCATATCAGGGTTTCTTTAGTTCTTAAAACAGGCACCTACTAATGGCACAAAATAAATAAAAGCTAATGGCAGAGATTACTCAATATACCTACCTACTCAAACTTAGTAATAATTTATCATCCCAATACAAAAAGCCTTTTTAGTTAAGTAATCTTTTAAAGGGGAGCTTTGAGAGAAATTACGGCGGTAGTAAATATTGCCGGAATTGAATTTTAATGGATGTTGATGTACGATACATTTTGTCAGTAATCAGTGATGTACTCTATAACACGATTTTTATAAAACTCACTTTGAGCTGCCATACTTTTATATCCTCACAGAACATCCGCGAATATTTTTAGCGGCGGGGCGAGGCTGGTAGGCGAAATTATGTTACTGACTTCTAACGAGAGAAACAGTGACCACGAGATAATCTTGATCACGCCAGAAATAAATAAATAAATATAAATATCTGGGACATTATTGCACACATGGTCATCTGACCCCAAACTAAGCAAAGCTTGTAATATGGCAGCCAGAGACTGATATACATACATATATATTTTTAAATACATACTTAAATAGATATTAACACCCAGACATAGAACAAACACAAATGTTCATCACACAAATGTTTGTCCTAGATGGGAATCGAACCCACGCCCCCAAGCGCAGAAAGTAGGATCACTACCAACTGAGCCACCGAGGCAGTCAAAAGGGACCTGGAGAACCTTTCAGCCTAGATTGATTCATTTTGTAATATACATATTATACAGCCAGGGCAACTGGTAATCAGTTAGTATCCTCTTAAGGGTGGCCTCAGTATATCAAAACAAACAACTATGTTCTACAACTTGTCCAAATTTTAAAAAAAACATTCGTTCCATACAAAAAAATCAATTCCTCCCGACAAAATATATGAAACAGTAGTTTTTTTTTTTTGCAAATTTTGATAAGTCGTGTAACTAAAGTTGTTTGTTTTGATGTATTGAAGCTGCCCTATCTGATTACCAGCAAGTAAGCCTGTATTTGAACAGGAGACAAAATAATAACTTACTTTATGGCTACGTATCTCCATATGGCTAAGGATAGCGTCAGAAATATAGACGCGGTGTGCAGAATTTGCGCGTAATGCATGTGAAATAGAATGTACGTCGCTTTGGAGTACCGGAAATCCAGCTCCGGCAGGATCTGCAAATAAAAGAATGTAGTAGTAAGATTGAATAATAAATGGGTAAGAACATCGAGATACTATAAAGTCAAAAAAATACGTGCAAAAAAAAATGTCTGATACAAAACTCTTTGACTCAGAATTTTAAATTAGTTGCAGAGCAACCGCGATCCGCGATGCCCAGTGCTACGATGACATAGCGGACAAGCGATGGTGAACACCACAGAAAAGAGAAGAGTAAAAAATTCTCACTTCAGTGGTGAACACTATACAAGCAGCATAACATCTAAATGGGAGTAAATGTGACATTGACATCTATACAGGGTTACTGGTAATCAGTTATCATCCTCTTAAGGGCTGCTTCAGTATATCAAAACAAACAACTTTTATTCTAGAATTTTTCGAAATTCGCGAAACGACAAAACGAATATGTGAAAAAGCAAGCTCAAGCTCGCTAACAAGCTGGATCCATTTAGCCTTTGAAGAGACGTGGGTTCCCTCTGCATTTTTTATCGCTTGTTTTTTGGGAAATGCTCGGAAGAGCTTTTTGATCTTATTACTGCCTCGGACTTCCACTACCGCACATCCCGACACCGTCAAAAAGCTCACCCTCACACCTTGCAAAGCTGGAAATCCCGCACCGTTCAATTTTCCCGCTCCTTTATTCCGCGGACCTGCAAGGTGTAAAATATCCTTCCCCCAAAGGTCTTCCCGCCGAGCTTCAACATGAAAAAGCGTTGAAAAAAATGAAGCGTTTCAAAAAGGGTGTCTATAACTACCTCTCCGGGCTGGCAAAACACCGTCAACACCGCAAGTGTTGCAGGTGTCCAATTCATAGGCAGTGCTTTTGCTTACCATCAGGCAGACAGCATGCTTGTTTGCCGCACTTAGGTATTGTGACTCTATAGGTATTGTATCTTGATGGGCAAGTAGTAGTCAGTGAACATTTGTTATTATTTCACGCGATGCAAAGTCTGGCTGCGCATATTGTCAGGTTTAAAACATACATATTTTGTAGTGGTAGGACTATTTTGCAGGGGTCCGCCTGGGGAAGTATCACACCTTTGCCAGTTATTCAACTGCCAAGCAGTAGTGTGCAACTGCAAACACTACTGTGTTCCGGATTAAAGGGCAATGTTTTCAGCGAAATTACAAGGCACACAGAGATTTGACATCTTATATCTCGGGGTGACGAGCGCAGTGCATTGCTTCCAGGGTTTTGAACTGTTGAAGTTCAAAATTCTGAGTGGCGTTGAGCTGTTACGGGCATGCGTAAAGAGCCATCAGACGAGCGACTTCGCTCGTCTTGTCACTCAGTATCATAAAAAGAAAATATATATGTATAGAAACCACAGACATATAATACCAAGCAGAACCAACAAGCCACAAAAATATTGATGCAAAATACACTACATATACATTACACGCAAACATTTGCAAAACGCGGGCCGGACTCAAGGACATTCTTTTATAATAGTGCTAACAGATACTATTAGATTGTATCTGAAATGTAACGTCACAAAATTTACGACCCATCCCTACCCCTTGTCAGTCACACTTCGTCGACCCCTCCTCCCCTCCTCTTTATGTGATGGAATTTATGGATGTTCCCATTGGGTATTAATATTCAAACACACCAGACCAAGTCAAATCATTTATTTTTGTATAAAACAATTTACCAGATGTGTCATGTGGTTGCAGGATAGAATTTGATGGAAATGAGGTATTCTGCAGCTCCCGCAGAACATTTTTGCCAGTAACACCTCTTTTTGTGGCTTTCTTTTCACTTGGTATGTTATCGCTCTGAAAATTATTACATGCAAGTAATCATAATGTAGTTAGTACAACTTGAGATTCATGATAGTGATAGCCACTGATCATTGAAAACTGTTGTTCCAATAAGCATTACACCTCGTACTCTCTAAGGATTGTACGGAAACCAGTCCGGTCGAACAAATATGCCTCTAAATGCTTTGAGCACAACAAATTTGTCGCACTGGGCTGCCAATTTTCTCGATTCAAATTCTTCAACCATGTGTTTCTCAACTTTTCATCCTTGGGAAAATCTAAAATGTAATAAAAATGTTTGTTACTTGACATATGTCTAAATAACCCTTTAATTACACTATCTAGATCACTACGTATATACTTATATGACATGAACCACAATAGGTAGGTAGGTACTTTATTTATATTACTTAAGAAAAGCAGCTAGTAATTAATGAAAAAGGTTCATGTCATCATAATCACATCAAGCTGAATCATCTATTTTAATTATACTTCTGAAATACGAATTCTGATTCTGAAATAAATTCCCTGGACAATGTCTAAATACCGTAAACGTAAAACAATGATCGATACAATATTTTTAAAGAAAATAACTTATACTATTTTAATTAAACTACTGAAAGGAGTATTACATTCTCTTGGCTACTGAATACGATCCCTGGATAATGTCTAAGTACCTCAAACGCCAAACAATGATCGAATCAATATTTTTTTAAAGAAAACTACTTATTAACTTTTATTACACCCACCAAACTTGTACATTTATGAAATTGAAAGAAACACAACCTTCCCAAGCCTTCAAATTGTAAAGTTTATAAAAAATAACAAGAAAAAATAGCAATTCAAAATAATCTCTATTATAACACACGCAACTTACGTGTGAAACGTTATACCGGGTGGCATCTTATGAGATGAATTAAAACACATGAGGACATTGCACTTCACCATAGTATTTTCGTATCTTTTAAACCAAATATGTAAAAATAACTTTTATTTTAGGTAATTTTTGCAAGCCGTGGTTTTCGCTGTCAGCCTTCTGTCAGTATATTGATGCTTACCAAAATGGTGACTTGGAACACCGTACCACATGCTCATTTTTTTCTATTATGTTGCAACGTTACGACAAAATGAGATACGAATATATGATTTTTGTGTAATCGAGAGAGATGCAAACATAACTGTTTTTGCGCAGTCGCGCGCGGTGCTGCATAGCGAGTGCACGAGACATCTTATTTTAATTGCCTTCGACTTATATTTTTACTGCGGTTAGTGCGTGTTCCATCAAAAATGGACGAGGTCCAACAAGGACCTCGTCACAGTAGCGATATGAGTGAAGACGAAACGTCTGTGGCAGGAAGTTTTAAGTTTATACAATCGAAGAATCAATATTGCGAGAAATCTATTAATAGCCCCGACTTGTCCGTTATCAGTCGGCCGAAGGCGCTCAAGCGTTCGAGGAGCGATGTTGTTGACGACGACGGATTTACGCTGGTCCAAAGAAATGGTAAACAAACAAATAGAACGAAGATTATTAATGAGATATTCGAAGTAAGTTTCTCATCATTTGAGCTATTACCTAAACAGATAGGGCTGGCAAAACTTCTCAAGACTGAGAATATATATGATGCTATACAAATAAAGTATAAAAGCCCATATAGGGTGTTAATATTGTTTGATAAAAGAGAACATGCCGAAAAGCTATTACAAAATGAGAACCTTATAAAACTGGGATACCGTTGTCATTTGACGAGCGAAGTTGGCGTATCTTATGGGCTAGTTAAATATGTAGAACTAGATGTGGAAGAGGATGAGATATTAAAGGCTTTT
The DNA here is from genome assembly GCA_949125355.1 of Agriopis leucophaearia. Classification (NCBI taxonomy): domain Eukaryota; kingdom Metazoa; phylum Arthropoda; class Insecta; order Lepidoptera; family Geometridae; genus Agriopis; species Agriopis leucophaearia. The sequence goes on along the minus strand of OX421278.1, from coordinate 7,594,328 downwards.
CAATGCGAGCACCGCATTGTATCAGTACGCAGACTTAAGCGAATGGACGCATCAGGTGCATGGGTAAAAAGTGAGACTGTACGTTTTGGTTTTAAGGGTCCTACCCTTCCTCAATACGTAGTGGGTTACGACTGCAGGTTCAAAGTTGAGCCGTATACATTTCCCGTGACCCAGTGTGCTTCCTGCTGGAAATATGGGCATACAACTCGTACATGTCCATCTAAAAAAGTTGTATGTCCTAAGTGCGCAGAAGGACATGACAATTGTGAAGCAAAATATTATAAATGTGTCAACTGCAAAGGTGCGCATATGGCACTTGACAGATCATGCCCGATTTATGCAAAAGAGAGGAAAATACGCTCAATTATGTGTCAATATAATTGCACATATAAAATTGCTGTATCAAAATTAATACAAAGTAAGCGTTTAGAGAATTACGAACACGTACGAGTAGATACACCACACCAGACAAGGAATATAAATGAAGAAGTAGTCAATACCCCGTTATCATATAGCCAAAGCATAGGGTCGAAGGTTGTACACGCTGAAGCTAGTATACACCAAGAAAATATAGAACACGAAATCAGCGAAGAAGACAGCAGTGAACTGTCTGTAGAAAGTATATTGGAAATAGGACAGACAAAACGTAGAAAAATTAAAAAGAAAAATCAAAAGAAGAAAGTTAGGATGCAAGAGGAGAAGGAGAAAACGAAGTGTAATGTTACATTAAATACAGAGAATGATAGAGAAAAAACTAAGAAGAACAGATTCAATAGTATTTTGCGAAAGTCAAAAGAAATTGTTTTTTCGGATATAGGTTTTGAAGAGAAAGTGCAAGAAGTACTGAAATTACTTTTTGAGGAATTTATATCCTTTATTGTAAACTCAGTAACTCACGGCGAGGTCCTTACTAAACTAGTAGGTCTCCTCTATAATGGATAGGTGCAACCAAAATGTTAATGATATAACGGCGTCAGACTCTGTGGGTTCCACTGAGCAATGTTTAAACATTGCTCAGTGGAACGCGCAGAGTCTGGCGCCAAAGAAAAGACTCGACCTTGAACTTTTTTTGATTCAAGAAAAGATAGGTATTTGCATAATCAGTGAGACATGGTTTGATGATTGCGACACAAACATAAAAATTAGTAATTATAATATCTATAGGCAGGATAGATCGGATTCTTGGGGTGGCGTGGCCATAATAGCACACAAATCTTTTAAAACCCATATTTGCTCAATAGATATAAATAATGCCGGCATTGAGTTTCTATGTGTCAAGGTTTTAAATTGTAAGCATTTGGAATATATCGTATCAATATATTGTACCTCTCCTGTGACAACTACACAATGCGACTGGGAAAACGTATTTTCTAAATTTTCTTCAAAAACTATAGTGGCTGGTGATTTTAACGCTCACCATACTAATTGGTCATGTAAAAATGATAACAGAGGCCAAAAGGTACTTGATGCCTCTTTAGAACATAATTTTGTATCGCTCAACACTGGTGAAGCCACTAGAGTTAAATTAGTGAATGGAGCTTTACAAGAGACGTCACCTGATATTACTTTTGTTACTTCAGATATTGCTGTATACTTTAAATGGCAGGTAACCCGCGAAAATTTTGGTAGTGATCACCTCATTATCAAATATTCCATGCAATTTCGGAACGTCCGCAACTTTGTAAAACGCCTTAATTTCAAGTTAGCTAATTGGAAACTTTATACAGATTCCTTAGAAAATAATTTTGATAGATTAGTGGTAGATAAAAACAATCTACAATCTAATTACAATTTGTTTATCGATAAACTGAAATATGCAGCAAGTAAAAGTGTCCCTATGATCAAAATTAGTACAGACCCAACACAAACCTTTCAGCCTAAGCCTTATTGGTCTCCAATACTGTCTAAAGCAATAGCTGAACGTCGATTAGCTTTAAAAAAATTTAGACGCAACCCTACACCAAATAATTTAAATATTCTTAATACAAAAATTTCTGACGCACAACGAATTCACAGACAGGCACGTTCAAGTAGTTGGCAGCAATTTTGCAGTAATATAAACGATACAGTAAATTCATCGGACATGTGGCGTCGCATGCGCTGGATGAAAGGCTTAAAAAGAGATCACATCACTGCCTCTAAAATTAAAAAAGAAGAACTATTACGCAGCTTAACTCCCGATTTTGCTCAATCACAAAAGCCATTGTTTAGTTCAAAAAATACTAGTTTAGAAAGTAAATTTTCTATACAAGAGCTACACAACTGCCTTAAAAAGAAAGACACAGCGCCAGGACAAGATCAAATTACTTACTCAATGATATATCACTTACCTCCTGATGGTAAGTTGTTTTTACTGAAGATTTTTAATATAATTTTCAAGTACTCTTTAATACCTGACCAATGGCGGAATATCAAAATAGTGCCTATACCTAAACCAAACAGTAATAATGAACCACCTAAATTTAGACCTATTTCTTTAATATCGTGCTTATGTAAAATATTCCATGCGATGCTATGTAAGCGAATAGAGTGGTTTGTTGAGTCAAATAACATTTTACCCCCGATCAATAGCGGGTTTAGGAAATGTCAGTCATGTGTAGACTGCGTAGTACGCTTAGTTTCAAAAATCCAAGTTGGATTTACAAATAAGCTGACTACTCTAGCTGTGTTTCTGGATGTGCAGAATGCATATAATGAAGTTCTTGTAGATAAACTAGTAGCGATATTGGATAATTTAAACGTTGGAACTCAAGTTTGTAATTATTTGTGGTCATTCTTAAGCCAAAGATGTTTGCAAATTCAAGATCATTTAGAGGACGAAGTTTTGACTAGATGGACTGGAAGAGGCTTAGCACAAGGTGATCCCATGTCTCCTATTCTTTTCAATATAGTTACTCATAGGATGTGTGTGGGCCTTGAAAACGTATCAGCACTACAATACGCAGATGATTTAGTATTTTTTACACAAAACAGAAACATTGAACGTAGTGCATTGTACATTCAAAATACCTTAAATTCAATCGTGCGCAGATTAGATTTATTAGGACTACAAGCGTCTCCAACAAAAACACAGTGGTGTGGTTTTCAAAGGGGCAGAGGTACACATCTAATAAATTTAACCATAAATAACTGTCAAATTAAGTCTGTCGAAAATATTAAATATTTAGGTGTGTGGTTGGATAAATGCCTTTTATGGAACAAACATATAAATGAAACTCAAACAAAGACGATGAAGATGTTGAATATTTTAAAAATATTAGCAGGTGCTTCGCGGGGTTTACATCCCAAACATCTTAGACGAGTGTACATTGCTTTGATTCGCAGTAGGATTGATTATAGTGGCTTTATTTATGACACTGCAGCTAAATCACATTTGTCTAAACTTGATAAAATTCAAAATGCTGCAATGCGTGTGATAGGAGGTTTCATTCGAACCACACCAATACACGTTATGGAAAGTGAATTGTGTATCCAGCCGCTTTATCTTAGACGTCAATATCTAGCCACTAAATACTGCCTAAAGGTGCAATCGTTGTCTGACAAATTAACTATGTCCACATTTCGTGAGCTCTCAGCTCTTTCTAATTTAAGATATTGGCAAAAAAAGAGAAAACCACTGCTTATAAAAGTGTTCAATGAAACTAAAGATGAAATTATGAATACCAGTAAACCTTTGAACATGTTTATATTAGATACTTGGATGTCGAATATTAATATGGATTTTGTTGCAACTGAAGTAGAAGGAATACAACATTCAAAAAACCACTACGACACTAGAATTCTTAAAACAAATTCAATACATATGTTAAATACTAAATATAAAGACTTTTATAAACTATATACAGACGGTTCAAAGACAAGTGATGGTTGCGGTGCAGGATATTACGTACCCAGTCGCAATGTGGAGGAGAAATTTAAAATTATGTCAGGGGAAAATTGTATTATGTCCGTGGAACTATTTGCAATCTCAGAGGCATTGTCCTATATTATAGCCACGTCGGATATGAAACAAGTCGTGATTTTAACCGACAGTCGCAGTGCTTTACAGCATATCGCTCGATGCGCTTCTAGTGCCAGAAGTGCTACCGTAGCATATGCAATTATAAAGAAAGTTTTATTTCTTTTAAATAAGGGCGTGAATCTGAGGCTGCAATGGATCCCATCGCACACTGGTATTCGAGGAAATGAAGTTGCTGATCAACTGGCAAGGGAAGCTAGCTTGAATGGAGCAGAAGTATACATTCTACCAGAACAAACAGAAATTTTAGTTAAATACAAATATAAAATATATGAAAAATGGAAAGATAGATATTTAACTACATGTTCGGATAAAGGTATCTGGTATAGAACCTTGCAGCCTGAACTTCCTCGAATACCATGGTTCGTAAACAGCAACTTGAGAAGATGCCTTATTGTTATAGCTCATAGACTTCGCTCCGGCCACATGCCACTTAATAACTTTGAGCATCTGATGGGCAGAGCCGAAGATCCCACCTGCTCACTCTGCGGTACGCTAGAAGATGTTTCTCACCTTCTGGTCGACTGCGGACGGAGCGAGCCTATGAGAGAATATATGTTGCATGAGTACGGCGTAAACCCTCGAGATGTTGGCATGTTTCAAGGTATCCTAGCCGCACCCACGTGCGATGCGGCGAGGGCCTTGTATGCCATGGTCTCGGTCATATTAGATCAGCGTAGGGACTTTGGTCCCTTTTGACCGTGTAAGTTGCCTTGTAAAACGGGGCTGGCATAATCGCATAGCGACTAAAGCCCCAAACAAAAATTAGATTTAAAAAAATAAAAAAAAAAAAAAAAAAAAAAACTGTTTTTGCGAATGTAGTTGTAAAAAACATGTTCAGTCTGTTTCTGTATTAAATGTCTGTGATAGAAACACATTTACACGAAGGCGTAGTGAGCAAGTATAATAGATAGTTATGGCTTATCAACGAAGTTTGACATGTCTATCTCATACATGACATTACTAAGAGTACAAACTACTAATAAAGCTACGCAAGGATCGATAATTATCCGATATTATCGCATAAAACGAGTTTGTCCAACGATTACAAAATAAGGCGTCAGAGCATTGATTTGAAATTATAATTGTTTTCTTTTTCCAATTTAAAATACGAAAGTAAAATAATAAAATTTTGAATTTGGCAACTGACCACGCGGGATCAGTATGGGTGTTGATGGGGTGTGACCAGTTGACGTTAGAGTCATTCAATCTCAATTTGACACAAAATTAGTTCATTAATAAAAAACAGCTTTTAGGCATCCGCCATATTGAATTTAGTGTGTCGTCATTTTATTTTTCGTATTCTTCTCAGCAAACTCTTTCATTGATACCCATATCATGGGGGTGAACAAAAATAACTGGGCTGCCATCTTTTTATTTTTTATGCCATAGGTGGCAAACAAGCAGACGGGCCACCTGATGGTGAGCGATCACCGTCACCTATGGATACCTTCAACAATCGATTGGGGATAATTGTTTCAAAATTCACTTGCAATATTTGATCCAAAATAACAACCAAGTTAAATAAAAGCTTATAATAAAAATCACACTAAGAAAGTGCAGCACACCTCTCTACACCCTAAGCCACCCACGCCGATGTTGCCCCTCCGGTGCCAAGATACGGCAGCCTTTATTGGGGGCCCATTCAGTGGATGGCAAGTTATCACCTGCCTAAATATATTTTGAGATGAGACAGGATAAGGCAGGTGCCGTTTCTCATTCTATAGATCTGTTATTCCATCCACAAGTTGTTCACCTCAATAGCCCAGTCTTTTTTAATCATATACTGTACAATAGTTTCATATTCCTTTTTATACATATTTTATAGTTGCATGTATTTTATATTCAAAAGGGCCTCTTGGTGTTGGCTTCGGCCCCACCAATGCCCACCAAATGTCCGGGCTAGACCCGTGAAGAGAAATAAATCACACTAATATCATATATGTGAAAGTTTGGATGAATGTAAGGATGCATGGATTTTTGCTACTCAATCACGCAGAAACAGCTGGATGAATTTGGATGAAATTTCGAATATACATTGCGTATGTCCTGGATTAACACATAGGCTACTTTTAATTATCATCATCACCAATTTTCATTACCACGCGGGTGAAACCGCGGGGCGCAAATAATAATAGTAATAAATATTTCCTGACGACTATGGTGTCCTGCGGTTGGCTCATAGCCTAAATTATATTTCTCTAAATTAGGTAAGGTTCTCGAATGGAGACCACGTACCGGTAAGCGCAGCGTAGGACCCACAAGATGGACAGACGACCTAAAAGAGACCGCAGAAATACGCTGGATGCAAGCCGCTTCTAACCGACCCTTTTGGAAATCGATGGGGGAGGCTTTTTTCCAGCAGTGGACGTCCTATGGCTGAAATGATGATGATGATGATGAAATTAGGTAACGTTGAAATGTGGAAATTATCCCAAAATAAAAATTTATTGACTCATGTATACTGACCTCGGCTACGCCGCTGCAGTAATGTACTGCCCTAACAAAAAATATATGAAAAAAGCCTTGATTACCCTAAATAAATATTATGAAGTTGTACTAAAATAAAAATATCACAAAATTATTTTATTAAGTAGATAGGTACTTAAATATTAATTTCCTTTAGGGCACCCAAAACTGGGTGAAGGCCGTCCATGCCTGTCATGTGCAATGTACTGTCTGTTGACATGTTTCGCAAATGAGTACGATAAGTGACAAAATATATCCGATATTTGTTGGTTTATAGGCTAAACCGTGTTTTCAACGTGTGGGGGTCGCGAAGCCTCTGTAGGAGGTTCCTGCAGCGTTGCGAAGCCTCAGTAAAAGAAAGAAAGAAAACAAAGTTTAAATATATATTTTTACTAAGAAAATATTAAATATAATTTATGAACCATTCGAAAGCTTTTATTTCCCGTTATATTGTCGTGCAATCATACGAGCGATGCAAAAATCGAGCCCCAGTTCTGTAAAATTGTCAATTCTGTGAAATTACCATTTTAAGCGCGCCTTTGGTATTGGTACGTACCAAATAAGAAAACTCGTGCTTACCGTAAGTTTCTTTAATTGATTTCCAGTTTTATCCTATCAGAAGAACTTTGGGAAAACTTCTTTCCAAAGTCGTTTGTGAATAATATCAGGATTAGGGAAACCTAACAAAACTTATAAAACCATTTACTAACTCGTAGGTTATTAAAACATGTTATGTTATTAACTACTAACAGATAAGTAGCCATTTATATAATTGCAAATAAACAATATGTTATACTATTAAAACCTCCATTAAACATCAGCTTGCCTACCTTTGTGCCTACATGAATAATTGAAGGTACCTTCTGTACAGATATGGTAACGAAATAATAACTAATTACTTAGGTAGGGGAAGCCCGGGCAAAGAGCATACCTGAGATAAAGAAGATACCTAACATGTTTTTCAAGCAAACTATATAAGATAGCGCTTAGGTATTAATACACAAATGTGACGCGTTTTATTTGTACTGACAAATAAAACAATTTACACGCGTCTGAGTTAAAATTCAATGGCGTATGTTAATCCACCAACCCACAACTGGGCCAACGTGGTGAATGTTTTCATATTTACCGGGACATATCGCGCACAATTTTTTTTTTTTATATTTTTTTTTCCTTCGGAGAAATTCCAGGTGACGGATTTTATTTGCAACCTCCGGCCCGTATCGGTTAGCAATAGTAATTTTTAAACTTTCGCGATTCGAACACATGTTTTCATATTTATCGGGACTTATCGCGCACTATTTTTTTTTTTTTTTTTCTTTCGGAGAAATTCCAGGTGACGGATTTTATTTGCAACCTCCGGCCCGTATCGGTTAGCACGAATTGGCAATACGTGGTGAATATTGCCTAATCGCCCTTTCGGGGGTCAGTGCATCTATTAAAATGCTGATAATGATCATAAAGCTAATGGACATTTGTATTTAATTGATGCATTATGAGCGTATTAAAAATATAAATAAAATGTCTTTATTTCAGGCATAAAAAAGCCCATATGAAACAAAAAATTTATAAAAATAGTAAATGTTCCGGACAGCTGCACCGAACATTGCGTCATCACCAAAATAAAGAACAATATCTCAGCGTGATAAAAGGTGTAGTGCTGTGTGTCCGTGAACATTATACGTCGATTGTATATATATAAAGAATGTAGTATATAAGGAACAATGTGAAAACTTACAAAATAGCTTAAGAAAAACTGTACTACATAAATGTAAAATTCTGTAATAAAACTTGGGCCGCTGACATCTTTCACTACCCCTAGAGCTTGCTTGCTATAAACAGAACATTGTATAATAATAGGAACACTCCAAAACGGAGAAAAATAGGAAAAATCAGGAAAATTAGGAAGTTGAGGTTCGTTCCACAAGAGTGAGGCGTACATCGCTGTCTATCTCACCTCACATTTATCCCCGTCTCGCTCGCGCCTAGCCCGTCCTGCTCGCACGGCCGCCGCCGGCGATTGGTCCAACGACTCAGACGGGCGCGACATGCCCCGTAGGACCACAAGGCTCGGCGCGAGTGGATAAATATACGGCGGTGTGCGCCGATGAGGCACACTTCGCTTCGCGCCACCGTACCGTACGGACGTGCCCGACCGCCGCTCGCTGCCCCCCGCCTCAATCCGCCGGAGGCCCTGCCCCCGCGCGGGTCGCATCCCGCTGTGCCGCGCGCGCGTGTTCGTGTGTGTGTGTTTTGTGCTCGTAGTGTCCGCCGCCGCTGCCGTTTCTAGCGTGCGTGCTAGTTCATTGTTTAGTTCGCTCCAGCCGTTGCCGTTTTCGTGGATACCAGGTACTCACCTCACGTTATCACTCACTTGTTTTTTCGTGTACTCATCTCACATTGTTGTTACTCACTCACCCGGTACTCATCTCCCTGCCCCGGTAGGGAGACTACATTCACCTTAGCCTGTTGGGGGGACCCTTCCCCCCAACCCAATATTGACTTTGTTTTGACTCTGTTTTTAACTTTGTTTAATTAAGCCTTCCGCTAATATGGCGACCAGGAAGGATCTCGAGACCGCCCTCGAAGCGTTCGCAGGCCCCTTCCTGGCTCAGCTTATTGCCAATCCGGCAGACGCGGAGAACTTTCTCCGCTCCCCAGCGACGTTCGCGGCCACCCTTTTTACCGGGAAAGCTTCCAAAGCCTCCCCCTCTCCGTCCTCCTCCCTTACCCGTAAGGCTCCACCCAAGCCCAAGCCTGGGCATGACCGCACCGCGGCGGCCAAGCTGACGCCTTCCTTTAAAGGCCCAGCCTCTGCTCCCAAGTCCCGGGCTCCCTCAACGAGCCGCTCTCGCTCGCGCTCTCCCAGGTGCATCCGCTCTCGCTCTCGCAGAGGTCGCTCACGATCCGTGGCACCCCAGGCGAAACTCGACCTCAGGAGCACCTCGCGTGCCTCCCTGAAGGTCAATCATCAATATGGCCCGCTAGACAGCCCTCTCTCTCCCGACCCCATCCCCTCGCAGGAGGAGATGGACACCGACGGTTTCACCGTCGTAGGTAAGGGCAAGAAGCGCCCCGCTCCTTTGGCCTCCCCCCCTCCTCCGTCCAAGGCCCAGTGCCCATCTTCTGGAGCTATGCCTCCCACCGATGCTGCCGCCGCTCCTCCAGCGCCCGCGACAACATCCTCCAAACCCCCCCCTCCTCTTGTTTTACGACGAAGAGAAGACTGGGAGCGCGTCTCTCAGATTATGTCCGACAATGACATAAAGTTCGTCGCAAAATCCGTCAGTGACGGAATTAGCATCAGGGTTACCACCTCTGACAACTACCGTCTCCTGACCAGAGTCCTCCGGGAAGAGAGCCTAGCCTTCCACAACCACCCGCTTGAGGAAGAAAAGGTCCTTCGCGTCGTCATACGCGGCCTTCCCAAAGAGATCCCCGTGGATTCGATCCGCCAAGATCTCAAGGACCAGGGTTTCCCCGCCCGAGAGGTCCACCGCATGTACCGCGGTAGGGCCAAAACCCCTCTTGACCTCGTGTTGGTCATCTTAGACAAAACACCAGAGGGGAAAACCATCTTCAATCTGAAGGCGGTACTTAGCCTCTCCGGCCTCAAGGTCGAGACCCCGCACCGCAAAGGTGTTCCCGGGCAGTGCCACCGCTGCCAGCTCTACGGGCATGCTGCCCGCTTCTGTCATGCTGCTCCTCGCTGCGTCAAGTGCGCCGGCGATCACAGCACTTCCGAATGCTCGCGGGAAAAGGGCGACCAAACCCCGCCCAGTTGTGTGCTCTGCGGGACCACGGGACACACCGCGAATTATCGTGGTTGCCCCAAAGCCCCGAGGGCCGCAAGGGGGCAGGGCAAAACCCCTCGTCCCCACCAGCTTTCTCACTCCAAAGGAGCCGGCTCTAAGTCGAAACTCCCCGTCACGCAGGCTCCCAAATACGTGGACGCCCCTGCACCGTCAACCAATGCATGGACCAAGCCCCTGCATGCCCCTCAGGCCTCCCAGCCGCCCATTGCAACTCCGGCCACCACATCTGCTCGCGTCCAGAACAAAGTCCGTCCCTCTCTCGCGCCCCATTCAGCCCCTCCCTCTTCAGGCCATTCTGGTCTAAAGTCGGACCTCGCCTTCCTGGTAGAAATTGCCACGACCCTCGACTGTGAGGAAGTACGGCTGGTAGCCCGCAAAATTCGGAATGCTGACATCACCGACGTCTTCGACGTCCTGGCAGAGCACTCCACTCTTCTTGATTCAATCAAGCGTCTGTCCCCTCGTCTTAATTCTGGTAACTATCATGGATAGTACACCAAAAAGACTGAGACCTCGTTCCTTATCGTTGGCATGGTTCAATGCCAACGGCCTCTCCACTGAATCAAGGGACCAACGCCCCCTGATTCACCAATTCCTCTCGACCCATCAGGTCGATGTTATGCTTGTGAACGAGACTTTTCTAAAACCAAGCAAGAGGGATCCTAGGATCGCAAACTACTTGCTGGTACGTAATGATAGGACTACCGCCATGAAAGGCGGGACTCTTATCTATTACAAAAGGTCTCTTCACTGCATTCCTATCCCTACTCCTCCCCTCATAGCTATGGAAGCGTCCTGTTGCCGTCTCTCGATGACCGGCCACCAGTCCATCACACTTGTATCTTGTTACCTCTCCGGTAACAAGACCCTCCACAGGAGCGACCTCGAGGCCCTCCTGTCTCTAGGAAGCGCCGTCATTCTGGCTGGCGATTTCAACAGCAAGCACCTCATGTGGGGATGCAACGTGTCCAATGTGAAGGGTAACCTCCTGAACTCCCTCTCTGACGAACTCAACTTTGATATCCTCCCTCCCAGCACCCCGACAATCTTTCCCTCCAACCTGGACCTAAGACCTGATGTACTCGAAATAGCGCTTCTTAAAGGCGTAACACTTCGTTTACGCTCGCTAGAGGTGCTACACGAACTTGAATCTGACCACCGACCCGTCCTTATGCGACTAGGCCCCGACCCGACTGACAGACCTCCTGAAACCAAGACCGTGGTGAATTGGAAGCAATTAGGCGAAGCCCTAAAGGCGATCAATTCTCCAGACTTGGACAGAATCCCCGACGACATCGTGACCCCTGACGACGTCACCACCTCAATCGACGCTCTCACTAGCCATCTTCGCACCGCTATAGGTACATCCTCCAAGCAGGTCCCAGCCGAGGAAGACCAACGCTGGGTCCTGCCGGAGGACGTGAAGGAGCTTCTGAGAGCGAAACACGCTGCCGCTAGGGCCTTTGACTGGTATCGCACCGAAGATAACAGAGCTGCTCTGCGGTATTACGAGCGTGCCGTAAAAAACCGCATCAGTGAGCTCCGTAATCAGAGGTGGGATGACCTACTTTCAGGGATTCAGCCAACCCACCAGGCATACTGGCGGTTGGCTAGATCTCTGAAATCTGACACCGTGACTGCCATGCCCCCCCTCACCCGACCTGATCTCCCCCCCGCTTTCGAAGACGAGGAAAAGGCCGAATGTCTGGCCGAAAGTCTCGAGCAGCAATGCTGCCCCTCTTTAGCTCAGGTCGACCCTGCCCACCGCGAAGCGGTGGACAGCGAAGTCGAACACAAATCCTCCACCCCGCCCGTTGATACCCTCGAGCCAGTCACGGCTTCTGAGGTCGAGTCGATCATCAAGGGCCTCCAAGTCAGGAAAGCCCCTGGTGCCGATGGCATCTCAAACAAAGTGCTCAAGCACTTCTCAGTCTCGCTTGTGTATCTTCTAGTCAGCATCTTCAATGCGGCCATCAACAATTCTATCTTTCCCGATGCCTGGAAGTCTGCCGACGTAATCGGCATTCACAAACCAGGTAAAAAGGCCTCTGAGCCCTCCAGCTACCGTCCCATTAGTCTCCTCAGTACTCTGGGGAAGATTTATGAGCGCATCCTTCTGAAGCGCATCTGGTCCCACATCAGGGACAACAACCTCCTCCCCGACGAGCAGTTTGGCTTTAGAGCCAAACACTCCTGCGTCCAACAAGTGCACCGCATCACGGAGTACATCCTTGAAGGTTTCAATAAGAAACCATCCCACGGCTTCACCCACAAGCCCATCTATCAGGGCACAGTTGCGGTCTTCCTCGACGTCGCAAAAGCGTTCGACAAAGTCTGGCATAACGGGCTGATATACAAGCTATATCAATTCGGAATGCCAGACCGTCTTGTACTCATCATACAAGACTACCTCACGGCTCGAAGCTTTCGCTATCGCGTCGAGGGAGTTCGCTCCTCACCTCACTCCATTGGTGGCGGTGTCCCTCAAGGCTCCGTCATGGCACCTGTTCTCTTCACGATTTTCACAAGCGACATTCCCCGATCTCCCAACGTGAACATAGCTCTCTTCGCTGACGACACCGCCCTCTACACCAGAGGGTGGAACAAGATCATCCAGCGGGCCCACCTTCAACGAGCCCTCACTCACCTAGGTGACTGGTTCAAGAAGTGGGCCATCACGGTCAATCCTGACAAAAGTGCAGCAATGTACTTCCACCCATCCAAAAATCCCCCCGCTAAACCCATCACGCTTCACGGGAAGCCCATCCCTTGGACACACTCCACCAAATATCTCGGCGTGACCCTCGATCGCCGCCTCACTTTCTCAAAACATATCCAGATAGTCCGCAACCGAGCGGCTTTCTTCCTAGGCCGTCTCAGCCCCATCCTTGGCGAGCGTAGTAAATTGTCACTTAGGAATAAGCTGACAATTTACAAAACTTGCATTCGTCCCGTCATGACTTATGCCTCCGTGGCGTTCGCCCACGCATCCCGCATTGACCTGGACAAGCTTCAGGTCATCCAAAACCGTTTCATACGCAGAGCGGTCGGCGCTAGCTGGTACATGCGAAACGCCGATTTGCACTGCGATCTCGAACTCCCGTCCATTCTTCAATATATGAAGCACACTTCCCGCCGCTACTTTGACGCGGCGCCCCACCATCCCAACCCTCTCGTAGTCCAGGCCTCGAACTACTCGACAGACACGACAAACACTCCACCCCTCCGTAGACGCCCCAGAAATATCTTAGGCGACCCGGACGACCCCATCGCCGTCGTCACCTCGGCGGCGTTGGGCTCGTCCGATCCGACTGCTCCTGGCAACAGGAAATATTCAGTTTTTGGTATAGGCGTCGGTTACCACAGGCACACACACACACAACGATCCCGCCGGCGGGATCGGAGACCCCCAGGATCTGTTAGAAGATCGGTTAGATTCTCTCCAAATAATCATTCAGTTCAACAACCTACTAGGGCCCCAGGGCACACCCCTTCTGGGGTGCCAGGGCAAGTCTAATCCCCCACTCCCGGCGACGGTCCAAGCCGAGGCTCGTACCTCCGAGGTGCCCTTGCGCTTGTCGCCCAAAATCTAAACCATGTTGGCCCAACGCCCTCTGCGTTCACCAACTAGTCCGGTCAAGCTGTAGAGGCCGCAAGGCCAACAGCAATAAGTCACATTAGAAAAAAAAAAAAAAAAAAAAAGCCGATGAGGCACTCTTTCGGAAGCACTCGAGCGGAACGGATCTCAAGAAAAGAAGACAAGAAGAACAAGCAAGCTCTAGGAAGAAAGAAAGCGCCGTTTAGCCGTACATCGAGTTTCACTGTCTCGGCTCTCAATCCCAGCTCACGTGCATATAGGGACGGTAATACGACATACACACGGGCGCAGGGTTTATCCCGGGTTGGCTCTCTCCGCATCGTGTCTACAGTCCACTACGAAGAATATCGTCAAGGGCTGACTCGGGCCGACCTCTACCTTGCGCCTGTCCCGCACAGTATGAAAAATAATTAAAATAAAATATAAATCTAGAAAAGTAGCCAATATGACACAATTTAAATTAAATTAATTCTACTTCTAGAATTTGACTCCTTGGCCATGGAAAAAAAATTTTTCGTTAATAAATACAAAATGTGCTTTGGGTAAAGCTGACAGGGGCAAAGTGGATAGGAGACATGGAAGCAATTTCTGTGATGAGTGTGACTATTAATTTCATAACCAATTATTTTCGGACCAAATAATTATCTCCTATTTATTTGTTTAAGAAGTTAATCTCATTTACATTTTGGATTCATTTACAATACGCGTTACGTTTTTAGGTACAATCCGCAGTCGTTCAAGAAAAAAGTGAATAGGTATTTCCTAGGCAAGCGCGCTACATATTGGATAAAATCGTTGCTTTTTTTTTTAAACTCTTGTTTATAATATATTGCAAAATTATGGTTATTTTCATATTGATTGTGATTTGTAAATGACATGAAAATTGAGAATTGCATTGTGAAGATTGTGACAGCTACCTATATAATAAAAAAGTTAATTATCAGATTTGTATAGAGTTTATTCTCCCTTAGCATCTTAGTATATTCGCGCTGCCCGGCCTTCCCCTACGTGATGTTATGTGGACACACAAAGTGAAGCGAACTGAAACAATCATATGCGTGGTGTAAACAAAGGTGCAAAATCCAAGCGAGGCGATATTATCATACATGTGAAATGTGAATTTAGAGAGAGATAAATTTGCTATCTAATTATGTACTAGCATTTAACCTTGGCTACGCCCGCGTGGCTAAGGTAAAAATAGAAACAGTTCAAAGTTAGGTGACCAAAAACAATCTTTTTTTTTTCTTAGTATTATTCTATGGTTATCACTGGAACTCGAACTTGAACCTAAGTCCCGATAAAACACACTCACTGTATCACTACGTTTATACTATGTATATATGTATATATAACACATTTTGAACGCGGACTTTAATTTTTAATCTAATACTGGATTCCACACACTGCCGAGTTGAAAACCATCACCTCGATTGAAATTCTGTCATTTGGAGATCTCAATAGCTTCCTATACCAGCCACTACATACCAAGGTCCACCAACCACCCGCATTCTTCAGTCTTCCCCTGAACATAGTGCATGTAACTGCGCCTAAATAACGGGAGCTTCTTCCACAACCTTACCACGGTAAATATCTCGTAAATAATCATATAACTATAGTGAACAACCGTGATAGTTTAAAAAAGTGTTTTAAACTACAATTTATACATGCAAAGCCAGAGCTAATGGTAATACAAGGTAATTATAAATAAGGCAAGGTCTTACCAAGTATCGATAAATAGCGAAGGGAATGTACTCGACCATGACGAAGACATCTGCCACCGCCAGCCACTTCAGCAGGCGGTTGATAGGCGCCGCTGCCATGTCCTTTCTAGTCAACACAGCTATGTTCAACGTGTTCGACAAAACACCGATTGTGCACACCTGGAAATAAATCAAACTTTAATATATCTAATTAACATTTATTATTAAACTTACCCGAAACGGGTAAAACTTTAAACAAAGGAGAAAACATTGACGGAGCCTGGAGTATTGTCACGCTCTATAGCCTAATGAGAAAACAAGACAAAATTTTATGTAAGATTGAAATAAGAACGTTTTTATGGTTGTGGTAGCCCTACTGAAGCAATAAAATGGGGTTTGCGAAACTAATGACAAACTAATCAAAGATCTGGATTTAATGGATATTAATCATTAATTACAGTCATCGGAGATACTATATCAACTTCTATAAGCTAATTGACCAAAGTTATTTTGATCTTCTTTTTCCCTGGAAAGATTATTATCGATGTTGATGATCACATGGGTAATTAGGTTACGTTGGTTTCTTGGATCCTTTGGGATGAATATATCGGTAACTCGAGCAATGTGTTTGTAAACATACCTACCTACCTACACAAGGCAAATATATTTGCTTATAAGTAATATTAAAGATGTGGAATGGCCAAGGAAAAGGTTTCCAAATTTTGGCTTGTTTTGCGTAGGTATATAAGACAGAAAACCTTGAAAAAAAATTGCACAAATTCAACATTTTCATCTGCTTGCCAAATGGCAAACTTTCCAGAAGATTAAACATGTTTTAAAAAATTACTGTGTTCAAGTAATTTTGTTCAAATCACAAGGTTGTTGTCTTTAGGTATTGCATTTCTCGCTATTAAAGTTCTGCCCTGCCAGACCTTAGTAAAATAGATTGATATTTTTCAGTCATTGTTTTGTTATTGCATTTATTGCATCGCGTGTCTTATGCCGCACCATCATATTAGCCGAGATGGTCGCAACATAGTTTTTGTCCATATTTTCGCTAAACAACCAAAACTGATATACACTTTGGTGCAAGAATGAACGAAAATAATCTTGAAACCGATCAATGACAATGTGTGGATGCGCCCTTCAAGCAAATTCGAAATATAATAATATTTGATAAGTGGGTGAAATACGAGTTATTCGATGCGTAAACGTAACGAAATTCATAAAAATGTTAAGTTAGGATATTGAAATTTTCCATATGTAATTCGATGCGTATATTACGTATCGAATACTCGTACTTCGCCCACAGTTTACAGAAAACAACTCTACTGTGAGGTACTGAAATATGACGAATGTTTTACTCAGCAACGTCCGTAAATAGTTGGTAAGTTTGAAATAGTCAGCATAAAATGTGAACGGAGGAAAGTTGTTGTTTTGGACGTAAGTACGCCTATAAAGTAAGGAAATGACATTTCTCATGTTTACGTCAGAAACGTATCTAACAAGCGTTAAGTAAACACCCCAGTGGAGTGAACCCGGAAGAACCTAAACCGGGAGAAAGTTTGAATAACTTAAAATATTATTTAGTTATAGGGGTAAAACCAACATTGATGTAGTACAACGAAAAGCGATTATTAATATTATTGTCCTAAATCAACAACCGTGAGATTGTACCGGTAGCTAAATTTTGGAACTTTGATAGGGACTGGTAGAGTTTACCCTAAAACTCTTTTCCGTCTTAAATTAATAAAATTATAAAGATAGAACTGCATAGCTAAATAAATGGACGCTCCAAAAATCCGTCTTAGATCAAAGTCGCACGACTTCGATTCGTGTGACGTCGTCATGATATTATGAATGTCAAGAGAAAATAAAATGATTGCTTACTCATTTAATATTTGCTTGGTATATATTTGATTTCAATTTCAGGCAGCACCAGGAAGTACCATTAAAATGTCAGTAATGCCGGATATTGCCCCAATTTTCACCTAACTGCGCAATTTTATGAGTTTTCGCGGCATATTTTGCTTTGGCTAGGGCGTTTCTCTGATTGTAATGTCTTTGCAAGTCAGTTATTGTTTTCGAAACTTTGGTTGAAGTACCTATATTGGCCAGTAGAAATTTCTTACATAGGTTGTAAGTATACCTTTTATAAATTCGACAATACATGTTGACCCTAGCTTGCCAAGCCAACGCGCCATAGCTCGCCGTGCCTCAGCTAAAGCAATAAGCAAATTCATACAGTGTTGGTAAAGCTTGACCTATCCAATCACATCACACACATCATCAGCCAATTAACGTCCACTGTTGGACAAGGCCTCCCTCATAGAGAGGGGTGTTGCCATAATCCCACGCTTGGCAGGCGGCTTGGGTATCGCAGTACGTCCACCGTGTACTATTAGTACGCTGCTGCCCATCCTTCGGTGGTCCGGTGCCCATCCAATGCCAACCGCCAATGTACACGTGTTTTTATGGAGCTATCCAAATGCTGGCCGTATAATCACTTTCTATTGAGAATTGGAACGACATGCATAACGTAGAAGTTGTTGCCACGATTGGTATTTATACCAACCCTGAACACGCGAAAAAAAATTCAGCTGTTCCATTAATTTTTTCCATACATTGACACTTTTGGGTCCACCGATATTTTTTCTAGAGCTCTTGGGACCAATAGGACGCAAGTGACACTGCTTAAAAATTTGGCGTCCGGTATGCGGAGGACGCCACTTTCAATGCTCTTTTTTCTTCAGATGACGCCACATTGCTTCCCGGATAAATACATATATAAATACTTATTCAATAACATTCTTGGGTCTAGCCTGGACATTTGGAAAGCATTGGTGGAGCCGAAGCCAACACTAAGAGGCCCTGTTGAATATGAGAAATACAGTTATGGAATGTGTATAAAAAGGAATATGAAACTATTGTACAGTATGGGATTTAAAACAAACTGGGCTATTGAGGTGAACAACTTGTGGATGGAATAACAGATCTATAGAATGAGAAACGGCACCTGCCTTATCCTGTCTCATCTCAAAATATATTTAGGCAGGTGATGACTTGCCACCCACAGAATGGGCTCCCCATAAAGGCTGCCGAAAAATACTTATATTAATTTTTATTATTTAGTAAAAAGTGCATTCAAAGTGGCGTCCTCCGCATTTCGCGTCCGCATACCGGTCGCCAAATTTTACGAACCAAACGGATTAAAAATTTGTAATGTATATTTTTATTCCATATAATTATATAGTGATCCTGGAAGCAAGAAGCTGTATAAAAAATATCGATGGTTTAAATTATTTATATTATATAGATAATATGGGTATATTATCGAAAATTTATTCTGCTTAGCACATGATAGAGAGAAGGAGAAGGAAGGAAGGAAGAAGCTGACGGTCAACCTCCAGTAGTGGAGAGGCACTTGAGAAGGAGATGGGTATATGGTATTAAGGTGAAAGGTTTCACTTTGGCGGGAAAATCAAATTTCAAACAGTTTTTTTGTCCTTGTAGCTAGGCCGAGTAATTATTGTGAAATGGCCTAGTGTTAGCGAAAATTGTTGGTTGTTCTTTACATTATCATGTACAGCTATTAATCAGTTACTCACTATATTACTTACATTTGGCAATAAACCGTTTGAAACAGCATAAATTTGTTTATTGACAAATGTATGTAATAATGTGCATTGGAGATAAATAACTTTACGCGAGTTTATTAAGAATAATAATCAATTTTCGCGAACATCATTATCGTTTACAATAATTACTCGGCCTAGCTACAAGAACAAAAAACTGTTTGAAATTTGAATTTCCCGCCAAAGTGAAACGTTTCACCTTAAGATGAAAAAATTACAGTGAAAAGAGCGCCATAATCAACTTTTCGGAACGCAAAGTATTTAAGGACAGAAAAAGACATAATAAATAATTAAAAAAATATAAGAGAATGAGTAGAAAGTCCTGCGACTGTTATACATAAGAAAGGAGCCTAAATATAGAATGAATCGACTCATCTGCATAAAATTATGTAAAATTATAGCAACAAAACCTATTTATAGAAAGACAATTTACGCACGCTCGATTGAAGTTTACTTTCAGCTTGTTATCAGAATTCAGCAATGAGAATTCACAGGTTTTTGCATGAGGTATATTTTATTTTCTACAGCGCCACTTTCACCCACTATCCTATAGAAAACATTAACTTTTCCGAGACATGTCTATGTGTTAACCCAAGGTATAAGGTAGAGCTACCACCATATCAAATTTTATTTAAATACGTTTAGCTGTGATGTACAAATTTACACACCAATTTTACATTTAATTAGCGATTATATATAATGAGCAGGCATTCAGGCAGCGCATTCCACAGTCTAGCAGTTCGCAAAATAAATGTCAAGTACGAGTGGCCAAGTGCGAGTCCGGCTCGCGCACTGAGGGTTCCGTACCACCACAAAATACAATAATAAATAATCAATAAAAATACGATTACGACTATAATTTATGTAAAGATAAGCAAAATAGACCCTATTTATTTAACTTTTGTATTGCAACGACATCTATGAGTGAGTAGCGGCAATAATACAATTTGCCTCGAAAGCATTAGGAGACATCTAGTGTTGAGTAGCAAAATCAAGGTACTCGTACATGTTATAAAGCACGTTTGTTGTATTGGAGCCCCCTTATATATTTATTTTATTGTGTTTTAGTTTTTTTTTATAACGGCAACAGAAATACATCATCTGTGAAAATTTCAACTGTCTAACTAACACGTTTCATGAGATACAGCCTATTGACAGACGAACGGACGGACAGCGGAGACTTAGTAATAGGGTCCCGTATTACCCTTTGGGTACGGAACCCTAAAAAGCGCTTCGTATGGATTTTTGGAATATCAGCCATGAAACGGTGTAGCTTGACATACACACTGGCATACATACACACAAACTTTCCCATTTTAAAAATGATTGTGAAGTGTGATGTTTCATAAGTCTGTACCGTACCTTCGTAACTGTACAAGTATGTTTAAAGTAGGTATAGGTACCTATTTATGCAAATTCAAGAATAATTTACTACATCCTAAGTTTATTTTACTTCAATGATATCCAAAGATTGGCGATCATCAAAGGAAGACCCTCGCTTTTATTAGTATTCATCAAGAAAATATTTTGTGTGAATATCAAAAGTAAATAAAATGGAAACATGTATTTATTTTTGCATGAATGATTGCTATTGAAATTTTGAGATGAAAATTATTTACCTGTCAATCAAACAAATAAAGGGATTCGGCATACTGCAGAGAAGATTAATCCATTCTGTAGTAGGTATGTCAGTCATCAATCAGTTATCAATCTACAACAAAGTTTTTGATAGAAAAAATAAAACGAACCGACGTTTTCGTAAGCCAACGTAAACAATCTGACTGAACCGTTACGTAAGCAACCAACCGGAAAAAAAATTGGGAGTTTCAACCAGAAAACATTTGTGAAAATAAAGTCATTCCCAATTAGAATTTTACTCCAAATCAACAATCGTATTATTTAATTAGGACTTAGGTATCGTGGGACTCGTGGGACGCCGTGTGGTCGTCGGCCGGAACATCAACTCCTTTTGGTGAGTATTTTACTGAATAAAATCAGTCACTTTGTATAATAGAGATGAGTAAGGCGTCAGTGTGTTATATAAGTTTAATTGGGAGACTCAACCTACAGTAGTCACAATATTTGGGTGGTGCAAATTGGTAATACTTAGGTAGTCACATTTTCTTTTGAGGGCGGGTCTCACTCGATACATACTATATGTATCTGTCTCAGCCGTTTTTTTCGATAAAAAACACTCAGTATTTTTCCGAACTTGTAATAAACGATTTTTATTTTAAAGGTAGGATGCAACTCGGCTAACGCATCAAAATGTCATTTTGTACGTGGCTAGCGCAGCGGATAGCAAGTTTTAGGTCGTCTCCACAGTTTTCCCGGAACCGGAAAATAGCAATTTGTCCCGTGTAAGCTGAGGCTCAGCTGAATAATTGAGTTTTGGAGTAATCACCGTTAATTGTGGCGAGATTTGGTGGCTTTGTTTACGGTCTGCTGCTTCCGTCTTGGTGGTTAGCGTTCAGCATTTGTCACTGACAACGGTTAAGACCTAGACCGCAGTAATTTGGTACCTTGCTGCCACGTTAATCGCGGGAGACACTAGAGTGATTCCGTTAATATTTAGCTAACACTATATATAAATTATGCAGCTATGCACTATTCAGATTATTTACTGGTCAGAACATGGTAGGTACACATACCTACATACAAGTAGCAAACAGGGTCATAGGTATTAATGTTATGTAATTGCCATAACTTTTGTACTTCTCTGGTGCGGCGTACGGATATGAAAAAAATAGTACGGATTGCATATTTACAAAATATGTATAAATGTATTTACAAAATCATTAAGTTCACCGCTTTGCTATACCTATACGTAAGTTATCAAATTCCGTAATGACAAAAATTGTGAATTGTGTGTGCAAATTATGTCATATGACATCTTTAACATACCAAATCAGTCAAAATTCGTTATTTATCAAGATCGAACCGTTGTTCCAATTTTTTTTATAGTGATTCTAGATTCCTATATGTACAAAAACAGTTTAAACACACAGGAAAATAGACCATTGTTAGCTCTTTTAAATTAATAATTCAAAGTTATATTATTTTATATTTATTATCTCTTTTCTACATAGTATAAAATAAATTCCCTTCCCGAGTCTAAGTGTGAGTGTAGTTGTAGTGTATATTTTTTGCAAATTTGTATGTTAGGATATGAAGGATCTGCACTGTCCCTCGTAACAGTGTGTGGGACAGACGTATCTCGTCTGTCTGGCCAAGAGGACTGAGCTGGTGGTGAGACGAAGCTAGAGCCATCAAGGCAAGAGTGATTAGGAATCTTCTAAGTCTGCGTGCATCATATTCGAACACATCGTCTCTTACCAATAGGCGAGTTGGTGGTCAAAGTCGGACTTCTTCGCGATAAAAAACTGCTTCACTGCATGTTTATAGGGACATACTGCGTTGAAATCGCGAAAATATGTTCATAATTATTATTTTGGTTGAAGTGATAAGTTAATAAAACAAGTGTTTAGCTAACGACATTGACAAAACTGCTTGAGCTTTTCTATAATTATCAGTAATATTGACAGACCCTCTACGACGGCTCGTCTCGCTCCGGGAGCTTAATTCTCTCTGACTTGGTTAATAAAGGGAACTTAACTGTTTAAGCTTAATGAGGTGACAAACAAAGTGTTACTACTCCAAGTATAATAATATTTTTACTGTAATAAAATTGTAGTACTGGCATATTCGTGACTGAACATAGGTAAGAATTATAATTTTTCACCTCTTTAGGATCAAGAGAATTTGATGAGGTTTTGTGGAAATCCTTACCTGGCTATAACACTTTCACACATTTTAATTACTGAGTAGGAATAAAAAAAACTATTGGGCAGGTAACGTAAATCCCAAACATAGCCGGTCAATACGTGTTGACAGGAAAATCGATCATAACCTCATATAATTAAAGACTAATTCAGTCCGTACTTCAAAGCGGCGGTAACAGTGAAGACAATGTGTCTGATTTCTGATTTTTTAATGCTTTTAAATAAATATTTCGCATCCTATTAACATAAATAAAAAGTGAGCCCGAACCTTCTTTAGAAGGTTTCCGTGACAATTATTTGGGTAAATATGTCAAAAAATAGATCAAATAAAACCGAAAATCAACATCTATACACTTATAATACCTATTATAAAGAGGAAATATTTGTATTTTTGGATGTTTGTAACGATTTAACTCAAAAACTAATGGACCGATTGAAAAAATATATTTTACCATTAGAATGCTACATTATCTTTGAGTAACATAGGTTATATTTATTACTATAATGTTTAAAAATTTAATCTCCACCCATCCGAAGCCGGGGCGGGCGGCTAGTTAACAAAAACAAAATACTCGTCTTCAAGTTTTTTTTCGATCGAGCGAAATACCTATTACGAATCGTGTTTCGACTTCGAATCTGAATAAGATTTTATTTTTATTGAAATCCGGGACATTGTATTGGTATTTCCAACTCACAGAAAAGAACATTTTGGAACACATTTCTGTCTTAAATTATACATAATAAAATATTTTATATACAATTTCTTATATGGCTTCGTGGTGTAGGTATTTAGTGTTAGTTAGCTTGTATTTTGTTTAGATATTAAAATCACTTACCCATATTTATTTTTGTATGTTGGTAGTAGGTGGGTTGGAAAGTATCATAATTATAATAGTTTCACCCGAATACAAAATAACGTTTCAAAGGAATTGTCCACACGGATGAAACCGCTGGGCGAAGCTAGTAGTGAATAAATTGCAATTTAATTATTCAAAGAACTAGTACCTATCTTTTACAAAATAAATCGTACTTATTTTAATTCAATGGGCACTATTTCATGAGCAATAAAACATCAATTCGTAACGTGTCGAGTCAAAAAATTCAATCAAACTTTTTGCTCTACCGAAAGTGTGCTCTATTTCGGTAACGTTACAGTTGAATACTTATAGTATCGATCTTAATATTATTTAGCAGATATTGGAGAATCGTGAGGAAAGAAGCCTTGATGCTTGAACGAGCATCTGCCGCCGGATCTGATAGGTGTTAGCGCCGGGTCACTAAACTGTCCTGACGATCACAAGTTCATCGATCAACGTGCGTATCTATTTGAATACTTACATGTTTAATAGTTATATTACATCTACTTACTATATTACAAGCATTTATTTAGTTTCACCTGTCCCGGTGTCTGTCTGTAATCAAATCTGCAAGTTAAATTTGACTCAGTTCCCGGTGTTTGATTGAGCTGAAATTTGGCATACCTACTTGTCAAGTTCCAATGACAATACCACAGAAAAGAGAAGTAAATAGAACGAAAATGAGAAGGAAACTCTGTCGCCAGGTATTGCAGGAATTGTTGCAGGGTTGCCTAGGAGAGATGGAAGAGTAATGTATAATGTCATCTTTGTTTTTAATACAGAATTATTGAATTGTAATTTTTTTTTTTTTTTTTTATTGTAAGTAATTGTATTGTAAATCCACACTGAAACGTTCCTAAGAGATGACGAAAAACAACTTTTGTAAATTACAGGTAATAAGTTGAAATGTTTAGATTTATCAAAATATGAAAGCGTTATTTTGAATAAAAAATACAGATCTGTGTATTACAGAAATTGAATTTTCTATAGGTATTTCCATCACATAGTATAATAATCAGAACGCAAAATATTCAGTTATAGTTGCTTTTTTCGTACATAAATGTGAGAGGGCACCGGAGGATGGGCAGCAGCGTCTTAATAGTACACGGTGAACGTACTGCGATCCCCAAGCCGCCTGCCAAGCGTGGGGATTATGGCAGCACCCCTCTCTATGAGGGAGGCCTTGTCCAACAGTGGACGTTAATTGGCTGATGATATGTGATGTGTGTCACTTAGCTAACCATGCTTTGTCATCCAAATTAAACTTGTATGCAACATTTCAGCTCAATCGGTTGAGGATAACTGTTTTAAAAATCAGTAATAAGACAAAGTTAATTGAAATCTTGCAAAAAATAATTTGATCCTACGCGTGCGGCGTGAATGTCTAACACTAGATCAGCGAGCTATCATCGCTACATAATGCATAGACATTTTAAAATCCAGACGTTTTTACAAAACGCCGTCGTTTTGCTAAACAGGCATTTTGTGTATGATCCTTACAATACGCCACCGAACTTTTTTCACTACTATTTTTATTCTACGGGCTACGGAATTCAATTGTATCAAATTTCAATTTAATTGTACCTACCGCCGGCATCGTTACAGAAAGTAATCGTAACAAAGAGCTACGCAACGACAAGATATTTACTAATCAGCAATTCTTTTTTGGTCCTTTTTTTTATGCATGAATAGGTTTGCGTTTGTCCGCCAACTCGCCTGATGTAAAGCGATGATGCGGTCTACGATGGAGCACGCTTACCTAGAAGAAGCCGAATCACTCGTGATTTGAAGACACGCAGATTGTAACTATTGTACTCCTACTTCACTGTACTTGTACTAATTCAGTCCATATCGCTTTATCTGTTGCCAAGTCAATTTGTACAAAAAAAAATACCATTGATATGCCTGAATGTTTTTATATTTCTACCCACCGCGTATAATTTGTTACTTACTATTTACTTTGATAGCGACTTATCAGAGTTGCCAGGCGCTCCGCTTTGGATGGGAAGTCCTTTTTGCTTACAAAAACTTGTGTCCCACAGGAAACAACATAAATCACGTTTTTTACAACAGCAAAAAACGAAACATACCTATAGGCTTTATAATGATGGCCTACTAATGATTGTATTTTTTGCAAATCACGTGAATTTCTCCTAAATTTACCAAATATAGTCAAGATTTTTCTAACTCCCTGTTAGTATTTATATTGCGTTTTTCAGGTAGCCCAAAGGGCTATAAATAGAAAAAATCTTACACATTGCTATTTCTTTTTAACTTTGACATAACAGAATCATTATCATCTATTAAGCACTCACGTTTAAACGAAAATTTTCTTGCAATCACGCCGTTGACTGAAAAAAATATATCGCCATCCAGCAATGTCCAATTTTAAAGGGCATACGAATGTCTCCAAAGCAATATCATACTACAGATAGTTAAGTACTTAGTATCTATGAATAAGAATAAGATTGGACCATAGTTATGATTTATTAGCATTGTTTTGTTTACTTCGTAAGAAGTATGAAATCTGTAGTATACAGGTTTACAATGAACGGTGTACTCTCGAAAGGAAGTGATTATCCTCATCATTATAAACATAATTTGTTACGGGACCAACCCAAAAATCAGGGGGGAAAATCCGCTGCTCCTTACTTTTCGTTGAGACCGAATATAATTTTTTACTGACTTCAAAAAAGGAGGGGGTTCTCAATTTGGTTGTTATTTTTAGGGTTCCGTACCCAAAAGGTAAAAGGGGACCCTATTACTAAGACTCAGCTGTCCGTCGGTCTATCAGTCTGTCGCCAAGCAGTATCTCATGAACCGTGATAGTTAGACAATTTTCAGATGATGTATTTCTGTTACCGCTAACAACAAATACAAAAAAAAAACAGAATAAAATAAATATTTAAGGGGGCTCCCATACAACAGACATAATTTTTTGCCGTTTGTATAGATAATGGTATGGAACCCTTCGTACGCGAGTCCGACTTGCCTTGGCCGGTTTTTTTTATGATTACCTCAGTCAAGTATCTACTCTGTCGCTTATTAACCGATTTGGAAATTCTTTTTTTATTTGAAAGGATATACTTTCATATATTGGACCCATAGAAATTTCATCAAATTGGTTCAGTAGTTTGGCTTTTAAATCAAAATAACTGGAAAATTTTGTAACCGAAATTGCGTATTTTACTAATTACGAAGTCGATTTTTTAAATTGATAATTATAATACTATGATGTTTTCGGGAACAGCAGATATCTTTTCATGTTAAGGATATCAGGATTGGGGTCATAGTAAAAGTTATTCATAATATTGATCTTCTATTAAATAATATTCATTGACTTCTTTTCAGCATAGTAGCACCGTTCCGTGTAACCCTGTAAATACATAGGCACATAGATACAAGGATAAACCAAGCGGATTTACTGAACTTGTCAAAATTATAGCTTCCGCGTAGAACCCCTGTCTGACAAGGCAGACGTTAAATCAGGAAACTTTTGATGTGGGATGGGATGAGTATAAGAGCCGCTGTGCCAATAAGTGAAATTTGCCAGAAAATTGTACGCACGTGCCTTATTAAATGGATAACAGATTGAGGTAACTACCACTAAGCTCCATACATGTAAGTGGAACAAGATATATAAAAAAAAATTGGTAATTTTAATTTATTTATTGAAATACGCCAACAGTGAACATAATTACAATTTATTATTAATATTTTGAAACTGGAGTTATTTATGTTTCCGTAATATTTTTTCTTTAAATAATGCATTTAATTATTATTTAAATGTTTTTATTTTTAGTCAAAAGCCGCCTTATTTTAATTCTTCACGAGTAAAAGTGTGATGATATTTCGAACTAATTTGGCTTAATATACGTAGCGTAGGTAGGCCTCCCACTAGATCAATGGTTCTTAAACTTTTTGTGGCCACGGACCACTTTCAATGTTTCAGTAACACTACGGACCCCTTGCGAAGAGAATTTTAAAATAAGAAAACATTGTTTCTTGATAATTACTTGATTTTTGGTTTTGTTTATTTAAATAACAGAACTGCATACTTCAAACGAATTAATTCTAGTAAATGAACCTCGGGTATGTGGACCCCAGCACTCACGTCATGGACCCCATAGGGGTCCATGGACCCCACTTTAAGAAACCCTGCACTAGATGGACCGACGACATCGTGAGAGTCGCGGGCATCCAGTGGCTGCCGATGGCAAGCTGTCGTTCATATAATTATATTTTTGAACAAATTATAATTTTGTTTTCGTTGATGGACTCTATTTATGATCAGTTTTTTTTTGTGATGTACCTATAAAAAAAATAGGATGACATAGGATACTTTTTATCCCGAAAATATGTAAGGGAATGTCCACACGGGTGGAACTTCGGAGCGCATTTAGTAAACAAAAATTTATCATTCAAAATTATTGTTAATACTGGTTGTTAGTATAATTCAGTATCTGGCAGCCATAAATTACAAGCCTTGCCTAGTCTGGGGTCAGATGACCGTGAGTGCAAAAAAATTGTGCGATTTAAGAGTGTAAATGTACCGATTTCTGAAACTCTTTTTTTTATATTTAAATCTCGGGTTAACTGAACTTCTCTATCTATATTTTATTTATACTCCATAAAGAAAAAAAACTAAAAAGTAGGACGCAAGAAACGTAATTTTTCATTCGCAAAAAGTTTTTTAAAAGGGTGATAACGGTCGGGTTCCTGGGTGCGCTCTGGCGAAAAATAATAGTAAGGCCATAATGGCCATTAGGGCAAGAACACTGAAAGTGATACTTGCTAGATAAAGCTCTAATAAAGCAACTCATAAAAAAATATTTATCACGCCATTTTCTTTTTTTGTGTTGTAATATATTAACGTACTAAAATATGAGGAATATAATATTTATAAGAAAAGTAGCAACTGTAAAGATGGTATAAATGTGTGGAGTATCTTCAAGCATAATATCCGAGCTGATATTAAATTTTGGTCTTCCAGTTCCAGTTAGGATATCTCGGCACCCGCAACGAACAGTGGCGAATTGCCAACACAGCACTGACATTTTAGATACATACTCGTACATCATTTCCTTGTTCCGAAACAGAAAGTGTAAAAAGTCAAATAACTTTGGAAAAGCGTCTAGAAATATCAGATTAGGTATTTACGTAGTTCATAGAAAAACTCGAGTCGTCATTATTTTCCGCATTATCGTAAGTGTATTGAACGACGTCGATTCTGTTGTACCATTTGCTAAACTAAACCAAATTTACGACTCTAAAATAGTTGCCATAATTAAAAAAAACACGGATAATTTTAGTTGCTTTAGTAGTAATAATTTTAGTTAAATAATAAATAAATAATAAATATCTGGGACATTATTGCACACATGGTCATCTGACCCCAAACTAAGCAAAGCTTGTAATATGGCTGCCAGAGACTGATTTACATACATATATTATATTTTTTAAAACATACTTAAATAGATATTAACACCCAGACATAGAACAAACACAAATGTTCATCACACAAATGTTTGTCCTAGATGGGAATCGAACCCACGCCCCCAAGCACAGAAAGTAGGTTCAGTACCAACTGAGCCACCGGGGCAGTCAATTCAGTCAGTTGCCAATTATTTATTTTTCTTATGCCTAAACCCTGAATCGATTTATTTCACTTTGGTCTACCAAAATCAGCCAGCTAGTGGGCCACTCGTGTTTTGTACTTTGCTACAGATGCTACAAGTAAATTTATCTAAATTATATTTATGTACCAACACATGGATGTTGGTCTATAGTACAAAATTCAGAAAATTATTCAAGCATTTTTTTTTTGCATAAGTAGCCTTGCGTTTGACCGCCAACTCGCCTGATGTTAAGCGATGATGCAGTCTACGATGTCTACGATGCTTGCCTAGAAGAAGCCGATTCACTCGTGATTTGAAGACACCTAGATTGTAACTATCGGGAAACACCCATTCGGGCAGCGCATTCCACTGACCAGCAGTACGCACAATAAAAGTGGAATCGAAGCGCTTCGTACGGGTTTTCGGAATATCAACCATAAAGCGGTGTCGATTTTTCGTTCCCGCTCTGGCAGTCCGATAGAAAAATGGGCAGGAGGGAATTAGATCATGCAGATCCGATGCACACTCTCGGAAATGTATCCGATAAAAAACTGATAGACTAGCAACTTTGCTCCGATGCTCAAGACTAAAGAGCATTTGCTCTGACAGCTGTAATAACATTGTAAAATCTGAATAAAAACATTTTCTTTTAATATTTCTGTGAAGTATATCTGGTAACTGCCACAGTCTTACGTTTAAAAACCTAGCGAAAGTGATTAGAATTCGTGGTTTTCTTCCAGCTTTTACAATGTTATTGAAGTTGCAGAGGAAATAAATGCTTGGGCCGAGAATAAGTTTATAACCTTAGTAAAAAACACATCGAACTAATGTGAATCCTACATCATCAAAACAATGCCTAATTTAGCTTGCAACAATTACTACGGTTTAAGTCTACCTATGTCCTGATGTCCTATGGACCTGGGTATGTCCTAAAACTGCGACCAGTACCACCAGAGGATGGGCATCCGCGCCCTAATAGTACACGGTGAACTAACTGCGATCCCCAAGGCGCCTGCCAAGCGTGGGGATTATGGCAACACCCCTCTCCATGAGGGATGCCTTGTCCAACAGTGGACGTTAATTGGCTGATGATGTGATGTGAAGTCTACCTATGGTTCAGAAATTTTTGAGCGCTGACTTAAAATCCATGTACCTATTTGAAAATCTATGATATTATACACAAAGTAACTTGTGAGTAAATGTACTTACCAGCAAAGTGGCGTACCCATGCACGCTGTTGTAAGATTCGATCACGTTTCTGAAGTCTCCTGGAGCACAATAGTCCCAGCAAGGGTCAGGCGGCTCGCTCGGACCCAGCTTATTCTGAGCATCTCTCATCATCTTCACCAATAACGACTCGAAGTCTTCGCTTCCGTGCACGCCAGAGGCCTGTTCCCTCATGACTGACAAAATCTGAGTCTCATTGATCGCACCCTCGGATGAATTCCCCGAGGCAGCAAGAATTTCTTGGAAGATGTTAAAAAGAGTCTGAGATTTGTTCGACATCTTTACTGTTTTTATAATTACTTGTTTTATTTCAAAATTTAAAGACGTCAGTTGGGATGACTTTTTCTGCGCACCGTTGACTTGGTTGCACCTGTGGGAGAAACGCTCAGATAAAAAAAAAGTTATGTCTACTCGAAGGAGACGTAGGCTAAGATGAGATGTAATATTTATTACATCTCACGTAGGTATAATATTTTCGTATTGTGCCTGAGGTGTCGTTAAAATATTGTTCACGTTTTGTCCATTATTTTTAAATAATTATATTTTTTTATTTTAGTGCGACGACCGAGATGAAGTGGATTCCTTGGAGTTCACCTGAATAAATTGTGGGGTTGAAATAAAACAAATATTTTATGTGCAGACACGTTTCAATTTGCTCTGTAGAGTGAGTTTTTATGAGTACATGGATTATTTTGTGCTCATACATTTTCTGATATTGAGGATTGTTTTTTTTTATTTTTATTGAAACTTCTATTGGCATCTATTGGCAGTAAAACTTATTCGTATGCCGTGACTCTCAAACATATAGGAATTAGATTTAAAATATAATTAGTTACGTTTTAGGTTTTATATTAGGTACCTAGTTCTTATTTATCTGTTCAATTATGTTTTTTTTCTAAATATTTTTTTTGAACATATTTTGTTTTGAAACGAAGACAGTCAAAAAGCTATTTGAGTTTAAGTTCTATGTTGCATGAATTGTTCGAGACTTTTTTAAACTTCAATTTAATTTCTAAGTCTTTCACAAGTATTTAAAGTTTGAAATAATTTAAGTCACTATATTAAATTTGAGTTTATGCACCACTTTATCCTTCTAACGGCAGATTAATTTTAATCCACTATTTGCACAAATCTTTTCCAAGTTCTTGATGTGCCATCTAATAAAAACCAACCAGCTAAAGTAAATATTTCTTCCAAGACCGCTGAGAACTGGCAATTTTCCAATTTTAAATTGATGTTACGAGGAAAGTTTTTAAAGTACTTAATTTATTTATTTTAAAAAAAAAACAGACTCGTTCAGGGTCATAATTCATGTTGTGGTATTTCCATGAATATCTTTGTCATGTTCAAGAAAAGTAGAATACAATCCTTGGCAGCAATCACGTATTGATGAATTCACTGTGTGCCTCACCTTCGCTTTGGACTACATTTTTCTACACTACAGGGTTACAAGGAAAGGGTATGCTAAGCCGAAGCTACTAGCTACAATCTTATGTTCAAAACCCCAGCTACAGTTATCAGAATCCTCTAGTTTCGTTTTAACTTTTTACAATTTGCTGTAGATGTCGGCTGCAGCAGGTAAAATGTAAAACGATTCTTGGTGCAGCTCGGATATAGTTTGATACAGTTTTTAACCAATAGTTACCTATAAAAGATATGAAAAGTACAAAAGAACTGTACCTATTGGAGAAATATAAAATAAGATTTCCCATACCTTGTAGATTTGCCCTGGATATTTTTTATTTTTATTTTATTTATTTAATAAAATCCACAGCTCTCGAAATTAATACATTAAACTTATAGGTATAGTGACAGCCAATAACGAATTTACATTTAATAGATAAATATAAAAAAAAAAATAACAATCACTAAATAAACTTAAAAATCATAAGCATGCATGTCTAAAATAGATCTAAATAAAAATAATCATACATGGGTATATAAATATTTCAAATGTTGTGTAGTGTGTGTGTATAGTTACGTGGTTTGTGTGGGGTTGTGTGGAAGTGTGTGTGAGAGTAAGGGGATGCGTGTGTGAGTGTTTGGTTTCATTTATCCTCATTAAGAGCTTGGAGAACCTCCCGTTTGAACCCAAATTTGCAGGTGTGGAAAATATCAATATCACTGAATTTCTTGGTATAATTCTTATGTAACCGACTAATGAGTGAGGTTAGGGCATAGTTAGTAGAAGAGTACTTTTTAACCGACTTCAAAAAAGGTGGAAGACAGGTCATGATTATTCTGCACAATCTAATTCCAATTTTTCTATCGGACTGCCAAAGTAGGCATGAAAAATCGGAACCACTTTATGGTTGATATTCCGAAAACCCGTACGAAGCGCTTTGATTCCACTTTTATAGTGCGAACTGTTAGTCTGTGGAATACGCTGCCTGAGCGTGTGTGCCCCGATAGTTACAATCTGGTTGTCTTCAAATTGCGAGTGAATCGGTTTGTTCCAGGCAAGTGTGCTCCACAGTAGCCCGCATCGTCGCTTAACATCAGTCGAGTTGGCGGTCAAACGCAAGCCTATTATTAAATAAATAAATAATTACTAAAAAAGGAAGATTATCAATTCCATCCATGACTTTCATCTCAACAACTCCATCTTATTTGCACTAAAGAACTAAAGGTTGTATGCTAAATTTCTGCAAAATCGGTTAGGTATTGGTTCTAATTCAGCTTGCAAGATTTGACCTAAACAAACAAACTAACATACAAAGATTGCAAATTAATAAAAGCTTGTAAATTATATCCATAAAAATGATACATAAATATAAAAAGATTAAAAAATTACAAAAATAAAAATTATTTGACCGCTTCGGTGGCCTACAAAACTAGTGATTACCAACGAGAAAAAATCTTCCGACAAAACTGGGTACGAGGGAAAACTATATAAATTTCTGTGTACGAAACCTAACATTGACAGACATTATTTCAGCAGTTTCAGTATTAATAATTAAACCACAGAAAAGAGAAGTAAATAGAACGGAAATTAGAAGGAAACTCTGTCGCCAGGTATTGTGACAGATATGTGATTGAACATTCTTATTTATGTCAACGTGTCGAACTCCGCGTCACAGTTGCTAACACAGTTACTATGGGTTTACATGGGTGCAAGTGGCTACAACAAATTTCTTACAAAAATGACTTGACAGCCGTTCTAATTTAAACAAAAAAAAATATTTTTTGTGAATTAAATATTGTTGTAACGACATAGGAGTATTCGTAAGAGATCTAAAATGTAGGTAGCGTCAGTACCCTTAGTACAAGATTTGATAGTTTTCGAAAACTTTTTTCGTTTTCGTTTTGATGCATACATTGCTGGGCTGAAAGCTATTCGAAACTATTTTTCGTATTTGAGTGAAGCAACCTATACTGCCGATTACTACCAATTTTAAATCATCCGCGTTTCTGCTAGAGGCGCTTTACTAAAATGTATGGGACAATACGGAAACGAAAAAAGTTTTCGAAAACTGTCAAATCTTGTACTAAGGGTACTGTACTTTATTCGTGAATTTTGTACTTTTTGTACTTGACTGCATCCATGTGTTTCTAAAGCAATGATGGCACAATCTTTGGTTTAAGTATATTATTTTAATTTGTTTTCGTAGTATAATAAGTACTTATTCTATAGAAATACACAGACTTAGTTACGTAATTCTATACCTCGCTATTTTATGACATCATTAAAATCTGTAATAAAAGATTATTCTCGGTAACAAATTGGCCAAATAGGTACGATTTTATGGCTCTAGGCATTAGAACGAATTTCAGTGAATATCTAACAAGAGAGTCTTATTATCCGCATGCTCTTTTGTAGATTTGGAAAATGTCCTAAAAGTAAATTAATTATAGTTTCTTTGGTACCATAATAAGGTCTGTGCGAGGCAGGCTCGCGTGCCGAGGAGGGTTCCGTCCGTGCTACAATCAAATAGGCATGCGTGTAATACATTACCCAAAAAAAATTGATTGCATTCGTTTAATTTGTTTTTATTAATACTAATTTTTGTTTCGGGCTTTAGTCGCTATGCAATTATGCCAGCCTCGTTTCATAAAGTAACTTCCACAATAAAAAAGGACTAGAGTCCCTACGCTGAACTAATACGACCGAAACCATGGCAGACAACGCCCTCGCCGCCGTAATATAAATCCTCCAATACTTCGACTATAGTTTCAATCGGCTCCTGTTTATTTAATAATTATTTTTTAATAAATTTATTGATTTTTATTTTCTTTTTTCAAATGTGTATAGGGTGGGCTATTTCACCCCCCCCCCCCCCCCCCCCCCACAATTTAACAGCATTTGCCATTGGAATATGTATCAAGGATGACAAGTGGTATATTTAATCCAGGGCGATGCAAAAAAATCACATAAAACCCAAGAAGCACCGTGGGGCGCAATAGCGCCCCAGGTACAGCTCAGCTTTTACTTGGTACAGCAAAAATCTTAATATGTACCTATATTCACTATCTTTTGTATATTTGCGGCTGTCGCGGCTGAATGCCTCAAGCGGCGCAAATATTCCAAACTTGATAGAGTTTACTCATTACCGTTTGTGGTAGAAACACTTGTACCGTGGGGGACGAGAGCTTTCGAAATATTTAAGGATTTGTCGGGGAGACCAAAAGATTCTTTACGTGACCAAAATGCTGGCCTGTATTTTGATCAGAAAAATAGCCTCGCAATTCAGTGACGCAACATGGCCAGCATTTTCGGCACGTTGCTTTAAATTAAAGATCGTTTGAAATATCTATCGGTCTTCGTTGCCTATTATAGCTAGTAGGTATAAACGATCTTCAGATAGTTTAGTTTTTTAATGTTTGCTTAGTTTTTTTGGTGTGTTAATAAATTAGAATATATTATCAAAGTAGGAGCTTGTTCTAAGGCCCATCTACGAGTACATACATAAATTATGTTCACATTTTCAAAGAATATTTTGAGCTGCAACTTTCTGAGAATCACAATTTTATCTTATTTAAGCTTCATAACATCTTTCTCGTTTTTTTTTATAATATTGAGAAAAGTAAATCCGGCACCTATACAGGGTTACACAGAACAGTGATAGTAATTAAAAAGAAAGAAGGAACCCCTTAGTCATTATGAACAACTTTTACTTTAGAACCAACCCTGAAACCACCAAAATAAAATTGCAGTTCTATAGAAAAAAAAATATTTACACATAATTACTTTTATATTTATTTTAATTTTAATAGTTAAGTCTGTTCCTTTGTTTTAATTTAGGTTAGTTTATTGTTTCCAAACATGGACTTATAGTTTTATGAAATAAATACCCTTTCAAGATTACTTTTAATGGAAAAGCTGTTAATTTACACGATTTCATGTTATATAGTCCCGTCGTAAAAGTTTTTTTAAATGTAACAGTATCAACAATCATAGAATTGTTATATATCTAAACCATAGAAATACAAAACAAGAGATACATATCTACCACAAATACCATTCCATCTTTAGCTATACCTAAACAAAGAATTGACTATAAAACTATATATATCTCCATAGATAAACCAAACTAAATTACGTTGCAGATTAAAATTATACCGAAATTGTTCAGCTAACGAATTAAAATTCTCATCACAAAACTAAAATTTAAACGAATTTTCTTTAAATTTTTCACGTTGCCACCTAAAATGTATTTTTTACGTTTATCAGCTTGGTGAAAGTTTGTGTCATTAAATGATGAAAGCTGTTTTCAGTTATGCATAAAATATTCGAAACTCAAAACTGGTGAAGCGGTTTATTGACACTTTTTAGTTAAGTTAGTACGATATCATTTATTGTGATTTCGTTTTTATAACCCACGAAGGAACATAATATAAGTACTCGTATAATATGCGTTTTATGTAATGAGGTTGTATCTATTTTAATAAATCTGTAAAAAAATAACATTATTCAGATTTGTACGTATCTATTTTTTTTATTTGAAAGCAGTTTTTAACCGACTTCAAAAAAGGTGGAGGTGTATGTTCCACTGTATTTTTAAAATTGTATGTTCACTGATTTGATTAAAAGTTATGCAATGGAATAGCTCCATTCGCCAGCCAGTACGTTCTGTAGGTAGTGTTTTACGTTACTAAGTGAGTAAAAGAGTCTTTTATTCACTGTTATAGATGAATCAGATAGGCAGTTGTAAAAATATATTTACTAGCTGGTTGTTCAACCCTACAACAAATTTTTCACTCATCATCATCATCAGCCAGAAGACGTCCACTGCTGAACATAGGCTTCCCCCTTTAACCTCCACACTGAACGACATCCTGCCATCTGCATCCACTGGATGCCCGCGACTCTCACAATGTCGTCGGTCCATCTAGTGGGAGGCCTACCTACGCTGCGTCTTCCGGTTCGTGGTCTCCACTCAAGAACCTTTCTTCCCCATCGGTTACCAGTTCTTCGAGCGATGTGGCCTGCCCATTGCCACTTCAACTTACAGATTTTAATAGCTATGTCAGTGACCCTGGTTCTTTGGCGAATATCTATGTTCCGAATTTTATCGCGTAAAAAAACTCCGAGCATAGCTCTCCATTGCCCGTTGTGTGACTCTGAGTTTTTCCAAAAGACCAACAGTTAAGGACCACGTCTCAGTATCATATGTCATCACTGGCAACACACACTGGTCAAAGACCTTTGTCTTAGGCACTGTGGTATCTTGGACGAGAAGATTTCACGCAATTTCCCGAACGCTGCCCATCCGAGTTGGATTCTTCGGGCAACCTCTTTGCCTAAGTTGGACTTACCTAACTGAACAATCTGTCCAAGATAGGTGTAATGATCAACAACTTCGAGAGTATCGAAATTTTTCATTACGTTTTCATAACTTGACAACGTATTTCATGAGTCCCTAAAGTTAAGAGACTAACACACCCTTTCATAAAAAATGTGGTTAAGTTTAGGTACTTACTTTGGCAGTGCTGCGTATAGTAATATGTCTTTCAGTATAGCGAGAGTGAAAACTTTTCTTTCAGTTTATCCATCGACTCGAATAACTTATCATTATTTCTGGTGCTGACATTTTTGCGATGACTAGGAAAAGAAAAATGGTACAAAAATTGGAAAGGAAAAAGGTGGAAGAATGTTCGATAAAGACCGTCGATAGATAATCATGATTGACATTTTAATAGGATAGAGAATAATAGCTTTAACAAATTCAATACTTTTATAAAATAATGTAATATTAGATAACACAAAAAGTAAAAAAAGGAATTAAATTCGACAAAGTTTTACTCAGTTGGATCCTGAGAGCAGCGAAGAATCTAGACGAGACCCTGAGTGGAGCGATCGAAAACTGACCGAAGCAAGAAGATCGGACAATGACCGAGATGATTATTATTTCACGAGTTATGTACTGTACTTATCACCATTGACTGCTAGAAAATTAATAGTAATATAGTCGATTTTTTTCTTAATTTAAGTTGGATAGCTCAATGGAATAGCTCCATTCAGCCAGCCAGTAGCAACGTTCAGCACGTTTTATTAATTATTTTATGTCAAGATTCAAATAAGTTTTGAATCAATGAAAACATTTTCAGAATAAATTTAGTCTTTCCAGAGATATTACCTCTTACAAACATACAAGACACACAAAGTCACAAACTTACAAATTGCACCTCGTTAAAATTTGTGTGCGTTAAAATTTACATGGCATAAGGTTAAGGTTTAAAGACATTTATTCTCACGTAAGATTACATTTATTACATGACTTCCGTGAGAACACTGCTAACAATAAATTTATAAGTACAGTTCGTCGTCACAAGATTGAGCTTAATAAAAATCACACCAAAATTATGAATTTTATTTTAATAATGTACATATAACTGTAAGACACACTTACGCAATTTACCTAATACGAATACAAAATACGATTTTTTTTTATTTACACACGAGAACTAACAAACATGTAC
This sequence comes from Agriopis leucophaearia, assembly GCA_949125355.1. Classification (NCBI taxonomy): domain Eukaryota; kingdom Metazoa; phylum Arthropoda; class Insecta; order Lepidoptera; family Geometridae; genus Agriopis; species Agriopis leucophaearia. The sequence goes on along the minus strand of OX421278.1, from coordinate 7,555,689 downwards.
CTACTACAAAATAAAAACTCAGTCGACATCACCATCATACTGCAGGTTTCCTAGAACACTGGCAGAATATCCATAAATTATTTAGAAAAAAAAAATAACATGCAACACCATCTAATTACCCGTCCAACACATTTTGCTTGCATTTTTACGTTGTAATAACATACTCGGCAAGTCGCTTTTTAAATGTGTTGAACGATATCATATTATGGCATATCTTTCTTAGCTTTATTTTCTAATTCTATGCAGGGATGGTCATTGGTCGTCCCACTTTGAATGTATTGCTTTCTATGTTTTGTTTGTTTTGTATTTCCTATCACCAGTTTACGCAAACTCGAGTTTAGAAGCTCGATTTAAATTTTAAATAACATACTGTGTTTTTAAGGTACCATAAATCTCTCGCAGATAGCTTATATACAAACCTAAGAAACAAAGAAGAATTATTGAAAGTCATGGTTTTCTTTCTCTACTACTGATGTCGACTGATATAAATATTCTGTCAGGTATTGATATTTATCGTTTCCATAGAAAAGTGTAAAGAAAGGTTTTTTTACATAGTTTACTGTAAGACAAACAATTCACTTTCCGATTCAGTTTTTTTCTCACAATTTTTCTCAATTTCATATTGAGAAAAATTGTTCATTCTTTTTTAACCCCGGTCTTTTGTTATTTCGATTGTAAATCTGTATAAATCTATATCGTATCGTATATATCCTGTTGTTAAGTTCGCTGAGCTTTCAGCATAATTACAAAGATTTAATTAGAGAAAGGTAGCGCTGGGGTAAGTATTTGCTAGCACTATTCTGAAATACATAATTTATAGAGCATTGTGGCTTCCATTTGAAAACCAGTCACGAATCGCTTGCGTTGCCTTAAAAGGCGACAATTTGAAAAATCGATTGAAGTTTAACCTGACATGAATCATTGCTACATCTAGAGTTTCTATTTAAACTTAAATATGCATAAACATTAATATTTTCGTATAAGTTGATAGCCTCCAATATGGCTTAACGGTTGTTGTTATAGGACAAACAAACGGGCCTACAATTTGACGTTTCAAGAAATAATAACATTTATTTAAATATGGGCTTGCGTCCTATGTGGGTTCGATAAATTATATCATCTAAACATGTCACGATGGGGTTAGCAACTGTCAAAGTGGTTATATCAAAACTTTATAGCTACTGTATTACTACTTGTACTTTTTTTATCGCGAATTAGTTCGCGTTTGACCACCAACTCGCCTGTTGATAAGCGACGATGTGGTCGAAGATTAAGCACGCAGACGAAGGAGATACCTATTCACTCTTGCCTTGAAAAGGCCCAGATTATATCTCTCAGGAAACAAGGATGCCGGCAGGTTGTTCCAATCCTTTGCCGTTTCATTACAGTTTCAGACATCTTGTTTTGTCAAGGTATAGAATATAAAAAAAATTGTGACATCATCTAACAATTAGTAGTCACAGTAGCAAAATCAAGAAAAATTAGTCACGTCTAAGTTCAATTTATCCCCCAGTTAAATGAAAGAGTTTTTTCTAGATACTTCCATGTTTGTTTTTTTTTGGAAATAACACGAATATAATTTTTTTATATAACATTTTATGAGCATCTTTTTTAGTCTTACAACAGTAAATATCTCTCGTTAATAATCATAATTATCTGAGCCTAAATCATATTTGATATGTTCTGAATACAAAAAATTACATATCATATAACCTACGTAGTAGTTATACCTAGTCTGTGCATATAACAAACTATACTTGGGGTATTGTAATAAACTTACACCGATCATTCAGTCTACCTTATCTCGAAGATATCAGATAGTAGGTATGTGACGATATACGAGTACGAGTGACGGGCGCAATGGTGAGAATCGCCAGTGAGTGTTCCTGAGATCCATAATAGGACAATGAGAAAATAATGGGCCAATTCCCAATGACAATGACAGATCACATATAAACACGTCGAAATTCATACAAATCGTAATCAATATTCAGCACAGTGTTATTTCAAACGAAAATTGGTTTAAACATTTAACAAGGAAATGAAATTTGATTCAGAACAGTGTCAGTGTTATTGAAAATGAAAATTGGTTTAACAAGAAAACGTAATTTCTTATAAATAATACATCGTGTAAACTGGCACTGCGATTCCCATTTGAAATTACCCATGATCCAATAAAACAGTGAGTAAAATTCCGGGAGTATTACAGGCCTACGTCACTGTCCAGTTGCCACTTCATTGCAATCAACACAGAATAGGGAAACAAATTAGTAAATAATAAAATTTTACATCTTCTATATATTTATCTATATCTATACATATAATAAAAAACGTAGAGATAAATAAATCTGTAGTTGCGGGATATAAAAAAAACACAGGGCGTCTTAAAATAAGGAGCTGAAAACGTAAAGACAGTTTTCAGATTTTTTGTCAGTTTGTTTGTTTGTACACGCACGTCTCCTAAACCGCTGGACGGATTTAAATGCGATTTTCACGAATATGCTAATTTATGACCAGATTGAAGTATGAAATATGTTATTTTACGAAAGGGCCGGATTATGGGAGGAAAAAAGGGTTGATAGTTTATATGAAAATCCAGGCCTACAAAGCAGCAGCAGCACTAGTCTATTAAATAAAATACAAAAAGCATTTGAGCATAAAACAGCGGGCGCAACTAGTATAGAAACCTCATACAACGTGAGCCTATTTGGTTTGTGCAAGAGTATTCAGCGAATGGCCTCGACCGACCGATTACTTTTGGTAACGTATTGGTTTTTTGTATCAATTGTTCACTTGAATGAGCTCGTCGTCCGTTCGTCGCCAAATTTTCCATTTCACCTAGCGCACTGATGTACACAGATATCATTATGTCTTAGACATTTTTCGTATAATGCAAGTGGAATGAAGTGAAGCACACAATACAATGAAGTGCATGTTCAGGATAAACTGTTTTTAATGAGGCATTTGCGTATAAAATACGCAGTGTATAAATACGAATAAAACTGAAAAGCTTTTAAACCACTGGAGTGGATAGTTTTGTAAGTACTTATTCAAGGTAGAAATGTTTGTTAGAAATATTGTCGCGCAAGGAATTATTTTACGAGTAGTTTTTCAGTATGCCAAGTTTTCCATTGTAGCTATTTTTATATCATAGATTTGTAGCAAAAATTGCGAGATCTGTGGTTCTGCATGACCGTCAATTTTGTTGTCTGTGGCGATCTGTTAGTTCTGAACAGACGATTCCGCATGATTACGCACGTTTGAATGCAGTATTTTGTTTGTATCATAGATATTCTTGTTTTCACAACTAAAATACTCTCTTTTATGTCCTTTTCGCCTGAGGACCTGGGGACACGTTCTCGGCATCAGGTACTTGGCATTGAACCTTGAAAATCAAACCCTTTATATTCCTTGCCCGGTTGTTATTAGCTCCCAGCAGGTCACTTCCGCATAGTGCAGGGTGTGTACCATAAATATTAAATAACAACGCAAACACGACACCCTTCTAATTAATTTCATGGGCCCAAGTTTGCAAAGTCACAGTGAATAGAAGTAAATTTTCACAGAGCAACAAACTCTCAACAAACTGTAATTTGAAGATTGTTTTGTCACCGTTTCCTTATTTATTTTGATAAATGATTGTATATTAAAAGAAATGAGCTATTTTGTTTAATCTCTCACTCGATTAAGAACGGAAGCTGTAAACAAGTAAACAAGTCATCGGCAGACTTGGATAAGGAAAACGTCCTATCAAGATACTTTACTACGTCAACTTCCATCTGTCTTGTAACCACACGAATGTTACGTCACAAAACACTGTACGTAGATAATTCTGCAACCTATCGAAAAGAGGAGTTAAGGCACCAACGTGAAATGAATATGTTGCCACATTATATTAAACTAGTTTTCTGTTATTACTACTTGTACTTATATGTATTCTGTGGTATTACAGTTTCAGCCTATCTTGTCAGTAAATGAATTTTAGTAATTCAAAGGGCAGTATCAAATATCGATTATGAGTAAGTATATATATTATAATACTAGCTAATGCCCGCGACTTAGTACGCGTAGTGCAAAGCAAGTAGTGGGCGGACGATTAGACTGACATAACAAAATATAAATGTTACACTAACGAACACGAACGGAACTTTAAATAGAAACAAATCCATCGGATTATTTATACTGAATAGTTTATAGATAATACCTACACATATGAAACTATTGTAGATTTGTTCTCCTTTTTAATGCGGATTGTCATACTATCGTCATAGTATGATTTTAGTCTAGTTTAATCTGTCTCGATACAGGTATCCCGATATATCCATAGTTTTAAATATATGTCAAGCAAATAATATTTTACTTTCACTGGTTAAATACGTTGTAAGTGTTGAGCCATGTAACCAATAAGGAAAAATATGGTATAAGTCAAGCAAAATGTCATGCATGACAAACGTTATTATTGAATTATTAGTAAGTAGGAAGTATATGGAGCGGTAAATAATAATTAATCGCTGTTATTTAACATTACTCCGCGTAAAGACTTCCAAGCAATGATGTCTAAATAATTTTTGCCTGCTTACTGCGCCCCTACCCTTCCAACAACTAAACCGCTTTCGTTCACCACCATAACATCCAAAATAGCTGCTAATCATAGATCAGTATCAGATTAGATGCCGCGTGTTCACCTATACTTTGAGTGTCTGTTTTTGGTCTTAAGTTTGATCCTGGCAAAAATGAATTCATTTTAATCTCCGTCGACTTGGTATTAGCACGTCAGAATATGTCAATACAAAAATCAACGTAGTACGTTAAATTACGCATAATAATTTGTAAAACCTCTTCAAGAGCAATGGGCCGTCCTGATAATAAGGAAAACAAAAAAAAATAACAACTTGGTGCAGTCAATCGGAAGTTATGTGGGTACATACATTTCGCCGATTCGTTTTTAATTATACCTATATGTATAGATTCTATGGCAACAGCCGCTTCAGTCTTTCTAGTCTTCCTACCTACCATGTCTGCGAGTAAAAGTCTATCATTACGACAACGTTACTATTAAAATAAGCTAGATGGCGTTAACACTAATCATAAAAATATATATTTTTTTTACTATTTATTATCATAAATTAATATGGCCTATGCTTCAATCAGGTACTTTTTAAGCATATTCGTTCAAACTGCTTTGAAATCCTTCTAGTAGTTTAAAAGATGTGCGTGGACAAACAAACAAACTGACACACGTCAGATTTGTAGTTCCATAGTTTTAAAATAGATAGCGTACTAAAACGCATGTTTCGCGAATTTTTTTTAAATTTGTTTAAACTGTACGAATTATATTATTAAAAATGTAATAATTATTCAATAATACCTAAAATAATGAGTGTAAACGGATCGTAGTTTCACAAACATGAAAAGTGCTTCTAATATAGGTAAATACGACACTTTACCTGAATCACGCAAACGGCATTTTTTTTTGCAAGCTAAACCGATATCAGGTATTGCATCTGCTTAGTTAGAAGTCATGTGTGACGGTATATGATCTATACATTTATAATATGTAGGGATAGGGATAGGGATATCCTATCGATTTCTTTCACTAACTTCGGTTGAAAACTTGACAGTTGCCGGTCGACCTGTGGACGCCGATACAAATCAAGCAACGTTCATTATGATATTTTATTTTTAAACCCCTATTCCATAAGCGTTGAACTTTTTTTTAAGACCAAAATGTTTGGTGCATGAATGACGATGACGCATGTTCCTTTATTTAGCCTATTCATCATCATCATTTTAGCCATAGGACGTCCACTTTAGCCTATTATTTAAGAAAATTTAAGAATCTATTTTGTTGAAGATTCTATTGGATCAAGTTTCAATTCGGTTTATAAATGATGGCGTTCGGAGGTTACAAGCATAGAAAAAAATTACAACCGAATCGAGAACCCCTCTTTTTTGAAGTCGGTATAAACTGTCCCCCCCCCCCCCCCCCCGTTTTTTGGTCAGGACTTAAATAAAATAAACAGAAGAGTGACGTTGCTGTTTGCTTCAAAATTATCATGTGTGATTACGAGTACTGACAAAGCCTCAGTTTTTATCTCAGAAAAAATTAATAGGAGTGTCATACTTACCTACAGTTTCCGCTTTAGTTCTTACACTCATGCCCTTGCCCTTGGCCGTCCATATGATCGTCTCGTTTGCAGTTGTGTGCCTCTCAATATTGAAGTATGCGTTTGTAGAAGTAGTAAGAATATGTCAGTGTGTGCAATACGTGTTTAACTCGCCCCCTTCAGTTTATGGCGAACTTTATTCGGTACTAGCTAGAGGTTAAGGCAAATCCAAGATATAAATGATCAAAAGGTACTTTTTACTAAAAAAATGTGTAGGTTATTACCTACTTAGATCTAAGTCTATAACAAAGTGAGAGAATACACTTATTCTGTTCAATTACTCCCTTGACGCGTTCTTAGAAATATAGACAAGAGTATTTTGGCAAACAAGATTATACGTGTCAAAGAGAAAATATCTAGGCACACTAGGGATAATCTTTGGGATAACCTAAATCGAATAAGTACCTCCCTATTGGATTTACTCGATTTGCCACTTTGGCTGGCTGTCATTGAGTGAGCTCGGAGAATTTTCATTTCTTTATTCGATTATTATATGTGAGTTTGTTGAGTATTTTATGTAACATGCACTAGTGCAAAAAATTCTTTTGTGTACTAGAGCAGCATCGGACTGGCCATTTAGTCGAGAAGACGTTTGCCAGCTGTGCCCCAACCTGAGCGGGCCTCCCACGGGTGCCACTTCCGGCCCAATCTGACCCTGTACTAGAGCATAAAAAGCACTAGGTATTCAAAATAGCGCTTTTAGTCCGCTTACACCGGGCATAAAAAACTTTACGAGCATAAGAAGTGAAAAGTATTTATTATACTCGTATAAGTAGATCAATTTTTATCAAACTAAAAGAGAAAATTAGATTTGGATACAATAGGATTAGACCATTGTTGACGCGGTACCATGGTAGAGATCTTTCATTCTAAATGTGCATGCCCCTTCACCGTATTTTCGTAGTATTTTGTATGCGTAGTATCCCTCCACCACGCCCCTCCACCACGGAGGGGCGTGCACTTTTAGAATGAAACATAACTTAAGTTTTTTTCTCTTTTTTTTCTTTATTGTGTTATAATCGTGATGGCTTTTCGATAAGTTCTTTTTAGTGCAGTCGATATGGTAAAAATTAATAAAATTTACAGTTGAAATCAAATTCATAGTTGTTTAATGAAATTTAGTACAATATTATGGCCCGGCTAGACCGTAGGGCATTAGTAACTTACTTTACTTTTGGTTTGGATGACATAAACATAACTCAGCACATTCTCAAGCAGGTGTTGTGAATATAAAAATATCGATGAACATAGATAGATAGATAACTCTTTATTGTTCACACCAAAAATTACATACGTACATAGTAGGTAACATAAAAAACAACTTTAAAACTAGTGAAACAATTGGCGGCCTTATCGCTATAAGCGATCTCTTCCAGGCAACCTTAGCAACATACACAAAAAAAAACATTTCACCTCCTCTTTTTGGATGTCGGTTAAAAATTAACGACGCCTGTTAATGATACTATAGCCTCTACAATTAGCAATTCAGATCAGCCTGGCGAACAGTGGAGATACAAGACTTTTCTCAAATCTAGACTAATTAAATTCCACAATTTTTTCTGTCTTTGTACTCTAACCCGTAATTAATATTTTGTTTTCAGAAAACAATTTCAAAGATTTGTTAGAAACTGATAAAAGAATTAAAAATTCTGCTTCTAGTTCTAAATATTTTGAGATAAAAGTCAGGTAGATACATAAATTGGTGTTGACTTAACTTTGCGAGATATGATCTGTAGTTAATAAGTTTTCCACAGTTTCACATTTCTGTAAAAAAAATATATTACGTCTACCATGGAAAAGCATACATTTATTTTTATCACTCTCATATACAGATTTTCATGAGAGTACAGAACAGAATAGGAGATTGGTATACAAGGGATGAAAGGGACCTATTTAGGTACGAGCGTAGCGAGGGCAACAATAGTTCGAGTAACTAAATAGGTCTTTCACTCGAGGTAAACACTCTGCTTCTCATTTCGAATATGAGAAAATTCAATAAAAAAAACTGGCCAAGTGCGAGTCGGACTCGCGCACGAAGGGTTCCGTACAATTTCTATAAAAACGGCAAAAAAACACGTTTTTTGTATGGGAGCCCCCCTTAAATATTAATTTTATTTTAATTTAATAATTTATTTTTAAAGTCAATATATAACTAAATATTCTGTAATTATTTCAAGCGTCTACATGTTGCCGTTATCAATATCGAGCATAAACGAGCAAAAAAATCACGTTTGTTGTATGGTAGCCCCCTTAAATATTTATTTTATTCTATTTTTTAGTATGTGTAGTTATAGCGGCAACGAAAATACATCATATATGAAAATTTCAACTGTCTAACTGTCACGGTTCATGAGATACAGCCTGGTGACAGACGGACGGACGGACAGACGGACGGACAGACGGACGGACAGCGGAGCCTTAGTAATAGGGTCCCTTTGGATACGGAACCCTAAAAACCAGCAGTGCAAGTACCGTTTTTATCGATCAAAATTTTACAGTTGAAATCGTTATTTTTTATAAAATGCCATCGCTATGAGCGACACATTAGCATTTTATCAAATTTGTCGATTTCATCTGTCAAATTTATCGATCCATAAGAACGGTACCTGCACTGCACGCTTGCCTCTACCGAAAGATCAAGAGAGAGAAGACACCGATTCCATCCCAACTTGAAGATAACTACTAGATTGTAACTATCAGAGAACACCCATTCAGGCAGCGTATTCCGAAGTCTTGCTGCTCACACAATAAAAGTAGAAAGTGCTTCGTACCAGTTTTCGGAATATCAGGAAGCGGCGTGCCTGTGAAACCTTTTTTGTGCCCACAAAATGGGCAGGAGAGAATTAGATCAAGCAGAACCAATATTTTTAAATACAAAGATCGGCAAACAAGCTTGTGGTTCGCCTGATGGTAAGCAGAAACCGCCGTCTATGGACACCTGCAACAGTAGTAGTGATGAAGGTGCTTTGCCAGCCCGGAGAGGTATTTATAGACACTCTTTTTAAAACGCTTGATTTTGAAGCTCGGTAGGGGAAGGACATGCCACGCTTTGCAGGTCTGCGGACGAACGGAGTGAAAAAATCGGACAGTGTGAGATTTCCAGCTTTGCAAGATGTGGGGGTGAGCTTTTTGACGACGTACTTTGGTAGAAAAGACAGGAAAGTACAGAAAACTATTCAAGATAGCGCTTTTTACTAAGGACTCTGAATTCTATACACGTACTTAGAAAGCGAGCCATGGGACTTATTGCCCGTGCCTTTATTGAGGTACGTGTGAGCTGTAGCGATGCAAATCAACCTGCCGAGGATACGCGAAAGCTTTATTAGATTTCTACTTTCGCCAACAGGCAGACATTATTAAGGCACATCGTAAAATACCGGGTAAGTGGAAATCGGGTTCGCACACTGAGGGTTCCGTAGCATCACATAATTTTTTAACTACTAAAGTACAAAAAAGAAGTGCAAAATGACAACATCACGCACAGGCGGTCACCCATCCAAGTACCGACCGCGCCCGACGTTTCTCTGACTCACGCTTGGCCAGTATTTATTACTTATTGTTTTACTTTAGAGTGTGTACTATAATTATAGGTAATCATGCCAAGTTTGACGCTTGTACGTATTACCGTTTTTACACTAGAGCATATACAAAAATACGTTTAAAAAAACGTTTGTTTTATGTTCCCCCTAAAAAAATACTTTTTGACATTATTATTATTTCTTAGGTAATCCGCCGGAAAATTACATTTTCCGTGAAACTTTCGACTGGCTATCTATTACGGTTCGAAAGATACAGCCGTTAGAAGGTAGGACAGACAGACGGACAGACAAATAGTCTCAGTAATAGGGTCTCGTTTACACCCTTTGAGTACGGAGTCGAAATATAGCGTAAGTAATGTAAGTAGTATAATGTTACAGAAATCTCCCTGACTGTATTTCTTTAGCTATGCACCTGGCCTGAAATTACAATAGTATAGGTTTATTTTTATTTCGGGAGTCATTTTAGGCCGTCACTTACCTATTAGCTAAAATAAAGTGCCCTGAGAGCATCCAATAAAAAAAAATCTTTTAAACTACTTAGGCTACGGTCACTAGGTACGTGATTTGAAAAACCTAAGGACTCCACTTAATACGTGATTTACGGGCAAGACGCTGATTAAGTGATTCCTCCAGACACTCCAGCTCACTCGTCCGCTTGAAGTTCCAACTCAGCAGCTCGCGGACTCATTAATGCCGCACCACGCACTCAATAAGTTTAAGATGGACTTAGCTTTAATTTCTATTTATCTTGGGCCTTACTTAAAAACGTCACTCAAGTTGACATACGCTTAAATATGCTCCGTCTCGTTTTCGCGTGTGACGATTGCCGTCAGCGTGAAGTTGAGAGAGCATTATAAAGCATAGATCTACTTGAGTAACGTTTTTAAGTAAGGCCCCTTAAGTCGATGCCCTAGATTACAGTAATTTATTGGGCGTATAAATCATCAGCATCATCATCCACAGCCATCCTTATCCCACTGCTGCTATAGACTTCTCTTTGGCTGTGCTATCTGCGGCGATCCTGGAGCCTTACGCCTACCTGTTATAAGCAATTCAGTTTAGGTGATTGCGAAAAGTTTCGCGACCGCAAACGGTACCTCGGCGCGTTCGCGTGATTCTGCAAACTGCGTGAATTCGTGCCTGCAGTTATCTGTAATGTAGCCTGTGCTAATCGAGTCCAGGTTCAACCCGCGATAGTGATAATATCGTAGACCCATCTTGTAGCTGGACGACTAACGCTCCACTTTCCTTGCCTCGATCATTACTTTGTCACAACCTTACTCTACTTGTTATCATTGCGCCTAGCAACGTTTCCTGCGGCCTGTCCAGCTCCGATTTAGATTTATTACCGCGATTCCAACGTCTTGAACCTTTGTTCTTGAACGGATTTTGGTATACGAACTTGGTCTTGGAGTTTGACGCTTAGCATGGATCACCCCATGGGTCTCTATGCTAATCTAATTTATCGCACAGCCTCTTTGTGAGTGTTCATTTCGCGGCACCATATGTCATGGTGAGCTGGACACGTTTCAGGCACTGTGGGAAATGGCGTGAAAACATGCAGATGTAAAAAGAAGATATAAAACACTTTTTTAAACTATCACAGTTGTATAACCTTACCATGCACCCCGCACCTTATCTCGGTAAATATCCCATTAATTATATAACTATAAAAGATGATATAAAAAAATTAATTCCCATCTATGCATGTTTAATACACAAAATAAACAGTCTGTATTGGACAGTTCGCTAAATAGAATAACCGCTGCGTCGGATTTTTACTGAGTAGTACTTAGATAATAAATACAAAGTTATGTTTTCTTTCCGAAAACCCCGTGTGTTACGATTAAATTCCAACAGGCTACCATGTGAGTGGAAAAGCATGTAACAGAGGCAGTTTTATTATTAAGAAATATGCATTTGCCTTTTTGTAAGTAATGTTTAGTTTGGGTCAGCAGAAAAATAAAGTTATTTTTATTCATAATATTATTTTATTATTGTGTTGTAATCTAAATAACACTTACAAGATATTCCGTAGGTATATCCTATTTTACCCAAATCTTTCGATTTTTTTCTATTTTTGGCATTTTATCGCTAGCGTTTTTCTTGAATTTACTTTTGCACGCGATTTCCATCAATCGTGTTCTATGGTCAATAAACGTGATCTACGATCCCGCAAACATTAGCTGATGGCGATGAAATTTTTATTGTTTACACGGAGATATTAGCGACTAAATCAAATATGTCGGCAGTCTGTGTGGTCGAGCTTGTTTTTAGGGTTCCGTACCCAAAGAGTAAAACTGGACCCTATTACTAAGGCTCCGCTGTCCGTCTGTCCGTCCGTCTGTCACCAGGCTGTATCTCATGAACCGTGATAGTTAGACAGTTGAAATTTTCACATATGATGTATTGCAGTTGTCGCTATAACCACAAATAATAAAAACAGAATAAAATTAATATTTATGGAGGCCCCATACAACAAACGTAATTTTTGCCGTTTTTATAGATAATGGTACGAACCCTTCGTGCGCGAGTCCGACTCGCACTTGGCCGGTTATTTTGCATGTGGACTGTTGACGAGCCTCTTACCCCCTTATTAATAAACGTGGAACGGGGGGGTATTAGTGTACGTGAACAAATTAGTTAATAAAAAATTCTTGTACCAAAATATTTAAATATTGATATATTGCTTATTTTTCAAGATTTCTATTTCATTTAATAATGTTTTATTATATATTTGTTTGTTTGTTTCATTTGAAATTAAAACTGTGCCGTAATTACAGTTATTGCGTTTTGTGGTTTAGCGGTATGGTGAAAAAACTGGTAGAAACACGGAGACATTTGAACACGAACGAATAATTTGTACTAAGGCATATCTCCCTTGTTTGTCTCTTCTGTGTAGCTATACGAAATGTATATGAGAACTCGGATGTTTGTGTGTCAAGAACGCATGGACAGCATTGTCTATTTTATGAGTATGTCCTGAAAAAATCAAGTTCAAAAGAAAACATATGATCTGATAGTATCTGTCTGCGATGGACCATGACATCCATACAAGACGACAGTATGTTTTCAAGCTAATTTATTACGAATCAATCCAATATTGAAATACACAAACATGCAACAAGATTGTTTTTATACAGAGAGTGTTGGATCATAGACTACAACAACATGTATTTTTTAATTAAAATAGTATAAAGTTATATTTATTTATTTATCGGACCTAGCAAGGTTGAACACGCCACGGAAAAAATAAATTAAACAAATTATGTAACACGTTTTAATTTTTTAGTTTTTTTTTTTATGTAGTTATATTTTAAATTATAAATAAAGTTAAATGACAATAACAAAAACTCGCTGTTACCCGGCAATAAACATTCTACTTAAGTTCGGAGAAAAGCAAGTTGTAAAAGTAGTGTTATATACGATCATTAATTAATTTTTTTTTTTTTTTTTTTTAGTTTTTTTTTTAATTGGCAAGTGCCTTTATTAAATAAACAAAATACTAGCTAAAACTAACACTAAATAAACTATTAGACTGTCCATAGACCGTTGAAGATCTAAAGACAATCCAAATGCTCAAACCCACTATCAGTCGGCAGCGTACCCAGCATGCTGGCGGCATTACCACGTTGAATGGCAATGCTTATACGTTGAGCCAGATTATTTAATTAATATTAATTAATTAATACGAAAAAAAAAATATAGCAAAAATTATTTTATTTTATAGCATGGTTTAAAAAAACGACTACTCTCGGTATAATATTAACGTTGAAAGAAAATAAACTGCTACACGTAACATCTCACAAGCTTCATAATTAACTCATTAAAAGTTTTCACTCACCCTCAAGCATCACGAAAACACAAACTTCTTAAACTTTTTCAAGTCCGCCAATCTTGAAACGCAACCAAATCGCAATTCATTCACAGAACCACTCAGAGTACATCAACGTATTAAATTAATGACACAAGTTTTATCTGCGTGCGAAAATTGTGCAAAGTTCTCGTGCAAGTTGAAAAGTGTGCTTCTCGACCGGTCTCACAACAGCGACTGAAAATGTAAACGCATTTTAAGGGCGGCGACACACGCGCGTCTGTGATGCTGACTACGCCTGATAACAATTCGCGTGGAAACTTTAACACTTGGCGTATAACACAGGTGAAAATTCATTCGCACTGACATGAGATTCGTCATTTGTGTGCGACGATTTACATAATTGCGTCTGCACGAATCTTATAGATGGTATAAAATTAGAACTATTTGCAGGATAATACAAATTTGCGCTCTAGAGTATGTTTTTGTATAACGTTTTATTAGTGTAAAGGTTGTCACCAAATATGCTTAACTGCTTATAACTCATCATTACTAGCTGCACCGACGGGTTTACCTGCGACTTTCCAGCATAATAATAAATATCTTCTAGCTTGAAGCGCGTTTTGGTGAGTTAAGATGTCCATAAAAAATATCTACAGATAAAATCTAATTTTTATTTTATTCTTGACCATTTACCTATATCGTCTTGCAGTCGGAATACCTAATTAACTAAAAACTACACATTAAAAAAATTAAACTAATACCTACAAAAAAAAATTTTGCTGTGTTTATAAATAAGTTAATTAATTAATAATTTATTAATTATAGACCAATTAACTATATTATTTTACTTTTTAAAGTTGTGATATAATTTTACAGGTACTTACTTACTACTTACAGGTACTCGTAATTGGTAGATAGATACCTAGGCGTCAAGTATAGGTAATATACTTTACCTCAGTGTTTTTCAAACTGTGGGTCGGGACACCCTAGGGGGTCGCCATGCCTCTATCAGGGGATCGCGGGGGTCGCGAAGCCTCGGTATGTTAAAAGAAGAAAAAACAGAGTTAAAAAATATTTTTACTAAGAAAAATTAATTAATGAGTAATCATAAAAATAAAATTGGTTGTACGTATTTAATATTTGTAATATAATAAAATACAGATTATAAACAGTGGAAACAAGGGGATCCCGATTTATTAATTTTTTCATAATAAGGGGGTCGCGTCATGAAAAAGTTTGAAAAACTGCTTTTCCTTACTCTTCAGAATTGCGAGACGATGAATAAACACTACAAGCAAGAAATACTAGGTTATTACTATATACGAATGTTGTTTATGTCAAAAAAAAAACATTGAAGGTATATCCCCCTGGGAGTTCATCTGAAATTGAATAGGAAAATAATAATTCGGGCTTTCCTTAATGACTCAAGGTTTAAGAGAATGAAATGACTAGGACGAATTATGAATTACACTTGGTATGAGACGTAAACTAGTAAAACGTAAGACTAATAACAGGTTGCCGACTGATTGTAAACCTAATAGATAAAAATAAACATATTTTATTAAATGTCCATGCGAACGTGTACTAGACAGTTTCAGCCAAAGACTTTCTATAACCAGACATTTAATGCAGGGCGAACATGTTCAGACACTTCATCAGTTGACATTACTACTGATATAAAAAACACGCCCACTGATTCCACGTCAACCTCACGTCATTTCCGACCAATACCGTAGGTACGCCATCACTATGCTTTGTTTACATTGGGCCAATTAGCATTTAGTAACCCCTCACCCCGCCCTTCAGGTATTTGACTGAATTGTTTCGATTGAAAATAATCGTAACTACAAGTCTGGGCTACGTAGTAGCTATACCTAGTCTGTGGTTTCAGCAATTAACCACAAGAGATGTCACCGCGATAAATTGTGATCATTTTTCTTTATTTTTACTAGCTGCGCCCCGCAGTTTCATTCGCGGATTACTCCTCATAAAATCAGCTATTTGCCAGTGAAACCCCCATCAAAATCAGTCAAGCCACTTCGGAATCCATAGAGAACATATACATACTTACATACTCAGATTACTTTAATAATTTTATAATTAAAAATAATTCAGAATTAATTAATTTTTGTTTCAGGTTACGTTAATTTTCAATTTATGTAATTAATATTTTATATCAGGTTAGTCAAAATTAAACTCAAAAAAAAAAAACATTATCAACAAATATTTATCACAAATTCCTTATTGTACTTGAAGCGACGTAGAAGCGGAATTACACTAGAAATTCATCATTAAAACAGTTTTGAAAATGGACTTCCGCAAAGTTACGCCTGATTCAATCAACTATACTTACATATATACATAGGTACATACATATTACATACATACATATATACATCGTCTTTTATATAAATATATAGATAGATAAATAGCTAATTTGGCCACCTCGCCTTTAAGTGACGTTGCGGTCTACGATAGAGCACGCTTGCTCAGAAGAAACCAATTTACTTCGGATTTGAAAACACCAGATTGTAACTATCGTCACTTTTATGTAGAGAGATGCGAGCATTCCAAACTTTACAGATATATGCAAAGCAAAATTGTGTTTATACGCAAAACCTTAAAATATGAACTCGGTTATAAAATACAGTGTAAGAGCCGTAATAGACAAGTCAACTTGGCTGACGAACCACCGTATGACCAACGGGAAAGAAAGAGAACATTTTCTCTTACTAACTACACAATATCGTGTGCATGGCCACTGGCTATATACTTTGGCAAAGTATGTAAGCTTCCTTTTTCTCCCTACTCGTTGTGCCTCGTTTTTTATGAGTTTCTGTACAAATGCTATCCTACAATTTGGAGTGTATATATAGGGACAGTTGTGCTGTCATATTCCGAGAAGTACCCCATGAATCAGGGTGTCTTCGAATCGCGAGTAAATCGGTTTCTTTTAAGTAAGTGTGCTCCATCATCGCTTAACATCAGGTGAGGTGGTCAAACGCAATCCTATGATTAAATAAATAAAAACCGGCCAAGCGCGAGTCGGACTCGCGCACGAAGGGTTCCGTACCATTATATATAATAACGGCAAAAAACACGTTTTTTGTATGGGAGCCCCTCTTAATTATTAATTTTAATTAAATTATTTATTTTTAAAGTCAATATTTAACCTAATATTCTGTGAATATTTCAAGTGTTTAGCTGTTACCGTTATCAATATCGAGCAAAAAAATCACGTTTGTTGTATGGTAGCCCCCTTAAATATTAATTTTATTCTATTTTTTAGTATTTGTTGTTATAGCGGCAACGGAAATACATCATCTGTGACAACTTCACTTTTCACGACTAAACGAAACAAAATCTTCGTGGTTTTTAACGAAATTTGGCAGGAAGATAGTGTTCATCATGAGGATGGACATAGAGTACTTTCCCCCCATAAATGCGTAAAAACTGGAAAAACGCGGGTAACCTAGTGGGATTCAGCTAGTACCAACTGTATATATCATTGTTTCATTTACCAGTAATTAGTATTTTACGTTTTACCAGACGTAAGGAAATAATTAACAGGTTTTTTCAGACTTCCTGTTATTTGTCGATTGTATACACATCGTGAAAAATGTTTGCTATAATATCATGGACGAAAGTGTACATTTTCCGATCAAAATCTATAGAATTTTAGTAGAATTTCTACCAAATAGACCACAGCGAAGCAGCCAAGTCGTTACATTTTACTGCAGTTAAAAACTAGAAACAAAGTCTAACTGAGATAAAGCTAAAATTTATGATTTTCACAAAAAAACGAAACAATATTTTTCGGTTTATTGCCAAGTGTTCTTTTGTCGTAACTAGTTTAAGTAAAAAAAAACGCTCTGGGAAAGTATTACCTGCAAATAGGATGAAATTCGATATAGGTACTTACTACTACACTACACAAAGTTTTTTTTTTATCTGACACCTGCAGTAGTTCTGTCTGTTTTCAATAGCTATCTTCATCGCTATCGCTGCAAGATTCTTAGGGCCGATTTCACCATTAAAGTGAACGCGATCAACGCAAAACTAAACTGGTATAAAGTGGCTTATTGAGTTCAAAACGTCAATTTAGGTTTCACCAACATAAACTTAACTGAGATCAGTTTATGTTGGTGAAACCCAAATTGACGTTTTGAACTCAATAAGCCACTTTATACCAGTTTAGTTTTGCGTTGATCGCGTTCACTTCCATGGTGAAATCGGTCCTTAGTGTCCGTGTTTTTTTTTTAAGTGTGCGTATTACTTACAGTTTTTGCGTTGAATGGTTTAGCTGTATAGGGAAAAAGTGTATGAAGCATATATGGAGACATTTAAACACGAACAATAATTTCATTATACTAAGGCATATCTCCATTGTTTGCTTAATCTGAGATGTCCACTAACGTGAAATCAGAACAAACGAACAATGCATATCTCCGAGTAATCTGCTGATCCTGTGGCTTTGTCAGATTTAGAGAACTTGAGTTAATTTACCGGGGAAATCGACCGAGAGTCATGTTGTTACGCCTAAACTTTGAATGTAGGCGTGTTGCTTTATACTTTGACCTCTCTTCAAAAGCATATTACACGCAAATAGAATTAGAAACACGTGAAAAACTTGTACGATTTCTATGGAATATTATAAAAGTTCGTAAAGATTAGTCCTATTATATTACCTTACTCCCACATATTCGAGTGCCTATACTCCAGAAAGTTTCTTCGCAGACGAATTCACTTCATGATCTACATTTAGACTTATTGTTTTGCGGTCGAAATAGGTCATCATCATCATTTTTAGTTCGTAATCATCCACGGTTATGCATAGGCCTCTTCTTGTACACCAGTCATCGCTGTATAGGTAGGTATGCTATTCTTGTCCAGGGGCCGTACCGTCACCTATATTTTAGCGATTTAGCTTCTGATAGCGGAAAATCACGAGAACCTTCCTCGTGGAAATTCCAAAAATTCGTACTCAACTATTTAGGTCGTCATTTATGATATGAACTGCCCAAGAATGGAACTCCCTGTCATGCTCCTTGTTTCCTGAGAACTACTATCTTCAAGGCTGGAGTGGAAAGATTTCTTCTAGATTAACGTGTTCTATCCTCGGCCACACCATCGCTTACCTCAGGTGAGTTGGTGGCTAAACGTAGATCTGCTCTATATATTAAAAAACCTAAATGCGCCGATATAAGATTTGAAAATTATTTTGCAAAAGGGGCGAATTAAGGGAGGAAATAAGGGTTGAAAGTTTAATGAAAATCTACCCGTATGAAGTCGTGGTCAACAGTCGCTAGTCTAATATAAAACTAATTATCTTTTACTAAATATTCAGTCAATCATCTACAAATCTTGTTATTCTAATACAGACAAATTGGAATTAATAAATGTATCCACAGTGTAAAACACTTCAAGACTCTGTGGCTCGATGGCCTACCATCCAGTTGTCTAGACTTTAGACGAGACCATGTCTAGACGAGTTACCATCCCCCAAAATGAATTTCCTGAAAATGGCGCGTTGCAGAATCTGCAATAATCAGACCATTTGTAATAATATTGCTAAGAAAATGGATATGCTTAACTAAGCGGCGAAAGCTTCTACGATGACAATTCAGACTTTTATTTCCAATTATATCTTTAATTATTCAGTTAGTAATTTCAATTATTAATATATATATTTTTTTATACCATAGGTGGCAAACAAACAAACGGGCCGCCTGATGGTAAGCAGTCACCGTCGCCTATGGATACTTGTAACACCAGAGGCATCACAAATATGTTGCCGACCCTTTAAGACTCTATTAACTCGCCTTTTGAAGAACCCCATGTTGTAGCTTCTCGGAAACACCGCGGAAGGCAGCTCATTCCACATTTTGCAGGTGTGAGGCAAGAAAGATCGTGTGAATCGCACAGTATGCGATTTCCACTGGTCTATGATATGTGGATGCGCTTATTCAACTAAGTGGAGATGAGTTGAGAAACATAGATCTAAAAAAATGAAAAGTATGTTTACTGAGTTAAAACTGATTCTCTGTGCTGGTATTTACTTTGTGTTATCTATCATAACGTATAAGTATCAATATTGAAAGGCAAAAATGCGTTTAGCAAATTTTACAAGCTTTTATTTAACTTCACATGTTTGTATGTAGGTACGTACCTACATACAAACAAACATGTGGCTGATGATGTGAAACATGATGAGACTATTATTTAGTATTAAGGTATGAAGTTTCAACGCTTGAAAATATATATTTATGATATGGGTTGACTTTGACATAGACTAAGCAGATTCATCATTGTTTAAAGCTTAAGAACTATAAAAGGCTTTATTTTAACTTTTTCGGAAAAATATTTTTAACTTCTTAGTTTAATTTTTTTCAAAGACTAATCAAAGCTTGTTTTAAAAAACTTTTTTGGCGTTTTTATTTCTGGTACTTGTAATGTTTGTTTAGGTCAAATCTTGTAAGCTGAATTAGATCCACTTCCTCTTATCCTACAGAGTTGATTTTTTACATATCTGTTCAGTTCCGATGACAATGCATTCTTGAGACCAGCAACGGGTCGACTTTTTCCCTAATATGGTAAGCATGACCTGAATTGACATCTAGGATTAGTTCCAGATAAAAGAACTTTCAACGGTCAATAGAATAGACGTGAACTGGTGTACTGAGAATTGTTGTGTGTTGTATACGTATTCAATTATGATAAACCATTCTAAGTGTTACCAACAGATGTCTAGGTCTACTGCACTCAAGGTTGGCTCCTAACGAGAGAACTCCTCAGCGGTTAACAGCACAGACACGAAATGTTGTGAAAGTATTATAAAATCATGTATAAAAAATTGGTTTTTTACTATTAATTTATTTTTAATCTCTCATTTTTTCTAGTTTTCGCGCAAGAACCAATTGCTTACGAAGCTAACGAGGTTAGCAACTTGAAATTATAACTCTGAATGCATATTTGTGGCACATGGCATGAAAAGTTTCGATCCACGGGATCCAAGATTAGCCAACGCTGCTGGTGATTAACGAGAGTTAACAAAGTGATATGGATTCCGTTTTTCCTTTTATGGTACGGAACCCTTAAAATCATAATACAGTTGGTCCCCTGTGCACACGAATGAGCCACGTAGGTCGTTCGCGCAGAGAATTCTTTTAGCCATTCAACGCAGGAATACAGCCAGCGTTCTTGGTCAAACGTATCTCAATAGTTAAGAACGGAACCCTTGTTTGTTAACTTTGTAGTTTGGAGCCAATGGGTTCGAATTTTAATCATACAATATTCTTATGTCAAATGAAGTTACTTTGTATTTGTATTTATTATTGTTGTACCCGTACCGGTAATCGTTGGGAACGATACTCTCGAAGTTGTTGACCATTACACCTATCTTGGACAGATTGTTCAGTTAGGTAAGTCCAACTTAGGCAAAGAGGTCGCCCGAAGAATCCAACTCGGATGGGCAGCGTTCGGGAAATTGCGTGACATCTTCTCGTCCAAGATACCACAGTGTCCACAGTGTATGTAATAATGTGCATTGGAGATAAATAACTTTACGCGAGTTTCTAAAGAATAATACAATTTTCGCAAACATCATTATCGTTTACAATAATTACC
The DNA here is from genome assembly GCA_949125355.1 of Agriopis leucophaearia. Lineage (NCBI taxonomy): Eukaryota > Metazoa > Arthropoda > Insecta > Lepidoptera > Geometridae > Agriopis > Agriopis leucophaearia. Next base: position 7,534,540 of record OX421278.1, on the reverse strand, counting down.
CGGCCTAGCTACAAGAAAAAAAGTGAAACGTTTCACCTTAAAAAATGCCTTGTAAAGAGGTTTTTTCGAAAACCAAACTGGCCACCATAAGAACTCAAAAAAAAGAAAACGGTGCGTTTACAAAGAATGTAAAACAAAAGACGGTGTTTATGTAGCCCTGGCTTTTTATTGTCTCGCAGAAGGTGTGAAAAGTAGATAATCTGTGAAAGTGAAAAGTAGTCCGGAATAAAGCCTGTCTTCGTCTTGAGCAGCTTGAACTCTTCGTTTCACTCAGGACTCTATATAACTCCCTCGTTACGCTCAGGTTTCAATATGCCGCCCGCGAGTAAGACACTGCTTTATTCCCTTCGTGCATAATCTACTATTATATTCAATGTTAATCAGGAGAACCTATAAAATCACTGTAAGATACTTTTCACATTGCATTACTAATGATATAACCCCGCTGGGCCCCGGAAGATTGGAGTCGCTCCCGTGACACTTATCTCAAAATCATGTTAGATCCTCCACCGCACAATTCCCGGCTCGTGTTGAATGTTCCCGCAGGAAGAAAGCGGAGTCATTTACAACTCTACCACACTGACATAGAGGTGATAAAACTTCACTGAATCATTGATTACCCTTGACCTATGTTCATACTCGAGTTTGCGGCTCCTTTGTACAAACGAATGGAATTGTAGTCTTTATAGTCTGCATTTATTTACAAAGGACTTCCGAATAACCCTTCCCATGCAAAGTCAATAGAAAGACTTTGTAGTTAGCAAGTATTTATACTATATATGTATGTTTTGATGTTCCCACCTAAAGCCTTAAAATGCTTGCTTTTATAATTATAAATATTGTTTTTGTATTGTTAGTGTTAAAGCCCTAACATGCATGAGGATTTGGTTGACCTCAACCGACGTCTTACCAACGGGAGAGAATGTGAGGGAAATATGTTATTCTCACTCTTTCTCTCCCGTCTCTCCGTAATAAAATAGCCAAATGCCTATTTTATAATTATTGTTTTGTATAATTTTAGCTACAAACCTGAAATTGAAATTTATAAGATGTATCTACCTACTTGTAACTAGGTATACCTTCTTACACCCATACAACTAGAAATAAGCACACGTGGAAACGCACTTTTCTCATTAAAACAAACTGTTATAATAATCTACACAGAAATAATAAAAACATAGAGATAAATAAATCTGTAATTCATCATCATCATTTCAGCCATAGGACGTCCAGAGGCTTCCCCCATCGATTTCCAAAGGGACCGGTTGGAAGCGGCCTGCATCCAGCGTTTTCCTGCTGTCTCTTTTAGGACGTCTGTCCATCTTGTGGGTGGACGTCCTACGCTGCGCTTATCGGTCGCGGTCGCCACTCGAGAACCTTTCGGCCCCATCGGCCATCTGTTCTGCGTGCTGTGTCCTGCCCATTGCCACTTCAACTTGCTAATGCGGTGGGCTATGTCGGTAACTTTAGTTCGTCTACGGATCTCCTCATTTCTGATTCGATCTCGTAGAGAAACCCCGAGCATAGCCCTCTCCATAGCTCGTTGTGCGACTTTGAGCTTGCTAATGAGGCCCATATTGAGAGGATCATATCTGTAATTGCAATATATAAAAAAAATTATCACACATGGCGTCTTAAAATAAGGAGCTGAACACGTTAAGATTTTATAGAATTTTTGTATGTTTGTTTGTCCACGCGCGTCTCCTGAACCACTGGACGGATTTAAATGCTGTTTTCACGAATATGCTTGGCTATGACCAGATTGAAGTATAGGCTATGTTATTTTACGCAAGGGCCGGATTCAGGGAGCAAAAAAGGGTTGAAAGTTTATATGAAAATCTAGGCGTACGAAGTCGCTGGCAAAAGCACTTGTTGTCAATAAAGAATCTTAATCAATCCAGATTTTATTTAAGAGTTGCAACATACTTACTATTATTCCAGTAACGCATTCGTTAATACTTAAAAATAATACATTCAATGAAAAGGTTTGTATAGTTTTAAGACATCGGGCCGAAGAATCCAGCTACAGGCATTTCTAAATCTCGATATATCAATCAACTTGAGAATATCAACAAAAAAGTGAAATTTGCCATAAAATTGCCATAAAACCAAACTTATCCACTTACCGAACTATTCCTCCGTAACTAATCATAAGTTCGCACAAAGGACGGCACTGATATGATATATTATTATATTATCCTTCCTTTTCCCCGCCACTATCCACATTCAATGTGACCGTTGGGTAGGTACTACAATTGTAAGGGTGCGTCTACACGGTGCAAGTAACTAAAGTAAGTAAAAATTCGATCTAAATTACATGCCCTCACCGGCAACAGCTATTACTCTGGTAAGTTTTCAACATTTTTGAAGATAAAAAATAACTGAGTGATAATAATTTAAAAATACCGACTGGCCATTGTCTTTTCTTTGGAATAAAATTGCAAATCCTTTGGAAGTATAGCAATTTTCATGTTGATATTTTATAAGATGGCAGAGGAGATCATTAATATTTTTTTATTTTCACCGATTGTAGACCCGCGAAAATTGAAAAGAAATTATACTATAAAAAAGTTATGGACAATTAAATAACCCGAAAACCGGATACACGGGTGGCACATGTACTAATCCTGTCGTTCATATTTTTTTTATTACAATAGGGTATTTGACTGATTTTACTAAATCATTTTAAATTGTTTGTTACATTAAAATAAAGCAATCTTGTTATTTAATCCTCATAATTTTCAGTATTTGCGTTTTAAATGACGGATCAAAATTCAAATTATTAAACTACCGCGTAAACGCTACCTTTGACATTCATGGGGCCACGTGACATTAGTGACGTCACACATAAACAAACGAGTTAATCTCGCCATACAATTGTTGCCTCTATTTACTTTTCTGTGACGACATAAGGACATTCGGCTAACATAGAGCGTTTGCAGTCAAGTCACGTGATCAGTGAAAAACATATTTTTATTATGTATTTTTCTAGAAATATGGACTTTATTTTTTAGTTTTTTGTAATTAAATACTTTTTGAAAATAATACTCTTCTAGGATTACACCAGTATTAATTATATTTTTAATATAGTCTAATACCCTATTCTACGAGTAACAGTAAATCCTAAAGTGTCGAAGAATCACAGAAAAGGGTAATTTTCTTTTCTGTGGGAACAACACCTTAAATAACTATAAAAAATATTTTGAAAAATATACTTTTTATGTGGACAAAGTACCTAACCACGAACTTTTACTGTTCATCTTATGATTAAGCAAGATAAAAGGCTGGCAACATGTATCTACGTACAAGCGAGATGAGTAGTATTAAGTAGATGCTAAGTAGAGTAGAATACAATATAAAGCAGTCTACGCGAACCGCATATCGCGCAACTTGCGCTGGAGTGTCGGTAGTTTATTAACCTGCAAGTGCCTCAACAAACGCATGTTACCCGCACCGTGTGGAAACGCCCTATCCTGTGGTAGGAAGTTGTCTCTATTATGGCAGAGAGGCTTTGTATCACAAACTTCCTTGTTTCAATTTCCGATGCTAATTGCTGTCGTAGATCAATAGATCCTATCAATTGCTAGCATAAGATTGAACACAGTTTGTGTAAAGACAATAAGGTACGTAATAGACAAATGAGGTCCAATTTAGTAATGGCAATGATTGTTATAAAAATGAAGTGAAATTTATTTTCATTTATAATTGAATGGGCTAAAAAAACAGTTCGTATTTTTTTGTCTTATAAAAAAGCTGACCATAAGCCGTTCACAGAACAAAATTAAAAGTTGTTTAAATAGAGGAAGATATAATATAAGCATTATTCATACTGACACTCACTCAGCGGAAAAAGGACAGAGTACAGCTTCCTGATTCGACCAAAAATTTCAATCGCTTATTAAATCTCAAAATGATGTTAGCCGTTTTTTTATTATGACATAGGTGGCAAACAAGCAGACGGGCAGCCTGACGGTAATCGATCACCGTCGCCAATGGATACCCACAACACCAGGGACGTTACAGGTACGTTGCCGACCCTTAAATACTCTATTAACAGCCTTTTTGAAGAACCCCATATTAAAGCTACTCGGAAATGCCGTAGTAGTAGTATCGAATAGGTCTTCAGAACATTCCCTGTTGTAAATGCGATAAAAGACACAGAGACCCAACTTTGCTGCGCATGCTGAGCGGCTCTAAAGTTCAGTAAGCTTGGGATCGTCGACAATTCTGACAGCTCTACGCTGTAATGCATCAAGTGGCTCTAGCTGAAACTTGAATGCAATTTTTTTTTGGTAATAGGCTTGCGTTTGACCGCCAACTCGCCTGATGTTAAGCGCGATGCGGTCTACGATGGAGCACGCTTGCCCACAAGAAACCGATTCACTCGAGATTTTGAAGACACCCAGATTGTAACCATCGGGGAACACCCATTCCGGCATCGCATTCCACAGACTAGCAGTTCGCACAATAAAAGTGGAATCAAAGCGCTTCGTACGGGTTTTCGGAATATCAACCATGAAGCGGTGTCGATTTTTAGTGCCCGCTCTGGCAGTCCGATAGCAAAATGGGGAGGAGGGAATTAGAACATGCAGATCTGATGCACACTCTCCGAAATGTATCCGATAAAAAACTGATAGACTAGCAACTTTACGCCGATGCTCAAGACTAAGAAGTTTAGTCTGAACCAGGGATTCATTACTGATGAGCCTCTTGGCGCGTCTCTCAATAGACTCCAACGCCCCAAGCTGGTACATAGCTTATCCATCCCAAAGGTGAGAGCAGTACTCCATGCACGACCGAACTTGTGCTTGGTACAGTGTAAGCACCTTCGATAGGATACCCAGCTTTTTGGCAGCCAATTGAGCCTTGTCCTCAATATAGGAGCCAAAGTTGAGGGTAGAAGACGAAGAGAGACGCCCAAAAGCTCAAGTCGGTCTGCTGTCGGAACAGATACATCCCGGAAAGTAGGAGCCAGTAGGAATGGCGTCCTTTTTGCGGAGAACAGACACGCCAGGGTCTTAGCGGCATTGAACTTGACCAGGTTGGCATCGCCCCAATCGGAGACTGCCTTAAGTGACAAGTTGCATGAACTTCGACCATGGCCTCTCGGAGACACTGAATTTGTGGTCCACTGGTTCGTGCATTGGATGTATAGCTACTATTCTACTACTGTGCTGTCAGTTGGGTGCAGAGTATTAAAAAATCAGTATAAGTAGGTAGGTACGTACACGTACCTATTATTACATTTAATTATATATATTCCACTAAGCCCTTCTTGTCAAACAAAAGTGTAAGCCTTCTTGTTATTTTTAACAAATTAAAGACCTGTCCGTAAACTTATTTTATATCATGTTTATAGCAATTGCTATGCTAATTAGGTATGAAACTAAAATGTAAATTAATAGCTCTGATAAAATGTAAATTATTTGTAAATCAGCTTTAGAATGAGTGCGATAATTCGCAAATTCAATTTTATCTATGGTAATTTCAATCTGTTTTGCTTACGAACTCAAAAACAAAGTTGAGAGCGAGTTTTAGCACTTGCAGAGATTTACAACTAGGTACGTATACCTACGCAAGAGCTGGTACCGTCAGTCGCCTGCGCCTGGATTCGCTAGAAGTTTTCTTCCAGTAGTCGATAATATTATGAGAACTTTTTTGAAAAAAACTACCAGGGAATTTTGATGCTAAAATTCATTGTGCGGATTAGTTTTCTTTTTAAAAACGGCATTACTCTACATTTATTCAACTGTTAGAAAAATAACTCAGGCATGTTGGCAAATAACATAGATATCTAGATTTTTACAGTAAGCAAACTTTAATCCTCCAAAATAACTAAAAACTAGGTAAGCGCTGCCATATCTTGTTAAATGATTTCGTAAAAGGCATTCTGATCTGTCACAATACGTGGCAACAGAGTTTCCTCCTCATTTCCGTTCTATTTACTCTTTTTTGTGACATGCACCATTTTCACGGGAAGACTGCACATGTTCACGGGATAATCCCGTAACTAATCATATAACTGTAGTGAACAACCGTGACAGTTTAAAAAAGACAGGTGAATTATTTTGTCTATATAAATAAGTATTCTTAGGTATAATTGCAATGTTATAGAACTTCTCGTCAAGTAAAGCGATTTTTTTTGTCACAATCAATTTACATCATCTTGACCTTATCGAAAAATATCTGTAAACCCTCGGCCTCTCTCAATCACTCTGTGATTGAATATAGCTATTTTTATTTCCAATAATTATAAACCGTCTGAAATTGTTTCGTCACCGAAAATATTCCAAAGCCAACTCGTAACTTATTGTTTGTTCCAAACAAGTTTCTTTCGTTAAAATAATTTAAAACCCTACAACAATTCTTTTTGGGATCTTAATTTCGCAAACGGTTACATTACATAAAAATTACGTACCAAACTTTAGTTTTCTACCCCAGACTCAAAAAAGGGGTGTTATAAGTTTAACGGGGGTATCTCTGTGTGTCTGTTAAAGGCATCGTAGCTCCCACACGGCTGAACCGATTTTGAGCTAGTTTTTTTGTTGTTTAAAAGGTGATTTGATCGTAACTGTTCTTAGCCTTGATTCAGTCAAATCTGTTCAGCCGTTTGAACATTATAAGCTCTTTAATCTCTGAACCTGAATCTATTGACACTCCGTTTATCAAATAAATAATTATTTAATAAAAACCCGACTTCACAAAATTATTATAAAACTGGCAAATCGGTTACTTGGATGATCACATTGTCATATAAGTAACTTTCCTTGTCCTTAAATTTCCCAGATCATTTTAAACTACTGAACCGATTTTGAAAAGAAGAAAAAAACTTTTTTTAAACTGTTTTTGTAGTGTTAGTTTTAGGTTGTATTTTGTTTAGTAAAAAAAAACTTGCCCTATTTTTCAAGACGATTCATATATGATGGAGTTAAGATGTAACAAACACTTAATAAAACGAATTGAGAACTTCTTCCTTTTTCGAAGTCGCTTAAAAGGTAAATAAGTACTGCAAGTCGATTCGTGGTATTGGTTGTATCAAATTGCAATCGTCCTCCCACAGATCAAGTGATTCACGTTTAAAATATTTTGTGTATTATTTTTTTATTTTTTTAGCGATTGTATACTTAATTGTGAATAAAAGAATATGATTAAAAAAGTACTGCAAGTTTTTATCTAATTTGACAGCAAAGATTAATTAAGTTTAATAAGGTGTCTGTCCAATGATGGCTTAACTTTTCATTTTCAACCCCCGGCCCAAACAGAGGGGTGTTTTAAATTTTACGTGTATATTTGTTTATCGTAGCTCCCAAAAGGATGAATCGATTTTATTAAGCTGTTTGTTTGTTTGAAAGGTGACTTAATTGAGCTTTAGCTATGATTTAACAAAATCTGTCCTACCATTTGAAGATTACCAGCTCTTTTATCGGAGGTTTTAATTTTAACTTGTATTTTTATACAATACTAAGCATTTTTATTATTCATCATCAGCCAGAAGACGTCCACTGCTGAACATAGGCCTTCCCCTTTAACCTCCTCACTGAACGACATCCTGCCATCTGCATCCACTGAATGCCCGCGACTCTCACAATGTCGTCGGTCCATCTAGGGGGAGGCCTACCTACCCTGCGTCTTCCGGTTCATGGTCTCCACTGAAGAACCTTTCGTTCCCCATCGGTTGTCAGTTTTTCGAGCGATGTGGCCTAACACTTCAACTTGCAAATTTTAATAGCTATGTGACTGGTTCTTTGGCGAATATCCACGTTCCAGATTCTATCACACAAAGAAATTCCAAGCATAGCTCTCTCCATTGCCCGTTGTGTGACTCTGAGTTTTTCCAAAAGGCCAACAGTTAAGGACCACGTTTCAGTATCATATGTCATCACTGGCAACACACTTATTTATGCATTTTTATTATTAGGTATCTGAATTTTTTTCAGGTCGTACTAAATAAAATATCCTACTAAGGTTAAATTTTTCACATAGCTGATTATCATGTAGGTATTTCATTAACTGACATCCATTCATTCAAGGAATTCTTCGAATCAAGTTATAAAGGGCTAGAATTTGTCTGGGACGTCATAATTTTCCTAGAAAGTAAGTGATTCTGTCTGGAAAACGAGCTAAGGCTCGGACAGGGTGGAATTCAGTGCTAAATTTGGGTTATAAGCTTTGGTACAATATAAAAAAGGTCCACTACGTAATAAAAACTGTGTAAGTTGTGGCTTTTTTGGGACAAAAGCTCATCATTGTTTAAACCTATAGGACAATGTAGGAACATTATTATCAACTTACGTTTCTTCTTTTTAACCCCGATGCAAAAGAGGGGTTAAAAGTTATTAGTAAGTTATAAGTCAAAATAAGTTTAACGTATATATCTGTGTGTCTGTCTGTCACATAGTAACTCCCAAACGGCTTAACGATAATAATTTAGTTTTTATTTATTTGAAATGATATAAGTTTTAGTTTTTTATTACAATAACTTAAACAACATTCCAATAATAAAAAATTATAAAAAAACGATATGTTATTACCTAACTACTAAACTAATCTATTAAACCGCTACCAGTGGGAATCGTCCCCAAAATGCTGGCCCCATTACCACGTTGTATGGCAATGCTCACTCTTTGAGCAAAGTAGAGGCTAGCATTCTGGTCACGAGTTGCATCAACCAGACGTGATGATACATCTTTGAATTTTTTTTTTGGCTCCTGATCCCCACGGGCCCATGGTTTCGACCCCAAAAGGCTCAAAAATGTACCCACTGTCCAAGGTACTATATTTGCGCCTTTTGAGGTCTTCTGCGAAATCAGCCGCCGCGCCAGCCCTACTCAGCGTTCTGGGAAGATGTGACGGCGCAAAGGTGTCTACACAAGTCGCGTCCTACACTAAGGGCCGCCCCATCTTCCACGGAATCAGAGTCATCCCGTCCGGTCTTTTACCGTCGTCATGTACAAGGCCGGTCGGCTCAAGAACGGCCGCGCAGTTGGCGGTGGTAAAAACACGGCGGATGATATCGTTAAGGCTGGCATGACGGGGGATCCTACCTGCACTCCTTGTGCATGAAAGCCCGTGGTAGCCGAACTGGTCGACAGGAACGCCACACTGGCAGCGGTGTGGACCACAGCAAGAAATGTGAAATGTGCCTTGATCAGGTGTGATCGCAGAGTTGATTTAAAAAAATCTGCTCAGCCATTTGAAAATTATTATCAGCCCAATTATCTGGGTTAAAAAAATATATTTTACTATTCTATTTATACTTGTTTCCTCGTTTTCTTATAATATAGATACTTATCATAAAAGTTCGCTTTAATAAAGACGCAGTTAGCATGCGAATGGGCTCTAGAACAATTTAGACGCATCGCATTTTATCAGACTCAATAGCATTTTGTCCTTAGCTTAGAAATAACTCTGGAAACCTTCCACGATTTATAAACGACTTGCTGCTATCCCTGGGTTACCCTCTCACTATCAGCACTAATCAATCTATGTGTGTTACTTGTAGACTATCTTGAAGCTTTACACTAATTGAGGAGAGTAAAAGGGAAAACAAATGCTAGAAACCTTTATACAGGCACATAAATACCATCAAAGTGATGGAATACGATGCTTTACTGTAATGCTAAGGGTCTTCGATTAAGCCTTTAAATACAGCCATACGTAGGTAATTGTACTACTGGCACCAAGTCACAAGATTCTACATTTTATTGGTCACAACGTCGTCGCCGACTTTTACGTTACAACATCGAAGTGCTTTTAGAACAGGGTTTCTGCCAAAGCTAACTCACTCGATTTTTTTTAAAGAAAAATTACTGTGGGAATTAAAAAAAACGACTGGGAGTTATCTTGTACATTGGTTGTTTGTAACATTAGATTTTTTTGGAATTTTATATAGCTCTCTACAACTGTGTTGTCATCTGCCTACCCAAAGGTTTAGGAAGATCATTGATGCGCAGCAGGAAAAACGTTGCAGAGAGCACTGGCCCTTGAAGGACACCGGTATTAATTGTCATTCGAATGGACGAACAGCCATCAATTACCACTTGAATCGTTCTCAGGAAGTCCGATATCCACTCGACGAAACCGGAGAACAAGCCAAACGAGGGGAGCTTGCTAATAATAAGCCAGGAACACGGAAGCCGTAATGCGAAACCCTGTCAAAGCCTTCAAGATTTCGAGGGAAATGGCAAGCACTTACCTGTATTTACCGATGGCCTGACTGCAGTTGTAAGTGGCTTACGCTAGAATATTCTCAGTAGACCGATTAATCTGTATTGCCGATCACTGAGTAGATTATAAGCTTCCAGGTGAGCCAGGAACCTGTTGTTGAGGACACGTTCCATAGTCTTGCAGAGAACGGACATAAACGAAAGTTGACAGGGACGGCATGACTACACAGACACAGGTTCCACGGTTGCAAGTTTCCACGATTTCGGCACTTCAATATTATTTTGAATGTGCTAAAGATGTAGCGCTGGACGGGAAGCGGGTCTTAATGTGTTGTATACTGTAACATCGATCATAAAGTATGGTTCCTTACGAATCTTTGTATAAAAAATGCGAGACTCCTAATGCTATGTGCTTAACTAAGCATTGCAGTACTGAACTTTTATTATTATAATACGTACTTCTAATACTTTACGAAATCAGAAAAGTATATTCGTTCAGAGCTCAGTTGCTAAGGTTGCCCCATAAAATGCAACATAAACAACGGCCGATAAACCCGACAATATTACCACCCGTAATAATTTAATCCATTTATATAATTTAGTAGACGGTGTGGAAAACGTTAAAGATTTTAGAGGAACATTAACACAGTTTAATTAGTTTTTACGGAGTGCAACCTCAATGGTTCTTGAGAGTTTGGTACTGAAGCGAAACTTTATAGAGATACATAAAAACTGTGTGTGACGTTTGGGAATGGTAGGTTTTATTAATAGAACCTAAGATGCATGATCATCATATTGTAGTAGCCTTAAGATTTCGTTCAAGGCACACTCCATGTAACAAATTTTCTTTTTTTATGGGAAAATCAAGAGCTCGAAACTGTCCTGTTTATAACGTCATAAATGATATAATTGTATCACATTATTATGGAGTGTGCCATATTCGAAGAACTGCTCTAAGCAATCAACCAGTACCTAAGCTACAAATTAGGTTACTGTAACAGCTTTCTGGTCGAACCTCCTTCAGACTCAGCCAGAATGCTATAGTAATGCAGATTAGTAGATAGAAATTAAAACAATGTAAATTATCATAATTCGAGCGGCGAATTTGCATGTGCGAAAAAGCTCTTTAAGTTTGAATATAAAAAGACAGAACCTATAAACATTAGGGTAAACAATACACATGTTCTAGAACGGTGCATGACGACAAATCAGCAAATATTAATAATCAGCTATTATTACATTAAAAAAAATGTAGCTTGGGGCGCCCTGATACTTGATTGAGTGACGATATACGTAAGGCTGAAAGATGAAAAGTCGAAGATCAGGCTAAGTGGTGAGTTTTGGGTGAGGCTCAAATCAGACAAACAAGGGAGATATATTATGGTAAGGTGGTGTGGTGGCTGTGAACACATCTAGCCTAAATCAGGCTTGATGCCCTTAGTCGAACTTACCCAGCAGACTACTTTGTCGCTCTTTTTAACTGATTTCCAAAAAGGAGGAGGTTATCAATTAGACTGTTTTGTTTAATGTTTGTTAACATTGTATGAACCGATTTTGAGGATTCTTTTTTTTAATTTAAAAGCGTGTGCTTCCAGTGTGGTCCAGTTCTGTCATTTATATGAAGTCGTTTTTTTATATTGATAATTATTTGCATGTGGACTATTAGTTCTTTGGTGTTGCTACAGGTTTCTTAGTGTGCGTGAGAGATGAGTATGTAAGTAACAGTACAATTTTTACGTTAGGCGGTTTAGTGATATACTCGTTGTGATTTTTTAAGGAAAATTGAGACATTTGAACGCGTACGATAATTGTACTACTACAGCATACCTCCCTAGTTCGTCCGATCTGAAGAGAGGCCTAAACTTCAGCAGTTGACTAAGATAGGCTGATTATGATGATAAGGTTTCAACAAAGTGATACAGCTTAAGACAACTAATACAGTACAGGGGCCTTACAGCTACCTCTTAACGCAGACTCGAAACAGCCCTGAAATAGTGCGAAATAGTGTGTGTGCAAAGTGCAGTGTGCGGTCGCGTAACTTTTTGCAATCCCCTAAACGGAATCGCTTAAAAAGGTAGCCGTAAGGCTTACCCTTAACCCGTAAGGCCTTAAGTAATACTAATTATGAATCATAATTAAGAAGAGCTGCCTACACAACACGGTCGGGTGCGAAAAGCGTAGGCAGGTACTTAATTGAGTATTATGTATTCTGTGACTTAGTTTCTACTAGTTTTACAAAATGGTCTGTGTGTCTGATGGTGAAAAGCCACACTGGATGTTCGTTCGGTTAGATAACGGATAATTTCGTGGATGTCGTTTAACTCGTTATTTTAAATACAAACTTTTCAAACACTTCGTTAAGTGCGGAACTGATATTTTTCACGCGACCTGTTTAAACCTGCGTTTCTGACGGGGGCAAAAAATTAATGCCAATGAAGACCTCTTCAGACTGCGCTATAATTGGCGACGCGAAGGCCTTAAAGTCTAAGGCAACAAATCGGTATTTCAAAGTATGATTTTGAGTTTGTATGTTTATATAATTATATTACTAGTGCTGTTGCCCGCGACTTCGTACGCGTTGATTTTCATATAAAATTTCAACCCTTTTTTCCTCCCTTAATCCGGCCCTTGCGTAAAATAGCTAAGCATATATGTGAAAACCGCATTTAAATCTGTCTAGTGGTTTAGGAAATGTGCGTGGACAAACAAACAAACAGACAAAACTAAATATGACAGTTCTAAAAACTGTCATATTGTGATCAGCTGCTTATTTTAAGTGGCCTTGTGTTTTTTTTATACTTATTTCGGAATTACAGATTTTTATATCTCTACGATTTTATTAAATTTATAGATAAATACATACATATAGATGGATTCATTGGACAATAACTTAAGTTGACCCGATCTTTATAAAATTCGTAAATTATTTATTTATTTTATTTTATTATTACTCACTCATAACAAGTCACTGGACTTATACAGATATAGTAACACGTTAGTAATTTTGCTCGATCCCATCACCCAAAACAATGAGCCCAGAACATGGCTTAAACAAAACAAGCTTGGGTTAATTTATTAACTGTATAGATACACTTCAACACACCTACAATATACTATGTTATTAGGTACCTTAGAAACACGAATGACTATAGTAAGCATACCTATAAATAAAAATGTGTATGCTGTCTGCCTTCAAAATGCATAACGGCCAACTCTTTTGTTCCATGTAGTACGTAGAGAGATTTATTGGGCGCAGGGCGCAATATACAAGCAATAAAAAATGCTCAGTAAGCAATTTTGAAAACAACAGCTATTTTGTTTATATGACACGGGGATTACTCACGTATTATTAAGCCGGTTATTCCGACTAAAGTTTACCCGCTGCAACCGCTGTGGTGCAAAGCGAGATGCAGCCGCGCGCACGCATTCACCTCTAAAAAGATCGCTGAATGCGGTTGAAAATGTAGTCAGAGTAACCGGCTTAATCATACGTTAGTTATTAGTAGTAGTTTAGTTAGTCATATAAAAAAATGTGAATACGACTCCAGTTTCCATATTAGGTACAACAGCTATTATTTGCGCGTTTGTTATTTTCATAATACATCTTTATTACCTACTTATGACGATATACCTGTTTATTACAACAATTTGGAATTCCCATAAGTCATAAGTAATTTATTGGTAAAATAGCAATTTACAAGTCAATAGAATTTCTCTTTGGAGAGAAAATATAACATAATTCTCGAATATTAATATAAAAATATATTAATTAATTAATAGAATAAATAAAAAATGTTATGTACTAAAGCAAACAATAATAATGATAAACATGTCAAAGAATTTGTAAAAATTATAGTTACAGTTACATTAATATGTCAAGTTTATATTTAGGGGTTAGAACACAGAGTAGGTAGGTATAGCTACAACGGTTAACTTAGTTTAATTTTGGTCACGTCAGAGTACTTGAGCCTAATATTATGGTATTGTCATACCATAATATTAGGTATAGCTGATATTATAAAACCGAAAGTAACATTGTCTCTGTCTGTTTGTTCGCTTTTTTTGTCTACACAGCAGTCGATCTAATTGAAATTTGGCAGGAACGTTTTTTTTTAGCTTGGCTTAATGTAAACGGATATAGGGTATACCCCCCCCCCCCCTCTCACCGAGCCCCCAAAAATGCGGGAAAACTGGAAAATAACGGGTATTACCGCGGGATTCCGCTAGTGTAAAATAAATGACATTGTTAATTATTTTATAAGAAAATATTACCCGCTTTACTTAGAAACTTAGAGCAACACGGGATGGGTTCGCCCACGACTCGGTAGTCACGTTGCTTTGAGGATTGTTCTGTCAACTTTTTGCTGGCGAAATTTATTGTCAAGCGGGTAAAACGAAAGCAATTTTAACCATTGATTAACTTTACTAACGTTTCTATGTAAGACAGTTAGGGCCTTACTTTAAAACGTTACTCAAGTTGATCTATGCTTAAAAATGCTCTCTCATCTTCTCGCTGACGGTAATGGTCACACGCAAAAACGAGACAGCGCAATTTTAAGCATAGATTCACTTGAGTAATGTTTTTAAGTAAGGATGATAATGTGCACTGAAATATAAAACAAAACTTTAGTTCTATTTAAATGCTTAGATTTTATCGTAGAATCGTAGCTACGTAGCTTAGCTCTACGCCGTAGAGCTTTGCAACATACTTGCTAGACGTATGCATATTTCTCGGGTTCGTCTAAAAAATTGTAGAGCATTTAAAAATTCCACCAACCCCATTCCCTAAAAGCAATAACATGTTAAAGTGAAACAGATGGAATTAAGACGTTCTAACGCCGATATCAAGTTTAGCTCCCGACGGCCGAAGCCGCTCCGCGGATCTTAAATAGGTGAGGGAGATGTAGATACAGAATTGTTGGACGTGGCAGGGCTTAGTAGGCTGGAAATGACGCGCTAGTCCGCAAAGATTAGTTTATTTTGAGATTTGGTTTATTAGATTTATCCATCACCACAATCTCTTCTTCAAGACGAATTTTAACACTTGAACGTTGTAGACGGAACTGGGGCCTTACGCCCAACTCTAAACCAAGGATGATTTCAACTAGGTCGATGTCTAAACTCAAGCCCGAATAGTTGCAGTTTGCAAAATCACGCTAACGCGAACCTTAACGCGCTGAGATACGGTTTGCGGGTGCTTGCTGGGATCATCAACTTTTTCATTTTAAAGGCTAAAATGATTATTACACCCGAACTCTCGCTTTGACATTTAAATGAAAGTGGCATTTCTTTATTTAGATTTATCGTATCATGAACTTTATGACATTTATACTATTGAAAAAAATGTTTAGGTATCTAGTTATGACAATGCGATCTACAATAGATTTCATTCTTAGAATACTTACACTCGGTCCAATTTTTTTGCAGTAGGATTTTAAAGGCAAATTGGAACCGTAAATTCTGATTACGTTTTTTGAACTTAACATTGTAGCTGGTATAGTTAATAGATTAAATCGACATAATGTTACTTTATTTTTGTTGCTGTTGATCTTACCTAAATCAAGAAAAAAACAACATCGCCTCCTCTCAGTCCCATCAAAAGGAATTTATTGAAAAAGTTTCAACTCCTTGGATTTCACGTCAACAGTGGAAAGCAGTTTTGGGACCCATGACTCCCACGTACAATATACCTACATATTCATGAGGGAATACACTTTATGAGCATGTACTTAGGTGTGGGATGTGGCATTATTTATCTGTGAGCAGGTTGGTGCAGTCCTCTAAATGTCCTCGACTCTTTTAATCGTGCCAAAGTTTTCATATACGTACGCCTGTCTCGCAGACGTATAATAGTAGGCACCTTGTCACGTTCTCGCTCAAAAAAGTGATGACAAGATTTTGTCGCGGTGCGCATGCTAGCCCGGATGGACCACCGGAGGACGTGCCGCAGCGTCATATTAGTACACGGTGAAAGTACTGGGATCCCCAAGCCGCCTGCCACGCGTGGGGATTCTGGCAACACCCCTCTCTAAGAGGGAGACCTTAATTTGACAGTGGACGTTTACTGGCTTATGACGCGATGTGTGTGAAACATTTGATCTCAATTGCAAAAGTTATTCAGATAGGAACGTACCTATATAACCTGTACCTAACGTAACCTGTTTTTAGAGAAAGAAGTTATTCGTTGTCACATCAAAGAAGGTCCGCGGGAACACAAATGTACAATGTTTTTGCCCGGACTTCACGCAGAAAAAGCCACAATTCTAAGCGCTTCTCTCGCATAGCTATAGTTCGTTGTCACAGCATAAAGAACCATTGCTATGACAACTGAGTGCACACATACTTCTATTTTGTGGCACATATTATCCGTGCCATCTATCTAATATTCCACGATTTTTTTCGTCATATACTAAGGTGGGGTTTAGACCTCCAAAACCGCCCTCTTATATACGCTCATGGGTACTTAATTATATAGTTACTTACCTGCTAGGGGCGTATGTGCCTAATATTAGGTAAAGGATGATATCTGGTTAAGTAAATTTTTGTTTAATGCTAAAACATAGGAACCTAATCAAATATTGTATTGTATTTATATATATCTACATAATATTTTGTGCCTAGGCAGTAAAACTTCAAGGCATACAAATATTTTTAATTTCAATATTTCCTCCAACTGGAACACCCGATCAATTAAACTCATATAGATGAGCGAAAAACTGAAGTTATTTTTAGATCGGTGTAACCCAACCCTGCTTAAAATTCTCTTACCCGTTCTAAGGCAGCCAGTAGGTAGATACAGCTAATAAGACCTATGCCTATGATGATATTTATTATTATCTATTTTTACTAGACTAATATTATACGGAGTGATCTTTTAGACGACATACTCGAGGATTACATTGTATGTCATCATTGCGGAAAAAAACCCACCTTTGTTCCTTACATTTCGTCGAGTGTTAATAACACTTTTCTATGGACCAACTGACTTTTTCTCGCGATTTCAGGGTTGGTTCCATACCCAGTTGTTTATAATGATGGCTGAGACACACCCGGTATATGTTCACGTTTTTTTTATGGCTTTGCTCATCATGCAGGAATTCAATCCCACAAGATACATTACCACATATTACCAACTAAAAATTCTAAATAATAATTATTATAGTAACAAAAGTGGTCTATAGGTTGGTCCCTTAGTAAAAGTTGTTTTTAATGATAAGTAATAATGGACCCCTTTCAGCTTTAGTACATCTTTTTCTCGTAAACCTGTAGCTATATCCCTAAATACACGCTTATATGCCTCTGTAAAACAACAAAGCTATTAAGAGTTCCACTACCTCTCGGTTCCATCATCAGAACCTCGTCACCAAGTGAAATGGATGGGGAAAAAAACAAACCAAATGATCCAAACTCGAGGGGTTTACTAGTAACCATAAGTAAGTGCCACTACCCACCACCATCATCAGATCAGTTTGACAGTAAATACTTGCAAAGATATACTCGCAAAGTTTCAAATCGATAGGACAATTAAAAATAGGTTGGTAAACAATTATTGGAAGTTGATTTTAATCAAATTCCAAGAATTATTTACATTGTTAGGGAAGGATTAGATACCGATCTCAGAAATGAAAGCGTGATTCGTACCTACGATTCGTAAGGATTTTATTGAATGAAGCGAAATTATAGGTTACACAGAGATTTGACATCTTATATCTCGGGGTGACGAGCGTAGTGCATTGCCATCCAGGGTTTTGAACTGTGGAAGTTCAAAATTCTGAGTGGCGTTGAGCTGTTATGGGCAAGCGTGAAGAGCCTCAGGCGAGCGACTTCGCTCGTCTCGTCACTCAGTATCATAAAAAAAGAACAACGAGTGTTTTAAATGTATGTTTTTCAAACTTCGATGTGGCCATTTGAATATACTTAGTATGCAACATACGTTATACATTTTTCATTCTCTTTTTTAATGTTAAGTTAGTTTAGGGCCGATTTTTGAATCCAGAGTTAAATGGTCAGATATTTAACAAATATTTAATTAAGATGGGCTCAATAGTTACTTATAATTATATTCAATCCTCTTTGGACCTCTAGATCTGCTTAACCTATAGTTTGAATAGTAGCTAAGATATACCTAGTTTGTTTGAGGCCCTCAGTGAGTCGGTTATTTTTTGTGCGATAATTTTTTCTAATCTGTACGGCCAAAGATTGGAACAACCTGCCGGCTTCCTTGTTTCCTGAGAGATATAATCTGGGCCTTTTCAAGACAAGAGTGAATAGGTATCTTCTTAGTCTGCGTGCTTCTCCTTCGACCACATCGTCGCTAACCAAAAGGCGAGTTGGTGGACTTATTCGCGATAAAAAAAAAGATAAATTATAGTGTATTGTAAAAAGTAGATACAGGCTCGAGATCTGATGACGAAATTAAAGGAAGAAGAAAACCTTAAAAAGTATTTAAGCTATCAGGCGAGATGGCGGTCATCCGCAACATTATTTACGAGAAAAAAAAACGCAATCTTTCGATGATGCTACTGTTTTCATAGACATTCCGTCTTTCGATCTTAAAGAGAAAAAAGAGCCATCCCTTCTTAAGCTGCCAGACTTCAATTAAGATGCGTAATGAAGTTAAGGCCTTGCTCAATGCGAACCCAACTTTCCGAATGTCTTATTTGTCCTTACCCTTGAATTAATGTAACCTCGGATTACGCGAAATTACCTAAGTACACAAAAACCAGATGTTAGTACCGACATCCTGGATATAATAACTTACTTGTCCTATTTACAGGGTAAGCTGGCTTGACATTGAAAAATGATCAGTTTAACTGGTGTAATAATTGTAGGATTCAAAGTGTGTAGCTTTGGTGTTCCAAAGAAAATCTACCAAAATTTGTTTACTAAATTGCCTACGAATTGGCTATTCCACTAGTCCCAACCAACGTATGTCTGGGGGGATACCATATTCTAAGTGATATCCTAATCATCTGATTTTAGATGCCGACGGCATTTTTTCGACACAAGCCTAGCTAAGTCACGGTATACATATTAGTACAAGTAGTTCTCAAATCCGGATATTGATTAAATATCGTAAGTTTATATGACTTGGGTATATTAAAATAACAACTTGTGTATAACCTACCAATCCTACCATGTAAAGCACACTGTCCTGTGGCATCTCAGAAAAAATAAATAAATCTACTTTATTTTCGTTAAAAGTTAGGTATTGTATATACTTTTGAATTTATCCAGCTCAAAGTAGTGAAAAATTTGGCGTTGCGAACTATAACTATATCAAAATGTGACATCAACAACTTTATTTCCGTTATAGGTACCTATTGTATATACTTTTAAGTTTTTCCAGCTCAAAGTAGTGAAAAATTCGGCGTTGAGATTTTTAGGGGAATGCCACCGGGCAGTGTGGCCATCAGGGACTGGAGAAGTGACCCGTTTACCTACATACAGTGGCGTAGCTATCGGAGGGCTAGGCGGTGCCGTGCACCGGGGCCCTCAAGCTCAGGGTGCCCTCGGACCCTGAACAGCAAACCTCAAACCTTGCAAAAAATACCCTTCATACACATTCATGTAATACCTAAGTAGCTTTAAGCACAATAAAGAGCTGATGATAAAGTAGCTTTTTACATTTAAAGTATTTATATTTTTACATAATAAAACCTAACCCAGTTTAGATAGGGCCCCATTTATTTGCACCGGGGCCTTTGGTTACCTAGCTACGCCACTGCCTACATACTTTCACGAGCATGCTCACTTTCCTGCTCACTGTCGCGGAAGTGGGCTCAATGTAAACCAATAGCTACACTGTATGTGACAAGTTATGTGACTTACCAATGTCCCGCAGGGCACAATCTATCAATACCCGTCAGTGTAGCGTCCGGTCCGGAGTGAATGATCGCTGATGACGATGCAACGAGGCGGGGCGGCGGCGGCGTCGCATCTGTCTGTCACAGCACGATGTGTCATGTCGCAGCGCTCGCTTCAGCGCTTCACGATGGATGCCTGCCATTTATGGAGTGTGAGGTGTCACGTCGTTTTGTTATACGAGGTATCTATAGCTACCTTATAGCACGGTCCCCACAGTCTCCGAAGAGATGCGGGTTCTCTCTGCATTTTACAGCTTGTTTTTCAAAGATCATTTTGGTCACATTCATAGCTATAGAAATCCCATATTTTATCAGAAAACTCATTATAGAAAAATGTGATGTACCTACCTACCTACTTAATTAAATATACGTCTCAGACCATACAAACAAGGGAGATATGGTAAGGTGAAGTGTACGAGCGCATCTGGCCAGAAACCAGCTTGATTCCTTTAATCGATCTTTAGTTAGTTTTTTGAAGTCGCTACAAGTTTCTTAGTGTGCGTGAAAAATGATTAATTGAGCCGTATATTTTTTTATGTAAAATTGAGACATTTGAACAAGAGCTATAATTTTATTAAGGCATATCTCATTTGTTTGTCTGATCTGAGATGTACGTAGAAAAAAAAATGCTCAATTCAGTGACGCAGATAATTCCAAAACTGCATAGTTATACCTAACTATGCAGTTTTGGAATTATCTTGGAGAAATAACGTCGCATGAAATTCTAAGACGCATCCTTCGTCCTATTCTTATGAGAATACCTATTACAACCTAACCATTTTCTGCGTCTGTTTTCATGTACATACTACGTCAAATTTTTCCTATCATTGGTTTTCCAGACATGTTTTCGATAAATATATGTAATAAACTACACTAGACATACATGCCACGATATTTTACTAAAGACAATAACGTGTTACATTTTAGAATTCTACAGATTAACACAGAACGGTTACCAAGCCGAAAGGAGGTCATTGTTGTCATCATTATAAACATTAACTGGGTACCAACCCGCAATCGCAAATACCTACTCAATTATTCATTGATATACAAACATAGATGTTGGTTCTGGACTAGTACAAGATTCACGAAAAACAGTATCCTGAGTTTACCTATAGGTAGGTAGGTACTTTAGATAGAAATAATAACAAAAACTTTAAGTATATCGTTAAAACGTTGTCTAAAACAATTTAGCTTGTAATAAATGTAGACTATACTCGGTCTAAGCATGTATTTGCTCTGACAACTGCAATAACATTGTAAAATAACTGGCCAAGTGCGAGTCGGACTCGCGCACGAAGGGTTCCGCACCATTATCTAAAAACGGCAAAATAATCATGTTTGTTATATGGGAGCCCCCCTTAAATATTTGTTTTATTTTAATTTAAGTATTTATTTTTAAAGTGAAGATATACCTAAATATTCTGTGAATATTTCAAGTGTCTAACTATCACGGTTCATGAGATACAGCCTGGTGACAGACGGACAGACGGCCGGGCGGAGCCTTAGTAATAGGGTCCCGTTTTACCCTTTGGGTACGAAACCCTAAAAAGTTGAATCACATTATCAGCCATCAATGTCCCCTGCTGAACAAAGGCCTTCCTCTCAGAGGGGTTTTGCCATAACCCCCACGCCTGGCTTGGGGATCGGGAAAAGCTGAATAATACCACATAATACCTAATATTTTCTATTAATATTTCACTGAATTATCGCTAATAAGTCCTCGTTCGAACCACCAACTCGCTTGTTGCTAAACGACGATGTGTTATAGCAAATAATTGCTTGGACCGAGTTAAAATGCACAGATTAATATAATAAATACTCTATGGTTTAGTCTACTTTTGGTATGGCAATTTTTGAAAGCTGATATTTAGTTTTAAATATCTTTGACCACACTTTACAAATATGAAACAGCAGATTTTTTTGCGATTTAAGGATCAGTCCTGTTGTAAAAATTGACCATAATGACAATTACAATGACCTCCCTTCGGTTTAGTACCACCGTTCCGTGTAACCCTGTATTTATAAGCTATAACATACGTAAGCATGTCACCTTTAGTAACCTTTATAAGAAAGTTATAGAGTAGGGATCAACTTCTTAGTTCTAAGCGCGTTAAGAACATCGTAGGTAGGTAACCCTGACTGATCTTAAATAATTGAATAAACTTCTCACCACCCTCGAAGTCCCTTTAACTCAGTTAGGTACTCTGATTACTCTTTTCTTAGGGATCGTCCATTAATCAAGCGAGACTCGAATGGGGGGAGGGGGGTTTAGGAAAAAATCTCGAAATATCACAAGGGTTGTAGATATCACGTTTATTTATTTTTCCTTGAACACGCGATTTCTAATTAATCAGTGTTTAATTATGCAGAATTAATTTAGATTATACCTGTATTTAAAGATAATATTCGGATTTTTTAAATGATACTTTGTACCAACATAAAAACATTACGTGTTACACGTGATTTTGGAGGATTAGTCTAAAAACCTCACACGTATTACCAGGGGGAAGGGGCGTTAAAAAGTTGCAAAAAAATATCATGTGATTAATGGACGACCCCTTAGAAGGTGATTGAATTAAAAACAGTGTTACCGACAATAATTTATTTTAAATTCATGGCAAATAATATTAGATGGCGTCATTTCGATCAATGCAAAGCATTTGTTCAGAAAGTCATTCATAGACCGATTTATTGTATAGATTACGAAGATGCTTGGCAAAATTCCCAATTTTAAGTTTACAGACACTTAACATTATTTAACTTCAACTTAACATTATTTAGGAAGTTGCTTCGTTAAAAGTTGGAAGCGTTTGTTAGATAAACGCTCCCATTGTGTTTACGTTAAGTTCAAACCAGAAGCAAGAATTCAAAAAGGTAAACTGCTGTTTACAAGGTAAACCGGACTTATTAGGTAGGTATCTACATACCTAATACGTAGAAATATATTTCCTTAATAATTGATTGATGCAAAAACAACAAAAACATTGCATAGCTCGCTTAGGTTTATGATTTGCACAACTTTGCATAGAATGAGTTGATTCAAACATTCCCTGCATTATACTCGAGATAATTTGAATGCCTTCCATAACTTCCTTTGAATTCGTTCCAATTCGTCGTAGTTCAGCTATGTCCTGAATAAATTAAAAAGTCCTTCAACTTTTGTTTATAACGTTCCTTACCTACCTAATAAAAGGTACTTATCGGAAAATTCCACAAGGATCTGTTTTCGTATTATCACTCTGCAGAATGAAATATTGCATTCGACAAGCTTTCGTCTAATTTACAACGTCCAATATAACTCCTATTGTCTGTAGATAATAAATCAAATTAGATTGTTATTTGTTTGATGAGTAACAAGGTAAATGGCCTGATAGGTGTTTATTTTCAGAGTCAATTCCTAAGGCCAGAATGAAACATGACACGATAAATATTGCATACTTACGAATTTGTGTTTTTGCATTCTAGTCAAATACTCGTTTGTTACAAGTTACGGGGCGGTAGTCATTAAACCGAAAGGAAGTCGTTACAACTTTTAGTAACACAGAAATCGCGGAAAAAATCTTGTGTTCGATACAAAAATGTCATTCTCATTCGACGTATGGAACCGCTGGCTTTTTTACGCGATTACAGGGTTGGTCCCATAGTAAAAAGGTTTACCTTATTTCGGCTTTTACCACTGTCCCGCGTAATTTTAATTTTATTATAAAAGCGAAAGTATTTGTTGGTTTAATAAAAAAAATGTGAAGAAAATTATTTTTCCCATACATTTTGTATGGAACCAGTATGGAACAGCAATAAATGAAGCCTATTATACATTCACATTACATCATAGAAAAAAAGAAAGTGTCATCTAAGTCAAAGGAGGTTACTGTCGCTACCAAGGAGGTTGCTTCAGGGAGGTATATAATGCAGGTGAAACCGCGGGGCGTAGCTACTTTATTCTATTTTCAAATGTGTCTGAAAGTCATCGACTATCCTCGTATATATTGGGTATCTATACCAGAATCACGTACAAAAATCTGTTTGCTAATTGAGTACCATTGCAAAGTACATGTTCGGAAAGCTAATTCTGATTATGAGACGTGTAATAATTTCAAAGCGACATAAAGAAAAAGACATTAATAATAATTTCAGACATCTAAGATAGCTAGAAAAAATATTTAAAAGCCGAGCATAATTTGAGTTCGAGAGATTTATTTTTAAATTTGCTTTCACATTGGTCGAAACAACGACTTTATCCAGTCTTAATATAACATATAATAAAACTATAATTACTTAACTAATATTTACAACAATATTCTGAAGCAACAATGCAAAAACCATGATTTATGATGAATGATTTAGATTCAAAATTGACTACACTAAAGGCCGATTTTTCAATCCTTAGTTAAAGATTCAGATAGGATTTATTCCATTGATAGCATTATTTCGAATTTTTCAATAGTCAGAGGTTATCTGCGAAGTAAAACCTGTAAATTTATTGATTTTTTAACTATCTGACCGTTTAACTGCGGATTGAAAAATCGGCCCTGAAACAACTAAACTTCGGCCGCGTTTTCGGCCTCAGCGGGCGGCGGGCGAGAGCGAAGGCAACATTGGCGACATAATGATCCAATCAGCATGATTTTATAACATGGAACCGCTCATATATTATTTACCACATTAGGACCACAATCTCGCTTAATAGGAAGCGCTGATATGGTCGAAGATGTAGCATGCTTGCCTAAGATATACCTATTCACTTTGGATTCTACCTGTTCAGATAGACAGACGAAGAAGGAAAGTACTCTGCACCTCTGCTGTTCTAATCAAAAATATGTTTAGGAAACGCTTAATGCTTCTGAACGGACGATGTAGTGTGATAGTGGCTTCTAGTCCGGGTCTTTATCGTTAAACACCTGGTACGATGTAGAAATAATACATAAAAAAATGTATTCAACGGTTTTTTTTTTTTTATTATTATGTGATGGGCTAGCCTTTGGCTTCAACTCGCCTAATGGAAAGTGACAATGTCTACAGAAATGGTGACTCTGCCTATTCTCACTTGACCAAGGTTGTACTTTATAGAAAACACCGAGGCGGGCAGTGCTTTCCATTCCTTCGCAGTTCACTGTGACACTCGCACTGGCTACGCTGCCCGCTATGCTAAAAACGCGGCCTTCTAGCATAATTACGTAAAACACGTGCCAGTGTATAATACATTATTTTAAATGTGCAAAAAATAGGCCATAATGGACAAATGATTAAAATACATTTGTTCCAAAATTGATGAATTGATGTATTCGTTTTATTAAAATTGATTTTAGGCTTTACTTAATAACGT
Organism: Agriopis leucophaearia; assembly: GCA_949125355.1. Lineage (NCBI taxonomy): Eukaryota > Metazoa > Arthropoda > Insecta > Lepidoptera > Geometridae > Agriopis > Agriopis leucophaearia. Next base: position 7,509,182 of record OX421278.1, on the reverse strand, counting down.
TACATGCCTGCTTATGTTAAGCAATGCTTAAAATTGATGTCAACTTCTCGCTGACGGAAATTGTCACACATGAACACGAGACGGAGCAATTTTAAGCAATGCTTAACTTAAGTAACGTTTATAAGTAAGGCCATTTATTTTTTGATACATAAATAATAACTACAGAGACTAGATGGCTCGCAGCAGAGCAATTCATTATAACACGAACAATTAGGCCCGTTTTGCCGTAGTCGGGTAAAAATTAAGGCGTTTCTCATTTATACTAAACATTGCATTCAACCAAGCTCCATTGCTCACAAACGTCTGAAAAGTGCACTTCAGCTAAAATATGTTTCATCAACTTCCTGTTCACGGCAAGTATCAAACGCGAAAACGAATATTTCGTCTCAAGTCTCAAACCCGTTTCAACATTACGTTTAAAATTAGTGTATATTATTATTCTGATTATTTCTTTACACAGTATAGCACCCCGGGCACCCACGTTTTATCTCATTTGAAACCGCGTAAAGTAATTTTTAAGTAGATTAAAATATTTTTGTTATTGTATCGAAGATAAAATACGTATGATTAAAGTCATCAATCAATATGATCAATTGAATGTTTTCTGATTCTGATTCATGGAACAAAAGCTATAACCCTGGTTATGGATAATTATATGATAGCTAACAACTCGTAGCTTCCTACTTAAGCTTAGCTAGCTTTTATGCTTTTTATGCTATTGGTTTTGTCAACTATTGCAGTCTTATACGAACTGCATCTAATTCGTCGTATGACTTATTGGCTTCTGTTACTTTTGCTTAGTTGTTCCTTTGTTATGGCACCCGTTACCCTTCGTATAGCAAACATACTTACTGGAAAGGGTTATCTCTAAATAGAGTAAACTATATGGGATAATTCAAAATCAGTGTATATACTGGACTAGTAACTAACCGACAACCTCGAGTCTGTCCTTTATGTTAATCGCTTTTTGACAGCTCATACAAGACGACATAACTTTGTAAAGCGTCAAGCAAATTATATCTCATACAAATAAATATGTTTGATTAAGCATTACCCTTTACAAGGTTACGTCATTTGATAGTCTAATTAGCTTTCAAGTTGACGTAACCTTGTAAAAAGATAATACTAGATCAAACGTATTTATTTGTATAGGATATAATTTGCTCGACGCTTTACAAAGTTATGTCGTCAAATTTTGTATGAACTGTCAAAAAGCGATTAATGTAATGGACAGATTGTAAAGGGCAGTTTGTGGACATTATAACAAACATCCTTTGTTCTACACTTTGAAAATTCGCGAGAACAAGTTACATCATTACTTTCCCATACATTATGTCGCATGTCAATGAACTTTTTCTAAGGAACAGCTGGTTTTTTTCTTCAAAAGTCTTAAAACAAGAAACTGCCCCTTAGAGGGGTTGTTGGTTAGTTACTAGGAACCCTGTATAAGTAACACAAATTTTTCCAAATACCATATATTAAGTTCCTATATACCTTGACCCGGGTATGTCCTAACACTGCGACCAGAACCACCGGAGGATGGGCAGCAGCGTCTTAATAGTACACGGTGAACGTACTGCGATCCCCAAGCCGCTTGCCAAGCGTGGGGATTATGACAACACCCCTCTCTATGAGGGAGGCCTTGTCCAACAGTGGACGTTAATTGGCTGATGATGTGAAGTTCCTATATATCGGCTGAGTGTCCAGCCCTAATGTCAACATGACTAGGCGTTTGTTGTTTTACGACAAAATCCATGATTTCATACTACAATATATTTGTGAAAATTGTAAACAGTCAAAAACCTAAGCTGATCGGTTTGATCCTTTATTCTTTCAGCCATAAAGCTTATTTTATTCCAAACATTCAACATGAAAAATATAAGGCCCAATTTCGATCCTTAGCACCGATACGTCTCGTTCTCAGTCTACATCGTCACAATCTTAAAAAGCCAAATATATAGTTATTTATAATCAGATGTTGCCATTCATAAATGCATAAACAATCTAGCATTGTCATCTTACAAGAATCATATCAAAATCTAAAAAACAATGTAAATGTATAACAAACTAATATATCATATTCATTTAAACTAATTATATAAACATCTATAGGCAGGGTTACACGAAAAGGTGCTACTAAACCGAAAGGAGGTTATTGTAGTAACAATTATGAACAACTTTTGGTACGGGATTAACCATTATACCATGGAAAAAAATATCTGCTGTTCCGTAGAAAAATTACATTTACACCTAAAAAAATGTTAGGAACAGATCATATTTTGTTACGATTTTAGAGTTTTTCTCATAGTAAAAGTAATTCAGAATGATGACCTCCTTTTGGCTTAGTAATACCGTTCCGTGTATTCCTATAGAATTGCAAACTTACTACACATAAAATTAAAAATACACGTTATATAAATTCTTAAAAATAATTGTTCCAGATATCAGGATAATATTATAATATCATCTTTGGTTTTACAGTCAATCGACGCAATGTATTGAATCGTCAATTTAACCGCTTAACAGTTAATCATGGCATTTAAAAAACCAGTTATTTAAAAAAATCTCTCTAAAACTAACTTTCGTTTACAAACTTCATCATTATTTGATTTACGTTGAATAACTTATCACAATAGGGTAGATAGATGACTGATGATTGTCGTTAAACCAATTTAAGTAAATATAATATTTTTATTGAAAATATAATTTATATCGGTTATTAATTTTCTGATATATAATAGTTTAAAGTTTTTGGTAGAGAAAACTCTGCCCCTTTCCCACAAAACAAAAAATTACGTCACGCCTCTGTGCGCCATACTTGTCAGAATAGAATTTATATGGCGTACAGAGAAGTGACGTCATAATTTAATGTTTCGCGCTCTCTGTCTAGCATGATATTAAAATACTTATAAGTTGCTTATTTTTGAACAGGTTTTCATTTACTTTTCATTAGCTATATTTTTGGGCTACATTTTAATAGGACAATAAAAAAAAGCAGTCATCTAGCCTACTGATTTGCAAAAATTAGGATAAGATTTGACATTTCAGTTTCAATTTACAAGCTTTTGCATAATTATATGAAGCCTTTGCAATTCAAATTATTTATTTAATTTCAGGCTCAACGCCAACTTTCAGTGCGGCCGCTGAAAGAATGCTTCTGACAGTTGATATAGCATTATAAAACTTAACATAACTTATGTCGAATAAAAATATGTAATTTACAAATCGATTCTTCCTTAAAAAATTAAACACGATCTGACGCAAAATATCGGATCAGACAAGCAAAACAGAATAAAAACATTGTGCTTAAAATAAATCTACACTTAAAATTCATTTTCAATTATTCTTATAATTTAATTTTACACGGCAAGCACTTACATCAAAAATTAAAGGTACATTTCAGATTTGCATACATTTTATACACAACCCCTTAATTGTAAGTAGAAAGAAACTGGGATCAAACATTAAGAAGCAGCGAGAAATATTTATAAACGTCTTAATCTATACAAATTGCACAAATACAGAGTGTAAGACACGTAACAGACTTACCGAACTTGGCTGACGAACCGCCGTCTGACCAACGGGAGAGAATGAGTGAGAATATAATTCCCCTCTCTTTTCTCTCGTTGGTTGACGTGGTTGACGTCAGCCATGTTGACGTGTCTGTTACGGGTCTTAGACAGACATATTCGAGGATATCATTTTAAACAACTTTTAGTATGGGACCAACTCATCGCGATAAAAATGTGCTATTCCGTACATATCTTTGAGTGTTAAGGTGAGGTGATCCAAATACGCGAGTTGAAAGAAACATCGTTCATAACTTCGTAGACTTAAAGACTAATTCTGTCCGTACTTCAGAGTGGTGGTTACGGTAAACACAATTCGCCCGAAATCTAACTTTTGAAGTTTTTTAAAATTTTTAGCTTCCAAAAACATCATTATAAAATGAGCACTAGCATTCCATAGGTGTCCGTGACAATTATTTGGGTATTATTTCATAACACATTAGAAGATTATTGTACAAATAAAACCGAAAGTTTATGATAAAAATTAAAAAAAGATTAATGTTCAAGCTTTCTAGATATCGAGCGAAATATTACTCATCGTGTTTCGACTACCAGCGAGCCTTAGATCAATATATATATATGTATATTTCAGAATTAAAATCTGGTATTAATATTTCCAACTTACAGAAAAGCATTTTTGATAATAATAATTAATTTGATAAATAATTTATTTAATCAAAACGGTTATACCAATTGCATTAATTTTGGAACTCATTTCGCCTCAATACCATTTTTCTATAGAACAACAGATTTCAAGTTGGTCCCACAGTAAACGTTTTTTATAACGATGAGACAACGCTATGAATATATAAATCCTTGAATATGTCCATTGTAACACCCCATATAAATGTTTACTTAAATTCAATACAAATGAGATATGATAAAATTGCTTCTTCATCGATTAACTTAACAGCAAAATATTTACAAATGAAACGTGCATAATAATATACCTATAGGTTATTTATACGGAACTAAGGCAAATGCTTCGAGGAACCATACAAACGTTACTACACTCTAAATTGGCAGTTTTGTGCAAAACGCAACTACGAAAAACATTAACAACCACTAAATACAGGGTTACGCATATACCTTATATTAAGCTGAAAGGAGGTCATTGTGTTATGAACACACTTTACTATGGAATCAACTCTGAAATCGCGAAAAAAAACAGCTGTTCCATCAATTTTGTAGTGTCAATGACCGTTTTCTACGGAACAGCAGTATTTTTTTCGCGGTTTTTTGGTTTGGTCCCATAGTAAAAGTTGTTCATAATAATGAGTACAATGACCTCCTTTCGGCTTAGGACAGGGTATATGCGTAACCCTGCACAAACATTTCTAGATCATATTTTATAACGTAAAAATTAAATAAGTCCGTTTCGGCCTAGCCCTGATGTCAGAGTTTTTGGGCCTCTGTTTTGGGTTGTTATTATAAAACAAACCACTGAACATTTACGTGTCATCCAAGCTACGGTAGCGCTCAGTTTTAATGCCACTTGCGGTCATCTGATGGCCGACCGTATCGTCCGTTTCTCAACATCGGTGATCGTTAGAAACACCTACGCACGCTACGCTAGGAGCGCTATACGTAAAATAAACATTTCAACAAATATGGTGAGCAATCCAAGACATTTTTTTTTACGTTTGACGCTAACTACTAAGAGTAAAGTTCACCGAAACTTAGCAAGGCTATTTAAATGTGTAACAGGCTGTTTTTGACAACTCTTCCAAAAGTAAAATGCCAATTAAAGAAATAATCATCATAGTTGATTGAATCAGGCGTTACTTTGCGGAATTCCATTTTCAAAACTGTTTTAATGATGAATTTCTAGTGTAATTCCGCTTCTAAGCTCTTTCTTACTCGCTTGTTTCTATTTTTAGAAGCGGAATTACACTAGAAATTCATCATTAAAACAGTTTTTAATAATCATCATATAAAATTTTGATGAACATGGACCTAATTAAGTGGACCGGTTGATACTCTTCACAGCATAGCATTAGCATAGCTTGTTCTATTTGTATAAGCTTTTTATTTATGTAGAAAGTGGCAAATATCATAAAGATAAATGTCAAAATTCAACCCAAAACGAACGCACAAGCTTTCCTAGCGCCACTTTATCAGTTGCCCACCCCATTGCAAAACAAATTCGTATGGCTAGAGTTAATTTTTATCGAAGTAAATTCATATCGCCATTTTTGATCAGTGTTTTTAACCACTTTTAAAGGCATTTCACAACAAATTAGACGCCTACCGTCTATTTTCCGCATTGAACGGTACTTTTAAAGGCATAATGTCAACGATTATTTCATAGACTTTACATTTGTAACGCAATGCAACAACATTCAAACAACTAGCCGAGCGCGCTGATTGGTCCGACCAAAGTCACGAGTGGCGTAGCATTGGTGGACGGGGTCATGAGCGCTATTTGCACCTATATTTTGTCTGAAGGTGTTCCTGTACGTACTTAATAGATATCATGTCTTAGCGTAAATTTTTATCTTATTTGTACTCGTCTATAAACCGCTTACACATATGCACGAGATCTATGAATTTGGGCCGTAGGTTAGGGTCCAGGTTCCAGCAGTCTTTCATCAGGTGTCTGAATATCTCTGACGGGCAGCCTTCCGGGATTTGAAAGCTAAAACAATCATGCTCAAATCAGTTATGTACTTGCATAGGTCACGATCTCAGAACGCGTTCCGAATCACGCCAAAAGCGTCAACGACGCTAACACCGAACAAAGAAATTATCTTGGTGCGGTGTTTGTTCTCATTCGCGCTGCTGGCGACGCAGTTGATGTTAATTCGGAACGCGCCTTCAGTCTACCTTTATACGCCTAAACGGCAGAACCGACTTAGATGAAATTTTCACATCCAGGTCGTCCTTATGAGGTCCTCGTGAGTTTTCTAAGGATACTATGTATCTCGTAACATGAAAAAATCAAGTAAGTATAGTAAAAGAAAAACAAAATACAATGCAGCAAATTGTAGTCTCTGACATTCTGTGAAGTCGTTTTTGCTACAGAAGGTACCTGGTTATTTTAAGCAGACAAATATACAGGAATATAAGCGTGGGTGTACTTAGCCGAAAAGAGGTCATTGTACTTAGCATAGCTTTATATCTGTTCATCATGTATGTTCCATAGAAAAATTACATTCACACTTAACGAAATATATGGAACAGTGGGTTTTTTTACGACTACAGGTTTGATCCCTTTTTAAAAGTTTTTTATTATAATGAGTACAATGACCTCCTTTCGGGTAAGTCACCCCCAGCTTATAACCCTTTTATACATACACCCGAAAAACATTACTCTTTGGGCAGTCGGGTAAAATCTAAAAAATAGCGTGTGAAATCACAGGGAAATGTATCAGGGCAATTCGTAAAGCCAAGTTCAGAGTTTCTTACCAAGAAGCGCGCTCCCGAGGCCGCTCGACGTCGAACTTGGGCACCTCTTGCCTGGCGCGCGTGAATATCTCCCACGCCGTCACTCCATACGACCACACATCGCTCTTTGTAGAGAAGTGCCACGGCTCCACTGCTGACTCGGGCGCGTACCTACGAATATCACCGTAAAAGAGGGCTAGAGTTTATTTTTATCGAAGTTAATAGCAATTTGGATAACACATTAAGTTTATTTGACCTAGGTGTTATGTTCGCCTTCGCACCGATAGAAAACGGCGTATCGCTCTCCATGGATTTATGCATCGCTTCCATGTCGTTTTACGCTTCTACTGCGTTTGTAGATAGATAGATAACTCTTTGTTCACCAATGACAATATAACCACTTGAGAGCTCACCTTTACCCCGCCGTGATGAAAAGATACAGAATTTTCAGCATGATCTTTTACGAGCGGGCCAAACTTAGGCGCGAATTGAATGAATGACTTGTATTCACCAATCACAAGCGCCATATGGTCGTCGTCATGTACGCAAATTATGACTCATGCGCGATCAAGTAGTTATATTTTTGATGTACCATAAGATAAGATGTACTAGCGTCGGACCAAGCCTTTGATCAGGGTAGAGCGCGATTGTCTTTCGGCGTATTTCTGAAAACTATCGCACAGGAATCGATTCCGGGATTTTTTATGCCGTGTGGCAAACAAGCAGACGGGCCGCCTGATGGTAAGCAGTCCTTCGCCTATAGATACTTGTGTAACACCAGAGGCATCACAAATACGTTGCCGACCCTTTAAGATTCTATTAACTCGCCTTTGGATGAACCCCATGTTGTAGCTTTTCGGAACACCGCGGAAGGTAGCACATTTTGCAGGTGTGAGGCAAGAAAGATGTGTATCGCACAGTATGCGTTTCCACTGATCTACGATATAACTTAATAACTTAATACTTATTCGAATATTATTATTATTTATTTTCATTATTTTCATCAAATTTGTTAAGTAGGTAGTAAATAGTAAATTTTGTTATATTCTGCCATTTCTTTCTGTAAGATACCTATTATAATATAGCATAATATTTTGACTGTCTTAGCTAGTATAAACTCAAAACAGGTAATATAAAATGCAGATGCCTATATCACAGGTTTCTAACCTAGCATAGGCATCTGAGAGACAAAATGTATGTAGAAATTTATGTAGATGTAAGTTACTTTAGTTGTATGTGTATGTGATATGTGGATGCACCTTCAAACGGTGGCGGCTAGCTTGGAGAAATTGCCCCTAGGGAAATTAGGTGCGAGTGCCACTTACCAGTTAATGGGCAGCAACCGTTCAGTCTTGAGCCTGTACGCGTTTTCCTCCTTGGGAATGATACGCGCAAGTCCAAAGTCAGATATCTTGACATGGTACTTGTTGACAACGAGGATGTTTCGAGTCGCGAGGTCGCGGTGCACCACGTTCTTAGCTGATACGTGATCCATGCCCTATAATAAAAAGGGTAATGAAAAACTTTCTCAGTTGGAAACTTCAGATTAATTAATTTATTTATTTATTAATGAATTGTTTGTTGTTTTTGTTTTGCTCCGCACGGTATGAGACTTGAAGTTAGAGAAAGTTTAGATAAGGTCGTATGCGTACGCTGTTTTTGTAGATGATGGCTTAGCAGTTGATGCGTTCAAATTCCAACCATTTTCGATTCCATATCAGCTTGACTTGCCGGTATTGCAAAACCTCTTGAGGAAACTATAGCATGGTGATAGCACATTCTAATGTCTGGCTGGCTAGCTACCAATTTGAAAATCTATCGGCAAACACTTAATCGGGTGTTCCCGGCACCCCAAAAAGCTGCCAAACTGAAATACGACTGTGCTGGACATATCTGCCGAATGTCGGATGACCTTTGGGCGAAAATCATCACTCAGTGAATGGATAGAAAACGACATCCCGGCAGTCCAAGAAAAAGATAGCGGGTGGAATTTGACATGTACCTTATAGACTGGCAAGCGATAGCATTAGACAGAGATAGACGGAAAGAGGGGAGGGAGGCCCTGCAATGGTACTAAATAAACAGGCTAATAATTATAATAAAGATTATAATTGCAACGCAACCCTCCCTGAATCTAGACAGCTACATAGAAGTTGGTCTTGCGCATGACGCGGATAACATGCTCGTTGTGGCACTTGCGCAGGTTAGATGCATCGTGTAAACTTTTTTATTATTTAGAAATAGGCTTGCATTTATCGCCAATATAAAAGTACCAAACAACCGTATAAAGAAGTTTGCAGGCCATGACTAACCGCCGAGCCACCCCGCGCTAAAATTTCGCGCCCATGACGACTATTCACACGGATTATTTACCTTAAAGATATAGATATAGATAGAGAAAGAGACAATTCAATCGAATTTGATGGAAATTAGTATTCTCACCGTGGCAATGTCCTTGGCGTATTTCAATAGATGGTCGGTCCTCAATTTGTCCCCTTGGAACTTGAGGTAATAGTTGAGCGATCCTTCTTCTAAATACTCCATGACGATGAGCACATCCGAGCCGTGGTCCCATGAGTAGCCCAGGATCTCTACTATATTGATGTGCTGTAACGACTGCAACAAAAAATCGCACTAATATTATAATTAAATAAATATCTGGGACATTATTGCACACATGGTCATCTGACCCCAAACTAAGCAAAGCTTGTAATATGGCTGCCAGAGACTGATATACATACATATATATTTTTTAAATACATACTTAAATAGATATTAACACCCAGACATAGAACAAACACAAATGAATTAAATATTAAAAAATCAGATGATCACAGAGGGTGCCTGAAAACGGACGAAGGAGCCAATGCAGGCAGAGACAATGCTGACGCGATGACCTCGACCCGTTTCAGGCCACAGTGGCCAAATCTGACAGGTGATCGCACTGTCTAGAAAGAGATGGAGACCTTTTCCCAGAAGTGGGACTGTACAGGTAAAATTAAAAAAAATATGTGTAAGTGTGAATGTCCGCACTCAACTCCGTAACAGTTGAACGGACTTTAATGACATTTGGTATGGAGATAGCTTATAACCTGGAATAGAAATAGACTTTTTGGTGTATATAATAAGACGAGGCATGATTCTATCATATGAGCGATGGTGCCAACCGGAAGCATGTGCGCTTTACAATCTGACGGCACCCGTTTCGATCCTCGGCCCTACACTTATTTAGTACCTAAAGAAATTATGTGCAGTTTCGATGCCATCACTCAAAAACGGTGAAGGAAAACATCGTGAGCAAACCGGTATGTCCAAAAACCACAAAAGTTTATAGACATGACTTTCACCAACATGCACTGGGCCAGCATGGTGGATTAGGGCCCATCCGCTCTTTCTGAGAGAAGGCCCGAGTCAGTGTGTACATGATAGGCAGAAATGAATGAACGAATGAATGATCATACTCATACTCATTTATTTATACGATCAGTATATGTCAGATGTAAAAAAAAACTTATAAAAATGACAATAAAAAATACTTGGTAAAAACTAATTATTACTAATTATTTGATTGTTCACAAAACAATAAAGAGCATAGAATCCGTCAAGTGATTTACAAAACATACAAGGCCGTCTGTCAACTAGTATGTAGCCTTTGGAACCTTTCACAGGTCCCTAGTACATTAAAATAGCGTACAACCCTGCAATTTGCCGTCCTGTCAAAAATATATCTGTTTCGTTCTGGTAACAACAATTTTGGCATATGAGTAAAGAATGTAACATGTTTAATTCGTTTATGCTAAATTAACTCTACTTCTATGCTTTAGTCCTTTTTCTGAGGTGCTGTTAAACATAGTTATTTGGCAGTTACCTTCATAATCTCAAGTTCGTTCTTGAAATCCTCGTATAGGGTGCCGTTCCTCTCTGATGCCTGTCGAGTCAGTTTCTTAACGGCTACTTCTTTCCGCTGAGATTCTTGATTATCACGCTCCATCCATCCTTTGAACACGTGTCCGTAGTTACCCTGTGGTAACAGTGTAATATTAGATTCGACGATTTCGTTGGGATATTGTAATATTGTTTGAACATTGTGAAATTGGGGGTAGGTAGCAAATGGGTTTCAAAAAGAAGTCAAAGTTTATAAGTTTTAACCATCATCATCATCAGCCTATCATGTTCCTACTGCTGGGGCACAGACCTTCTCTCAAAGAAAGGGGATGGGCCCTAATCCACCATCCATGCTGTCCCGGTGCATGTTGGTGAATCTCACATGTTTTTGTACTTTTTGAGGTTCTTGGACATACCAATTTTGAACCGTGTTCGAATAAATCCTTATGCCACACGATTATTAATAAACTTGCGAGAACTGGCGCATTCCGTTGTACATCCTTGTTTCGGCGCTTGAAACTTCTCGTGAACGAGAAGAGTGACACGTCACACTTTGCGTACATTCCGAATCACGCCGACAGCACTAATGAGAACTAAAACGCCACAAATAAATATTCCCTATAAGTGCCGTGTCCGTTTTCATTAGTACTGTTGGCGTGATTCAGAAACGCAACCTTTATTCACAAAACAACAGAGATCGTGAGTATCTAGATTTGTACTAATGAAATATATAAAACTGAGCGCATCAATCGAAACGAGCGCAATTAGCAGACTAAAGAGGCCAGAGGGAATAAGTACCTTCTAGGTAAATTGTTAAAACGCTAGATGTCAAATACGTTGTTCAAAACTGGCTTCTGTCCTTTAGATGATACTGAAAAGTTTCTTAAAATTATTTCTTAATGTAAGTAATGTTTATTTATTTATTTTGTTAACCTATTTAATTTTTGTTATTTGTGAGCTCTTGTCGTATTTTCGTAGAATATAGTTATATAATTTTTGTTAATTACTTTTAAGGCCCCCACGAGACAGGCTTTGTCCTAGTGTGGGACCAACAATTAAATATTATTTTTAATTTTAAAGCAATAAAAAAATATTTAATTTTTTAGGTCTACATGCTCCATCTTCGGTCACAAGATCGCTTTCCATCAGGTGAGTTGGTGGCCAAACGTAGACCTATCCTATAAAAGTATAATAATAATAAAACACTCACGCTGCCTATCTTCTTGGTAATAGTGACGAGATATGTCTTCCCCTGTGACACTATAGACTCCATGAGGCGCGGCGCGGCCCAGGCTCCGTCGTCACCGTCGTCGAGCGTAGTCCCGAGCGCTCCACCGAGGCTGCTCGCGCTTCGCCCCGATACTTCGTTGCGAAGAGCGTAGGCTAGAGCGTTCATGCTGTCTAAGGAGTTGGAGCTTTTGTTGTCCGCGAACTGGAAATAGAACCTACATTGTGATATCAGGGCGGAAAGGAGGTTATTACAATTGAGTTAAAATTTGCATAATTAGACTTTTTAATAGTCCACTGCTGGACTTAAGCCTACCCCCGAAAGGATGAATGGGCCACATCCACCACGCTGACCGAGTTGCAGGTAGGTGGATTCACATCATCATTCATCATCGTCACTTGAACCACTAGCTCGTAAGTGTTTTTTTAAATCTTTTTTCTATGTTTGTAATTTTTATTTCTGGTGTACACAATAAAGAGTTTTTATCTATCTATCTGTAAGAGAATCGACACCGCTTTATGGTTGATATTCCGATATGATAAGCCCATACGAAGCGCTTTGATTACACTTTTGTGCGAACTGCTAGTCTGTGTAATGCGCTGCCTAAAGTGGTGTTCCCCGGTAGTTACAATCTGGGCGTCTTCAAATCTCGAGTGAATCTGTTTCCTCTAGGCAAGCGTGCGTCATCGTAGACCGCATCATCGCTTAACATCAGGCGAGTTGGCGGCCAAGCCTATTAATAAAAAATATAAAAAAGACGAAATAAAAGAGAAATGCTCCCGATAACTAAGGATGTGTGCGAATTCTCCAACTTCCTGTTTGTCACTAAAGTATCATCTTTGGGGCAAACTAGGAAGCTACTGTTTCAAGTTTCAATCGAGTATCATTTTTTCCGCGTAAAAGTGTTTTAACCCCGTGCGGGTAACTAAGGATTAATAATATATTACTTGTTATCTCATTGAGTTGGCATTTCTATTGTAGTAAGTAGGTATATTGACTTACCGGGTTATCATATTGATCGGACATGGTTCCGTTGGTTGAGAGCACACTGCTATCCGATATCAATGACTTGTTGCTTCCGGCATCGCTCAATTCACTCGGTATAAACCTATCACCTGAAGAAAACAGATTAGTTTCAACCTTTGGCAAAGAATCAGGGTGAGACAGAACTGGTACTGAAAACAGGTGTTTTTTTATCATGCAAGCTTGTCTGCCGCTGTTTTTATAAATATACTAGTGATCCGCCTCGGCTTCGCACGGGCCTCGCTACTATGACCCGCTCCTAAACACAAAATTTCATGCAAATCGGAGCAGCCGTTTTTAAATGTAAGAACCTTCTACGAAGTATTAGAAAACATAAAAAAAAGATGAATGAAATGGGTAAAGCTGTTCTCAAGTTATAGCGCAACCAGGAGAAATAGGGGGTTAATTTTTATAGATATATAGATATATTATTATAGATAAAAAAAGCGGCAGACAAGCTTGCGGTCCGCGTGGTGGTAAGCGGAAACCGCCGCCACCGCCTGCAAAAGACGGTGTTGACGGTGCTTTGCCAGCCCGGATAGGTAGTTGTGTAGACACCCTTTTTGAAACGCTTCATGTTGAAGTTCTATTGGCGGGAAGACCTTTGGAGGAAGGATATTCCATAGGTCCGCGGAATAAAGGAGTGGAAAAATCTAACGATGTGGGATTTCCAGCTTTGCAAGATGTGGGGGTGAGCTTTTTGATAATTTCGGGATGTACGGTAGTGGATGTCCGAAGCAGGAATGAGATCAAAAACCTCTTCAGAGCATTCCCCGAATAACAAGCGATAAAAATGCAGGGGGAACCCACGTCTCTTTGGAGGCTAAGTGGATCCAGCTTGTTAGTAAGCTTAGTCTAACTCTGAGTTAAGTCTAACTCTGTTTGTGGGTTGAATTGTAAGCAACCATTTGGTTGTAACACTCACTTGAAACAGTTTCTGCATGTTCCATGTCCAATGATATCTTTGGTTCTTCATAGTCGTGAATCGGAACATACTCTGTAAAGACACTTATTGATTAGGTATTGGATAATTATCAATGTAGAAAACCGACTTCATAAAAAATTCAGAACTGGACCAAATTGAAATGGGACCACAAGGGAAGCACCAGCTTTCAAATAAAAAAAGAATCAAATATCAAATAAGAATCAATTGTGCAAGGTGGGAATCGAACCCACGCCCCCAAGTGCAGAAGGCAGGTTCACTACCAACCAAGCTAACGGGTATACATTACCCCTGTGTAACATGTGGTTCATGTCTCGCATGATCTCCTGGGGCCGCAGCGGGTCGGGCTGCCAACACTGCCGCATCAGCGCCCACACCTCGCTCGGGCACCGCGCCGGCCGCAGTAACCGGTCACCCATCTCGTAGCTCTAAAATACGAAACGAATTTTCTAAGTATAGCCTGAGTTACAGTAGCCTTTAACAATCAACAATCAACAACAATCATGTTGTTAAAAAAAACACAATGTGTCATTGTTTTTGGCACCAATGAGAAAAAAAATATATCGTGTCATTTATTAATTGTATTATTTTTTTCCTAAACTTGTGTATTTTCGAGTGTTAATGCATAATAATAGTGGATTATTATTTATTTAGCGTTCGTGGACGTGCTCGAGTGTGGAAAAGTTCGTGTTGTCGTCATCTTGTGAAGTCTCCGCCACTTTACTAGGGCATGACTTTGACTTGACCGTGACTTACTTTGTTTGAGTCTGACTGACTTGTTTGACTACATATTATCAAACTCGATAATAATTTAATACTTGACACTGGCAAATACACAAGAGTGCAACGCCAAAATCCACGCAGCGACAAGAATAAAAAAATGTGTCATCCAATACGCGGTATTGTCAATTTCTTTACTTCGGTGTTTTGTTAGAATCCCGATCCCTCTTCTCACGGTCACCGCACTGGAGATGCTTTATGATATTATACTGTACCTTTTTTATTTTTATTTTATTACCTGTCTGTCATAACGCCTTAGTTCGGCTCAGGATACTAGTTGCAGAACACGGCCACTACGAAAGTATGGCTCAGCTAAGGATTAATAACTCACCCGCGCAGTTAGAACCGGGTTGGAATCATTCGGAGACTGCCCATAGGAGAATACTTCCCATAGCGTGGTAGCGAACGCCCAAATGTCGCCCACCACCGATCTTTTCGCCAGGCTCATATCGGCAAAGAACTCGACGGGCATCCAGTGGACACTGCAATTGAAATTGTAACGTAAATCTAACCTCTCTATCGCATTTATAACGAGGAATGTTCTGAAGAACTGTTCGATCTGATGCATCGCGGTTTTATCATCGCCTGAAAGTTCATCCACATATAGGTGGAAATCGCACACTGTGCGTTTTACGCGATCGTTTTGGCCTCACACCTGCAATATGTGGAGTGAGCTCCCCCTGCGGCACTTCCGTGTAGCTATAATATGGGGTTCTTCAAAAGGGCTGTTAAGTCATTAAGGGTCAGCAACATAACTGTGATGACCCTGGTATTGCAGATATATATATGTAACGGTGATCGCTTACCATCAGGCAGCCAGTCAGCTTGATTGCCACCTTTGGCATTTAAAAAAACCTGAACGGTCACTTAGCTCTCTTCTGTACTCGCTAAGCATTTTTGAATGTTCACGCTACAATGCAAGATGTTGAGTCGACCACTCCGCATTTTTTTGATAGCATTCTTTAATACTCCTGTATTCCCCAATACTCACTCATAATGTGTGTAGTTCCTCAGTGTAGGTCCGGAGAGTTTAACCACTATCCTGTCGGCTTCCATAGCGGCCAGCAGCAGCCGTCCGCAGCGGATGTAGCCGTGAACCACACCCGCCTCCGACAGATCCCACAACGCACGCGCTAAGCCAGCAGAGACTTTCTTCAGGTGGAGAGGCTTTACTTTGTCTTCGTTTTCTCTGCAATAATACAATAATAAATAAATAAATGCCATAGGTGGCAAACAAGCAGACGGGCCGCCTGATGGTAAGCGGTCACCGTCGTCTATGGATACTTGCAACACCAGAGGTATCATAGATACGTCACCGACCCTTAAAGAAGACCCCCATATAATAGTTACTCGGAAATGCTGCAGGGGGAGCTCATTGCACAAATTGCAGGTGTGAGGGAAAAAAGAACGCGTAAAACTATGATTGCTATAAGACCTTGCTTTATGGCAAACTTCATTATTCTAGGTCAACAGTAGGTACCCTATAAGTCTTGGCAGACAGACAGTCGGAAAACGATGTAATCCCCCTAAAAATTAATTATAAACAAAATGGAGGGATACAATAAATGGTTTTAAAACGAAGTCTTTATATAATCGACAGAACCAGTACACTAAGCAAGTCGTTGGTTTGAAAGGACAAAGCCTTAATGTCAGTCTTTCGACCGCTGACAAATACATACTTATTAACCGACTTGTGACATGACGATCAGGTCACTAGTCTGATAGTAACCGCCATGGTCGCCCATCCAACCAGTTTTTGGACTCCCAAAAATAAAACATAGCAGCAAAATGTACATGCCGATTTGTAAGTGCCCTCGTGGGCACCCATCCAAGGACTGTCCGGATCATACGATTCTAAACTTTGCTGATTTTTGCTGACCTGAGGTAGTCGTCAAACGGTCCATAGGGTAGATACTCTAGCACCATCGCCGTGGGAGAGCTCAAAGTGACGCCATACAGGCGAACTATGGAGCTAGATTGCACACACGCCCATTTACTCGCAAGGTCTATGAAGTCCTGAAAACCAAACCAATTACATATTATTATACACAGTACATCATTTGTATTAAATCCTACTAATATTATAAACTAGTGCTGTACACCCGAGACTTCGTACGCGTAGATTTTCATATTAATTTTCAACCCTGTTTCCTCCCTTAATCCAGACCTTGCGCAAAATCACATAGCCTATACTTCAATCTGGTCATAGCTAAGTATATTCGTGAAAACCGCATTTAAATCCGTCCCGTGGTTTAGGAGATGTGCGTGGACAAACAAACAGACAAAAATTCTATAAACTGTCTTTACGTGTTCAGCTCCTTATTTTATGACGCCCTATAGTTGATTGAATCAGGCGTTACTTTGCGGAAGTCCATTATCAAAACTGAAAACGGACCAAACGAATGAATTCTCGGCCAAGCGCTCGAAGAGTCAACACGTCCTGAGGATGCCTCGTGAAGAGGCGAAACACGTGTCGACAAAGTGCACTAAGGAAACGGGTATAATTTATTACTTTTTTAAATTCAATTAAAATACATGTCATTTCAATTAATATATATTTTATGTTTCAGAATTAATACATTTTTGTTTTCAGATTTAGTATTATCATATTTTATGTGTCAGAATTAATTAATTTTTGTTTCAGGTTACGTTAATTTTAAATTTATGTAATTAATATTTTATATCAGGTTAGGCAAAATTAAACTAAATAAAATTAACATTATCAACAAATATTTACCAGGTAAATTTATCACAAATTCCTTATTGTACTTGAAGCGACGTAGAAGCGGAATTACACTAGAAATTCATCAGTAAAACAGTTTTGATGACGCCCTATGTTTCTTTTAAATATTTCACAATTACAGATTTTTTTATCTCTACGTTTTTATTATATCTATAGATAGATGTATAAATGCATTGAAGAATGATGATTATGAGGCACTGAAACGTGGTCTCTCACTAAGGGCCTCATAAGAAAGCTCAAAGAACAACAAGCTATCGAGAGGGCTATGTCCGGGGTTTCGCTACGAGATCGAATTAGAAATGATGAGATCCATAGACGAACGAAAGTTACTGACATAACCCACCGGATGAGCAAGTTGAAGTGGCAGTGAGCAGAGCACATAGCACGCAGAATAGATGGCCGATGGGCCGAAAGGTTCTTGAATGGAGACCACGGATCGGTAAGCGAAGCGTAGGACATCCAACCACAAAATGGACATACGATCTAAAAGAGACCGCAGGAAAACGCTGGGATGCAGACCGCTTCCAACCGGCCCTTTTGGAGATCGATGGGGGAGGCCTATTTCTTCTATGGAAATGATGATGATGATGATGAATGTTATGTGATAATGTTGGTACCACGTACTACCGTAATTACACCTTTCTTTCACTGTGTGTAAAAGAAACTTCCTAGTTCACACTCTTCCTAGTTTTACAATTATAGAAGAACACACACAAGGAAACACAATAATATTGTTATTTTTAATACCTTCAAGTGGTCAGTGGCTTTCTCTCGCTGTAATGTCTTGAAGGCAACCACCAATTTCTTTGTTTCGTCTAGCCTCCACAAAGCCTTATATGTTGCTGTGATATTTTCTGAGCCAGTCTTTTCAGATCCTGCAAAATTAATCAGTTAAGAGCCTATCCAATGCGCGTTCACTATCTCGCTCGTGCATTTCAACATTTCTGAAGTTATAATATGACTGTAATTACGAAAAATCTAAGAAACTTCAGACCTCGAGAATAACATTATTCATACATAAGAGTATTCATACATAAAAAATGAATTAAAAAACCGTATTTGAACCGATTTTTATGTATGAAAACATGTTTGGACCAATATTAATTTTTTGACGAAAATTTGTAATATTATTTTCGTGCTCTAATACGTAATCGTAAGCACCTACATTCAGTAATTTAATATTATCTTTAGAAATGTAGAAATGCGCGAACGAGAAAGTGAACGTACGTCGCATAGGCACAGAATACATATAAATACAAGTACAAAAGATTCACTCCGCAAAATCATTTAAATAAGTAGCGACTCTTGCTACTACACAATAAAGTGCAATTTAGGACGTGCGACCGCTTACTACCTACAGCTATATTAACCTAGAAGTTGCCTCTCTATCTGTCGCGTATCACTATCTATCGCGCGGCAGCGGGCACGGCAAGTCCGACAAGACGACTACTTGTAGCGTCATACCTAACGTGTGGAGTGCGCCAGGCCTGGCATAGGCCCTTAAGTTAATTGCATATGTTATAAATAACTGTTTATAATGAAATACCATTGTTATAATTTTGTTATACTAAGTGTAACAACGGTCACTCTATTATAACTATTAACATTGCCTAATAGTTATAATAGGTAATGAATAGGATAAGCAACATCATGGCTAAAACTCAAATGGCAGAGACTTGGGGCCTTACTTAAAAACGTTACTCAAGTTGACATACGCTTAAATATGTTCCGTCATGTTTTCGCGTGTGACGATGGCCGTCAACGAGAAGTTGAGAGAGTATTTTAAAACATAAATCAACTTGAGTAAAGTTTAAATCCTGGATGAGTTTTAATTTTACCTGTATACAAGAGAATATCCTTGTTGGGCAGGCACCGAGGGCTTTTGTTGTCCTTTAGAATCTCTTGTAATTCTGCTTGATCAATCCGCACCCCTTTCTTCACGGGCTCGCCACATAACAATAATTGAGATTTATCTGGAAATAAACAAAATCTTTAGTAATGCCTACATTATGGGAGTGTATAAAAAATAACTGGTCCGCCATCTTTGGGAGTCCGCCATATTGGATTTAATATGATGTCAATTGTCACTTAGCTAACCGTGTATGCAAAAATTTAACTCAATCGGTTGGCGATAGCTTGTCAAAAAATTCAGTTGCAAGGTTTGTTCCACACACACATACAAACATACATACTAACAGAGCAAGTTAAATAAAAACTTGTAATAAACATAACACTAATATTATAAATGCGCAAGTAACTGTCCGTCTGTCTGTTTGCTACAAAATCACGGCTAAACGGCATAACCGATCTCAATAAAATTTTACAAGGTAATAGTATTTTATTTATTTATTGAGATAAAAACGATATAATCACTTACATTTACCTCACACAATAATACAGGTTTTTTTAAAAATAATAAATTTTAAACAACAATTGCATGCAAATAATGTCGGGTTATAATCTAAATGTCAACTAAAACAATAATCAATACAGTTTCCTAAATGTCAAAATAATAGTATAAAACAATTTTCTATATGTCAAACAAAAATAAAATTAAGTCTAACAGTCCAAATCATTATCGGCTTTTTTGCCCCTATCCCATTGGTCGATTTGATTCTCGGAATATGTCAAAAAAGTTGTCATTGACAATATTCCAGTTGTCACAAAAAATGTCAAAATCAGAGTTGGCGGCAAGGAGTGCATTGAAGTGGCGGCGGGCGCGAATAAGAGGTGACATTGAGCGCGCCACTGTGCGATTGTTATCTACGTGAAACAAGTTATTCCGCCGACCACGTCTGCTGGTAGGAACCCCGTGTCCGTCAGGTACGAATAGCGTGCACAGTAAGTCGTGCAGATTGACTGAGTCAACTGCACCTCTAATTACCTTGCAGCAAATATTGAGTTGGTCTATCATTCTTCGCACTTCTAATGAATTGTACCCGAGCTGACCGAGCAGGAATTTGGTCGGGTACAAGAATGGGTTATAACCATAAAGCTTCTTGTACAACATCCTCAAAAAAGCTTTTTGCACCTTCTCCAGCATTTGCGTGTAGGTCACGTGATACGGGTTCCATACACAAGCACTCGCTTCAAACTTACTTCTGACAAGAGAGTTGTATAACGTGCTAACTACTTGCGGATTTTCGAAATCCCTGGCATTTCGTAAAACGAATCCTAAGCGACGGTAGGCCTCTTTAGCAAGATCTGATATATGATCATGAAAAGTGAGGCTACGATCAAAAGTACAGCTAGTAATTATATAACTTACCATATTCTGAAGGCGGTATGCACTCGTTGAGGAATATTCTGCCCTCAGGGTTCTGATGGCAGCTGACCAGCCTATCGATGCTGAAGTATTCTTCCTTATTGAATATGTAGCAGTGTCCTTTGTATTCTATTCTATACGTCTCTGTGGTACTGAAAATTTTGTAAGACAAATATGTTACAGCCGTAAAATAGAGCTACAGGTAGGCCTCCGTGCCGAGTATGTGCTACTTAGGGTTTGAGAAGTCTTGACATTTTCAACGAACCGAGACACGAGACATCACAGGGTCAAGACCTAGGAATTCCTTTGAGATGTATCAATGAAATTATCATTTGTGTCAAAATTCCGAAAAATGAGAGTAAAGCCAGACGTAGCTATAATATATATTAATATGAATCATAGCTAAGCATATTACGATATATTTTCAATACTTTCTACGCAGCTATAATATATAATTATAGCTACGTCTGTATCGGGCTTTAAGAGTAAAAAGAAAAGTTTTATTCACACTTTAAGAAAAAAAAACGTATTTTGTGATTGTGGGCTGTTGGCCAGCGAGCTAATATTTTTACAAACATATAACCCGTTGTGATCTCCTTTCTTCTACAGGGTTACGTATTTAGACTGTACTAAGCGGAAAGGAGTTCATTGTAAATAATCATTGTGTAAAATTTTTACTATGGAACGAACCCTGAAATCACGAAAAAAAATCTGCAGTTCCATACGTTTCGTCGAGTGTCAATGACCATTTTCTATGGAACATCTGATATTTTGCCAACAGACATAGGATACTATGTATTTATATGATATGTATATTAAGCAATATTCAATGGTATAACGCGGGCTTAACCGATACTCGAACGCACCCGCAAACTAAGGCTGAACGTTGCCTAGCAACGTACGGGCGCCCCCCCAATGATCCACCGGCGCGCGAGTAAGAGAGAGAGAACCGCCGTTCCGCCGGTCGCAAGGCGCTTGCGAAAACTTTTATTGTAATTCATTAATATAAGACTGTTTGATGTTCCCAACCTGTATATATCGTTTAATATAGTGTTTATCCTTTCGAATCGTGTTTTGAACCCATTTAACAACCCCAAGAGGACCTGTGAACACCCTCACTTATAATGGTAATATTTGCAAGGACCTTTCCAGTACCTAGCTAAGAGTTCGGTGATATTTTTCAAGACACCATTCATAAATATTTTCTGGTAATAAAAATCTTACCTATTCTTCGTGCAAACATCTAAGTAGTAAACATTGTAGTCGTCCTGACATTGTCTTAGAATGTAACAACCGTGTTTCTTTGCTCGTTTTTCTTCCAACTTACGATATGAGAATGCTCCTCTGAAACGTGACAATCATATATTTTATTCTGTTGGGATCATGTTGTTTCTTTCACACAAATTGATGTTAAAATGCATTAGATAGAAACCAACATAATCAAATGAAGCTTACCCCACTGGTCCATGACATTTTATCCTCTGCAATTCTTTCAACGAAGGCGTCTCGTCATCTTTTGAGAGATTGAACGTCCATTTCACCATTAACCTGCATGAATAACATTAAGTATTTAGTCAACTTATACAAATAGCAGAAAGTTTTCAATTCGTCGTTTTTTTTTTTTTTTTTGTTCTATTTTTTTTACAAAATATCTACAGCTATAAAGAATATATGCCATAATACTTAATGACACTGAAGTCCGATCCTGTTTAGATGTGCAACTATGTAAACAATTAAGTGAGATAGCGAACCAATGATAATCAGAAACTAAGGGCTGTCATTGGTCGACGAAAAAAAATGATTAAAAAAAACACCTTGTTTGTTTTAGATTCTTGGACATCTACTCTTGGACTACGTGAATGATATAAGTCGAAGTCAAAGCAGTTTGCTTTAATAATTTATAACTACACACTACACATATTAAACTGCTGAAGTGCTGTATATATCGGCGAAACGAAGAGGAACGTATCCAGGAGGCTCATAGAACATATACGTTTCATGAATAAACTCTATACCAACGGTTCCGCAGTGGCAGAAAATTCTCTGGGCTCTGACACGTAGCACTACATCAAGTTTTACAGAGCAAAAGGGCTGATACAGGAGAAATTCAGACAAGCCTTTGAGACCTTTCGATGTCCGACCTTCAATAGAGATGGAGAATGGAACCTACCTACGGTAGTGACCGTGAGACTGGTGGCGATGTGGTGAGCTCCGTGTGCTGGAGTATTCCGTTACACAGAAAAATTCTAGTGAGGAAGAGCTCCAGTGTGCGCCCGCGCAAAATATTTCCCAACACGCTCCCACCCCTGCACCTGATCAGTAGATCATTAGCGACTTGCATCACGTGCGCAGTGCAAAGCGAGACGTAGTCGCGCGCGCGCACTTACCTTGAAAAACGCCGAATGCGGTTGAAACTATAGTCGGAATATACGAGAGTAATTCCCGAGCAACATAAACAAAATTTGTTAAGTATCGCTAGTCCGTTTTAGTGTAAATGGATAGCCAGCATTATTTGCAATTATTATATTAACATACCTATAATATCCATCACAGACTGATATAAACGAGGAGAGTTGCTCTTCCGATTTGAATTTGAAGAACAAGGGAGTTCCCCGTCTCGATACCTCCACTGAGTGGTCACCGTTCCTGGTCAAATATATTAGTTCTTCTATGGCGCAGACGTGGAACCACTGAAATTAACATTTGATTCATTTGATATTATTTATTTATTATAATTGAGAACCGTAAGCGACGGCCGACCGAAACAAAGAGCAATGGCAGCCGATCGGTAGCATGTGCGCTTTACAATCTGACTGATATTTTGGTCTTATTCTAGGGTTTGAAAAATTAAATAATGCCCTTTGTAATGCCAGATTGTAACCATCGGGGAACACCCATTCCGGCAGCGCATTCCACAGACTAGCAGTTCGCACAATAAATGTGGAATCAAAGCGCTTCGTACGGGTTCTCGGAATATCAACCATGAAGCGGTGTCGATTTTTCGTGCCCACTTTGGCAGTCCGATAGACATGGTTTGCAACGGGCATAAAGGAAAGCAAATAAGTGGCCTTAGTACGAGCACTTGCGAAAAAGTTATCGTTACGTAAATGATAGCAAAATGTATGAAAAATTGAACAGCGCCTCTATCGGACGTAAAAGGAAACTGTATTTTACATACATTTGCTATCGTTTCCGTAGCGATAACTTTTTCGCAAGTTCTCGTACTAAGGCCACTGGTCTCACCTCTCGTTTGAGCGTGTTGTAGAGCCGTATCCCCGGCTGGTGCGGATGGAAGGGCGCCACGACCAGCCTCACAGGCGTGACGTCACTGCCGTTTTGCCACAACACGTTTTCGTACTCCTCCGCTAAATAGTTCGGCGCTAGAGCGTACAGTTGCTGAAGGTACAGGTTTTTTACGTAACTGTGAAGAAATCATTATAATGTCAAACTTTGGAACACTGATGCAAACTAAGTCCCTAGTAAAATAAGGCTATTTCCATTAATGATTATTAACGGGATATTTAACGTGGTAAGGTTGTGGAAGAAGCTCCCTATATTTCGGCGCAGTTACATGCACCATGTTCACGGGAATACTGAAGAATGCTGGTTGGTCGAACAGTTTAAAGTTAGACAACCTTACCACGGTAAATATCCCGTAAATAATCATATAACTGTAGTGAACAACCGTGATAGTTTAAAACAGTGTTTTATTCCATACATGTATTCTTATGATATTCTTTGTAAAATAAAAGGATTTTTCTTCTTAGCTTGCTTTTGTGGAGGACGCTAGGTCGGCGATTTCTGGCATTTTTCCAATACTCAACATCAATAGATAAATATATGTATAAGAAAGCTTATTTTCTTAGATCAGTGATTGAAAAATACATTCAAGAGTGTAAATAAATCTGAGTAGCAGTATATTTTTATCGCGAATAAGTCTTCGTTTGACCACCAACTCGCCTGTTGGTAAGCGACGATGTGGTCGAAGATGAAGCACGCAGACTTAGAAGATACCTATCACTCTTGCCTTGAAAAGGCCCAGATTATATCTCTCAGGAAACAAGGAAGCGGGCAGGTTGTTCCAATCCTTGGTTGTTCTAGTATACAAACTATTAGAAGTTCAAATTCAAATTTCTTTATTTGCCTATTTTTTTTTACATTTTATAGGAGTTATCCCCTGTTAAGTTTTGACAACCTGTATTATGAGAGACCGCGTTTCGTTGTTACATAATTTTTTCACATTTATTTATACAAACAGTTTAAATATCCGCAAAAGCAAAAGGTAGGGACCCCCCTGCATTTCTAAAACCTTCATTCAAAATTATTTCGAACATTATCTGATTATGACTTTTGATTAACAGCAATAAAACTGTAATAAATTCAAGGCGTTCTAGCTCAAAGGTCATTGACCTTTTTGTAGAATGATCTTTACAAAGTATGTTTCTCAATCAGTTTTCTCTATGGTTAAACCATGAAAATTATATGCTATTTACATCTTTGAAATTTGGCTAAGTCCACAAAGCTTCGTTCGTTCAAATTTTTCAAAAACCATTAATTTCTGAACTATGAATACAATTATATGGCTTTGATTACGGAACTCGAAATATGCGTGTCTCGAAACGTTCTTGGCCAGTTATTTTAACATTACTTTATAAAATTTAACAAAACTATCAGGCAGCACATTCCACAGACTAGCAGTTCGCATAATAAAAGTGGAATCGAAGCGCTTCGTACGGGTTTTCGGAATATCAACCATGAAGCGGTGTCGGTGTGAGCGGTGGTTAGTATGCCTAGCCTAAGCATACCCTATACATAGAGAATTATTCTTTATCAGTGCACTTACTTGACATTATGTCCAACTGAAGCAAGCTGCGGCAGTAACACGAAAGCATGCTTCTTGGGGAAAGGTCCATGTCGCCTCACTATCACTTTGGGTACGTATTTCTTGTAATTTCTCACGACGTCGTTCAGTTGCAACTTCTCCTCAGATATAGCGCGGGTCCTGAAAAAATATATCGGTTAAGGCGAAACGTTTCACTTTGGCGGAAAATCAAATTTCAAACAGTTTCTTGTCCTTGTAGCTAGGCCGGGTAATTATTGTGAAATGGCATAGTGTTCGCGAAAATTGTTGGTCGTTCTTTACATTTCATGTACATCTATTAATCAGTTACTCACCATATTACTTACATATGGCAATAAACCGTTTGAAACAGCATAAATTTGTTTATTGACAAATGTATGTAATAATGTGCATTGGAGATAAATAACTTTACGCAAGTTTGTAAAGAATAATAATCAATTTTCGCGAACATCATTATCGTTTACAATAATTACTCGGCCTAGCTACAAGAACAAAAAAACTGTTTGAAATTAGAATTTCCCGCCAAAGTGAAACGTTTCACCTTAAGTCACTTGCCTGAGGATGCTTTAGACTCAAATACGCTTAAGACTATAAACCCCTTAAAATGCAGTAGCCTGTATGGCTATTATAGCCATGGAACGAATCTTTCAAATTTTGAATTCCGTTTTTTAAAAAAGTGAAGTATATTTTCGGTGGCCTTATGCCGACTGGTGCGGCATCTTTTTTCGATTTACGCTAGGTTAAAAATAGACTATCGGCATTGATGTCCTAAGGAAATAGTGGGAAGATACGGGATGAACTCCTTGACGTGGACCGCACAAATTAGGCCCACGGGCCTAATCGGGTTCAGTCACAAACGAACTGGCGTTTGTGATAGCACGTGAAGTACATACTTGTCAAAATTTCCAAAAAATCGGCTGTTTCATACATTTTGACAGGAGTGAATGATTTTTTGTAAGTCGTAAAGTCGTAGAACATAAATTGTCTGTTTTGATGTACTGAGGCTGCTAACTGATTAGTAATATCCCTGTATAATATACATAGATGTGTATAATATTATGTCTTAGTAAACATTTTAATCGTCAATTTATTTCATTACCTACTATTTACATACGTACACGGCAATACCCGTGATATAACCATTAACATGTTATCATTTAATAAACAATTAGTTTGAAATAACATTATCACCGCTAAACCTAGAGCCTAGAGCCAATATTGTATTCTGAATATTAAACGCGTAAATTATTTATATTTGTTTTGAAATGGTACATTACTATAAGGGGATAAACGGACAGATTAATCCGCCGTAACATTAAATATTCCGTGAAAATGTCAACTGGCAATATATTACGTTTCCAAAGATACTCAGTAGTTTCAAGGTAGGACAGACCGACAGCGTAGGCTCAATAATAGGGTCCCATTTTTGCCCTTTGGGTACGGAGTCCTATAAAGAAACTTCATAGATCAAACTCTTTCATTTCGATTTACTTTAGTTTGCGTATGGCTTTGAAAATATATAGTTTGGATCTGCCTTTAAACTCGAGCTAGTACCGAAAAAAGTCTGCCAAAAACTGAAGGGGGCGAGGTAAACACGTATTGCACACACTGACATATTCCTACTAGTTCTACAAAGGCACACCTCAATATTGAGCGCACACAACTGCAAACGATGTGCTCAAAATGTAAACGAATGGACAACCGAGGAGGGTGTCAGTGCTAAAGGGGAAACTGTAGGTATAATCACTTCCATTTATTTATTTTTTCTTAGGCATATGGTCACCAAATTTGTTTTAAGCAAGGATCTTATATATTACACAAGCTCACCGGTTGTAAGCATAAAAAACTCCGATGTTTGCTAAACTTGTTTTGTTAGTTTATTTGTTAGATTATTGGCGCAGGACAGGCTTTATTTGTACTGCCTATGAGACATCACCGAAACTAATAACAATCACATAGTTTAGGTAATAGTAAAACCACATTGCAAGCTCACAGACTGGTAAATACATCGATCCCGCCGACTTGGCGTCTTGCCGAGACGAGCAGCAAAGAAAAGAAACCCAATTGCCCCTGCATTAAATACATAAAACAATGTCACAGATATCACAAACAGATTACTTAATAATTGAGCAGTTAAAGTGCCATTATTTCCTTGTAAAGGCATGACCAATTAAAGCTTTATAGTCCATTGTAGCGTGGCTGGTATGGCATTAAACAATCATACGATTTATTTATGAGCATGGACAGTATATGAATAATGTGGTGTGTGGTGGAGGTGAGAGAGGGTTAAAGTTATTTGACAAATTGTTGTTTATTAATTTCATGATGGACAGCTTAGATATAGGTCTATGATGGACACAGACATGTCATGTTAACATACCAGGGGGCGTATTCAACCTCAAAAATATTCTCATAATAATCTTACCTTGAACTTTGTCTCGCTCTCTCGGGTAATGAGAGAGCTAAAGAACATTCAATGTTTAGCCCCCTGGGCCCTGATTCACTAACTATAAAAACGCTCGTAACGCGGCGCGTTAAGTTAAAGTCTAGGCTTTATTCCCTAGGGAAAAGAAGCCAAATTTATCTATATCACATGAGATACATATTGGCATAGACGCGTGACGTACTAGCAGTAACATGAAAATGTAATTGAAAAATTGACTTCATGCCCTTAAGTCTCTATGACCACATAAACTCGTACCTAACGCGTTACGACATCTACGTGCATGGAGTTGGCACAGGCAAGGTTGATAATGCGATGAGATGCGTAACGTGCTCGTTTGAACTGCCAAAGTAGCTAGCGCGTTTCATACGCGTTTGTCAAGAGAATTTAGTATTCCATCGGAAGAAGCGATTGATTCATTTGAATTATGTGATCATGGTTACTGTGTTATAGCACGTTTACGGCGTGTTATTGGCATGTTTTGTGGTTTTATACAGAATTAGCGCCTTGTGCTATCTCCATAATCAGATCGCTTAGGTATAGAAGGTCTGGCCTAGTTATTTTCATTTCATAAACATACCGTCCCAATGTCCAATCCAAAATAACAATAAAAAATGTTTTCATATATGATTTTGTTGATTACTATATGAGTTGACTTGAAGTCCATTAAATGAAATAGGGTCTATTTTTGAAGCGCTTCGTTTGTGGTTTTATTAACTTTTAAAAAAAACTCTACTTTTCTCCACTGAACGCTGTTAACAGCAGTTCTGTTATCATCAGGTCATAAGGCTATCCACAGCAAATTGAATTGGAAAAAAGGTGACTAATGAATAATAGCTTTAAATTCATGTGATTTTAAAAAAACAGGGTTTTCTTAATATTAAACAGTAGGCTTGCATTTGACCACCACCTCACACTTTCCGAAATGCATCAAATAAGAAACGGCCTACCTAATAGACTTTTCGCCTATTCGTTTATTACACTACTCAACAAATAACAAACTTTTTTTTATCTGAGTTCCTAGTTATGTGATTATAATTCCTTGTTATTGACCTCATGCAAATATGTAAATAGAATTTTTATATAACATCTCATATTTTTTTCATTTTTTTTTTTTGCAGAATAGGCTGCTTTGCCGCTAACTCGCCTGATGTTAAGCAATGATGCGGCCTACTGCCTATTTATTTTATCTGAGTTCCTACTATGTGATTATAATTCCTTGTTATTGACCTTAATACAAATATGTAAATAGGATTTTTATATAACATCTCATATTTTTTTTCGATTTTCAAAATAACCGCAATATAAAAATCAAACTTAAGTCAAAAGTTAAAATTCATATTTCTCAGTTTCTAGACGAAAAAAAATTTAAAAATGCGTACATTTATTTATTATTAGTCAACCTCGATATGAAACAATATGAACCAAATCAGATATTTTTTTAGTGTTGAGTAGTGTTACACATAACTTTGCCCAATATTGAAGTCTTTGAAGCTTAGCTTGTACAAGGGATCCGTTGATGATGAGTTTTTTGGCTTGTTTCTCAATGTACTTCTACGTCTGAAACTAGTCCTTGGCCGATTCATCCTAAAGGTGCAGAACTACCAGTAACTTTGCCATTTATTCAACCGCCAAGCAGTAGTGTGCAAACACTACTGTGTTCCGGATTGAAGGGCAATGTTTACAGCGAAATTACAGGGTTTGACATCTTATATCTCGGGGTGACGAGCGCAGTGCATTTTATCCAGGGTTTTGAACTGTTGAAGTTCAAAATTCTTAGTGGCGTTGAGCTGTTATGGGCAAGCGTGAAGAGCTTTCAGGCGAACGACTTCGCGCGTCTCGTCACTCATCATTAAAAAAAAAACTCCATGAACAACGAACTTTAGCTTGGTTTAATAATAGTAACTTTTCCGATGTGAAGTACCGTCGCACCTCCTTGAGGATAGGTATCCTATGTCTCTCTATGTCTTTGGTGATTGAACCTTGTACTCAATAAATATAAAAACCCCTCATAAAAGAGCTAATAATAATAAAACGGCTTAACAGATTTTCTTGAATCATAGCTCAATCAAGTCAACAACTAGCTGACTTGCTTATTGAAATTGCTCAATCTGGTCTCAGAAGGGACAGATATTTTTACTTGTGAGGTAGCAGAGTTCACAGAAATAGTTCACAAAATTTGTGAAAAATATACTTTAAGGGAAATCTATAGTTGATGCATAATGATTTTGTTAAATTTTTGGCATTTTTAAATTAGAATAGTTTATATTTGTTTAAGTTGTTATAACACCGCTTTAGTGTATCTGTTATGGTGTTATAAGTGTTTTTTAATAATAAATATAAAAAAATATAAACAAACAAAAAAAAAAACGGTTCAGCCATTTGGGAGCTAAGATTCCAAAGATAGATAGTACACAGATACACACGTAAAACTTATAACACCCCTCTTTTTCATCGGGGTAAAAAAAAAGTTGTTTATACTCATCATTATGAGTACAATGGCCTCCTTCTAGTTTAGCAGCACCATTCAGCCTAACCCTGTATACTGGCCTCCTAAGCCCAAGAGCGAAAACTAAAAAAAAAATAGATTTCTGTTTTTTGCGCATCTGATAGCTTACAAAATTTCGCACCAGATGGAGTAAGCAAAATAACCGTATCTACGTTAGAACATTGAAATAAAACACTAATAAAAGTTTTTTTTTTTCTTTTAAAACTCATGTTTAAAAACTATTAATTCTAAACGAAATGACGGTATCTCATAAAAAACACAAAAACAATAATATTGGGTTTTAAAACATATATTTAAGAAATATATTGGTCCTAACACAGGCACATAAGTGAAAATAAATTAAATTATATGTCATTAAGGTAACGAAAAATCAACTTTCACCAAAACTCTATTATCTCGTAATACAATAAAAAAAAAAACCTAGGCTGAGATACCACTCTTGGGGTTATGAGGGCAGTATACTAGTGTGCAGTTTGATAATCTCTAAGCCATACTTACATATCAGTTATCCCTAATCCAAGTAGCTCCTGCTTGTGTTCAGGATATTTGATGTCAGGTATTTTGTTCTCGTTCATGTCATTCCTTGCTTGTTGAAAGTAGTAGTCATAGGTTGTTTCATCAAGTGTTATAAGGAGACCAAGCCTTGGGACCTGAAACCAAGAAGACAAAGATTGGAAAAAAGTGGCATCACTAATGCGGAGGGTGCGGGGAGGTCAGAACAGCAACTTGAAGATTGTGACTGAAGATCCTCATCCGCCTATACTCAGGCATTTTGTGGTGATGATGACTGAGTAAGATGAATAATGTATTCCATTATGAGTTGGACATATTCGCGATAAAAAAATAAGTACTTTTTTTTTATTCATTTATTTCATATGTATACATAATAGGTTGAACAATAAATACCGAAAAACTAAGATGTTTGTATCGATACTTACTTTATCAGTCATTATTAGTGCACCTCTACAAAATGTGTTTTAAGTCACTATTTTTTTATTTCTTTTTTTAACAAAATAATATACTTTTTAATGTTTAATTTGAATGTACTAAATATATGCCAACAATCACACTAATATCATACATATATGTGAAAGTTATGTTGGATCGATGGATGTTTATTACTCAATCACGCAGAAACGGCTGGATGGATTTGGATGAAATTTGGAATATACATTGCTCATGTCTTGGATTAACACATAGGCTACATTTCATCATCATCGTCACCAATTTTCATCACCACGCGGGTGAAACCGCGGGCGCAGCTAGTATATTATGTTAACTACTTAATATGTTTCCAGGCCATATTGATATATACAGATGTTTTTGAATAATAAATTTGAATATCTGCTCTAGTTCTGTGTGTTAGTAGTTGTGTGCATTCCATGGCATTCCCAACACAGAGAATCCTATTGGGGAGGTATAGAATATAATAGAATAAGTTTATTCAGTAAACATAACAGTTTAAAGCGATCAGAGATTCCTTTTTTCAGAGATTGACTGCCCCGGTGGCTCAGTTGGTAGTGAACCTACTTCCTGCGCTTGGGGGTGTGGGTTCGATTCCCATCTAGGACAAACATTTGTGTGATGAACATTTGTGTTTGTTCTATGTCTGGGTGTTAATATCTATTTAAGTATGTATTTAAAAATATATATGTATGTATATCAGTTTCTGGCTGCCATATTACAAGCTTTGCTTAGTTTGGGGTCAGATGACTGTGTGTGCAATAATGTCCCAGATATTTATTTATTATTTTTGACAAAAAAAATGCCTGCATTAAGAGTCCCTGATCTTCCTTAATATAGAACATCTTTAACTTATGTGTGATTGTGTGTGTGTTATGAGTGTGTGTTGAGAGTATGTGTGTGAGTGTGTGTGAGTGTATGATTGTGAAAATACGAGTATGAGTGTATGATAGTGAGGGTGTGTGGGGTGTGTGTGCATTCGAGGGAGTGTAGTAGTGTGATTATGAGTGTATGAAAAGGTGTATGTACATGTAAATGTGTCCAAGGGTATGAGAGTAAACTTTGTGAAGCATAATGATTTATAAAGCCTTGTCAAATATAAGAAAATACTGTGACTTCAAAAGTATGTATGGTTTATAGCTATCAGTCTTGTGAAGATGAAAGATTGCCCTGGCGCACCTCTTTTGGGCTTAGAAAACAATCCTTATGTCAGTAGAATTCCCACCGAAAATAATGCCATATATGTAGTAATTAGAGGTTCGATGATTAAGGTGAAACGTTTCACTTTGGCGGGAAATTCAAATTTCAGACATTTTGTTTGTTCTTGTAGCTAGGCCGAGTAATTATTGTAAACAATAATGATGTTCGCGCAAATTGATTATTATTCTTTACAAACTCGCGTAAAGTTATTTATCTCCAATGCACATTATTACATACATTTGTCAATAAACAAATTTATGCTGTTCCAAACGGTTTATTGCCAAATGTAAGTAATATGGTGAGTAACTGATTAATAGCTGTACATGATAATGTAAAGAACGACCAACAATTTTCGCGAACACTATGCCATTTTACAATAATTACCCGGCCTAGCTACAAGGACAAAAAAACTGTTTGAAATTTGATTTTCCCGCCAAAGTAAAACGTTTCACCTTAAACTAAAATATCCATTCGAACCCATTCTTTTAGTTAATGTATCTATGTGTGCTTTCCAATTAAGTTTACTATCAATGGTCAATACAAGTAATTTAGTTATGTCCACTTCCTGTATGACTCTACCATTATATTGCAAAACTATACTCTCACAAACTGTATGCAGCTAAAAGTGGATGATGTTTGTTTTGTCTAAATTTATTTTTCATTTATTGTCACCTAGCCATTGAATGGTTGATGTTAAACTATTATTTTTTTCTGATACATATGTGTCTTTATTTTTACAACTAATTGTCACTGGGCTGTCATCTGCGAAGAGAGTCGTAGGATGGTCAAGTGCTTTAGGTAAGTAGACTCCGAAGTTAGGAGAACATGCTTTGGACCGAATATTTCTTTTTTTTATATGAATAGTTCCAAATTATTAAATTCTGTTTGCATTTTATTAGCATATTAGCCATATTAGATTTCTATTAACTTCTATTAACTAAAATGTCTTATGGAAGTAATACAAGTAAAATTATAATGTCGAGGAAACATTTACTCTGATTTTCTGAATAGCTTTTATTGCACTGTTATATAATAGCTTACATATTCACATTATTTTTGCTAGTTGTGTATGTTTGTACTAAAAAATATTTGTGCAATTCATATAAATTTTGCAGGCAATAAATAAGTCATGCATTAATGCTGAATTGCTGAAGGTGTTTAACCAAAACCGAGGTAGGCAATTTTGAACATAGAGGAATCCAGAGGAAACAAATGATCCAAAAATCCTTGCAAATAATTTAAAAGTATCTAGATGTTGGCTTTCTTGTTCCTATCGGCATTTAACCTAGGCTGTTTTGGTAAGTAATTTACTCCAGATCAAATGATTATTAAATTTCTTCTTGAGGATATGAGGATAATATTATTCTGTGTTGTTAAATAATGCATGCTGTGCTGTTTTATATTGTTTACAAATGGCATAATTTATACAATTAGCTTACCTTGAACCGAATCCTGAGTTCATAATCTTTGGTGCTGGAGAGGACCCTGCAGTTATCTTTTAGGAAATAATCGGTGCCTTTGACTCGCAGCGCAAATAGCGTACGAGTAAGCGGTGGTATGTTGTACTTCTTGCATAAAATTATACATAGCTCTTCTGCAGTCGACGAGCTAGAACACCGTATTATATTTGGTGTGCGCTCTGTAACCACCGACACTTTAACAGTCTCTTCGATAGATGCCATCGTGAACTTGAACCATTTATAAAAAACAAGAAGACGCCAATAGATAAGATTCAACCCCGCATTGATAAAAACAATGATACAACATCTCCTGATCCGTTCATCTCAAACACCATCCCTAATAAATATAGTTTAAAAAACACTAACAAAATAATGTTTTTATTTATCTAATAATATTCCGCGTAGTAAATACTTTTTGCTCGAATATTTCTTATTTTTTATTACTCTCTCGCAGTTCGCTTTGCTTGCTTCGTTTTGTTTCGTTCTTTCCACAAATTTCCACACAACACATCGATGAATGACAGTTGACTTTGAAAGCCTATGTAAAACTGACAATGACAATATTTGCCTACTTCTGTTACATCTTTTTTTATGAAATGCTGGCCTGTATTTTGCACAGTTATATTTTATCTACACTAATATTATAAAGAGGAAAGATTTGTACCTATTTTTGTATGTTTGTATGTTTGTAATGAATAGGCTCCGAAACTACTGAACCGATTTGAAAAATTCTTTCACTGTTGGGAAGCTACACTATCCCCGGGTGACATAGGCTATATTATATTTTGTAGCGAGGCCGAAGGCCGAGCTTACACTCGTGCGAAGCCGGGGCGGACGGCTAGTTATTAGTAAATGCCAGAGGGGAAACGCTTCGTAGAGAGAGAAAGGACCTACCTATGCTTAGTCAATGGTGCCGATTCCCTTGTTCACAAACTAAACTAAATTTAAGTTCAGTGCATCTTTTTCTTTCCATTTCATTAAGAAAAGGACAGAAGATAAAATATTAGTTTAGTCCTGTCAAATATAGATACTCCATAGACAGTTTAGACGTGATTAAAAACAAGGCAACTAAAAATACGTCAATTTTCTTCAGGCGCTTACTAATTTGACAGGACTAAACCAATATTTATCTTCTGTCCTTTTCTTAATGAAATGGAAAGAAAAAGATGCACTGAACTTAAATTTAGTTTAGTTTGTGAACAAGGGAATCGGCACCAATGTAACGCTTCCATTTATTTATTTTTTCTGAGCCGCCATGTGGTAATAGGTTCATGTACACCGCACAGACTATAATTTTAAACTATAAATTGATTTCCTGTTCAAGGCACTTAAAGGTGAAGTTGTGTGTGACCAGTGAATCCTTGTTTCCATCATGTTGGGTAGTGCCATTAATTTTATTATCTCAATGGGAAGTTTACCAAAAGGCAATTAAAATATATACCTATTTTTTTTATTACGATAGATGGGGTCACCAGGGGCCTTACCCCTAGCTTCACTTTTGCGAGCCAACTTTTATTAGGTACCTAAAATTAACCAACTCATTTAAGCTGCATCGTTTAAAAGCGTCTAACTTGAATGAACGTAAATCCGTTTTACTATGCGTGTGTGCGCGAAAATAGCAAAGCTTGGCGGCTATCAAATAACTACCGCTTTTCGTAGTTGATGGTACCGTTAAGACAAATAACACGTATGCGGGTCAACTTTTCGAGCTAGGGGTAAGGCCTCAGACATATATGAAGTACCCAGATGTGGCTATTTTGCAAAACCACAGATGAAAAAAAGTCAATTGAAAAAAACTTGCTTATTCTCATAGACAGGCAATATCTATCTGTCTGACACTGTATGTCATGTTTGTTTTATTTCGTACTCTAAAGTATTTTGTTGGTTTATTTTGGTTCTTGTTTGCTTACAAAGTACTTGTTTATCCACAACACAACACACGTTATTAGGTACGTAAGTTTGCCTCGCCTAGCCGTGTTATAAAATGTCTCCTATTTGTGTGTAGGTTTCCTTTGGGTTTCATTGAACAAATGTGAAAAAAGTAAAGCCGTGTCTCGTCCGCGCCATCGATGCCATGGTTGCAGAACTATTATGTTCATAGACAATGAGTATAGTAATATACTAGAGCTGTCAGAAAACTGCTCATTGTCGTTCCCGGTCATTAATCATAAAAAATATAACTTGGATTTGCCTTAAACTCAAGCTAGCACCGCTAAAAAACACGTATTGCACACAATGACATATATTCTTATTAGTTAGTAAACACGTATTGCATACAATAACATATTCTTACTAGTTTTACAAAATAAATACAAACGCACACTTCATTATTGAGTGGTACCAAAGTACCAACCAACCAACTGCAAACGAAATGATCAAATGGACAACCAATGCTCGGATACTCGGCATATTAAAATACATACAGTACTCATTACTTGTATTACGCCAGCGCAGCAAAAAAAATGACGCTGAACTGAATAAGTATTTATGTGAATGTGAAGCCAACCGTTCTCTTTCAAAAGAAAATGAATATGGGCAAAATTCAAATATCTGATTTGGCAACCCTGTGGAAATTAATTTCATTAAGTATCTATCTGGCAACCCTTATTTCTCATTTTTTACATTTTGATTTTTGCCGTTTTTTTGCTTGACTTGACTGACGACCGACGCCATTGTTGTAGCTGCTCATTGTTGTCTTTGTGTAATTTGTAAAATTGAAACTATTACAAATAGTGACTTAAAACACACAAAACCAAGACTTTGTAAAACCTGAAAGGTAAGCCACTTGAATTTTAGTTTTTTGAAGTCTGTTAATTCATAAATACAGAGTTTCCATGAATTGCACGTGCAAGGCAAGCAATATGCGATGGTTGATAAAAGCCGGTAAGCATTTTTTATCTTTTTTGAAATATTTAAACTGACAATGGCACCGCAACTCTTAAATCATATGTATAAAATGCATCTACATATCAAAGCATCTTGAGTAGGCCAGTTCTGATTCTGAACCACCTTCGGTTCACACTACGGTTCTATGGAATGATGTTACAAGTTCTCTTGTTCTGCAAAATTTTCGGTTTCTCTTTTGTTCAGGTTAAAGTCATGTGCATCAAATCCTACAAAGGATTTTAGAACTTAGTTAATCGAAAACCAGGTTTCTCTCGACGAAGTTGTACCTACCTCCATAACTTTTTTTTTCTTTTGTTACAGATTTGAATTTGTTATCTACTAAATACTCACTGAAAATAGAATGGATGATGATTGGGATGATAATGCTGAAGTGGTAAGATGTTTTGAGTTTTATAACATTGTCCTATGAACAAGAAACATTTCACAATGTCTAGTTACACGGCAGTATGGAAGGCCAAGTGACCATATTCATAAAGAACTGGTCACCATAAGTTGTAATGTTATAATTTTTTTCTGAGCGGGTGTTCATTCCGCTGACTGTATCTTACACATTAATAACATATTGTGACCAACATCGCACAGTCTTATTCCTGATGTGATGAGGATAATAAGTCCTGCAATGACATTCCACTTGCGACACCCCTATTGGGTATTTTCACCTGCTAGGATCTACCTGATCCAACCCTGCTCTTATTACTTGAGGGAAGGTTTCGAAAATGGGTGAAAAAGAAAAGTCGAAAAGTCTTCGCAGGGTCTGTGTAAGTCTTCCACTGACACAGTCTAATGTTCAGATACCCAACATCTCATACACAAACATACATCATACATACCCATTTACTTTACTAACCTAAAACAAAATGCTATAAAATATGGATCAATTAAAACATATATAGTCAGAGTAAGTGCAAATCCTCAAATATACCAAAACGAAAAAATAATAATGCATCTGCTAAGACATGTAGAAATTAGAAAGGCTTGCATCATCCACATGAGCAATAGCAACAAAATTTCCCCAAGGTAGAGCTGACCTGACGCCCCTCTGCCTCCATTGTACAAATCTGATAGGTTTCATGGCAATCATCATCATCAGCCAAAAGATGTCCACTGCTGAACATAGGCCTCCCCCTTTAACCTCCACACTGAACGACATCCTGCCATCTGCATCCACTGGATGCCCGCGACTCTTGAATTGATAATTCTATGGTTATTTACGGGATATTTACCATGGTAAGGATGTGGAAGGAGCTCCCGATATTTCGGCGCAGTTACATCCACCATGTTCACGGGAAGAGCTTTCCATAAGCTACCGCGGGAAGAGCTTTCCGTAAGCTACCACTTCCTTCCACAACCTTACCATGGTAAATATCTCGTAAACAATGATATAACTGTAGTGAACAACCGTGATAGTTTAAAACAGTGTTTTTTGATAATTATTGTATGTATTGCAGGTACTGCCACCTCCTGTATCTCAAGGACTCAACAATAACGAACATGATAATGGCCACAGCTTGGCCCTAGGACGAGGGTTCACTTCATTTCAAAATGAGGGTATGATTTTAGTCTTAATTGCTTGGATGCAACACACCTGATTTTTGTTTATATTACATGGTAATTACTGATGTATAATTAAACCAGCTACTTTGACTATAGTTTCAATCGCATTCGGCAGTCATTTTCAAGGTGAGTGTGCATGCATGTCTCCAACTAGCATTGCACCGAGTCTCGGTTAGTCGGAGTAATCATCTTAGTAAGTGATTCCCATAACAAAAGAGACAGAAAGTTTATTTGCGTGACCAAAATGCTGGCCTATATTTGGGTCAGAAACTTAGCCCGCCATCCAGTGAGGCAATGCGGCCAGCATTTTGGGCACTCTACCTGAAATTAATTATCATTTAGGACTACTTAATTTACTCTATTCTAATTATTACTTTATACATATATTTACATTAATTAAATCGGTTAATCTAATTTACTTTTAGTAATAAAATATGTGTGATCATAACACAACATAAACAAAATGTAACAAAACCACGTCAGTTTCCATAGTAAAATCGTGATTTTTCATTGGGAAATGCCTAGTATGTTATGTGTTTTTCAAATGTATCCATCCATTTACATGTATTCCATCCTGTACTGCCTGTTACGTATTAGGGATAATGGTCATTTCATTTATTTAATCACCATGTCATACATTATCTGTGTCGTACATTATTGCATCCCTCTACTGAAACCCTCATGAAATATTCAGAGGCAACTATTGTATCTGAGATCTCTGAGTCAGTTGAGTGCACTTTTCTAAACAGTTTCTAGGGTTCCATACCCAAAGGGTAAAACGGAACCCTATTACTAAGACTCCGCTGTCCGTCTGTCTGTCAGGCTGTATCGCATGAACCGTGATAGACAGTTGAAATTTTCAAAGATGATGTATTTCTGTTGCCGCTATAACAACAAATACTAAAAACAGAATAAAATAAATATTTAAGGGGGCTCCCATACAACAAACGTGATATTTTTCTCGATATTGATAATGGCAACAGGTAGATGCTTGAAATATTCACAGAATATTGAGTTATATTATTCACTTTAAAAATAAATAATTAAATTAAAATAAATTAAATATTTAAGAGGGCTCCCATACAACAAACGTGTTTTTTGCCGTTTTTGGTACGGAACACTCATGCGCGAGTCCGACTCGCACTTGGCCGGTTATTTTTAATTACATTGCCACAAAAAACTGCTTGCAATTCCGGGGTCAATTATGGCTGTTATAGCCAGGTTAACGCGGGCTTGAAACGGCGCAGTGCGGAAAATCATGCGAACCTTACGCGCCGCGATACGGTTTGCAGTCGCGCAACTTTTGTCATTACCTAAACAGAATCGCTTATAACAGGTAACGGAGGCCCCAGGACTGGTGTGTGATCCACTTCAGATCTTGTAATTGTAATACAATACTTTTGTTAAACATTCCAAAGTGATATTGTTGTGTTTACGAAATTGGTGCCAACTGGCAAACACAAAGCTCTTTATCTGGCAGGACATAAAGGTCAGCATCCTTAAGTTTAAAATATTACTCTTGATACTTATTATTACCCTCTGACCTTTGTTTCCATACAATTAAGAGGCACTTAAGAAATTAGTTCAGAACTTGTTTTGAGATATAAGCAGTTAAAAAAAATGCTTTGATAATTAATTTAGATTGGTAAGCATAATATTACCATAATATTTCTACTAAGGTACTTGGTTCCTTTTTTGTTATTTGATTCGAACCACATAATTTTATTAACTTTTCAGTACCTATATCCTGTAGGCCAGTGTTTTTCAAACTGTGGGTCGCGAACCACTGGGGGGTCGCCATGCCTCTATAAGGGGGTCACGGGGGTCGCCAAGCCTCGATAAAAGAAAAAAAACAAAGTTATTAAATCTTTTGAAGCAAAATTTTAACGGGTATGTAATTATAAAAAAAAAAAAAGGTTGTACGTAGGTATTTGATGTTTGTAATATAATAAAATACAGATTATAAACTGTGGAAGATAGGGGCTCCGGATTTTTTGTTTCATACTACCCCTTAGTATGAAACAAAAAATCCGGAGGCCCTATCTTCCACAGTTAATGGAAGTGTCGCGTCGAGAAAATGTTTGAAAAACACTGCTGTAGGCATTACCGAGCTTCGTAATGAATTAGGCTATATTAGTCTGGAGGACAGTTTGTATGTTCGTAATTTTTTCTCCTCCAATACAAGTAAGTCAGAGTTGATGTACAAACATTTTTGGGATTCCGTACTCAAGGGGTGTGAACGAGACCCTATTACTAAGCCTATGCTGTCTGTCTGTCCTACCTCTTAACTGCTGTATCTTTCGAACTGTAATAGATAGCCAGTTGAAATTTTCACAGAATATGTAATGTTACGGCGGATTAATGTGTCCCTTTTCCTCCGCTCATAGTAATGTACCATTTCAAAACAAAGATAAAAAAGTTACGCGTTTAATATTCGGAATACAATATTGGCTCTAGGTTTAAGATAATGTTATTTCAAATGGCGGATTAAGTAAGAAATAAAAATACAAAGTCTATAAGTAAAAACTAAAAGTGTTATACAACAATAGTTATTCGTTATGCTATGCTGCAAAGTTGTTTTTTGGCGCAAGTTCTTACGCCCAGGTTTCAAAGGTACGAGACACAGTTTAACTTTGCTGCCGAGCTAAACACAACTTTTCATCTCACCTTAGTGGGGAAAATTTTGTATTTCTAATTAGTTAAGATATTTATATCTGGGACATTTTTGCACACATGGTCATCTGACCCCAATCTAAGCAAAGCTTGTAATATGGCTGCCAGAGACTGATATACGTGCACATATATTTTTAAATACATACTTAAGTAGATATTAACACTCCGACATAGAACAAACGTTCATCACACAAAATGTTTGCCCTATCAATTTAAAAGGTGCTACGGAACCCTCAGTGAGCGAGCCCGACTCTCACTTGGCCGATTTCATTTCATGTCGTTTTTGTTTTCAATGAATCCTCTAACCAGTGTTGTAATAATTTCAGATGACTCTGAAAAAACCAACGGGTACGGTGAGAGGCGAGGGCGTGGTGGCCGCGGTGGCAGAGGGGGCCGTGGCGGCAGAGGTGGCCGCGGGGGCTCTCGAGACTGCGACACCAACGGTGGCGGCGGTGGCTACGGTGGCGGCGGTGGCTACGGTGGTGGCGGCGGCTACGGTGGTGAGTGCTTCACGAACAAGATATAACTCGATAAGTTTTCATTATAAGCACAGGCAATTTTCTCCAATATCGTACATAAGTAGGTTTTTTTTTAATTTGATTAGCTGTTAATCCAGGGTTATAGGGAGTATTATAGGGTTATGGGGACACCAGTCTTCTTTCCATTCAGGATTGAGTACCTAAAAAATCAATAGCAAAAAACTATTTTTTTAATAAAAATTTGAGGTAGGTAGTTACTATGCGTAGGTATTACTTTCAAACTTTAACACAAACGAATGAAACTTAAATATGTGTAACAATCGAGAATATAAAGAAAATACAGTAAAAAGGAAAGGAAACAACAACAAAATAATTTTTAAAATAAATTGTGAGGTACTTTGCGAATTACTATAATAAATCTGAAAATTTCAAAAACTAAGACAAAACTAATGAACTTAAATATGTGTAACAATTGGGAATATAAAAAAAAGAAAAAGAAAAAACTACTTTAAAATCTTAACTAACTTAAGTGTAGAACTCTTTGAGGGGTTCACACAATCTCAAGTGGATGCCCTTGCAGTCTGTCTACCTGCTTGGGCTGCTAACATAAGTAGGTAGTCAAGATTCAAGGAATGTCGTGATTCGCTCAGAAGGACATGAGCTTAATTTTAACGATCATCCTTAGCTTATGTTACACATACTTAAAATAGTTTAGGGGTCGAGGCGACGCACACTCAAGTGTGTGCAAAAAAAGGGTGGCGCCGTCTACCAGCTTGGCTGGTACCTTAATTAGGTACAACTCGAAGTGTAAGTACGAAATCTTTGAGGTACAAGTTCGAGATAGAAAAAAAATTTGGTACAATTATTCATCTGTAGTCTTTTTATCAGCATCAATAAAAAATCAAAAGTACTGCTGAACGAAAAACGGGTGGTTAAGCCAACTAGTCTAAAAGTTTAGACCAACGAAGACGAAGAAGAGTTTCACATTCTAACCATTCTTATTTTCTAAGAACAACTAAAAGTCATGTTAAATCTGGGAATTTGAAACACTGATCTGTCTTTTAATTGCAAATTGTGATTCCAAGATCACGGAACCATCTTAATAGTTAATTTGTTAGGTTTTTTACATCCACATTGATTAAAATTATATGATTATTGACTTAAAATTAAGTAACAAAGTAACGGGCGTTTGTTACGCTCTCTACGTATGATGCCGGGGACTTGTCAATGTCAATGTTGGGGACTTGGGGAGTGTCAATGTCGTACTGCAACTTCCAGCGTGCCATCTTATGATACACTGTTCCCAAAGACTTTCTATAACTAGACATTTAATGCAGGACGAACATGTTCAGACACTTCATCAGTTGACCACTACTGATATAAAAAACACGCCCACTGATTCCGCTGAACCTCTCGTAATTTCCGACCAATAGCGAAGGTACGCCATCACTATGCTTTGTTTAAATTTTGAACTGACGTTGAATGGGCCAAGTAACATTTAGTAACCCCTCACC
This sequence comes from Agriopis leucophaearia, assembly GCA_949125355.1. Taxonomy (NCBI): domain Eukaryota; kingdom Metazoa; phylum Arthropoda; class Insecta; order Lepidoptera; family Geometridae; genus Agriopis; species Agriopis leucophaearia. The sequence continues at coordinate 7,465,796 of OX421278.1, read as the reverse complement.
CCGCCCCACAGGTATTTGACTGAATTGTTTCCATTGAAAATAATCGTTACTACAAGTCTGGGCTACATAGTAGCTTTACCTAGTCTGTGACTGTTCCGTTCAAAGGTGACGAGGAGGAGCGTGGTGACAGAGACCGCGGCGAACGAGGCCGTGGGCGCGGGCGCGGCGGGCGGGGCGGCGGCCGCGGAGGAGGCGGCGACCGTGGGGACCGCGGCGGTGACGACGAAGGCGGCCAAGAACCAGAGCTAGACGAGAACGGCGAGCCAAAGAAACCTCCCGTCACATACGTACCTCCCGAGCCCACCACTGATGAAACTGAAATATTCAGCAGCGCAATTAGCTCCGGCATTAACTTTGATAAGTTCGATCATATCGCCGTAAAAGTGAGTACTTTTCACAAACGTTTATTCTACTTGCCCTGTTAGTATGTTCGTTCGTATGAGTGGGACAAATCTTGCAACTGAATTTTAGACCTTTCAACCGATTGAGCTGAAATTTGGCATACTTTTGTAGTGGCATACATACTTAGCTTAGCTGGTCTGATGATGGAGACAGAAAGTGACCATAGGAACTCGTAAACGTAACGTTATAACCCCGTAAAGTTTGGGTTCGTTGGATTTGTCTTTGAGCACTTTGGTCCTAGACGATAGATTCAATATGACGCTCCAAGATGGCTGACAAAATGTTCTTATCTACCATCATGATATGGGTATCAAATGAACGGGTTTACTGAGAAGAATATGAAAAAGCTTGGTTTTAACAAGTTTTTTTATTTTATTAACTTGTAACTAACAAACTATCATATGTAGGTACACAAATCTTACCTTCTTCTAATATCGTAAGTGATTTTTGAACTTTCGCGATTCTAATTGTTTTTTTTTTCCTAATTGTTGTATCGATTTCAAACTGTAAGAATATAAGTACCTAATCCACATGACAATTATTTGTAATGGTACCAAATACTTGACATCAAAAATAAATGTAAGTATATATTTAACCAGCCGCCCACCCCGGCTTTGCACGGGTGGAGTTTTTATTTTGGGATAAACGTTGAGTAATATAACCTATGTTACTCAGGGATAATGTAGCATTCTATTGGTGAAAGATTTTTTTAAATTGATTCAGTAGTTTGAGTTAATTCGTTACAAACATATAAAAATACAAATCTTTCCTCTATAATATTAGTGTAGATGTTACTCAGAGATGTAGCAACCTAATGGTAAAAGATTTTTCGATCGACACTGAAATTGTGAAAAATATAGCCGCCTACCTTAATGTCTCTTACATAGAATCTTAAATATTCTTATCTTTCAGTGCAGTTAAAATAATAATATATCTTATCATATTTATCTAAAAGTTTTGGAATCATAATGAAAGATATGATAATATTTCAGGTGAGTGGTGAGAACCCCCCGCAGCCCATAGAGAGTTTCAAGACTGCAAACCTGCGAAAGTATTCCCTGGACAACATCCTCAAGTCTGGCTATCTGAAGCCGACGCCCATTCAGAAGCACGCCATTCCTATCATCATGAGTGGCAGGGATCTCATGGGCTGCGCTCAAACTGGCTCCGGGAAGACGGTCAGAAAACTTTTTACTTGACTAAATAATGACAATATTTATTTCATTTTGCCCGACCGCCCTAGTAAGGTAATGTTTTTCGGGCGTATGTATATTTATTTCATTTTGCCCGACCGCCCTAGTAAGGTAATGTTTTTCGGGCGTATGTATACATACATACGGTTGATAAGTAACAAGTAATATTATAAAAGGAAAAATTAAACATACATGTATGTTTAATTTTTCCTTTTATAATATTACTTGTTAAGTTTATTTCACTTTATTAACGCTGACCATTATTATGACTTCGCGCTTATGAACTAAGTGCTGCATAAACTAGATAAATTTATGTGGCAGTTGGAAGAAGATAGGTTAAATAATAACAAATCTATTTTTTTATTTATCAACAGGCTGCTTTCCTGCTTCCCATTATAAATCAACTGTTACAAGATCAGTGTGAAGCCAAGACTGCCGGTTATTGTGCACAACCCCAGGTAAGTTATATATGTATTTTTAACCGACTTCCAAACAGGAGGATGTTATCAATTCGACTGTTTAAAAAAAAGTTTGTTACCTCAGAACTTTCGACTGGGTGAACCGATTTTGATGATTCTTGTTTTATTTGAAAGCTGGTGCTTCCCGTTTGGTCCTATTTCAATTTGGTCCAGTTCTGTCATTTTTATAAAGTCGGTTTTTGATATTGATAATTATTTTAAAATGCTAGTGAGTAACGAAATGAGCAAGTCGATCTTTTAATTGTCACATGATTGTAATGGCTAATACACAACATACATCATTTTGTGCATCCAAATAAAACTGCATAGCATAACACATAAGACGTCTACTGCAATACATAGGCCTCCCTCTTAGAATGCCACACTGAATGACAGCCTGCCATCTGCATCTACTGGATGCATGTGACTCACGATGTTGTTATTCCATCTAGTGCATTGAATGGTCCTACTACACAGCACACACATACATAGTGAGTGATGGCGGCCGAGCGGTAGCATGTGCACTTTACAATCTGATGGCACAAGGTTCAATCCTCGACCCTGCACTAGTGACTTATTTAGTACTTAAATGATGTGCAGTTTCGATGCCATCACTCTACAACGGTGAAGGAAAACATTGTGAGGAAACTGGTATGTCCAAGAACCTCAAAAGTTCAAAGACATGACATTTGCCACCATGCATCCATACAGCCAAGGATTGGAACAACCTGCCGGCTTCCTTGTTTCATGAGAGATATAATCTGGGCATTTTCAAAACCAAACTGAATAGGTATCTTCTAAGTCTCCGTGCTTCATCGACCACATCGTCACTTACCAATAGGCGAGTTGGTGGTTAAACGCGGATTTATTTGCGTTAAACTGAGCCAGTGTGGTGGATTAGGGCCCATCCTCTCTCTGAGAGAAGGCCTTTGTCCCAGCATTGGGAACATGTTAGTAAAAATGATGATGATGATGATGAACATTACAAATGTAAAAGTGTGTTTGTTTGGTCTTTTTGGCAGCAATAAAGAAATGGATCTATGTGATTTTTAGTCATATTTGGAGGGCCAAAGAGTGACAGGAAATTTTTGCTGGCTTCTGAGAGAATGTCTATGCGGGTGAAACCGCAGAGCGGAGCTAGTTTTATTATAAATCCATATTGTCATATTCCTAAGGTGGTGATAATGTCGCCAACTCGCGAGCTGACACTGCAGATATTCAACGAGGCACGAAAGTTTTCATACGGCTCCGTTTTGAAGGTAGCCGTCGCGTACGGTGGCACCGCTGTACGACACCAGGGAGATAATATTGCTGTGAGTATTTCTATACAAAGTTTTAATTAACTGCATCTAGATAAAAGTTTCAGTCCCAGGAGTTTTGCATTGCCTAGGGAAATAATTTCTGGATTTCTGGGAATCCTAACCAACTTTGTAATGCGATTTTTTAGGATCACTTGTTTGTAGCTTGCAAGTACCTAAATGTAATTCGATTGACAATACAATAATTTAGTACCATCTAACTGATATGAAGGTGGAGTCAGGATGCGGATAGCAGAACTCTTTAATGGTGTGAATCACTGACAGTGCCATCTAGCAGTAAAGATGCGAAACATCATGCGTTGCCAACGCGGTTTTGCGAGTGGAACTCTTCAATGGTGTGAAACACTGACAGAGCCAACTAGCGGTAAAGACGCGAACCATCATGAGTGGTGGGCGCGGTGTTAACAGTGAAACTTGTCAGTGGTGTGAAACACTGACAGAGTCACCTAGCGGAATAGACGCGAACCATCATATGTAGTTGGACACAAATAAACTTTTAAATTAAAACTGATATAATCAACAGCGAGGCTGCCATATCCTTGTGGCGACTCCAGGGCGGCTGCACGACTTCGTGGAACGGAAGCGGGTCTCGTTCGAAGAAATTCGCTTCATTGTGCTGGATGAGGCAGATCGGATGCTGGATATGGGCTTCATGCCCAGCGTCGAGAAGATGATGACACACGAGACCATGGTCGCCACTGTGAGTATTACCCCTGTTACTTACAAATGTCTAGTTTTCACCAGTTTCGTCAAAACTAGTTATAGTTTAAACTGTGTTTTAGTGGTTTATTTCGCGTTTATAATTTGTTAGTTAGTTTTTCTTGGCGCAATTTGTTATTTATGATCTTACATCTACAGCACTGGAGCAACTGTGCCAGTGCCCCGGAGCCTTACTCCAATATTTCAAGGAGTTGCTTTGGCTCGTGTAGCGTTGGCAGAGGAAAATGCACAATACGCGCCAAAATGGAGAACAGAGCAGAACTCATCGCCCCCATCTCGAATAAGAATAAGAACTGTACCAGTGCCCCAGAGCCTCGTTTCAGTATTTGAGAGAGCTGGGTTGGCTCGGGGATGCTAGTGGGGGTTCCAAGCGGACGTCAGTTCTGCACTGGCGTCCCATTTGGGGTATATATATTGTGCATAAGTTTTCTAATACTTTGTAGAAGGGAAGGAAAATTTCAGAAAACTTAACGACGATGTAAGACAGGACATTGTCTGACTGCCGAGGTGGCTCAGTTGGTAGTGAACCTACTTTCTGCGCTTGGGGGCATCGCTTTTATAGATTCATGTGTGCTGACCTCGGCTTAGATTTAAATACTTGTCCATAAATACTTCTTTTGCTTGCCGTTGCAGTAATGTACCGTTTTTAATGCCTACAAAAACCAATTTTATCAACAGGAACGGCGTCAAACGCTCATGTTCTCCGCCACATTCCCCGAAGACATCCAGCACTTGGCCGGCCGCTTCCTGAACAACTACATCTTCGTAGCCGTGGGGGTCATTGGCGGCGCCAGCACCGACGTGGAACAAGTATTCCATGAAGTTACGAAGTACGAGAAAAAGAACGTGCTCAAGAAACTCATTGAAGATAATGGTGAGTGATTCTTGAAGATACTGAGACTTCAAACAATTATACATTGAACGCACAATGAATAGACATTTATAGTTAAAAAAAACGTCCACAATTTCATACCGCCGGTGGAAAGAAAAAATATACCAAGCAACATATAGGCAACTTCACAGGAGAGCCAATTAAAGCTTAAAATTAAAAAATAATTGCATGATTTTTACATGACTAAAAAGCTGTTATGACACTTTCTTACTTCTATAAGAATATTCCAGTTTTTCTTACTATTAACGAAGCTAGTGTCGCAAAGTAAAAAAAAAACGAACAAATCAATCTAGCGACAACCGACCCTTAATGTACGAACGGGAAAAAAGGCATAATCAGATTTTTTTTTACAAATTTGAATGGAAAAAATGACTACATAAAAAAACATTTCTATGATCAGGGATAAGTTATTTAACACAAACTTCATAATTAATAGAAAGAAAGAAATATTTATTTTGTAACAACAACTTGACATAAAGAACATGGTATATATAATTATAATGAAGTTGTGTCACAAAAATGGCCTCAACTCAGCATAATGATCTTCTGTTGAAGCCACTTCGTGAAGTCACGAAAGGCTCAAAAAAACAGTGCAACGTAAAAATAAAAACAGTACCACAAATACGGGACTACAAATTTACATAGAATTTATTCAACTTCAACTCTTAATTTGTGGCTATTGTGAAGTAAAGATGCCTCACAACTCCGCCAACGTCACGTAGATAGAACGCCAAACGCAATTTTTATTGTACGGTTTATTCATTATAAGTATAGATGATATAGAACTTCACATGTGACATTGACATACACATAGGGATCACATGCATGAAGTAATAATCATCTGTCCGGGATTTTTTTACCATAGTACAAATTAAAATTTAGTACTTGCCCCAAATAATATAATGTGGTTTCTACGTTAAGCTAAGAAAAACAATATTTGTTTATTAAACCCATTTTTTTTTTAAACTATAATAATATTAAAATTTGTTATTCAAAATTATGTTGAAAATGCAAAACAAACCTCTAAAATAAAATAAGTAACACAAATTAGAAATATCGTCAGAGAAGCCAAAAGCTATCTACAAGCATCATCAACATCCATAAAAAAAAAATACGCGCTCATTTTCGCGAACAACGTTTTGGCCCACGCTCAAAATGGATGTAGGGTTGGGTCCCGTGGTACTAAGGAACTCCTCCTCATCGACACGGCCATTATAGCTAACAGTTTCGGCGGAAAACGGATAGCCCTCTCCGCTGCCTGGATTGACTATAACAAGGCCTATGATTTAGTACCTCACTCATGGCTATAGACAGGGTTTAAGAGTTGTATAAAATTGATACAACTCTAAAATCATTTGTATTTTTTTTTGTATGCGCATTTCTGATGCCATTGTTCAAAAAACTTAAGGAAACTGGTATGTCTAAGAATCTCAAATGTTCAAAGACATATGACATTTGCCAACATGCACTAGGCCAGCATGGTGGATTAGGATTAGGGCCCATCCTCTCTGTGTGAGAAGGCCTGTGTCCCAGCAGTGGGAACATGATAGGCTAATAATGGTAACATAAATGTATAAAATACTTGTTTCCTAGATCGAAAGCGGATCCTAGTGTTCGTCGAGACGAAGCGCAATGCAGATTTCATAGCAGCCATGCTGTCTGAGCAACAAATGTTGACTTCATCAATCCACGGAGACAGGATGCAGCAAGAGAGAGAAGAAGCCCTTGACAACTTCAAGAGGGGCCGTCATTTCATACTGGTCGCTACAGCCGTCGCCGCGCGAGGGCTTGGTAAGTAATCATCGAATAAGAGCCGCGCTTATCAGTCAGGTGTATCACTTGCACATTTTCAACATTTTTGAGGATAATGGTATATAGGTAGGTAACGTTGATTCCAATTTTATTGTTTGAATGTGCTGCCTTAATAAGTGTTCCCCCATAGTTACAATCTGGGTGTCTTCAAATTGTGAGTGAATTGGTTTCTTCTAGGCAAGCATGCTCCATCGTAGACCACATCATCGCCTAACATCAGGCGAGGTTGTGGTTAAACCTTTGAGCTTATATAGCTTGTATTTAACTACTCGAGCTAGTACCGAAAAGTCTGCCAAAAACTGAAAGGGCGCGAGGTAAACACGTATTGCACACACTGACATATTATTATTAGTTTTATAAACGCACACTTCAATATTGAGCGGCACACAACTGCAAATCAGATCATCAATCGGACGACCAATGCATTAGCGCCCAAAGACCTTTTAAATGGACATTTTTAAATTCCGCGTTCTTTCGAAATGGTTTCTTTACGTTTTTGAACGAAATAATAGATAACGTTTACCGGAATGCTAGTTTGAGGTCTCAAAAGCTCTGGGCGCCAGGAGGGTTGGTATAACACTTCCATTTATTTTTTCTGAGGGTTAAAGGAAAGCCTATTATTTAATATGTGTATTTAAAAAAACTAGATAATGTTCAATTGTGTGAGTGAAGTTACTTCCACTGTACCCGTCCATATTATCAGGCGATTAGAGCGCATAATCGCGTTCGGGCCAGCCGAGGGCGATCTACGTCAGTTATATATCCCTTCAAACTGTCAGACAATATTTGTCAATGTGCCAGGCTATCAGGTTACTGAACATTATTTTAGTGATCGACTGGCATTTCCCATACTACTCTCCTGTGCTGTGTGTCTGTGCTGAAATCCTGTGGTTCTTTTTAGGGCTACGTATCCAAAGGGTGTAAATGGGACCCTATTACTAAGCCTACATTGTCTTGTCTGCTATGGACGTTGCCATTTCACTACGAGTAATATAGAACTAAATATCCAGATGATAAAAAAGGATTGTGAAACACGATGTGAGATAACCGAAACCGTGGTTAGAAACTAGGTACTTTAATAGATCATTCCAAACCCTTACAGTTTCTAACAACTACGCCCTACGATTAAAAGCAATGCTAACAACAGAATAGTCCTCATTCAATAGTGCAAACAATTCCTTTTTACAGATATTAAGAATGTAGACATTGTCGTGAACTACGATCTGCCAAAAAGCATTGATGAGTACGTACATCGGATCGGCAGAACCGGTCGCGTCGGGAACAGAGGCCAGGCGGTTTCCTTCTTTGATGCTGATCAGGTAAGTTGGATACAAGAACAGATTCTTATTATTATTCTTATTCGAGATGGGGGCGATAAGTCCCGCTTGGGGTGTAGTGTGCATTTTCCCCTACCAGCAGTATTACCTGAGCCAACCCAACTCCTTGAAATATCGGAGTGAGGCTCTGGGGCGCTGACAAAGATGTTCCAGTGGCATAGATAGAGTTGTTACAAGAACAGATGTTGACTATGTTCATAGTGAGCGGAGAAGAAGATCATGTGAGATGGGTCCTACGCAATGCTCCCCTTCATCTCCACAGGCTTAAAACTAATAATAAATAAAATATCTGGGAGACATTATTGCACGCATAGTCATCTGACCCCAAACTAAGCAGAGCTTGTAATATGGCTGCCAGAGACTGATATACTTGCATATATATTTTTAAATACATACTTAAATAGATATTAACACCCAGACATAGAACAAACACAAATGTTCATCACACAAATGTTTGTCCTAGATGGGAATCGAACCCACAAAACTGAAAACTGCGGTGTCCTGTTTCGTTCCCAAACAGTCCACAACTATACCCACTCAGTTAAGTGAAATGGTTGTACTAAGCTGAAATGGGTTCATAGAACCCATCAAAAAAAGTTCGTGTTTTTTTTTACTACAGACTAAAACAACAGGGTTACTATCGCTTATAAGTAAACTTCCCTTTTCCATTTATTTTTTATATTTAGGTTGCCAGTTTTTTTATTTATAATCTTTATTTATTTATGTCTATTAAAAAGACCAAAGAGTTTAATATCTTAATTTGAGTTTTTATATCGTCTCCTCATAAAATAAAAACTTTCAGGACGGGAACTTGATCGCTGATCTCGCGAAGATTCTCCGGCAAGCGGAGCAACCCGTGCCTGACTTCCTACAAGGAGGTGGCACCGCCACATATAAGGGCAACAAGTATGGAGGCAGCGATGTTCGAGTAAGTTGAATCTCTTCACCTTATGCTTTATGTTAGCCTGAGGCAGGCCTGGCGCACTCCGCAGTTTAGGTATGAAGCTACAAGTAGTCGTCTTGTCGGACTTGCCGTGCCCGCTGCCGCGCGATAGACAGAGATATCGCGACAAGAGTTACGCGATAGACAGAGAGGCAACTTCTACGTTAATATAGCTGTAGGTAGTAGACGCACGTCGCACGAAAATGTTATCCTTACCTAAACCATAGCAAAATGTATGAAAAATTGAACAGCGCCTCTATCGGATGTGAAAGGAAACTGATTTTTTTCATACATTTGCTATCGTTTACGTAACGATAACTTTTTCGCAAGTTCTCGTACTAAGATGTATAAGATATTATATCTTCTCTTTCTAATATTTTAATTTTTATTAATGCTTTCGCAAGGAGGATGACCAGGTAATGCAACGTTTGCACTCTCTTCACAATTTAAAACTAACAATAATAGCTAATTATTTGATTGTTTAGTCAATTTCATATACGTTAAGACAGTTTTTAGAATTTTTGTTTGTTTGTTTGTCCACACACACATCGAAACCACTGGACGGATTTAAATGTGATTTTCACGAATATGCTTAGCTATGACCAGATTGAAGTATAGGCTATGTTATTTTGCGCAAGGGCCGGATTAAGGGAGGAAAAAAAGGGTTGAAAGTGTACATGAAAATCTACACGACAAACAAAACAAGATTCTTGATGATATGTCTTTAATACCTACCTTTGTTTATAAGAGTGATTTTCTTTTACAGAGCTTCAACGACACGAGTGCTCCGGCCGACCAGGGCCAAGACCCCGATGAGGAGTGGTAGGACCCTAAAAGACAATTTGAAAATACTAAGTGCCCATCGCGAGAAGTGTTTTTTTTTTAATATGCAACAAGTGGTTAGTGTATTTGACGTCATTGGTGCTTATGCTGGGATTAAAGAGGCGTCACGCATTTGTCTGCACAAAAGAAAATATTTTTCTGACATCCAAATTGAACCAGTGCTATTAAACTTAACCCAGTGAAGTTCTTTTTTGACTTGTTAACTTCATAAGTACGGATTTTAAACAATAATTTTACTTTCATTTAATAAGTACAATACAGTGTAAACTCTTTATAACGAGACTCACGGAATATACTATTTTCGTTATGTAGACTGAAGAAAGAAAAATAACCAAATTTCACTAATACACAAAAAAGTTGGTTTACGACTGATAATACAGTAGGTTCCTAGTGTGTTTAGTAACTAAGACAATAATTTCGTACAGACAATGCAATCCAAGAGTGTTGCATGCACACATGTTTCGAGTCAATAAATATTAACAAAAGCAATACAGCTGATTACGACCTTGGGTCTTTCTTAGAAATATCGGTATGAAAGATTTAGTTGAGCCTTTTGTAAACTGATAATATAGACAATAATACTGGTCAAACTTACTATAAATGTTTCATCATCGTCATTTCAGAGATAGGATGTCCACTGCTGGACTTAGGCCTCCGTCATCAAAAAAATAAAAGAAAAAAGAGACAGCAGGAAAACGCTGGATGCAGGCCGCTTCCAACGGGCCCTTTTGGAAATCGATGGGGGAAGCCCTGTAACTGTTTACAAACTACTAAATATTAACATTGAGAATAACTGTTGCACTATAAAGAGTGAATCATTGTATAGATTTTAACGTAATTGAACTAATTTCTATGTTATAGGAAGTTTTTCATTATAACCAACGAAGTTATGAAGAGTTTACACTGTACATGTTTTTTATAATTTCATGTATGTAATAATTATAGTGTCTTAATCAAAGATTCTCGTTGGCATAGTTCATACAAGATTTAGGTACTATCTAACGCTGCCGTGAGTCAACAAAGTGTATGTAGAAAAGTGTTCCATGTAAGATCAGTTGTTTTTTTTACGCTAACACGATGGTCTAACCATCTAAAACCGACTCGCAAGACTGTAGCTAGCTTTGACAAAGTATTTAGAAATAAGATTTTATCGTTAAGATGTTCATAGCCTCGATTTTATCATTAGATCCTATCTATGCATAAGTCCCATTGAATTGTACAGATACATTTGTCATGCTGTTGTACTTAATTTTTCTGTTTATTATTTAGTAATTAAGTTTTTCCATTAACTGTTTTTTCAATATCTTTAGTTCTTATCGTGTAAGTTTGGTTATTTTGTTGTTTGTCTATGGTTGGTTTGAAAATTGTGACTAGATGGGACATATTTGTAAACTGTGATCTATTATAAAAGTTGCTCAGTTAAAAATTTAAAATAGTTGAGTGTGCAAAGATTTTAACAATAATTTCATTATGGCTGCTCAAGTGATCGTACCATTGAAGTATTACGTAAGCAGATTTTTTTAACTCCCCCCCCCCCCCCCCTCGTCCTTGAAATAAGTCTAAAAATAATCGAAGCAAAGACCTCCCCGCCCCCGATTGGTGCTTACGTAATACTTTATCCCCCCTCCCCCCTTCCTATCACACTATGACATAGTAAAGTCTTGTAATCAGGTTTTAGAATCTCATTCATGGTAACTGACCTTCTGTGAAGAGGCTTCAACGCTGAACTAGAAATAAAACGCGCAAGTCTTTACATAAATGAACCATTTATTCTTGTACAAATACAAACAACTTAATTCTAGATTGATAAAAGTTGTAATCTGTGATGATTATTATTATAAGTAGAAATAGTCCGTGCATTGTTTGTAACATTACGCCATAGATTAGTTCAAACAAATAGTATGTAATTTGCTATACGAATTTCTTCCAAATTTGTAATTTTTTTGCTAAAAAGCAGGGTCGGTATCACTTATCCATGGTATTAAATACCTTTAGTAGAGGTGAAAAAATTCAATTTTGTACTGTGAATAATTAACAATCTATCATTTAATTGTCCTGTGTTAACTAATTTACCATACAAACAGAGCCCTGCATAATACATATAAAACCGTTATATACTCAGTTACTTGATTAAAATGATTATTTCGTGAGTAATACCTTGTTTTTATTGGAAAACTACATAATATTAAGCTATAGGCATAAATACACTTTATTTTTATTTTTGTACTTATTACATTACCAGGGAGCGGAATTTAATGGAATAACAATAGGCATGTGGCCTAATGTTTAATTCATTACAAATAACAGACTTAGCGATAAATATAACTAAATACATTACACATACTGAAAAAATAAATTGAATTGGCTAATTCATCTCTGAGATATAAGCGTTTAAAGTTTTGGGGACAGAGGGGATGCTCCATCCCTTTCTCGCGTTAGTGGACCCGGGCACCTAAAACTGCGACCAGAACCACCGAAGGACGGGCAGCAGCGTCCTAATAGTACACGGTGAACGTACTGCGATCCCCAAGCCGCCTGCCAAGCGTGGGGATCATGGCAACACCTCTCTCTATGAGGGAGGCCTTGTCCAACAGTGGACGTTAATTGGCTGATGATGTGTATGTGTGTGTGTGTGTGTTAGTATAGCACGTCATAGCTCAGTATAGTGCGCTCCCTGTCTAGCATGAAATTAAAATACTTATAACTTATTTATTTTTAAACTAATTAAAATTTTGTTTTCGTTGATAGACTCTATTGATGATCAGCTTTTTTATGAGGTAATAAAAAAATATTAGTCATCATGCATATTGAAGTGTAATAGAGATGGGTATATTTTTTTTTCGAGTATTCAAGCTATCGACACTAGTTTTGAACTTGCTCAACTAACTGCGCCCGCTGTTTCCCCCCCGGGTATAATGATGATATCTTAAGTTTTGTTCCAGGACCTAACGTATCTTTAAACCAAATTTTATCAAAATCCATTAGGCGGTTCCGGCGTGAAGTAACAAACACACTCGCTCACGGAAATGGAGTGGAGATAGCTTATACGCTGGATTAACACATATGGTACTTTTCATTACCATCATCATAAATTTTCATCATTGTTCAGGTGAAACAGGGCGCAGCTAGTTAAGCCAAACACAAACGCAGCAGCAAGTGGCGCAGCTAGTTATATAAATCAAAACTAAAAAGTATCGATAGCTTGAATACTCGATAAAATACAATAACCCATCTCTATAATATTTCAATTGTTAAGCCATTAGAGACCGCTCTCTGCTTATTACAATACATTATTTATTTGTAAATACGTAAAAAATTAAGCCTAATTTAATTCGAAAAAACCATCACACACATGAACACATTGAATCGTATCACATAAAATCACAAAGCTTATTTTCTCCAAATATCTAGCACCTATCAGATTAGAGAAAAGAAAACATACCAGACATAAATTTGGGATGGATTCAAGGCAGCTAGTTACTAGTGATGTACAATACAACAGCTTAAAATTGGGAAATTTTATAGAACTTGGACCGCGACTCTCACAATGTTGTCGGTCCTTCTAGTGGGAGGCCTTTCTACACTGCGTCTTCCGGTTTGTGGTCTCCACTCAAGAACCTTTCTTCCCCATCGGTTGTCGGTTCTTCGAGCGATGTGGCCGGCCCATTGCCACTTCAACTTGCAAATTTTAATAGCTATGTCGATAACTCTGGTTCTTTGGCGGATATTCACGTTTCGGATTTTATCTCGCAAAGGAACTCCAAGCATAGCTTTCTCCATTGTCTGTTGTTGAGTTTTTCCAAAAGGCCAACAGTTAAGGACCACGTCTCAGTACCATATGTTATCACTGGCAACACACTGGTCAAAGACCCTTGTCTTTAGGCACTGTGGGATGATAAGATGTCACGCAATTACCTGAACGCTGCCCATCCGAGTTGGATTCTTCGCGCGACCTCTTTGACTAAGTTGGACTTCCCAACGATTACCGACACGGGTACAACATGGACATTGGACAGACCGACATAGCCCACCGGATTAGCAAGTTAAAGTGGCAATGGGCAGGGCACATAGCACGCAGAACAGATGGCCGATGGGGCCGAAGGTTCTCGAATGGAGACCACGGACCGGCAAGCGCAGCGTAGGACGTCCCGCGACCGACGACATTCAGCGTAGATACCGTAGGAAAACACTGGATGCGGGCCGTAGTACCTCAGTAGGTACCGTATAACAAAATAAAAGAAAAAAGTATTTCTAGTTCTGACGGTTCAAAGTTATTATAATTATGTGAAAATTAGACGCTGGCTGAAAATAACTTTTGGGAGTAAAACTAACCGTGTCAAAACAGTCTTAGCCACGATATGTATAAATATCTAATATTTGTACATTTACTACATAGTCAAAAAAAATATATAAATGTTAGTAGAAAGTCTTGTCTATTTTACGACAGACTAGCTCCGCCCCGCGGTTTCACCCGCGTGGATTACTCCTTATATCATCAGCCAGTTCCGTCATAATCGGTCCAGCCGTTTTGGAGTCCATAGGGAAAATACACAATGCACAAGCATTAATTATAAAAGGCACGTCGTCAGGTAAATAATTAAATCTATATTAAATAAACACAAACCAAATTTTGGTTTGTCTATAGTATCTATTACTAATACTAGATTATACTCACTGAAATTGAGTTTTCGTAAGAACAATTCCCTGTAATTACGATTATGAGTAAAATATAATCAATAATACGGGGCCCGTACCGTGACCTCTATAGGTAACTTCATGTTGTTACAGGAATGTGAGTGCTAAGTAATTGAAATAAGGTGGAATCTAACCCATTCCTGCAGCGAACTTACGATCGTAACGCACAGAGCTGCGGTATCGGGCACGGGGTAGATGACTGTTGTTTATATCTTTGAAACCGACAGCTTTGTTGAAGAATTATGGTATACTAGCTGTGACCGCGACTTTGTCCGCGATTTATTCAGAAAAAAAATGCCAATGTCCGTCCTCATGACACATACTATTACCTCGCAAAATTTTATCGAGGTCGGTTAAACCGTTTAGCCGTGATTATGTAGCAAACATACAGAGTTACTTTCGCATTTATAATATTAGTATGGATATAATGTTATGTATATTGTTTTTTTTTTATTCTGATAATAATACGCGTTTAAAGTTTTTGGTAGGAAAAACTCTGTCCCATTCTCACAAAAATAAAAATGACGTCACGCCTCTGTGCGCCATACTTGTCAGAATAGAATTTATACAGAGAAGTGACGTCATAATTTGTTGTTTTCCGCTCTCTGTTTAGCATGATATTAAAATGCTTATAAGTTACTTATTTTTGGACAGATTTTCATTTTGTTTTCATTAATCAGCTATATTTATGGGCTACATTATAATAGGAGAATAAAAAAAAACAGTCATCTATTAATACTAAAATTTGCAGCTTATGCTATCTTAAAGTACCGTAACTAGCCTTTTATGCACCCTGTGCGAGCTTCTATAACTGCGCCCTTGAAAACAAAACTTGGTCCTGGTGTGGTCATTTCTGCACCCCTCCAGAGTCTGCGCCCTGTGCCTGGGCATCGCTGGCATAGCCCTATTTACGGCACTGCTATCTTATTATATTACATTAGATTTTTAAATAATAAATTCATGCAAGATATATTATACTTATTTTACATACGGTTTAAAGTCGCGTATTTTTTCGCAGTCACCCAAATATCATTTTAATTATTATTGAGTATTAAATCCGTTAAAGAGGTGACAGCACAAGCTCTGGTATCCCAAAAAGGGCTCTATTCAGGTGTTTTCGTTACGTTTTTGACACTGCTATACTTATCTACTACAATAAAATCATGAACATCCAGCAGTAGCACGCGCACTGCGATATAATTTTGTCCACCCTTTAAATCTGCGTAAGCGTTACAAAGCTAGAATAGGCATGTGTCTTAATTTTTTTATTACTTTTTAAAAAAGCTGATCATAAATAGAGCCAACTAAAACAAAATTAAAGTATTTTAATTTCATGTTTGACAGCAAAAACTGTCTGTGCTTGACAGTGAGCGTACTGTAGCACGTTAGGTCAAGCCGTGCGCCTGCGCACGCCATACAAATGCTATATTAACACAAGCTTTGCGGGAGAGAGAGAGTGAGCCATCTCTATCCTCACCAAAAACTTCAGAGATATATCAGCCAATTTAAATTATTTTTTCATTATTTATAATTCATACATTTAATTATATAATTAGCTAAGCCTAAATGAATTAAACATTAAGACACCGGCCTAGCTAACAAAAAGACAGTGGATAAAATTTTATCGCGGTTTGCGTGTTGAGTCTGCACAGTAAGTAATACATCATATACCTACTATAGTACCTAACCTACTTTAATATGGAGTTCTTCAAAAGGGCTGTTAATAAGAGTCTAAGGGTCACGTATCTCTGATTCCTGGTGTTGCAGGTATCCATAGACCATAGGCGACGCAGATCGCTTACAATTAGGCGGCCCGTTAGTGTTTGCCACCTATCAGATCAAACTGACCCAAAACCAAAAAGTGTGATATTCTTGCAGGTTATGCGGAATCAGAGCAAAATTCTATAAATGTGTATATGTATGTATAGCTAGACCATATGTTATTGTCCATGTCTCAATATTTCTAGGTAAATTAATTGTATACTTTACAGGCTAGCTATCAGTTAGGCGTTGATAGGGCGACGTCACACTCCACCGGAAGTGCTGGACGAATCTGAAAATAGGAAAAACAGCGAGTTCATAGCTTAGTAACAATTTACCTATTGACACGTTGCATAAAAAACGTACATTATCTATAAAAATGGCAAAAAATCACGTTTGTTGTATGGGAGGTGGGGCTCCATCCGGGGGAGGGGATGTCAAGATCATCTACACAAACTGAGACCCCACCGCCCATAAACCGGACAATTTCCAGAATACATGTCTACCTGACTCTACACAAGACATTGGCAAGTTGGGGCAATGCAACAGAAGCCAAAAAGAAAAAAATTAATTGAGGACAGCATGATGGATTAGGGCCCATCCTCTCTTTCTGAGAGCAAGTCAGTGTCCCAGCAAGGGGAACACGATAGGCTAATGATAATGATAAAAAATCAGCATACAGCCCCCGTCAAAACCCTCGCGATAATATTAAACGAGTATTCTATCTAGACTTGTTTAGGGAAGCGCGGAAGAGCTTTTTAAAAATATGCAATATAATTGAAGTTTAATTATTTAATGAAAAAGACATGTGCTTATTTTAATAGCCGACAACTGAATGCCTTAAAACTAAGTCCTAAGCTATCGGGTCGGCGGATAGAGTCGCCGTCTCAGCAGAATGCCAGGTGCGGCGGTCGTATGATAACGCGTGGGCGCTTCCGCGAAAGGCGACTAGGGCATAATAAACATCGCGTGCCCGACTGGCGCTGGCGGTATAACTCCTCCCTCCGTAAGTTCGAGATTATCCGAGGGATGAGGATTATCTCGAGCTTTCCCCATTAAGATCGTACATAATTTCTTAATTCTATTCTTAAGGGCTAACAGTATTAGACAGATTACTGCCACTATGTAAAACGATATATTTCTTATCCTATCACTTTTATAATCTAACGCACTAAAATGATTTTCACTATCACTATTTTCACTTCCACTTTTCTGCAATAAAAAATTCAGAAACTGAGTATCGGCAAGATCAATTCCATTGAGGTTGACAGGTTTTCTTTGCATATCTGACGGGCTCGTTCGTATTGTGGGTAAGGTGATTATTGGAAACTTGATGTAAGTTACATCTTTTCCTTGAATTTGGTGTTTCTTAAACTTCAATTCTTTTATTTTAACTTGGCAATCGTCGTCCGTTGTTAAAATATAGGTTCCGGAAATAATAGTTTGTGTTATCTCGTCTTCGCAGTACTTTGTAAGGAGAGTTTCCGGTTTTGCGTAAATAATCCAGCAGTTAGGCTGTATTAGATCTGCTTTAACATCCTCAATGGTGACAGGAACTGGATGACAGCTCGTGATATTTATTGAAAACTGCATGAGCTCAGTAATGCAATTGTCTTCGATGGGTGGCAAGACGTCGTTCTCGAAGCACAAGAAACGGGCTTCGTCAATTTCGCTGCATGGCTGGGAGAGCGGCTTTGCTTTCAACCCTTTCACAAGGACATAGGGGTATTTAGGGAGAATAAGGGAGGTTACACTGTTGGCTTCATTATGGACAGGTAAAGGGATTAATTTAAAATAATTGAAAACTTCGTTTCTTATCAAGGGAATATGCATGATTAGCTTTATCTGATTTTGTTTTACGTACGCTTTCAGTTCTATACATTGTTCTATTTTAATAATATTCTCTAAGCTGACTGGGAAAACAATTTTATCTGTTTTCTCAATTTTCCTTAGTATTGATATAAGTTCATCTGTGTCTACAATTGATTGATGTAAAAGCTTAACTTTAGCAAAAGCAATTGCCGTTTCAATCTCGTTAAATCTGATGTAGAGAGTTTGGAGGTTATGTATAAAGGCGTTGTAGATATGTATAGCTCTGTTACTTAATTGTGTTAATGTCAACTCGTTTAAGCCCCGATTAATATCTTGGATACTTTCCTCTATTTTAATAAAATTGCTTTTGGTAGAGTTAGCCATTTTTGTGAGTGTACCCACCATTTCGGTAACGATTGTCATTTTATTATTTAAAACGTTCTGTTTTGTTTCTACTGCTTGAATTAATTTTTCGTACATGACAGCGTCATCATTGTCAAGGTTGCCGGTTATCGTTTTGATTAATGAACCAAGAGGGTTAATTAGGCCGCGCTTAGATCTTACCGATGGTATCAATTGTCTATACTTTTCTAATGCCATATTCATAGTGTAATCTGTTTGTGCCTCTACTTCAATAAAGTCAGAATCGAAGGCTTTGGTATCGAAGGTGTTATGTATCTGTTTTTTCAATCTTAAATAGTTATCTACATTTAATTCTAATTCCTCAAATAAAAGCTTTAAGTCTAGGATCTTGATAACAGTCCATGAGTCATGACTGACGAGGGCTTGACCTTCCTTTACAGGTAATAGTCCCGGGTTCTTGTCAATCCGCTGCAGTTGAAGGGCCCCCACTTGAGCCACCAGAAGGATTAACCTGCGGAGGACGCTTGATGTCTTTAATGGGAACTTTTGTTTTTCGATTATGAGTAATAACTGGTGCTACATTTCTCTCTATAGCTCCAGTAACCTGAGCTTTCTGGTATCGCGGTTTATCTTTACTGCGCCTAGTATTTACTCCTTTTATAAAGACTGTGTCGCCAACGTCTATGTCAAAATCTTTCTCTCCGCCACGTTTCCTTATTTCAGCCTGTTTTTTGTCAATAATTTTGTCCGTCAAGTATTCGTACAAGTATTTGGTCCGTCTTACGTGTTCTTTTACCAATTGTTGAGTAAACTGCTTATTGAAGTCTAAGTAAAATGCGCTATTGGACTCAGTATGGCCGAAAACTACCTCGAATGGGGTAAGACCTGTAGTAGAATGAATCGTGTGGTTATATGACATTATTGCATAGCTCATGACAGATGCAGCGTCCGTTACCTTTTGTTCGTACTTAGCTATTCGATAGATTTCTATAAGAGTCGAGTGAAATCGCTCAACTATTCCCATAGAGTTAGGGTTGTGCGGGGTGCCGATATGAAGGTCGATCTTATAAAATGCTAGCATTTCCTTCATTAAGGTATTATTAAATTCTGTACCAGGATCCGAGCTGATCCTGCTAGGTGTTCCGTATAAGGAGAAGTATTTTATGAGAGCTCTCACTGCTTCAGGGGTGGACTTGGTGCTGATCTCAAATGCTTGACCTAGTTTGCTGAAGGCGTCGACTATTGTAAGGTATTGTTTTCCGTCAATCGAAAAGGTGTCGATAAATAATTCCTGGAATGGCCTAATTTGGGTTTGCGTCAACTGTAACTCCGGTTTTAGTGGTTTTCGATCATATTTCATTTTCTTACAGAGTTCGCACGCATTTATAATGCTTGCCACTGTTTGGTCCATGTTATTCCAGTAAAAGGTACGTTTTAGGTGTACTAAAGTTTCCTTAATTCCTCTGTGGCTATTCTTTCCTACGTGGTATTTAAGCACAATATCTCGTTGTTCTTGTTCTTCCTCTACATAAATTACTCTCTTAGTGCACTCGTAGAACTTTACTGTTCCTTTCTGAAATAGGAATATGGTTGCTTCTGAAAACTGCTTGCGATGTAATGCGTCCTCAAAATAAAAGAAATATTTTATTTTGGGTTTTATATAGCTTTTCAGAAATCTTTTAACTAAATCTGGGTTGTCTGAAGGTAGGTGAACCTCTAAAACTTTTTGTTTGTCACGAGCTAAGTCTTTAACCGATATTTCATCTCTGCTCCAGGTGTATACCAATATCTGGTTCGGCTTGGTGTCTATAGCCTCTTGTAGTATAAGCATGCCATCCGTATCAAGGTCCTGAGCTGAATGGACCGTACCTATAGTACTTAGATCGTCGCGTCCTTCCGATGCAGATGCAGTGATGCTACTTAAAGATGGGTTGGAGTAGGGAGACCGTCTGCCTTTGTTATCTATCGGGGTACTTATCTCCGAATCGGATGAGATTTCTATCGGAGAAGGTGTTTGCTCGCGCGGTGTAGAGGTGCAGGAAGTGTTATTTTGGTCTTTACCCAGTCGTATAATTTCTTTGGTTAAATCTGCCACATGGCGTCGTAATTTTTGTTCCTTTTCGTCTACATTTACTACCATTGATACGCCGTCATTTTCACCTAATGCGTTTACCCGAATGCGTGACAAGGCGTCAGCATTTTGTAAGTTAGTGGGAATCCTAACTCTTGTTTCCGTTCGTGGTGGTACTTCAATCTCGTAAGGTGGATTGTAAATTATTGGAATTGTCGCATTGTGTGTCAGCAACATTTGGTTGCGCATGTCAATATTCGCTCCTAATTTGGACAAAAGGTCAGATCCTATTAAACCGTCGTATCGTCTATCGACGTCATAGATGTAGAATTTTTGTCGAAGAGTGCTTCTGAATGTTTTTAGCAATGGTATGTATATAATCTCGTCGTGCATGCTCTGAGCATGCGTGCTAATTACTTTAAAAGGCTCACAATATCTAAAATCGCTGAAAAACTCTTGAGCTTTACCGGGACTTATAAAAGATCGGCTACTTCCGGTATCGATTAGAAATTTTGCATTAATTTCGGGAATCAACACGTGTGGTGGGGCTGTTTCCTGAAAATTTTCCGGATATGTGGATGTTTTCGGACAGATGTCTTCCGGGTTGGTGTTTACCGGATAGAATGAATTTGTTTCTTCAACATTTTCCATGTAATTACACTCATTAGTATAGTACTCTACGTCATCACCGTGCAAGTCATAGCTATAGTCATAGTCGGGTTCCTGACAAGGAGTTGTGTCTTGGAAAAACAACTCGTTCACCACCATATTTTGTCTAACTGGTGCTGTGCGCATCGAAACGTCCGATTCTTGTAGCCTTGGTGCCTGTACCTGTTGATGGGGTATACTAAATCTAAGCTGGTTGCCTGCCTGAGGTTGGTTCGGGATGCCGAACTTAAAACCTTGCTGTTGGGGAATGCCAAATTTATAACCACCATATTGGAATGGCGCGCGTTGCATGGGAGCCTGGCCGAAATTACGTTGAGGCTGGTTTTGGGTCATCCCAAATCGATGACCTTGTGTGGGCGGCGGCGCGAATTTCGGTTGTTGAACTAAATTTGGTCTGAAACCACCTTGGTTTTGCGGGACGCCAAATTTAAAGTTGTTTTGGGGAATGCCGAAATTATTTTTAAAATTATTATTTGGTGCCGAATTAAACACTGGTTTTAAACCTTGAACTGCAGTAAATGGTTTCGCTGTAATCTGCGAGCTTTGCGAAACTAGTGGCTGTTGTGTCATTTGTTTTAGTAACTTATTTTTCGCGTCATACTGGAACTTGAAGTTTACTTCCTCAGTCACAATGCTTAAGGCATTTTCCAAGGACGAGCAACCTTTTAATCTGACAATCCTAATCATGTCTTCCGGCAAGTTATATAAAAATACGTTAAGCGCCGTGTTGTTGTACAAAATCATTTTCGCTGCTTTGATTCCTTCATCGGTAAGTCTATTTACTTTTGCAAATAGGGAACTTCTAACATTTTGAACTCTATGACAAAACTCTATGTACGTTTCACTTTGCTTGAGCTTAAGGGTCTCTAGTTCAATCGCTATGCACTCCTCCGATCGAGGGTCACCGAAATGTTGCGTAAGTATTTCTTTCAAACTTTCATACGTGGTTATATTTGGGTGGTCACTAAGTAGAGTCGCAGCTCTACCGGAAAGTCTACTCGACACAACATGAAACAAGTATAGATTTTGTGCCGGATTTCCTACTATTCTACCACCGGCGACCACATAGTCACACTTAGACAGAAATAAATTCAATTGGTTTTCATCCCCGTCATATTTAGGGATGATACACAAAAATTCCTTAGGAATAGGTTTGAATTCCATTTTTATAGAGTATTACTTACTTAATTACTTAAATTTCTACACTGATTTACCAATTTTAGTGTAAATCAGCTTGCCTATTTATGTGCACTACTACTACTTATCACTATACGAATTAGTTACGCTTAACAGATCTGCCTATTTTTGTGCAAACCAAAATCAGATAAACGCAATTAATAAGCTCGATTATTTGGGATCGAGGAAAAATGTGGAAAAGACACAGGAATATGAAACACAGGAAGTGAAAAGGTTTACTCACAAGCTGCTGGGTCCCATGTCCTCCTTGAAACAGTGCCGGCCACTCGTTCACGCTTCCGCAGGAGTCGTATTTATTTGGTTCGGGAATTTCCACGTCCGCGAGTTTGACGGTTTTCGGCGAACGATTATTTCCGCGATGACGATTTTAGGGCGATCGCGATGATAAGGCGCTCGTGAAACTCGTGGAAATCCGCTCCGGCTGCGCCAGACTTGTTTAGGGAAGCGCGGAAGAGCTTTTTAAAAATATGCAATATAATTGAAGTTTAATTATTTAATGAAAAAGACATGTGCTTATTTTAATAGCCGACAACTGAATGCCTTAAAACTAAGTCCTAAGCTATCGGGTCGGCGGATAGAGTCGCCGTCTCAGCAGAATGCCAGGTGCGGCGGTCGTATGATAACGCGTGGGCGCTTCCGCGAAAGGCGACTAGGGCATAATAAACATCGCGTGCCCGACTGGCGCTGGCGGTATAACTATCTTGTATCTTGTTTACAAACACAATAACAAATGGTAAGTAATTAGGTACAATTTCAACAGATGGCCAAATCAGGCCAAAGGTCACGCGATAATTTGAAATTAGTACTTAACAGTAAAACCTAACATATCGACTTATTTACCTCCCAAATACAAAAGTAGTTTTTCGTAAAACACTCGGAGGGAAAGTGGATTTAGTTAAATTACTGTCATTTTTTTTAAACTATTGTTTATCTATTTATTTTATATTCGTCTTGAACATTACGGCTTTATTTTTTAGGGTATCTGTACCCAAAGGGTAAAACGGGACCCTATTTCCGTCCTTCTGTCACCAGGCTGTATCTTATGAACCGTGATAGAAAGTTTTCACAGATGATGTATTTCTGTTGCCGTTATAACAACAAATACTAAATAACAGAATAAAATAAATATTTAAGGGGGCTCCCATACAACAAACGTGATATTTTTCTCGATATTGATAACGGCAACAGGAAGACGCTTGAAATATTCACAGTATATTTAGTCACCTATATATTCACTTTAATAATAAATAATTTAAATAAACATTTAAGGGGGGTCCAACAAACGTGGTTTTTTTGCTCGATATTGATAACGGCAATAGGGAGACGCTTGAAAACACAGAATCTTGAGTTATATTATTAACTTTAAAAAGAAATAATTAAACTAAAATAAAATTAATATTTAAAGGGGGGCGCTCCCATACAACAAACGTGATATTTTTGCCGTTTTTATAAATAATGGTACAGAACCCTTCGTGCGCGAGTCCGACTCGCACTTGGCGGTTTTTTATTTTATATTATGCTGCAGAAATAGCTATATCTGAAGAGCGCGGCCTTAAGACTCACCCTGTACATATGATACAAATAGCAGTGACAGCGATGCACAGCACGTAGATCGCAGCCGGGAATGTTGATATCGTCACTTCGTACAGGGAGTTGTACATGACCGGCGCGATTAGCGGACAGATCCCTTCTATCGCAGACATCAGAGCGAATACCTTCGCAATGTCCGTCACTGGCAAGATCTTCGTGAGCAGCGATCTGATTAGAGGAGACGACAGCCCGCGGAACATCGACAGGACCGACCCTGAAATCATATTCAAATTCATTTATTGCCTAATTGTTATTTACATGTCAGCATAACGTAATATATACATTTACAGTAGTAAAATTTACATAAAAATCTGTCCAAAAAAACCTAATATTATCATATCCATACTAATCCATATCCATACTTCCATACTATCACACTAATATTAATAAATGCGAAAGTAACTCTGTCTGTTTGCTACATGATCACGGCTAAACGGCTTAACCGATTTCGATAAAATTTTGCGAGGTAATAGTATGTATCATGAGGACGGACATAGGCATTTTTTCCTGAAGAAATCACGGACGAAGCCGTGGGTACAGCTAGTCAATATATATATATTAGTGTAGGTCCTTACTTATACGTCCTTACTTAACAGCTGATATTTTTTTTCGCGATTTCACGGTTTATATCTTTTGTCATTTTTGACACTGCATACCATAGATCTACTACTACCCTGCATACTAATATATATATGTAACACATGACGCGTTTTCTTACTTTTAAGTATGTACCTAACGTTTTTTTATGTTAGAGTTTTTCTTTTCTTTTAAATGGATTAATCAATTTTCAAAACTCGCTAAGGTATATGAACTTAATAAGTATGAATGAGGTCATTATAAAAATAGAAGTCATCTGTCCGGTTTTTTCAACTCTTTCGGAAATCAAACTTACCCGAGATATGAATATTTGCCAAAACATGAGTCATAGCGTTTTATTTTTTAACTGATACTAATATGTATCACATAACATTAATATTATAAATGCGATGCCTGCGCGCCTGAGCCAAATTTCCATGAAATTTGGCATGCGTAGCTTAGGTATATCCCGGATGAATACGGGCATTTTTTATCCCGAATCCCGGTTTCTGTAGTATATCGACTGAACGGGGTGTAGTTAATGATATATTGGTAGATAATATTGCTAAGTCATCCAACAAATAACACACAACAACAGCGGATAGAAAATGCTTTAGGAATTTAATTATCAATATAAAAACCGACTTCATAAAAATGCCAGAACTGGACCAAAGTGAAATGGAGTCACAAGGGAAGCACCAGCTTCCAAATAAAAAAAATAATCATCAAAATCGGTTCACCCAGTCGAATGATGACAAACTGAGGTAACAAACATAAAAAAAGAATACAGTCGAATTAAGAACATCCTACTTTTTTGGAAGTCGGTTAAAAACAGCGCGACTTGACACAATGAAAACCATTCGATTTTATCGTGACAAATACTGGGGTTATGCGGAAAGGTTCGTACACCTTTTCGGCTTGGTACACACCGTTTTCTATGAAACAGCTGATATTTTTTTCGCGATTTTAGAGTTGCTCCTATATTGTACATAATGATGGGTACCATGGACCCCTTTCCGCGTAACCCAGTAGACATAGCTGACCTATCCTCACGCACTCGAGATTATCTCAGTCACTAAACTGAATGTAACCGAGAGAACCTCTATCGCGCTAGAATATGCACTCATTAGCATTTTTGACTTACCCAAGTACATGTGCCAAGTTTGAGTGGCCATAGCTTTAGCCGCGTACTCTATGGCAGTCGATATAAAGGCTATATTAGCGAACGCCAAGTCGCTTATCCTGAACAGCCTCTGGACCACAATCACTCCAAAGAACCCTCCAATGAAGGACACAGTAGTATGCGTTGCGGAGAAGCGAGTGTAATCCTTTAAATAATAATACGATAAAATATTAATCCGCGCCCGCGGATAAAATAGCTAACGATCGTCCCCAAGACGAAAACTATCTTGGGAACGACACTCAACATTGTTTTTGTCCATTCTTTCGGCAATAACCGCTTTTCCTGACACACGATGACGCAAGTATGAACGAAAACGACCTTAAAACCATCACGGCGAATGTGTAAAAGTCGGGTTAGGAAGGCAGCGGGAATAGAGGTTATGGAGGCGATTGGGAAGGGTTTTTTTTTATTAGTAAGTAAAATGTCTTATATTCAAATGTGTGAAATGTGTGTGAATCTCGAGTGAATCGGTTTCTTCTAGGCAAGCGTGCTCCATCGTAGACCGCATCATCGCTTAAAATCAGGCGAGTTGGCGGACAAACGCAAGTCTATATATGAATTAAAAAAATGTATTTCGCAAAATTCATCCATCTCAAATCCAAATAGAGTAGAGAGGGAGGTTCTTTTCCTTAATTTTTTAAAACCCGATTACATATGGGTAAGGAAATACCTAAAAAAACACGGTATTTTAGGCGGATCATCTTCGAAAATGGTATATTTTCGAAGATGATCCGCGTAAAATACACACCTGATCAAAAAACTAGTTTAGTGCTTTTGATCAAAAAAAAAATCAAAAAAATCTGGGATATTTTTGCACACACGGTCATCTGACATCTACTAAGCGAAGCTTGTAATATGGCTGCCAGAGACTGATATACGTACATATATATTTTTTAAATACATACTTAAAAAGATATTAACACCAAGACATAGAACAAACACAAATGTTCATCACACAAATGTTTGTCCTAGATGGGAATCGAACCCACGCCCCCAAGCACAGAAGTTAGTTTCACTACCAACTGAGCCACCGGGGCAGTCATTGAGCCACCGCGGCAGTCACTGAGCCACCGGGGCAGTCAGGTGTACAATTTGCTCAATTTCATTTTAAAACACCAATTAAACATGTGGTGCTGTATTTTTTTTCTATACGCAGTTAATCAAATGTCGCCTTTACTTATTTAGTGACATATCTGAATCTACACGAATTTACCGACACCTCATGTATCAAATACGCTTGAGGCGTTTATTAAAACGCTTACTAAAATACCCTCCTTTTGTCTTTGTTTCGTCGGGTAAAACATGGTTCTTTTTAGCATTTTTAGGTAAGGCGTATCTATTTTATAGCCGTACCAGACGTGACGGATTTGGCTGACGGACCACAGTCTGATCAACGGGAGAGAAAGAAAAAAAATTCTCTTTCTCTCTCTCTCTATCTCTCGGACGGCAGTTTGCCAGCCATGTTGACGTGCCTGTTACGGCTCTTAGACCGCACAAAGTAAACAAACCTAACTTACAGTTAACATACATATTTTTAGATATAATAGGTACCGGCAAGGTCCAGTGCAGTTTTTCCCTCGAATACAAATATTCCAAGCTAATGATTCCGTATAGAATGAAGACGCTCAAGCTGTTAGCGAAGGTCAGCAGAAGGATCTGCGCTCGTCCTTTATGGGGGCGCCACTTGAAGCATTCGCGGACCATCTCCTTTACAAGCAGGATATCGAGCACTGAGGAGAGCGAACCCTGGAACAAACAACGTTGTATAAAATAATTATCAATGTAAAAAACCGACATAAAAATTTCAGAACTGGACCAAATTGAAATGGGCCCACACGGGATACACAAGCTTTCAAACAAAAAAGAATAATCAAAATCCGTTCACGCATCCAAAAGTTATGAGCTAACAAACTTATTATTTTTTAAACAGTCGAATTGTGAAACTCCTTTTTGGAAGTCAGTTAATATAATAAGCCCTTTCTGGCAGTTCTGGAGTATTGAAATTTTTTAGTTTGTTATGTTAATTTTTCAATATATTTTATTAAGAATACATTTTATGTTTTAATATTCTTAAACCAGAATAAATGGGAAAGACGGTTTATACTTATTCATCCCATTTCATCTGTCAGTTTTTCATCGGTCATAATAAAAAATATTAAAACAAAAATATGTCCCAAATATTAATTCTGAGCCTTAAGAGCCCGATTCTCGCCACAGCTATCTCGAACGCATATTTGTAACAATTTGAAAGATAAAAAAAACACTGAACAGGAAAAAAACGATGGTCATAATCTTCAGAATAACATAACAAACGTTTTTAAGCAATTTTAATGTTGATATTATTTATTTTATCTTATAAACCGGTAATGTAATTAGTGTATATAATTATATAGGCGGCGGTTTACCACCAGACGGACTGCATACTTGTTTGCCGCTCTTTTTATATATAAAAATCTCTACTGCCTACATATAAAGTCCCTCATTGATTTTAAACCCCCGAGATAAAAAGAGGGGTGTTAAAAGTTTAATTGTGTATCTGTGAGTCTGTCTGTTCTGTGGCATCGTTGCTCTCTAACGGCTTAACATTTTTTTAAGGTGAATTGAACGTAACCTGATTGTTCTTAGCTTTGATTTATGAAAATCTGTTCAGCCGTTTAAACTTTATCAGCTCTTTTAACGGGGCTTTAAAAAAAAATTACTTGCTTATCTTCAAAAATGTTTGAAAGAGATATCCACACTTCCACACTAATCTACATCTACACTAATATTATAAATGCGAAAGTATCTCTGTCTGTCTGTTTGCTACATAATCACGGCCACACGGATTAACCGATCTCGATAAAATTTTGCGAGGTAATAGTATGTATCATGAGGACGGACATAGGCAATTTTTTTCTAAAGAAATCGCGGATGAAGTTGCGGGTACAGCTAGTAATATAATATATATAGCTCTGGCCGGGAAGCCGAATCGTAGCCTTCTGCCATTTCTGCCAAAATATATACAGGTCACGTGGCCATACGCACACAACATTGTGTACTTAATTGTAGTAACTCTATATTTTATACGCCTGTGCGGTTTATTAGTAAGTATGTGTGCAATGCGTGTTTACCGCAAGTCTCTCAAATATGGCAGAAAAATATGTTCCCGGATTATCGCGTTGGCATCTCCCGTGGTCAAATGCTCGAAACGCCCATTTAATTATGTAGATATGTATATGCAGGTCACGACTGGCTGCTCAAGATAGAAGATCGCAGATCTTGGAAGAAATTGGGAGAGGCCTATGTCCAGAAACGGTTGAAGAAAGGCTAACGAAAAAGAAGATTTAAAACATTTACACTACATAGTTACATAGTTTTATCGGAATCCCACAGGTAACACAAGGCGATTGAGGAGTTAGATTACATGTTACTGGTAACAGAGCGTCGATGACGTAGCTTTGTGTCACCCACGTGACCTTTGTGCCTTATATACCTGGTGGAGTATCTATTATTATACCATGCACTAGGCTATATTTTTGATTCGCGGCTAGATCTACTCTCAAAAAAAAAATCAACCGCCAAGCAGTCCGGACAAGGTCACAAACAAGAGTAATGAGGTGAGTGTATTCAGTCATTCGTCAGAACAAGCAAAGAGCTTGGCTTCTATTATAGATAGGTACTACTTACACAAATGCGTGTGACAATTTTCATAAAGTAACAGTTTGGTGACTAAGAATTACAACAATACAGTTAATAAATGATAAATATACATAATATTTAATTGTTTATCAATTGGGGTGAATCGTATTTTTATTACGTAGTAACAAATTTAATTGGACTCATCATTTTATTATTATAAGTAAAGCGCCGACCACACAGCAACAGACAGTCTGTGTTCACTGGTGTAGATTTGTCACCCGAGGCTATATAAAATTTTGTCGTCTTAGTCGCAATTGAAGCTTTTTTTAAGACAGAAACTGGTTTTTTTCTCCGTCAATTGTATTTTTGGCAAAATCATATTTCGCAATGTTTTCCATTGCTTTTAAAATATCTTCACGTGAGAGAATGCAGTCAAATATTCTTTCATCATCATCATCAGCCAGAAGACGTCCACTGAACACCACGTGCAGAACATAGGCCTCCCCCTTGAACCTCCACACTGAACGACATCCTGCCATCTGCATCCACTGGATGCCCGCGACTCTCATAATATCGTCGGTCCATCTAGTGGGAGGCCTACCTACGCTGCGTCTTCAGGTTCGTGGTCTCCACTCAAGAACCTTTCTTCCCCATCGGTTATCGGTTCCTCGAGCGATGTGGCCTGCCCATTGCCACTTCAACTTGCAAATTTTAATAGCTATGTCGATGACTGGTTCTTTGGCGAATATCCACTTTCCGGATTTTATCGCGCAAAGAAACTCCGAGCATAGCTCCCTCCACTGCCCGTTGTGTGACTCTGAGTTTTTCCAAAAGGCCAAATATTCTTTATCATCCCCATTTTAACAGTCCATACAAGTTAAGTGGGCATATTGTACTCGTATAAATGGTAACGTCACGTGCCCATTGACCTACCCTGATCTATTGACACATCATTTTTCAAAATCAGTAGAGGTGTTTACTTGTTTACGCTGTAGGTGGGAGGGGAACATCCTGTTGAATTCATGTCGGCGGGTAAAATTATACAGATTTTGGAGGGAAATCTGGAGGAGCCAGTTTGAACCCAGCAAATACCCACACTATGCATTGGCATTCATTGTGATGTACCAATCACACCAGGCCATTTAACTAGTCGAATGTCAACTAGTAGACCATAGTTTTTTTTTTTTTTTAGGTTGAATGGTGTAGTCCTACCAAATAAGTCTGGTAGCTTTCCACCAATGACACTTGGTAACACCTTGTTGTGAGTTAGACGCCAGAGCGGTGGCGACGAGATGGTGAATAAACTCGCGACAGAACTCTAAACCGCTCGCTGTGTGCCCGGCGCCTAACAAATTTTATCGTCCGTCTCAGCCAGCCCTGACTGATTGTAGCTAAGTGATAAGCACTTATGGCTTATCATTTTTATCGTCCTCATGGTACCTTCGTGTTGTTTTAATAGATAGCAAATTAAATAATATCTTAATCATATTGATATTATAAATATGGTCTTGTACGTAGAGCTATTCGCTATCTGCTCCCGAAAACTACAAACCGGTGGCCGGTGACCGTGTTTGCTATAAACTTTATAGTACATATAAAGCTTCGATTGAAAAATACATTTTCGAAGCTCTAAAGTCTAAAGATAGGTAGTAAGTAACACTTCCGTGCATCGCGGCCAATCGCACCCGCGCGCGGCTGATGCGAAAATATTTGAATTAGCGAAAATATGAAAATTTATGAAATGGAAAGATGTATTGTTAACCGTCTTCCAAAAAGGAGGATTTCTCAGTTCGACTGTTTTTTAAAGGTTGTTACCTCAGAACTTTTGACTGGGTGAACAGATTTTGATGATTCTTTTTTTTATGAAAGCTGGTGCTTCCCGTATCGTCCCATTTCAATTTGGTCCAATTCTGGAACCTTCTTATGAAGTCTGTTTTTTAAATTGATAATTATTATTACTGTATAATAGAGTTTAATTTTTGGAGCATAAGCATGGTTTCATTAAAACCCTAAAAACTAGTTCCAATGTTAGAACACATCATCTGGAGTATTATCATTATCAAACTACGTACCAACAGGCAATGTACCATGTACCTATACTTTATATACCTACTTATCGTTCTTGCTAGACGTGACACCTTTGCCAGTTATTCAACCGCCAAGCAGTAGTGTGCAAACACTACTGTGTTCCAAATTGAAAGGCAATGTTTCCAGCAAAATTACGGGGCACACAGAGATTTGACATCTTATATCTCGGGGTGACGAGCGCAGTGCATTGCCATCCAGGGTTTTGAACTGTTGAAGTTCAAAATTCTGAGTGGCGTTGAGCTGTTATGGGCAAGCGTGAAGAGCCATCAGGCGAGCGACTTCGCTCTTTTCGTCACTCAGAATCATAAAAAAAAGTCTCACTTTTTGGGTCCAAACAAAATCTGATGTCCTCGAGCTGGACAGCCTTTTCGTAAATCAAGCATTTTACAACATTTCTAAAATGTACCAAAAGTCATTTTTTGTTCGTGCATTTTACTAGTGATTGTAATTTGTAAATTGTCACATATTATTTTGCTGAAATGACCAAAACAGGTCAACTTTCGCGCTCACTTTTCTAATTTTAAACACAAAAAACCTACAACAATGTTTTTTTAACCAATAATAAATTCTGTTAAAATCGGATGTCATTTAATTTATTGAAAACTTAGTTTTTCTGGGTTTTCAATAAATTTATCATGTCTAACTAATATCTAGCGTATCGCTCGTTTTTGAACAAAATTTGCTTAGAATGTCAGCATGGCTAAAAATCTGACAACCCTGCCTGCTATTTATATACGTATGTATACCTCTACATAACGAGAATCCAGATAAGTCGTGTCAAGTTTTTAATCGTTTTATCGGCAAAATTTAATATATGAATCTTATGTAAATAGCTAATTATGTTTTTTTTATTACTTCACCGTGTTTAAATTGTAAATTATATGTATTAGATTTAGTTATAAATGTATATATTTATGTCTGAGGTCTGGTTTTGTGACCAGCCTTAACATAAAACATTGCTGCTCAACATCCCATCAATGCCCAAGCGGTCACCCATCCAAATACCGACCGCGCTCGACGTTGCTTAACTTCGGTGATCGTATACGAGAACCGGTGGTGAACAGAAATTTGTCACCGACTCGCACTTGGCCATTTTTTTTGTCATACTCTAGAAGTGTGCGTGTACTCATGATTATTCACGCATGCCAAGTTTGACGCTTGTACGTATTAATTAGATTGAGGTTATTTTACCTCGATGACGTATTACCGCTTTTACATTCATTCATATTCATTTATTTCACTAAATATAGCATTACAGATATATAACTATCCAATGCGCCATACTTATAGAGCAAATACATAAATACGTAAACAAAAACGTTTGTTGTACGAGTTTGTCGTTCAGTTTTTACTTTTTGACTTTGTTATTATTTCTTAGGTAATCCGCCGTAACATTACCTACATATTCTGTGAAAATTTCTGGCTATCTATCACGCTTCGAAAGATAGTACAGCCGTTAAAAGGTAGGACAGACAGACGGATAGACAGACAGAGAGACAGTGTAGGCTTAGTACCTAATAGGGTCCCGTTTATACCCTTTGGGTACGGACCCTTAAAAACGGCAATACGTACAAGCGTCAAGCGCTATAAATCCCGAACTGAACGAAAGAAAACACATTTTTTGGGTGCGGAATCTTTGTGCGCGAGTCCGTCTTGCACTTGGCCGGCGTTTCTTCCAGTTCGCTAAATATGCAAAAATAAATTCTTACCGAGACTGCTCCTCTCAAAGACTCCTGTATCCAGACATTGGTGTAGACATACGCAGCTACGTTCAGCGAAGCTGTTATTAGGAGGAGATAGACATTCCCGACCGCCCTTAACACGTAAGAGCTCGCGATCAAACCTAAAACGCTGCCCAAGGACACTGAAGCCTCCATGATTGTCATCCTGAAAGATAAATTCTCAGATGACTTTTTCTTCCACCTGGGAAGCTAAACAAATAGAGGCTCTTGGTAAATTGGTTGGGCCAAAGGTCAGATGCAGAATACGGGCATCCTCGAGATGGCGCGTATTGTCTGGAACCTAGGTCCCTCAGTCTGCAGCCCTAAATGCACGGCCATAAGCTATTATAACAACTGGTAGGTAGCTTTAGGCCCTGCCCCGGTGCCGGCGGCGCTCTAGTTTTTATATTCTTTATGTTTATTACCGACTTCCAAAAAGGAAGAGGTTATCAATTCGACTGATTTTTATTTATTTTTTAATCTCAGAACTTTCGACTGGGTGAACCGACTTTGATGATTCTTTTTTTATTTGAAAGCTGGTGCATTTCAATTTCCAGTTCTGATATTTTTATGAAGTCAGTTTTTATTGATAATTATTTTATATTTGTTTTGTTATTCTTGCAATTTTTCACGGAGCACTTATCATTGTTGCGCAACTATTGCGTGACTGTGGGTCCAACTTGTCCCTGTATTGAGTCGGGACAAGTCGAGTATTGCCGCAATTAGCGCGTCATTGCGGCATCTTTGAATTTTTTGATCGAAGGCGATGATGGATAAATATAGAAAAGTAGTGAACCAGGCTCCATACATTTCCCTGGAAGTCGTCTTTCTAAATCATTCATTTCCTTTATTCTTATTCATTATTACAAATTAAACATATAATTGACAGAAAATCCAAAACATTACATGCTGCAGCTTAAATGGACAAGGACAACAGAACTGAATTTACCCATCTTTTAAAAAAATAACTCATAACGGAATAACTCCTGTAACTCATAACAGAGTTACCTAATAGATCTCTTCTCCGTTGACGAAATATCGCTAATATAGCAGAATGCTCCCGTGAACAGAACTGTGAATCCTCCGGACAGTGAATAGGGTATCGCTGTGACGATGTACCACCACGGGCCGAGGTCGTCTATCATGCTGTACACTACTTGCAGCATAGATGTCAGGGCTAGACCTGGAAACAAATAACTTGTTTACAATCCAGCGTTCCGTACCCACTGGGTATCAACGGGATCCTATACTAAGCCTACATTGTCTGTCTTCTACCTTTTAACGGTTGTATCTTTTTAACGGGAATAGATAGCCAGTTGACATTTTCACAGAATATGTAAAGTTAAGTCATCAGGAAAATAATAACAAAATTAAAATGTAAAAGGTAAGGGAACCCACTAACGTATTTATTTAAATGTATTATTGTCTTTGCTCTAGTGTAAAAACGGAAATACGTAGGTACAAGCGTCAAACTTGGAATGATTATCGTAGGTACATACTCCTAACTAAAAAAAAGGACGGACAGACAGACAGACATACGGACGGACAGAACGAATTTATAATGGTTCCTTGTCGGGCTACGGAACCCTAAAAATAACCGGTCAATCTAGTCAGGCGCGCGCTAAAGATCCCGAAATGAATCAAAGATAACGCGCGAGTGCGCTAAGTATAATAATTAAAATTCTAAATTACTTTAAAACCATCCTATCACCTATGTGTTAATCCAGGGTATAAGCTACCACCTCATCAAATTTCGTGTGTCAAAATACCTACATGCAGCACACGGCTTTATTAGCCGTAACAGACGTACGTAGTACGTACCACGAACCACCGTCTGACCAACAGGAGGGAAAGAGAAAATAACAGGAGGGAAAGAGAAAATTTTCTCTTTCCCTCCTGTTTTGGTCAGACGGCGGTCCGTGGTTCGTACGTCTGTTACGGCTTTAAGTCTCGTCGTGCAACAATTCACCATGCCGTGTCGTGAATAACTACCACGTTCCGATATGCACGTGGCATCGTAGTACGACATCATGTCGTGAAAACTACCGATGAAACCCAGCGACGGCGCCGTATTTATGCGTCTTCTTAATAACAGAAAGAGAAGAACACGTCTAGTGCCGTTCATATTTCGAGATCCACTTCGACTATTTTTAACCGACTTCAAAAAAGAAGGACGGTTCTATTCTCCACTGTTTAAAAAAAATATTTCCCCGATTTCCCCGCCAACAGTGGACAGATTAAAAAAAAAACTTTTGTTCGGTATAGTTCGATAATACTTCCAATTTGGTCCCATTGTCGCCAAGTCAGGATCTGATGATGGGATCCCAGGGAAATTGAGGGCAACCCTCAAATCTTATAGGCACTTATTACGTATTTCATATATTTTTTAAGTCGGTTTTCTAATGTGATTCATTTGTGTTCAAAATTTACAACGGTATCACCGCCGCCGACGCAGGATTTCATCTGCATGAACATCGTAGGATTTCACGCCACGACGACGATGCCATATCGTGGTGGCACGATGTGACATCGTGCCGTGTATGTACTTACATGTGTTTTGGCCCTTGCGACGTTGAGTGGCGACAAGTTCGGGCGACAATCATACAAACTTGCAAGGGCGTCACCAGCCCATGGCCCGGGGGGGGGGGGGGGGCAAGTTAATATTATGGAGGATGAGAAAAATATGAATTGTAGGTACAATCAAGAGCAGTCAGAGTTTCTTTGCAGATGGCAAAAAAAAAAACACTAGGGTGGGGTGGGGGGAGCGGGGAGCCCCTCCCTCCCCCCCTTGGCAACGCCCTTACAAACTGGCATTTACATATATTTTTTGGCATTTTAGTATGATTACGTCAATCGCTTCTTAGGTGACGTTGCAGATAGTATGTACTGTATGTGCTAGTATGTACCATATAATTAGGTACGGTACATAATTATCGTCATCGTCCACGTTCTGCTTTGTCTCTTTTTATAATGACATTTGAGTTGGCACTGTGCCATTATGTACACTTCTTTCATATAGGTACCAACTTAGTCCACTGGTTTCAACCGCAACTTTCTAGTTTCTCCATCTTTTTGGCAGGATATAATTATCAATATAAAAAACCAACTTCATAAAAATGTAAGAACTGGACTAAATTGACACGGTACCACACGGGAAGCACCAACTTTCAAATAAAAAAAGAATCATCAAAATCAGTACTGTTTTTTTTTTAATGTTTGTTACCTCAGAACTTTCGTCTGGGTGAACCGATATTGATTCTTTTTTTATTTTAAAAGCTGGTGCTTCCTATGTGGTCCGAATGGAATTTGGTCCAGTTCTGACAAATTTTAATAAAATCGGTTTTTTTATATTGATAATTATTCCAGTTAATATTAGCGTGGTAATTTAAATGTGCTTGTGCAATGATAATCTTTGGAAATACCAAAATTTTGCGGATATGCGACAGCATAATCCGTTGATAGCTAAATTTAACGACCCCACAATTTTAATTTAAACAATATGTACTTTCAAACTATTTCTGTTATCAAAATGTTAACAAACTAAGGACTGAAGCAATCTTTATTTGGAGTTGCGGAAGTATTATTTGGCCCCAGGGACTCTTGCGACGTCCTCAATCAATTTGGCATCTCAATTTACTTGTTAAAATATGAGTTCGTATTTTAACAAGTATAAATTGTTGTTTTTTATGAAACCCCACGAGAGCTGATCATATTCAAATGGCTGAACATATTTTCTTAAATCATACCTAAAAACACAATGGATAAAGTCACCTTTCAAACAAACAAACAAAACTA
Organism: Agriopis leucophaearia; assembly: GCA_949125355.1. NCBI lineage: Eukaryota > Metazoa > Arthropoda > Insecta > Lepidoptera > Geometridae > Agriopis > Agriopis leucophaearia. The sequence continues at coordinate 7,428,738 of OX421278.1, read as the reverse complement.
AATCGAAATCGGTTCAGCCGTTTAGGAGCTATGATGACAGACATAGAGAAACACACGTTAAACTTATAACACCCCTCTTTTTATCGTCTCTCTTTGGGTCGGGGTTAAAAAGATTTCCTGCAGATTTGAGTCTGGCTAAAGTCACATAAATAGCATAGTGATCTCGTTTGCAGGTACTACCTTGTGAAGTACCACACATTTGCCAGTTATTATACCGCCAAGCAGTAGTGTGCAAACATTGCTGCGTTTCGGATTGAAGAGCGCTAAAAATTGAAAAGCCTCGAGCACCGCCGTAAAGTAGCTTGTCTGTCTATTTTCAACCGGATACATTAAGCTTGTGCGCAAGAGCTTCATGACCTTATTCCGTTCTCCCCCTTTTACTACAGCACAAGTAGAAGGACTGCGCTGCTAAGTACAAGTTCCTTGTGGAAATTCAAAAAATTCGTACATGATACGTACTACCCAAGAATGGAACTTCCTGCCGTCCTCCTTGTTTCCTGAGAACTACAATCCAGGCATCTTCAAGGTTAGAGTGATTATGTTTCTTCTAGATCAACGTGTGGCCACAGAATACATAATACAATCGGCCACACCATCGCTTACCATCAGGTGAGTTGGTGGTCAAACATAGTACATAGTACATATTAGCATAATCAATTCTACATATAAAAATAGCAATGTTTCCAGTGAAATTATAGTCCTTAAAGAAATTTAATATATTAGGGTGACGCGGTGAGTTCAAATTAAACAATCTGGGTGGCACCAGAACTGTTGGGGAAGAAAGGTTCTTGAGTGGAGACATCGAAACCGGAAGACGCAGCGTAGGTAGGTAATCCCACTAGATAGACCGACGACATCGTGAGAGTCGCGGGCATCTAGTGGTTGCAGATGGCAGGTTGTCGTTCAGTGTGGAGGATAAAGGGGGATGCATATGTTCAACAAGTGGACGTCTTCTGGCTGATGATGATGAATACCACCGATATTGATGTATATCTATCGCAGATGTTAGAATGTATAATAACGTCTATAGACCGATAGGCGATAGGCCAGATATAAACATACATAAACATATATTACGGCCTTATACGGCTATGACAAACAATTTAAACAGTATCTGTGGAACGATCACTTTCTTTTCTGACTATAAACCAGACGGAGCTGCAAGCCCATCCACATCTAGTGCAGAGTTAAAAAGTTTCGGACCAGTATAACAAGATTTAAAGAGAAAACTATTAATCTATCGATGTTTACGCAAATGTAAATAATATTTTCAATTTCATTTAATTTCATGCTGATCATGTGATACCTACACGCAAATGTCAAACGACCAACCTTTCGAAATCCTTATTCTAATTTTATCAATCCAGTTTTTAAAAGAAAACTGAGAAAATCTTTGAAAGAAGGACTAAAATGTTCCGGCATAAGGTGGATATTGAAACCTGTAACCGTTCAAGGCGAGATCTGTCCGCTGTCTTGGTCTGAGGTGTTATTGCTTTGACTGTTGCTTTTTTAAAGGCATGCACGGAAAAAACATCTGGGTTATAAAACTTGATATGTAGATACTTATGCACATTTATTTTATACTCATTCGATAAAATAAGTTTTTCCGAATTCTTTATATTGACTTGCAAGTTACTTTGGGTTAGTTTCAGGCAAAATTTAATTCTTTACGGAAAATGGTTCTTACATTATAGCATTTTGAATAAAGCTAGCGAGCCAGAGATAGCGCTGCGTGAAATGTACATAAGATAACTCTTTCGCAAATCACATCACACTAAACACACTAATATCATATGTGAAAGTTTGGATGGATGGATGTGTGGATGGATGTTTGTTACTCCATCACGCAGAAACGGATTTAGATGAAATTTAGAATATATATATATAGCTTATGTTTTGGATTAACACATTAGCTACTTTTCATCATCATTATCACTATTATTCATCACCACTCTTGTAAAACTGCGAAAATAATTACATAATAACAAATAAGTTTTTTTGGTTAGGACGAATTATCTGAAAGAGTGTAATTACACAAAAATTGCCCCGAAACGATATCCTGTATCCTGCATTGCGCTTGAAAGGCATTTCATCTTGGTTCTGTTGTGAGTATAAAAATATATAAGTACCTAATACAGATGTCTGAACAGTGTAACATGATCACAGGAAGAAAGGAGTGAAAGATATGTAGGTAAATAAACCACGCTCCGGCTACAGTTCAAAGTACAGTAAGTAGGGCATAAAGGGTGTCGCATTTCAGTGTGTAACATGGCACTCGTATGTACTGTAACATGCCTGATCCCGTCGCTCACAACAAGAGAAAAGAACAATATACGGGGTTAATGGTAACTAGCTAACAATCTCTTGCAGACATTTCCCTACCCTACAACATTTCCTTGACTTTTTACAATAGGTACTCTAGGGTCAGGACATCGTTGTACGGACGAGTTTCCAATTTAGCTGAATTTTTATTAATTTTGTATTAATTTTTGTTTCCATGCTAATTTTTTTGTGTTGAAAAGCAATGCTTTTTATTGGTCGGATTTGGTTGTCATCACAGACAAGACAAGGGTAAGAAAAAATTCTCACTTCAGGTCGTCATACTAGCATGTCATATTGATATGACCAGTAAGAATAGTTTGTATTGGCGGTCATATTTCCAATTGTCGCTCTACTAGTATTTTCCTATACCCTGTTAGATGTAATGGTAGAGTCAATGTCAGCTATACTCATTACGATATCGAGAGTGCGCACGGCTAACTATATTGGGGTAGGTAAGGTATGTAGGGCCTGTGAGTCCCACTACATCACAGAATTGTTATTAATATAATATAAACAAATTAATAAAGCGCATCGACATTCAACAGTCATTCGCTGGCGCTCAAATAAAGCGCACGTACTCAATCCATCTACCGGAGTTTCAATTACCCATTCATATTATTTAGGATAACCTTCTGTATCATATCAAGGAGTCAGATAAATACATCACCAACCACACAAATCTGCAATTATATCAAAAGTCACATATCAACCAAACAAATTATCCTAAAGGTATATTTGCGAGCGGGCGACCTGACATCGAAATGGAAGACCTTAGAATAACTAGGTACCTAGGTTATTCTAAGTGCTAGACGCTTCTGATTTTGGCGATTAGGATGGTTGTCAGATGCTCGCGACTATGATTGGACTTACGAACAAAGACCACAATTACACAAAAACAGTTCAATTCCAATGATTCATTGCCTGCATAATTATGCCTTTTCGCATGCGCATTACGTCATAATCTAAGAACAATATCCTGCCGTTGCACGCTACCATAATAATTTGCAGTAGGTATGTAGGTCTCTTATTCGCGTTTTTCGACATGACGGTATTGACAGCTTTACCATACCAAATCTGTTTTTTTTAATTTACCAAAGCTAAACCGTTACGATAATTGTGAATCGGTTTCTTCTAGGCAAGCGTGATCCACCGTAGGCTGCATCATCGCTTAACATCAGGCGAGTTGGCGGCCAAGCGCAAGCCAATTCTACAATAAAAAAAAATGAATAGGGACTCTGGCTGCGATAGCTTAACGACATCGCGTGCTAACTATAAGAGGGGTCGCCTGTTGAAAACTAACTTCATAAGTCTTGCCTGTCTTAACTTTACTGTGCAACAAAATAAAATAAAGATGAAAATGCACGATTAAGTAATGACGTCGCGTAGAACACAAAAGCCATACAAGAGACCTATATCTATACCTAGTCTGAGCAAGAGACATAAAACATGCGACATAAAAGAGGTCGCCTTGTGAACACTAACCCCTTTAGTTCTGCCTGTCAACTTTTCTGTGCAAGGAAAGTAAAGAAAAATTATTAAATTTTTGGGGCGCTACATTTGCTCTAGACGTTTTGAATTTCGTATCGGGTGATTATTCCATTATTTTCTACAGAATGGGAGGAGTAGCGTGTGATTGCATTCGAAGAATTTATTGAATGATGTCGAATCCATTTTTTTATCATAGAAACTAATCTGAAATCAAAATTTTACAACCGAATAATAAAATAATAATAAATAAATATCTGGGACATTATTGCACACATCACTGAAGTGAGAATTTTTTCCTTTTCTGTGGCACACATGGTCATCTGACCCCAAACTAAGCAAAGCTTGTAATATGGCTGCCAGAGACTGATATACATACATATATATTTTTAAATACATACTTAAATAGATATTAACACCCAGACATAGAACAAACACAAATGTTCATCACACAAATGTTTGTCCTAGGTGGGAATCGAAACCACGCCTCCAAGCGCAGAAAGCAGGTACACTACCAAGGGTAGAGAAAAGGACGGTAGTTGCGTATGTATTTACCATAGACTAACTACGTAGTTATATCGATGATAAGATTGTAAAAACCGCCTCCAAAATTAGTAAATACCATCGATGGTATTTACTCATTTTGAAGTTATTATTTTTCTTATTCTTATCCTCGGCACTTACCTAGAAGCGGCCAGACCACCAGCGGTTTCCTGCCGTGAGTATCAGACCAGACTCCCATAAAACAAGAGAGGACCGCTGGCGCCAAGGCCTCTATGATAGCTCGAACCGTCGACACGAACGTCGCATATTTCTGGACCTCTTTTTCCAAGACATGTGTTTCGTTAGTCTTATCGAGAGAGAGAAAGCCAGCGCACTCAACCTTGGAGTGGCCTAGTGCGATGTAGCATGTCCTGTAGAGGATTATATTGCTTATTGCTGCACCTGAAAGGTTTTAGGGATTTAGATGTGTAACTCTGTAGAATGTAGACCGCATTTTAATGCATAAAACAGACTCTTAAGTGTACTCAAAATATTTTACTAAGAGACTAACCCTTAGAAAAAACAAACTCATGAATGACTCATGATCATTCGGGATATTTTTGCACACACGGTCAACTGACCCCAAACTAAACAAAGCTTGTACTATGGCTGCCATCAGAGACTGATATATAGGGCTACTGGTAATCAGTTAGCATCCTCATGGCAGCCTTAGTACATCAAAACAAATAACTTTTCCTACGACTTTTCAAAATTGGCGGATAAAAATCAGCCGATGCAAAAAAATATAAAAAAAATCACTTCCAACCATGCTTCCGACAAAATCTATGAAACAGCTGATTTTTTCCCCGCGAATATTGATAAGTCGTAGAACAAAGGTTGTTTGTTTTGACGTATCTTATAACTGAATTACCAGTAAGCCTGTATATTATTGTATTGACATCATAACTTAGTTGATGAAATTGGTATAACCGTGTTGATTAAATTAAAATAAATTATCATTCTTTAATTAACCTTGAAATCGCGAAAATCTGCTGTTTCATACATTTTGTTTGAGTGTGAATGATATTTTTCTATGGAACAGCAAATTTTTATTCGCGATTTTAAGGTTGGTCCCATACAAAAGTGTATACAATGAATGACGTCTTTCGGCTTAGTAGATATCACCATGCCGTATAGTAGGTATAACACTGTATAGAGTACCTAACCTTCTCTAACAGTGCTTATTTTAAATAGCAATTAGCATTTGCAGTGTTATATAACTGTGTGCGCGTGATAAACTATCAATGATAACCTAAATTAGAATCGAGTTACTTATAAAATGAGTACGTTCGTATAAACTGAGTCCCAGCTATGTCTAGTAGCTTTACCTAGTCTGTGGTGTGGTCCCAGCCCTAATGTTAGTAATAGCCGTAACAGACGGCCAAGCATGGCTGACGTCAACCCCCTCAACCAACGAGAGAGAAATAATGTTCTCACTCTTTCTCTCCCGTTGGTCAGACAGCGGTTCGTGGTTCGATGCGTCTTTTACGGCTTTTAGAGTTTAGGCCGCCCGAAAATCTTATGAGGGCATGAGGGTAGCCACTTAGCCAGGTACGGTCGGGGGGAGAGGAGCTGATGTCATCCTCTAGGAGAGTGTAGGTAAGCGCTCATTCAAAGAGCTGCCCCAAGAGTAAATAATTTTAATTATCGTTGCATTTGCCCCCATTTACCCCCTCGACACTAAAATCCTGGCTACCCCCTTGATATCAGGGGGGTAGGGGGGGGGGGGTATTATCCCGCATAACTGCATAGCTGGGCATAATGGCATGGGCTGTATCTCAATGCAGCCTGGTAGGGATATGTTCGAAGAATTCCTCGACGTAAAAATTGTTGTGCTTATATTATGACAACAATTAAACTGTTAAGTCATGCCAAGAGCCCTAAAAATTGTGACACTAGTGCTGGCTACACAGGTACATTGTACGAATACAAACTTTCTTTAGTTAGGTCGAGGTGGTTACGGTAAAGACAATTCGCCTGAAATCTGAATTTTGATTCTTTTAGGTATAGGATCAAAATTCAAAATTGGCATTTTAACTACATATCCCACCTTTTTTTAATATTAATAGCTTTATGGAATACAACAATATGTTAAGAATGATAATAAAAAAGTGTAGTTATTTTTATTTATTTCTTAGAAAAAAAAAGTGTAGGTAGTGTTATTTGAATATACTCTTTTTCTTTCGATCGAGTGAAGATTACTTTATAACAATTTGAATTTGAATTTTCAAATTGTTATAAATCGCATCAATAATTGAAATAGCTGTAAGATTTCATTAAATATTATATTTTCTCTTTGAAAACTATTTAGTTTCATCACAGATCTACCACCATTTCATAGCAGGAGCTTTGCGGTATAGATTGATAGATAGATAGATAGAAACTCTTTATTGTGTACACCAGAAATAAAAATTACATATAGATAGAAAACACTTACGAGCTAGTGCCATAAGTGGCGGCCTTATCGCTAAAATCGATCTCTTCCAGGCAACCATTGGAAAGAATAATATGGCAGCGCCTCAAATATTATATTAGTCAAAACTAAAAATAAGATATCTAAGCACAGTAGTTGGCTACATAAGGATAATGAACAAACAAAATTATAATGATGTTAGTTCTTTACGATTGTGTTGCAAAAAAAACTTACCAGACAGTGACAAACTTAAGATCGAAATAAAAAGTGGCAATTCCAGGGTAAGTCTAAAAGGCCGTGCTGGAATTTCACTTATTACGACATGGTCACGGTCATTAATCGTAGGGCTACTCTCCGTGACTTGTTCCTCATCTTGTGCCATTTTTTTCAAACTAACTTTGTTGTTTACTAACAGTCCAAATTACTATGATAATAATAACACAAGTGTACACTAGAAGTAAATACACTTTTAGACTAGATAAAATTAATTAGTACAATAAACATAAGTGTTCCATGTTTAATTCCATGAGTTGGTGGTACAAATCACAAAAGAATTTTATTAAATTACGTAAAAAAATATATAAATATAGACAAAAACACACCACTTGACAGATCGCGCGCGCGCGAATGAAATGAATGAATCAATTGAAATAAAACCGAACGATTTGAACGATCTGAAGATAGCTACAAGCGAGAATCTTTGACAGTTAAATTAGTGTTGATAGATAAAAAAAATATTGAATGCCGGCCAAAGACAACGAAGAACAGTATTCTCTTTTATTCTATTCGATGACGCTTATTTACTCTATGCTAGTTTTTCACTATGAACATAATTGTAATACATCACTAGTTTAAAAATAAAACTTGCTTGATATGTCTATGAAATTACAGAACGAACGAAAAGATTATAGTAAGGAGAGTCTAAAAACTCGAAAAGGCAAGCGTTTTGCACGAAAATCACAATAATACCTACGCTTAAGACGCTAAATTGCAAGAAATTAAACTTCCAAAGCTTGTTAAATAAAGGTGAGTAATTTGCACTATAAGTTGTGGCGTAAAAACTTCATAGTGATGAAATCTCTCATACCGTGCGTTACGAGTTGATGAGTCGCCTCATCTCGCTCGCCCGTCATTCCACATCCGCTACTGTAAAAGTTAACTGTTATTTTTCCACAAGCTGTGCATATAATTCGCTAATAGCTCCAGAAATTTTTTCATTGTAAGAACATAATCATTATTTGTGGTCTGACTAAGAAAGTTTTATTCGTCCACGAATATGCCACGACCTATTTTTAGATCGGCTTTCTTTTTTCCGAACCGCATTGCTGGTGAGTAACTAAGCCGGTCCCATCATAATAATCTAAGTTTTGTCGGTGTTTCGTTTTAGAGAGAAGAGTGAAAATGGCGGTGAACGTGTATTCTACTAATGTAACTTCTGAGAATTTATCACGGCATGATATGCTGGCGTGGGTAAACGACTGCCTCCAATCGAACTTTGCAAAGATCGAGGAGCTATGTACAGGAGCGGCTTATTGTCAGTTTATGGACATGCTATTCGCCGGCAGTGTCCCCATGAAAAGAATCAAATTTAAGACAAACCTAGAACATGAGTACATACAAAACTTCAAAGTATTACAGGCCGCATTCAAAAAAATGGGTGTCGACAAGGTATGATGTTATTTTATAATATTATAGTCTATGCCTACTTCCTAGTTTCCTGAGAGATACAATCTGGGCTTTTTCAAGGCCACAGTGAATAGGTATCTTCTTTGTGTGCTTCATCTTCGACCACATCGTTGCTTACCAACAGGCGAGTTGGTGGTCAAACACGGACTTTAGCGATAAAAAAAACTCCTTTATAAGTTCCTACTCAGTACAATAAAGGTTTTAGTACTTACTAAAGAAACAACTACATGAAAAAATTGTATACAGTTTTATTCAATAATATTGTAAGTGAGCAGAGTTGTCACCTGGCCAGCTATTCTTGTGCATGTGATATTGTTTCTTTACCTTTCACACTTATGTCAAACCGAATGAGACTGACTGTGACAAAATAATATTGTAGGTCTCAGCATAACCCTCCTGGTAAAACATAAACATCAATTCTTGAAACTTCTGTGACACATTCTGTCCTTTGTGAGCAATATGTTTCTAGAAAAAATGTAGTTGTGAATTGTTTGCTGTTATCTATATTATCTTGATAATTTCACTTCGACATAATGATTGGAGAAATGTTTCATTCAACCCATCACAGCTGTATAACAACCATATTGTGGTGTATTGCTACAAGATTGGACCACAATGTAATCCAATACCGTACATGGTTATCTCGATCTCAATAAGGCTGTGAAATGGTCATCCTTGACACATACTGTTCAGTTTACATTTTGCCTTATAAGGTCAATGTCAACTGAAGTGATTTATTTAAGATGTTGACCCTAAAACTGGCTTTATTACTTTTGACCTAAAGTGGAGGTAGTGGGTGGGAGCTTCTATGAGATACCTAATATTAGATATACTATTTCTATTGTAATGAACCTTTTTGGTTCTGATTTCAAGTTTATGAAATTAATTTCACATTGTTGCTAAGAAATAAGTAAAGAAAGATCATTAAAAACCATAGATTCAACATCATACTAATATTATAAATGGGAAAATGTGTTTGTTTCTTTATTCCTCTATCACACAGGAAAGGAATTAATGTGATTTTTTGCATAGTTTGACTGCTGAAGAGTGACATTAGAACCCAGAAAAATATATTTTACTGTGGAAATATCCACACAGGTAAAACAGCTAGTTCTTTACCATTATAACTACTAAAATTGTGGCAAAGATTTTCAAATAAACTACCATTCACAAATATGATAGAACACTATGGCAATAGCCATTCCGATGAGACTCATTAATTAAATGCACAACTGTGAGCAATGGCTTGCTTTCTGCTTATGTAAGCACTGCATTTTGTTTCCATTTTTAGTGTGTCGAAATTGAATCTATAGTTTTAAAGATCTTTGATGAAGAGAAACTAAATGTTTGGTCATACAAGCTAGAAAACACCTACCATCACTATACTCAGGTTAACTGAGATATGGTTCAGAGACTATGCAGGGTTATAAGCTTTGGGTGTACACATGCACATACCTGCTGAAAGCAGGTATTGTAGACATTGTGAAAGACTTTTACTAAGGGACCAAACCTTGAAAATGCAATAAAAACAGCTCTTCCATACATTTTTTTAAATGTGAATGACATTTTTCTATGGAACAGAATTCCCTTGTTTAGTAACCCTATATCTGGGTCATAAGAAATAATTGCCTACATTTTACTTTTAAGATTTACTGGAAAAACTAGGGCAGGTCGCTTTTGGAATTTGGTACAAGGAGTTCATAAAATTTTCCTTTAATTTGTAACCTTTTGACCAGTAAAAATGTGTATTTATAGGTAATACCTGTGGACAAGCTGATTAAGGGGAGATTTCAAGATAATTTCGAATTTTTACAATGGTTCAAAAAGTTCTTCGATGCTAACTATGACGGGAGGGAGTATGATGCGTTTGAGGCCCGGGGCGGCTTAACGATTGGTTCCGGAGCTTGTGAGGCAGGCGTGCCTCTGTGCGGTGCCATAGCAGTGGTCGCACCGCCGCCGCCTAAGGCTCGCCGCGCACTTCCAACACATCACTCAGCCAGTATGCATAATCTATATGCACGAACATTCATCACACTCTGAAACTGTCTCCCATTGTGTGCACGTCAGTCTCTTCAGTGAATGTCCAACAAGAAGTACTTGTTTCTAAGTGTGGTGAACTAGCCTTTCTTGCCCGTGCGTAGCCAGCCCTAGCTCTTAACTAGAATGTTTAATTCTTTTTTTTTCATACTTCTCATTTTGTTCTTTTGTAGATAGTGCCAATTGACAAACTGGTGAAGGGTCGTTTCCAAGATAACTTTGAGTTTTTGCAATGGTTCAAGAAATTCTTTGATGCCAACTATGGAGGCGCGGAGTATGACGCAGTGGCGCAGCGGGAAGGCTTGCCTATGGGGCACGGGGGATCGAACGCGCCTCGCGGCTCTACCGCCCAGCCTAAGAAGGCGCCCGCGCCCATCGCCAAAGTCGCGGCCAGACCCCAAACCAGTACTATTTGTTTTATTTTTAATTGTTGTTTTCTCTTTTCCCCATATTGCTTCATTATGTTTGCTTCAGGATTTTGAGGATAATTATTTTCAAATCAAACATTATTTATTTAATGACTAAACTAACAATATTACCTATTTTTGTGTAAAAATTGAACCATTGAATTTATTTATGTACAAGTACATATATTTATAAAATTCAAAGTAATATTACAAGTACAATATGTCTTTATTTAGCTTGCTTTTGCACAGTTTTATGTACTTGCCTATTTACACAGCATGTTTCCTGCTTGCATATTCAAAGTATTTCCTTTCTTTATTCAGCACTAACATACATATAAATTTTATTGTAATTCTACTCTTAATGCATTTTTAGTTATCATTTATTGAAGAAACAGTCATAATTATATATTTTTATTTAATACTTTATTGCACACTTACTAATAAGGGGAAGTCCATTCATTACGCGAGGTGTTTAGGGAGGGGGTCGAGCCAAATGTCACACCCAAAGTCACGAAAAATCGCCAAAATCATCTCACGTAATTTATGAACGCCCCCTAATGTACAAATGGAGGACTTAATCCTAAACATTTTCTACCAGTCATAGCATATAGGTAATAATACCTTTACGCTAATAATAACCCCCTCATATCTATATATGTAGTTGAATAAGAACATAAGCTGCAAACAAACTATCGGACAAACTAGCTAATACCAAAAGCATAAATAACTGTTATTTCTTTTTCAATGATAATAAATGGACACTAAACCGAATACTAGGTCAAAAGTCGCGCACCTGACCTTTGCAAGACAAAGACTCGTCCATTCAACCCTGCAACACTAAATATTAGAAATGCGAAAGCTTGTTTGTGTGTGTATGTTAGTTACACCTCGCAGAAACGGCTGGACGGATTTGGATGAAATTTGGAATATAGATAGCTTATGTCCTGGATTAACACATAGGCTACTTTTCATCATCATCACCACGCGGATGAAACCGCGAAACGTAGCTAGTTTACGAATATCACACTAATGTTATAAATGCGAAAGTTTGGGTGTATGTTTGTTACTCCTCGCAGAAACGGCTGGACGGATTTGGATGAAATTTAGAATATAGATAGCTTATATCCTGGATTAACACATTGGCTACTTTTCATCATCACCACACGGGTGTAACTGTGAGACTAAGCTAGTTTACGAATATGTCTGATAATTTGTTTCTGGCGTTACAGTTTTCTTCTAGAACAGAATTTAATATTCATCATCATCAGCCAGATGACGTCCATTGCTGAACATAGGCCTCCCCCTTTAACCTTCACACTGAACGACACCCTGCCATCTGCATCCACTGGAAGCCCGCGACTCTCACAATGTCGTAGGTACATCTAGTGGGACGCCTACCTACGCTGCGCCTTCCGGTTCGTGGTCTCCACTCAAGAACCTTTCTTTCCCATCACACACACATCATCATCAGCCAATTAACGTCCACTGTTGGACAAGGCCTCCCTCATAGAGAGGGGTGTTAACATAACAGAAATGAATCTTTTATAATTATTTTGCAGTTCAAAAGGCGCCAAACAGCACGGTGAGGTCTCCGCCAGTGAACCTGCAGAGATTAAATCAAAGCGCGAAGGGAGATTCCAAAGTTATCGATGATCTAAATCACCAGGTAATTGTATGTTGTTGATTGATAAATCTTATTTATTGCTAGATGTTTGTGTGGGTGTATGCCCCGTTACTGAGTGATACATAAATGAAGTTTAAGAGGTCCCAAGGGGTTATCATTACCAATGACCCTATTTATCAATTGAGCGCTTTGATCATATATAGTTTGGATCTGCCTTTAAACTCGAGCTAGTACCGAAAAAAGTCTGCCAAAAACTGAAAGGGACTGGTAAACACGTATTGCGCACACTGACATATTCTTACTAATTCTACAAATGCACACTTCAATATTGCCACAACTGCAAATGATGTGATCAAAATGTATATGAATGGACGACCGAGGGGGGGGTGGGTGTAAATGCTAAAGGGGAAACAGTAGGCCCAGTGCACACAGGCGCGGATCTATTGTGGACACGATGGGCATGCCCACAACCCTAATTCGTGACTTGTGACGCTTTACCCACGTGAAACTATGATACACTGTACAAAATCTTGGTCAGGCCGTCATATAAACATTTCCTTTGTAGGAATGCACTATATCGATCATGCACGATGCAAGGTTCATACGCTGACTCGCACTTGCCAGATTTTCGGGTAACTGTGACCACAACCTTTTTTGAGGGCTGGATCCGTGATCACATAACGTGCACAGCGGCTTTATCTTTAGGTCTGTTTTAGCTAAAATATGCTTCACTTGTTTTAATGCTACCCATTAAAGCCCCTCACAGCGAAAATTTGACATGGCAGTTTTTAACACAGAATAGCTTATTGAATGTTTGGAAATAGAAAAATAAAAGTTTTTTGAAATCAGTCAATAGTTGGCAGAGATATCGATGAACATACATAAAAAAATACAGTGAAATATAGAACCTCCGCCTTTTTTGAAGTCGGTTAATTAGAACACAAGCCTATTGTAAAGAACAACCGTGATAGTTTAAAACAAAGATAAATTGTGCCATACTTTTAGTTTTTGCGTAGTTTTTTTATATTTTTTTTATTCATAAATAGCTAGGGTTTCACCGCCACTCGCCAACTGTTCACAATGAAAACAATAATTGTACTAAGATCTATCTCCCTTAATTGTCGGATCTGAGGGCTACAGACCTTTTTATCTATAAATTTTATTTTTTTCGCAGATAAATGAATTGAAAGCAACTGTTGACGGTTTGGAGAAGGAAAGGGACTTCTATTTCGGCAAACTACGGGACATAGAAGTGATCTGTCAAGAGATGGAGGAGCAACAGAACGGAGCCATCGTTCAGAAGATTTTGGATATTCTTTATGCAACTGAGGTAAGATCAACATTATACAACAGGCGAGCTCATGGTCAAACGCAAGAATGTTAAGCAATTAAATAATAATTATCAATATAAAAAAACGACTATAAAAAATACAGAACTGGACCAAATTGAAATGTGACCACACGGAAATCATTAGCTTTCAAATAAAAAAAGAATCATCAAAAGCCGTTCAACCAGTCGAAAGTTCTGAGATAACAAACAAAAAAAAAATACAGTCGAATTGAGAACCTCTTATTTTTTCCAAAAAAGTTGGTTAGAAAAAAAATCATAAATCATTCTCTGGCCCTTCAAGTATCTCTTTTTATTTTATTATATAACTACCGTACCCGGTAGAAGTCGTCCTGCCCTACCTGGTCCAATTGTATTTTCAAACCATCCAGGAACCCATTGAAATATACATACAAAGTTACATCCAAATCGGTCCAGCCGTTTACGAGAACTTAGGTGACAAACACATGTATGAATTATATAAATTAAGGTAATAAATAGGCTTGCTTTTCCCTACCACCTCGCTGGATGTTCAGCTACGATGGAAAATGCTTGCCTAGAAGGCTTCGATTCACACAATTTCCAACGGATTTTCTTAGTTTCTAAGCAAATAATCAAGTCGATACATTGATCTGATGCTGCATTAAAAAAACCGGCCAAGTGCGAGTCGGACTCGCGCACGAAGGGTTCCATACCATTATCTATAAAAACAGCAAAAAATCACGTTTGTTGTATGGGAGCCCCCCTTAAATATTATTATTATATTCTGTGAATATTTCAAGGGTCTATCTATTGCCGTTATCAATATTGAGCTAAAAAAACACGTTTATTGCATGGGAGCCCCCGTTAAATATTTGTTTTTTTTTAATGTAATATATTTCTATTTAAAGTGAATATGTAACTAAATATTCTGTGAATATTTCAAGCGTCTACCGGTTGCCGTTATCAATATCAAGTAAAAACGAGCAAAAAAAAAAACATGTTCGTTGTATGGGAGCCCCCTCAAATATTTATTTTTTATAGTGGTAACAGTAAAACATCATCTGTGAAAATTTCAACTGTCTAACTATTACGGTTCATGAGATACAGCCTGGTGACAGACGGACAGACAGACAGACAAACGGACAGTGGAGTCTTAGTAATAGGGTCCCGTTTTACCCTTTGGGTACGGAACCCTAAAAAGAACAAACACACATGCATTTATTACCACTATTATGATGCAATCAATCTGGATTATTTGTTGTATAGAAAGAAAGACAAAGAATACTTTTTATCCCAGAATAATGAAGAAAATGATGCAAACCCGATACGGGAGGGGTGATGAGGTGAGCAAAGGGACACCTCTAGCACCACAGTTCGGGAACAAACTCAGTTAAGTGGTAGCCTTTAACTATAACTTTGTTGTTTCCAGGACGGATTCGCGCCACCAGAAGACCTAGATGGTGACAACCCTCATCCGCCTGAAGAGGACGAGTACTGAACACTACAGCGGTAACGCGTATCATTAGTGCTCTTTGTATATTGTATCTAAATTGAAATTATATCGCTTACAATCATCTACAGTACCGAGTGCTTAGTATACACAGCCAATGAGTCGGAATCTAATGGCAATGGTGATTCTTAACTACATAATTCAGTTCAAAATACTACATTCTTATTCAACTTCAACTCTAATTTAATGGCCTCTCTTGTGGAGCGGAGCCACCACAATTTCGCCAATGCAACGTATTTACATTCTTATTCAGAATATTCCAGAAAATCATTAGCTAAAATGTGCTGTCTCATTTTCACACAAGACAGGAACAGCTAAAATGTCCAGTCTCCTATTCAGTGCTAGACAAGAATAGCTAGAATGAGTTGTTTTACTGCAAAACAAGAAACGCTAAAATGTGTCGTCTCATTGTCACCATGTGACAAGAAAAGCTAATATGTGCTGTCTCATTTTCACCATGTGACAAGAAAAGCTAAAATGTGCTTTCTCAGCACAACAGCACAAGCTCACCAGGAAAGTTGTCAGCACTTTATAAC
Organism: Agriopis leucophaearia; assembly: GCA_949125355.1. NCBI lineage: Eukaryota > Metazoa > Arthropoda > Insecta > Lepidoptera > Geometridae > Agriopis > Agriopis leucophaearia. The sequence continues at coordinate 7,412,866 of OX421278.1, read as the reverse complement.
ATACCTTATTGAATGTTTCTGTTTTTCAATTGCTAAAAGATACAGTACAATTTTTTGTTGACAAATTTCAATGCGCAGCAAGCTATCGCGGGAAACTAAAGTAGCATGACTTGGGTTTTTTTTGTGGCTTATGTCTCGTGTTCCATTCACTTGCGGTGGTCTTCGAGTAAGTCGTTAAACTTCCTTGAACAGTAGCTGAATGACTAGACGTCGATTCTCTTAGATTTTTTTAATGGCTAGCATTTAAACATGCGAATATAAATTAAAATTAAAGGTATAAGCTGAAGCATTCATTAAATACCTAAGAAGCGGTATCTTTGGGTGTGCAGACAGTTTTAGAGAAGTACATATCCAATCCCAGGGCCGGAAAGGCAGAAAAGGTTGAGAAAAGACATGGTTGAGCGGATGAATCAGGCCCTGATGGCCGTATCAAATTGAGGTGATGAAAACCTCGTCAAATTCAACGCAAATAAAACCCAAGCTTGTCTTTTTTTCGCAAAAAAAGTCTGTTCACGCTATCTCCACCGTTTCGGAATGTTCCTGTACCTTTGACAGACCACCTTTATCCCTTACGCCGACCCTCAACTACTGCACCTACCTAGAGTCAAAGGCTAAATTAACCTGCAAAAAGCTGGGCGTCCTGAGTAAGGTTAATCTGTATTTCACACCGGGGCAGTTGCTTACTTTATATCAAAGCTCAAGTCCGATCATGTGTGGAATACTGCTGTCATCTTTGGGCCGGTTCAGCCAAATATCAGCTCGAAGATCTTGAATCATCTTGAGATTAATCAGATCACTCAAAATCTGGATCATATTGTTTTTTTATGTGTTATACTACAAAATGGAAGTTAAGAACCACCATGGATACGTAATACCTGTGACTATGTCGAGATTAGACTGCTTCCATATAACTCATAAGGCTTTTAATTACATATATGTATAGACACAATGACATGTTATTTTCTACTAGATATTGCGTCTGTGAACTACATTAGTTCCTATTTGTTATTAAAATATGCTATCTGTATTGTTGAACTATTTTAAGGGTCATTTTGAAGAGTATTATTAATATCTGGTGTGTATTATTTATTGAATATCGTCTCAAGTGTATATTTACTAGTGAATACTGCTTAAATTTTATTGTAATGTGGTCCACTAGTATTTAACGGTGCCCCGGACAAGGTGTCATACAAACTTACTAGTGACATTAGAAACTACTTCCCGATTTTTTTCTTCAGATTTTCAAAAGAAAAGAAATTATATGGTGTTGAAAGTAGAGTGCTTTTTATGAAAGAAGTCCCCTAGACGCGGCGCTGTTATCGCCTATCATTCACTTGCACATCAATCAGTATCATTTCTCAAGCAGCACTTTTGACAACTTTAGGCATCGTACATGGCTCTTTAAGGATGGAAAATTAATAAAAATCTCACTGCCGTCCAAACATAGTAACAACACCTGATGACTACAATATGGAATGAAACATCGGATCGGCAGGATCTAATTCCTTCCTGCCCATTTTTCTATCGGACTGCCAGAGCGGGCACGAAAAATCGACACCGCTTTATGGTTGATATTCCGAAAACCCGTACGAAACGCTTTGATTCTACTTTTATTATTGCGAACTGCTAGTCTGTGAAATGCGCTGCCTGAATGGGTGTTCCCCGATAGTTACAATCTGAGTGTCTTCAAATCAAGGTCAAGCGTGCTCCATCGTAGACCGCATCATCGCTTAACATCAGGCGAGTTGGCAGTCAAACGCAAGCATATTAATACATTTAAAAGAAACGCTGTTTGCCGTCTGACTTCTTTCATGAAAAGCAATTTTGTAGTATTTCGTATGAAAATAAATCAACCTAGTCCAGTTTTAGGAAAGCAAAATTCTTTGCAACATTTTTCCAAACATTTAAGTACTATTTGGCAAAAACTTAAAAACTCGCCTGATTGGCCATATTACTATATCGATAAATCATATTAGATGTACCTCAAAGCACAATATCTCATTAAAATGGCCCGTTCTCACTTTCAGAATGAAATCTTGTTTGCAAACTATGAATTATGTATAATAGTATTGCTTTTAGAATATCACCACATTGGACAAGTGTGGCTGTGTCATATCTAAGTACATTCCTAGTAAATCGGAGCGTGATGTCTTGACTGATTCTTTCTAATTGTTTTGTATGTTGAAGGAATGGATAGTTCAGTGGAATTATCCTAAAAATAAGAAGGAAGCAATGTGGTGCAAGTTTATATTGTCTCGTACACCATTCTAGGGCCTCGGCCCTAAGTGCATTTAGTAGATTGTTAAATATATTGCAAGATGTTTACTGTTAATCGTTTAATAATCCTGTTATGTGAACAATTTGGCATTATAATTATTCGTTTGATCAAAATTTGAGATCTGATGCGTTTATTGTGTTGCAAAATTTACGTGTAATTTAATGGATATTAAAATCAGTATCCATAAAATATTGGATTTGGTTAAGTTCGGGTCATGAAACGAAAGCTTTTTGAAAAATCTTAACCAACCATTTACTGTCTCTTCATGATAAAATAGAAAACTGAAACACAATATAGCTGTTTTCAAGACTTTCAACTCTATTGCTAGTATATAGATTAGAAAAAAGTTATTTCGAAATTATGTGTACTTTTTTATTCTAAGCTATGCTCAACGCTCATTTGATGGCATTAGCACGGTGCAAAATCAAACATCTCTTGATAAATGACTCGAATCAGAATGAGATAATTAAACCTAGGTTAGTAGAATACTAGACAAGACTTGACAATGTTTCGCACTATATTAAAACTAACTACTTATAGGAAATATTATAATACTAATGAATATTCTTAATATTTTTTATTTAATAGAGCATGTTCCTTGATCGCAGGACAAGTAACGACATGATAGCGCAATATATAACATTATCGCTGGTTCAAATACAAAATAAATATAAAATTAATTTATTTAATTTAGCATTCGTAAATTGCCTTAACAGCAGATATTAATTGCCTCTGGTTTTCAGATTGTGAATGTCTTATCGAATAAAATATACATAAATAACTTTATTATTTGTTTTATTTCATATATTACATTACGTATTGTATATTTCATAGTATTATTATTCCATATATTTTATTAAAGCGCCTCCAGCGGAAACGCAGTAAAATTAAAATGCGCCCGAAAATCAGCTTATCTTCTTTGTCTATGCTACAAAATAGTGCTCTGTCAAGGTCATAGAGGCCCCATTATCCTAATGTGCCCAGGGCCTCCAATAGGTTAAAGACTGCCCTGAGTATAGCTTGCTTCACTGAAATATAGAAAAAGTCTAATAGCTCATATAGCATAGCAGCTTAGCTATGTATGGAACAAAACAAAAACATTTTAATTTTTCAATAACTATCAAAACTTGAACTAAGGGTATTGGGGGATGGAAACAATGCAAACTTCCTATATACTTGTCAGCTTTATTTAATTATAACATTACATATTAGGTCCTTATGAATTAAATTTACAAACCATAACTTATTTAGCCTAAAATTACACATGATTAATTTTATAGAATTGTGTGGTGCTGGGCAGTCAGCATGTGCGCTTTACAATCTGACGGCACCCGGTTCGATCCTCAGCCCTGCTCCAATGACTTGTTTAGTACTTAAATATATTATGCCATCACTCAACAAAGGTGAAGAAAAACATCGTGAGGAAACCGGTATGTCCAAAAACCTTCAAAAGTTCAAAGACATGACATTCACCAATATGCACTGGGCCAACATATTGGATGGCCCATCATCTCTCTGCGATGACCTGTGTCCCAGCAGTGGGAATGATAGGCTGATAATGATGAATTATAGAGCAAAGTATCATATCATCACTTATAAATAGACATGCAAAAATACAATCGATTTAAACGAAATGCGTACAGTGGCCTTAGTAGGAGAACTTGCAAAAAAGTTATCGTTACGTAAACGATAGCAAATGTATGAAAAATTCAGTTTCCTTTCACGTCCGATAGAGGCGCTGTTCAATTTTTCATACATTTTGCTATCATTTACGTAACGATAACTTTTTCGCAAGTGCTCGCACTAAGGCCACTGGACCAAGTTCTATTAGATCATTCGATATATAAATGGCACCGACAGAACTTTTACATACTTATCTTTAATTATAACATTATTTAGGTACTTATTAATTAAATGTACAAACAATAACTATACTAGAATTTACACAAGGAATAATAATATCATAATCACATAAACACATGGAAAAAGCGATTCGATAGATAATGGCACCGATAATACGCAAGGAAGTTTAGGGAGGGCTACCACACCTCAAACATAATTTAAATTTTAGTACTTATCACCTAAAACTCCACTCAAACCGTGTATACTGTATACCCATCAGACCAAGCCAGCCGTGGCTTCAAGACGCATCCGATAGTTTGTTCATGCTTTAAAACAAGCGTCTGAGGCGCGTGAACTTCTAATTTAAATTTGAATATTTATTGTATTTATGATAATATTTTATTTTATTTTACATGGAAAACAAACAGCTGCTAATTAACATAGTAGATATGAGATAAACAGTTACACAAAAGCCAAAAATATGTTTTCACTAATACAAACAAAAATAATGTAAAAGCCCCGTTGCAACACCAACTTGGGCCTGAATAGACAAATAAGTAGTAGTATAATTGTAAGTAGTGTAAGTGTAGTGTAGTAGTGTGAGTGTTGTTTTGTAGTATTTCTAAGTAGTATAATTTATATACAACAAACGAGAACGGGGCGGCGACCTGCGAGCGCCGTTTGAACCCGCCACGCTAAGACGCAATTTCGTCCTGCATGGCTAACATGCAGACCGCGACATAATCCTGTCATCACCCTGTCGAGCGAGAACGCGACAAGGTGCCTTCGTTTTTATATACGCTTGTCTCTCTTTGGCACGAGAAAAAGAGTCGACAAAACCCTGTCGCAGTGCGCATTTTAGCCCGCCTGGAACGAAACCAATTGCGATCAGACTTTTTTGTCCTTGCACAATATTAGTTTCAACTGAAGACTTGCCCGTGTACGATACCAGCTTCGATCGAAAATTTTGTCGTCCTTGTCAAAATTATCAAAGTTTTTTTTTTATCAAATCTCCATAGTAATATATTATACCTACAACTGGCCACTAAGAAATCCCTTCAAGTGAGTCTTCTATATACTTCAGTGGCCTTAGTACGAGCACTTGCGAAAAAGTTATCGTTACGTAAGCTATAGCAAAATGTATCAAAAATTCAGTTTCCTTTCACGTCCGATAGAGGCGCTGTTACATTTTTCATACATTTTGCTATCGTTTATGTAACGATAATTTTTTCGCAAGTGCTCGTACTAAGGCCACTGATAATTACTTCAATATACGTCATGTTTGTTGTCATTGAATATAATTGGAATATAGAATTGTGGCTTTCCACGATTATTTGTTATATTCTACGAATATCGCGATTAATGTTATTTCCATTTAAACAGATGCCTGTTCCGGAAGGCCTAAAGATTTAATATCACAACACGGGTAAACAAAAATATTTTTTGAAATCGGTTCACAATTGGCGAAAATATCGATGAACACAAAAAAATATATACATACAGATGAACATAGAACCTCCTCCTTTTTGGAAGTCCGACTGACTGGCTTGCTGAACTGGCACGATTGCAAAAAGATATCATACTCCAATACTGCAGAAGAGCCTTTTTGCAAAGATGTAAAAAATAAAACAAAAACAGTGGCTAACCAAAACAGATTTAAAAAAAAGTTTTTCATGTAATTTGTATACACAGCACAATAAACAGGTTTATCGGGACAAATTATCCGACTATGGCTCACTTGATATATTAATAAAAGACCAAAAATATCTAAAAAAAAAACAATTGATAACCTCTTTCTTTTTGGAAGTCGGTTAAAAAGATCTAAATATTTTTAAAAGCAAAAAATCTAACAGTTGTTTTGAAATTGAAGAAGATTGAAAATTGTCAGAAAGAATTGAAATGAAAAGAAAAGTTTGTCAGGCATTGTGTCTGGAAATAATATGTCCACATGATTTACGTATTTTTTTTTGTAAATAAAAAACCAAATACTTTGTGTTTGGTCACGCCCCGACGTGTTGTTCTAAGATACTGATTTCGTACAAAGACGAAATAACCTTCGATCGCAACTGGTTACAAAGCTCCGGTTTCGTACACGGCCGAAGGCGAATAAGTGTTGCACATTGATTTTAATTTCTGTATTTGTGAGGGAAGGATTTTTTTCAATACATATATCTCTTGGTTGGAATCCTCTTTCGCAAGTTCGAAATAGGTTCCTTGATCAGTGAAGTGTTTATTCTCAATGGTGTAGAGTTTATTGTATTATTTCTTCTTGTATTTGACGCGCGAGTTTTCCGCGGAGTTTGAGTTAGAGAAAATGACACGTCACTTTCATCAGCATTTAATAAACGCGAGTTGGTCATTTTTGCCACATCTCTCCTAGGTAGGATGTTTTTCTCTGCAGCTAGTGAGAATGATAAGTCACTAAGCCTCAGTAACATATAATTTTTAGTGTCTTTTTTTATGGATTTCGTGTAATTTTTATTCGATGTAGAAGATAAGTCCAGTTTTCTTGATCTCAAGGTTCTGTTTGATGTCTCATTTAGGGCTAGATTTGATTTGTCAGCAGTTAGATTTTTAGATTTTGCTCTACACGATCTTACTGTTCTGGATTTGTTATTATTTTCTTCAATCGCAGGCGAGTTTTTTCTTTGTGTAGCCTGTTTTGTTTTAGGGTTTTTATTATTTGGTACCCTACGGTCAACTTCTTTTTTCTTAGCATTTGATAGATTTTTAGTTTTTGCATCAATGTCTTCATCTTGCTTTTTACTAAAGTTAATCAACTTTTGTTGTGTCGTTTTAGCCTTTGTTCCTTTTTCATTTGCATCTTTATTTTTGTTGTTAATTTGGGTTTGTTTGTTGGGTTTTTGAACGCTTTGATTTTGTTTGTCTTTTTTCGATACTTGTTTTTGAATTTTTGGAGACTTATTTTTTTTGGTTACAGTTTCTTTAGGTTTTTTACTTTCTTTTTGGGTTTCGTTTCCGGGCTCGGGGTTAGAGGTTTTTGTAGAATTGTTTATTTGATTTTGACTGTTGGGCTTTTGAACGCTTTGATTTTGTTTGTCTGTTCTTGATGCTTGTTTTATAATTTTTGGAGACTTATTTTTTTTTGTCACATCTTCGTTAGATTTTTTACTTTTTATTTTGGTTTGGTTTTCAGGCTTGGTGTTACAGGTTTTTGTAGAATTGCTTGTTTGATTTTGTGTCTTTTTACTATCAGACTCAATAATGGATGTTTTTGCATATTCATCTGTAGTTTGATCAAGTTTCTTTCGTTTAGGAGCTCTGTGTGACCTTATTCTTAGGGTGCTATTGAATTTTTGAGTAGTGTCAAAAGTGTAATTTTGAGAAGGAATTGGTGCAGTAGTGGGTTTCTTAGAATCAATATTAGAAAATCCTTGTGTCTTAGGAGCTTCTTTTGGCTGCATGATGTCTGAAAAAAAAAGAGATAAAATATGGATTATAATGTTATTTGATTAATTAAAATATTGAAACTAGGCCTGTGTCTATGTTTTACCTGGTCTGTAATTTTCTTTTGAATTTAATTTGTTAGTTCCGGGTGAGGGTTGAAATTCTGCGTCGCTTTCAAAATCAGTGTCCCAAAAATTTTTGATTCTTGATTGCGTGATGTTAGTCGGTAATTTTTCTAGAAGTACCTTACAACTTTTAGGTTTGGCTGGAGAAGTTTTCTTAGTGATGTTATTTTTTACTTTATTTTCACTTTCTTTTGTAGAGTGTTTTTTAGAAACAACTTGTTGTTCTTTTACTGTGGAATTTAATATTTCCTCATCAGTGAATGTATCACTTTCATTATCGTAATTTTCATGTGTAGAAATTATAGAAGTCAAATCCCATCTGTCATCTTCTTCAGTCATATTTTTACTTTGAGACTCAGTTTTGTTTGTTTGGTTTGTTTTATTCATTTTATCCATGGGCACTATTTTATTAATTAAATCTAGTAAATTACTTTCGTCCTGTTGAATCTCTCTCCTTAGGCAAGATTGGGTCGTGGCTTGTTGAAGTTTCCTCGCTTTATGTTTTTCCTTTTGGATGGCACCATACATACTGTTCTGGGGACTGTTCAAAGTGTCCGCGCTCAAGTTTATTTTTTCTGAAACGAGTTTCTGAGTAAACAGCTTTCTTTTTGTAAAACTTGGTCTTGACGAAATATTTGTTGAGTTACATGTGGTATTTGATTGTTCATATTCAAAGTTATCTTTCTCTTCCTCAATAGGTTTTTCTTGTGTTGGTTGTTGAATTGCAGGAGGAACAATAGATGCTTGTGGAATAATATCCAATAACGGAGCAGCAGATTTTGAAATTAATTTTTCTTTGACAGACTTTCTTGCTGGACATGAAGGTTTCGCAAATACAAAATCATTGGCTTTGTCTTTACTAGCTTTTAGTTCTCGAGCTTCTATGCTTTTTTTGCAAGGTACTAATGTGGTTGTTCTCTTCTGATTAGGCAGAAAGACATCTTCATCTACACAGTCAATACTTCTTTTTCTACTATGACTTGGTTTTTGTTTGTTGGCATTAGAGAATATGTCTTCATTGTCGGTTTCGATATTTCTTCCTGAGTTTATGTCCTTGGTTAACTGTTCATTTTGCAAATTCATTTCAGTGTGGTGTTCCTTTTCAACATTCTCTGGTATTGAAGTTGGAATTCCAGATCTGTTAAATCTTTGTGATGGCATTGGGTATCCATTTGTAAATCTCTCCTTTTGAGACATTACAGGGGCAGGGTTTTTTCTTTGCACGTTATTATGGAATGCTGGAATAGGCATATTTCTGAATGTAGACATGGTTGACCCAGAAATGCTCCGGCAAGAGCGAATGGAAGTCTGTGTGGTGTTCAAATTAATCTGACTTCCAGCTTTTTGAACAAAGTTGGATTTGTAGTAGTCAGTACGGTCTTTTAACAAACTGCTTTGTTTTAATTTTCTTCTGAAATTTGAAATGTCGGTCATTGTTGATCTGCAACTGGACATGTTATCTTTGTAAGAAGTTCTTATTGATCTATCGCCACTGCTGAGTGACGAATCACTTCCCTGTTCACCTGAGTCATAGCCAGTTCTTTGGCGCCGGTGGAATTTATGGTATCGACGGTTATTCATTTTTTTACTAACTTGGTGTTTAAAAAACTTGTTATAGGCTTCTCTTATAACTTTTACCTCATGTTTGTTGAAATGGTCATTTAGTAATGCATTCGCTATGACCACTGCACTCACACTAGCAGATGAATCTGTAACATAAGAATAAGTTGTGTGTATTGAGGTGATATTATGATGACTACCTATGACTATGGCAGGGGGGTTTCACTCCGCAGTTTAGATAAGTTCGTCCTAACGTACGCGTCGCGTTCGTAGGCGTCACGCAGTGGCTGCTCGGTTCGCACGCTAGCCACGTTGCGCGTAATAATCCAGTTTGTATTCTTTGCATAATAGAAATAATAACGAAAATGTATTCTATTATTATAGAACAGATGAGGTCTCCATAAGTTTTTACCATGGATCGGGATGATGATTTTGTAATAGGCCTCTTAAACTGATACTTTTGCATGATTGTTATTTGAAACAAATTTATAATAAGCGTTAGTTTTTTTGTGCAAGTTAAATGTCATTCCAATTAAAGGAGAATATAATAGGCAGGTATGGTAATACTACATCTAGGCTACATAGCTGGTAACTAAATACTAATAAGTATTCTGTGAAAATATCAAGAAGACAACCCTAACGTTACACATGCCGCGCCAGGAGAGATAGAGCTAAGTGATAGAAAGAGAGAGGCTCTCTAGGTGAATATAGGAGGCGGTAACCAGTGATGTGCAAGTTGAATTGATACTTTATTGCCTCGTGGATAGAGATAGTTCTTATTTATTTTAGTTTCTTTGCGGAGTGAACTTTCTGTGTGTATTATGTATTCTGTGACTATGGTTGGTGGACAGTCAAGTGGTCCATAGCGAGAGAAAAAATAATAGCAAATCGCCTTAAAAGAATGGTTAAGAACACAATTATTGTTTTTTTATTTAAGTAATGCTGTCCAATGAAGGATTTTTAATTTTTTTTAAGGTGGGAAGGCAAAGATAGATAAGTGGCTGTACATCAATTGGGGAAAGCATAAAACTTATACCGAAGCTGTAACATGCACATGAAATCGAATTTCAGTTCGATTTTCTGCTCCATTGCTTTGTGTGCGAGTTTGTTGGAACCGCTCGGCCTGACCTACACTGCGACAGATCCACCTGTCAGGCACACATTATTGTCAACTGCAGCAGAGCCCAGCGATACTAGGTCAGAGCTACTAGACCTTTGATTTCACTTCGGCGCTACTCGACATGGCTGAGGTACCACTGCTTCTCTTTAACACCCTTGTCCTGAAAAGGAGACGGGGTTGGCTGAGGCTTAATTCGGGGCTGGACTACAGCCGCCGTCTTTTGTAGCTGTTGGGGTTCTTTATGTTTTCAGCATTCTCCATATTAGTCTTTACCGGCTCATGGCGTCGCCGTAGACTTGGGCCCCATGTCCCGCTGACGATCGCATTTTGCGGGTCTTCACCCCATGCATGCCACAACAACCTGCACAAGCAGCTGCAGAACGCCTTCATGGCTCTGTCATTTAATGGTGTCCACTCTTTTTGCCTCTCTTTTCAGGAGGGCAGTTTGTTTCCTACAGTAGTTTTTGCCACTAGGTTTGTGTGGCAAGGGAAGTTAAGCCCCAAGGCCTTGCTGTTACCCGTTAACTAAAGCGCCCAACACTGCGTCAGATAAGGCCTTATTCTAATAAAGTAGTATGGTCCTGTGGTGTACTGGCCACAGGCCACCAAGAAGTTGGAATATGATTTAGAAAAATATGTTGTTCTTTTGTTTTTTTTACACGCTTGTCAGTTTTGGTTTGCTACGAAAATAAACAAGATTTGTTTATAATGAAATTGGTATTATTGGGCCAAAAACTCATTAATTGGCGACGAGATACTTATCAACGCGTGTAATAGTGTTGCTGTGAACTCGTAATGGGCAGTTCGGCGATGTTCGGGGGCAACCTCACGTTCGACCACCATAGTCAAGAGTGGAACATTTTTTTCAGTAGGTTTGTTCAGTTTTGCACTGCAAACGACGTAACTAGTGATACTGATAAACTTGGATTGAAACGACGAGCGCTTTTACTAACTGCCTTAGTGGAAGAGACATATCGTGTCGCAAGAGATTTGGTGTTTCCGGAAAAACTCGATGACATAGAGTTTTCGGCATTAATTGAAAAATTTAATATACATTTTTCGCCAAAAAGAAGCACTTTTGCGGAAAGATTCAAATTTTATAGAGCTGAGCAGCGACCTGGTGAGGACTTAGCCGAATGGGCAGCGCGAGTCCGCAGTTTAGCTCAGTTTTGTAGTTTTAAATCTGAGTTGGAAACAGCCCTCCGAGATCGTTTTGTTTTGGGGCTTGAGAATGCTAAAGAGAAGGAAAAATTGTTTGCTGAAAACATCGAAACGTTGACGTTCGCCAGAGCATTGGAGCTAGCACAAAGCTTGCGATGTGCGCGGGTGGCGTTACATTCAGCGCGAACTGGCGGAATGCAGGCAGCGGCGGGCGGCGTGCAGGCAGCGGCGGGCGGCGTGAAGGCAGCGGCGGGCGGCGTGCAGACTGTGTTTGCGATACAAGCCGCATTGGGCGACAAAACCACTGCTACGAGTAAAACACGGTTGTTTAAACAATGTGAAGTGTGCGGTTATAAAAATCATGAAAAGGACACGTGCCGGTTTGTTGATTATTCGTGCCAGAGGTGTAAACAAAAAGGGCATTTGAAAAGAATGTGCAAGATAAAGATCCAAAATAGTAATTTTGTCGGTGCTGATGATGATGATGACAATGTAGTAGGTAATTATGCTTTGTTTAACATCGAGAATTCCAACAAAGATGGGCCGATATTGCGGAGTGTCTCGTTAGGCGATAAACAAATTTCATGCGAAATTGATTGTGGTAGCGCTGTCTCTATTTTACCTGGAATTGTTTATGAGCAGTTGTTTAAAAGCAGCCATCATCGGTTGCAGCCTTGCAGCGAAGTGTTTAACTTCTACACGGGAGTTAAGATTTTGCCTAGAGGTTGTTTGATTTTGCCAGTAACATATGAGGGACGCACTATACCCGTTAAGTTTTTTGTTTTATCAACGGACATGAAACGATCGCCGTTGCTAGGGCGCGATTTTATGAAATTGTTCAAATTACATATTTGTAGTTTGGATTGTAATAAATTGAGCGTTGACAAACATGAATGCGAAGATTTATTAGAGAAGTATTCAGATCTTTTCAGTGACGAACTAGGCAGGTTTAACAAATACAAAGTGAGCCTTAAAATGAAACCAGACGTACAGTTAAAGTTTTGTAAACCGCGACCGGTTGCTTTGGAAGTGAAACCTTTAGTTGAGAAGGAAATTGACAAAATGTTAAAGTTGGGCATTTTGGAAAAAGTAGATCATTCGGATGTGGCGACACCTATCGTACCTGTGCTTAAACCAGATGGAGATGTCAGAATTTGTGGGGATTTTTCAGTGACTCTAAACAAAGGGTTGTATCTAGATAATTACGCACTTCCCCGCATAGAAGATTTGTTCGCTAAGCTTCATGGAGGGGTAGCCTTTTCAAAACTTGATTTATCGAGAGCCTATAATCAACTGGAATTAGATAAATCGAGGAAATTGACGTGTATAAACACACAAGGGTCTATATCAATACACCAGACTCGTGTTTGGATTGTCTAATGCCCCATTCATTTTCCAGCGTACAATGGAGCAGCTACTAGGGGATATTGAGGGCGTGTGCATTTTCTTAGACGACATCTTAGTAACAGCTCCTGATAATGATACTCATTTACAACGATTGGAGCTAGTGTTGAGAAGGTTGCAGAGGGCTGGTATGCGGCTCAAGAGGGACAAATGTGAGTTGTTCAAGAGTTCCGTAGAATATCTAGGATTCGTAATAGACAAAAATGGACTTCACAAATCGATGAAAAAAGTTGAAGCTATTTTAAAATGTAGTCCACCGAAAAATACTACTGAATTAAAGTCATTTTTGGGAATGGTGAACTACTACAGATGCTTTGTGCCTCAAACTTCATCAGTTTTGAGCCCGTTACATAGTTTGTTGAAGAAAGGTGTCCGGTGGGTATGGAATAAGGAGCAACAAGAAGCTTTTCATAGAATCAAAGAGGAGTTGGCGTCAGAGCGCGTTTTAGCACATTACAATCCTGCATATCCCACCATTGTGACATGCGACGCTGGTCCAACTGGACTGGGAGCTGTGTTGGCGCAGCGGCAACCAGACGGCAGTGAAAGCGTGGTCGCATATGCGTCTCGTTCTCTCTCTAAGGCTGAGACTAATTATGCACAGATACAGAAGGAGGCTACATCGATCGTGTTTGGTGTGAAGAAATTTCATCATTATCTGTATGGACGATCAGTGCCTTTTGTGTTGCGTACTGATCACAAGCCTCTTTTGGCCATATTTGGCAGTAAGAAAGGTGTACCTGTTTTGGCAGCTAATAGGTTGCAGAGATATGCGTTGTTTTTGTCGGCGTATAATTTTGAAATAGAATACGTCAAAAGCGAAGATAATGTGGCAGATTTCTTATCACGCTCGGTTAGTTCTCTAATTGATGTGAACGAAGAACAAGAATGTGTGGACAAAACATTATATGTACATTTTATTGGAGATTCTGTTTTACTTCCAATTACGTTAGATGACGTCAAAGCGGAGACAAAACGTGATAAAATGTTGAAGCAAGTTTGTAACTTCATCACCGAAGGTTGGCCTTCAAAAGTTGATGATCCAGTCATGAAGTTTTTTTTCTTGTGTCGTCACGAGTTGTCTTTAGAAAACGGTTGTATTATGCGCGGACATAAGATAGTGATTCCTTCACAGTTTAGGGAAAGGCTTTTAGATGAGCTGCATCGCTCTCATTTTGGAGTGGTAAGAACTAAATCCGAGGCCAGATCTCGTATGTGGTGGCCAAACATTGACAAGCACATTGAGGAAAAAATTGGTTCTTGTAGTGTTTGTAACACGTTGCGTTCTAATCCGCCACGTGCACCACTCGCACCATGGTCGTATCCAGAGCGCCCATGGGAGCGCGTTCATTTAGATATGTTTATGTTATCTGGGAAACAATATTTGATTGCAATCGATGCTTATTCTAAGTGGGTTGAATGTTTCCCAATGCAAAAGACTGACAGCGAAACGGTTATAAGCACATTAAGTGAGATGTTTAGTAGATTCGGATTAGTGCGTACTTTGGTTACTGATAATGCATCGAACTTTTGTTCAAATGAATTTGAATCTTTTTGTGATTTGAATGGAATAAAGCATTTAACTATTGCTCCATACCATGCAGCATCAAATGGCCAGGCGGAGAATTGTGTGAAAACTGTAAAAAATGGATTGAAAGCTATTTTAATTAGCACTGATAGTCAAAAAGTTATTTTGGCAAAATTGAACAAATTCTTGTTCGACTACAGAAATTCCGCTCATTTAACTACCGGATTTTCCCCGGCCCGCTTGATGCTAGGACGACCTCTGCGGTGTCGGCTCGATTTGTTGCGAATGTCTCAAGATTCTCCTTCGTCATCGTTCTCAGCTGCTACTAATAATGTTTTAAAAAAACAGGTAGCGCAGAGTAAGCAGTTTGGACAAAGAAAGGCAGTTTTTTCCGTCGGAGACAATGTTTTAGTTAAATATTATTTCAATAACGGTAACAAGCACACCTGGAAACGCGGAGTTGTCAAAAGTTGTATTGGCTCTAGGATGTTTACTGTTTATATACCAATGTTAAATATTACTGTTAAGAAGCATGTAGATCAGTTATTGGCGTACAAGGGACGTTTAGCGGCAGACAGTGACGATCAAGACGATGTCAGTTGTTTTGGAGATTATACGATGTCGGAGCCAACTTCAGGTTTAGATACAAATGTATCGGCATCTTCCTCGAGTCATACGATGCCTTCGAACGTAATGACTACTGAAAATCCCTTGATTGCATCTGATCGTGGTGTGACTGTAGTGGGTGAAGGAAGAGATGCAAATTCCGATGAGGAATTTTTAGATGCGTCTACATCTGGATTAGTATCTAGTTCTGATTCGGATCTACAATCTCCAGAGCGACAACTTGTACGCCGGTATCCTGTGAGGTCGACTAGAAATTTTGATGTTAATTATAGATGTTAGTGTTTAATTTAGTTGGGGAGGTATGTGGTGTACTGGCCACAGGCCACCAAGAAGTTGGAATATGATTTAGAAAAATATGTTGTTCTTTTGTTTTTTTTACACGCTTGTCAGTTTTGGTTTGCTACGAAAATAAACAAGATTTGTTTATAATGAAATTGGTATTATTGGGCCAAAAACTCATTAGGTCCTTATCTTGGCCGATTTGGGGCGCTTTGTTGCAGTAGCTTTTAGAGGCGAATTTGGCGAGATTTGGGACTCAGCTTGTCATCGCCTTGTATGTAGAAGGTGCACAGATGTCGAACAAACTGCACAGATGTCGAACAAACAGCCATCCATTTACTGTTAGAGTGCATCAGCATGGCGGAACAATTAAATAACATCCACACATCATCATGGCAGCTTTGGGAAGTCTGCACCAGCGTCAGCAAGTTGCTAGCCTTCCAGGAGGAGAATGGGTGACTAAACTAGCTGCAGCTGATTTGTGCAGTTGAGATGGCCCAGTTTGGGAACACCACAACATTACAATATAGGATGGCCTAGTTTGGGAACACCACAACATTACAATATAATGTGTTCAGTTTATTATAATAAGTGAATAAGAAAGATATAACATACCTATGCTCCTTATTGACACTGGAGATCCACTTCTACCATTGAAATCTGATCTTGGTAAACCCATTCCTTGGCTATTAAAGGAATGGTTATAATGCCTTTGTCGCACATCACAGGCACTCCTTACTGACATTGGTGAAATCTCTCTCCTGTACATGCTCCGTTGATCGTAACTCGATTCTGCATATCTCTGCCTTCCACAGTGTCGGGGCATTTGCAATGTTGAAGAAAAAACATTGTTTCGAAAACTTATTCCTGTTATGTTGTTCAAGTTCGTGTTCGGACCTCTTACTGATACCGTCTGAAAAACAAGCAGTAAAATGCAGTAAATTACAGTAAATTAGTGAGTATATTTGTTTACAGGTCAGATATTTACTAATTTTACTGATGGGGTATCAAATGGCACAAATATTTAAAAAGTTTGTTATCTTGTGCCCTAGCAAGTTTACTAAGTTTCAGTGCCCGTTTTCCTGCCTCGTTTTTTTTTCTGATAGTAACAAGAAACTAGTAGGTACATAAACAATTATGTACCTATTATTTAAAAAGTTGTAATGGTTCCAACTCAGAATACATTCTGAGGGTTCCAAGCAATTACGAAACAATCCTAGAATGTTTACTGAGCCTACCTACTTCTCATAACTGGAAAGGAAAACCGTGGCAATGCAATAATGTCTAATAATTAAGAAGAATACACTAAAAATACTTACCGTGTTTTCATTTTGGAAGGCATTCGCATCATTTGGAAGTAGTCCATCACTATCACTATCACTCATTTTTAGCGGTACGCGAGAATTCTTTTGCAGCTTAGTAGATACCAGCTTTGTACAATAAAAGCAATGTTTTTCTACTCCAATTCATTTAGAGGCTTGTGTTCCTTTTTGAGTTTATAGTACAGTTTTAATATTTAAATTTTTAACCACAATCTTTCTGACTTTCATTTCATCTGTAACGGTTTTTTTTCTTTTCGGCTTGCGTCGTTAGCTGTGTTGCCATGCCATATTGTGAAATATTTCGCTTGTTGTATTATTGTCTTAAACTTGTGTTTTAAGTGTTAATGTGTATTAATGGTGGTTTACTATTTATTAAGTGCCTGTGAATGTGCCCAAGTGTGGGTAAGTGATATAAAGAGGTGAAACATATCTTTTCGTGTTGTTTCCAAATCTCTTTACAAACCTCTGGTATAGCCCCACCACTTTACTGGGGCATGAGTTATACTTGACCGTGACTTACTTTGCTTAACTCTAACTGTGACTACGACTTGTTTGACGCTATTTAATACAGTGTAAACTTGATCAATATTACGACTGAAAAACTGTGTATTCATGGTCTTTTTTTTTTTTTAACTAAAAATTCATGAGCTTCACTGATATCACGAGCTCACTGCTACTCCCGCCGTCGATGGCCTGTGGATCTACCGCCCGTACTAGGCCTGCAAATAAATAAATGCAATGCTTGCTCTCAGAAAAAATAAAAGAGCATATTTTATAACCACTTGATATAAACTATGGGAACTTAAAAAAAGAAAATTAACGAGAACTTAAAATACTAACTAAAACTATGGGATAAGCTCGTTGCTTTAGTCTGTGCTTTGTGACAATGACAACAGCAATAAATTGATGGAATTATTGACATCAAAATATTGTTTTTTAGGTTATGTACGGTACGGTCGGTTAAAGAAAATTAAGAAAAGATTTGATTGATATCGAAGAGAAGATAATATTAGGCTCTCTCTTAACGGTTGATATTGTTACTCGATTGTTTATTATAATTGATAGATTGAATAATGTTATGATTTAGAAGCCAACATAATTATTAAAAATGGCACTGGTAAGCCTAAAACAACTACTTCCAGTATCAAGAATCTATCTTCCCTTCAGGAACTCAATAGTTTATAGTACGAACAAGTACAGCACCAACACGACCAGTTCTAAAAATGTTACCAATATGACTGACTGGGAAGAGCTGAGCAAGAAAAAGCAGGTCAGTAAAGCTATGAAGGCTTATCTAGAAAGAGCCAGGGAACACGACGAGTTCATGAAAAGGGAGCATATTGAATACAATATTGGCAAGAGACACCTCGCTAATATGATGGGAGAAGACCCTGAAACCTTCACTCAGAAAGATGTTGATCGTGCAATTGAGTACTTGTTCCCGAGTGGCATCTATGACCCCGCAGCTCGGCCATTGATGAAACCTCCAGAAGAAGTGTTTCCAGCACGCAAAGCAGCAGAGTTTGATGAAGCAGGAAGACCTCATCACTTCTTATTCTATACCGCAAAGCCAAACCTGCACAAACTTCTGTATGACGCAGCTGAGAACATACAACAATTGTATGCATTTGAAGATAAAGTGATACGGAAAAAAGCAACACCTGATCCTAATGGGAAATTACCGTTAGATGGTACTTTATGGCTGAGCAAAGAAGAGTTAGAAAATATTTTGGTAGAGAAAATCACAGACCTGGAATATGACAACTTCAAAGTGGTCATGGAAAGACTTGTCAGTATACCAAATTCATACAGACATAAGGAATTCATAGACAAGTTTAGAAAACCTTTGGCCACACAAAAGTTTGCTTTGGAGATACCAAAACCGAGTTATGATGATGAGGGAAGAGCTTATATAACAACTTATGAATGTTTGCGAAAGAAGGCAAGAGGGGATGTGACTATTCGGTCTCCCGGCACTGGGAAAATAACAATAAATGGAAAAGATATCACATACTTTGATGATGTACAGTCAAGGGAACAAGTGATATTTCCACTAATCTTCACAGAAATGCACAACAGAGTTGATGTTGAATGTAATATTGAAGGAGGTGGACCATCTGGACAATCTGGGGCTTTACGATGGGGCATTGCTTGGGGATTACGCAGTTTTGTAGAAAAAGATATGATTGAAAAAATGCAGTTAGCTGGTTTACTGACAAGAGACGCCCGAAAACGTGAACGTAAGAAGCCTGGCCAGCCCGGAGCAAGAAAGAAGCCTACATGGAAGAAGCGATAATAATTTAGTAATTAAACAATAAATTAGTTATGAAAAATATTTTATATTTCATTATTAACAGTAGCTTATTACACAAATTGACAATATTATAATGATCTAATTATTTCTTCTAAAACTTTTCTTCATGGTTTTCTTTCGCCCACCAATCTTCTTCCGGAACATTTGCATTTGATCCTTTCTTTCTTTGTTGTAAATTCGCTTCTTCATAAGGGATTTTAGTTCTCTCCTTTCTTTATGAACTGCCGTCTCATTTGACCTGGTGAAGAAGGCTAGACCCTCTGAAAAGAATTTCAAACATTAATTTTATTACCATTGAGCTCTCGAGACACATTTGAAATTGTTCATTTAAGGGTGCTTTTCCACTGAGGCAGAGACTAGCGGAGTGGAGATGAGCCAGAAACAACCAATCACATTGGTTAAGTCTACATCTTGTTTCCGCTCTAATAGAAATAGTCGCAATTGTCTACGCATTCGAAAACAATCACCAGTAAACTCAAACGCGAGTGATCCTGGTTTTGCGTATTTTTGATCATTCGAATTCTGGGTTCCCATAATTTTTACAAAACATGCTGCGAGCACGTCAAATTGTATGAAAATACGGCATCACCAGCGTGCCGTATTTTTTGAACCTACTAATGCTTTAAAAAATATATTTGAAGGTGTCATAAGCTTATTTGTCAGATTTTCTATTGATAGAAGACAAAATAGAATGGTTGAAAAATATATTCCCAACTGCCCCATTGGTGTGAACAATTACCACTTGTTGTGTTTGCGAATAATGTGATTATTTTACCAAGTATACATTGAAAATTTAAAGACCAATAAATAAGCCCCCCGATAAATAAGCTTATAATCTTCAAACAGCAGAAACGGATTTTCTTGAATCATAGCGAAGAACACTCTTGGTCAAGTCACCTTTAAAACAAACTAAATCAAAATCGGTTCAGATTTCGTTTCTTTTTGCGTCGGGGAGAGGGTTTAATAATTATTATTGGTAATTTCACAGGAAAATACTCAGACGAGCATTAAAGAGTATGCACGCAGCCTGGAGGATGGAAGCTAGTTAATGAGGCTGTTGTGCCAGACCCTATCAAAGGCTTCTTGAAATATGGAGAGACACTAAAGCCGGGTCTGCTGCGCCATGTTTTCGTGTTAGCTAACACACTAACATGTTACTGACACGAAAAGTGGATGTGACTTTGGTGTTAGCTAACACAAAAACATGCCACAGCGGACCCGGCTTAAGGGTTCACCGTGTTTCTGAGTAGTTTCATTTCGCCAAACTTTATGTGCAATGTGCATCATTCTAAAGTTGGCCAAGGTACGAGTATATGCACCGTGTGGAAGCACCATTATGATTTAATCTCATAGCTCATCTGACTTTCAGTTGATACCTTTTGGGCATATAAAATAAAAGTCCACAATTGCGTTTTTGAGTAGTAGGCATAACCAAGGGGTCAGATGGTAATAAACCATCTTCGATTGAACGCAACTCTATTGAAAACCAGTTTCAAATCGCGAGCATTCTATTTATATGGTTTCAAATATGTTGTCCCAATTCAGAAATAAGGAACACGCATCTATTCCTTGGCGTGGAGGGTCTTGAAATAGAAATGACTGGCCGTTCATTCTCGACTCAAACAAGCATATGCGCCGCGACCAAATCTTGTCACTCGTGAGCGAACGTAATAAGGTTAAGTTTATGTGTACATATACACCAATCAAGTTTTTGCTCTATAATAAAGAGTGGACAAGATTCACGTATGCAATGCCTGCTGAGCTTGCACTATGACCACACTACGGTTGTTTGTGAGTTTGATGCAAAAAATAATGGGCCAAGAGCGTATTGAAACAAGCATAATGGTAGGGTTCCTTAGCCAAAGCTATATAATTGAGGTCACATTCATAGAAAAGTATTCATAGTGTTATAGAAAAATTCGAACAAACTCACGAAAAAAGTTCTGTGGACTTAGACAAATTTCAGTTTCAAAGTATCATGTCACATAAGATATACTTTTACAATTAGTGATGGATGCATAGCTATGGCCCAAATCCAATGGCCATCAAAATATACAAAAAGCTACCCCTGGCCTTAGTACGAGAACTTGCGAAAAAGTTATCGTTACGTAAACGATAGCAAATGTATTAAAAATTCAGTTTCCTTTCACGTCCGATAGAGGCGCTGTTAAATTTTTCATACATTTTGCTATCGTTTACGTATTACGTAACGATAACTTTGCGCAAGTGCTCGTCCTAAGGCCACAGTGCAGATAAAAGACATAGTAAATGAGAATAAATTTGGCAAAATCCTAAAAGACATACTGCTCGCAAAATGTTACTATAGCGTAGATGAGTGAGTATTTAGAAAACAAGTCAACTATGGAATAAATGATTCCCCACTTTGTTGCCATGCCATATACCATTTGGGTCATTATGTGATACCTACCTTAAACATGCTACCTAAGATATGTATGGGAATTTCATAATTATTCCAAGCTTTGCTTAGTTTGGAGTCAGATGACCATGTGTGCAATAATGTCCCAGATATTTATTTATTCAATAGGTACTCAATGCATTATTGAGTATTGAATAGTTTTCATCGAAGAGAAAACTACTTAGCAAACATTCTCTGTTACCCTTACCTTTGAGCTAGAATGTGTTGAATTTATAACAGTTTAATAGTTGTATGTCTAAACTATTAAATGTTTGAAATAATTTCTAATAATATGACCTATCAGCATGGCGAGTTTCAAGCTACTATCTAATAGTTTAGAAATCGTGGGCGGGGACCAACTTTTTGCCACTTTGGCGGGTCATATTTCGCAAAAGATACACTTGATAGAAAAGTAATTTCATTTCCATAGACCTAATCAACAATACTTTTTCATTTCTCATCTACTAGAGCCAACCTAATATTATATATTTTTTTAAATTAAAAATAAATATTTATACAACATTAATAACCACATAAGTTACAAATATCTAGAGAATTAGTACAGCGGACAGATAGACAGATGGACTGATAGAACAAACTTATAAGGGTTCCTTGTAGTACTAAGGAACCCTAACAAGCTGTAAACCACAATGTGACAAATTTACCTTCAAATCTCTGATCAGTTAAGCCAAAGAAGAGGCTCTCTTTCCAAACAGCCTTGCTTTCAGTGATCCCTGGTGCAGTTGCAGTTTTGGTTTCCTTTTCAACCTCTTCAGTTTCAGAATCAGACGAGTCATAGACAAATGGATTTTTGTCTCCAGGCTGTAAAGGATTTTTAATTTTTGACTTCTTCGGCAGTTCCAAGGATATATATTCTGCTTCTTCTTTAGAATCTGAAAATAATTTACCTTTAGATAATACAGTTACCAATTTAAAAAACTGACTTCATAAAAATGTCAGAACTGGACCAAATTGAAATGGGACCAAACGGGAAGTATCAGCTTTCAAATAAAAAAAGAATCATCAAAATCGGTTCACCCAGTCGAAAGTTCTGAGGTAACAAACATTTAAAAAAAAAACAGTCGAATGCATAACCTCCTCCTTTTTGGAAGTCGGTTAATAACGGATTTCTGAGGCTTCGCTTTGATATTTAAAAGGAAATGAAAACAGACTGACGGAGTTTTAGACTGAAACTGCGAAAATGAGAGGAAGAAGTAGCTACTTCCTAGTTTTACACTCATATTTGTTGATTTTATTATTAACAGGAGTTTGACCACATCGCACATGATATTAAGTGATGATGGACCGAGGATGCTCCGGGCCTTGAACTAGCTGCAGCCAGTTCACGCAAAAAGGGCCTATGGATGACCTAGTTGTTGAAAACGCCCACACTACAACATATATGAATGTAAGTGGATGTGGAAATGGAATTGTAAGTTGGTAAGTGAGACAGATATGAATCATCATCATCATCAGCCAGAAGACGTCCACTGCTGAACATAGGCCACCCCCTTTAACCTCCACACTGAACTAATCCACTTCTTTTTTGAATCTTCACATCATCACATCATCAGCCAATTAACGTCCACTGTTGGACAAGGCCTCCCTCATAGAGAGGGGTGTTGCCATAATCCCCACGCTTGGCAGGCGGCTTGGGGATCGCAGTACGTTCACCGTGTACTAATAGGACGCTGCTGCCCATCCTCCAGTGGTTCTGGTCGCAGTTTTAGGACATACCCGGGTCCAATTTTGAATCTTCGCCTACGCAGAATTCTGACGCACTAACCACTGAACTATAAACGCTGCATAATATAAAATGATGGTAGTGTGAACTTTACAATACCTTTTTCAGCAGGTTCCGTATTACCAAACAGAGTCCTAAAGCTAAACGTAGTTGGTTGTGCGATAGCTTCTTTCAAAGTGTCGCTGACTTTATAGAACTGTTCTTTGGAAACCTCAGGTCTCGGTTCCTCTGGTTTTGGTGGTTCTTGTATATTGTTATCTGTTTGTTTATCTTTTTTCTTCTTGTTTTTTTTCGAATATTCCTGTTTTGTGTCTTCTATTGGTGCTAAGAATCTTGCATGCTCAGGTTGGCTGGGGTCGAAACGTAACATTCCTAATTTGGGCCTGCAACATTTAAATATTAGTTAGTAAAAACTTTGAAAATAAATAGTTTGCATCTGCCTTTAAACTCGAGCTAGTACCGAAAAAGTCTGCCAAAAACTGAAGGGGACTCTCATGAACTCTCAAAAATGACTTTACCTATAAAGCTGAAGTCTGGTAGGTAGATTTCGAGGTGTAGAGGTCCTCTAAAAAAGAATTTATGCGAAAGGGCCGAATGGAGGTTCAACGTCTACACATATGAATTCACAGGCAACAGTCATTATATGTGTAAGCCAACGATGATGATAAGATTTTATATTACATGTGTCCACGCTACTCCTTACTCTATTGGTTACCTACTCTTTCTAACATTTGTTTACTTATATATATTTACTAACCTATTTTTCTTTCCATCTCTTTCTTCCTCAGGTACTTTTTTTCTTATTTGAACACCAAGGACATCTTGCAATATGCTCATCTGCTTATCTTTCTCATCTAAATGGTTAAATTCGACTTGATTGTCTTCTTCATTGGTTTGGTTTTTCTCTTGGTCTTTTTCTGCTTCCGCTTCCTCTTCAATAAACCTTTCATCTAAGACGAAACGCTTATCAGATTTGTACCTCGATTGCAAATCTAAAACCTAATGTAAAAAGGGTGTAATAAAAAAATACATGTTAAAATAGATGGTTGGAATATGTGGGCAACACTTTCCAGCAATGGACAGCAACCTTTCAAGGGAAATTAAAATATTTGAATAAATTAAAGCTTGTCTCGTCTGCGCTAGCGTCTCGTGATGATTGCAGAACTATTTTCCTAATAGTGTCAGAAAACTGCCCATTGATACTATCAAATGGTGTCCCGCGATGCCTCATACTATAAAAACATTATAAGCTATTGCAGAAGCAATCAAATTTTTTATTTTTTTAAAGTCTGGACGTTTGGTTTTTTGACAGTGTTTTAAAATGTGTAAATTACCCCAAAATATAGAACCCGAATAGACACGGGTATGTCCTAAAACTGCGACCAGAACCACCGGAGGATGGGCAGCAGCGTCCTATTAGTACATGTTGAACGTACTGCAATCCCCAAGCCACCTGCCAAGCGTGGGGATTTTGGCAACACCCCTCTGAGAGGGGGGCCTTTGTTCAGCAGTGGACATTGAGGGCTGATAATGTGATGTAATGTGATATAAAAATTGCTACATTTTTTTTGTCTTCAAGTCTTTTTTTACTGTATTTATAACGTCACATTTAAGGCATAATGTTTTTTTTTATTATTATGAAAGTTGCAAGAATGACGGTATCCCTACCGCAGCTAGGAAACCTAATTAAAAAATTAAGTGACTCAAACACAATACCTTTTGTCCCTTTTTGCCTTCAAACTGTTTCTTGATTTTAAAATTTACTTCATCACCGCTATCGTCATCATCATTATCAAATAACGTCTTCTTTTTTTCAGGTGTATTTTTTGTTGATTTCGTTTCATAACCATTTACAGCTGTTGTGTTGTCTTCATTGTCAGAAAATATAATTTTTTTGTTGGCCACTTTGTCCTAAAAACAGAAACAAGTAAATTATATACTTAGGTTAAGTCTGCTTCAGATACATAATGATACAGGAAACAAATTTCTACAGGAAGTGGAATCTGTACACCTTTTGCTGTCTGTAACTTTTTTAGATATTCATTTTGTTACTTCTTCTGTGGCTCATATAATTTTCCTAAAAGGATCAAGTCACCAGCTTATGTTAGGTTTAGAAAACGCAAATTACTTTTCTCATACAGCACAGAATTTATTTACAAGTTTATATCCCGATTAACAGTAATCTTAGTAGAAAATTTATATTATCAGTATGTACAGTAATCAATTTTTATTACACCATCATGGTAGATGTCAGTGGCAAAAAAGTAGCATAATAAGTAGGGCTGCCATAACCTAAATTGCCGTCACTGACCATATGGTCAAAATCAGGATTCTTCCCCTGGGTCCTTAAAAAACTAAAATTTCACAATGACAGTGGAGAGGGGTAGTGAGTATCCTAGTAAAATAAGAGTAGGTAGAACTTTATATAAGAAAAGGTTTTCTCACTTCTTGAGATCAAACTAGGACAAATCCAGGGAAAATCTAACGGCTGGCAGCCATAAACACTTTAAAAATGTGGAAATAGATGGTGTCAAAGATATATGTTTAATACTATGTCATTTATTATATCAACACACAGAAAATGGCAACCAAATGCAGTGCTTATACAGAACACAAGTCACCATTACTGACAGTCGTACATTTGAGAAATAAGTCATAACCATATTATAGCAATATTGGTTATAGGAATGGCGAATATTTAATAAGTGGTCACCAATTAAACCTATAGTTTAAAAGCTCTTTGGTTGATATACATAAGTAAATACATACAACATCAGTCAATCCAGTTTTCACAATCATTTTCTTCTGTTTGAATTCCTGACTTTTCTTTTTCATCGCTTCCATTCTCTTGTTGTCAGAATCCTGTTTTTTCTTGTACATTTCTAGTATATTACCTGACCTTTTCTCTCCCATTGCATCTCCATTTTGTAACTTTGTAACAAATACATCATTTTTGATTTCCTTTTTATGATTATCGGCGGGTTCAAAGTCATGTGTTGTATTTTGTAATTCTGAAATGTCTGGGCCATTTCTATATTTTTTTTCAAATGTTTTAGAATTATTAAACACTTTGTGATGTGGTATTGGTTCCTCAATTTTTCTCTTACGGGGATTCAGTTTTTCTCCCAGTTTAATTATGGGTGTCTTTTTGGCCACTCTTTGTTCCTCAGCCTGTAAAATTATTAAGCAAAAATTTAATCACACTAATATTGTGATACAAGTGTGTTTGGTAGTTCTTCTTTCATGTACCAACAGAACAAAGTTTTTATTTAGCAATGTTTAAAAAAAAATTGTGTCCGAGGATATGACTCTGAGGATACAACTGCGGGCAGCTAGTAAAAAAATACATTCTCAGTTTTACCACAAATATTGGGTTATGTGGAAAGGGTGTACTAAGCGTAACTTTCCACGTAACCAGGCCTGGCACACTCCGCACTTTAGGTATGAAGCTACAGTACGTGGCGTACATGTTGTATGGGTCGCATGTTAGTTTGATACTCACTAGTGCTCCATGTTTAATTTTATGAACCGACTTGAAAATTAGTAATATGCAATTTTGTTTACTTGGTTGACATATTTTCTTTCAGTTATTTTCATTTAAAACCTAACTAAGTACTGTAACAATTTCTATGGGACCAAATTGTAAGCCAATTCCCTATTCGGTTTACAAATGACAAAGTTCTAAAAAACTGAGTCGAGAACCCCTTCCTTTTTTGAAGTTGGTTAACGAAAGCAAAAACATTTGTCTTCTTAAATAATAACAAGAGTATGATCCTCACGTTTTTTTTACTACTACGTAAGTACCTACTACTAAGTACCTAAGGCTAGGTAAGTACCTACCTAGCCTAGATTTATTTGAAACGTCACTTGTTCACAAAAGTAGACTAATAGATACATAACTGGTAGGTTTAAGCTATCAGTTTACAACCCTAACATAGTCAGAAGGGATAAGAGTTTCTACCGCATAAGAGAGGCAACTTCTAGGTGAATATATCTGTAGGTATTTAGCGCTCTGCAACCTGAATTGCACTGTATTGTGTAGTAGCAAGAGTCGCTATTTATTTAAATGATTTTGAGGAGTATCTTCTGTACTTGTACTATTATATATTGTGTCATAACCCTGTAGAGGCGCGAGAAGTCTATGATTTGTTATGAAAGTTAGAACTAAATGACTCACATTGTTTTTGACAATTTCTTAACGAGGAATCTTTCTTTCCTTTGGTGTCAGAGCGGCGTTTTAAGTGAGACGCACACACTCCGTCTTCACTCACGCCACCAGCACCTTTATTCCGAACGGACTGATCCCGCTGCAATTTCGAGTGTGGTGTTATACGCACTTGCCGTCGCGTTTTCAGTGAGCGAGCAGCCTGACGAAGAGCACTATCATTCCGATTAAGAAATCGACAAAAACTACGCGAGTCATTACCACCCAGAAGTCTAAAATATTGTACCTTTTCATCTTCTTTCTGCTGTGCCTCTAGTCTTTCCCTTTGCAGCCTTTCAAGAAAACTTTCACGAGCTCGTGTCACATACAGTTTGTTCCCGTTGAACTCTTCATTTGAGAAATATTTTATACCTGTAATAAAGTACGCACAAGTCACTTGATAACCATCACAGAATGCCTATGCCTGACATGCTCCCATCAAGTTTTAGTAAATATACAATTTGGAGATTCTAAACATAGCTTTAAAATGTTTATTAGATGTGTATTTATTAAATTACTTACATGTTTCTATATCATAATTTGACCCTGAGAT
Organism: Agriopis leucophaearia; assembly: GCA_949125355.1. NCBI lineage: Eukaryota > Metazoa > Arthropoda > Insecta > Lepidoptera > Geometridae > Agriopis > Agriopis leucophaearia. Next base: position 7,384,981 of record OX421278.1, on the reverse strand, counting down.
GGTTACAAATGCGAATTTTTTCTCAGTGCCTGCAGCTGATTTCGATTTTAAATCCAAGTTTGTTATTTCACCATAGCTAGAGAAAGCACTGCGTAAGTCGTCCTCAGCAGTATTATCGGGCAAATTTCCTATAAATAAACGTGTGGCCATTTTTTTGTTTTGTAAAACAAAATATAAGTAAAATTTCAATAAAAATACATGACTTGATTTCAACTCAAGAAAGTGAGGTTAGTTAGGATATTTTTTTTGGTTGCTTTTGGCTTCGCATTATTGACGCAGTTGCCATCACGGAACACTATTTGTTGTTGTAATTTTTTTCATGACCATGGATACAAATCCTTCGGTCGTAATATTAATCAAGTTTACCTATACTTAAATAGCGTCAAACAAGTCATAGTCACAGTCAAGCAAAGTAAGTCACGGTCAAGTCAAACTCATGCCTCAGTGAAGTGGAAGCTTTACAATAGACTTCTATGGAGTTTTGGAAAAAACAGGAAAAGACATGTTTCACCTCGTTATATCACTTTCCCACACTCGAGCACGTTCACAAGCCCTTAATAAATAATAGTCCACCATTTGAAAACACACAAGTTTAGGAAAATAATACAATGAACCAACATGTTTTTTCCACGTTGGCGCAAAAACTCACGGAACTCCTTATAACTTGCCATGTACAAAGTCGTGTGGTTCCGGTGTTCCTATCTTTTGTTCTTCGCCATTATTGTAGCGTAGTATTACATTCTCGTAACACAATCTTGGAGTTTAATGCGACCGTGAACCACTCCACGGATTTCTGTGCAACTCTGATTTTGTTCATAGCCTCATGTGTCAGCATCCATATAATCCTGTATTTTTTGTATAATAGGCTATCGGATAGATTTCATTTTCTTCTAAAAAGCTGACCATAACTAGACTCAATCACCGCTAACAAAATTAAGGTAATAGAAGCATTTTTAAGCCTTACGAGACAGAGAGCGCACTCTAGCTATACTTACTATAATCAAGGATGATTTTAACTTCGTCCTTGCTATAATGACGTCCTTTGTAAGTACGCCATACAAACTTCATACTGAAACTCACTTTGCAGAAAAGGGACGGAGCATTCCTTCCTAATCCGACCAAAAACATAAAACTCATATCTCAGAACTTTATGAGTATGAAGCTTGTTATTTACAAATGTAACTTCTATTTCATCTATTCTATTGTGTATTTGTGTAGGTAGTTATGTAATATATATGAATATAATCATCAATTTAAATAACCGGCCTGCGGTAAATAAGTGCGAGTCCAACTCGCGCACGAAGGGTTCCGTACCATTATCTATAAAAACGGCAAAAAAAAAAACACTGTTGTAGCCCCCTTAAATATTAATTTTATTTTAATGAATTATTTTTAAAGTGAATATTTATCTAAATATTCTGTGAATATTTCAAGTGTTACCGTTATCAATATTGAGCAAAAAAAATCACGTTTGTTGTATGGGAGTCCCCTTAAAATATTATTTTATTCTGTTTTTTATTATTTGTTAGTTTTTTTATCGCTAATAAGTCTGCGTTTGACCACCAACTCGCCTGTTGGTAAGCAACGCACACAGACTAAAACAGCGATGGCGAACCAATGGCACGCGTGCCATTGATGGCACTCTTCAAAATTATTTGGGCACGCCAATAATTAAGAAATGTATGTACCTAATCGAAAAATTCAATGTTTCGTCAACATTTGACGTCATGTAAGCAACAATACTTACAACATCGCGTAGGAGCTACCAGCCAGTGGTGCCTAAAAAGTAAAAGATTGCGTCTAGTTTGACTTTTTCTTCATTAGTCCCTAAGTCAAGATTCTTTGATGACACGTCTTGGTCACATGTTTTTTTTAAATAAAAATTGGCACGTACACCAATAAAGGTTCGCCATCCCTAAGAAGATACCTAATCACTCTGGTCTTGAAAAGGCCCAGATTATATCTCTCAGGAAACAAGGAAGCCGGCTGGTTGTTCCAATCCTTGGCTGTACGGATTAAAAACGTAGAATCGAAACGTTTATGAGGTAATGATAATAATTATAGTTTTCAATGACTTTATTATTATTTATTTACAATTAAATAAAGCGTATCACCTAACATTGCACTAATAAAATAATATTTGTCAATTGAATAAAGAAACATGTTAAAAACTTTCATTAATTAAAGGTAGAACGTTTCACGTATGGCAGGAAATTCAAATTTCAAACAGTTTTTTGTTCTTGTTGTTAGGCCGGGTAATTATTGTAAACGATCATGTTTGCGAAAATTGATTATTATTTTTTACTATCTCGCGTAAAGCTATTTGTCTCTAATGCACATTATTACATACATTTGTCAATAAACAAATTTTTGCTGTTTCAAACAGTTTATTGACAAATGTAAGTAATATGGTGCGTTACTGATTAATAACTATACATGATAATTTAAAGAACAACCAACAATTTTCGCAAACACTGTGTCATTTCGCAATAGTTACCTGGCCTAGCTACAACGACAATAAATTTGTTTGAAATTTGAATTTCCCGCTAAGCATGAAACGTATCACCTTAAATAATTATTTATAATAATAGATCTATGTATGGTTTCTGTCTCTCTCTTAACCGTCTCCTACTCTCTGAGTCTGTCTTTTTTCGAATTGAACACTATTAAGCCCAACAAAGGTACAACAACTCTGTGTCTGTAGTAGTTCTGTCAAACTCTGTACATATGTATAAATATGAAAGGTTTTTATTGATGCTAGCGGTTATTTTGTGTTAGCACACAGTGCCGTAACTAGCCTTTTATGCGCCCGGTGCGAGCTTCTATAACTGCGCCCTTGAAAACCAAACTTGGTCCTGGTGTGGTCATTTCTGCGACCATCCAGAGTCTGCGCCCTGTGCCTGGGCACCGCTGGCACAGCCCTATTTACGGCACTGTTAGGATAGTTTTGCCTTTGTCTCTAAATAATCAAATTGGTTATACATTTTTAAGTACTATAAATATAAAACAATTATACAAATTTCTAAAATACACTAATAATTAATAATACAAATACAGAGACATTTTGGAATGGTGATGATTACCTACTTACAGTTATTCTAATAGTTTTTTTAAATGCTAAATTAATATTAGACTAGTAATTATACAGTGTTTACACACAAATCCAAAGTGCATAAAGTGAGATAGGTTTACTTTTTTATTTTAAAACATGGGAAAAAAAAACTTTTTTTTCCCCCGTTTACTTTATTTTATTTTATGTAGTAGGTTATTCATACAACATTGCATGGTTGTTTTGAGGCGGTAAAGCAGTGCCTAATTTTGATACAAAAGAGACTAAGTAAAAGTGGTCAATGATTCAAAGGCCGCTTTTGCCTATAAACCAATAATAATACGGTTTTGTGTAGGAATACCTCAACTATCATCATCAGCCAAAAGACATCCACTGCTGATCATAGGCCTCCCCTTTGACCTCCACACTGAACGACAGCCTGCCATCTGCATCCAATGGATGCCCGCGACTCTTACTATGTCGTCAGTCCATCTACATAAGCCGCCTCTTCCGGTTTGTGGTCTCCACTCAACAACCTTTCTTCCTCATCGGTTACCAGTTCTTCGAGCGATGTGACTATACCCATGTGTAAAGAGGAATCAGGATCTTTTATTACTCTTAAGGTCTTTACACAATATTCCGTACCATAACATAAACGTATCAGGAACAAAAAGTACGACATGGCCCTACTCTGCCCACTAGAACGCATCAGTAATGTATCAGCACATGCAAAATATTATCGCCAGGAATTAACTGGCCAGTCATGGCATACTATGGTCTTTGTCGGTAACGGAACGATCTCTTGGGAACAGTCTCATACTAATTCACACAAACTACATTTTTTGCATGTGTCAGTACGGTTACGGTCATGGTATGCGTCAGTCCAGTGGACAGAGAACCGACCTGACCGACCAGAGACCTTTAGAATATACATTTAAAAACAAATGCAGTATACACATTTTAAGAATATTATTTTTCTCTAAACTGCCGGGTACTAACTAAACATAGTTAAGATATCTCTACACAAATATAAAAAACCATTTTGCCATTGGTTCACGGACCACTTCCCATACAAATTTGAAAAAAAAATCTGTGCAAAAAGTTTAGCATTTTTTATTGTATTTTGTCATCCTGCTCATTTTACATAATCCAGAATTTATTTGCGACTTTATTTACAGCATTTTTCTGTGTATATGGAGCTACTAAAACGATTTACGCACTTTGTGGTTGTGTCAAAGTTGTATCAAAATTTGGCGCTATATTAACAAAAAAACAGAGTACTAAGTAAACCTACCTGAGAAGTAAATAGCCACTTTAGAGTTCAATCCAGGACAGCCTCCACCACTAAAAATTCAGTTTCCTTTCACATCCGATAGAGGCGCTGTTCAATTTTTCATACATTTTGCTATCATTTAAGTAACGATAACTTTTTCGCAAGTGCTCGTACTAAGGCCTTTGATCGCTTTTAGTGCAAGTGGGCAATGTTTAAATTGTGACCTAACGGCATAAGCAAGCGGTTGTAGAAAAAGATTACGTATTATATGTTCCAAGTACCTCATTTAAGGCCTAGAATACCATTTGACGCGGGCATTTGATGTTTTTTTTTGACGTGATAACGTCTTATAAATCTCGCCGGCTGCACGCACGAAATAGTTACTCATTGTCACGTTCCGCCTGAGTTCCACATAATTCAAAAGAATACAAAGTGATTTTATATATAAAAAAAAAGAGTCAAATGCGCGAGCGAGATAATACCTAGCCACATTCTGTGCCTAAATAAAGTTTACAATAGTCGAGGCGCGGCGCAGCGTGACGATTTTGAAACTATAGTACACCACAAAGAGTTCACTTTTCCACAGCCGCTTGCATGTCACGACGCTACTTGGACTCGAGATAAGCCTTAGTTTTACGATATTATCAACCGACAAACTAAATTCAATACTATGTCGTCATAAAAATGTTTAATTTAGCTTGAAACAATTAATACATTCACAGATTAGTAAGTAGTTACTACGGTACTGATGCAGTACACGGTACACTTGCACTAGCGATTAAAAATGGTGTAGTGCGCCTTGGTCTCAGATCTTTATCAAGTTAGAAGCCACACTCCAGTACTCAGTCCCCTCGCCCCCCAGTTCATATTGTATGAAAATGCAGCGTGCTGCTTTTTATGTACGTCACGAGAGTAATTTAGTGGTAGGTTAACTCTATTTACACGGCTAGCTGTTTGCCAAGGATTTTTACAGTTTACTATGGTGCAAATACACATTTTGTTTTGACGTCTGACGTGCCAAGACAACGGAGATCAACCTGAATTAAGTTGGCGCATTCACAGAAAAGAGAAGTCAATAGAACGGAAATGAGAAGGAAAATCTGTCGCCAGGCATTATGACAGAAACTTGATTGAACATTCTTATTTATATCAACGCGTTGAACTCCGCGTCACTTTCGAATAACTGACATTTCGTTTATATGGGTGCAATTGGCTACAACAAATTTCTTACAAAAATGCCTTGACAGCCGTTCTAATTTAAAAAAAAAACTTCTTTGGGCGCATTGATCCAACTTAAAACGGAAAACAGACACGCAAATTAGGTGAACTCGCGGTATCTAACCTGATACAGATCTGTGATTTGGTGTATTGAACTTGATTATAGGATTCAGTGCTCAGACTTTGCCGCGGTTCCTCAGCGAATGCCCCGCGTTGTGCTACGTAGGCTCATCGGATGACATTAGCGCTTCGCTCTGCTCATCAAGATCTGGCAAGTTTCTTATAACTCTGTGGATATAAACAATCATCATCATCATCATCAGCCAAAAGACGTCCACTGCTGAACATAGGCCTCTCCTTTTAACCTCCACACTGAACGACATCCTGCCTTCTGCATCCACTGGATGTCTGCGACTCTCACAATGTCGTCAGTCCATCTAGTGGGAGGCCTACCTACGCTGCGTCTTCCGGTTCGCGGTCTTCACTCAAGAACGTTTGTTACCCATCGGTTATCAGTTCTTCAAGCGATGTGGCCTGCCCATTGTCACTTCAACTTGCATATTTTATAGATATAAACAATACGGCTGATTAAAATAATCCTTCATAACCGACTTCCAAAAAGGAGGAGGTTATCAATTCGATTCTATTTTTTTAAATGTTTGTTTACCTCAGAACTTTCGACTGGGTGAACCGATTTTAATGATTATTTTCTTATTTGATAGCTGATGCTTCCCGTGTGGGCAAGTTCCCATTTCAATTTGGTCCAGTTCTGACATTTTAATGAAGTCGGTTTTTTATATTGGTAATTATTTTTAAATTGCTTACAAGCTGTTATGAAAGACGTTGTCCAGTCCAAATAAAAATAAAAAAAAACGGTTTTGTTTGTTATGCTCCCGAGATGGTAATAACTCAAACTGATTCCGACCTCTTTGCTTTTTTTCTGCGATCTTCAGTTGTTTATTATCATTTGAATGAGAGATTTTCTGACAGCTGAAACGTACTTCTGCAACCATCGATAGATGGCGCTGACTAGACATGGGTTTAATTTTTTGCGCATCTGTTCAATTAAACCTACAATACAAGGAAGATCAGCATCATCCACATCATCGCTTAACATCAGGCGAGTTGGCGGTCAAACTCAAGCCTATTAATACATAAAAATAGAGGAGATATTTTATCACATGACTAGGCAAGACAGACTTAAGCTGAGTTGTTCATAGTGATGATTATAATGACCTCCTTTCGGCTTAGTACATTCCATATAATTAACCCTGTATTATTTTTATACATAGGCAAATAAACCACCAACTTACGTGAATCCCTCAGCAGCACGCATTTTATTAGTAATGTAGTTGCAGTCTATAGGCACGTGTAGTACGGCCGCGGTCCAGCCTACACTGGCCAGGACGGCCGCGAGACTGCGCCACGCGCCGCCGCCGCCGCGCCACGTGTCCACGGCCGCGGCTAGCGGACCCACTAGGCCAAGCATGCCGGTCGCTGTACCGGACGACGTTAGCGACCTGCCCCTGGATAACAAAACAACTTATATGAATACCAATAGGCGTTTTACTGACCGCTCTAGGAAAATAGTTCTGCAACCATCCATAGATGGCGCTGACGAGACGTTTTTTTTTTGCATTTGTTTAATGGAACCTACAGTACAAGGAAGATAAATGTTAAAACATGGCTAGGCAAGGCACTTATGCACCTACTAATTTGAGTTATATTGTGGAAAAACAAGTACTTTGTTAGCAAACAATAACCACAAAATAGTAATTTTTAAACTTTCGCGATTTGAACACATGTTTTTTTATATTTATCGGGACAGCCGGTTTTCAGTCAGCTCGTGACCACGGCCATTGTAACATGGTCGAAACGTCGAGCGAAAGGTATCTATTTTTTTACCTATATTTAATATTGCACGATAAGTTCCGATAAATATAAAAAACCACAAAATATTATACTACGAAATAAAATAAAATAAAAACCGATGGGGAAGAAAGATTTTGAGTGGAGACCACGAACCGGGAGACGCAGCGTAGGTAGGCCTCCCACTAGATGGACCGCCGACATTGTGAGAGTCGCGGGCATCCAGTGGATGCAGGTGGCAGGATGTCATTCAGTGTGGAGGTTAAAGGGGGAGGCCTGTTCAGCAGTGGACGTCTTCTGGCTGATGATGATGTCGATGATGAACCTCAAATGATGCGAGATCAATCATCAATGTACTGACCAGAGCCAGAGCGAGTCGAGCAGCAGCGGGCCGAGCGCCGCGTCTAGCAGGAGCCAGCTCCAGTGGCGCGGCGGCGGCAGCGACGCCGGCTCGACCCCCGCCACAGCCAGCAACCCTCCCGCTGCCCACGTCACACAACCGCACAGGGACCCCACTAGACCTGCAAACATTTATACTTAAACGCTCACGGTAATCAAACAAATAAGTTATACTGAAAAATTATCAATATAAAAAACAAACTTCATAAAAATGACATTACTGGACCAAAATGGGACCACACGGGATGCACCAGCTTTCAAATAAAAAAAGAATCATCAAAATCGTTTCACCCAGTCGAAAGTTCTGAGGTAACAAACATTTAAAAAAAAACAGTCTAATTGAGACATAAGACTTGTTACATAACTTTGAACGTGTAAACTAATTGAAAATATACCCCCCTCGAAAACCAATCAGTCCACCAAAACCTATGTTAGTTAAACAAAAATAATTTACGAGATAAAACCTATACCAAATTAACGCTTGTGGATTAAAAACAAAATCTTCCAGATAACTGCAAAACTTTTGCACGCTAAGAACTTTACCTATGACCCATAGCTATGGACGAAAAAAAAATTAGACAGATGGCAATTAAGGATAATCTATCTGCCACAAAATATACATATGTGCACGCGCCGCTCGGTTGACATACAGTAATGTAATCTTAGCTGTGACAATAAACTAAAGCCATATGAGCTTAGAATTTTGCCTATTTCTGTGTGAAGTCCGGGAAAAAACACTTGTACATTTTGTACCCGCGGACCATTTATGAACCCTTACAACAACTTACCAACAAGTAGAGGCGAGTTGATGCCGTTTCCTTGTCTCAACTCTTGTCGGAACAACAACAAATGTATTGCGTAAAATAGAGCTGAACCAAGCGATGATAGCACGGCTACCCACTCGCTCTGGTGGCTCTCTGATAAGCCTAGCACCACCTAAGATACAAACAAAAACAGGTTAGGTTAATGTACACAATCTAGACTTTAATCGTCTTCGTCGAAGACGGGTTTCCGACAGTTTTTCTTCTAGGCAAACGTGCTCCATTGTAGACCACATCAACGCTTAACATCAGGCAAGTTGGCGGTCGCAAACGCAAGCCTATTCCTAAAAAAACAAGGTATTTATAAGAACCTCAAAAGTTCATAGACATAATGAATCACCAACATGCACTGGGCCAGCATAGTGGACTAGGGCCCATTCTCTCTCTGAGAGAAGGTGTAACCCAGTAAAGACTTTTTATCCCTAAAAAATATTGGTGAAGAATGCTACATTATCCTTAGGTAACAGGCTATATTTATTACTAAAATGTAAAAAAAAAAAATCCCTGTCCGAAGCCGGGATGGGCGGCTAGTAATCTATACTAATATTATAAAGAGAAAAGATTTGTATTTTTGGACGTTTGTAACGAAATAACTCAAAAACTACAGAACCGATTTAAAAAATACTTTCACTGTTGGGAAGCTACACTATCCCCGGGTGACATAGGCTATATTATATTTTTTAGCGAGGCCGAAGGCCGAGCTTACACCCAGGCTAAGCCGGGGCGGGCGGCTAGTAATATTATAAAGAGGAAAGATTTGTATTTTTGTATGTTTGTGTGTATGTTTGCAGCAGCGTCCTAATAGTACACGGTGAACGTACTGCGATCCCCAAGCCGCCTGCCAAGCGTGGGGATTATGGCAACACCCCTCTCTATGAGGGAGGCCTTGTCCAACAGTGGACGTTAATTGGCTGATGATGTGATGTGTATGTTTGTAACGAATTAACTCAAAAACTACTGAACTGATTTACAAAATTCTTTTACCATTAGGATGCTACATTATCCCTGAGTATCTAAGGCTATATTTATTACTAGAATGTTTGAAAAAAAAGCTCCACCCGTGCGAAGCTGGGACGGGCGGCTAGTGTAATATAATTTGAAAAGATTCTCACCAGACCAGCTGCGGTGAATAATACAGCAACACTTTTCGAAATGGAGAATCTATCGTGCGGCACTTGAGCGAAAAGAGCGCCAAGGGAAAGCGCGAACGCTCCGGCCGTCGACGTGTAAATAGTAGCCGAGCTGGTAGTAGTATGCAGTATACTCAGCCTGTACAGGTAGTTTGATATGAACCACTGCAACAAAATTAGGTAGCTTGAGCTGTTTGAGAAAAAAGAACTAAGCAAGGATAGTAAAATGGCAGTGTCTGACGGACTGGAATTGAGGATTGCTTATCTGAGAATTAAGCTGTCATTATAACAGGCCTGTGAAAGTTGCCACACCACACTGAACGACATCCTGTTATCTGCATCCACTGGATGCCCGCGACTCTCACAATGTCGTCGGTTCTTCTAGTGGGAGGCCTACCTGCGTTGCGTCGTCCGGTTCGTGTAAGTACTGAGCTTCACGAAACCAGGGGGTTTTCACTCCGCAGTTTGGGTACGTTCGGCCGGCGCACCGTTCGACCGGGTGTTACACAGTGGCCGCACAGCTCCCGTTCGGCTCGCACGCTAGCCACGTCGATTTTAGCAATGGAAAATGACTTCCAAACGATCTTATGTAATTTGTATAAAACATACTGCTGTGCTTACGGGTGTTTATATAAAAAGAAGAATAAGAATGAATAAAAATTATAGTTTTTTTTGTGCAGGTTTTATGTCATTCAAATTAAAGGAGAATAAGTAATAGGTTAGGTACTACATAGGCTACATAGCTGGTAAAAAATAATTAGCATTGTGTGTGAATATCAAGAAGACAACCCTAAAGTTACACGTGACGCGTCAGGGGAGATACAGCTACGTGATAGAAAGGGAGCGGGAGCTCTAGGTGAATATAGGAGGGGTCCAGCGCTGTTCAAGTTGAATGGCTACTTTATTACCTCGTAGATAGAGTCCTTATTTATTTAAATTTCTTTGCTGAGTTAACTTTCAATGTGTATTATGTATTCTGTGACAAAACTTACAGGGAAAAAGAACAGTAAGGCAAGTCGCAAGTGCCGCCTCGTGGCTGCCGCCGCAGCGCGTCTCTGTGCATGTTCTGTCGCCCTCACTGATGCCGCCCAGGACAGCCTCGCGAGCAGGGCTTCACCTGCCATCGCCGCCGACATTACACGCACCTGATGACAAAATAATAAGTTTATTTGTACTTAGTCCATGTACAATCAGGCCAAGGTTGAGCAACACAAACCCTAATTCAAAGTGGGGATTATAAGACTTGCTTGCTGCTTGGAGTATATTGCGAATACACAACACAACGCAAACTGGTTATCGGATGTAAAAAGTTTTTTAGTTGTGCCAGCTGCAGTAGATAACAAAAAGCAGTATGAAAACTGTAAATTTTGAACACTTGATAATCACTACGTCTTCGCTTTCGAGAGTGTTTCCTTAACACCCTTTTGTATCGGGCATTTTCCGCAACTTATATCTTTTTCTTTATTATATAAAAAAGGAGATATGAATTTATCCCAAATTCCTTATTGTACATTAAAGCAACGCATAAGCGGAATTACACTAAAAGTTCTTCAGTTTTGAAGATAGACTTCGCAGTTTTTTTTTATGCCATAGGTGGCAAACAAGCAGACGGGCCGCCTGATGAGAAGTGATCACCGTCGTCTATGGATACCTACAACACCAGGGGCATCACAGATACGTTGCCAAACCTTAAAGACTCTATTAAGAGCCCTTTTGAAGAACCCCATATTAAAGCTACTCGGAAATGCCGTAGGAGGAAGCTCATTCCACATATTGCAGGTAGTAACGCCTGATTCAATCAACTAATTATACCTCAGCCACTTTATTGAAGCGTACGGCTCTTGGCGCGGCATCATCACTGTCCGTCGTCTCCCCGGCTCTGACGGGAACAAATGTGGAGTCACCCTGTAATTATGAGAAGATTACAACTTCTGCAGTATTAAGTGATGAACAACCTTAAATTTAGTAGTGATCATAGGCCTTTATTTGGATAGACACCGAGAGTTTTTTTTATGACATAGGTGGCAAACAAGCTAACGTGCCGCCTGATGGTAGGCGATCACCGTCGCCTATGGATACCTGTAACACCAGGGGCATCACAGATAAATTGCCTACCTTTGAAGACTATTAACAGACCTTTGACCCTGTGGAGTTGTACAAATCCTGGCACATCACATTTTTTGTATCTTGTAGTTTGTAGTTTAATACATTTGCAAGGCCAGCTGCTTTCAAAGAATTTTTACAGTATTTATTATGACACAATTCGGCATTATTTGTCTGACTTGCTACTACAAGATGACAGGATGAACGAGCTGAATAGGCATGTGTCTTTATTATTTTTTATTACCTCCTAAAAAAGCTGATCATAAATAGAACCCATCAACGAAAACAAAATAAATAAGTTATAAGTATTTTAATTTCATGCCAGACCGAGAGCGCACTGTAGCAAGTTATGACGTCAAGACTTGCGCGCGCCATACAAATGCTATACAAACACATGCTTTGCGGGAAAAGGAAAGAGCATCGCCTGTCAATCCTCATCAAAAACTTTAAACATATATCTCGGAAATTTATCAGCCATTCTTAATTTTATCAATATGTGTAATGTATTTAATTATAAGTTTCGTTAAACCTTTTATTTGTAATAAATGCAACACCAGCCAACTAGCCTATTATTATTAGTGTGCTGGTTGGAGCATTCATCCAAATTTACACAGGCCATAGACATACAAAGTAGGTGAACTCGCGGTGTCTATCCAGTTAAAGTTCTGTGTTAGTTTTAGTGTGCTATTTATTGATTTTTTAGTTTCTCATTGTAACAACAAGAAAAGAAAAGAAAATTGTTAGTATTTTTCCAAACAATTTTTTACAGGGTTATTGTTCAATCAAAGAGTTGCTACCAATCTGAATATTATGTTAGATATTATAAGCTATTTGTGATTGAAATTGATCAACTTCTAGAGTTGCAATGAGCTAAAATGCTGGTGAGCTACCTTGGTGCTGCTTTCAGGAGGGCCTTGGCAGCCACCCTGTATGGCAAAATATTATAGATATTATACCTTTATTATTAGCTTTATAAGTGAACTATAGCGAATGAACTATTATTAGTCCTGTGATGAAATATTGATATTTTTAACAAAACATTTTGTGTAAGTGCTTGATTTATAAATTTATGGTAATAATTTATCAGAAGATAATAGTAAAGACAGTGCTTGCTGTGTTAAGCTAAGCGATATTGTTCGCAATGATATATCACAGTACATTTACCACAATTTAACTAGTAAAAAAAGCAATGTGGGAATTACTACGTCACATAAAGGTCGGCTGGTATTTACTTTTGACAGATGGCACAAGGATAGATTTAACTTTTTAATTATTCAAGGTTACGCATATAGACTGTACCAATCCGAAAGGAGGTTACTGTAGTCATCATTATGATTAACTTTTACTATGAGATCAACATTGATATCGCAAAAAATATATCAGCTGCTCCAAAGATAATTATCAATATAAAAAACCAACTTCATAAAAATGATCAAGCTGGACCAAATTTAAATGGGACCACACGGGAAGCAACAGCTTTCAAATAAAAAAAATATCATCAAAATCGGTTCACCCAGTCAAAAGTTCTGAAGTAACAAACATGAAAAAAGAAATACAAAAACAGTCGAATTAAGAACCTCCTCTTTTTTGGAAGTCGGTAAAAAATGGTCATTGACACTCGACAAAATGTAGTAAAGTTTTTTTGTACATGGAAAATGTCATAAAGACAAAATTCCCACAACAAAAGTAAAAGCTATGCTAGCGCCACTTGACATTTGTCAACGCAGTGCAGTATTACCAGTGTGAAATGCAATAAGAGACAGTAACTATGATTTACTTACCAAACTGTTTCCAGATTCATTGAAATAATTCTCGTCATCTGTTTCAGCAGTTGGTTCTAATAGTTGCTGTGAATATAACAGACCTTACAGAAAGAAGATAAAAGCATCCTAACTAATATTAAACATCGAAAATAATTCTGTCTCTGTTGTTTCCTTGTTTTTCACGACTAAACGGCTAGGTCGATTTTAACGAAATTTGGCAGAAAGATAGTGTGTATCATGAGGACAGACAAAGGCTTCTTTTCCCTCTAGAAATGCGGAACAACTGGAACATCGCGGAATTTAGCTAGCATGTAATATTTATAGGGTTACGCAGAATGAGATTACCGAGATGACAAATACAACTTTTGAACAAATCCATGGGACCAAATTTGAAATTGCAAAATAAATTATCAGCTGTTCCATAGAGAATTGTCATCACTGTCAAAATGTATCGAATAGCTGTTTTTTATTGTGATTTTAGGGTTCGTCCCATTTTGATGAGTATAATGCACTTTTTTTAAGCTTAGTACACCCTTTCTGCATATCCCTGTATAGTTGACATACGTCACGGAATATTTTGCACGAATAATGTATATTTTAACCCAGTTTGAGAAAAGCAAGCAAAATTCTTTAAATAATTCGTCATACAAATTTAGACAGTTTTCTATATGGTAAGTTATTCAAATGACTTCTCAATATGAATATCTTTATGGTTCACTGCAAAGATCTTTAAGACTATAGATTCAAGAGTATATTGCAAGACAATGATGATTTTGTAGTGGTAGGACTCTTTGGCAGGGGTCCACCTGGGGAAGTACCACACCTTTGCCAGTTATTCAACCGCCAAGCAGTAGTGTGCAAGCACTACTGTGTTCCGGATTGAAGGGCAATGTTTCCAGCGAAATTACAGGGCACACAGAGATTTGACATTTTATATCTCGGGGTGAGCGCAGTGCATTGCAATCCAGGGTTTTGAACTGTTGAAGTTCAAAATTCTGAGTGGCGTTGAGCTGTTATGGTAAAGCGTGAAGAGCCATCAGGCGAGCGACTTCGCTCGTATCGTCACTCAGTATCATAAAAAAAAAAACATTTTTATTATATACCTAGTTTGAGAAGAGCATGCATAACTCTTTAAATAATTCATCATACATAATTTAAACAGTTTTTGCTTAACTTAGTTATTCAAATGATGTCACAATATCGATATCTTTATAGCTCACTGCAGAAATCTTTAAGACGGTAGATTCAACATTCAACACAAATTCAGTGCTTTTGTGGGCTGGAAAATCGCTATTAGCCAAGTCGTGCATTTGAAAAATATGTAGTAATGATTAATTCATATTGCAAACAAGCTAACGGGCCGCTTGATGGTAAGCGATCACCTTCGCCTATGGATACCTGTAACACCAGGGGCATCACGAATAGGCTGCCAAATCTTAAAGACTTTATTAACAGCCCTTTTGAAGAACCCAGTGACTTGGTGAAGACTTTTGTGAATGGATGTTTATTTGTAAATCAATGCCGCAATAGTAGTGATGTTGGAATCTGTAGTTTTAATGATCTAGTTAAAAACTGGATTAAAATCTGTTTTAAGAACTTACAGTGTAGTCTGCTGGTCGACAAGGATCTTTAGTAGGAGGGGTGAAGCACAGCACCAACAGATAAATAAACAATAGTGAACTTCGCATATATGTCACAAGGAATGGTCGTTCTAAGTGCTTCTCTGTATATAAATACTGAAAAGAAGATTAAACAATTTAGAAGTCTTAGTAGTTTTTAGGAAGCCGTAATAGCCGTTGTGTATAACAGTACCGTATTACGGTGTAAATTTAATATTTTTCAGAAAGAATACTCACTTTAGTCACCTCTGAAGATAGAACCCACAGTACAACCACCAATAGTAGGATGAAAACTCCAAACGCATATTTTCTCTTATTAAAGGGTTGGGTCCCATTGTTGTTATTCTTGTTGCCGGGCGAAACTCGAAAGTAGTTATGGCACAAAGGCAACATCAAGCCAAATTCAAAGCAATCGTAGAATACTGATACCTATATTTTGTGTTATTGTACACTCATAGTTTCAGATGCCCTTTTCGATGGATAAGAACGCACGGTTACGTTCACACTTAACAAAGTTGCGTACAATATACGAATAATTCCCTTGAACAGAAGTTAAATTCGTATTCATAACACGGAAAGTATCGAATTTTTAATGGAATGAAAACGAAACGAGAATCTTTTTAATTCTTTTTGGATAACCAACTCAAAGAGAATACAATAGAAGAAGAGACGGGACACCATAGACAAAAAAAGTTTGCCAAACGTCAAGTCGGAGCGAGATTTTATGTCAATAATTATACACGATTTAATGTCAGGTTTAATAGGGATGTGCCACCTCCTATCCAAAATGTATCGATATCGATTTCATACCTACTACATATGGAATCCAATATTATTTATTACAGAACCTTGCGCCACTGGTTTTGTTTTAGTGGTGCAAAACAAAATCTGTGCCACAACATTCAGTATATTGTGATTTTTGTAAGTACAATAAAAACACAGACTAAAATGTTGTATTTTATTTATTATCATCTTCATCATTTTCGTATAGCTACAGTAGTAAAAACATAATTGTGCACCTGACGCCGGACGCAACGCCGACAGACTGAGTTGTGTAGCGCACATGCTACCGCTCGGCCACCATCGATTTATAATACGGTCAATCAGTTCTGGTCGTCACGGCGGTAATTAATTGTAGGATGAAACGACCTGAAATAGATATTGTTATTATGATTTTTTAAAGTTACGTGAAAATGTGTTCTTTTTCACGAAAAAAGTCCCGCACAATTTCAAAAGTTTGGACTTCAAAACTAGATGATTAATTTAATTAATTAATTAACTAAATGATTAATTAATTTTTAATTTGTCATCTGACAATGGCTTAGCACAACAATGGTCTTATTGATGGAACTGCAGATTTCTTCAACTGTTTTTTTCTTTTGTAGTCCTTATCTTCAAAATGCTTTCCACATACAAATTTATTTTGGTGAAGACTTTCGATCGGTATATGCGCTAAATCTTCGTGAACCGACATTTTCACCAATTTCTTAACGCTAAAAAATAAGAGTATCGTTATCGATATTTTATAAATATATCGTTACGTTGCACCACACTATTTTCAGAATCAAAATAGATAATGATGATTTTTAGATATTTTGGCTCAAAAGAAGTATATGGGACTCATAATTTAACTAATGATAACATACCGATCTTCATCCAGAGGATATCTCGCCATAAAATCACGTTTTGTGCCGTTTTTTCGTGCTGTTTTGAGGCCGCATATTTCGCACTTCGTTTGGCTCAGATACTTTTTCGGAGGCATTACACACACCAAAACATACACTAGTAATATAAACCCCTTTTCAATAAGTATCTCTTTTAGTAAAGTTGTAGAGAAGTAAACAAAATCCTAAATAATTCACTCAGGAAAAAATACAAAACACGGGAGAATTCGGGACTGATTGACAATCAAGGAAAGAACGAGAACCGTTGAGGAAGTGAGTGAAAGAGCATTCTTTACCACACATTGGCCACAGATATGCAATACATTTTCGCCTCGTTTCATACTCGTTTTTTTCTTCTAAGTCGCGACAGACTGAACCAACTTTTGTGATAACATTTGACATTGACATTGGTCATTATTATTTTTCGCCTAATAAATAAATAAATAACTGTGCATACATTTGTATTTATGACCATACCGCCTCACTTACGTATTTTACGGACATGGTATGCCTCGTCTCAGACCTCACCCCCTTCAGTTTTTGGCAGACTTTTTTCGGTACTAGCTCTAGCTAAAAGACAGATGCAAACTGTAACTATATTATCAAAGTATAATATATGATACTAAAATACGTAACACGAGGTGGTATGACCTTAATAGCTGTAATCTGCCCAATAAATGGCGAAAAAACAAAAAGTCTTGTCTGACTGTCACTGTCTTTGATAAGTCACTGTAGACGGTGAAGGTGTCAGACTGACTCAAACTGTGACGAAATTTTAGGTTATGTTTATGTTCCTTCCATTCCATCTTCAAAGAGGAAACAATAATTTTTATGTACTTAAATTTTAATAAATTATTGACTTATGAAAAGATATTTACAATAATTTATATTATAGTACGATAGTAAAATGGCTGCTTGTAATGTTGATGTTATAAAACTGATTGGCAAGTATTACAATGTGCCTGTGGGGACTGTTTGCTATAACACCGATAAGGTAAATATACTGTATTTTAAAGCTTAAAAACCAGATATTTAGTAGCTTAACCATAATCTTTTGCATAAATCCAGGGGTCTAAGAAAAGTTTAATCAAATATCTATTATTTTTACAGGTGCTAACAACTGTACTTGAAAAGGAAAACGTTGAGGGTTTCGCCACCATAGTTTTAAGGTTAGCGGCAAAAAATGACCGTAACACGATTCAAGAGCAATGCCTGCAGAGTTACCAGTGGTTGGAACACATAGCAATGTATGCTAATCAAGCTGCGAGTAACCCTTCCTTTGCAAAAGGATTTTTAGAGGTAATTTAGCTAAAACAAAAGTCAGTAAAATAAATTCACAATACACCCCAAGCAAAGCGAGAATGTCAGTTGTGCTACCAGTCGGCCGCCTCAAATGGGGTCGGTAGCGGTCGAGGTCACAACACTCCTGCACAGACGGTTTCGTGGGCCAGTCGAACTTGTCCACAGCTGTGCACTTGCAGTCGGGTTGGTGACAATGATGGCCCCCATCGTGACGGACAGGCTGCAGACACCTCGTCGATACTGGTGGCATGGTCCCACGGAGACGCCTCGACAGTGTACGGATTAGGGATGCTACGTTGGTGATTTTATCAGAACAAAAGTTGGTGTCGGAGTTTCCAAATTTGGCTTGTCAGAGTCAGAACCGAAATTGCGAGTCGAAGTCAGAGGTGAAGTCAGAAGAGAGATGTATCGTGTTAAGGGCAAGTTAGTGAAAGAGCCATCGACAGACAGCCTATGGGGAGGGGACATCCCCGTGTGAGTAAACTTGTCACGGGAAGTCATAATAGGTAGTATAAGACTGCAGGATGACACTCTGCGGATATTCATGAATTGCTCAGCCTAGCTGTATTGGCCTCTCTCTCAAATTTGTTATAGCCTAGTTTGAGCATCTGTCATAGGTAAACATACTTTTGAACAATCTCTAAATTAAGTCATTAATGTTAACTGATTGTCCAAGTACTTCAAGAGAATGAAGCATAGAGAAGAATTTGCTAGGCCTTCCAGCACATATATACACTATATTTACATAAAGGCTACAATGTTCATGTAGGATAGTGAGTAAAAGCTCGGGGCGCAGTATTTTACAATGTTTTATTTTTAATTAAAATGTTTTATCTCACATTTATTATTTCAGGACTTCAATAAAGCCCTAGAAAAGAACTCGTATTTAACTGGACAACAGTTAACAGTGACCGATATTGCCGCTTACTATGTGCTATATCCTTTGTTGGTAAGTCCCAATCTTTATCTATATCTAAGTATTTATAAAAGTGAAATACTACTCACTCATTGACTCATCACGAAATCGGGAAGACAAGGATCTATGTAGCTGAAAATTGGCAGGTGGATTCCTTATAGAGTGAAGAGATCCTCTAAGAAAGGATTTTGCGAAAGGGCCGAATTAAGGAGGGCAACAGGGGGTCGTAAGTTTATATAAGGTCGGGGAAAAAGTTTCTTCGTATTTTATAAACAAATTCAAGACATATTTTTTTCAAGTTTAATTACATTTAATTATAATATATATGTACCATTTTGTTCGATAACTTGTTGCCATCTTTTAGGTAGTGACATGACCCCGTTGCTGTAGAAATTTTGGGAATTCTGATCAATAAAATGCAACAAGTAGTTTTGACAGTCCTCTCTTGATGTTAATCTAACACTACCCAAAGAATTCTGAAGAGATCGAAACAGGTGGAAATCTGAGGGTGCAAGGTCAGGGCTATGTGGTGGATGCATTAACACTTCCTAACCAAGCTCTCTAAATTTTTGCTGAGTGGCCAAAGATGTGTGCGGTCTGGCGTTATCATGATGAAAGACCACACTCTTTATGTTGATCAATTCCGGCCGTTTTTTCTCAATTTCTTGTTTGAGTCTCATCTGCTGTTGGCAGTAGAGATCCGAATCGATGGTTTTGCCCGGCGGTAAATGCTCATAATGAACGATGCCCTTCCAATCCCATCATACACACAGCATCACCTTATTACGTGTTAATCTGGGTTTCGCTACAGTCTGTGGTGCTTCACTGCCCTTTGACCATGATCGTTTGCGCACATTCTTGTCGTAGGTGATCCATTTTGCATCACCAGTGATCAATCTTTTCAAAAACGGTTCGGTTTCTTTACGTTTCAATAGAGAATCGCAAATGAGTACACGATTCATTTGGTTTCTTTCAGTGAGCTGGTGTGGCACCCAAATATCGAGTTTTTTTGTACACCCAGTTATTTTCAAATGGGTCAAAACTGTTTTGTGGTCAATCTGTTTTGTGGTGTGTCTTCAGCTACGTCGTAACTACTAATATGCCGATCTTGGTCCACTTTTTCAGAAATGGCATCGACTTTATCCGTAACAGGGCGACCAGAGCGAGCTGCATCTTTGACATCAAAATTCCTGGACTGAAAATGCTTGAACCAACATTGTGCTACTCTTGATGACACTGCATTAGGTCCATAAACGTCACAAATTTTATTCGCGGCTTGTGTCGCATTTTTCAGTTTTTTGTAATAAAATTTCACAATATATCGAATTTCTTCGTTAGATTCACTCATTTTATCGAACAAAAAAACAATTGAAAAATGGCGGGAAATTGCTTTTTACTTTTTATATTCCTTTTTTAAAATGTCATATTTTTAATGGTATCAAAACCAGCCAGATACAAACAGTACAACCGATGAGATTTTTACTACAACTTTATACATACAAAATACTTTTTCCCCGACCTATTATGTTAGTCTATGTGTAAGAATTCGTGGGCAATACATGATCTAATTCCCACCTGCCCATTTTTATACACACACACACACGCATACACACACACACACATCATCAGCCAATTAACGTCCACTGTTGGACAGAGGCCTCCCTCATAGAGAGGGGTGTTGCCATAATCCCCACGCTTGGCAGGCGACTTGGAGATCGCAGCCATTTTTATACGCTTTTATTCAACTTGCCCTGTTAGTATGTATGTTCGTATGTGTGAGTCAAATCTTGCAACTGCATTTTAGACCAGTTATCCTCAACTGATTGCGCTGAAATTTGGCATACATTTGTAACTTGGGTGGACAGAATGACGAGAGATAAACATTTGTATACATTTTACTTTCTTTTTATAACCGACAGATTAAGCATTTGATTACAATCTCACCGGATGTTAAATGACAATGTGATCCATAATCTCACCAGATTACAAACCAAAATGTAATCATTCTCAAACAACGAGCTGGCAATTCTTGAGCATGCAATATTGTTCATGTACATGTATTGTTCATATATGTGTATTTATGTCCGAGTGAGAGAAAAGCTGACAAAACGAATATAAAAACTTATATAAACTAGCTTAAAAAAACTTATAATTAAAAAATCTTGATGTTATTTTTTTCATTTCAGGATCGTCTTTCAGTCCTTGAAAAAGAATCTCTGCTTCATCTCTGTCGGTGGTCCAAGCACATTCAGGCACAGCCCAAAGTGTGTTCCTCCAAACCTCCTTTGCAGTTCAGCACTCTGGCTCTCAAAATGTTAGCTCCTGCGTCTCATTAAGTTATTTATTAATTTTATTTATTTATTTATATGAAAATTTTTGACCATCATTTTACCAAAGTTCTACTGCATTCCTACCTACTGTCTTTGAGTCTGGTGATCACAGATCTTTATTAAGATAGACACCATGAATTTACCTACTTTGCATGTCTAAGGCGTGTCTTAATGTGGATCAATGGTCCAGCTAGCTCGTCGCATAATTTTGTTAGATCTCCGTCGTCGTAACAAAAAAAAATATGCGCCATAGTTAACGGTCAAAACTCTTCGACGTACGGAATTAAAACTACCACTATATTACTCTATTGACGTCATATTAGGTACACGCTGGATGTTCATATGACTTGACGTGCTCGCGGTGTTCTTATCAGGTCTATGGTCTGATGTATACCTTGCTCAACTATATACTCAGTGATTTTATACACGAAGAACAAACCGTTTTACTTCGCATTTACAAGATAAGTGTGATTGTTGAGTATGATTTTATGAATTATCTTGGTAAATGAACTTATTTTAATGGTCTAGTTTTCGCTGTATTTTCTTCGAGAACGCTAAAATTTAAATACAAAAATGACAAACATTTATGAAATGTTGAATTTGCAGAACAAAAGTATTATAACTGACAATAATATAATTATTATTACAAAAAAAAAAAATGACGTATGTATTAATTCCTCCAGAACTGCTGTAAACAATTTAGGCGATAGTGGGTCACCTTGATAAACACCTCTTTTTAATTTGGTATTAAGTGTATTAAAAAGCATCTTAGTCATAGCACTAAACTTAACTTTTCTAAAAACTCATAAATCAGGTACTTGTTTTGATTGGTTAGTTAAAATTTCACATTGCAATAAAATGCATAACATGGTCATAAAATACATTACACAACAATGATTTCCTCAAGAAACACATGCATAGTGGTTTATGCTCTATGTTTTGCTGCTTGTGTGAGTAATTTTACTGGATATCAAAATTTACTTAGTTTTCGAAATTTACGAAATAATTTCACATTAAACGTCCATACCGAATGAATTCAGTTTTCTTTTATGTGTAACAATAATGATTAAAATTTCAGTTGGGAGAAGCGGTGAAACTACGAAAATTGTACCCACTGCCAAGGCAACTTTTCCCGCACGAGCTCAAAAACTCAACTTTGACAAAGCCTTTTGTGTATCATCCTCAACCATTCTCCTTCCCTGGCTATCCAGCAATTGTTTACACATAATGATGAAATTATTGTAACTTACCCCGACGTATAGTCGCTGAGACTCCCCGGGATTGAGCAGTCCAGGAATTTACAAAAGCGCGCGCCTTCATACTTTTTAGAACGGAGGAATATGTCTTCATAAAATTTTCATGCATCGAGCATCTTCTATCTCGCTCGCACAGGTCAGAATGTAGGTACTTATATAATATCTAAGCTATATTAATAAAGAAAAATAGCATTAAAAATTTCATTTTGTTCAAACAAAAACTGAAACAAACTGAACTGAACAGAATTGTCGACGATCCCAAGCTCACTGAACACCTTGAGCCGCTCAGCATGCGCAGAGACGTTGGGTCTCTTTGTCTTTTATCGCATTTACAACGGGGAATTTTCTGAAGAACTGTTCGATCTGATGCTGGCATCGCGGTTTTATCATCGCACCAGCCGCCATCGCCTGAAAGTTCATCCACATATCTTAGATCGTTGGAAATCGCACACTGTGCGTTTTACGCGTTCCTTTTTGCCTTACACCTGCAATTTGTGGAATGAGCTCCCTCCTGCGGCATTTCCGAGTATCTTCAATATGGGGTTCTTCAAAAGGGCTGTTAATAGAGTCTTTAAGGGTCGGCAACGTATCTGTAATGCCCCTGGTGTTGCAGGTATCCATAGGCGACGGTGATTGCTTACCATCAGGGGACCCGTCTGCTTGTTTGCCACCTATGGCATAAAAAAACTACTCAATCGAACAAAATTGAACTAAAGTTGATTTTTATGAATCAATTTTTTTTTACTGAACATTAATTTGTGATGTTATTTCCTGTATTAATGTAGCTTATATTTTGCATAAGTACGATCAGTCATTTTTATCTTCAAAGCGCGAGCGAGGTAAGGAATCTAAGAAACTAGGCTCTTACATTGCAACGGACTATACGGTATTGACATGCATAATCGTATACAGCTGGGGCACAGTAGATATTTATAAGCTAAACCAGTAGGTTGACTCGGACGTGTCCTTGAATTCAATGCCTACTGCCGGTCACAGGGCAAGGGTTGTTACTATCGGGTTATAAGTTATTTTTAATTATTTTGTACGCTTCTACGCTGACGACACACACGATGAATCTCAATGACGCGGCGCGCGTGACTACCGCTCTGAGCGTACCGTGAAGTATAGTAGCGGGCGGGGGAAGGGGCGCTCGTTTGATTACATCACTCGATTCGGGTGTTTGTTTAAAGTCGAACTACCGCTTTAGCGAAAGTACACCGAAAAGCACCAGCCAGTAGAGCAAGCAGGATTTAGAAGCACTTATTCAACTTTAGACCACATTCACTCATTAGACTTAATTATAGAAAAATACGAAGAAATGAAACGCCCACTCTACCTTGCGTTCATCGACTACACCAAGGCATTCGATTCTATATCCCATATCAGTATGTGGAGAGCCTTAGAGGAATCTAATGTACCATCAGAGTCTATAGAGCTCATACAAGACATATATAAGAAAAGCACAAGTAGAGTAATATTAGACAAAACAGGCACAAAAATTGATATATGTGGAGGCGTCCGTCAAGGTGATCCCCTTTCCCCCAAAATCTTTATTACCGTTCTCCAAAACATCATGAAAACATTAAAGTGGAAAAACAAAGGAATAAACATCAATGGTCAATTTCTAAGTAATCTCAGGTTCGCAGATAACATCGTACTCCTCGCAGAAAATTCACCACAACTAGAGTCAATGATAAATGAAATTAATTATGTCAGCAATGAAATTGGACTGCACTTAAACACAATGAAAACTAAAATTATGACCAACAGCATTAAATCGCCAATACACGTAAACGGTTTCTTACTAGAATATGTCCAAGAGTACATATATCTTGGTAAACAAGTATCATTTAAAAAATCTAGACACCAAGATGAGCTAATGAGACGTGTAAATATGGCCTGGAATAAATTTTGGAGCCTTAAAGGAATTCTAAAGTCAAACACTCCAATAAAGCTAAAGAAAATTGTTATGGATTCTTGTATCCTACCTTCTCTCACCTATGCATCCCAAACATGGATTTTACATAAACATACCAGAAACAAAATATTAACAACCCAAAGAGCCATGGAACGGAGTATTCTGAATCTAAAATTGAGACACAAAAAGAGAAGCACAGACATAAGAAAAACGACAAAATTGATTGACGCCTAGAACACTGTAAAAGACTGAAATGGAAGTGGGCCGGACATATTGCACGTATGAAAGAGGACAGGTGGGCCAAAAAGATAACATCATGGAAGGGACTTGTCGGCAATAGAACCAGAGGCAGACCGGTGGAAAAATGGCTCGATGAAATTTTAAAAATAGCGGGAAAGGATTGGACAGAAAAGGCGAAGGATAGAACTACGTGGAGAATAATGGAGGAGGCCTTCACTCTATAGAGAGGTCCTTAAATAATAAATGAAAGATATATAATAATAAAAATGAATTTAAACAAGAATTTTATATGAAAATTTTAAATATTGAAATAATTTTAGTTAAGCTTATAAATACATAAATTGCATGCTCTATAATTTATAATCATACTATTTTTTGTAATTTGAATTTTATTAAGGAAATAAAAAGGCTTAATTATTATTATTATATATACCGCTTTAGCTTATATATCTACTGTGGCTGGGGTTAGGCAAATACCTAATACCTGTTCTTTAACTGCATAGATTGTAAAACAGTGCTATAGTGTTACAGTAAAATTATTATTTTTGGAATATTCCTCGTGACAAGGTTTTGGAGCATATTTCGCAGTTACATGAACATGGTGCCATTTAACTGCGAAATATCGGGAGCACCATGCCACACCTTTATTACGGGAAATATCACGTTACTAATCATATAACTGCATAGATTGTACCTACATTATGGACTAAGATAGAAATATAATTTTTTAATTTTGAGAGATGAATAAAAGACAATGGATTTTACATTCTGATTTCATTTTATACTTTTTCCTTATCTATTCACTTGTACTACTATTTATACTTATGATGAATTATCTACTTACTAAAATTATATTCACATTATGGTTATTTCAGAATAATAATGTATCTATTACAATAATTTCATGATTACATACTCAAACAATAAAATATACCACACTATCGAATCAATTTTTGACAAAACCTTATTTGATTAAAAATCAAATTTACGTACTTTTTCAGTTTATGTTGTACTTTTTGTTTTTGAATATTTTCACGCAGTGGGTTTGGTTCTTTGTCCTTTTTCGTAATTTTGAGCGCCTGATGGGTTTCTGTCAGAGAAGCGCAGCATCAGGCACCTTTCCAATTTGTTGGAATAAGAGCAACCGTTGTCTTCAGCCTCTGGTGGAAAGTAAGGAAATAAATAAAAACAGGCCAAGTGCGAGTTGGGCTCGCGCACTTAGGGTTCTGTACCACCAGAAAATACAATAATTATCAATTTAAAAAAAATACGTTTGTTGTATTAAATATTATTTTATACTGTTTTTAGCTATTTGTTGTTATAGCGACAACAGAAATACATCATAAATAGGGATTATATTTGTATATTTTACAAAAAATTGGCTGTAAAAGTATCACGTTTGACGCGATGGCTTGGCCGTCTGTGGCTAGCTTAATCACTCATCCCCGCATAGCGGCACAGCGTGTCATCCCAATGTGCATTGTTTATAGAAATTACCTGATTGCAACTCTTGGAAGCAAGCACTGATCTGATCTTTCAAAGCAGCTCTGGACTGCTGTGACGTCACTGAAGTCTGTACTTTGTTCCACAACTCCGCTTCCCGGGGAAATCCTCTACTGTCAACCTGTCACAGATTATGGCAATTATAATATCATTTGTAGACTTTGTCGTTATTATTTACAAACCAGCGGCAAATGGAGTTACATACCATTTGTAAATTGGCGAACACACACTGACTCAGACACTGAAATAATTAAAAAGATCATTATATGGGTGACTTCATCGGTAGGCAGGTATACCTTTGTTATCATCGTCTTTCTACTAAACTCGGTACAAGCATTTTATGCTCTGACATCTGCAATTACATTGTCAAAAGCTGAATGAAAACCCAGAGTTATATCTTTGACTACTGTAGTACATAATTATAACTCTTTGACTATGGACATATACATAGTCAAAGAGTTATATGTACTACGGTACAAATTACGATAGATAGGTCAATTTCTTCTATTTTTAACAATTTTTACCGTTTAGCAAAAAAAAATTGTCAAAAAAAAAGCGTTGTCTATTTCCAATTTCGTACTACGAAATTGGAAATAGACAACGCTTTTTTTGCGTCATAACCCCTTTCAAGTGTCAAAATTCTGACACTCGCGATCCCGATCAGAGATCCATAATACGGCTGCGGGTGTTCAAGACGAAGTTTATACTTGCCAGCCACATACGAGCGTCGGATACGACGCGGACCTACACACAGGTTAGGGGGAAAATCCTTACCTTCACACTGTTCAGGTAGCGGTGTGGAGGTTAGGCATATTATTTCCTAACGTTTAGGTACACTAGTGTGTAGGATCGGAAACAGCTTTCCTAACCGCTTTTTCTCCACGGATAAGTTGAACTTCAATTATTTAGAAATCAGCAAAACTAATAATATCTACCTGTTGATTGTCCGGCTTATTTAACAAGGGTTCGCTTCGTCTTCTTCTGTTTGTTCCATTTGCGTTCACATCGGGGTAGCTCCCGCCAGCTGCCGTTCTAGGCATCGAATTAACGAACTTCTCTCCCATGTTTCCACTACCATACCCATCGTAGTTTGAATCCGTCACGTTTATCACAAAGATCTGATCTTGCATGTCTGTAACGTTTCTTCTTTCATGGCTGTAAGGGTTCGTGTCTGGTTTTGTGCTGTCGTCTATCCGAGGTGCGTTGTCAGCGAAGCGCTTTTGTCGCTGAGCCTGTGGGCTAGTGTTGTCGCTTTCAGAGCACGATTTCAGCGCTGCAGTGACTTCCTCTTGTAATAAGCGGATGTTACCTTCTGCACATTTCGCCAGAACAGGCAGCAGTAGAAGTATTACAGTTGAAAGCATTGTACAGACTGAGTGGATGCGCAGTATTTTTTTGCTTATAAGCAGAGGATAGCACAGGATGCTGGGTAGTTAAGTTTGACGTGATTGTAGTCAATGTAATAGATTTCATGCAGCGGTTCCGGCATTGGACAGTGGTTTTTTAATGTTGACTGTAATTGGTACCTATTCATTCGTAACTAATATTCATTTCATTGGAATCAAACCGGTTGATTTGTGAATAGAAAAGTGTTTTACTAATAGGATGGGAGTATAAAAAAATATAAAAATTGGCTTGCATTTGCTGTGAACTCGCCTGATGTTAAGCGAGTATGCGGTCTAAGAAGGAGCACGCTTGGTATAATTACCAATTTAAAAAAACGACTTCATTAGAACTGGACTAAATTGAAATGGGACCAAATGGGGAGCACCAGCTTTCAAATAAGACATCGTAGACCGCATCGCGCTTAACATCAGGCAAGTTGGCGGTCAAACGCAAGCCTATTACAGAATAAAAAAATAAAAAAAAACAACAAAATCGGTTAACCTAGTCATAAGTTCTGAGGTAACAAGCATAAAAAATAACAAATAAAAACAGTCGAATTGGATAATCTCCTCCTTTTTGGAAGTTGGTTAAAAAAAAACACTCGTGATTTGAAGACGCCCGATAGTTACAGCCTAACTATCGGGGAACACCCATTCAGGCAGCGCATTCCACAGACTAGCAGTTCGGACAGTAAAAGTAGAGTCAAAGCGCTTCGTTCGGGTTTTTGGAATATCAACCATAAAGCGGTGTCGATTTTTCGTGCCCACTCTGACAGTCCGATAAAGTCATGGACAGGAGAAAATGAGATCATTCAGAACATAACATAATACCTAGACATAATATAAATAGTGAATGCCTAGCTAGGTATAAAATAATCATCATCAGCCAGAAGACCTCCACTGGATGCCCCGACTCTCACGATCTCGTCAGCGGTCCACATATAGTTGGAAGCCTACCTAAGCTGCGCCTTCCGGTTCGTAGTCTCCACTCAAGAACCTTTCTTCACCGTCGGTAATGGTAACACAAAAAAAGAAGTAAAAAATTCACACATTCATAGCTTCCCACTCCGAATCCCTATTTTAGGATGCTATGAAACGCACACAACTATCACCCAGATAATCCCGGATAATCAAATGTATTATTCAAACATCTGCCCGGATCAACAATCCAGGACCGGCTCATAAGGCATATGCGCCTTCACTGAGCCTATATCTGACGTCAGTATTCAATACAGACCTTAAAGTTATTCTTGACTTTCATACCTTGCACCCTTTGGACTTGCATTTCCCTATTCATTCAATAATTACTTAAGGTGCTCTATCTATTGGCTCTATGCAGGAAAATTTGTCATAGTATTATATAAATTACTCTAGGTGATATGATATAATATAATGAAAAACAGAAATAAAATAGCTAATTAATTGTATAAAAACACCTTAATGCATCTGAGCACTTACGAGTATCATACATAATAATAATGCCATAATTTATGTGACCGCTTATCCGGCAACTAAATAATGCATGCTCATATCATTTGTAGGTAATGTATGATGATAGAACAATTTTCACACAGGTCATAAGTTTCAATATGTAGGTAGGTACTTACGTATGTCCAGATTAAATGTTGATGCAGGGGAAGGTTGTGATCATTGGATCAGCGCTTACATCGGACCACCAACTTTTCTATTTCCAAAACTGTGCGAGATAGCAACACCCATACTAGTCAAAATAAGTCTCTTGCGTCTTATCCCCCCCCCCCCCTCTAACTTCAGTCACACTGCTGCACATGACGAGCAGTGACACGAATGGGAGTGTTAGCGCAGGGTGAAATCTAAAACTGCCTTTTTTGATGTCGGTAAAAAAATAATTTCATTATAAATATGGTATTTTACTTTTAAAACCCGTACACAAAAATCATATCACACAAGCTTAGTAATATAAGTATTGTATGTCTGTCCTTGTATGACGTCATTCAATAATATGAATTATGATAAGTTACCTTGATTGGACCGCTAGAACAAATTTCTCTAAGTCCATTGATGGCAAACCTGGTGGTCCAATGGTCCAAAGAAGGCAACAGCCTAATTTTTTAAAATTTATATTAAAAAGTGTAAACCCTAATTGTTTGTGCGTTTAATGAATATGAATAAAGTTTATAGGAAATAAAAATAATTTACTGGTTCAATTTTTTCACTTACTTATTCTTTTTGAGATACAGTGGGGCTAGTACGAGAACTTGCAAAAAAGTATTCGTTCCGTAAACGATAGCAAACGTATGAAAAATTCAGTTTCCCTTTACGTCCGATAGAGGTGCTGTTAAATTTTCCATACATTTTGCTATCGTTTACGGAACGAATACTTTTTCGCAAGTGCTCGTACTAGGGCCACAGGTCCCAAAGCTAAGAGTGGTTCATTCATCGCAACCTTCCCCTACCTACGCAGTAGATCAATATTATAAGTGCGGGAAAGTTAAAATTAGCAACAATTTGAAAGTAGAGCGCGCTAAAACCCTGCGCTGTTATTGGCTGATCGATTTCCCGGCAATATTAGTCCTGTCAATATGGGCGCGCTCCAAATCACGGCTACAGCGCCAATCTTGGGTACTAATTCTATTGGCATGATTCGAAACGATCCTCGTATCAAAATCATCAGACGAACAATTTAAATTGTTGATATTTAAATAGTGTCTGCACTTTTAAACTTATGGTTGTTATATGTAAAAAAAATATCTCGGAAGATTGCTGCGGAAAGCTATGCTGTAACCATTAGGCGTATCTAATTCTTTAAAAATAATTATGTTTTAATTAAACTTAGCCTTATCTACTTCTTGTCGTTAACAATAATTGGTAAACCAGTAATAATAAATCAAACGAAGGTGTGTATTTTGATAATAATTTATTAGTGTAAGAAGTTCCTTCATCGTTAATAGGTAATAGTGAAATTGATTAATGGCCCTATCTAAGCGTCCACCTAATGTTAAGGAATTATGTACCTAGCACTTAATACCAAAGGTACGGGGATTATACGACGAAAAACAAAGAGCCCGATAGGAAATCTAAGTATGTATGGGTTAGGTAGTCAGAAGTAAGAAACAGAATGCGAATCCAAAAAAGTCACTGTCTCTTGAGACAAATTTTTATTATAAAACCAACACAGAGATCGTAAAAAAACAGCTGTTTCTTAGAAAGAGCTTATTATTACTTGACAACATGTAAGTAGATACTTTATGGAACAATTAATTATATTACGCGACATTAAAAAATAAATAAAAATGGTTTGCATTTGACACATAGATTTAGGATGTAACAACAAAATTTTAGGTCTATGATTTGTGGTAAAAAAAATACAACTAGCGGGATTCGAACCTGTGCAACTATCCGGGTAAATGATTCGTTGCTCTAGCCACTAAGCTAAAGCTAACGGTAATATAAAATTACATATCGAAGTGTTAAGATATTTAAGTTAGCATACCCTTTCTGACTCACCCGTATAAGAAAACTAATTTACCCCTTGCCATAGTGTCCCCACTTTCCATTACCCCAGCCGCTCCAAGCCGCTACATTGTCGCTGCCATAGACCCTCACTCCATTTCCATACGAGCCATAGCTGCTTCCAGCTAAAGCTGACCTTCCATAGTTACCATACACGCCGGCAACACCTGAATTCCCGAATAAAGTGGAGCCCAGACTTGTGCTTCTTGTCCCTAACCCTCCTACGCTTGTGTACGTGTTTCCAATGACGCTAGTGGACAACGGGGCCGCTTTTCCATAGGAACCTGATAGACTGAATGTCAGCGGTATTTGGACACCGAAGACTGGTTCAGAAGAGCTGAATCGTGGCCAGAACATGCGGCTTTCGATAGCGCTTGGCTTTTGTGTAGTTTCTTCTGGAATCAGAAAACATTTACATCTTTGACTTTGGAGAAAAATAATAATCGCAATGAAAAATTGTGGAAATATTTTTTCTGCAATGTGGCCTGCCGGCGTGTTGCATGTTACTAGTTTATATATTCTACATTTTAATATGGACATCACCTTTATGTACCTGTCTGTACTGGCAGTGCAATAATGAATACATTTATACAACAAAATAACAACCGACTTTACGGAAAATCCGGGATTCATCCCCTATCTTTCCACCATCAAGAGTGGAATATTTTCTTTAAATTTAAATTACTCACAAAAAAAGTTCAATTAATAAATAAAAATACTATACTTGGTCCAAGCATTTATTTGCTCTGACAGCTGCAATAAAGTTGTAAAAAAAAAAAGTTGAATTGAGCTCATTTTATTCTAAAATTTCAGTGAAGCACATCGCGTAGCTGCTATAGTCCTGCTGTCTTACGTTCAAAAACCTACCAAAAATGATAAAAATCTTCAGAATTCGTGTTTTTCATTCATCTTTTTTTTACAATGTTATTGCAGATGTCAGTGAAAATGCTTAGAATGACTTAAATCTCACAAAAAAATCTCAGTTGAAAATATCATTTAGGTCCTGAATTTACTAAACTGATCAGATTTTCTATTAGATTTTTACCACAGCTTGAGAAGAAATATCGTAATAGTAGGTACAAGCTTTAAAACGCAAACTTCAAAATAGGACTGTTAAGTTTCTAAGCAATGATGCTAGCATTCTACTATCAGCTTACCAATATTATCTTCATCGCGAACATCTCTCGCAATCCTGTCTTCTAAAGAGCGTCCCCACATTTCAGCTGGAGATAAGCCGCCACTGGCTGGCACCAGAGGAGGGCTTGGCACTAGGTATAGTGCTGGATCAAGCACTGCGCTTTCTGCTGTCCAAGCTGCCAGTATGAAAAATGCTGCAGTGATCTATAACAACAGTATTTTGTTTTGTAGTTAGAATTACGACTTTTGGCGCCAACGTCAAAAAAAACATGACGCTTCATTGTATTTTTTTTTCTAAACTTGAGTTATTTCGAGTGATAAGGTGTAATCACAGAAAAGAGAAGGGCGAAAAAAATTCTCACTTCAGTGGGTGTAATAATGGTTGATTTATTATATATGAAGTATTCATGAACATTTTCAACCGTGGGAAAATGATAAAACGACGTATAACATGAATTCTAGTTATGTTTCCAAAGCTCTGTAGAACCCTCTAGTAAAATCTCTACTTTACTTGGGCGTGACTTATAGGTATAATATTTTAATAATTGTCACTGGCAAGTGCACATGACGTGTGACGCCAAAATACTCTCAAAAGAAAAGAAGACAAAAAGAAGGTATTCCTAAGGTAAGGCCTACTTCTATGTTTTTTTTTATTTACCATATAAGAATCTTCTTATTTACCGATTGGGTAACATAATTATATCTATAAGTAACTAAATACAATTTATTTGCAATGCATAGGTTTCCACGGTGTTGGCAGAGGGAAAAAACTTTATTTTACTAGGTCAATAAATAGTTAGCCCTGGTGCCGGGGCAATAGAATACGGCACCGGTACCCCCTGCCTGTAGTAAGAGCCTACTAAAAGGGGACCTATGGGTTCGGGATGGTCAAAGTTGGGGCTCTGACCATCCACTTAAGCGTGCCCAGGGAGAGTACGTTGTGTGACCAACGTTGTCGAGAGTGAAGGGACTGAGACAACACGCAGTTGTCTCGGGAGGAGCCATAGCGCAGTGTTGAGGGGTCCGGTGCGTTCCTCTGGAGATCCCGGAGCCCTCTTGTCAAGCACTAAGGCTGGTCACCGGGGGGGGGTTTTAGTGGGTACAATCCCACATAACCTGGCTGCACCCCAATGCAGCCGGGTATCTTTGGAAGATTTCCCCCTCGAAAACAAAAAAAAAAAAAGTTCAATAAATAGTACTTATTTTATTTTCATGTAAGAAATAAATTCATAAACAGCGCAGTTTCCACTTCTAGTCGAAAATATAAATGAAAATAAGGAACTAAATAACTAAAGTATCGCCGACGCGACGTTCGGCATGAAGATAATACAATAATTATCAATATAAAAAACCGACTTCATGAAAATGTCAGAACTGGACCAAATTAAATGAGACCACAAGGGAAGCACCAGCTTTCAAATAAAAATAGAATCATCAAAATCGTTTCACCCAGTCGAATGTTCTGAGGTAACAAAGATAAAAAAATATAAAAATTGTCGAATTGAGGTCCTTCTCCTTTTTGGTAGTCGGTTAAAAACCAACCTAACACGCAGCGCTTGCGCTACTCGACACTGATTATACGACCGAGTATACCTTCGTCGCCCCGTGTACGAACCACACTATTTACAAGCACTTACATTACCCATTATATTATTTATTTCATTTATTTTCCGCATACTGATTGAGTTCACGATATTGCTCACACTAGGTAAAATAAAATCAGTAATTTATAGCTTGGAAAGGTTAACGAGTATCTAATGCATTTTCCATTTCACAGTTCGTTATTATCTAATGTATGATGATATATAGTTGTTATTAATAATGCATTCAGCAACGCATTAATTATTTGGTTTATGTTAACAACATACCAAGTAAAACTTAATTTATCTGAAAAGTAAATCAGATGACGTTGTGGCTTATTTCAATCGGTATCATGGAAAAAATATAAAATTCCTTCAATTACTATCTTTTTAACACGTTTTATTAGCTTGGTATGTATCTATGTAACAGAATCTTTGAACGTGACTTTCAACCCTTTCAAAACGACGGATTGATTTAAAACTTTGCACACTTATCAAGGACCGATGCCAATGCAATAATTTGATAGATTGTGAAAAGCTAAATGAAAACATAAAATTCTGACCAATCTTGCTAAGGGTTTTGAAAAAAAATCTTTAAATAGTTTTAAGGTGGTAGCCGAGGTAACATAAAAATTACTATTTGTTAAGTCGATCAAATTATTCGGATCACTTACAATCATATTAGCGCAGGCTTCAAAACACGGGGCCAATGTTGCAGGAGCAATGTTGCACAAATAACGTACCGCACTGAATGACCACATCTGAAGTCGATGTGAGGAGAAAGCCTCTCTCCCACTCTGGAAGTCGGTTTTACGACCACGGTCAAGGTCACACGACGAAAGTGAATGACCATTATGTAGGTGTTACGAAATACTTGTATCATAGTGATTATGGGTAGAAAGTTGGGATAGTAACATACTTACATATTTTATTCGTAGCTTAGTCAATGAATGCGCTGCACGTTGCGTCATCTCAATTTTTTTATCATATGAAGGAATTTCGGTGACTTTTTATCTATATCACGGAATATGGCGGATCTATAACTATATAATTATATAAATTAGTTTATTTCCTCGGTGCTTTACCCGCGTTCTTCATAAAACTTAGCCTATGTCACTCAGGAATAGTGTAGCTTTTTATCATTGTAATAATTTTCTATGTTGGTTCTGTGATTCCAGAGATTACCTCATACAATTACAAATACATAAACTTTATACTGGGGAACTTTATGACAAAGAATTGACCTAAGAACAGGAAATTTGGCAGGATCCTTATGGAGTGTAGAAATTCGCTAAGAAATGATTTTGTAAAAGGAGCCGCAATAAAGGGACCAAAGAAAAATGTCTTTTGAAAGCTGGTGCTTTCCATTGAGTCCCATTTTAATTTGGTCCAGTTCTGTCATTTTTATGAGGTCGGTTTTTTATATTGAGAATTATTTTGTTTGATATTTTGTCCGGTCACAAGATTGCACAATGTTTGCACAATGTTATACTATTACATCTACATTATAAACATGTCTTCTAAGTATCAATTGTCGGGCTTTTGTCCTATGCTGCTGACATCATTTTAATGCATCGGTCCTTTTGTTTTTGCTAACCAATACTTTTCTTTTACTCTTGCGGATCAAATTATGACAAGCGGTTTGCACTCACATATAATACTCGCAAAGTCATCGAAACATTCAAAACTAGTAAGTCACTTTATCAAAATGAAGAGGCTGTTATGGCTTAATTTTTTTTTTTTTTTTTTAGCTAATACTAATTTTATTTCATGGCTGATGATAAGTCGTTCATGATTGTAAAACTAATGGTGTTTTCGCTTGTTTCTCGATGTATTTAATACCACTAAAATAGGCGAATGCGATGCTTGTATGTATGTGCGTATGTTTCTCCACATTCAACTTCGTAACAGCTTAACGAATTTGAATAAAATTTGTTAGTGTTCTTTTCATGTAAGAAGTCCCCTAGACGCGGCGTTGTCATCGCGTATCAATCACTGTCAGTATCATTACTCGAGCAGCACTTTTTACAACTTTAGGCATCATACACGGCTCTTTAACGATGGAAAATTGATGTAAATCTCACTAGCGTCCAAACTCTGACAACTACAACATGGAATGTCATATCCGCTATTTGCCGTGGGACTTCTTCGTGGGATTTTTTAAACTGGATTACTGTCCCGTTTCATGTTGGGACAATTTTGTCATTGACAGTGAAGGAGGTAGTAAAATGAGTGTTTTAAAGAGGGTAAATAAGCCTGGTTGATGGTACTACTAAAATATACCCTGCCTGAGTTAACACAATAGGCTTTTTATTTCGAAAATAATGTGGTTCATGTAGGATAGCAGGTGAAACTGAATGCTTGAATTTGACTGTAATTAACGAAAACTTAGAAATATTTAAAAACTAGATAGACCCTAGCAAATGAAGTGCGATGCCAAATTCTTCTTAGAGGAAAATAAAAAAAGAACTGAATGTGGCAAAATTTTAATATTGTGTTTTATTTGAGTAAAGCAGTTCTTAATTTTATTGTCTAACAGCTCAAGTTGTCAGTTTTTATCATGCTTAGAAATCTTAAAACTTATACGACTTGTGTGCAACTGCGGCAACGCGAAGCCAAGAGCAACAAAAAAAAATACTAATATTTTTTATTGTGTATTTTTTACCAGATCCTGTGTAAATGTTTAATAACATCTACAATAGCGTTCTGTCTTTGCTTGTACAAGTTTATTTTCGTCACTACTGTCATTCATATGGGTTTTTCATGTAAATATTACTTAGATACTTAATGTGAGCACTTGTACCCAGTAAAATCTCACATTGTCATCCACACTTTGTGGTCAGCTCAATTATCTTTGACCTTACAAACTACTAGACAGTTTAAATACTTAGGTAATATATCTTCCGACTGTTTTGCTGGTAAATTGACTTTGAAGCAAAGCTTCGAAGCCATGAAGTTTAGTCATCTTGTGCGTCATCTGGCAACGTTGCATGCTGTTGTGAAACACTGTTTGTTTAGCATCTCATGTTGCGTTGAAATTCATACTAAGAATAGCCCAAGTAAGTTTTAAAATCTAATGACAGCTTACAACGTCATTGGAATAGCCTGTACTTACCTAAAACTTGTCTGTATTTTTTTAGAGCTTTCAACCGTAGTCCGATTTTATTTATATTGCACCGTCAATATTTCAGGGTCATCGGTTATGTAGTTCAGAAACTACAGCTATCACAACCCTCAGTATTAGGTCCAAATAACTTCAAACCCGGAATGTACAGGAAACTTTGAACGTATGGCTCATCTTAAGCTGGCCTATACTTTATTGTATAGGTTTAATGTGCGCTTAATGTATAATACAATACAACAACATAATAATGTATAAGCAACAGAAAATATTTAACTGGTTATTTACTGGGTAAATGTAGGTTTCCACAATTGAATCCAATAAACGCTAGTACTAAGTAATGTAAGCTAGAGGGTAATTTGGCTAACCCAGTGTGAGTTGTGATGAACAAGCATACCTGCAGCAGTCGACTATTGCTGGAGCAACCGTGGCAGGACTATGGGGATGGTGGAGGTCCACGCGAGGGCGAGGTCCAAAGCCCCCATGTCCGGCCGGTGTCTAGTAGGGGCTTGATAAAAATACGCAATTCACAGACGCGATCGGTGCTGACTCTAGTACTAAATATATTATGTTCAGTGAAATTGGAGACAGTTGGTAGCTAAGTCGTAAAATCGGTGGCATTATATAACTGCTAAGTAGCTGTTCTAAATACAGGTCCTTTTAGTATATCTTTTTTATTTATTCATTCTTTACAACTATTTTTACAGGTTAACCCTAATGCAATAGTGTAGTTTAAGTCAACATTTATGGATATGGTAATTCCCCCCAAAAAATGCGGAAAGACTCATTCTTTTTTAAGACTTATTAAGATTTATTCTTAAAAAAATAATCATTTAATGCCTTTGTATCATTCGGCTACCTTGGTTTAGGTGTATTGTTTGTAAACAAACAGTTTTTATGAGCTTTGTGATTCAGAGTTCATTCGCCTACAGTTTCGGATTCTTTGTGGGGAATTACACTGTACAAATAATAATTGAGGTACCTCATTATATTTTTTAAGGTGATTCGTAAAATCAATTTCATCCATGTTCGAAAACCTGAGAATTAGTTCTTTGATTATAAAGCTGTAATAGCTAATTTAGCTAAATTACCATACTAGCCAGTCGTATCAGTCATAGTCGTAGTTGTATAGGTAAATATACTACGTAGAAATCGTTCCATCTACTTGTTTCCAGCAGTTTTTAAGCTATTGCATAGCTTCTATCGCGGGCCTTGAGCGTGGAGACCGAATCCAGAAATTCCGTAACGAAAATAACCTAACACTCCCCACTCCGACCGGCACAGAGGTGATACTTTGACTTGGCCTCTCACCGCTAGATGGCGTTGTAAAATATGTTTGATAAAAGAACGACATACATAGAGTTGTAAAACCTACATAATTTTATTTGTTACAAGTAAATAAATAATTATAATTGCATAAGTTGATAAAAAATGCTATGCAATAGCTTTACCGCGGCAGTCCCCGAGTGTCACACGTCTTTTTTTGATGTGTCGGTTTCCCTCATCATCCAGAAACCGGGGAGAGGAGCATAAACAAAGGGAGGCCTATACCCAGCTTGAGTTACTGTGACGGTTCAAAATGACCTCGTTGGCATTCACAAATATTATGAAACTAAAGTATAGGTTACTATAGTATTTATTTAAGACTACGACTTGAGATTGTATAGTTTTCCGGTTTAACTATTAACAATTAAATGATTGAGGGACATTATATAAATAACTTTGACTTGGAAAGTTATTGTCTCATACTTTATTGTAATAACAAAGTAACGGAACATATCCTTTACATTATACACATATCTAACTGTTTCTAAAGTATGAGTAATCCTTCAAAGGCACTCTTTTGTAACGTATTATTATTATATAATAGTATACATTTAGGATAAGTTTACCTTAATTAGTTCAGCTTACTGCTTACATTAGATTTCTATACTCAAGCAAAGAGAAATTCACTGAAGTATGACTCTTCCGGACAGCAAGCATCGTTCAGTCTTGACTTTGGGATCTGGGGACGAACTGGAGAAAAGACATCAATTGAATCTCCTCGGTGAAACAGAAATGTCCATGCAGCCTGGAAATTAAGAAGTTTAAGTATTACAATGGGAAAGATAACAATTCTATTTGCACGGATATGCGTAGAGACCGGACACAACAGAAGTATTTAAATAGTTGAAAATTGTGCTTGGAGGGAGATTTTATTATGAAAAGATGTATTAACCAATATTTGACAAGAGACAAGTATAAAAACAACTTTACGGTAACAATGAGCGAACATTGTCATTCTATGCACGGAAACTGAAGACATCTGGAGGCTTATTGTTAATTGTAGCTGTATTTTAGTGATTTATTATTATGAAAGATGTACTGGTTGCTAGCTGACTAGCAAGACTTTGTTTTTGTCATGGTGTTAAGAAAGTATAGGTACATTTTCATCTAAATTACAAACTTTCTTTTCTTTATATTATTAACAGTAGAGATTTTAGTCTTACCTTATTTTGAAGTATTAAATGTAGTCCTTTTGAAATATTTGATGTAAATCTTGCGGATTCCGACATGGTGTGTTGATATAAGCTTTTAACAATTGAAATGTAAAACTTAAATCCATTGTATTTCATAGCTCAAAGCTTTCAATTTCTGTATATAATTGGGTACATTTGAATCCAATTCAGAGTACCAGAGGTCCTTGATTAGCCTGGAAACCATAGGGATAAAAATAAACATTTAGAAAAACACTAAATTGGTTCGTAGACATAGTTTTGGGTTTCACTTAGATGTTGACATGGAGGTTAGAAATGATTTGACAATGAAATTACACAAACTCTGACAAAAGCGATGACTTTTTGGCTAAAATATGTTTACTAAAGATTATCTAATCCAAATGTAGTTTTATCAAATTGTTGTAGATTTGTATTGACGGTAATTTTACGACAAAAGCTCAAGTAAAAAACACTGTAAAACTATCAAATTATGTTTGTTATTTTACAAAACACTCCGTATACTCGTATTTAATAATATTGCACGAAACTTACAGAAAATAATCTCATTTATTGCACGGAATCATTTAAATCAGGAAACTTGTCTGAGATCTTTGGCAATAAGTAGGTATGTACATAGAGGTAGTCGCGAAAAAACAGTTAAGTCGGAAGCGTACGCGTCGTGCAAATCTAAAATGTGTCTCCTACGATGCCTGAGACTGCTGCGACCCCCATGACAGCTACGACTCCTACGCCCGCTACGTCTGCTGCGATTCCTACGTCCGCTACGACCGCTGCGACGCCTGCGACAGCTACGCAGATAGCCGATGAGACGGACATGAAGGAGGGGCAAGGGAGGAGGAAAAAAAACCCCAATGCGACTCCCACGACAGCTACGCAGATACACGATGAGACGTACATGAAGGAGGGGTAAGGGAGGAAAGGCCAAATGAGTCTCCTACGACCGCTGCGACGGCTACGCAGGCAGCCGATAAGACTTACAGGAAGAAGGGGCGAGGGAAGGGAAGTTTTATACCTATGTGTCGCGAACGTCGCGAAAGTCAGTTAGAGCGCTTTTCGGGACTTTCGAGACTTTCGAGACGCATTTGAGGAAAGGGTAGAGGGAGGAGAGGAAAAACTATATAAGGATCGTGTAGGCAGGTTTCGACATACTTGTTTACTACGGCACTCGGAGCGCGAAGGTGGGGTTTTTAGCTTTTGTTCCGCGGTTGTTCAATATATTTTATTTTTACGCAGAAACTCTGTCCGACTGAAAATTAATTTCAATACATGTTGGCAGTGTTAAATAACTTCTAGTTTTGAGTAATCATTAGTGTTTAGAGCTCGGCTACAAGTGTCAGGGGCATTTTCCATGATATTGATTGGAAGTCGTTGCCTTGTATGTTTTTGAGCATAATGTAAATAGAATAGTAAAGTCACCTTTTTAATTAAAATATTGGACAATTGCGTTCGTCTTGACATGGTTTAAGACAGTGGTAGTTCCTGGATCTAAAACTCTTGTGGAGCTGTCATTAAGTAAAGTACCAGTTAGGGGGGACTTGGGAACTTGAGACGAACCCAAGGTCGATTTTAGCCCTTAAATGAGGCATCGATACAGTCTTCAGATTATATGGATAAATCCAATTGAAATATGTGGTCAAGAATAGCCTCTGGAATCACCTTAACAGGTTTTGATACTAAATCCTAGCGGGCCCTTTGTTCATTTGCGACAGTCTTGGACCCGATTTCAGTTTCCATAATAAACTGTCCTTACGTTAGGGAAAGGATCACAAACTCAATCCCCAAGAGTTGTTTTGTTCGTTTTAGGACGAATAGCACTCTCGAGTTTGCCTTTGTAGGGTTTTCTAGGTAGGAACCAGTTAGGCGTTCGAGGGCTGGTAACCCATGTTAGGGTTCGCAAGCTATAGCCAGAGTTTCACATCGGACATGGAGCACCCCGATAAACTCTGTTGGTTAGGTTGGGTATTTTTTTTGTGTATAGTTAAATATAGGACCCGCGTGTCCTTTGCTAAGCTTTGGTGTATTTTAGACTAGGGAGTTAGGGATTATGTGTAGGAAAGTAGGGGGATCTTGGAGTTCTAATTTGTTCATAGAATGAGAACTTGTCAGAAAGCCAAGACATATAATTTTAGTAGGGATTTTTATTTTCAGGTTATTTGATTTAACTTTACTGGAATCAGTTCCAGTCAAAGAAGGTGTTTGATCTAGATCAATAAATATTTTTAGTTGGGTTTCATAGTTACAATTCATATTTGGTTAAATCTTTGTTTAACTGATCATTTAGTATCAATCTCAAATCTCACGTAAAGTCATTTAAGAATATAAAGGTTGCACCTACCTACAAAATGACTGACGCAATTTTATCTCTTAGTAATTTGAGATATGTTGTTCAATTAAGAAAACGATTAGAGTTGATTAACCATTTAAAATCTTTCAGTCGAAATATCTATTCAGCTATCTAATGGAGAGACTAACTCATAGCCTCTCGTAGCCAAGTAAATAATACTGGTAACTGATAGCCTCTTTTATTCGAGTCAATAACCCAGCTAAATTAATCTACTGATCTAATTCGGAAGTTGGTAAAACCCGAAATTATCTATAAGGACTATGTTCACGATACTATAAAGAGTTGGAAGG
Organism: Agriopis leucophaearia; assembly: GCA_949125355.1. NCBI lineage: Eukaryota > Metazoa > Arthropoda > Insecta > Lepidoptera > Geometridae > Agriopis > Agriopis leucophaearia. Next base: position 7,342,761 of record OX421278.1, on the reverse strand, counting down.
TGATTCAATTAATGTTCGAACAATATAAGATCATGAAACAAGCGTTTCCCATGAAGTTGTATTCAGACTTTGTTGACTTCTAAATTAAAAACTAGATAGTTTTTCAATTGGCTATAGAAAGCTTAATTTTCTGTAAATAGGACTATGGGCCAAGCAATGCAGAGCCAGTCAAAGTTTCTACTAAAACAGGGAAACTAGACCTTCGACATAGATTTTATTTACTAGAAAGTTGTAAATTCAACTGTATAGTATACTCACTCTATTTACCGAACGGAGTCTGGCTATGAACTTGGTATCAGGCGTTTGTATTCTGTAATGAACTTACCTTTAACTAAATAATTACTTGCGGTCACTTTCCTTCTTTTATTGTTTTGTTATGAGTTAGTGAGGTGATGTTGATATGTTAAGAATTACGCTTGTGTACACCATATAGGACTACTTTTAAGGATAAGGTTTCTTTTAAGTTAGGATAGTTTTAACATAGGATTAGTTTAAGATAGGGAAGCACGTTATCTATTTATATATTTATTTATATTGCCCGATAGAGTACCCCTGGGATTTATGAATTTAAGTCCTGTGGGTTCTCGCAAGTAAACAAAAGGGCTCGCAAACAAATTGAAGGTATTCTACCTCACCAACCTGCCACTTCCACACTGGTAGTGAATGTTAGATGACTCAGGAACAAACAGACATATTAGACTTTAGACTAGCCAAAAGATAAAGTCCTCTTGTCCCTAATTCAAACTGTTTTCTCCCCCTAAATGTGGAAGAGGACCGTCCAAGTTCAAGGTTGAAGTCCATTTTTCCAAGCGAGAGGAGGGGCTTTGAAACAGCATAAGCTAGCCACATGGGAGAAAACTAAAACAATACAACTTAGTTTATTTAGTTTGCAACAAAAACGTTAAAATCAACTTATAAGAAATTGTCCTGTATAGATAACGTGTATCCTTATAGTTAGTCTGGTAGTAGTTTCAATCTAAGGTTACGGAACTAATTCAGTCACAAAAAGGTACTCTTTAGGAACATAATAGCTTAATACTAGATTAATTTAGGTAGAGCATAATCTGTAGGTAAAGATTTTAACTAGTCAAATTTTGTATGAAGTCGTTAGAGCAGAAGTTAAAATAGGAATTCATCTCAATCTGTTTGGGTTATTATAGGTCACAACGCAGGTCCTACCTAGACGATCACTTGGCCAATACAAAGTACTAGATTTAAGTTCAGGTAGATAAGTAGTAGTTAGCTGTCTTAATTTATTAAGACTAAACTTATAAAATAACATATGTCATCATTAGGATAGGATCTCTCTCACAGGTTAGGTTTTAAGTGCCAACCAAATTTAAATTAAATAAAAGTTCATTTTTAAAATATAGGGGGGGGTTACATTACTCAGGGCAGTTGATGATGATCATACTAGCAGCGCCCCGTGGTTTTACGTGCTTCTCAACAAGAACTATTTTTCCGCGAAAAAACTAGCATATATATTTTGATGTATCTGTTTATCTATTTCTTGTAAAAAAAAGTTCTCACGCGAGATGAAGTGAATAACTTTATTAATATAAATAAAAAAATGTTTTGATGATGTAGGTTTTTATATTGATAATAATTAATAATTTTCGTCTCTATTCATCCTATCATATCTATTAACTGAGTTTTACACGTATATTATACACTAAATAGTAGCTAGTACTTATTCAGTCTCAGAAGAAGTTACATAATAATTTTTGCAAAATATATATTTTAGTATAAATTGTTAATCTGTAGTAAGTTGTCTAGGATTTAGCTATCTTATACTTATTTTATTGGAGAAATATATTGTTTTACTCAATTTAATCCTGTATTCTCGCAAACTTACACTATTTCTTGCGGAAAAAAAATTAAGTGATATTTGCTGAGACCCTCTCCCCCACATGAGATTGGGTGAAATTCGGCTTGACCCCCTCCCCCCCCTAAACACCTCGCGTAATTAACGAGGGTTTATACCAAATTTGACAGTTTTTCAATCAATTTTAAATAGTTAAATAACAATATTTGAGCCGGATAAATATACGTGGTTCAAAACACGACAGGGCAAAATTTTCTCGTTTTTTTTTTACGAAGCAATGTCGATTTAGTAGAATGTAATTTTTTTCCATTTTATTCTATAATGAAAGCTCGTAACAGCCTGGAAATTGCATGTACTGAAAGGTAATTGTATTCAACATTTTTTTCCCTGGATAGTTTTTTGATAGTTTGTTCGTTCGTTTTTTAATGAAATTAAAAACGTAAAAAGGTCGCGAAAATTTGCGCTCACTTGTTTTTTATCTATTATATCTACAAACCAAGCACGATCCTGTTATGCATCCATAATACAGTGCGATGGGAAAACTAACTTTTATTCAAATTGCTCGTAAAGATTTAAAGCAGTAAAAAAACTTAAATTTTGGTGGTGCATAATACTTTTATACAAAAAACTTAATAACATTTTCTTAATTAACCTTATATTCTAAAAATAGGACTTTGTATCACATCATTTTCCATATCCGTGTCCGCCGTGGTGGTTTCCGCCACCCCCTCCGTGGTTGTAGCCACCCCCTCCGTGGTTGTAGCCACCCCCTCCGTGGTTGTAGCCACCCCCTCCGTGGTTGTGGCCGCCGCCGCCTTGATGGTGACTGCCACCGTGTCTAGACTCTTCAGCTAGATACAATAGAGGAAGTATAAGAATAATTAATTTAAGGCGTCACTTATAGGATGTTTTTTTATTTCTGAAAGGAAAGTTTTAATTCAGAGTTGAAGGCGATACTTTTCTTCGCCTTGTTTTGTACTTGACAGGATACTGCTTGATTACATTGGCAACAAATCAAGCAAAATACCTAAACGTCATAACGTCTAAAGAGCAAAACGTCTACTTAGCACACTGTCTATCAAGTGGATCACAATAAAAAATTACTTCAAAAATGTATGAAAAACGTGATAGCAAATGCGCTGTCAAAGCGAATAAATGCTTGAACCAAGTTAAATAGTCATCATCAGCCTGCATCCGTCTACTGCTGGACATAGGCCTCTCCCAATGCACGCCACTGAACTCGGTCGGCAGTTCTTTGCATCCAGTTTTTACCCGCCGTTTTACGCAGGTCGTCACTCCACATGGCCGCAGGGTGTCCTACACTACGTTTGCCTAAACGTGGTCTCCACTCCAGAACTCGTCTACCCCATCGGTTATCGGTTCTTCGAGCAATGTGGCCGGCTCACTGCCACTTCAGCTTACTAATCCTTTGAGCCATTTCGGCAACCTTAGTTCTATGTCGAGTTTAATTTTCGAAAAATTATAGAATTCACAATGCGTAGAAAATTGGAGTCAATAAACGTCTGCAGTTTCATATATAAACATAGCTGTATACAATTTATATCGAAACGAAACTATTTTACCAATACCAACCGTATATTTATAAATTTACGGCTCAGTTATCTAATGTCTGTTCGATTTGCACAACATCGTCAAAACTCGTGAACCGTCGTTGAGCAAGCGAGACGGCGATTATATCTGAATCGCAAGTGGGAACTTCTCTCCCGAGAGAAAGAGACAATTTTCTCTTTCTCTCCCGTTGGTCAGACGGTGGTTCGTCAGCCAAGTTGACGGCTCCTATGGTGTGTTACGGCTTGTGCAAGTATCGCGTGACTGTGGATCCATTCTGGCTGCGTACTGAGTCCAGACAGTTTGAGTATTGCCGCCATTAGCGCGTCATTGTGGCATCTTTGTATTTTTTGATCGAAGAGTTTAATAGTACAAAATGGCATAACAAAAAAAGTATACTCTATTATTTTTTTTGGAAAGTTGTTGGTATGTAACTTGGGTGCATGGTTAACCCCAGTAACACTTACCTTGCAATAGTTCTACAGCTGGCAAGGCTTCCACGGCCGAGGATCCGGGAAGAGCCGAAGCATACGCCGCCGTGGCGCACACCACCAGAATGGCAATAGTTAGCTGTCAACATACGGTTACATTAAAGGTTTGAAGTCTTAAGTAAAGTCTACGTTTAAAATAAGTTAATAGTAATTAAACAAGCTTTTAGCTTTAGCAACGAAAGTTTAATCTGCCATCTTACACAAATTTGACTGCTAACAAATGTCAAGAGCTTTCTTTCATTAAATGTATTAAGTTCTGCTAGAGCTGCGAAACGATATAATTAAACATAATTTACATTGTAAAACGACAGTGCAGCGAAGTACGCAGTTTTGAAATGTAAAAAAAATAGTTTTTCAGTGTGTCATAGTCTTAGGTCGCCCGAAGGTTTCTGACATGGCTAGGCGGCTTGACATGAACTGAACTTAAATGACACTGAAGTGTTGTGCCCAGCGAAGAGCTTAATATCATGCGAGAGACTTACTTATTTCATCACTCAGTTGTAAAAGCAGGATAATTATATTGAATTCAGTCAAATAAATAGCTCTAATTGCTCTAATTCATACAGCAAAACCTAATAAATTCTAATTTCCAATAAAATATTTTGTAGATATACTAAAAATAAATATCTTCTATCTATCTATATCTATCTATCTATACATATAATAAAAAAGTAGAGATAAAAAAATCTGTAATTGCGAGATAACAAAAAAAACACTCAGGGCGTCTTAAAATAAGCAGCTGAACACGATAGGAAAGTTTTTAGAATTTTTGTCTGTTTGTTTGTTTGTTTGTCCGCGCACATCTCCTAAACCACTGGACGGATTTAAACGCGGTTTTCACGAATATGCCTAGAAATCACCAGATTATAACATAGGCTATGTTATATCATTTATTTTTATTCTTTATTATTACATAAACGAAAATAAAAAATCAATGATTATTTTCTTCGTTACCCGAAACGTAATATGAGGATCGTCACATACACAGATATAGGTAGTAGATCTGTGGTCACATAGCCTCAAGCAAGGAGGTCCAAAGTAAAGAGAATATTATTGACATAGCCATTAAAAAATTAAAACTGTCATCTGTCATTCAGATAATCAGCCAGATTAAAACTTTTTATTCAAATTAAGGAACCTTCTTCGATGAATGAACGTGTAGATCAAGGATGTTATAAAAACATAGGCCTTACGACCTCTTTGGTGATTCAATTCAATCCATTTTATTTTATGTTAGCATTTAAAACACAAAATATACCGCATCCTATTTTAATTCAGTTCCGCGAATAGAAATATTCAAAAAAAGCCCTTTGTACATGACAATAAACCTATACAACAATATTCCGGACGCAATAAAGAAAGAAAGAAATTATTAGCACTTTTCCAGAACCAACTTCGTAAGTTTCTAACCCAAAAATGTTATTACGAGATAAAAGATTTTTTCGACCATAAAATTTAGAAAATTATAATTAGAAAATAAATATCGATTTATAAATAGTTAAGAAAGTAGCGTCATAGGTTTTGTATGATCTCATACATAATTAAGTAACCTATCACACTAAGTATGTTTTTTGTTTGTTTTGTAAAATTACTTCACTCTATGTTAAGTTTGAATAGTATACAATTATAATATTTTATGTAATAGATTTTAGTACCTAAATGTACATATTTATGTCTGTGGTCTGGTTTTGTGAACAGCCACTACATAATCATTGCTGCACCCTTTATGGATAATAATAATAATTGCTTGAGGGTTTATAAACTTAGCTTCTAGAAGAAGAAAATGTATATTTGCAATGAGAATAAAGAAGTAATTTTATTTTGCTGTGATATTTTAACAGATAAATAGAGTAGTTCCATTTCATGGCTTTTTAATCAAGGTATACATACAAATGCACGCGAAATAAGAAATAACTAGCCAAGAGCGTGTCAAGATAAGCATATGTCAGGGTTCCGTGGCCAAAGTCATATACTTGTGGTCGTATTCTTCGACCAGAATAAAAGAATGGACGGGCCCTAACCATTGAACTTGATCAGTAAAAACGAGTCAAAACCGTCGGACATATACTTCAACACCTAATTATAAAAATGTACAGTATATATGTTACAAAAAATAGATATCGGTTTTATTTGTGTATTTACACTTCGGTAAAGCATACGAATTCATAATTTTGTCAGATGTTTCGTTATCGCGTAACAATAGACTCGTGTTTCACTTCCTACGGCTAGAGACCGACTGAAACGAAATGAGAGCTGGCGCTCATTTTGTAATCTTCAAAAATGCTCTTCTACTGGGCCCGTCCATTCATTTTATTTTGGTCGAAGGTCGTATTCATACTCGTAGTTCAGAAATTGCATGGTCATAGAAAAATTCGAACGAGCGAAGCTGGACAGGCAAATTTCAGAAATGTATCATCCCGACATGACATGATATACTTTTTATGGTTTAGACAAAAAGAAAACTTCAAAACATACTCTGCACTGTGGTCACATTATCTTTTTGATTTGAAAACTGTTGACGGTGTTTTTACTGTTATTCTTCTATCAATACTTCACACAGGGCGACTTAAAATAAGCAGCTGAACATGTTATGGCAGTTTTTAGAATGTTTTTTGTTTGTTCACGCACATCTCCTAAACCCCTGGAAGAAAGTACAGACGGATTTAAATGCTGTTTTCACGAATATGCTTAGCTATGACCAGATTGAAGTATAGGCTATGTTAAACACTGTTTTAAACTATCACGGTTGTTCACTAAAGTTATATGATTATTTACGGGATATTTACCGTGGTAAGGTTATGGAAGGAGCTCCCACTTGGGAGCTCCTTCCACAACCTTACCACGGTAAATATCCCGTAAATAATCATATAACTTATAGGCTATGTTATTTTGCACAAGGGCCGGATTAAGGGAAGAAAATAGGATTGAAGATTTATATGAAAACCTACGCGTACGAAGTCGCGGGCAAAAAAACTAGTATAAAATACATTTTTAACAATAAGTAATTTGATATTTGGAAGATGTTTGGCCACCTTGTGACAAATTGATGAAAACCATCATACAGGGAAAGGTAGAAGGAAAGAGAGGACCGTGAAGACCAAGAAGATTATTCGTAGACCAAATAAAATAGAAGGTAAATGTCATGTCGTACAGGGAGGTGAAAACGCTGGCAGAAGACCGTCAAGCCTGGAAATTACTCCACCGATAAGAGCTACGCTCTTAAATTTAGAATGAAAAAGTAATTTGATAATATATTAATACAAATGTAAATTAAGAAAAGTGCTCGAACGTGTTTATGAATATGCCTATTTAAATAAAATTAACTTACAGTGTTCATTGTAGGAAATCTTGGAAGATTATGTTTTAGAAGCGTTGAGGAGACCTATATATATTTAAAATATTTCCTATTAAAACTACGCCATAAGGAGTGTGGTTGTTATTAACATAGTAATAAAATACATTATATACACGGAAAACTCGATACTTATGATAATATACAACTTTGTAATTTATTTAATTATTTTTTCCCTGTTTTTTTTTGTAGGTCTAAAATTTGAACAGTCCAAGGGTGTATTTTTAAATAAAAAATTATATAGATAACATTATTGTTTCAAAATAAAAATCCGTTTTAGAAAATTTATTGTACGATAGATAGAAACTCTTTATTGTGTACACTATAAATAAAAATTACAAACATTTAGAAAGCACTTACGAGCTAGTGCCACAAGTGGCGGTGTTTAACAAAAGATTCGATAAGTAACGAATATGAAAGTACAATACAATAACTCTTTATTAAAAACCACAAAAACAAGGTTAACATTACAAATTACAGTAATTATCTAGGATTTTAACAAGTGGCCTTATCGCTTAAAGCGATCTCTTCTAGGCAACCGTGATGTAAATAAGTGGGTAAGTAACCAATTACGTCTGAGTTGTGGACCCTTGCTGATAAGTGGAGTGAGATTTTGACAAAGTTGTAGCCGAAGAAGGTAAGCAAACAGAGCGTAGGTCATCTAGCTGCAAGATGGGTTGACGATATTGTCTCTATCGCGGGTCTGGTCTCGATTAGCACAGGACTGAGGAGAAGGCATAGCAAGAAAGGGGCCTATACCCAGCAGTTGGATAAGTAAGGCTGTGGATAATGATGATGTTCCTTGAATTCACTCTTCATAATCATCGTCATAATTAGCCTACCTTAGTCTTTTGGAAGACATAGGCCTCTCCCAAGGAACGCCAGTTGACCCGATCTTCAGATTTTCGCATGCTGCGATTGCTATGTTGTGTACTTGAGTCTTGACACCCGTAACTCGAAATCACACGCATCATTTCGATTTATTCAACTCTTGTTTTACTTTGTATACGTTTATGTATTGTATCATCATCATCATCAGCCAAAAGACGTCCACTGCTGAACATAGGCCTCCCCCTTTAACCTCCACACTGAACGACATTCTGCCATCTGCATCCACTGGATGCCCGCGACTCTCACAATGTCGTCGGTCCATCTAGTGGGAGGCCTACCTACGCTGCGTCTTCCGGTTCGCGGTCTCCACTCAAGAACCTTTCTTCCCCATCGGTTATCAGTTCTTCGAGCGATGTGGCCTGCCCATTGCCACTTCAACTTGCCGATTTTAATAGCTATGTCGGTGACCCTGGTTATGTATTGTATACCGTATACATATTATTAAGTATATGTGTCTAAATTATAGTTTTGCATATCTTAAGTGTTTATATATTTATTTTCTGTATAATTTAATCAAAACATTACCATTAACTAACTTGATGCCTACTCTGATATTTATTAAACGTTTTTCCTTGTAAAATCACATTTGAAGGCAAAATATTTATCTAAGTATCTTATACTTATAATAAAATAATATTTCCTCCAGTTCACAGCATATTAGATCCGACAGTTTTGAGCCGCTATGATCAATAAAGATTTTTAGACATATTGATTAAAAAAATGAATAAGAGGTAGATTGTGGGGGCACAAAAATATTTGCCAAAATATATCCCAATCATATTAGAAGAAATACCATGACTATAACGGTGAAAACCTCCTACTTGCTATTCCATGATGTGTTATAGTTATAAAAGAAAAACAAGTGTATATCGGAAGAAATTTTTTAATAAAAGTCGCGTTCAAATGTAAGTAGGTAGAGTTGCGGGGTGTTAATGTATGAGCTCGTTTAAAAATGACTCAGTGACTGCACTACTGGTCATGGTCATGGAGGTAGACGACGATGGAAAAACAATTCATTTGTTTATACAATTTTCTTTTGTTTTTCTATCCTCGTCAACATTGCAGTCGGTTAAGTGAGACGAAAAAAAAAAAAATGCTGTCAGTTGTCCCATGCAAGTTGATAATACGTTAAGCAGAAGATCAAGTTTGGGGATACTTTTAAGGGTTCCGTGCCCAAAGAGTGTAAACGGAAATCTATTACTAAGCCTACGCTATAGTTATGTTTGTGCGTCTATCTATCCGTCTATCCTACCCTTTAACGGCTGTATCTCAGCTTGAAATTATTTTTGTGTGTTTTCGTATTTTATATAGGTCATTATAACTCTAAAATAACCTAGCCCAACCATACACACTCGTAAGATGAAGTAATAGAAAAAGAGGTGTTGTAATACTTTTATTTCCAAAATTAAGCCAAATTACATATATCATTTATGTTATGACATCACTTTCTCCAGCCCCATCAGCCGTGGTATCTGCCACCACTGCCGTAGTAGTTTCCACCGCCTCAGCCGCGGTTGTATCCACCGCCCCAGCCACGGTTATATCCACCGCCCCCACCGCGGTTGTATCCACCGCCCCAGCCTTGGTTGTATCCACCACCCCAGCCTCTGTTATATCCACCACCGCCCCAGCCGCCGCCTCTGTTTCTGCTCTCGGCACCTGGGTGTAAATTACAAATAAAACTATATTAACATTTATTTGTGTGTGTTGCCAGTGATGACATATGGTACTGAGACGTGGTCCTTAACTGTTGGCCTTTTAGAAAAACTCAGAGTCAAACAACGAGCAATGGAGAGAGATATACTCGGAGTTTCTTCGCGCGATAAAATCCGGAACATAGATATTCGCCAAAGAACCAGAGTCACCGACATTGCTATTAAAATTTGCATGTTGAAGTGGCAATGGGCAGGCCACATCGCTCGAAGAACTGTTAACCGATGGGGAAGAAAGGTTCTTGAGTGGAGACCGCGAATTGGAAGACGCAGCGTAGGTAGGCCTCCCACTAGATGGACCGACGGTATTGTGAGAGTCGCAGGTATCCAGTGGATGCAGATGGCAGGATGTCGTTCAGTGTGGAGGTTAAAAGGGGAGGCCTATATTCAGCAGTGGACGTCTTCTGGTTGATGATGATGAACATTTATTTGGACCCGAACATAAAATTAGGAATTCGTGGTTATTATTTAGCTTTTTATAATGATTTGCAGTTGTTAGAGCAAACAAATGTTTGAACCAAGTGTAATTCAATGTGTACCTAAGTCGCAGCTGTATTGCACTCTGTTGATTATTCAACTGAGATTAATATTAAATTTGCACGGGTCATAATGCACCATTAAGCTCGTTTGAACGGGAAATCTGTTTCCAAATTGGATCATCCACCTACCCATGTAGGTACCTTATTTTGGTCAGATGTTAAGTGCTCGCTCTTTGGCCAAAGCCAACGGATCTCGAACTCGGATCTTACGTATATTTTTGGAGTTAAAAAAACCCTAAACCAGTAATAAATAATTCGATTAGCCATTATCTATACATATAATAAAAACGTAGAGATAAAAAAATCTGTAAATGCGAGATAACAAAAAAAAACCACAGGGCGTCTTAAAATAAGCAGCTGAACACGATAGGACAGTTTTTAGAATTATTGTCTGTTTGTTTGTTTGTTTGTCCGCGCACATCTCCTAAACCACTGGACGGATTTAAATGCGGTTTTCACGAATATGCTTAGAAATTACCAGATTAAAACATAGGCTATGGTATATCATTTATTTTAATTCTTTATTTTTAGAAATTAAAAAATCAATGATTATTTTCTTCGCTACCCGAAACGTAATATGAGGATCGTCACATAGCCTCAAGCAAGGAGGTCCAAAGTAAAGAGAATGTTATTGACATAGCCATTATAGAAATTTGAAACTGTCAACTGTCAGATAATCAGTTAAAATTTAAAGATGGTTCCTTAACCTTCTTAGATGAATGAACGTTTAGATCAAGGATGTTATAAAAAACATAGGCCTTACAACCTCTTTGGTGATTCAATCCAATGCATTTTGCAAGACAAGCATATGTCAGGGTTCCGTGGCCAAAGCCATACTTGTGGTCGTATTCATATAGTTCAGAAATTGCATGGTCATAGAAAAATTCGAACGAGCGAAGCTGGACAGTCAAATTTCAGAGATGTATCATCCCGACATGACATGATATACTTTTTATGGTTTAGACAAAAATAAAACTTCAAAACATGCTCTGCACTATGGTCACATTATCTTTTTGATTTGAAAACTGTTGAAGGTGTTTTTACTGTTATGCTTCTATCAATACTTCACACAGGGTCACACAACGGGTTTGGGTGACTTAAAATAAGCAGCTGAACATGTTAAGGCAGTTTTTAGAATTTTCGTTTGTTTGTTCACGCACATCGTCTAAACCCCTGGAAGAAAATGCGGACGGATTTAAATGTGGTTTTCACGAATATGCATAGCTATGACCAGATTGAAGTACAGGCTATGTTATTTTGCGCAAGGGCCGGATTAAGGGAAGAAAAAAGGATTGAAAGTTTATATGAAAATCTACGCGTACGAAGTCGCGGGCAAAAAAACTAGTCTTTTGAATAAAATCGCAAATGTTACAAAGCTAAATTTTAATGTTGATTTTGGAGAATAATATCCAACAAATTTAGATTTCTTCGTCAAAAAAATGTATATAAAGGCAGTCATGGATTGCCGACAGAAATGAAAACTAATACGTCACATTATATTATGTCGGTGATGAGAACCCATAAGTTTAGTCCCTACCCAAAATCGCTCATCGCGGCTAAAGAAGTTTTCACTATAAAGACATTAACATGAAAATTCGTTTAAAATTGCAATATGATTAAAAATGTGCAAGCTTTTAGCTGTGTACGAACAGCGGGCTGTTAACAAATTAAAGATACCACAAGAAGGGCACCTAAGGCTTTTCCAAAAATATTTTTAAACATTCTGGGATTAGTCAGACATCTACCTACCTTTCACGGTGTTTCCGAAAAGCTACAACATGGGGTTCTTCAAATGGCGAGTTAATAGAGTTTTAAACGGTCGGCAACGTATTTGTGATGCCTCTACTGTTACAAGTATCCATAGGCGACGATGAATGCTTACCATCAGGCGGCCCGTCTGCTTGTTTGCCACATATGGCATAAAAATTTAAGTAAAAAACATTGTAACGCGGTGCTAGGTATACCTTCCAGAAATTCTTCAGCCGGCGCCGCCGCCACAACAGGCAGCGCATTTACTTCTTTGGCGGGGTTCCCGGGGAGTGCTGACGCATACACCGCCGTAGCGCACACCACCAAAATGGTAATAGTTAGCTGTCAACAAAGGCATAAGATTGATAAACTAAATACGTTGAGTAATATGGTCTACTAGCGAATATACCAAGAGAAAATCCTGGCTACGCTCTTGCCGGGAATCGAACCTGGGACCTCCTGATCCAAAAGTCACTGCTACACAGCTAAGCTACACATCGCTACCACTAAGCCATTTCCCGGTCTTCATATAGAGCATGCAGTTTGATTTTTTGTCTAGGTCAGGGGTCTAGTGTCGTAGTGAATGTTATGACTAAAACAAAGCGTTGAATAGAAAACCTTTTAATTTTTTCATCGGTTAAAAATCACTAACAAAGTGATTGATTTTAGAGTACAAGTAAATTCTATAATTAAATTATAATCAAATCAAATCATTTATTGCAGTTTGTATGTTAATTTTAGGTCTTAACAGTGCAGAATTACTTAAAATTATTTATGGACTTACAGTGTTCATTGTAACAGATCTCTCTGGATTATGTTTAGAACTCTCGAGGAGACCTAATATATGCGATTACTGTACTTCACATCAAAAAGGTCCTAACTCACAAATTACAAAAAATCAAGGCAGTATTGACCAACAAAATTATAAGTTAGTACTTACAAGTAAGGTACCTAATTATTAAAAGCGATGCGGTTAACTGTTACTTGTTTTGCAAATTATTTTGATTTTTTTCACTCTCAGAAACGAGTTCTTATTGTTGATGATGTTTTTTGTTAACACTCCATGTACTTAATGTCTTTCAAAACCTTCCTCTTGGGGTCAAAATGCTATCAAAATTCGGTAAATCAATTTGGAGGCATGATCCTTAATAAAAATAATTGATGCTTGTAGGTAAAAGAACTTAAAAACTCTTTATCTTTTTTTTCTAAACCAAGGGCGTTTCTCATGATGCAGATGTTTTAAATACCTAACATAAGTAGGTAGGTATGTATCCATGCGTGATTACTGAATATTGACAGAAAATATCGATTTACCTGCATGATCGTATTTCTTACGAATGTCGTAGGCTATAAAGTTACTTGTCCAAAATAACACAGAAACAATACTTTATATTTCTGCCGTATGGATGCCTACAATAGCGAATACTGTGAAATGCATGAAAAGGGTCGTTGTCCATTTACTGTAAGGTTCACTTCTCTACCATCATCATCTAAACGAAAAAAATTCTCACTTCAGTGATCATCATCATTGATCAAAACCCCTTTTCTTATGCATAATACCTATTTTCTACGCTACAGGCTACTTGATGTTATGACATAAGATCATGATGCCAAAAGAAAATTTAAATAATAAAAAAATATTATATTGCAACTACATCATCATTATCATATTATAGTCATAAAATTCTCGGGTCTAGCACGGATATTTGATAGGCATTGGTGGGGCCGAAGCCAACACCAAGAGGCCCTGTTGAATAAAAAATACAGTTATGGAATGTGTATGAAATGGAATATGAAACTATTGTACAGTAGATTTGGGATTAATAAAGTCTGGACTATTGAGGTAAATAATTCGTGGATAAGGGAACAGATCTATAGAATGAGAAACGGCACCTGCATTATCCTGCTCATCTCAACATATGTATCTATACTAATATTATAAAGAGGAAAAATTTGATTGTTTGTTTGTTTGCATCGAATAGGCTCCGAAACTACTGAACCGATTTGAAAAATTATTTCACTGTTGGGAAGCTACACTATCCCCGGGTGACATAGGCTATATTATATTTTGTAGCGAGGCCGAAGGCCGAGCTTACACCTGTGCGAAGCCGCGACGGTCGACTAGTTTATTATAAATGACCCAAATATGTTCTTTTATTTAATTACTAGCTTTTTTGCCCGCGACTTCGTACGCGTAGATTTTCATATAAACCTTCAATTCTTTTTTCTTCCCTTAATCCGGCCTTGCGCAAAATAACATAGCATATACTTCAATCTGGTCATAGCTAAGCATATTCGTGAAAACCGCATTTAAATCCGTCCGCATTTTCTTCCAGGGGTGTAGGAGATGTGCGTGAACAAACAAACAAAAATTCTAAAAACTGCCTTAACATGTTCAGCTGCTTATTTTAAGTCGCCCTGTGTGAAGTATTGATAGAAGCATAACAGTAAAAACACCGTCAACAGTTTTCAAATCAAAAAGATAATGTGACCACAGTGCACAGCCTGTTTTGAAATTTTCTTTTTGTCTAAACCATTAAAAGTATATTTCCGGCCAGTTTCGCTGACCACGGAACCCTGACATAATGCTTGTCTTAACACGCTCTTGGCTAGTTATTTCTTATTTCGCGTGCATTTGTATGTATACCTTGATTAAAAAGCCATGAAATGGAACTACTCTATTTATCTGTTAAAATATCACAGTAAAATAAAATTATTTCTATATTCTTATTCTTATTGCAAATATACACTGTATTCTTCTAAAAGCTAAGTTTATATACCCTGCATAAAGGGTGCAGCAATGACTTATGTAGTGGCTGTTCACAAAACCAGACCACAGACATAAACATATAAATTTAAGTATAGTTCAATCTATTACATAAATATTATATATACTATTCAAACTTAACCTAGGGTGAAGTAATTTTACAAAACAAAAAAAAACATACATAGTGTGATAGGTTACTTAATTATATATGAGATGATACAAAACTTATGACGCTACTTTCTTAACTATTTATATATCGATATTTATTTCCTAATTATAATTTTCTAAAATTTATCGTCGAATAAATATTTTATCTCGTAATAACATTTTTGGGTTAGAAACTTACGAAGTTGGTTCTGGAAAAATGTTATTATTTCTTTCTTTCTTTATTGCGTCCGGAATTTTGTTGTATAGGTTTATTTTCATGTACAAAGGGCCTTTTTTTGAATATTTCTATTCGCGGGACTGTATTAAAATAGGATGCGGTATATTTTGTGTTTTAAATGCTAACATAGAATAAAACCATGAGAATGTAATATGGAGCTTGGAGCTTCCCGGTGTGGTACTGGATGTAGATGCGACCTGGGCTATAGGGACAACGTCATGTATGCGGTCGGCTAGGTCTGCCAGCACATCGAGTGATGACGTCATCTGCTGCGAAGCAATGATGGTCTGCGTGCTGTTCGGTAGGCGGCTGGTCCAAATCATGCGTAAAAAGTCTTCTGGAACTCCAGGGCCTGCTAGGTGTCGTAGATGACGTAAGAATTGAGAAGGCTTACGATCATCTAGCTCCTCGTGTGTTAAAAGTTGCTGTACCTTTTTTTCTCTTGATGCGGACAAACGTTTAATTAGCTCCAGCTTGAGTTTTTCGTACTTCTCGGTCACAGGCGGGTTGACGATGATGTCTTCGACTTCAGCTGCGTATTGCGGGTCAAGTTGTCCAATCACATAGTAGAACTTGGTGCTATCTGCAGTGATGTTGGAAATCGCGAATTGGCCTTCGATCTGGGCGAACCAAATCACCGGCTTCTCGGGCCAAAACGGTGGAATTCGCACGCCAACTCGGAATACATTGTCATCATCTTTATTCTTCGTGTCAGCCGCAGTGCTATCAGTACGATCTAGCGGCATTCTGACCTTTGTCGGTGGTGTACGGTCCATTCAGTGGTCACCAATTATAGTGGATTTGTACTATTTATATAGAAGGAGAGGGTTAAGCTACCGACAATGGAAGAAAATAGCTGAGTCCGAAAGAAATTATAAATTTAATGCAAAGAAAAATCTTAGACAAATCTTAGAAAAAGCGAATGACAATTCCATTTGAAAATCGGTGTTCTTTTATTTTTTTCTTTTCGCGCCCCAGCGCCACACGTCGTGGAAAATTGGAATGAAATTCACGAAGGTTGGCGCAAGGAGTACGAGTACGCCACACTCCTACTCCATGCACTGGAATGAATCACCAAAGAGTTGATGACCGGTTGTAAGGCCTATAACATGCTTGATCTACACGTTCATTCATCTAAGAAGGTTAAGGAACCTTCTTTAAATTTAAACTGATTAACCGAATGACAGTTGACAGTTTTAAAATTTTAATGGCTATGTCAATAACATTCTCTTTACTTTGGATCTCCTTGCTTGAGGCTATGTGACGATCCTCATATTACGTTTCGGGTAACGAAGAAATAAATCATTGATTTTTATTTTCATTTATGTAAAAATAAAGAATTAAAATAAATGAAATAAGATAGCCTATGTTTTAATCTGGTAATTTCTAAGCATATTCGTGAAAACCGCATTTAAATCCGTCCAGTGGTTTAGGAGATGTGCGCGGACAAACAAACAAACAAACAAACAAACAGACAAAAATTCTAAAAACTGTCCTATCGTGTTCAGCTGCTTATTTTAAGACGACCTGTGTGTTTTTTTTTTTGTTATCTCGTAATTACAGTTTTTTTTATCTCTACGTTTTTATTATATGTATAGATTATTAATTTAAAATACTGACTTCAAAAAATACTCCCAGTTATTTTGAATTAAAAGCCAAATTTTGAGATTTTGATTATATTTCTATGGGAGCAATCTGAAAGTTTTTATTGAAAAATATCTCTTTTACACCAAGCTTTTATAAAATTAGTGATCGGAACGGTGTACTGATCAAATTGAGCCCAGCAACTGCCACTAGACATCGGGGGTATGTTTCTAATTTATTATTACTTTAAGGTGTAAGCGCGCGCGATATTTCCATTCGTGTATCCTTTTCGGACCTCAAGATACAGGCCTAGTTTGAGGCCCTCAGGCAATTGTTTTATTGTAACTGTATTTTATGTGAAATAAATAATTTTGGAATTTGTAACCTATCCATCTTTATGTAAATATTAATATAGGTTTCGCCTACTCCCGAAAAGGTGAAGCTTAATTCGCCTCAATAAAATGTGTACTCTGTACAGTGACACTGCACAAGAAACAAACACATACAATGACGTCACTGACCACCATGTCCCCAGTGGGCGAATAAAAGAAAAATAATAAATATATATTTATTTATTTAGGAATAGGCTTGCGTTTGACCTCCAACTCGCCTGATGTTAAGCGATGATGAGTGATGATTGGTTTCTTCTAAGCAAGCGTGCTCCATCGTATGAGGTCTACGATGGAGCACACTTGCTTAGAAGAAACCGATACATTCAAATTTTGTAAGAAAGAAACATAATACTATAATTTTTAGGTGGTCTGGTAAGTTGAAATCTAAGATGAATCTAGATGAAACCTGAGATCAGACAAACAAGGGAAATATGGTAAGGTGGTGTGGTGGATGCGAACGCATCTGGCTAAATCAAGCTGTCTCCGGCAAACGACCTTGGTTGCCCTTTTTTAACCGACTTCCAAGAAGGAGGAGGTTATCAATTCGACTGTATATAGGTATATATATTTATGTTGTTTACCTCAGAACTTTCGACTGGGTGAACCGATTTTGATGACTCTTTTTTTATTTGAAAGCTGGTGCTTCCTGTGTGGTTCCATTTCAATTTGGTCCAGTTCTGACATTTTTTATAAAGTCTGTTCATTTATATTATCGATAATTATTATTTGGAAGGATATAATTTCAGATTGGTCCCATGGAAATTTCATTAAAACCGGTTCAGTAGTTTGGTTTTTAAATCATAATAACTGGATAAATATGTCATCCAATTAAACGAAATTGCGTATTTATTAATTTTGAAGTCGGTTTTAAAACTTATAATTATTTCTGTTTCGGTAAAAAAAGTCCCCCGGTATACATAAGCATTGTATACTCTACACGTGCTTATAGATCGTGTGAAGATTTATGCCGATAATGCTTATCATATGTTATTATCCTAATACGTGGTCATTAGCTTTGCTCAAAACGATCCGCGTTTTTGCGCCCATTAAATCTTTAGTAGAATGGTTTTTACGGTACAAAGAGATTGGTAGGTAATGAGCACTAACGAGTAAAATAGATTGAGAAAGAGAGAGAGAGAGAGGAGAGAGAGAGACGAGAGAGAGATTATTTTATTGTGTATACAAATATATAAATTACTTAAATAAACAATTTCTAATGTCAGATATTTCATGTTTTCAACACGCTTTTATTAGGTTGGTATGTATGTAATTAAATCTTTTGATCTTGATTTTCAACTATTTCAAAACGTCGCATTAAATTGAAATTTTGCACACTTATCAAGGACCGTAACAATACAATAATTTAAATTGTTTTTCCCATTAAAGCGTGTTTTATTTCTTTATTAATTGTTTTGTTATTAATTGTTAAATATGCTCACCATATTGTATGAATGTTCTATGCAATATGCATCAGCCAGCTAATTCATTAAATATTGAATTCACAGACTAGGTAAAACTACTGTTACAGTCTTTGGTTGTATTAGATGTTATGGCTGAATATCATTCAGGGGCTTTACGCCTGACTAACCTAACCGCGGGCCCGAATACGCGCAGTTTGCAAAATCACGCGACCGGAAACCGTATCTCGGCGCGTTAAGGTTCGCGTTCGCGTGAATTTGCAAACTGCGCGTATTCGGGCTCGGAGTTAGAGTTGGGAGTAAAGCCTCAGGCCGCTAGTTGAACGGCGCTGTTTAGTAAAAAGGCTAGGTTGTTCATTGAACGGGTAATTACGCTAGTTGGCTGCTACATTACAATTATGTATGACTTAAACTGAGAGTGGGTAAATAAATGGACAATTAGTTTAAAAACAATATACTCGTACATGTATTTGTTGTTTTATTTTACCACAGTCTACAGTCTATAATATAATCATGCAAAGTTCGTTTATAAATAGGTATTACCTTTTTACAGTAAACCAAAGACTAAAATACGTTTGTTGTATGAGAACGCCCTATAAGTATTCTTTTTTTGTTGATCTGCCGTAGCATTAGTTACATATTCTGGTTCAAAAATATAGGACAGACAGACAGACTGCGTAGGCTTAGTAATACGGTCCCGTTGACAACTTGGGTACGGAAACATATAAACACTGTTTAACTGGTTCTAGGCATCGTTTACATAAAATGAGAAATTATGCAGTTTTGTTAAAATAATTGAAATAAAATAAAAAGCTTTGTAATTCAAAAAACTAAAACGTATTCATGAGGCGTGGTGCTGACACAAAATAATCATCAAAATAAATTCACAATAGGCGGAGTGATCGCATAACAAACACAAAAAACAAACAGTAGAATTGAGAACCTCCTCTTTTTTTGAAGTCGGTTAAAAATAACTGGTTCAACGACTTTTTTCGAACAGTCTATTCGCTAGTGACTTAGTTGAGTGACCTCAGTAATTAGCAAACACAATAGCCATGCACACAAACGTCAGAAACATTACGGTATTCTTAACGTGCGTTTTACCTACAGAAAAACCCCATGAACTATGTACCTAAGCACTTCTTGAAGAATTTGTTTACATACCTACTTACATAATCCGTTTCTCACGATATATCCCTACAGATTTTGCCGCTGGCTTAACGCTTGCTTGTAATATTTATACTATTATATTAATTTATATTATTCATACTCTATACTATTTTGGGTTCCAATAAAATATTCAAACAATACAAATTTGTTCTGACCGTCTGTATGTCTGTCTGTCTGTCCGAATTTTTTAGAACCTTCTTACTCATTTTTTATCATAGTTTGCCGCTAGACATGATTGGTCAATTTCATTATCATATCGTTATGTTCGTCAACGTATTGCTCTATAATTACATCAAGTTTAAATTCCATTAATGAACAATAATTGACTTAAAATTAAGAAAATTGAGCGATGGTAGCATAGCCTATGGCTGAGTGGTAGCATGTGCGCTTTACAATCTGAAGGCATTCAGTTTGATCCTCGCCCCTGCACCAATGTTATAATATGCAGTTTCGATGCCATCGCACAAAAACAGTGAAGTAAAATATCGTTAGGAAACTGGCACTGAGCCAGCATGGTGGATAATGTAATGGCCCATCTTCTCTCTCTCTCTCTCTCTGAAAGAAGACCTGTGTCCTGGCAGCGGGAACATGGTGGGCTGATAATGACGTTGAAACAATAATACATATTAATAATTGCACCATTAGGCACGCCACATGCACTAGGTAAGTACCTACCAGTAGATATTCCTTACTCCAGTCAATGAAAATGCTAATGTGGGTAATATTTTGTCATCACTGCTCAGACATCATTATTATCTCATTGTTTCATTAAAATAAAGTAATAAAACAACCAACAATACAATTTACCTAAGTTTTATTCCTTTTAAAAATTGTGTTCAAATCACAGATTGTAATACCGGTACAAAATGTTATATTTATATAAGTACATAAAAGTCCGTCATGTAAAAGCTTGTCTGCTGAGGTATACCCAAGTGTCACTGTTAAATTTAATGTGGACCGTCGATGAGTTAAGGAAGATCCGGATTGTCGCTTGGCGACTCGTATAGATCTAGTTTTTTAAATCGGTTTTTCTTGTTGATGCTAAAACTCGCTTTTAATAGTTCTTTGACAAAACTGTCAAAACTTCACACATCCATCACTACCGCTTTTGCCTGAGGATTTAACCAATGATTTTCTATTATAGGAAGATGCTGGGATACAAGATCGCGTGATGTACAACACTTTAATTGCACAAAAATAGCTGCTTTCCAGGGATGTTTATTGTTTTTGACAGCTAACGGATTTGCTTGGCAGGTATGCAAACTTGGCCAACGTGCCGCAAGTTGATCCCAGATTATTTTACTTTGTAACTCGTCCTTTCTATAGAGCATCCTTGGTTTCGCCGGAGGGTTGGAGGAGTGTAGAGCATCCTTGGTTTCGACATAAGGTTGGAGGAGTGACGAAATGACAGCTCTCTGATAGACGCCTCATTAAAAAACTAGTTTTACACCGTATATCATCATTGTATGGACCGGGTACTAAGCAGATATCTATGACAAATCTAAGTGTTGTCTCTAAAAGTCTAAATCAATGAAGGAATAAGGAAGGTCTAAAGCTGATTAGCGCGATCCAATTAAGGTTTTTAAACAAATATCGCGTACATTCCTTGTATTTTGTTTTAGATTCCAGCAAAAATGTAATTGGCATTTGTTTGAGTCACGCTAATAATTGGTGGCTTTCTGGTGGATTGTAAGTAATGTTTTAACGTCCCCAGTATCCACCGCCCCAACCACCACCGTAACCACCGCCGCCGTAGCCACCGCCGCCGTAACCACCGCCGCCGTAACCACCGCCGCCGTAGCCCCCCCAGCCTCCGCCTCCGCCCCAGCCTCCACCTCCGCCGCCATGTCCTGAACAAAATAATGATTAGCGTTTAGAGTATCACTCAAAGTTTTTCATACATGCAATAATAAATATATTTTAATCTATACACGGTTATATCTATTTATGTAAGCTGATAAGGGTCCATAATACTCATCATTATGAATAACTTTTACCCTGAAACTTATATCCTGAAACCGCGAATAAATAACAGCGGTTCCATAGAAAACAGTAATTGTTAGTCAAAAAAATTTATGAAACATTAGTTTTTTTTTTGCCGATTTCAGGGTTGGTCCATAGTAAAGAATATTTATGTCGTTTGAGCTCCGTATCTTTTGTAACATTGTTTGCTCTCACTTGTTCTGTTCACAAATAATAAGTTAGGTATGTGTTAATGAGACCTACTCTGTACTCTGTTTGACACTTACACACACACACACAAACACATCACATCATCAGCCAGTAAATGTCCGCTGCTTGACAAAGGCCTCCCTCTTAGAGGGGTGTTGCCATAATCCCCGCGCTTGGCAGGTGGCTTGGGGATTGCAGTAGCACCGCAGCAGTACGACACGTACGTAACTTACCTCTTTTTAAATGTTTATTAATGATTTAATATACTCGTACGTCTTAACTCCTGATCAAAAATTAAAAACCTGTGTTCAAATCACGAAATTTAAAAGTTACACTTACGTCCCCAGCCACCGCCGTTATGGTGCCAGCGTCTGTTATGTGACTCCGCAGGCT
The DNA here is from genome assembly GCA_949125355.1 of Agriopis leucophaearia. NCBI lineage: Eukaryota > Metazoa > Arthropoda > Insecta > Lepidoptera > Geometridae > Agriopis > Agriopis leucophaearia. The sequence goes on along the minus strand of OX421278.1, from coordinate 7,320,352 downwards.
CGAGGCTCTCTTGTTCCACTTCCTCGACCTGCAGCTCCGGAGCCGGGATTGCAGCTGGAAGCGCCGAGGCGTACGCGACGCACGCGCACATTAGAAGACCCACGAACAGTGTCTAGAATGGCGAAACATGATGATAAAATTTTCTATACAGCGGTACAAGTATACGAATAAATTAACGTAACGTACCTAATTTTATTATCGAATTTCATAGTAATTTTGAAATTCTTGATTGACATTGTGTTTTTTTCATTGGTCACTTTAAATGGTCACTCTTCACCCTCAGTGAGGCTTTAGCAAAGAGCGAGGGTAACGAGGGTTATATTTGTAATTCACTTATACAGAGGTTTGTCCATGAGGCATATCGCGCATTAGATCTAATTTATATAAAAAAAAAAAAATATCATATAGGAAAAATAGGTACAAATGTTTTATTTATTTAACACGGGAATTACTCACGTATAATTAAACCGGGTATTCCGACTCTAGTTACAAACAAATAGGATAATGTAACTTTGAAACTTTTCTATAATATTTAGGTCTAAAAATTCTCTAGTTGTTCGTAAAATTCACAGATTCTAATCCAGTATTTCTGGTTCTGGGATTCTGGTCCAGTGCTTCAGATTCGATGTAACCTTACGATTAGCGACGCCAGTACGCAAACAAAACACTATTTAAATTTAATGCCATGTAAACTTTTCTCATTGTAACGAAATAACAATGAGCTGGTTTTTGCTAAGTAGGTATCTAATTAATTAACTTAACGCAACTTGGAGGACACCCAAAACTACATGTCACAAAAATTAGTCAAAATATATTTTGGATTTTCATTTATATAACTTGAATATTTTGTTTAGTTTCTAGTCTAGTTCTAAATAACTAAATTCACATATTTGGTATTTTACTCACCGTGTTCATAGTGATAGTTTCTGTTGGTCAGTGATGCTGGTGGACGATGTTGAGGGTATTTATACGTGTGCGAACTCCATGTGTTGTGACTAAGCGCAGGTAAATAACCGCTGGTAAGTCCAAGTTCAACAGGGGCGGACGTAAGAGCTTATTGTGGATGATCGTTCGGGATTTGGATTGTGATCGCGATCGCATGCCACTTCACTCAAGCGCGTGGTACGAATAAGTAGAAGTCACAATAACTTCTGTAATAAACCCCCTGATCTATGGGTAAAGTAGTCCAACGGAATACAGATCGTATCATTTAACACCCAAATAAATGTAAAGCTGTGGTTGTGATATGAATTCCAGCAGTTCAAAATAGTATGATGCTTGCAGCAAGCAGCTTGCGTTCAAAGATAGGCATGGTATTACCAAGAATCTAGTGAGAGTTTTTTATAACTTGTGTAAATTTGCCCAGTTGGATCAGTTGGTATTAAACCTGCCTACTGCGCTTGGGCGTGGGTTCGATTCTCACCTAGGACAAACATTCATGCGATGAACATTTGCGTTTGTTACATATCTGGGTGTTAATATCATGTATGTATTTAAAATATATATGTATGTATATCAGTCTCTGGCAGCCATAGTACACGCTTTGCTTTGTTCAGGGTCAGTTGCAGTGTGTGCAAAAAAGTTCCGAAAGTTCCGAATATTCAAATAAACTACTAAAATAACAAAATATAATTGTTATTAGAAAATCTATTTATTTAAAAATTGATGTTTGTATGTATGTATTTGCCCTATGGACTCCAAAATGGCTGGACCGATTTTGACGGAACTTTTACTAGCAGATAGCTGATGTTATAAGGAGTAAGTAGAGTAGAGTACTTTCATCGAGTCTACGTGGGTGAAACCGCGGCTGCAGCTGGTAACTTAATATTAAACATAGTGAAACCTGAGGTACAATTCTATACTCCGTCTATAATTCTGAAGATTTCATTATCCTAAGGTATATATCTGCAACATAAAACTATCATCATAAAACAAGGTTTTTTCTAAAAAAAACCGATAACGGAATTTTTGGGGGATTATATTTCACAAATGGTAAACATCACCATAATTTAAAAAAAACTACCCAATGATACTGCTATGATATGAGTTGGTTGCTGTCGGCGGGGTACACTTGGGTCGTTTGTAGACAGCATAAAATTTTGATGTGGAAATAGAATATCCCGGATTAGCACATGGATAATACTTTTATCCCGGAATCGATTCATGTACGATACAATACTGGATCAATTTTCAGAAATGAAACGCGCCGAAAGAATTCTTGCTCTACCCTAATCAAAGTCTTGCAAAGGACCGCGTGCTGCAAATTTCTTTTTTTACCCTTTTTTACATGTCGCCATGGTGCATTTACAATAAAGTCACATAGTCATCCGTGACCAGGAATCTATCAAATCAAATCATTTATTGCAGTTTTTAGGTTCATTACCTAGGTCCTAGGTTTCTAGTCCGCTGTTAAAAGCCTAGATAATTACTGTACTTTATAATGTTATCCTTCTTTTTTAGTAGTTTCTAAAAAAACACACATTTCAAAATACATCACCTTTTTGTCTTAGCGTCCTTGGGTTAAAATCAGATAACCACATATAAATACTTACTGTTTTCAAAGTTCAAAGTTATGTAGGTCATGTTCAGTCAGTTGACTTTTTATTTTATTTCTAACATGAATGTCTATAATTGCTTTACTGAATTAAAACGAATTAAATAGGTATTTGTCATTGTAGCTGCAGGTAGATTTTATTTTATCGTTTGAGGTATTTTTTATTGATTTTATTTGGAAATATTTCTACGTTTGACCACCAACTCGCCTGACCAGATTAAGCTGGTAATATTACAAATAATATAAGTCCTTCATACGAATAAACAAGAAAAAAAGGAGCCTAATCTGGCGTTTAGGTTTGACATTGTAATAATACCTAACATTAATTTTCTAACATTTATTTATTTACTTTTAAGGTGGGACTGGAACTGGAACTTGAGTCATTTTAAACATCAGATGAGCTGTAGTCTTAACGCCTAGCCTGTCAATAAGAACACTTAAAATGTATATTTTCCGTGTTTTTGTATAAAATAATACAGTAGACGTTATATTTGCCGACGAGAATATGCTTATCAAGCTCAATCAAAATCGGACGAATAGTTTCTGCAAAAAACTCATAAGTGTTTATGAAAAGTATGAAAATTACCCAAATCTATACTAATATTATAAAGAGGAAAGATTTGCATATATATATTTTTGGATGTTTGTAACGAAATAACTCAAAAACTACTGAACTGTATCACTGTTGGAAATCTACAATATCCCGGGGTGACATAAGCTATATTATATTTTGTAGCGAGGCCGAAGGCCGAGCTTACACCCGTGCGAAGCCGGGGTGGGCGGCTAGTATAATATAATAATATTGAAATTACCCGATGTCAGGGCGCCGTTAAGTCGTTAAGAATAACTAATATAAAGAGGAAACATTTATATTTTAGGAATTTTGTATTTTTGGATGTTTGTAACGAAATAATTCTAAAACTACTAAACCGATTTTAAAAATTCTTTCATTGTTAGGAAGCTACACTATCCCGGGTGACATAAGCTATATTATATTTTGTAGCAAGGTCGATGGACGAGCTTACACACTTATATACGAGTATAAAGAGGAAAGATTTGTATTTTTGGATGTTTGTAATATAGAATAAACTAGCCGCCCGCCCCGCACGGGTGTAGTTTTTTTAAACATTCTAGTGTAATAAATATAGCTTATGTTACTCAGGGATAATGTAGTGAAATATTTTTTTTTATCGGTCCCGTAGTTTGCGAGTTTATTTGTTACAAACATCCAAAAATACAAATCTTTATCTTATAGATATATAGTGTAGAAGAATCTAGTATAATGGATCCTTGGTAATACTAATCTGCTTTAGATATGAACACATATAAGTTTTTATTTATTTACTATAGAATTGGTGCCTCATGCCGCCATTGTTAACTAAATATACAGATTCTGATCTGAATATTAATGTTCAGTCAGGCATTAAAACACAAAGATTCTCTAATAGACAATTTAATTGGCATAATTCGGACTGTGCATGATCTATCACAGGATGTTTGCACTGAATTAGGATCCGTTAACGTCATTTAACAATTTCTGTTAAAGAGCAACTATGTATGGATGGATTACTGCTCTAGTGGCTCAGTTGGTAGTGAATTCTCCACTTGGGGGCGTGGGTTCGATTCCCACCTAGAACAAACATTAATGCGTTGAACATTTGTGTTTGTTGTATGTCTGGGTGTTAATATCTATTTAAGTATGTATTTAAAAATATATTATGTACGTATATCAGTCTCTGGCAGCCATATTACAAGCTTTGCTTAGTTTGGGGTCAGAAGACCGTGAGTGCAAAAATATCCCAGATATTTATTTATTACATCTACAATGCTAATCAGTAAAATTACTCTAAATTGCGTTAAATGAAGTTTAAGGCCCTCATTTCTCTGGAAATTCTGGTAAAATTAATATCTAAAAAACTGGTTTTTACGTAGTTCAGCTGCTTATTATAAAACGTCCTGTGTAAATTCTTTAAATACCTCCCATGTAAAAAAACTATCATTTTATTATATCTATAGATAGATGGATACAAACCAACGCAGTTGTTAAAGTCTTTCTTATTTATTTAATTACATAAAATCATAATTTATTTATTTCTTTATATATTTAGATACACAAAACAGATTACAATCAAAAATCCTTGTTAAATAAATAGTAACTAAAATCTGAACTGGATTGTAACCCAAAACATGTGTATACACAACATTACAATAAAGGAATTTGGAATAGACGAACGTGATGAAAGTACCCATCCGCAAAGCAATGAGCTTGCTGATGGGCACTTCCAAGACGGCATTTTTTTTTTTCAAAAACTATTTTTTATAAACTAACAGTGAGATGGACTATTCAGACGCAGCACAGCTGCTGTGTCCGACCAGTCTGGTTGAAGACTAAGATGGATGGATAATTGCAGGGATTCTCTGGTCATCATAATATCTAACTAGCAGATGACATGTTCATTTGAGTATGAACCAGCACTTTTCTTGAACCCATGATTGCATCGACTTATGTTTTCACCTTCCCACTGTTATGAAGGACTGATTCATTATTTCTTGGATCTATCAAGTTTTTTGTAACAGTTTGGATTATATCTAAAAACCGGCCAAGTGCGAGTTGGACTCGCGCACGAAGGGTTCCGTACCATTATCTCAAAAAAATGAAAAGAGTCACTTTTGTTGTATGGGAAAATGAATATTAATTTTATTTTAAATAAATTAAATATTAATTTTATTTTAATTATTTATTTTTAAAATAAAATAATATAACTCAATATTCTGTGAATATTTTTTATTTTTATTTTTTCACCCGCAGTTTTCAGTCAGCTCGTGACCACGGCCATTGTAACATGGTCGAAACGTCGAGCGAAAGGTATCTATTTTTACCTATATTTAATAGTGCGCGATAAGTCCCGATAAATATGAAAACAAAATATTTCAAGAGTCTACCCGTTGCCGTTATCAATATCGAGGAAAAAACGAGCAGAAAAATCACGTTTGTTGTATGGGAGACCCCTTGAATATTTTTTTCAGTGACTGCCCCAGTGGCTCAGTTGGTAGTGAACCTACCTTCTGCGCTTGGGGGCATGGGTTCGATTCCCACCTAGAGCAAACATTTATGTGACGAACATTTGTGTTTGTTCTATGTCAGGGTGTTAATATCTATTTAAGTATGTAAATATATATGTACGTATATCAGTATCTGGCAGCCATATTACAACCTTTGCTTAGCTTTGGTTAGATGACCGTGTGTGCAAAAATGTCCCTGATTTATTCATTTATTTATATATTCTGTTTTTTTAGTATTTGGTGTTATAGCGGCAACAGAAATACATCTTCTGTGAAAATTTCAACTGTCTAACTATCACGGTTCATGAGATACAGCCTGGTGACAGACGTACATACAGACAGACGGACGGACAGCGGAGTCTTAGTAATAGGGTCCCGTTTTACCCTTTGGGTACGGAACCCTAAAAATGAATGTACAATACATACAATATCTCTTTATTACACACCGAAAAATACAAAAGAAACTTAAACTAACATCAAAAATAAATACGGCAGTATAATGGGCGGCCTTATCGATAGAGCGATTTCTTCCAGGCAACCTTTGGATGGACAGGACTAAAGATTGTATATTATTTTATTTATTATTAATGTAGGTACATTTATTACTATAGTCCGTTTCAAATAGCATGGCACTTGACAGATGGTTTGAGATTACGATATAATGGAACCTGATTCGTAAATATTGAATGTGACGTCCCAGAGCTAAATTAAAGATTTACATTTTGGGGCGAAACCATTTAACTAAGCGCAACTATGAAAACTAGTAGTGAAAACTAGTCTGTTAGAGGTGGTTGTCAAGTGCCTTGCTATTTGAAACGGACTATAGAGTAGAGTAGTTTTTACGCGAAATTACGATCATAGTGTAAAATAACAGCCAACGTTTTGTTCAGCATTATGCAACAGCAAGCGCACTGACTGCAAAACAGGTATACATTACAAAAATATAAAAAACCCGACAGAAGAGCTGATGGTTTTCAAATAGCTGTTTTTTTTTTCGAATCATAGCTAAGAACACTCTCGCGGGTGATCAATAGATATCTACGGAAATAATAATTTCAATGGAGTCGCCTTGTTCAACTAGGTCAGTGTTTTTCAAACGTTTTCATGTCGCGACCCCCTTAGTATAAAAAAAATACCCTTCACTTTTTTAAATATATATTTTACTAGCTGTATCCGCAACTTCGTGCGCGATTTCTTCAGAAAAAACTAGCCTATGTCCGTCCTCATGATACATACTATTACCTCGCAAAATTTTATCGAGATCGGTTAAGCCGTTTGGCCGTGATTATGTAGCAAACAGACAGAGTTACTTTCGCATTTATAATATTAGTGTGATTATATTAAAAATATCAAAAATGTACAACAATTTTATATATTTTTGTAATTACGTATCGGCTAATTACATAATTGAGCACCTATAACAGACACCTATAACTTTTTTCCTGAGGCTTCGCGACCTTCCGCGACCCCCTTATGGAGAACGTTGAAAAACACTGACCTAGGTGTTAAATTCATAGACACTAAAGAGTCACCCATGATCACACTGCTGATAATCACCCAAGTGATCAAAGAGGAATAGACCCGATCATATCACCTATCAAACAAAAAAATATATGATCGGTCCTGTCGTTCTTGAGATAACTGGCAACATATTTTTTGTACATACAAACAATCTCTTACCCTAAACGTATACACCTTCTCCGTTTCGAGGTGCGTAAAAAAGATTACCTACGTACTTAGACATTAGATAATAATAATAGTTATTGTTAACCAAAATGTTTCAAGGAATATTTCTTTAAATTGACTACTACAAGTCTAAAGTATACGGATTTTTTACGCTTTATAATCTGGCGGCACCCAGTTCGATCCTTGCTGCACTAATGACTTTATTTAGTATTTTTTCCCTCTAAGATAGCAGGTAAAACCACGGGGCCCTGCTAGCTATGTTATAATTACATTTAGAACTTTTTTGCGTTTACTTGGTTTTTGTTTAAACAATATTAAAATACAAAAATACTTATGTATATGTTTTATTATCCGTGTATTTATTCACTTATATTAACTGTTCGTATAGTTATGCAAAATGGATTATTCCGGTCTGTCCCCCTGCTTTGTCCCCTTGGAGGAACGAACAGGAAAATAAATAAGTCTGTTACCGGCAAAGGGACAGATTGAACTAATTATTTCCGGTCTATCCCCCTGCTGTTTTCTTAAGGGGACAAATAAGAGTAAATACAGTACAATGAAAACTATAAAGCGAATAATGACGTGATATAGCTAAGTTTCCTATAGAGTATATAAGTAGTAAGAACTGGTGATATTATTTCATATTATTGTGTAATATTCTAATGAGCTTGGCAAAGCAAATGATGGTCATCAAGGTTTGTTTTTGCGTCTATTCCGGGTTGTTTGTATTCGTAGAATTGTTTTTTTTTCAACGGCCTAGGCATGTGTTGGACCAATCTCACCTGACAGAGATGTGGTCCAAGATGTAGTACACTTGCCTAGGAAATACCTATTGTTTTTTTTCTTGAACAACCTCGGACTGTACCTCGGAAAGACAGAAGAAGGAAAGAAGTTCTACGTCTCTGGTGTTTAGTGCGCGAAGTATGAATTTTCTCTACGTATCGAATCACACACAAATTTTGAATTTAGATTTTGAAATTTCTATGGAATTCAACGCGGATTTCACGTATCGTATCGAATACTCACATTTCGATTCAGAAAAGTGGATTCGAAACGCTTACTGCATCTAAATGGAAATTCCACCACAAGAGAGTGAGATATTTATCCAAGTACAATATTGGACCTAATTACAGCAAACTATTTTGTCTTTCTTTTACATTGGTACTTTACCACATTTGTTTATTTTTTTATTGAGATTGGCTTGTGTTTGTCTACATAATGCATGTCGTTAAGCAAAGGCGAGGACTAGGGTAGAGCACGTTTACTTAGAAGAACTTGTTTAATCTAGATGTGAGGCATACTGTTCTTTTCGGAGAATACAGACACCTACAGACAGTTCTACGCGCACGCTGTGCGTAATTGTCTAGGCTGCGATTAAAGAAAGAGGTAGATGGAATCGAGTTATGCAATTCTAAGGCACACTCTCTGAAATATATCAGATAGAAAACCGAAAAAAAAAAAAAACTTACGTCGATGCTCAAGCCTTTACAGCCAAGATTTGACCAGTGTTGTTGCCTAGTTGCTTATTGCGAATAGATCTATGCTCTACCTTCATAATTGTTTTCCTTTACTGGAATATGGTTAAAGTTGCTGCTATTGCGTCACTGAGTCTCTTCCACCCTAAAATGCACCTATTATCTTCATATTTTTCTTTTGGCTACGCAAATTGTTCTAAAATCTTTCAGAGCGCCTGGTTAATGCGTCGGGTGACCAGAATGCTGGCGTGTTTCTTGCTCAACGCATAAGCATTGCTTTTCAGCGTAATACCGCCAGAAGGATGGATACGATGCCAATTGGTAGTAGGCTTAAGCATTCGGGTTGTCTTTAGACCTTTATTGGACTATGGGCTGGGCATTCCAACTGTTTTAGTTGCTAAAATTGTATTATGTTTAGTTAATAATAGAGCTTTTAAAATGTAAAATAAAAAACACATAAGTAAACATAGGTTTACGTAAGTTATTTATAAGTTAGTAACTCAATCTGGCTTTTGCCTATGAAGGATTTGAATACTAAATGTTGATACGGCTATTCCTGGACTAGGCTGTATCGCAGGCTTTGATCATGCAAGTATATAGCTTGATAGCTTGGATTTGCCTTAAACTTGAGCTTGAGAGAAAGTGAAAGGGGTGATGTAAACACGTATTGCACACCCTGAATTACTAGGTAGTGCAACAGACGCATACTTCAATTCTAAGCGGCACACATCAACAGTAAACGAGATGATCAAATGGATGACCAAGGGGGGTTTAAGTGATGACGGGGAAACTGGGTATATACTAGGTATAACGCTTCGAGATCACAGGAAACTGATACGGTTTTCTCAAAATTTTGTTGAATATCAAACAAAAATCAGTTAAATTTCTCCCATGAAGTTATACAGATCAAACCAAACTATTAAAACATCAGATCAAGTGGGTTACCATCTCAAAAAAAAAAACTAAAATAACTTTATATTGAATTGTCTCGCTGTCTCGGCTAATGAGAGAGCAAGACAAATGTCAATGTAAGGTTATTGAATGTTTTTGAGATTATGGACAAATATGCGATTACAGCGCTGCGTCTATGTGACCAGTTATTTTAGACAAACTTGACCTAATCATAATTATTATCATGATGATCCGTCTATCTTTGTCAACTGTCGCTGGAATTCTGTTTTTCACTTCCAGTCACTGCCAACTGCTTTAAGTAGGTATATCGTAGGTATCTATCGAGTTTTCTACGTTTGCCGATTCTTCCTAGTAGTGTGCCTACCTAATCAAAATAGCAACTAATGGAGACTCTCAAGTAGGGTATTGTTTTTCAGGCGTATGTATGTATGAATGTTTGTTTGTATTTTTAATGTTTCTAAATAATCTTCTACAACTTATACGGCACGACCTATTTTGATGTTGAGGTGTCGTTAGAATCAGCTACATGCCAAAATGTCGTGTCATAGGCAAAATTTTGCAGAGATTTTTGCAGGAAGGTTATTTTGTTTTTGTTTTATTTAATTTTTGATTTCACTTTTATTGTGCGAACTGCTAGTCTGTGGAATGCGCTGCCGGAATGGGCGTTCGATAGGTACAATCTGGGTGTCTTCAAGTCTCGAGTGAAGCGGTTTCTTCTGGGCAAGCGTGCTCCATCGTAGACCGCATGGCGCTTCACATCAGGCGAGTTGGCAATCAACGCAAGCCTATTTCTGAATTAAAAAAAAACGACTTGTTCTTTTTCTTCAATATTAATGGGTGTGTCATCTACACGTCACTAGTTAAAAAACAAAGATCTTGTTTTACTACTTCCTTAATAAACAAGTGTGAGTCAATATTGACGTTTCGTATATTTGTTTGAAAACCAGCTTTATTTACAATATTGAAAATTTTTTTTAACGAGTTTTAGGGCATTGGAATTTAAATTAGATTAAGACAAGAATTATCGAGACAGGTTTCATGGGTGAACCATCGAGCTTTATTACTACGTATAGAGAAGCTACCATAAACAAAGATCATGCTCAATTTTGTTAAGAATATAACCTAAAGTTTGCTTCACCGCCGAAACAATAATTAGTCGTCTAACCAGCCAATATAAACATTCAGCGCTAGAACGCTTATAAGGTATAGTTTTCTCGCGACGAAAAAGTCGTAAGCGCCGCGATTTTTCAAAGCGCTTACGCGTTTCGTTCAACGTTCTGCATCAACCTGTCGTTGCTATAGACTAAACTGCTGACTGACTACAGAAGTGACGTAGTTTTATATTACCTAACAAGCTTCAATTGAATTCGCACTTTGTTTCATAATTTATTATTAGTTGAATTAATTGAACAATAGAAAGTATTATATTATAATATGAATATTTCAGTTAAATTAATTCATTCGTTTAAGTATTTAATATATACCATTGTTTGCTTAATCACACTAATATTATATTTGCGAAAAAGTTTGTGCGTGTGTAAGGTATGTAAGTGTGTTTGTTCCCAGACAACTCGGTAACGGCTGAACAGATTTTGATGAAATTTAGTATGGGGGTAGCTTATACCCTGGATTACCACATAGGCTTTTCAGGGAAAATATACTATTCCTATGGTATAGCAGGGGAAACCTCAGGACACTACTGGTTTTTTATATAGATTACGTCTTGAATTGTAGGTAGCACAATTATACTAGTAATAACCTTTCCAGGTAAGCTAATTATTCAATACAAAATATTTCTTCTTGATTAATGGTATGTCCCTATATTAACTGGTTCAGAGCCATGGAGAGTCTCATTCCTTAAAAAAATGCCTTGTGATTTGATCTAAGATAAAATAAAAGCCGTAAGTATTTTTTGTAATAATATGTTTATTTAGTTACCTTTGAACAGTATAAGTTTAGTTAACTTTTGCCGCTTAGATAAAACATTATTAGTCTGATCAGTTTTAGCTTCATGTTTCAAGCGAATTGTTGTGTACTTGTTTATGATGGCTCGTATCAAATGTGTTCTGTGATTTAAGGTGCTTGGTTGATTAAAAGAATGTTGAAGTAAAGATGTAAATACTTCCTTCTGAACAAAATATTCCAAAGTATTAACTGTAATATAACTAAAATAATATTTAGTAGAGAGATTGGTTCCAACCACTTTGTTTTATAAGTTTTCGTATTACAGTTTCCGTGGCGACACATATTTTATATACGTCTTCTGTAGAGTACGACAAGCCACCCATATCTTTGATAGTTATAAGTTTATGATGTGGCAGCCTTTCTGTTGTACTTAAGCTATCCACACATACTTCGCATTTTAATGACCTTGTCAGAATCCGGGAAATGTAACCAGATATGTATCCGACGATTAACTGGGAACCAGTTAATGGTCCATTGTTCCAGTACTACTGTGACACACTCTTGGCTAAAAAAAACATAACATAATTAATATTAATGACGACTGATATAATATTTTGTTACTTGTCTTGAGCAAAACTATTTTCATGACTGTTACTTACATCTTCACAAGGTACAGCAGACTTCTTCAGAAAACGCCTTCCCGATTTTGTGGTATATTTATCCTCTTCGCGAAAATGCAAGGAACATAATGTAAGTATTATTAGATGGTAACCACGTTTCTTTGTTTCGATTGTTCTGGACAAATGCAATCCATTTTTCTCTATCTTTACGGCCCAGACGTGGAAACCTTTAAAATTAAAATTATATTTTACAAAAGACAATAATTATTTTTCATCATATTTTTTATCTTTTTTTATTAAATCACTAGGCAGTACTTTTCTAAATATGTGTTAGATTATTATATTCCACTATAAAAAAAAAACTTCAACTAATTCTACCTACACTTGTTACAAACACAATGTCACATCTTAATTTTTAGTCTATGACAAATGACGCAACACGGCATCCACGCTACGTCCGAGAATATTTTGTTCGACTTAAATTGTAAAATTTGTAAATGATTATCTAATTACTCACCGATGGAAAGTTATTCCTTTGCACTTCGACGTATTCTTTTAATTATTCGTGCAATATCTTAACACACACGATACCATGTTTAATACTTTTGAACTTTTTTCGTTTTAAAACAAACATGACTTAATTGCTCAAGAGCTAGCAAGCAACTAAGTGATGTGCTGCCATATGACTGCAATTGGACGGAACATAGTAGGGATGTGCGCCGTCTCCTCTATACGTAGTAATATAGCTCGATGGGGTGAACTATATGCAGTAGGTATACACTCGTATGCTTAATTACAAATTATACCTACTCATGATTCACTAACTAGTTTATCTCCAAATCAACTCTGTACAGCCGTATGGTGTCAATAACAAATCGGCGCAAAATAATAATTAATTATTTTTAAAAAACGACTATATTAAACTAAATTTAGACTGTTTTGAAAGACTTTTAAAGGCACCTTCTGATTCTGACACAAATTCTTATTTTTATTTGAAAGATTCACTAAAAAGATCTTATGCCTCATGCTTATCAGCATTAATGGCGAGATGATACGACAAAAAAAATATATCATAGATATAAGAGTTTTGAAAAAATATCGAATAAAATTTATTTTCTTTCTTAATGTTTTTTTATTTATAAGTATAAAGGGCTACGCATATACCCTAGCTACTTAGCCGAGAGGATGTCATTGTCATCATTTTGAACAACTTTTACCATGGGACCAACAAAATCGATGGTTGATATTCCGAAAACCCGTATGAAGCGCTTTGATTCCACTTTTATTGTGCGAACTGCTAGTGGTTCATTCAAGAGTATCCTGATGTGATGGTGCAGGATGGGATAATTAAATTTATCGGTGACTGCTTTCAGAATGCTGCTGCCACTCGCACGTTTTGTATTTAAAATTGAGGCGACCTTTTTGCGCATGTAGTTGCAAAGCCATAATATCAGTGCGAGCTTCCTCACACATGGTGGAAGCACTGCAGAACCGTAGGAGCCGCATCAGCATCCTGGCTTTGATCCTGGCAGCATTATTGTATTGGACACGCAGAGCGTCCAGGGATTTTACTAAGCTACTGCCGTACAATGATGGCAGTAGCCTCAGGAACCAACCCTGAAATCGCGGGGAAAAAATCAGCTGCTCCATACATTTTGTCGAATGTCAATGACCGTTTTCTATCGGACAGCGGATTTTTTTTTCGCGATTTCAGGTTTGGCTGGAATCGTTCGCTTTTAGCGATAAGGCCACCAATTGTTACACTAGTTTTAATAGTTTTTTGTCCTCTATGAAATGGTGTTACCAATAAATAGTTATGCAAAAATGTTTTTTCACGTCCATTAAAGTTTTATTTTCGCTAAAAATACCTAGTTTTTGTGGGTCTTGTACATTGAGCGTTCTTTTTGGCATGTCGCAGTGTATCTTTGGTCGCCATCTGTACTTCTGGGTACCACTTTTGGTTATTGTTCTAAAGTGGGTAATTGCGATTCTACAAACGTATGAAAGAAGAGCCTGTCAGTGATCCTCGGAAACCCGCTATACGCGCTAGGACACAAACTGGTTTAAAAAAAAAACTTAATACTTAAACATAAACTTAATATACGTATTTATGTCTCAGAATTTAAATTAGTATAATAAAACATAGCCTGCGACCATGACTTTTATGTACTTATAACTTTTTAGAAAAATTATAAATTACTAGCGACCCGCCCCGGCTTCGCACGGGTGAAAGAAGGGTCCCAAGAAGTATGAGAAAACATTAAAAAAAAAGATGAATTAAATCGGTAAAAACGTTTTCAAGTTATAGCGTGACCAGGAGCAATAAGGGTTCATTTTTATACATATTCCCTAGGATCCCTAATTTAAAAATAATAATAACATAGCCTATGTCACCCGGGGATAAAGTAGCTTTCCAACAGTGAAAGAATTTTTCAAATCGGTTCAGTAGTTTCGGAGCCTATTAAATGCATTCAAACAATCAAATCTTTCCTTTTTATAATATTGGTATAGATTACCATGGTACTTTATCATAAATGTTATTTTTATGATACATAGTATATATGGGCTAAACGAAACGGTGAACTAAGTTGAAAAGGGGTCATCGTACACTGCAAAATTGCTGTTCCACAGAAAAATTACATTCACATTCAACGAAATTTATGGAACTGCTGTTATTTAGTTCGGGATTTCAGAGTTGAACTCATAGTAAAAAAAAATCATTATGACCTCCTTTAGGCTTGGAACATCGTTCCCAGTAGTCTTGTGTACAAATAGACTGATAGTGTAAAATAAATGGATCGAACTGAGAACAACACTCTTTTTTTGAAGTCGGTTAAAACGGTTACTTTTCGTTTCGTAATAAATAAAAATAAAACATAAAATTTAGGTGCATAAAAAGGATTATTGACATGTTGGTTGCATTTTGGAATAATTATTATAGTTTCGAATAAATAAATAAAACACGCTTATGTGACTTGTAACCCAAATTCGAGGGGTTTACCTACTTCAGTGGGGCTAGTACGAGAACTTACGAAAAAGTATTCGTTCCGTAAACAATAGCAAATGTATGAAAAATTCAGTTTCCCTTTACGTCCGATAGAGGCGCTATTAAATTTTTCATACATTTTGCTATCGTTTACGGAACGAATACTTTTTCGCAAGTGCTCGTACTAGGGCCACAGGAGGTTTTCGATTCGGTCCGTTTTTTATGTATGTTGCCGCTTTCTATCAAATTAGTAAAACTATTTATATGGTTCTTTATTTAGTATGTAGAGGAAGCTTTCAAGGTGGTTCCACAAAAGTTTCATTAACTTTGGCTCAGTAGTTTTTTAACCACCTTTATTAGAAATAATAATTTTGTGCTAGCACCTGTTGATTTGGCAATAGAATTATATTAGGTCTGTGGCAGATATAGACAATATCGTTTTTGGCTATAGCAATACCTTTGTTCGAGGGCTTACAAATTTTGAAGTTGGTTTTTTGTATTGATACTAATAATTTTATTCACGTAAGATTAGTTGGTAGCCGATATTCTACAGTAAATATTGAGAAAATGTTTTAATTCGTTTTAAATTCAGCTTTTAGCTCTTTTAAGCTATGAGAGCTAAAAAAATATTGGACAGAGTGTAAACATTGTACTTATCTCTGTTTGAAAATATTCTATAGCAATATGCCTTTTTTTTTCGAAGATAAATCGAAACATATGCTTATATTACATAGAAACATCGAAACAGATTATGCGTTCATCGTGTTCATAACACGCTTTTCTTCCATTCACTTTTATTTGGTCTGATAAACTCGTAGAACTAACAGGAATCTTTGGCATGCCACTAAGAGACGGCGTTTGGTTGGCAACCATTGATGGTTGTAATGGCCGTATAATAGGGCTCGATCCATTAAACCCTTTCAATAACAATACTGGTCTATTATAATTCTCAATATTCCATGGTCCTACTTGGTAACCACACTCCATTCTGTCACCACGAATTATACATCCATTGTCCAACTTTTCGATTGCCACGGAGTCTTTTATCTCTCCAATGTTTTTGTTGTAACCACACAGATTTCTATTGCCAATGTATCTGCATATTTGGATATCATAATCGTAGCCATCGATGTTTATTTTATGGTTTCCAAGGACTTCTTGCGGATTAACAGCTACGCTTCTTAATATTTTCATGAAGATTTTTTGTGGTGTTGGTATTTCTCGCTTAGAAGTCTCTTCGGTTTTTATCGTATCTTCATAAAGTGGTTCAACTGTAAAACTTTCATTTAAAATATTTTTATATTCTACATTTTTCTCGTTTTCGGTAGATATCTGGACGGCACCTGTACATTTCTTGCATTTTGTTACCTCTTGTACACGCAAAGTTTGTTTCAAAGTCTGATTGCTTTCGGTAATTTCTCTTGCCTCCATTTCTGGATCCAACCAGTCTGATGACGTATCAGTAACAGGAATGTCATTCTCTTGCGATAACATATTTTGACTTTGAGCTTCTGTGGTAGGTTTAGCAATTTCATTATCCGGTTCTGTGACTCTTATTTCTACATCAGATTTATTGCCTTTGATCGATTGTGTGGTATTTGATTGATCTCCAGACTCCACAGTATCTTCTTTGTGAGGTAACATATTCTGCATCGTTTTATTTTCTTCTGTAAAATCGGCTGTAGAATTCATGATATCATTGATAGAATTGATTTCGTTGTCAAGTTTAGTAGAGTTCAAATTTGAAGTATCGTAAAGAGTGTGGTTAAGATTAGGTGCACAATTAATGGCTATCAAAGTTTTAGTTAGAATTAAATAAATCTGCAATAAATTGTTTGTTATTATTAGGTACTTGTTATAGGTACAAAATACTACTGTATTAAAGAAGCTCAAAGTTTATTTGCTTACCTACCAACACTGACATCTTTTTATTTTTCTAGTAAATATTTTATTGTTTGGGGTTTTATCAACTCTACTGTACGATACTCACATATTTGATTGAAGTATTAAGTGTTAAGGTCCTTGATTGAAATACGTACAAGCAGCAACATAATTTTTAAATTACTTAATACTTTTTTATTATGATTCATCAAGTGTTACTGATACTGGTGTTATTGAATTGGTATTTGATGTTTACAATAATTACAGAGGTAAAAACATAACACCTAAAGTAAGACAAAAAACCTAACAGCGCCGGCAATATCATTTGACCAAAACGAAAAAATAAAACAGAAAAAAAACAAAAACAAACAAGTAAAATTTCTCATTTTTTTACCATCAACAAGATTATGTTTATTGGCTACTTTGGTCAGTATATTTAAGTAATATTACATAATTTGTGATATGTTTTTTTTTTCGATTGTGATATTCATCTATCTATGAAACTTTTTTTCTTAACCTATAAAACTATAGTTCTTACTTTTTTACTTCTTTCGCTAAGACTCTTTTATTCTTAAGAGAACCATCGTAAAATTGAGGGCGCGCGTGTGATAATTTATTGAATAAACAACCCTTCTTTTTGCGTCGGGGATTAAAAAGTATAATAGATGCTTGCTATTTGTATAAATTGTTATTAAGCAGAGTCTGTGCAAGAAGAGAAGCGTCCATCATAGGGTTGAGATCGCGCGTGTTCTAATTTACTGTTGTTAGTTCACCGTTTTGCCACGATGGTTCACTTTTTGCACAGACTATAGTCACGACAATCTACCATGATATAAAATCTCTTTGCTACTATACCTACCTTAACTAACCTTACTAACCTTCTTGATCTACTTAATCTTAGTGTCAAAATATGTCAAACGTCAATCTATTGTATTCTCTTTGACGTCAATGTTAATATTATTCATATCGCTTCAATGACGAAATAATACCAGTATCGCTTACATTCATTTACATTCTCTTTGATTTTATTTACAAACATCACACAAACATAGATTTTATAATTGAGGTAAATCATAAAAAATGAAATTAAAATCTATACATAAAATGGATAAAACCCGTAATTATGAGAAGATTGACTAACTCTGATACTAAAATACTTATTTCGAACCCTAACTCTGTCGGAAATCACAACATAAAAATGTATACTAAAAAAATAAAATGTGTTTTCGCCGAAACAGTAAGTACCATGATTAGCTACAGCAATTTTATAAAACCTCCCCATTTTACGATTTAATTATAATCTTTAGAATCTCTAAGCCTCATGTTGTTATTTAACTTAAAACATACTTAAAAGTATGTTACTACATTTTAGAAAAAACTTTTTTTCGTTTTGTAATAGGCTTACCTTTTGACCGATGATACCTCGCCTGTTAAGCGATGATGCGGTCTACGATGGACATGCTTGACTAAGAGAAACCGATTCACTGGTGATTTAAAACACCCAGGTTGAAACTTTTGGGCAGCTTATTATCGAGCCGGTACACATATACTCTTACAACAATATTGTTCTAGTTTTAAGGTTATATTCTTTTACAATTCAGGAAAGAAAAATTCCTCCACTCAGACAAAAAAGAAGCCCACTTCAGATTTGGACGATAACGAAGTGGCCGGCGTTGCCAATGTAAAAAACAAGTTGAAATTAAGTGATACGGGTTCTGTGTTAACACTGTTCAAAAAGGCACTCGATATAAAAAATTCTAAGTGGAATACTTCTCTTAAAAATATAGATTTGATCGAAGATGCTGAACTCAATGAATTAAAAAAAAAGTATTCAATAAAGGGATCCAAGGAGAAAATACTGAAAAATATGATCAATGATTACAGAAAAGGACGATTGTCTCTATCAAATATGCAAAAGTCTAAATATAATATGAGGAATCTTGATAAAAACCAACTGCACAATATGTTGAACGATTATCAAGCCGCACAAGAAGAAAAATACGCTGACTTAAATGCTGAAGAATTGAAACAGAAATTTATGATTAATAAGTCTCAAGAAATAGTTCTTGACAGATTGGTTGATGATTATAAAAAAGGAAAACTTTCTGCAACTGCATTTTCTAATATGCATGGGTTGGATCCTAAAAAACTTAATCAAGTAAAATTAAATGACATGCTCCAGAAGTACGAGAAAAGTCCTTCTTATGTGGCAAGAAAATTTTCTCTTAAACCCTCGAAAGAGAGTATTTTGGAAAAATTCATGGAAGGCTATAAAAATGGACATGTTTCTGCTACGAAATTTGTCAGTGAAACTGGATTTGACCCTAATAAATTAAATAAAAATCAGTTAAATAACATATTGAACAAGTACGAAGCAGAACGAAAGAAGAAACCGTGGATTTTGAAATCAAAAAGCAAATATTCGAACTTTATGGAAGACTTCAAAAGTCTTAAAAATTATCAGTCGTTAATTAATCAGGCGAAAAAAAGAGTTTATTTTGCTTCATCCAAAAATAAGATACATAGCATATCTAAAGTGATCAAAAAATAATATCAAATAAACTACGATATTATTCAACATTTTGAAGTAAGTACCTATAAAAATTTCATAATTAAATTAAATAACAGAGACAAATGATGTTTAGGTTCTGTTCTCTATTGGCTTTAGACAAAATATTAATACCGGAAATTAATTGAAACATGTGCAAGTAAGTGTTATGTTGTATTAAGTTTGTTGTGTATAATTTGCGGGTGTAAAGTAAATAAACAGGCCAAGTGCAAGTCGGGCTGTCGCACTTAAGGATCCGTACCACCAAAATTAATTAATTGTTAACTACTAAAGTACAAAAAAATTGTGCAAAAAGTCATCACACCCTTCGGTGATCGTACGAGAACTGGTGGTGAAACTGGTAAATAGAAAGTCGTTACCATCTCGCAATTAGCCAGTATTTATTATTAGTTGTTTTTCTTTAGAGTGTATGCTATAATCATGCCAAGTTTGACGCTTGTTTTTGTTACCGTTTTAGTTTTTAAATAAAATGGGGACCCACCTCATTCTAGTTTATACTTTTTGACTTTATTTCATAGTGAATACGCCGTAACATTACATATTCTGTGAAAATTTCAACTGTCTGTTTATTATGGTTCGGAAAATACACAGTTAAATTGTAGGATGGACAGACAGAAAGATGGACATACAAATAGACCACGTATGCTTAGTAATAGGGTCCTATTTACAATCTTTGGGCACGGAACCTTAAAAAACAAATTGTTTAATTGTAAAACATAATACATACTTGAACGTGACGCAATTAATTTCCTTTAAAACACTATTTCTCATTCTTAAATATTTTTAGCCAAAAGAAACAGGAATGGAACATCCAAGTTTTTCAAAGAATTTATTGCGGAAACCATCTTTATGGGTTTCAAAAAATAAACCTGGTCACACCGATGAAATAGTATCTAAAAAAGCAATTAAAGGAGAAGATGCTAATAAAAACATTATAAGAAACAAAAAAGGTACTTTTTTCTCATTTTATAATGTTAATCGATAATCATCTAATAATCGGTTAAATACACGATTGTATACAAACAGTAAAAAAAAAAAAAAACAGTACAAGCTGTAATTGAAACTGTTTAGTTTGTACCTAATTTCACTAATACTTACAGATGCAGGAATAGAAAAACCAAATTCTTCAAAAAATATATCGCGCAAACGATTAACACGGGGCGTGACGGAAGCTACAAAAAATAAACCTGGTCGAGCCGAAAACATACAATCTAAAAGCACAATTAAAGTACTGCAAACGAAACTAAATGTCTTAAATACTAAAAAGCAGACAAAGGCTCTCAATTATAATTCTCTAACTCAGACGAAGGAAAATATCCGTATCCCTATAATAAAAACCAAAGTATTAAATTTTATGGTTAATAGTCAAGCAAAACATCCAATCAAAGAAAAAAAACGTGCAAAGAAAGACGATGGCATGAGTATGAAAAATAAAAACCGGGTTGATAAAAAATCGGTTGAAAAAGCTGCAACAAAGAATAAATCGAAGAAGTTAAAAAATTTGGACTCACCAAACAAGAGTGAAATGAGTTTACGACGGCGACGCAGTTTAATCGTGGATAAACCGGCTAAAAAAGCTGTGAAGAATAATAAATCGAAGTTAAAAATTTCGGATTCACCACCAGATAAGAGTTTTAGTGAAGTAAATATCAGAAGGTTGCGACGGGAACGTAGTTTGGCCTCATATCCAACTGTTACAGAAGACGATAACAAAACTAGCATACTAAAACGAAAAGTGAGAAGCCAAGTATGGAAATTAGCAAAGAATACGATTAAAGCAAATGAACACTGGCAATCATTGCTTGCAGAAAACAATATAATTATCGATAATATAAACCCAGAAGCAATCGATCACAGTATTATTAATATAGATGCGTTGGGAATTAAAAATAAATTTGTGAAACGAACTATTTCCTGGCTGCTAAAGTGATGTTATTAAAATAAAATACGAATAGATAAAAAAGGAAGTGCCTATAAACTTCAGATTTCTTGCGGTAAGGTTATGTTGATGCAGACTTTACCTGCTGATTAATAATTTTGTAAAGTTGATTGAAACGCATGTTGCTTTGTGATAAAGGCGATGCTGAGTTACTGTTTTGCTATAGCTGCTGTGGTTAGTTTGGAAAACAAATATTATTTATTTCGAAAAACACTAATTTATATTGGCTTTAATTTCAAGTGTCAGCAAAAGCGACTTTAATAGTGACATGTTTACGGTGTTTAGTCCATTTTGCATATATTTCATAGTATGAAATGGACATAACTAGGTATAAAATAATATTAACAATAAATATAATTTCATAGACACTATCAATGAATATATCTATGACACTGTAACGTACTATTTTTTTGCGCATTATTTAATGTACAATCTCAGTATTTGATGTATATGATTTTACTCTCAGATATTGTTTTTTAATTAAGCGTTTGACCAGAGCTCACTTGATGTTAAGTGACGATGTGGTCGAAGATGGTAAATAGGCATAATTGGGAACGGAAACTGGATCTCAAACTAAACTGCCGGAAAATATATAATTGTTATAAGAAACAATAAATCTAAAGAGAAAAAAACAATCTCAACAGATGTACTTTTTTCCTTTATAGATTTTATCATTGACACGCTAGAGATATTTGCTCTTACAATTATGTTTTTATTTTACAGACGGTCACGAACACTTTATGTGCACGGGCAATATGTTCATCTTGCAATGCGAAAGATTCTCAAAACCAATTGGAAAAGCCAGGTTACTTAGATACTCTAAGACAAGGAAGCACCGACGTTACTACAGAGAGTCCCAAGCCTGTGGAGACTGGAAAACCACGGAGGAAATGCTGCCCTTATAACTTTGACAGCAGTCTATGTCAAGTCGTAAACGACAGAGTGCTATGTGGTTACAACAGGAATATAGGCAAACCGGAAAACGACGCTGCTCCTATTAGACTAAGTGGTGGGTGTAGGATTCGTGGAGGCAGGTTAGAATGCGGCTACGAACAGAGACCCTTCATTAATTTAAGAAGACCTCCAGCGTGGAACAATGTCGGTGGATTTCTTCCTCCTAATGCAGACTCAGACTTAGAAGACCCTAAATATTATGATGAGACTCAGAACAGTAGGTTATTATTAAATGAAAAACTGAATCCAAAAAAGAACGGCTCCAGAATAATAAAGATGAGGAAAGTAAGAAGTGCTGTCACAAAATGTGTAGAAATTAATGAGCGGATAGTGTGCAAACAATCGTAAAAAATGAAATCAGGATGAGCAATGCGTTTTAGATAATGCTCTGCTTGCAATAAATATTTATCGCGATTTGTTATAAATAATGAAGCCTTACAACATAATAATTTTAATTAAGTTAAGATAAAAATTATCTTAATTAATCTTGGAATTTGATAGATATATAATGATAATGTTACTATAAAAAATATACACGTTGTTGCTTAAGCAACGGGTTTTATTTTCGGTAAACCATTTACCGGGTCATATTAAAGTCACATGGAATAAAAAAATGTATTCTGTTTATGCATTCAAGAAAATATGTTTTGTATTGGCGTGGATAATTAGAATTATGGAATGGAAAACATTAGGTATAAATAAACAATAAATATCATTAATTTTATGGAATATAGATACCAAGGGCCTTACGCCCAACTTTAAACGCGGGCCCGAATAGGTGCAGTATACAAAATCACGCGACCGCAAATTGTATCTCGGCGCATTAAGGTTCGCGTTCGCATGATTTTGTAAACTGCACCTATTTGGGCCCGTGTTTAGAGTTGGGGGTTAGGCCCCAGGGGCTCGATTTTGAAATATTTTCGTCACTCTAGCTATTTTTTATATGAAATATTTTGCATTAACTTCATATCTGTGTCAAAAGAGGTTTCATCTATAATTTCTACTTTTCAGTACATTGTACAAATACATTGGACGAGTTGAGAAAAAGTCGAGGTACAGCATGAAACTATTTTAATAAATTGACTCAATAGTACGCCAGTTTGTGCATCTAGCACAAGCTGACGTACTAATGAGTGTGACCTAATAACGACGAAATAGTTAATGTGACGAAAAGACGTCGGAACCCACAATTCAACTGACAATAAATAACTGTAAATTGCGGGAAAAAAACATAAGTAAAAAAAAACAAAGAGATTTAAATAGTTTCATTCTCTCGAGAGCATAACAAAACAAACAATAACAGAACGATCACATTGTTTTTTGAAATTTGGACAGGACAACATCTGTCGGTTTAGCTAGATTTTTTAATGAAAACTAGTGACCCGCCCCGGCATTGAACGGGTGTAAGCTCAGCTCGCTACTATGACCTGTTCCAGGAACACAAAATTTGATTCAAATCGGTCCAGCCGTTTTTAATACTTATTCTGCTATTCCGGAGACAAATACAAGAAATCAAAAATCATGAAAATCAGTCCAGCCGGTCTCGAGTTATAAGTTCCAACAAACCCGACTTTGTTTTATTTAAATAGATTAAATATCTCTAACAATGTAACTCATTAAATTTTCTTTGTTGTGCAACGTCATTGCTATTTCACATCTCGCTTTAAAGTCACATGGAATATGTAAAAAATGCTATAGGTGATGGACTGCCTGATGGTAAGTAGTAACCGCCGCCTTGTTATACTTGTAACACCAGAGGACCAACATACATTGCCGACAGTGGCGTAGCTAGGTAACCAGAGGCCCTGGTGCAAAAAATGGGGCCCTACCTAAACTGGGTTAGGATTTATCAAGTAAAAATATGAATAATTTAAAGGTACAAAGCTACTTTATCATCAGCTCTTTATTGTGCTCAAAGCTACTTACTACATGTATGTGTATGAAGGGCAAAAATTTTGCAAGTTCAGTTTGCGGTTTGCTGATCAGGACCCAAGGGCACCCTGAGCTTGGGGGCCCCGGTGCACGGTACCGCCTAGCCCTCCGATAGCTACGCCACTGTGCAACCTCAACACGCCTTTTGAAGAACCACATGTTGTAGCTTCTCGGAAACATCGCGGAAGGTAACTTATTCCACATTTTGCAGGTGTCAGCAAGAAAAATTGTGTGAATCGCAATGTGCGATTTTCTCAGATCTATATGATAATTTATTATGTTGATGCGCTTTCAGGCGGTGGCGGCTAGTGTGATGCTGATGATAAAACCGTGACGCCTGCATGAAACAGTTCTACAGAATACTCCCTGTTGTTAATGCGATAAAAGCTACAGAGATACCTAACGTCTGTGCAGGTGTTTGGTGAGCTTCTGACCGTTGACAGTTCTGTTTGCGCCTCTCAGAAAACTATTTTTAGGTTGGCGTGGATATTATCATATTATATTTTGTAGGCGCTTCTGATTTTATATAAATGGCAAACTGTTTTATGTATAAACATTTTAGTAACTGATAGATTATTCTAGAGCAAATTCTAATCCTGACATAATGTCGCCTAAATCCGGCATTCCTTCTTCAGAAAACATCATGAATATACGCTTCATAATACTAGTTTCTTGGTCATCTTTTGGGTAAACTACATCTAAGAAATCAGTCAACGTTTCAGCCATGCTTCTTCTTTGGTTGTTTCCCCGATCCTCTTGATTGAGCCAGTCTTCGAATAGTCCTGCTTCACATGCAGATAATATGATCAATGTTGTAATAACCGTCGCAAGCGTTCTTCTAATCATGATTCTTGCGGTATTCCTGGAACGATACAAAAATAAGCTTTAGCTAAATGCCTAATTTGGTCACAGGCTTGAATTGCCAAAACTTGAAAATTTGAAATACATCAGTATCATTATCATCATGATGATGATGATACTGCGTTACGTCAGGGGCCCGATTCTACTAAACCAATTGTTTTTCAATTGAATTGCCTCAATTTTTTTACTTTTTACACTATATCTATACAAAAAGTGTAAAAAAAAATATTTTGAGGCAATTCATTAACAATTGAAAAACAATTTTGTTTTTCACTTTTGACACTTTATCTATGCCAAAACTGTCAAAAGGGCAATTTTTTTGAAAATTCATTAACCTATCAAAAACAATTGGTTTAGTAGAATCGGGCCCCTGTTAGTCTGAGGATCATTTGTCCCTTTGCAGGTAGAATACGATAAAGATCATGCATAACTTTCTATGAGCTCATTTGATTTTGATAACTCTTATTTCATTTAAATCTCGTTGAATGAAGACACAGAAAAAAATTTAAAAGAGGTTGTAATTATCTAAAATTCTAATTATGGGGTACGATCATTTTACGGTGGCATTCACTGAAGTGAGAATTTTTTACCCTTCTCTTTTATGTGGTGGCAATACATAAAAAGCTTTAACCTTCATCTGTACCTATTTACTGAAAAATATATTTTGAGCTTGGTATTATATGTCTGTGATTTTGAGGGTGTATTAAAGCATAAAAAATGTCAGTGTCAAAATGTAGACCATAAGTCGATATACTTTGTGCATTTTCTCTTCCAAAGAGAATATAAATACCACGTTCTCTTCCTTCTTGTCCAGCGACCAAGCAAATTGAATAAATATTTGATTAATAACTAAAACTGTTTTCATGGGCGATTGAAATCTGGGATGAACCTTGGGGACCTCTAGATTTCCCTTCCATAATCGCCACTAGATGGTTTTAATTGTATCTCTAAAAACTAACGACCAAAACAATTTTAATTGGCTGTTAAACCTTATTACTTTTTTAATGGCAGTGCTTTGTTGTCCTCCAGTTTTTACTCAGGAATTGTACATTCTCTACACGTTATCATGATGTCTAGGTTCATTGGCCCATTAATTGACATATCTCTTATGTCTTAACTAATCAGTAATATTATAAAAGTGAATGTAACTCTGTCTCTCTGTCTGTTTGCTTGCTTTTCATGACTAAACGGCTAAGCTGATATTAACGAAATTAGGCAGGAAAATAGTGTGCATCATGAGGACGGAAATAAGTTACTTTCCCCCCAGAAGTGCGGAAAACCGGAAAATCGCGGGTAACACGCGTTTTACCTATCCTAACCAATATTTTAAAAGCAAAAGTAACGACTAAACGGCTAGGTCTATCACGAAAGGCAGGAAAATAGTGTGCATTATGAGAAGAACATTTACCTTCCCAGAAATTGCGGTAAATTTAAAAAAAGCGTGTTACACCGCAGGCTTCAGCTAGTTTTCATACGCATTTTTTTATGCCATAGGTGGCATGCAAGTATACGGGCCGCCTGATGGTAAGCAGTCACCGTCGCCTATGGATACTTGTAACACCAGAGTCATCACAAAAACGTTGCTAAGCCTTTAAGACTATTAAACTACTCTACTCTATTATTATTATACTATGATTTGGATTTCTGATTCGTTATTTCGGTTATTTTGTTGCTTATAATTTAAATAACAGTGTAGTTTCAAAGTTTCTTTGCTAATTTCATTCTATACAATGGAAATTTATTATCTACGATCAGTCCGAAGGTTATATAGACTATAGGCTAGGTAAATTAATCGTGAAGATGGCCTCGAAAAGGATGGTAGAATACAAGAAGTACTTTTTAAGCATGATTATGTCTTTCGATATTTGTATATTTACTTATTTGTTTGTAAGCACAGTGTGTGTTTGTAAATGTTTTCTCAAAAATACGGATACTCTTGGCTGTTTTTTTAGGGTTCCGTACCCAAAGGGTGTAAATGGGACCTTATTACTGAGTCTACGCTGTCAGTTTGTCTGTCTGTCTGTCCGTCTGTCCGATTGTCCATCCATCCTACCTGTACCTGTATCTGTACGGCTGTATCTTTTGAACTGTAATAGAGAGCCAGTTGAAGTTTTCATAGATTATGTGAAGTTATGGCGGGCTAATTATGAAACAATAAAGTAAAACCTAAGGGTACATACAACAAACGTTTTTTAACGTATTTTTGTATTTGACTTAGTATAAAAACGGTAATACGTACAATCGTCAAACTTGGCATGATTATAGTACACACGGCCTAGGCGTGATGTTGTAATATTGCCAAACTTTTTTATATCTTGTGGTGCTACGGAACCCTCAGTGTGAGAGCTCGACTCGAACTTGGCTGGTAACTTGGTTGGTGGTTTTTGTGTAATTGCACGAGCGAATGGACTTCGGTCGCACACACAGAAGATATTTTTTTATTTTATTTAAATTAGAACGCCTGTCAAGGCATTTTTGTAAGAAATTTGTTGTAGCCACTTGCACCTATATAAACCAACAGCAACTGTGTTAGCAACTGTGACGCGAAGTTCGACGCGTTGACATAAATAAGAATGTTCAATCACATATCAGTCACAATAACTGGCGACAGAGTTTCCTTCTCATTTCCGTTCATTTACTTCTCTTTTCTATGGTCGCACAGGTACTTTTGACAAGAAGTGAAGACTGTTAAGAATAGGATCGGTCTAGCGCCATTTTGTGATGTCAATGCTTGGACGGAGCTTGATAGGTAGGTAAGTATTATTATTGATTACTTACGTATTTAGGTATTGTTTCCAACTCATAGCCTGTATTTATGTACCGCGATAACAAGTGTAATTATTAAAGTAGAATGGTCACGATCTGATGAGTTCTTATGAAGTTATAGTTCATTAACCTAAAGTCTAGGTATAATACACGCGTTAACCTACATATTCACGCCGTTGTATTACAAACACAAAATATTAATTTCCCGTTGAGGATAGCCTGTTACTATTCGTACACTTATATCTACGGCCTTAATTATAAACGTTATTTAAGTTAAGCTATGCCTAAAATTGCCCTGTCTCGTTTTCATGTGTGACGATTTCCGTCAGTGAGAACAGAGCAATTTTAAAGTAAGGCCGCTTGTGAATTCCATGAATCTACATCCTGTTCAAGAAATATCTGAGAGTCTGCGATCACGTTTACGTAAAAAAAATACGGGTCCTTATTAGACATTACATATAAATATTTTTTAACTTATCACATCCATGTAAAATGTGTAGTCAAAATTTTACTATTGATCTTCGCGAAAATGTCGAAGTTGGCCTTTGAAATGACTTAACAAGTGGATCACATTAAAAACCGATTTAATAAGATGACACATATAAGTGCCTATAAAATTTGAAGGTTGCCCTCGATTTGCCTGGGATCCAATCATCTGACTTGATGACAATGGGACCAAATTGAAAGTATATCACCGAACAAAACATATTTTTATGAAATCGTTAATGTTGGCGGAGGAATTGGTGAACATACATAAATAGAACCATCCTCCTTTTTTGAAGTCGGTTAAAATAGGCTTATTTGCTTGTACCTATGTCATAATCCTTACCTTGATAATATTGTTCTATTGATAACAAAAATCAACCATAATTATGTCTCCAAATTTTTCCACTGGTAGTCTAATCTTTGTCACAAGCACTTCATTTCGCACTCTAATAAAAACGATGCATTATTAGCTCTTAAGAATTAACAACGATAAAAATACTCTCGTATCTAATAGGCATAAAATAGCTAGACAGATTGACTTTAGCATCAGCACTGGGTTTAGGTTCGTAACTGAGTTGACAGTGGCAGTTTCTACCACCTCCACATGTGCTCACTTTCTTAAAGTGTTTTTAGTTAGACGATAGCGGAGAAAATCCATCAGTTCAGCGTTGTCTGACTATTAACACAAGATTACGTAAAACAACGTAATCCAAACTTTCCTGCCATGCGTGTTAACACATTGGGTAAACAATAGATTTGTGAATACCACAGGCTTTACCTAATTATTTCCGACCATGTTGATCTGATCCTTCGAAAGTTTAACGGGTGATTTTTTTTCTTCTTTGAAACGGATATCAAATAATTAGCGTTCTCAAAATAAATATTTTAAGTAGCTATGCTATTGGCAGTGTTACTAAGCAGATATTTCAAATTTCTAAAATCCTGTACTGTGTGGAAGATGCACTTATAAATGTTTTTTTTTGAGGTTTTCGAAAACTGAAAAATATGTAGAACAAAACAACCATACCGTAGGCTTCTACTTCATGTTCATGTCACACAAAATTTATTCATTTTGGAAAAAAAATAACTAACTACACTATTTCCGTATGCTGGTTTGCTCTCACATGTGACATATACATTGTAAAAAGTTGTTGTTTTTTTTTTTTTTTTTAATATATTTTTTTTTCACTGAAGTAAGCTTACCTGCTTAAAGTACAGAAAAGAGAAGTAAATAAAACGGAAATGAGAAGGGAACTCTGTCGCCAGGTATTGTGACAGATATATGAATGAACATTCTTATTTATGTCAACGCGTCGAACTCCGCGTCACAGTATTGCTAACACAGTTGCTATGTGTTTATATGGGTGCAAGTGGCTACAACAAATTTATTACAAAAATGCCTTGAAGGGCTCACAGACTTACGTTCAAAAACGTTGCGAAAGTGATCTGAATTTCTGCATTTTTTTTACAATCTTATTGCAACTGTCAGAGCAAATAAATACTCGGACCAAACTTATCAGTAATTATTTGGTACATATATTTTAATCATCTATAGTTAGGACTATGCACAAGTAGTTTACTAAGCTCTAGTTGCACAAAAAAATACGCTAAGCAAAATGATAATTAAATATTTTTTTGCGGAGCATTGTCGTTTAGGATAAGGATTTTTGATATTAGACGATTAAGGAGGTTCTTCTCGTCAGCAGCTCTCTCGCTCATACACTTTCACATTATTGAAGATATAAAATCGGTGAGAGAGAATATCCTAAAAGTGACAAAATAATCTCGTGGTGGATGATATTTTCGTCTCGTAATCATATGAGAGATTATAGAGCCCTTATTCTGTTTCTTGTATTGGATGTCGACAATCTAGTAGCCCCGGGCCCAAGAGTTATACCTACCTAAGCAGTCTAAATGTAAATGTGTACATATACAAAAATCTGAAAAGCTAATCTATGTTATAAAGTAAGAAACTAATAATAATCCTTGTTTTTTCCTTATTAAGCTTAGCTTCATAAAATATCGAAACACACGTCCATGTCGGTGTAATAACTTATTGAAGGTATAGATACTCTTCTAATAAAATCCGGTACCGATTACTGATGAGAAACAAGTTCTGCTGATTTATTACAAAATAAGCCTGTTTAGCTACTTTGCTTCAAAATTAGCTATTCAGTATGATATCACAATTCAGAGCACATTTCGTAAACCAGAATATTCACTTTCAAATGACCGTTTGTATGGACGTCACGATGCCGGGCCACGTTATTAATAATGTATGCGATTTTTTCTCCAACGAATTTAACACACAGACTAGGTACATATTTAAATTAATGTTGGGCTGCCTTTCACGTAATGATAGTCTCTCTCATATCTCAAGTAGTATGCTATAACCATAGAATATAAACTAGTTTAATAACGGAGAAGAAATTATGTAACTATAACTAATTGTTTTTTAAGTCATACGAGCGACCCGCCCCGGCTTCGTAAGTGCGTAAGCTCGGCCTTCGGCTTCGCTACTAAGACCCGCTCCAGGAACACAAAATTACATCCAAATCGGTCCTGCCGTTTTTAAATGTAAGAATCTTCTACGTTTAAAATAATGATGAATGAAATCAATAAAGCCATTCTCAAGTTATAGCGTATACCAGGAGAAATAGGGGTTCGTTTTTTTTAATATACATATATATATAGATTAGGTGTAGGTGGCCAAGAAGCTAACGGGCCAGTTGATGGTAAGAGATCACCGTCACTTACCTGTAATAATGATGAATGATAGAGGATAACTGTAACACCAGGGTCATCACAGATGCGTTGCCGACCTCTATTAACAGCCCTTTTGAAGAACCTCGTGTCATAGTTACTAATTTCTTTTAGTAGCTTATTTCACAAACAGCAGGTGTCAGGAAATAAGATCGCGTAAAACTCATAGTGTTATTTCCACAGATCTATGATAATTATGTTGTTTTTGTTGGTAGGCATGGTAGAATCATGAAGATTCGGTGGCTAGGCTTAGTTGCTACAAATACCTTTATAGCCTCGAATTCACACCTTTAGTACTCAGCTTGCTAAGGTTCTCTTTGGTGGTCCTCAAAGCCTCCTCAAGCTTTGCAATTATAGTTTGCCGTATTTGATGGATGAGTAAATAAATCTAGAACTGACCTCGATTTGCACGAAGCTGCGTCACCATAGCGTGCATTTTCTTTAAGGTCTTCTAATTGTTGATGATAATCGTCAATTTTCCGACGAAAACTAGGTTAATATTTAATATGGACATGATTGTTTTTTTCTGATTATTCCTATTGTCGTCGGAGGAAGATGTCGTGTTTATTTCAGGTCAGTAAAGCTTATGAAAATGTTCCATTTCAATACTTAGCTAAATAATTAAGTTTCATAGTAATATTTGAATGATGAATGATGTGGTAGTTAAAACCCTTAAAACACGCTTATATTATGTTAAAACTATTAATTTATTACGTAATAAATTACGGTTCCTCCCCAGGTATGTTCCTCGTTCATTTTACTATGTTGGATAATGGAAACAGCTCAAAGCACTCCATTATTGCAAGGATTCAGCGTTCAGAAAGAATTTGAAGTGAAATTACATCCATTTCAATATAAACCACTAACGATATTCAAAGAAAAATGGTCCCCATTCGGTACGTTTGGAATTCGAAAAGGAATACAAAAACGCGACGTGTCTCCACCAGCTATTATGTATCCTGCACCTGTATTTGAACAAGTCGATGAAGGCAAACCGATTGATGAAAGAGAAGGAAATATTGAAGCATCACCTACAGCAATCAGTCCAGGACCAGAGCTTTTAAAACCGCTATCGTCAAATCTTATAAGAATTCCTTTGATGGAGAGCTTCAATCCCCCAACGGAGGGTCTTTACACAAACATAAATCGAAACCTACCTGCGAATAATATTCCAGAAACATCTGGACGGCCAGTTATAGAAGAATTGTATGGAGAGTTGCCGCCACGACCAGTTGGGCCTGTTCCCGAAGCTGCTGCTAGCATCCCTCCACAATCAGTTAGTCCAGTACCTATACAACCAGTGAGCCCAGTATCTATACAACCAGTTAATCCAATGCCTATACAACCAGTGAGCCCAGTATTTATACCACCAGCAACTCCAATACGTCTACAACCAGTTGGTTCCTTTCCTGTGCAACCAGTGAGCTCTATTCTTGAACAACCAACTAGTTTAATTCCTGGACAGGGAGAATTGCCTGTGTCGCAAGAAGTGGTTCCTATAATAACCCCACCACCTCTCTCTACCTTAGCTCCTAACGTTCTTTTATCTGAAATTCCGCCAACAGATGGACCTTTGGTCAGGGGATCCAAATTAGCTCTATATTATGGTAATGTTTTTTTGCAATGGATATCCCAATTTATCACAAATGCTCGATTACGAATAAGTCAGCTAAAGTTACCATCATCTCCGCCTGCTGTACTTTTAAATAACTAATTTATATATATATTTTTAAAGAGATACTTGAAAGGAATTCTACTAATTCCGGCAAGTACAAATGATTGAATTTTATGATAGCTACATCAAAAGCCTTGTAATTTTATGGGTTGTAATTGTTTGAATTAATACGTAAGTTGTAATAAAAACTGCAATTATTGCTGTTTGATTTGTAGTTTTATTGTTTACTTTACGTTTATAAAGTCAATAACTACTTATGCGCCGCAACGAAATTTTAACTACTCTTTTTGCAGACAGACAGATAGGTATCTAATCTCAGAGAAAATTATTTTTATTTCCTCTGAATATCTAATATGGTGTTTTAAAGATGTCTCGAAAAGATTATGCACGAAAAAAAAAGTTGTAAAACTTTTGTTGCACACTAGGCTAGGATCTAGGGTAAATGGTGAATTAAAATTACCAACTTATCTCAACGCCACATTTAGAATTATAACTGTTTAATATTTTTAAATAGAAAAACTCTTATTCCTTATTAATAAATGTAGAGTATCTACTATCTAGCCTTGGAATAGTTACTCCGACTTTGGTCTTTTTCGATTAAGCCCAAGATTGCAAAGAGAGGAAAGACAAAACATGATATAACTATTCTAAGGCTACTTTACTCTTACACGTTAATCGTTTATCGTTCGTTCTTACTTAAAAACGTCAATAATGCGTATATAAACTCAGGGCTTTTGTTCGTTATGTTGGCACTTACATAAACGTCTCAATAATTAAATCTTAAAATCTTTTATACAATATATTTATCATCGGCGGAGAAAACCAAAACCTCCTCGGTTACCGAACCCACCATTTCCAAATCCTCCATAACCTCCTTGGCCGAAACCTCCTTGGAACCCTCCTGGGCCGTAACCTCCTTGGCCAAAACCACCATTTCCAAAACCTCCATAACTTCCTTGGCCGTAACCTCCTTGGCCGTAACCTCCTTGGCCGTAACCTCCTTGGAAGCCTCCTTGGCCGAAACCTCCTTGGCCGTAGCCACCGGGTCTTCCGTAGCCTCCGCCGAACCCGAACTGAGCAGTTGCCAGTGACAACACTCCCAAAAGAACTGTGATGGCTAACAAAACCTAAAACAAAAAATATTTTAGTTCTCACCCCATGGTCTCACCATATGTATGGAGGTGCTAGTGTGTTCCCTGACTGTCTCTGTCACTGTGTCTATTACGGATTCTCTCACCACTGTCTCCTGAAATTTGTTATGGTTTCTATGGGACAGCGGGTGAAACCGTGACGGGCATCTAGTTTTAATATAGGTATTATAAAAAAGATAACTTTTTTTATGATCGACTACTTACTTTTAAAACTGCCATTGCAAAGCCGTATAGACCAAGTTCCCAATCTCTGAGATACTGACCACCAGATTTGCTAGAATACCTTTAAATAGTCATGTTAATGTATCTATAAAACAGGGGAATTCACCAATTTTAATTTCCGTGAAAAAATATTTATACTGTGGTTCTCAAACTTTCAGCAAATCAATTTATGTACTTATAACGCCTTGGTCTCAAAATAGATATGATAATGTTCACCAATTATTTTTTCGTCAAACCTACACAAAACAATATTTTTCTAGATGACCTAGAGCTTAGGCATTGAATATAATGAAAGTTTCCACGATAAAATTAGGATAAAAACCTAAGCAGACAAAAAATGACAAACAAGAAATAAATTTATATGTTCATATATACTTATTTAAACTCTTATAAGAGTTATAAATTATAAATCTTACACTTCTCGTATACCTTTAATAACATCAGAGCACAAATTTGTATTAGTATTTATTTACACAATTTTTTGTATGTGGTAATGTCAAACAAACTAGTGCGAAAATTGATTTACTGACTGTATTCATGTTTATAATCTAAATATTTTTAAAATTTCCCGTCGTTTTCTAATGATACGCTGATGATGATGATAATACGTTGATTTGACGTAGGTTTCCAAAAAAGTTGCAAAAGTCGTAAAGTCGCCAAATACACGGAAACTAGAATCATTGGTGGAATTTTTGGATGTACTCATAGTAATCATACGCATAAATGATTGAGAAACACTGTGTGATAACTAATAACGCAAACATAAACCTGTTAATATTAGCGTTTGTTCGTGAGGTAAATTTACGAGTTGATTGAAGATCATTTCCAATTCGACAACGCACCATAAACGGAGCAAAAAATGATAGTAATTAGATAATTAACGAAATTATTTCCATGTTATTAGACGATAGGAAATTAAGATAAACATAATTATGATCAATAAAGATATTAAAATATTATTTCGTAAAACAAAATCAATCAACCCAAACTAGAGGAATTAGCTAGAAGCTATTGAAGAGTTCCATTATCCACCCACCTGGTTCCATCATTAGATCATTTCGATGCTACAAATTATTGTATCGACGTCGGCAGGCCACATCGCTCGAAGAACTGATAACCGATGGGGAAGAAAGGTTCCTGAGTAGAGACTATGAACCGAAAGACGTAGAGTAGGTAGGCCTTTCACTAGATGGACCGATGACATCGTGCGAGTCGTGGGCATCCAGCGGATGCAGATAGCAGGCGTTCGGCGTGGGGGTTCTAAGGGGGACGCCTATGTTTAGCAGTGAGCCTGATCTGGCTGATGATATTATTGTTCTGGCTGATGAAATTATGTCATTGTCATCCGGATTACATATACTTGCACAGTTTCAAATCGATACGAAAACAAGTGAATCACATTAAAAACTGACTTCAAATATATATGAAGAAAAAAAAAACGTAATAAGTGCCTATAAGATTTGAGGGTTGCACTCAATTTCCCTGGGATCCCATCATCAGATCCTGACTTTGTGGTAATGGAACTAAATTGGAAGTATACCTACCGAACAAAACTCTTTTTTTAAATCGGTCTACTGTTGGCGGAGAAATCGCTGAACATACATTAAAACTGTGGAAATTAGAACCGTCTTCCTTTTTTGATTCGTTAATAAAATGGTAAAATATTTTTTTCTTACATCACAAATTAAGCTAATAAGCGTGTGTTATAAAGTTAAAGTTTCTGGACCGCTAGAAAACCACTGACGTTCCTTAGCGGTTATTATTGACCAAACGATTGGACCCAACAATTTAACGTGTCATCCAGCCTACGGTAGCGCTTAGTTGTGAATGCCACTCTCAGTTACCCATCTGAAGAATGACCGAGTATTCTGTAATATCAATAATTGTCTAGTAACAGTCGACCTACACTTTACGAGCGGTACTTATTTTCTTGATTTCTTTTTACAAGCTTATATTGAACTTGCAATGTTTGTTTGTTTGTTTGTTTAGGTCAAATCTTTCAAACTGAATAACAGCCACTTCCTCTTATCATACAGAGTTGAATTTTTACATATTGGTTCAGTTCCGTTTTTATTTTATGGTCATTGCATTTTTCAAGCCATTCGAAATTAATTTGTAGCAGCCATTAAATAATAAGAGGTCTTTATTGTGTTGGCTGCTAACTTCACAAAAAAGTAATCTTTAAATTTAGTCAAATTAGATGGCAGCCAAAGTTAAGTTTAGTTTTGGATAAATACTGAAAGTAGACCAAAAACAAGGATTCTGAAAAATTCTTGCATTTCTCCATTCAATAAAATGACCATAGGCTTTCATATATTTCTCCCGGGATTTTGCAGGTAATAGATTATCCATCATATTTCTTGCGACAGTTCTAATACTTTCAGGAGTTAATTCTATACTTTCACTGTCACTTGAAGAACTCATTATTCAAAACAAAACCATGAATTACTAACAATCCGTGAAAATTGACGAAAACGCGGGCTTCAGTTCGCGTGTTTTTTTTTATTCAGCTGGCGGCGCGGCCACTGAAGTGAGAATTTTCTCTTTTCTGTGGGCCGTCATACCCGCCAGTTTTCATTTAAACAAAAAAAAAAATGCGTTCGATTTCTTTGGCGCTGAACACTAAGATGTTCCAAATTCAAAAAGTGCGCGACAAAGATAATTGCGGCGCACTTATAAAGATGATTAAAAACTCATTACTGCCCGCTAAACGTTTCTTATCGAAAACACCACCGTTAGGTGCACTTAAAGATGAACCAAGTCGTCCTTTTCGAATATATGGGATGAAAAATATATTATAGCTCGTCAAACATATTCAAAAGCATGGATATTGGGTGAGCGCTCAAAAATCTCCAAACCAAAAGAAGACTAAAACTATACTAACTATTAAGGTAAACATCTGTGCATTTAGTCTATATTGTTGCAAGCTAAACTATATAAACATTGTTTGAAGACATAGATTTAAATTACTAAGTTGGTATTTGTTGTATCTTAATTTGTATAGGTAAACTTAGGATGCATTTTCGTGTCTTTCGTAAAAGAGTATCGATGCGTAAAATACGCTTCGAATTCCATAGAAATTTCAATTTCGATATTCAAAATTAGTATGAATTTCGATAAGTATTTTACGTATCGAATACTCGTACTTTGCCCAGACTCATTTATAGTCCAGTCATTATATTTGGAAATGCATGTGAACCGAGAAAGCCAAAATTTTGATATTACGTGGGACGGGCCTAAAAAAGCTTAACTTCAAATTGTCGACCAATATTTGCTTGCAGAATTTCCGCCATCTTGAAATAAGGGTTAAATTCAACACGGTTGTTCACTACAGTTATATGATTATCTTAGTTTTATTACTTTATATTATATTTTTTTAATCTTATTACTTACTATATTTCCAGAAATTCTATTGATCTATTTTATTGATTTGTGTCATATTTTAATACATTGTTGTAATATGACTTGCTCAGTGTAAAAAATGTTATAAGGTTAATAAATAATTTTATTCTATTCGATTCTATTCTATCCGGAAGAAGCAGCGTAGGTACGCTTCCCACTAGAAGGACCGACAAAATTGTGAGAGTCGCGGGCATCCAGTGGATGCAGATGGCAGGATGTCGTTCAGTGTGGAGGTTAAACGGGGAGGCCTATGTTCAGCAGTGGACGTGTTCTGGCAGATGATGACGATTACTATACTACTACGTATTACTACTGTATTACTACGTATATTAATAGCTCAATGAAGATTTGCCGAAAACTTTCACTTACGACGTTATGCCCATAATCCATCAGTATTTAACTACGTTTAGTTAATGTACTGCGTTACATTTACCTCGATGTTGTTATATGTATGTACTAGTTTATTTTTGTTTAAGTCACAGCTATTCTAGCTTTCTAGAATACTACAAGTAACAAAATTATAGTTGTTATGATATAAATGGTGGGTTTTAGGACAGTTCGTATATAAAAATTATGTTTATTGATATAAACAAAAACAAGCCATTTATTCAGGTACAACTTACAGCTAGGCAAAATCTCAGGTCCAATTTAACAAGTCCAATTAGTTTAAAACTAGGTTGTAGAGTTTTTATTAACCGCGACCGCCATAACCGCCTTGGCCGCCACCGTAGCCTCCTTGGCCACCACCATAACCTCCTTGGCCACCACCGAAACCTCCTTGGCTGCCTCCGTTACTTCCTTGGCTGCCACCGTAACCTCCTTGGCTGCCGCCGTAACCTCCTTGGCTGCCTCCGTAGCCTCCTTGACCACCTCCACGGCCGCTGAAGCCTTGGGCGAACGTCATGGCTACGAGAGCCAACATTATACCGAAAATAAGCAGAGTCTGAAAATAGGAAATAAAAATTATATGACATGAGAATACGTATAAGATTCTTTATAAAAACCTTAGATGACAATAATTAAATTGTAATACAGTATATAAACGAACATAATTTAGAAGCGTGTGGCTTTTGTGACAGTAGTTTTCTCCAAGTACTTTATAGAGTACTTTCTGCCATACCTACGAAGGAATTTTTCATGATTTTTTGCCAAATTTATATGATCAATGAGTTTTAATACTGCAAATAAAACGTTTTTTACTTAGTTTTGGGTTAGGGTTTTTGTATTGCTCGACTCTTATTTGATATCTAAACTGGTCTGAACCAACCCAGTGACGTCTTATTTTTGAATATCCTGGGTATGCATTTGTGTGAAATTGCGGGCAATATTGCAGGGTGCGTTTAATATATTTTGTATTCTGATAAAACTGCGAAATTATTACCTTGATCGAAGCCATTGTGGTTAGAACACCTTGTGAACTGTGCAAAACACACCAGCCCCGATCTTATATACTAAATTTCAATGTTTTCAATTCAATGCTGTGTGTATATTTTCTAGGAATCTGATAATTTGTATAGCAAACGCACGTGGTTCTCATAGTTTAGCAATTATTTTTCAAATATCAGATTTTTGCGAGAGGAATATTCTTCTCTTTTTTTTTTGTAAAGAATAGTATCAACGTGCCGTTCATCAAAACTCAAAATTTAGTTTAGATAATGAGTTTCCAAGGATTATCTATTATGGGGATGTAAATGACATTATTCACAATTTTCGTTATGACGGTTTTTGACTGTTTTACCATAGTAAATAAATATCTAAAATCGTAATTTTTCGATCCGTGGTTACGAATTTTTTAAATGATCTAAGTAAGGGTTTTTGGCACTTTGTGGCGCTTAGTTTGATTTATAAGTTCCTATGCTTATACGGGATGTAACATAAAGATGAGTTAGAGTCTGTTCAAAAAGAGAGTGGACTTGGGGTTGCCGGGCGCAAACAAATATCTTAATAAATAACATGCAAATTCACTCAGAAAATAACACGATGATATGACAGCTCATGTCAGCTGAGTTTGACATTTTTCAGATGGCAGAGGTGAATTGCCATCTAAAATTCGTTCTAGTCCTCCTTTTGGGCAAGTCAATTCTCATTTTGAACTTACTCCATATACTTAAGGGTCTAATCTACCCATCAGAGTGTACAACTGGTATAGAACGCAAGTAAGCTAAGTTCGAGAAAAAACAATCTATCTCCTCATGAAACACCCATTTTGTATGATGCCACATTTTTTTTTCTAATTCAGTAAACTCTTGTTCTACAACCTTGTTCGTGTTCATTTTGACGCGTAGGTTAACACCCACAAGTTTGTTGCAAAACTTTATGTTACATTCCGTATAAAAACGTAGACGTAGAATCTATTATAAGTTTTTCCAATATACAGGCTTAGCCAAGTTTGGGGCCTACCAAAAACATCTTTTGGTTTTTTCATATTATCTATGTCTTTTATAAATTTGTATGTGCTCTTTTTTTGGAAATAAATTTGTATTATAGTAAAATACTATAGGTTTCGCACAACGAGCAATGGAGAGAGCTATGCTCGGAGTTTCTTTGCGTGATAAAATCCGGAACGTAGATATTCGCCAAAGAACCAGAGTCACCGACATTGCTATTAAAATTTGCAAGTTGAAGTGGCAATGGGCAGGCCACATCGCTCGAAGAACTGATGACCGATGGGGAAGAAAGGTTCTTGAGTGGAGACCACGAAGTGGAAGACGCAGCGTAGGTAGGCCTCCCACTCGATGGACCGACGACATTGTGAGAGCCGCGGGCATCCAGTGGCTGCAGATGGCAGGATGTCGTTCAGTGTGGAGGTTAAAGGGGGAGGCCTATGTTCAGCAGTGGACGTCGTCTGGCTGATGATGATGATGAATATAGGTTTTTCTTCTCTTTATTTAACGACAACGCAAATAACGCAATAAAATGCGCAGGTCCTTATGTTTCGTTATATAGAGTTTACACTGTATTATTATATGCATGGCTCTATATTTCACCAGCTATTTTAAATTTCATTCTTACCTCTCTTACTTCAAATTTAACGTTTTAACGTGTCAAAAGTTTGAGCATCAGTGTTTGATTAGCCACAGTTCGGTGCGAAAATCATCAATGTGAGTTTGCGAACACTTTATTTGGTTGATTTAGTTTGGTGTAACACAACATTATGTCATACAGGGTTACACGGAAAGGCTGTTGTGGAACTAAACTGACAGGAGGTCATCGTACTCATTGTTATGAATAACTTATACTATATATTTAGGACCAACCAGTTCCATAGAAAAAAATCATTCATCATCATCAGCCAGAACACGTCCACTGTTGAACATAGGCCCCCTCTTTAACCTCCACACTGAACGACATCCTGCCATCTGCATCCACTGAATGCCCGTGACACTCACAATGTCGACGGTCCATCTAGTGGGAAGCCTACCTACGCTGTGTCTCCGGTTCGTGGTCTCCACACAAGGACCTTGTATATAGCGACACATGTAATTGTCGAAGTACCTAATTAAAGTACATTTAGTAGTATTAAAGTACCACAGTTGCATAGTACCTAATTGTTGACTCTAGGGTTTAGCAAATTTTCCCCATCGGTTATCGGTTCTTCGAGCGATGTGGCCTGCCCATTGCCACTTTAACCTGCAAATTTTAATAGCTATGTCGGTGACTCTGGTTTTTTGGCGAATATCCGTTCCAGTATACGTTCCAGATGCTATCTCGCAAAGAAACTCCGAGCATAGCGCTCTCCATTGTCCGTTGTGTGACTCTGAGTTTTTCCAAAAGGCCAACAGTTAAGGACCACATCTCAGTACCATATGTCTTTAGGCACTGTGGTATCTTGGACAAAAAGATGTTGTCTCGCTGTTTGAATCGATTCTGTTTAGGTGGTTGCGGGAAGTTGCGCGACCACAAACCATATATATCATGGC
Organism: Agriopis leucophaearia; assembly: GCA_949125355.1. Taxonomy (NCBI): domain Eukaryota; kingdom Metazoa; phylum Arthropoda; class Insecta; order Lepidoptera; family Geometridae; genus Agriopis; species Agriopis leucophaearia. The sequence goes on along the minus strand of OX421278.1, from coordinate 7,278,630 downwards.
GTAACCTTAGTTCACGTTCGCGTAATTTGCCGTGCTGTTTCGAGCCCGCCGTAAGGTAGCCGCCGTAAGGTCCAAGATGTCTTCACTCCATCTTATTAATAATGAGTAGGTACAAAGAACTTCTTTCGGCTTTGTAAACCTTTTCTGCATAACCCTGTATAAGAGTACATCATGATATTGACAATGACTGTTTTTTGCGGATGTTTCGTAGAAATTAGAGTTTGCTAAAGCTACTGGAGAGGAAAATGTTTTGGGTATTTTACCTCGGACTAAAGTTATGTACACTGCATATTAGATATGATAAAGGGAAGTTGAAGTTTTCGCAGCAACGTGAAAAAACATGCCTTCTCATTGTATTATTTTACTAAAGTTGTGTATTTTCGAGTGTTCATGTGTAATATTGAATGAATGTGAATAATGAATGTATCGCTCGAAGAACCGATAACCGATGGGGAAGAAAGGGTCTTGAGTGGAGACCACGAACAGGAAGACGCAGCGTAGATAGCCCTCCCACTAGATGGACCGACGACATCGTGAGAGTCGCGGGCATCCAGTGGATGCAGATGGCAGGTTGTCGTTGAGTGTGGAGGTTAAAGGGGGAAGCCTATATTCAGCAGTGGACGTCTTATGGCTGATGATGATGTGTAATAATGGTGGAATATTATTTATTAAGTGTTAGTAAACTTCCTCGAGTGTGGAAAACTTATATAACGCAGTGAAACATGTACCTATTATCGCGATGTTTCCAAAACTCCTTAGGTGCCTCTTGTAAAGTCCTTGTAAACCTCCACTACTTTTGTAGGGCATGACTTTGACTTTATCGTGACTTACTTTGCTTGACTGTGATTTTTATGACATTATTTAATTAAATTTGATAATTATTTTAATACTAGCGACCCGTTCCGGCTTCGCACGGGTGTAAGCTTAAAAAATTGTGTCAAGCGGTTTAGCGGTAAAAATAGTGAAAAATGGACACATTTGAGCACGAACAATAATTTATATTTATAATTTACTAGTGATGCCCTGGCTTCACACGCGGTTTTATTACATAAATATCATATAAACCTTCCATGAAAAATTCTTTAACTGATGGTTAGAACCACATCAAAATCCGATGAGTGGTTTGGGAGGAGTTAGCGGATATACCAGACAGACGCGGAAAGCGACTTTAATTTATACTATGTAGAGAAGAGATAGAGATTGTACTAAAGCATATAAAATATCTCCCCTGTTTGTTTAATCTGAGAGTGTTCTCTCATGAACAATAGTTGTGGTGATGCAAACGTTAATAGTTCTAACTTATTAGTTCTAGCTGAGTTCTTGATGTGATATACCTTATTGAACAATCAACCAGGGCAATTATGCCTATAATTTTCTGCTGTATTGAATGCAAAGAGTAAACTTAAACCGGTGTGCCCCAAGACTTCCAGTAGCGTCACTTGAAAGCCAGTTGCCATTATAGGCTAGGTTTACTATCTTCGATCACACCATCACCTTACATCACATGAGCTGTGGTCAAGAACCTACCCTGTCAACCATAAAAAAATATGATAGCATTAAATAAAGCTTTTTTTACTAAGAAGAAATCAAACGTAATTTAAAGTTATGTTTTTTTTTTTTTTTTATTAATTGTCAAACTACATCTCATACACTAGCTAGAGAATACTTATCCTTATTTTCCTCCTTCAAGTAATACTCACCATATGATCCTGCTACGTAAGGTGGTGGATAACATGGTGCCAAATCCCCATATCCAAAATACGGATAGGTTATACATGCCCTGGATGTACGACGGCGGATAATAAGGCTTAGAATACGCCCCATAAGACCCATTGTTGAATTTACTACCATCTGGCTTGGTATCCTTCAGTTTTGTTGGCTTCAGACGATCTCCGTAGGGTCCCATAACAGGGCGCCAAGAATATGGCTCATAATCTGACTGAACAGCATCTTCATCTCCAGCACTAACTTTAGCAAGAATTAAAAGTAAAATCAGTAGTGGCGAATACATGTTTGTTTCAGCAAATGACTGGAGACAGTAGATTGAAAAAGCCTTTATAAAGCCACAAAAAGCCATTTTTAAGTCTTCTGTAGGCATTCGTTTACGGATTAGGGTTATCTCCATTGATGTTATGGGCGTTATTACTATGCCGTTATGTTATGGGGGGATTACTAAGGTAGGTAGTTGCTAGCGTTACTTTATTTATTTGGAAATTCTAATGATATGTTGATGTTTTTTATTTATGCACTAGTACATATTTAGTATTTTTTCAAATATCACGTTTGGATATCCCTATCCCTATCCCTACCATATTATAAATGTGTAGATCAAATACCTTCACACATGACTTCTAACTAAGTAGAAGCAATACCTGATATCGGTTTAACTTGCAAAAAAATCCCGTTTGCGTGATTCAGGTAAAGTATCGTATTTACCTATAATAGACGCACTTTTCATATTTGTGAAACTACGATCCATTTACACACATTATTTTAGGAATTATTGAATACCTTATTACGTTTTTAATAATATTATTCGTAAAGTTTAAGCAAATTTACAATTTTTGCGCAAAACATCGTTTTAGTACGCAATCTATTTTCAAACTATGGAACTACAAATCTGACGGCTGTCAGTTTGTTTGTTTGTCCGCGCACATCTTTTAAACTACTAGAAGGATTTCAAAGCAGTTTCCATGAATATGCTTATAAAATACCTGATTGAAACATAGGCTATATTAATTTATGATAATAAATAGTATAAAAATTTTTTTTTAATAATTATTTATAACGCCATCTAGCTTATTTTATAGTAATGTTGTCGTAATGACAGACTTCTACTCGCAGACATGGTAGGTAGGAAGATTGAAGCGGCTGTTGCCATATAATCTATATGTAAATAAAAATATAGATATTCGCCAAAGAACCAGAGTCACCGACATAGCTATTAAAATCTGCAAGTTGAAGTGGCAATGGGCAGGCCACATCGCTCGAAGAACTGTTAACGGATGGGGAAGTAGGTAAGGTTCTTGAGTGGAGACCGCGAACCGGAAGACGCAGCGTAGGTAGGCCTCCCACTAGATGGACCGACGACATTGTGAGAGTCGCGGGCATCCAGTGGATGCAGATGGCAGGCTGTCGTTCAGTGTGGAGGTTAAAGGGGGAGGCCTATGTTCAGCAGTGGACGTCTTCTGGCTGATGATGATGATGAAATAAAAACGAATCGCCGCCGAATGTATGTACCCGCATAACTTCCGATAGACTGCACCAAATAGTTTTTTTTGTGTTTGTTATTTTCAGGATAGCCAACTGCTTTTAAAGAGGTTTTACAGTTTATTATGGCGTAATTTAAAGTACGTTTATTTTTGTATTGACTTCTGACGTGCTAATATACCAAGTCGACGGAGATTAAAATGAATACATTTTTTTGCCAGGATCAAACTTAAGACCAATAACAGACACGCAAAGTAGGTCAACTCGCGGCATCCAATCTGTTACTGATCTATGATTATCAGCTATTTTGGATGTTATGGTGGTGAAGGAAAGCGGTTTAGTTGTTGGAAGGGTCGAGGCGCAGAAGGCGGGCAAAAATTATTTAGACATCATTGATTGGCAGTCTTTACGCGGAGTAATGTTAAATAACAGCGATTAATTATAGATACCGCTCCATGCTTCCTACTTACTATTTACTAATAATTCAATAATAACGTTTGTCATGCATGACATTTCGCTTGACTTATACCAATTTTTTTTCCTTATTGGCTCCATGGCTCCACACTTCCAACGTATTTAACCAGTGAAAGTAATATATTATTTGCTTGAAATATATTTGAAACTATGGACATGTCGGGATACCTGTATCGAGTCAGATTAAAACTAGACTAAAATCATACTATGACGATAGTATGACAATCCGCATTAAAATGGAGAGCAATAAATCTACAATCATGTCATATGTGTAGGTATTATCTATAAAATATTCAGTATAAATAATCCAATGGATTTGTGCCTATTTAAAGTTCCGTTCGTGTTCGTTAGTGTAACATTTATATTTGGATATGTCAGTCTAATCGTCCACCCACTAATTACTTTGCACTACGCGTACGAAGTCGCGGGCATTAGCTAGTTTGTAATAAAGGAGAAAACAAAATTGATCCACGCGCACAGACAAAATCTACTCCTTAAATCGTGCTAAAACGAGACAAATGTATACATGAACATAGCTTTGTCACGTTCTCGTACGACAATAGTGACAACAAGTATCTGTCGCGGCACGCACACCTGCCTGCACGGGCCTTACGTACGGCTAACTCTTAACGACTGCCCCGGTGGCTCAGTTGGTAGTGAACCTACTTTCTGCGCTTGGGGGCGTGGGTTCGATTCCCATCTAGGACAAACATTTGTGTGATGAACATTTGTGTTTGTTCTATGTCTGGGTGTTAATATATATTTAAGTATGTATTTAAAAATATATATGTATGTATATCAGTCTCTGGCAGCCATATTACAAGCTTTGCTTAGTTTGGGGTCAGATGACCATGTGTGCAATAATGTCCCACATATTTATTTAAAAAAAAAAAATAATAAAAAAAAAAAACGTGAGCTCGAATCAGCGCTAAATCAACCCAGTTCGGAAAATCACGCGAACGTGAACCTTAATGCAACGAGATACAGGCTGTGGTCGCAAACTTTTCTCATCGCCAGCGGTAGCCATTAAGGCAGCCGCTGCACGACCTGTACTGGAAAACCCTAAAATCTAATGTTTACTTATATGCAGTTTCCATACTTAACTACAATTTAAAAGCCAACTAATAATTCTAAATACCAACTTATCATTATATGTATGTATATACCTACTTACTTAAATTTGCGGATGTTGTTGCCTTGAAGTTTTTACTCTACGACACACCGCAGACAAAAGTTTTATGTCTCTTTCAATGCTATAGGCGCTTTTACATTTTCACGCAAATGTTATCACTAACACACAAAAACACTAATATTATAAATGCGAATGTTTGTATGTAAGCGTGTATGTTTGTCCGCTCTCAAACTCCGTGACATAAGGAGGTTCCTTATTTTCGTGTCTATACTAAACTTATCGAAATCCTTAAAAGGATTTTGCTTAAGAGCTGAATTCAGGAGGGCAAAAAGGGGTTTAAAGTTAAAGCGTACGAAGTCACGAATAAAACCCGGTATGGTATGAAGTATTAGGAAAAAACAAAGATTCTTATTTTTTAACAGCCATGAAACAATTTATTACCGAAATAGGTTTACAATATAGTTAAGAGAAGTTTCGTATCGAGCTCATCTATTGAAATTATTACGCCTTAAATGAAATAACGTATCTGAATTGCTTTAAAAGGCGTTTATTTAGTAATCTGGTAAAATGCGACCAACTTACGTAAAGAGTTGAGTGGGAGAGCCACCATCGTAATTTCTAAGCAAAACTTACAGTCTCCACTGAGAAATTTTTGTTCGAATATTTGGCCAACTCCACAAATAAGTTGATCGATCGGTTCTTGCTAGAGATACAAGAAATTACTCCTTCTTGTTTCCGAACTGCAACCAAGACGGTGCTTTGTCAAACCAGCTCTGTGTCTCACTGGCCCACTTATCAGGGCCATAGTCCTTGTTGACGGAAGTCCACCACGATCCTACGTCAAAAGGGGCAGAGCCGGAACCTATTAAAGAACAATGAGTCAAATTAGATCAATTATTGACATCTATCTGTTGTGAAAAAACTTAAATTGTCTTAGCTATGCGTAGCTGATATTTAGCAATTTTTTTTGTCCATATTTTTTTGACTATAGAGTTCGGCATCACAGCGTCCAAGCGGCCTCTGAAAAGTCATATCTTTTTAGCTTTCGCTAGGTTCAAAATTATACCTTATTTACAAGAGTTTACATATCAGTCGCGACGAAAGCGCAACGTGTTTTGGCAGTTGGCGCCCAATTTTCAACCAACGCTAAACAGGGAAGAGTTGAATTTTCTACAGCCGCTTGTACCCCGTGAAGCCGCCTTGACTACAGTAGGCGTTGGGTTTTATTCAATCTTTTTAGAGTTCCGTAGCCAGAAAAGGAACCCTTATAAGTTCGTTCTGTCCGTCCGTCTGTCTGTCTGTCTGTCTGTCTGTCCGTCCGTCCGATTTCCCTGGGATCCCATCATCATATTATGACTTGGTGACAATGGGACTAAATTGGAAGTAGACCCTAACGAACAAAAGTTTTTTTTTTTTTTTATATTGGTCAACAGTTGGCGGAGACGATTTCTCGGCCAACATTGAACATAGGTATCTACATAGAAATAAAATATACAGTGGAACATAGAACCATAAGTCCCGATTAACAATAAAACAGGTAAACATAGAACAGTCCTCCTTTGTTGGAGTCGGTTAAAAAAAACATGGTGCACAGATAGCTATAAAAGGCCTGTCAGGTTGTCGAAAATTTACCTAGATCAGGTACGGATGCTGTAGCGTCAGCTTCGCGTTTATGAAGTGCGCAAGTCATGGAGCCGACCAAACACGCAAATACGAAGAACGGCGAGATATGCATCTGAAAAAAAAAAGCCTTGGAATAGCATAGCATAGAATGGGCAATACGGGCAAATAGGGCAGTTTTCGTTTTGAAGATTAGAAGCTTAGAAGTAACTCAACTTAAACTAACTACTGTCTAACTTTCTTGTTGTAACTTAATGTTAATTACTTTTGTTAATATACATAATAAGGTATAATAATAAATAATATATGCTGCGGAAAGATGAAATTGTATGAAAATGACATAAGCAGTCATGTGACATATCTTAATTCAATGTAATTATATATATCACATTTAGTGTAGATATAATGTTTTGTTTTATGATACTGAGTGACGAGACGAGCGAAGTCGCTCGCCTGATGGCTCTTCACGCTTGCCCATAACAGCTCAACGCCACTCAGAATGTTGAACTTCAACAGTTCAAAACCCTGGATGGCAATGCACTGCGCTCGTCACCCCGAGATATAAGATGTCAAATCTCTGTGTGCCCTGTAATTTCGCTGGTTATATGATTATAGTGGAAGTTTTAATATAGATATCAATGAGAAACCGTCATACAAATAAACTCAAAAGTTTAAAAACACTCCACCTTAAGAAGAATACCCTCTCAGATCAGAGAAATAAGATGTTGTAAGGTAGCGGAGCTGATGCGAACAAATCTGTAGGGTTAGTACGAGAACTTGCGAAAAAGTTATCGTTACGTAAACGATAGCAAATGTATGAAAAATTCAGTTTCCTTTCACGTCCGATAGAGGCGCTGTTAAATTTTTCATACTTTTTGCTATCGTTTACGTAACGATAACTTTTTCGCGAATGTTCGTACTAAGGCTACAGGTCTAAATCAGGCTTGGTGCTAGCTTCTACTTTTAGTCAAAATCATTGTAAACGGCTTCGCCGCTTTTTTGCATCTGGACTATTAGTTTTAGTTTAGTTTTTAACTTCGTTTATTAATGCAGCTGCAAGTTTCTAACTGCGCCAGAGCAAATGAGTGTGTGTAAATAAGTAAGAGTGATGAGTACATACTCATTTATGTAATAAGTCCTCAGTTTTTACGTTTGTGGTGATGGTAAAAAAGTGGGAAGTTAACGTGAACGATACTACTAAGGCATATCTCCCTTGTCTGTCTAGACAAGAACCACTTTCTGTTAGCGTTAATAGATAAAGTTATATGAAAATTACATAGGATTAAGACATGTCACATGACTGCTTATGTCATTTTCATACAATTTCATCTTTCCGCAGGTGTTAACGTTAACAGAAAATGGTTCTTGTCAAGACCCCCTGAGAAGACTCTTTTCGCCCTTTGAATAAATACAATATAACTTACCCTTGCTGCTATTGTCAAAGAACCTTGCTTCTTCGAAATGTGGTTAATTCGGAAAGCCACTGCTGCATTTATACACATTCATATCTATTTTGTACGGAAATTCAATAACTTCTGAAGACACTAATTATCTTTCAAAGTTGATAACCCAAAATAATTTGGTGAGTGAGGCAATTGAAACACATCGTCATTCGCACATCCTGCCATAATTAGGACATTTGGATACATCACAAGGTGAAATGATACTTAGGTATACCTATACATACCTACATAGTGCCGACATAGCTATTAAAATTTGCAGGTTGCAATGAGCAGGCCACATCGTTCGAAGAACCGACAACCCATGGGGAAGAAAGGTTCTTGAGTGGAGACCACGAACCGGAAGACGCAGCGTAAGTAAGCCTCCCACTAGATGGACGGCCAAGTGCGAGTCGGACTCGCACACGAAGGGTCCGTACCATTATCTATAAAAATGGCAAAAAAAACAAGTCTGTTGTATGGGAGCTCCCTTAAATATTTATTTTATTCTGTTTTTTTATATTTGTTGTTATAGCGGCAACAGAAATAAATCATTTGTGAAAATTCCAACTGTCTAACTATTACCTTACGGTTCATGAGCTACAACGTTACGAATTCTTTGATCCTTTAGCTCAAGCTTTAGCTAAAGTGGTGTAATTAACTTTTGGATGTAGATGATAGAATGTAGCTGCAGCATCAAACTATATCCCCCTATTTTGTTATCATCCGTTTTTTGAATTGCCTCCCACTATCGAAGCAAATTTGAAGATGTATTCAAGTCGAAAACGTGTCCGATTCGTATAAACAGCTGACCAGCTTAATCGATGATGATATGATAAAATTCTACTGTCAGCAAATAATCTAGATACTGATACAGCACACCACTACGTGATTCATTAGATAATTGATGAATGAAAAACGGATAAATGCGGTGTCATTGAATTCATAAAGATTGTTTTGAATTTTTGTGGAAGCTATGAGACGAACCGTGATCCTAATAGTTTTGGTAAGATTTTACTATTTCCTGGTTAAGTTATTGGCTAATAATAATAATAGTTGGTCTTCTAATAGCCTAGGTTTTTTCATATTCCAATTTTTATTATTCCATAATTGTAATTTTATATTCAACAGGGCCTCTTGGTGTTGGTTTCGACCCCACTAATGCCTACCAAATGTCCGGGCTAGACCAAAGAATATATCGAAATAAAGAGTCATAATAATGGCATAACGCCGCGACTAGTTCTTAATGAAAGTGCACCTCTCGACATCCTAAGCCACCAACGACAATGTTGCCCTTCCCTCCGGTGCCAAGATACGGCAGCCCAGAATTATTCAATCCTATACTCTACAATAGTTTTATATTCCCTTTTATACACTTTCAATCATTGTATTTTATATTCAACAAGGCCTCTTATGCCGGCTTCGGCCCCAACAGTACCTCTCAAATGTCCGGGCTAGGCCCAAGAATCGAAAGAAATAAAGAGAAATGATAAATAAGAGCGATGGGGGACCGAGTGGTAGCATATGCGCTTTACAATCTAACAGCACTAAGTTTAATCCAGGCTCTGCATCTATGGCTTATTTACTATACTTACTTAAATTATGCGCAGTTTCGATGTCATCGCTCAAAAACGGCGAAGGAAAACATTACGAGGAAACCGGTAAACGTTCAAAGACATCGTCATATTATGACATTCACCAAAATGCACTGGGCCAGCATGAATCGAAGTACATGATATATCAAAGTTTTTAGGCTACTAAATAGCTGAATGCCTCCTATACTTGGTTTATTATTTATTGGTACTGTATTCTATTTTTAGGTGATATTTCTTCAAGCGGTCGTGTCAAGCGAAGCAGGCAAACACCGATGGAAGCGGGACTCTATGAAAAATTTAGTGGACACTGTGAAAGACTTTGGAAGCAAAGTCTACTCTACGTTACAGGATGCCGGTTACGGCATGAAGAATTGGGTGAATAGGGCTGGAAATTGGTTCCAGCAAAACGTCAATCTATGATGTTAAAAGGTCTAATTGTAATGTTATAGATATTTGGGTAATTGTGACTGCCCCTAGGCCCAGTTGGTGGTGAACCTGCCTACTGCGCTTCGGGGCATGGGTTCGATTACTATGCACTTGGACTAACATTCATGTGATGAACATTTAAATTTGATCTATATTTGGGTGCTAATATCTATTTAAATATGTTTAAAAAAAAAAATGTATGTATCTCTCTCTGGCAGACATAGTACAAGATTTGCTTAGTATTGAGTCAGATGGCCGTGTGTGCGTGAAATGTCCCGAATATTAATTTAATTATTTATTTATATTTTATAGTGATTTATTATAATAAAAGGTAGTGCTTTTTAAAACCATTAAAACTATAGATTAACATCATTGTTTAATTTTTAAATCACTTAGTTTTGGTATGTTACATCTGCCCCAGTTAATTTATTAACTTGTAGACGTACAAGGTATTTAGAACTATATATTCAATATAACCTTGTAAAATTTTGGAGCAATTTCCAAATAATCGACCATGTATAAAAAAAAAGCAAAATAAAGTTATGCCAGTATGAATTCAATTCTCAATTGAACGACTGTATGTGTAAATGCGTGCTTTCCTCACATTTTAGCACAGCATTTGTTGTTTTTGGCGCATCGACGTTGAGTATAGAGGGTTATGCGTAAAGGGTGTACTAAGCAGAAAAGGGTCCATAGTACCTATCATTATGAACAACTTTTACTATGGGACCAACCCACAAATTGCGAAAATAATATCAGTTGTTCCTTGTGGTCATTCCCACATAAGTGTGAATGACCACAAGGAACGTTTTCTATGGAACAGCAGTTTTTTTACGAATTCAGCGTTGCTCCTGTATAGTAAAAGTTGTTATTATAACTGGTCCTACGTACGTACCCCTTTCGGCTTAGTACACTGTTTCCGCGTAACCCACTATATACTATAGTTTTAAATATCTTGCCTACAGGATACAAAAATGGACGGAAATCCTCTAACATTTCATTATGTACATTGATTCTAAGCTTATATATATGCCTATAATGTAGATCTAAAAAATGCATAAATTCAAAATTCATTTCCGGGAAAAGATTACGAACTTTCGAGAACTAATTTTTTTCGTATTCCTGTTATAACAAAAACAAATCAATTCTCTACATTACGCACCAGATTATTCAGTTACTCAGTGCTACTTGTCACCTCCGGTGTGCCATTATTCAATTCGAGAGTGCTGGGGTGACTATATAGCTGTAAGAAGACAGATAATATCAGTGAAGATATAGTAGACAATGATCTGAAATTTAAATTTATAGATTTGACAGGTATCTAATTTAGTGTGATCTGGCTGATATTCGGCAGTTTCCGGTGATAATCCGCTGGAAGAGCCTTTATTTCAGTTTTGTATTACGCTAATTTTCTTAATTTGAGGGTAGTTATGAAAATTCGGAGTTAAAGATAAAGAAAAACGTTATTTCAAGTTTTAGTAACAAATAAGCAACTTAAGAAAACTTATAGTAGAAATCGTTTTTTTTAATGTTACTTATAATCAATACACGTAGCCTAACTCGTGTTCTAATTATGAAAGTTGTGCGTATGCCGTCCCGCTTGCGCCAACAACTCGAAACATGTGTGTGAGAAGGATGGCACGTGTTCACCACCACATTCAAAATTACCAACTATATCAAGACTGTAAAATTTGCAATTTGAAGTAGCAATGGGCAGGCCACATCACTTGAAGAACCGATAACCGATAGGGAAGAAAGGTTCTTGAGTGGAGACCATGAACCGGAAGACGCAGCGTAGCTAGGCCTCCCAATAACTACATGGACCGACGACATTGTGAGATTCGCGGGCATCCAGTACATGCAGATGGCAGGATGTCGGTTCGGTTCAGCAGTTAACGTCTTCTGGCTGATGATGATGAAAGCTTAAGACAAGCAAAGCTAGCTAACGTAAGAGAAATAACAAATAAGACAGTGACAAAGAGATAGGCAAAGCAAAGCTTAGAAAAGCTAGCTTAGCTAAGCTAGAAAATATTGTGAAAGCGAGCAAACAGCGGATTACTTAGTACAAGACCTAGATAGGTAGCACAGTAAGAGAAACTTATGCTCAGTGAAATGAAAACGATCAATGTTGTTATTTTTATGTCGTATTAACTTAATTTTTTATGTGAAATGGATTTAAGTATTTCTGTTACATAGAATAGGTACTTTATATTTTTATTTGAAGTTCGTTTTTATTTCATTTATTTGTAAGTATTTGAGTACGGGGCACTTTATCTCGTTATCGTCAATACAATTATTTACCAGTTTCTATTCATTCATATTCATTAATTGACTCTAAATATAGCATTACAGATGGTAAATCCAATGCGCTATACTTATTATTAGGTTCGCTCAGTACGGAGAGAACACTACATTACGTAAATAAAATATATTTTATATAAAAAAAACTTGTTATGATTTTAAAAAAAACAATCTATCGTATGAGTTTGAGTACATCCTTAGTAGGACGGTGTTGAGAATTAATGCTAACGCCATCACATTTCCCCAGAATAAGGCTAGCGCGAAGGCCCAAATATTGTACAAGGGGAAGATACAGGTTAATGGTGGCTAGATGACCTGCTTTCAAAACTAGTGAGTTTTAGAATTGAATTAGATTTACCTGGGCTATTTCGTGTTAGATTTATCCAAACAATGAACCGTGGTTACAATTCAGATTCAATTTATCTCGGTGACGATTAGATGCGGGTGACACATTACTGCGTAGTTAATCGCACAGGGTTGCCAATTTTGATACATTTGTTAAATTGAGATATTAAAAATAATCTGCTTGAAATAGAGCTCCGACTTGATTGGTAAAGTATGTGATGTAAGTAGAGGATAATGGTATAGTTAACTTAGACTGCCCCGGTGGCTCAGTTGGTAGTGAACCTACTTTCTGCGCTTGGGGGCGTGGGTTCGATTCCCATCTAGGACAAACATTTGTGTGATGAACATTTGTGTTTGTTCTATGTCTGGGTGTTAATATCTATACAAGTATGTATTTAAAAATATATATGTATGTATATCAGTCTCTGGCAGCCATATTACAAGCTTTGCTTAGTTTGGGGTCAGATGATGTGTGCAATACTGTCCCGCATATTTATTTATTTATTTATTATTCCAAGCAGCTGACTGTTGAGTCTATTTAGAAATTGGAAAGTGTTTTTTTTTTTTATTAATCTATACAAAATACAAGCAAAATAACACTAAACATCTACTTATTTAGCCTAATCTATAAAAAAACTGTTGCATGGATTAAACATAATTATTATAATGCAAATGCTCTGGTTACCCACTACCAGTAAAGTTGATAGCATACCCATGTGCTTCTGCCATTGGTTTGGACGAAATGCATACTGTGCGGAATGTATATTGGACGAAATAAGACTTTAAAACAATTTGGACGAATAGGTTGGTCCTAATAAGTACGTCTTTTAACCGTTGCAACAGCTAAAGAATCCTGATAGTTGTGTTGAGTCAAACCACCGCCACCATATTGGTTACAAGGCGCTCTGATAGTTTATTAATAGTTTTTCCATCAAGAATTCTAGCTTAGAAGCTTGATGTTGAATTCCAGCACCATTTTCTATAACCTAGAATGGAGCTTAATAAAAACCAACGGTAAAGTTGCGGTAATTATTAGAAGACTGCGTTCTGATTTCTCCTGATAATACACATGGACGAATGCAATTGCCATATTATTTGGTATTTTGGCTAAATAAATGTCCAAATCCGAAAAGCCTTTCTTTAGCAGTAATTTGCAACACCTTACATTAAATTCATAATGGCTGTGAAGGCCCGATGATCGATCGTACTCACTACGCCCTTGTGTAGTACGTCTGTGCTCGATTGTCCAGCAATTTGGAGTGCTATCAACACGCTTGAAATCAGACCTTCCTGTCTCCCCTGCAGCACAGTAAGAGACACACTTTGGAAGTGACCACACATTAAAATTGAGTTAAAATAAGAGAAATAAACAATCGATAATCTCTATCATTTGATATTTCGGCAGTAAACAACAAAGACAGTCATGATCTACCGGCTGATATTCTTCTTCGTTCTTGTAAGTAAAAGTATGTTACTTATTAGATTTGCTGATTTCCATTTTCAATTATTTTTTTCATTTCTATGGACTGTTTCTTTTCAAAATAGTTTTCATTTTTATCAAAGTTTAATAGTAGATTGTTACACAAGGGATTTAGGTGATCTTTTTTTACATACGAGATATTTCGGCGCTAGATGAGTGAAGCGAGGAGGGCGCTTATATTTTGAGGGTATGTTAAAGATCTTCTACTTACTTGTGTAAATAATCTACTTTTCAGCACTAGTGTAAGGTAAGACAAATAAAATCATGAGAAAAATCAGTTTTATTTTTAATTTCCCACCAAAAAAATGAGTAAACTCACCAGGTTCATACCACAGAGATTTCACATAGTTGTTAACTTCATTTCACAGATTAAAAAGTTTCTGAGATGGTACTGTTTACATGGGACTAGTTCGATTTTACCTAGGTAAAGGGGTGAGCCCGCATTTTATGTTATCAATCAGCCACTTATCGAGCGCTAGTGATGAAACTTAATTTTTATATCCACCTACTCAGCACGATTACATATAAGGTCGGGGAAAAAGTTTCTTCGTATTTTTTAAACAAATTCAAGACATATTTTTTTCAAGTTTAATTACATTTAATTATAATATATATGTGCCATTTTGTTCGATAACTTGTTGTCATCTTGTAGGTAGTGACATGATCCCGTTGCTGTAGAATTTTTGGGACTTCTGATCAAAAAAATGCAACAAGTAGTTTTGACAGTCCTCTCTTGATGTTAATCTAACACTACCCAAAGAATTCTGAAGAGATCGAAACAGGTGGAAATCTGAGGGTGCAAGGTCAGGGCTATATGGTGGATGCATTAACACTTCCCAACCAAGCTCTCTAAATTTTTGCTGAGTGGCCAAAGATGTGTGCGGTCTGGCGTTATCATGATGAAAGACCACACTCTTTCTGTTGATCAATTCCGGCCGTTTTTTCTCAATTTCTTATTTGAGTCTCATCTGCTGTTGGCAGTAGAGATCCGAATCGATGGTTTTGCCCGGCGGTAAAAGCTCATAATGAACGATGCCCTGCCAATCCCACCATACACACAGCATCACCTTATTACGTGTTAATCCGGGTTTCGCTACAGTCTGTGGTGCTTCACTGCCCTTTGACCATGATCGTTTGCGCACATTCTTGTCGTTGGTGATCCATTTTTCATCACCAGTGATCAATCTTTTCAAAAACGGTTCGGTTTCTTTACGTTTCAATAGAGAGTCGCAAATGAGTACACGATTCATTTGGTTTCTTTCAGTGAGCTTGTGTGGCACCCAAATATCGAGTTTTTTTGTATACCCAGTTTTTTTCAAATGGGTCAAAACTGTTTTGTGGTCAATCCCCAGTTCTTCAGCTACGTCGTAACTATTAATATGCCGATCTTGGTCCACTTTTTCAGAAATGGCATCTACTTTATCCGTAACAGGGCGACCAGAGCGAGCTGCATCTTTGACATCAAAATTCCCGGACTGAAAACGCTTGAACCAACATTGTGCTACTCTTGATGACACTGCATTAGGTCCATAAACGTCACAAATTTTTTTCGCGGCTTGTGTCGCAGTTTTCCCTTTTTTGTAATAACATTTCACAATATATCGAATTTCTTCGTTAGATTCACTCATTTTATCAAACAAAAAAACAATTGAAAAATGGCGGGAAATTGCTTTTTACTTTTTGTATTCCTTTTTTAAAATGTCATATTTTTAATGGTATCAAAACCAGCCAGATACAAACAGTACAACGGATGAGATTTTTACTACAACCTTATACATACAAAATACGAAAAGACTTTTTCCCCGACCTATTATAAAAGATATAGAACAAGTCTAATATTGATCGTACCTAAGTAATTATTTCTTAAAAGAGTTCTTTGTCAATTAACCTTAAGGCATAAATCGATAGCATGATGCATTAGTCGATTAACTTCCAATTAATTTCAGTGCACGATCGCGCTCGCCGCTGCATTGCCTTCTGACGGTCTCCGTGAGAAGCGAGATGTGATGGATTCTATGAAGAACGCGTGGGGCGAAGTCGTCAAGACGTTCAGCGATGCTGGGGATGCTGTAGTGCACGTCTTTAAACCCACTGAAAAGAGCACCATCGACAAAATAGCGGACAGCGTCAAAAGTATTGGCCAATAACCAGTTATCTCGCTTGCATCGATGCGTAAACGTTGCATCATTTTACTGTGGGTACCTATTGCGTTTTTTGGCTTTACTCGTTTATTTTGTTCTAAAAAGATCGTTTCAATGAGTTTTTGTTAAAATAAATGATGTAAAAACTTAAAATTCATCTTTATCGGATATTGTAACTGCACTTACATTTTTGCGGATTTTGATTATTCGGTGTTCTATTTATGTGTGTATCATTATTATACTTATACACTAAAAGAGGTATTTTTATTTTTTGGAAGCGACATCATCATTAAAATAGATTATCTTCATCTTGCTATTTCCAAGGTGATACAGGAATTTACTAGTTTCTTTTATTATTGTGTTGTTAAAGTATCAAAAATAAAGACGACTAAATGTTTTATGAATTTAGTAAAAAAATATAATAAATATGATTCCCATGAAGTAAGCTTACTAAAGTAAACAATTACGTGGAAATCTTTGTTCTAAATGATTGCAACATATAACTAGGTTTGCAACAAGGTGACACTACACGTCGGAGTGGTACGGCTTGGGCATGCTGTCGACCTCATAAATTCCATCCTGATAATGCGCTGTGGTTTCCACACCGTTGTCATCGAAAATTTCAATCAGCCGGTCGTCAGTTCTCGGGTTTATTGGAGCGGGACTCTCCGGATAATCAGGCCTTTTTTCGTAATCATCATCGTTCTGTCTGCGACGAGACGGCAGAAATATGACTCCAGCCGTCACTTCCAGTTCCTTCTCGACTTTATCGTCTTTCAGAGCAAGTAGGTCGTTTCTCTGTTTTAAGTCAGCAATGTCGTACTGATAGAGCTCGGATTTGTGACGTTCTCGTATGAACAGGCAGTACGCTATCCAACCGACTACTATCACTGCCTGTGGGGAACATCATCGGTCAGCGTTTTATGTTCATAAACAGAAACTCAGGAACGAAATTAAAATATTGACTCACCAGAACGAGAGCGACTATGAAACCGACGATGTCGACACCCATTATATCGAATATAATATTTAAAAGTTGAGAGACGAGTAGTGCAAACGAGTTAGATTGGAAGAGTCGTTGGCTGCGATCGGTCTTGATGTCGTCGCATTCAATTAATGCCAGCTGGTACTTGAGGCACTTTTAGTCAGTGATGTCATCGGGAATTTAAGGAGCCACAATGAGCACAATGGGATCTATTTTAATGTGGAATCCGGGTACTGCGAGATCGTAAGTGTCAAGTACGCGTGAGGACGTCTGCACTAGCGGTTAGTGCGGTTAATCTAAGATTACCACCGAACTGAGTTACTATAAGGATATTATTATGATTATAAGACTTTTTCTTTAAAAAATGTGCAGTGTAACCTTCCCTTTTTTATGCTGATGTTTTTGATTCCTCAAACTATTGTCATTGTATTGGGCACGGGCATATCAGTCTACTCGACCTAACCTCATGCACGGAACACTTGACCTCATGCTTGACCCCATAAAAGTCATATTTATATAGCGTTATTATTAATATAACAAAAACCTATCACATGCAGTTTTCCTATATAATATCGTTCGCCTTTTTTTCTTACTTCCAAAAATAAAAATATTGGCTATTAAATATATATATTATGGCTTTAGATGGCTATTACTTTACGCAGTTACAAATAAGAAGGAGCGCGGGACCCAGCAAAATTAAGAAGTCAAATCTTATACTTAAAATGCATTTTTTAAACCTATTTTATTTTCTAATACTCAAGTTTCGTGAAAAGTTATGGAACAACAGTTTTTATGTATAGTATAGGAACCCTTTAAGAGTTTTCTGGAATATGCTTTAAAAATAACCATGTTAAAAAAAGATTCCAAAAATAAAGTTGTTTTTAATATATTGTCCGCATTTATGTGATTATCAAAATTTAATTTGGAGGCGAGGTCAAGAGCTCGGTGCAAAGATTGGACGCACCACGCACTTGACCTTATTGACTGGTTTTTATTGTTGGGGCTGTAAATAGGCCAGAGGAACACTGATTTTAGGAGTCAAGGTGTACAGCGATATTCTGTAGAGGTCTTCTTTTGACTAGCTGACTGACTATATAAACGTTATAACATAGAAAGAGAGAGAGAGAGAGAGAGAGAGAGAAAGAGAGAGAGAGAAAGAGAGAGAGAGAAAGAGAGAGATAGACTGCTCTTCTGATAACGTTAAGGGATCTCTTCTTTACGCCTTCTGTAATCTTTTCTCTTCTCTCTTTCCGCAGTATCTAATTATCACATATCTTTGGATTTGGAGTATCAAAACTTGAAAAGTATATATTTACATTTGTTGGGTTTTGTAATCCTACTATACATTACAATACGTTTTTATTTCAATGACATATTTAGTTTCATTTTATAAATTACTAGCCGTCCGCCCCGGCTTCGCACGAGTGTAAGCTCGGCCTTCGGCCTCGCTACAAAATATAATATAGCCTATGTCACCCGGGGATAGTGTAGCTTCCCAACAGTGAAAGAATTTTTCAAATCGGTTCAGTAGTTTCGGAGCCTATTCATTACAAACATACAAACATACAAAAATAGGTACAAATCTTTCCTCTTTATAATATTAGTGTAGATTTAACATTGTTTGTTTTAAAGTTATTGTGTTGTCCATTTTTGGACATAAGCCTTCTCCTTTAGTTTAGGTTTACTTTATTTTGATGCATCAGTGCACAAAAAGCAGACTTTTAATGCACTAGAGCACAATAGTGTAGAAATGTTTGAGGTTGCACCAAATAACATCACCTGAGAACTATTTAGAACTATTTAAAATATGTTTAAAATATAATAACTAAACATTTGTAGTCTGGGCATGAAAAATAAAAATAAAATTAAATATAAAAACATAATAAAAGAACAAGATCTTTACGGGCATGAGAATTAAAAAATAATATTTGATATTTAATAAAATATTTTTAATATATAATATGATAATGGCAATATTATGGTACAGAATTATTCAACAGTGTAAAACTGTTTGAGGTTGACTTATAATGATTATAACTGACAAATAATTTTAAAATTATTTAAAATTAGAGGTACTGATACAATTTAATTTATCGTCTCGCTGGTCCATCACGAGGTTGGGGTCCTGCGAAAAAATAAACTGCTATAGGCTTCATGCTACATTGTTTCCAAATTTTCAACTTAATCAATACAATACATCAATGATACTCAACCATCTTTTATTTCCCTAGTTTGTCTGATCTGAGATCGCCAGCAGCACTAGGAACCATACCCACATACCCCGTAGCCCGTACCCATAGCCCGTCATAGTGAAATTTTGTTGTATCCCGATATCGATTCATATCATCAAGTCTAATGATGCCATAATATCACATACTACTACTTTGCATTTATATGCTCAGCAAAAAAAAAAACGGTTAAGGAAAACATCGCGAACATATCACAGAATTTGCATTTTTATACTCAGCAAAAGGAAACGGTAAAGGAAAATATCGCGAACATATCACAAAGTTAGCAATTTTATGCTCAGCAAAAAGAAACGGTAAAGGCAAACATCGCGAGGGAACCGGTATGTCCTGGAACCTCAAGTGTTCAAAGACGTATTATGACATTCACCAACAGGCACTGGACCAGCATGGTGGATTACGGCCTCTGTCTGAGAGAAGGTCTGTGTCCCAGCAGTGGGAACATCATACTTTGATAATGATGATGCTCATCAATCAGTTGATGCTAACATTATAAGGTTAGGTATTAAGTACAGGTAGGCCTGTACCTACATTATTTATTTTTACTTAATACCTATACCCATAGATTTAGGTGTTTTTTTTTTAGGTCTATGACCTAACCTTATAATGTAAACAATTGGACCCCTAGGATCTTCTTGTTGACATTATAAGGTTAGGTTACAGCATTATAAGCATTGGATTCCACCGAATTTGTACTGACTACTTCCTTAGCTGTGATAAATTGCCACAGATTTGTAAGTGTAGTTAGTAAACATTTGGCGCCATCCAATGCGTCCAATGTATTCGATGTGGTCGAGTGTCGAATACCTACCTTTAGTATAGACATTATCCAATGAAACAAGGATTGGTATTCCGGGACTGACACATGCCTACGTCACTGTCCATTGCCACTTCATTACATCAAACACAGAAATTGGGAACCAATTTGTGAATAATCTATTAAATAAAATGCAGAACGCGTTTTAATCGTCATTTTGTTTGTCCGACCAAGCAAAGCAATTTAAGTTAAACATATATTTATATAGTAAACATGTTATTTAAATCGAAACTAATATTGTATGTTCTTTGTTATTATTTTTTTGGTAGGTGTTTGTGTCTTTGCGTGACCAAAATGCTGGCCTATATTTGGGTCAGAAATTAGCCTCGCCATGCAGCGAGGCAAAGCGGCCAGCATTTTGGGCACTCTACATGAAATTAATTATCATTTAGGACTAATTAATTAACTCTATTCTATTTTTATTTTTTTTATTAATACAAAATTTTCAAATCTAGTAAAAAAGAAGAACATTAATCAAAACCACATAGTTTTATCGGATTCCCACAAGTAATACGTACACGGAGGAGTGCTACTGATAACATAGCGTCGATGACGTAAGCTTGTGTCACTACGTGACCTTTGTATCTCGGAATGCCATACCTGGCGGAGTATATTATCATACCATGTGCCTTTAGACATGTAATTAGCTTAGGACCCACTATCTGCATAAGACGGAGTTACTCATACAGGGTTACACATATTATACCATGTACTAAGCCGAAAGGAGGTCATTGTACTCATCATTATGAACAACTTTTACTATGGGACCAAACTTTAATCCGTGGTCAACGATGCTGGTATCACAACTAGCTAAATTTTTTCTTTACTTCTGTATTTTTATTTATTGATGCTAAAATAAATTGAAAAAAAAAACCGAAGAAAAAAAAACAGCAATCCATAAATTTTGTCGGGTGTCAATGAACGTTTTGTATGAAACAGTTATTTTGACTGACTTCATGATTGGCTCCATAGTAAAACTTGATCATTATGACGAGCACAATGAACTCCTTTTGGCTTACAGGGTAGGTATATGCGTAGCTCTGTAGTAGGTACATACCTTGAGGTCCATCAACGATATTAACTGTAACAAAAGATAATCCATATTTAAGATACATATAAAATAAGTGATTACTTATCTAATTAAGTAAACAAAATAAGACTATCAGTATCAACTTTACTTATAAAAGTAAGTGAAGCGAACAAAACATATAAACTAACTAAACGAAAAAACAAAAAAACTTAATTATACCTAAGTAAAATTGGTAACTAAAACTTTATTTGTCTCATTTCGCATGACAATCTACATCAGTTTCTCAGAGTTTAGATCTACGTTTGGCCACCAACTCTCCCGATGGTAAGCGACGGTGTGGCAGAAGATGGAACACGTTGATCTAGAAGAAATCTATTCACTCTAGCCTTGAAGATGCCTAGATTGTAGTTCTTAGGTAACTAGGAGGATGGCAGGCAGGCAGGGAGTTTCATTCTTGAGTAGTACCTACGTATTCATACAATATGACGACTCAAGTCATTGTGTACAAGTTTTGTTAAATTTTCACGAGGACGAAGTAAGGTCGTTACGCGTTACGTCAAAAAATATTTTTATATTTAACTAGCTGATATCCGCTACTTTGTACGCGTAGAGCTCGGCCTTCGGTCTCGCTACTATCACCTGCTCCAGGAACAGCGTTCAAATCTTCCCTGAACTTCCACAAATATTTCAAGATCCAAATTAGCCAAATCGATTTAGCCATTCTCGAGTTTTAGCGAGACAAACAACATCAATTGATTGATATTAATATAGATTTTGAGTAAAGCTAGATTATGTAAAACTTATATTCACCTTGATGTTCACCGTCAACAACGTTCACTTGACCTACAACAAACAAAATAAATATTAGTTTATTTTATATATGATTAGCCTAACTATATTATTGTGGTGTTACTTAGAAATTTAGGTCATTATAATTTTTATATTAATTAAATTAAGTCTGAACTTGAAGTTCTAAAAACTTACCTGGACCATCAACGACGTTAACTGAAATAAAAAAAGTTAATGTTAGATAGATCTTGAAAAAACGGAACAGTACCTATTTAAATTGTAGGCATTTGAAATCTGACATTTATTAATGTCTTAGCCCGGTCGTAAAATTTGGTGTATTGCGAAAAGGCCAGAAATTTCATAAAATGATGCTATTTCATGAAATTACAGCTATATTTTCGCCATATCGCGAAGTGCCCTGGCCCAATTGATAACATACCAATCGAGTTTTTATATTAATAACTCATCGCGTGGTCACTTTACAAAATAGCCGAGACACATTTGGCTATTTCCTGAATTTGCCAAAAAACACTTGCCTCAGAAATTGTGGCCAAAAAATAGTGGTGAGGGTTTTGCAATGAAATGTTTTGTATAAGTGTGAAAAAACCATAAACATTTTAACTTCCTTTTTGACTTTGCTAGGAATTAAAATGCTCTACAAATAAAATTGCACTTAACGATATGGCCAAAGGTTAACAGTCAAATCAAGAAATGTTTAGCATTCAACTATATGGCCAAGATTAGTTGGTAGTTTCGTGAAATTACAGGCCTTATTATGATATGGTCAATTCTACGGACGGGCTTATAACATTAATACTAAAACAAATAAATAAAATAATATTTGATAAACTAACAGCCTCGGTTTTTTTGTAGGTATTTTGCATAATTATTTAAAATAACTTTGGTGTTGCTTACCTCCTCCTTCTCCAGGGCTGGGACCATCAGCAACATTTACTGCAATTAGACAGTTAATTAAATTCAAAGTAAGAGTTGTTTGAAAGAAACTAATAAGTTTTTAATTTGTCACTTTACTATTTACATTTACCTAATATTTACCTAATAGTTATCAATTAAAAAAACCGACTTCTAAATTACTAAATACGCAATTTTGTTTACGTTTATCCACTGTGGATGACATATTATTTTCAGTTATTTTGATTTTAAAAACCAAAATACAATACTTTGATGTTTTTAAAAATGCAATTATAAATAGCAACTCTACATAATAAAAACCGACTTCACGGGAAGTCACCGAAATTCATCCACTAATTACCGAAATTAATCTTAAGAGCTCTGAGCAAATACAAATATTTTTTTATTGGCTTTGAGTCTTAGGAGTGAAATATTTTCTTCAAATATTAATATAGTATTGGGACCACCACCGAAAGAAAAAAACTTTAAAATTGGTTACAAATATACAAAAAATATAACCATTAAAATCGGTTCAAAATCGATCGAAAAAAATATCACGGACCAAACACAAAAAGACAGTTTAATTAATTCCTTTTTGAAGTCTGATAAAAATGTCAGAACGAAAAGGAAAAAAATGTGTTAAATATAATGTACATACACAGAGAAGAACATACTAAATCCTAACTAATACAAAAATAGGCTGGAAATAATAGGTCGCTATATTTGTGATGCAGGCGAGTGATAGCCGTGGAACTAGAAAGTGGATAGAAAATGGATATCATCATGTCTTCTACACAGACCAAAAGAGAGATAATTATCAATACCTAGTAGAGTGATCTCAAAAAAGACAACAATGAAATGTGGAAGTAATAACGAGCATGAGGATGTATGCTAAGATTACATAGACATACGATGTGTAAGTATGAAATCTTTGGATGTATGTAGGTACGTAGAGGAGTAAATTATTGGTAAGTAAAATGGCAACGAAACGCACTTTACAGACCTACACAATAGAGATAGAGTAAGACAATGGTGATGATATTGATGAAATGATCGACATGAATCCTGATGCATTTTCCCAGGTATTTTGAACTGAAGCAAACCATATTATCACATACTAGCTGTACTAGCAGCGCTATGCGGGTTCACTTATTACTTATTCACTTATTATTTTTTCAGAATAAAAAGCCTACGTATCCAGATTTATAGCCTACCTCGATCTTAAATCGATCCAAATTGGTTATACTGTTACGGAGTTGAGTAGGTACTAGCAAGGATGGATGGAATCTATCTTTTGTCGATGGTACTAGGTACAAATACACAAACGTTCGAGTTTATAATATTAGTGTGATATGATTTCAAATTGTTATTCTCACCTTGTGGCATCGCTGCCGTAAGCGCGAATAGAGCGACTAGCGCCAAAAGAATCTGAAACAAACAAATTAATTTAGTCAACTAAATTAATTTTTTTTTTTTTTGAGGTCAACCTCATTTGAGTAAGCTCATCAGCCTTAGACCATTGCTGAACATAGGTCTCTCCCAAGACACGCCACTCAGCCCAATTTTCGACTTTTCGCTTCTAGCCACTGCCACGAATAAGCTAGGCCACCACAATATATAAGTCAAAACTAACTTACTCTTCGTAATAATTTTTCAAATTACTTCTATTAATATAGAAACAAGGTGGTAAGTATCTACATAAAACAGGCAATATTATTTTCACACAAAATATTACGTACCGTGAATTTTGCCATGGTAAACACAGGTTATTTCTACTTTGCAGTCAAACCAACTAAATGTTAAAGAGGAAAATATCTTATATACCGAGAATCATCAAATATTGATAAAGCCGACTAGTCGATAAGATAACCCCTGACCAGAGCCGCTATGTATACACGAACCGGTAAGACAAAGGCCGAGATTAAAAAGTAAATATATGAACAGAATAAATCGTCAATTTGAAGCGCTCAACTAGGTGATAAAAAACCACCCGGATACTAAAATTATCCTGATATTTTTTAAATATCCTGGTAAGCAGACAAAAAGATCTACAAGCAAGTTATTATACTCGTAGATGAAGTGCATGATAGGCATTTAACAGTTTTCGTAAATCCCATTTTAGATGAGATCACAGATTTTTGATTAGAATAAAACAGCAAACAGTTTTAGTAGTGAAATATTAATCTAAAATACTTAATCATAATGCACACAAAAAAGACGGAAAAGAAAAGTGAAGGGAAGAAGGATTTACGGGATGATTGGAGAAGAACAAGGAAAAGCAAGGGAAGTAGTCACGAAAAAGACTCAGGTATAAATACTTAGGCACTTTATTTGCTTTTGTAAGCGCTAGTTTTTTTTGTCGACAGTCGATATTAAGTCGCAAAGTTTGACCAAAATTGTTAGTAAATCTCGTAATCCATTATAAATTAACTGTTTGTGTTTGTTTGTGTGTGTAGATGTGTATTGTGTGTCTTTCTGTACCATTGTAGCTCCCAAATTACTAAACCGATTTTTCATGTTTGAAAGGTGACTTGATTGAGAGTGTTCTTGATTTTGACTCACGAATATCTGTTCAGCTTTTTGAAGATTATCAGCTCCTTATAGGGTAAAAAAAAACGGGTTAGTCAGGTTAAAAATAAAACAATGTAATCTTGTTCCATGATTATATCTAACACCGTCACCATATCGTAGAGATACCAAGTCATTGTAGTAAAAGTAAGTGGGATAATATATTTTTTGTTCAGTTTCAGTTTGCTTCTTTGATAATGTTAAGGTAACAAAGTAAGTTGCAAATAACTGCGTACCTATTTCCACTGGAATTCTAAGAAATTATTTGTTTATAGTTTATGTTTACATTATAATTTATTTTGTATGTATTAAAAAACAGAATGGTCTGATGAGTTTCAAACGTGTCATAAGGTCGCACTAATCAAGCCGTGGCAATGATATCTTTTGTCACGTTCTCTCGTTTATTTTCCTCGTGCATTCAGATAGGTATAGATTTAATCTAACACTGTAAAGCCTTATCTTATCTACTTCCAGGTTTTTAATAGAAATCAAAAAAGGTTGGTATTGGCATAAAAAATCGTCGGCCCCTTATTTTGCAGCAAAAGTTTTTGTTTGAAATCCGCAATTAGAAATGAACAAAATTAATTAATTCGATGTCTTTGGTAATGTAGAGATCGATATAAATATTACGATGGTTGGTCAGCATATTGATAATGACTATGTTTGTTTTTTAAGTCAAAAATGATTCCGAGAATGTCATTTGACATTTCAAGAATTGTACTCCTAAAATGTTGTCCTAATGTCAGTGTTTAATTCCAGTATTGCAAAATATCATATGGTATAAAAATTTAAAATCAAATCAAGAGATTTGAGATAGTTTTGCTTTTAGCGAACATTGAATTACTATCTATTAGTGTCTATATAGGACCATATTTTAAGAAAGAAAACTTATGCACTGTTCATATTGCATTGCAGATGGTCTTTAACGTTTTCGTCAGCTTTCGCGGCGGAGTGTCAAGGTAATTTCGAACAAGTTAACCCTATTCATGATTTTTGTCTTACGAGTCTTATGCATAACTACGTCATTACGTCGTGTCTACGTAAATGTCATAAGCGTTTTCAGCCGGGGGATCACTTGAAAACCCTATATTTGTTTTTCGGGATAAAAAGTATCCTATACTGATCCTATATCAATCTTTGGCCAACTTTGTCTATGAAAAAAACACGTCGATTTGTTGTTTTAAAGTGCAAAAAAACATCAAACAAACAAAGAGACACACATTCTTTTAGATTTATAAGTAATATAATTAGAACTAAAAAAATAGCACGACCTACACCACACTCTGGAATAGGTAGAGAAGGGTTTTTTCCTACAAAATGTATATAACGTTAACGATTACCAAACGACGTTAAAATCGCAATCAAAAATAATGTAAAAAATCAAGGGTTTTCGTTTAAAAAAAATGCTAGCCAATTTTTAAATAATTTCTGTTAAACTAAACTGTTGCTAAATTAAATTGAAATATTGTTTTTTCAAAACTGTAAATCTAAAAATAGCAACCAAACAATATTTATTGAATGGTATAATCTAAATATATATAAAATGCTAATGTTGGTACGTAAAGACAGGGTTTTCTCTATAACCACCAACTCCAATCAACTTCCCGTTGGGGTGGTAAATACCCCTTGGTCTCCAGGTGGGAGTAAGGGAGTTTGGTCGCGGTGGGTGGAAGGGGGTGGGGGGTTGAGGTGGCGAAAATGTGAAAAAATATTTCTGTCCTTTACTAACTCATAAGAACTTCTCATGAGAACTCATGAGACCTGAAAAAATCTGAAATGTTCTGGAATGTTTTAGAGAGTTCCAAAATGTGTAAAGCTGTTATTATCGATCTGGAATGTTCGAGAAAGTTCTTTGATACGTGAAGTATATGAAAGTTTTTTTTGCAACATGCAATGTATTTTTACCCGAGCAACGCCGGGTTTCACTGCTAGTATATATATATATATATATAGACAGAGTTAATTAACAGTTGTGTATGAAATTCTGAAGTACGTCTGTCTGGCGTGGGGACGATTATTACATAATTTGATTATCTAGGAATAGGTACATCATATAGTTATCTAAAATGCATAAAATCGTTTGGCCTGACTGTAGATAGCGCCTGTGTCTAGATTTTCCATGGGTAGTTTCTATGTTATGAGTACAGCTATTTATCAAAAGCGCATAAATTCTTTTTTTATACCATAGGTAGCAAACAAGCAGACGGGCCTCCTGATGGTGAGTGTCACCGTCACCGTTGCCTATGGATACTTCTAACACCAGAAGCATCACGTTGACTCTATTAACTCGCCTTTTGCCTTTTGGCCTGACACTTTCCTATGACTTGTAGGTCATATAGCTATCCCAAGTGTATAATCGTTTAGCCTGACATAATGATGTGTGTCTAGATTATCCAAAAGTTGGTCACATAGTTTTGACTTTGGTGTATAAAAAAGTGGCCTCGTTGAGCTATATACAAAACCATTGAGCGTTCATTCCACGTTTTGCTTGTTACGCCGACAAGGGAAAGAAGAATCATATTCATTTGGAATTAGTGTGAATGTTTCATGTTTGTAAGCCTGTTTTTTTTTACCTAAAACGATTTTAAAGTAAATTTTATTGCGGAAAGGTTTAACTGTTTGATTGAAATCAAAATAAAAACTGTCAAACGGTTAAAAACTTATGAGATCTTTGCCGAATTGGTCGCAAGGATTTTTAATGTTAATTTTACTTGTTCTTACATAGGTACTCCGCACCTTTATAAGGTGCATGAGGACGTGCGATCATGGCTAGGTAAATAAGATTGACAAAATATAAGCATAGTCGTCAGTTAACAAGAGTGGAAGTTTACACGTTTCATTAACTACTTTGCCCCTGTAAATGTTAAAGCATGTTGACGCACAACGTGATGTCTTCCTATACTTTAATATAAATAACAATGTCAGTTTTTGCATTAGCGCAGTCTAGTTAGGACTTAGATACTACGCACTTGAGTGAGTTGGTCATTGCAATTTTTCACTAAACTTTATGTATTTTTTTTTACATGTTTTTGTGTTGTACTTACAACAATTGAAAGAAGGGTTATGCTATGGAGATACAGAAATCAATTTGCAATTTTTTTTCTGTGTACTAACCTCATAATTTTTATCAAGTAATTTTCATTTTAAATTTGAAGTGTTGTTCCAAGCATGAAGCTTTACTATTTAAATATTATAGAACATCCAAAAATTTGAGGAGCGTCAGAATTCGAACCTGCACCATCGACTATACCTACATCTCGAGCGCTCTATTCACTAAGATAGCTTAGTGAATAGAGCGATAATGGATAATGTACTAAGATTAAAATTTAAAAATAATGTTACTTAAAACAAATTTTTTAAATATATTTTTTATGAGCTCTTTCTGTCTACCGGGGTTGTACAGAACTGCAACCAAAATACACGTTTAAATGTACGCACAATAGTTCACTAAACCCTGTAATAACTAGACCTATACTGCCTCAAAGAAAAGAGAGGCCATACGCGTCGCACTTCTCATCAGGCGAGTTGGTGTGCTAACGTAGATCTATTCGTAGATCTATCGTAGATGTGGTATAATAATAATAGTGGTACTTTTCACTAAATTAACTCTTTGTTTCCAGCAAAATGAAGATAGTACTGGTGTTTTGTGCCCTCGTGGCGGTCGTAGTCTGCCGTCCCGAAGAGACATCATACTACAGCACGCAGTACGACAACTTCAATGCCCAGGAGTTGGCTGACAACGTCCGCCTGCTGAAGAACTACGGCAAGTGCTTCCTGGGCACGGGACCTTGTACTGCTGAAGGAACCGATTTTAAAAGTGAGATCATTTTGTTATTTGTTACTAGCAAACCTCCGCAAATTTTCCTCTATTTCTGGTACGAAATAAAATCGAAAATGGCCACTTTGAACTGGAATATTTAAAAAAATGGAATGTGAATAAAAAAATATTTTGAATTTCCTTTTTTACGATACCTTACTCGATGGGGTAGAGTAGGAAATATTTCTTTTTCAACTCCACTTTTCACGCAGGAAACAATATTATATTCTTGTAGCAGTATCTAAACTTGTGCCAAATTCAGACTTATAGTTCAAAAAGTCTCTGTGGTCGAATGGACGGACAGACACTATATGGTTTCGTTTTGCTACGAAATCACAAAGAGTTCAGATTCGAAATGCTCAGTATAATTTTTATTAAAGATATAAGAAAGATTAGAGTATAGTCATACAATATACAGATGATACCAAACTAATAATAATTTCACAATCTTCTTATCGAGTCTATGTTTTTTCAATGATTTGTCATTCTCCGTGGCCTCATTCAGGTCGTCCAGAGTGCATGTTTTAGGACACGCTACACATCAGTACGTACATCAAGTTTCGCATTGAGGGCTCACACAACAGAGGCATTCGGTATCGGAATTTTATAACACTTTGCCATGTCATCTCGACTTCGGCTCATTGCCTTTCCAGTGCCAATAACTTTACCAAACAACTGGGGCCTTACGCCCAACTCTAAACGCGGGCCCGAATAAGTGCAGTTTGCAAAATCACGCGACCGCAAACCATATCTAGGCGCGTTTAGGTTCGCGTGATTTTGCAAACTGCGTTTAAAGTCGGACGTAAGGCCCTAGAGCCCTTACCAAATTTTCCAATTTTACCTTAACCCACTTGTAATTTTAGAAACCATCCCTGACGCTGTCCAGACCAAGTGTGCGAAATGCAATGCCAAGCAGAGGGAGTTGATCAGAGTCGTCGTTAACGCGCTTCAAGAGAAACAGCCGGAACTCTGGAAAGAGCTCGTCAAGAAAGAAGACCCTAAAGGACTGTACAAGGCTGACTTCGACGCCTTCCTTAAGGCTTCCGACTAGATCTAAACAGACCTTAATATGAGCAGGCTGTAACTAACACTGGACCTAAGAAGCAAGATGCACTTATAAGACGGAGCGTAGATGTTGGTGGGTCTCCTGCAAAGCTATTTCAACCTTAGAGATATTTCAATGCGACACCAAATATAACACCAATGAGGTCTAATTATAAAAGGTCACGAACGTCATGAGATACATTTCTTTTTTATCGTATAAAACAAGCTTTCCAGTGAAATTACAGGGCACACAGAGATTTGACATCTTATATCTCGGGGTGACGAGCGCAGTGAATTGCCATCCAGGGTTTTGAACTGTTGAAGTTCAAAATTCTGAGTGGCGTTGAGCTGTTATGGGCAAGCGTCAGCAGAGCCATCAGGCCAGCGACTTCGCTCGTATCGTCACCCAGTATCATAAAAAAACAGTGTTAAGAGTGAAACTGCCTTGAAGGAGAGCGCTGCGTCTGCACCCGTCTGCGCTTGCGCTGCTGCGCCTTATAGTTTGGATGATTGCCTAACAGATTTGTCTTAGCTATGAACCTCTAGCTATTATTATTTTATGTGTGGCGCACGCAACAATAACACTGCGCGATTCAAAGTTGGTTTTCATACAAATTTCGCTCTAATTAGACAATGAAAAGATTGCGAGTAAATTTTTTGAAAACATACTTCCGAGTCATCCTCTTGTGGACATCGTACGCATTGGACGGATCTGGTATTGCCGAATTCATACTGACTACTTCCTAAGCTGTGATGATCACAGATTAGCAAGTAGTTGAACTCGGCGCAATCCGACCTATCCAATGCGTACTAGTGGACCTTAAAACATGTTAAGTGGTAGGAGGTTCTAAGAAAAGACAAAATGACGTCATAAGTTTACCAAACACTTAGCATTGATCGAAGTGCTAAGTTATCGGCATATGTACCTGTGAATTGTGATAACAATAAGACCTTAGTATCTCTACAGATAGGTAATGGTGAAATCAGAAAACCAAAGGTATAGTTATGAATATTATTTCACTGCTTCTAGCTTACTTTAAGCGTCATAATTGTGGCAGTGTTGTATTGTATCAATAGAAATTGTGATATTGGATACATATTCCAATAGCAAATTACGCTAGTGTGCTATTGCCTGTAAATTATTATAAAAAAGTTGTTACGTTACATCACATATTAATTAAGGTGTTAAAGATTTTTTATATTATTTATCAAAACATAATTATTTATTTCTCAATAAAGCTTTCTATAAAATTATTTTTGTGTAATATTTATCCAAAAAGCCAATCTAAATCCAAAATCCAAACGCCTGTAAAATATATTACTATTTCATCATAATATCATCTATAATATAAAAGCGCAAAAACTGTACGGCACACTAGTTCATCTTTCTCACACACATTAAGAAACTTGTAGCAACGCCAATAAGTACAACTAATAGTCCGTCTACATGCAAAAATGGGCAGTCCAGACTTAATGGCAGAAACTCGCATCAAGCCTGTTTTGAGCCTGATGCGTTTGCATCAGCCACGCTATTTTACCAAATATATCCCTTGTTTGTCTAATCTAAGGCTGTGTTGATAATATGATAAAACTAGTATCGAGTAAACGCACGTAAACGCTCAAAAACGCCCGAACCAAAAGTTAGTAGACAAAAACTATTCCTTTTTCGTCGGTTAAAAAGCATGGTGTTGCGAACGCTTCGCAGCCAACAATGCATGACGGTTGACCAGTGTTACCACACTTCACTTCCTCGTCATTATGTTGTCACCACCGGTCGTTTCTCAACCTTCCTACTTATGATGAACTATTTGGACAGCTCATTTGTAATTGTCATGGATTCACACCAAAAAATTACAAACGAGGAAACCAGTTTTATGTTTTTTTTTTTAGCAAATAAACATAAAACTAGTGTTATATCCCGACGGCTTTTTAGCTATAAACGTTCTAGCATGCAGAGAATATATTTAAAGAACAGATTGGTTTGGCGACTTTTTTCGCTCAGTTTTAGCACGTTTGCCTCATAAATAAGAGGTCCCATGTACGATTCCCGGCCGCAGAGAAGTTTAAACGATGGGGAACATGGAAAGAAAATCTTTAAAAAAAAAACAGAAACCAAAATACTGGTGTGTATCTAGCTCAACGCATAACCTTTGCCATTCAGCGTGGTAATGCCGCCAGCATGCTGGGTACACTGCTACTGATACTGGGCTTGAGCATTTGGATTGTCTTTAGAACTACAACCGTCTATGGGCAGTCCAGCTGTTTTTGTAGTGTTAGTGTAAGCTTGTATTTTGTTAAGTTAATAAGAACATCTTTCATGTTCTTATTAACTTAATAATGATGAAAGCGTTGGAGGCGCCATCTAAAATTCTTGCTAATTCCTGTATCTTGGTTCGGTCGTATTTTATGAATTGTGTTGTGTATTTTATGAATACGTTGAAATAGTCTAGACAGTTTTGTGTTAGCTGTGGCGGGTCAACAAAATTTTTATAATAAAAGTACCTACCTACTACCTATATTAAAATGATGAAATGTTTGTTAATTGAACATACCTAATCGATTGAATCCGTGGATCGTAAACAACAGCGACAAGATGCTGAACATTATGAATTTCTAACTTTGTGACAGATCTTTATATACGACTAGTCGTCCGGCCCAGCTTCGCGCGGGTGTAAGCTCGGTCTTCGGCCTCGCTACAAAATATAATATAGCCTATGTCACCCGGGGATAGTGTAGCTTCCCAACAGTGATAGAATTTTTCAAATTGGTTCAGTAGTTTCGGAGCCTATTCAATGCAAACAAACAAACAATCAAATCTTTCCTCTTCATAATATTAGTATAGAAGTATAGACTAGCCGCCCGCCCGGACTTCGCACGGGTGTAAGCTCGGCCTTTGGCCTCGCTACAAAATATAATATAGTTTGTGTCAACCGGGGATTGTGAACTTCCCAACAGTGAAATATTTTTTTAAATCAGTTCAGTAGTTTTTGAGTTATTTCGTTACAAACGTCCAAATCCCAAAAATACAAAAATCCAAATGTTTCCTCTTTAAAATATTATAGTATAGATACGATTTTCCTTGTTATCAAATGAATAACTAGTTGTAATTATTCAAGTCACGAAATGTAACGAGCCAACATAACATGTATGTACGAGTAACATTGTCGTCGCATTAGCATTAACTTATACTTAATGCTAATAATATGAATCCCAAAAAACTTTACCAATAAAATATCTGAATAGGTACCTAGGTTAATACCATAAAGAAAAATACCTACTTAGGTATGCAAGTCCTGATGCTAGTGTGGACTTATTGGATTTATGGTATACAGCTGTAGGGCTGCACCGCTCAGAACAATTTATTGATGATACAAATATTTCAAAACAAGGTACTGAGAGAGACATTGCAAATGCACCGTGGTACATAAGAAATAGTAAACTAGTAAAGTTCATTGAAAATAAATTTCATAACTACGCCGAAGCTCACGAAAACCCACTTCAACGAAATGTGAGCGTCGAGGCCATCCAGCTCCTTGACCACACAAACATTGTTTAAAGACTTAAAAGAACAAAACCGTTTGAGTTAGTGTAGTGACAAACAAATTATGAGTGTTAAGTAGTCTAGTGCTACCTCTAAAAACAAGTGGACTAAGTGTCTTCCCCTTAATAGAGACAATCAGAAACAAGTAATTAGAAAATTTCATAATTTTTTAAAGTGAAAACACTTTAGCACTATTTGGGTGAACCAAAATCATGGAACTCGCGTCATCGTCCGCTATACCGTGTATTTTAAAACAGCGCCATCTCTTGTAGAATTGTTGAATTACTACTTCACCTATTCTTAAGTTTTCACTAGTCCTATGACTGATGTGTTATTTTATTACATGCTTAGAAGTTTAGTTAGAATTAAATTACCTACTTATTGACCGGGAAAATGTATGATCACTCGAGTACAATAACGTAAGTTTAAATAATAAAGTTAATTTTTTGTAGAAAAAAAAGGGATATCAATACTATACCTACATGTAGGTACAAACTTAAACTTAAAGTAGAAAAATTTAGATTGAAAGTCCTACTAAGTCCTCATAAAAACTTTTGCTGAAGGTTACAAACCAAAACGTCATCTGTGTTTTCTTTTGTTCTTGTTGATTGTTAAAAAATCCGCTGCATGATTGATATTCCGAAAACCCGTACGAAGCGCTTTGATTCCACTTTTATTGTGCGAACTGCTAGTTTGTGGAATGCGCTGCCGGAATGGGTGTTCCCCGATGTTTACAATCTGTGTCTTCAAATCTCGAGTGAATCGGTTTCTTCTGGGCAAGCGTGCTCCATCGTAGACCGCATCGCGCTTAACATCAGGCGAGTTGGCGGTCAAACTCAAACCTATTACAGAATAAAAAAAAACACTGAATCAATTTCGATTAAAAAATTATGGGACCACACCTAAAGTACCTACCAAACAAAAAACCATCAAAATAAATTCATAATTGACGGAGTAATCGCGTAACAAACATACAAAAAAACATACAGTCGAATTGAGAATCCCCTCCTCTTTTGAATTCGGTTAAAAATACCATTAACATCTTTTTGTTAGGAGTGATATAACATAGGCTCGACTTTGTAGTCGGGTTTTATTTTGCTATATTGTATTATATTGCATTTGTTTGTCAGTTAGTAAGTTTATCAGTCATACTTGATACCGATCAAAATTATGAAACTGTAGGTCAAGACTCTCAAGCTTTCAATATTAAACTTAAAACTGGTTATTATTATTTAAAGCTCAGAGTTCAATTAAGAATGTTTACTCAATTCAAGCGAAAGCAAAATCCAATCAATTGGTAATATTTTTTGAGATGATTCCAGTGGATTGTATAAATTTTTCTCTGGTACAAGTTTGTTCTTGCAGCGATAAAAATGTCAACGTATCTCTATCAGTAAGCGAACTCGTTAGCTCTGTAGCTTTAAGTATAAATAGCATCAGACCGATGAGAACAAACATCATTTAGCTACTGTATTCTGGAGAAGTACATACATTTGGTAAGGGACAACAACTTTAATTTGTGTTTTATTTTGCTTGAGATTCCTATCTCTATGCACAAAGTCCATTGTCAGAGTTACTTTGAAAACTATAAATTTTCCTTGTATTTTATTGCATGTGATTGTTGTGGTGGCTTGGTTTTATGATATGAATTAATAACAGGTAGTGCTAAACGCTTTATGTATCCAATTTTAGGGTTCCGTAGCAAAACGAAATCCTTATAATTTTGCCGTATCCGTTTGTCTGTCGCACGGTGTTATATTCTATACCGTACCGTACCGTAGAAATAATACAAAAACTATTTAACCTACACGAAAAGTAGAGATGGAAAAATAATTGTCCTTTCCCATCCCATCGAGTACCTATATCGTTTATGCTTACGTAGAATCAAACAAAATTATATTCAGCAAATATTTGCCAATGATGGTTATTTATTTATAGTGTAGTTAGTTACGGAACCATACCATGAGCGCGTCATGAAACGCACTTGACAATGTGTTTTATGTAGAATTTTACGACTTCTATACCATGTTTCACGTGTAATTTGTTTTACAGGCTCCTCATAATGAAGTCCTGCTTCATCTTCGCTTTGGCCCTGGTAGCTGTCTGCTCTGCAGAAACCTACTCTGAGGAGAATGATGACTTGGACATAGACGCACTAGTTGCAGACCGAGATGAACTGAAGGCGTTTGTTAACTGCTTCACTCAGACTGGAGAATGCGACGCTCGGTCAGCTGACTTCAAAAGTGAGTATAAAGTGACCAACTTTTTAACCAACTTCCAAAAAGGAGAGTTTATCAATTCGACTGTGTTTTTTTAATGTTACCTCAGAACTTTTGATTGGGTGAACCGATTTTGATGATTCTTTTTTTATTTGAAAGCTGGTGCTTTCTGTTTGGTTCCATTAAATTTTGGTCCAGTTCTGATGAAGTTGGTTTTTTATATTGATAATTATCTGTAGTATTAAATCCGAAACGTAGATATTCGCCAAAGAACCAGAGTCACCGACATAGCTATTAAAATCTGCAAGTTGAAGTGGCAATGGGCAGGCCACATCGCTCGAAGAACTGTTAACCGATGGAGAAGAAAGGTTCTTGAGTGGAGACCGCGAAGCGGAAGACGCAGCGTAGGTAGGTAGATCCCACTAGATGAACCGACGACATTGTGAGAGTCGCGGGCATCCAGTGGATGCAGATGGCAGGATGTCGTTCAGTGTGGAGGTTAAAGGGGGAGGCCTATGTTCAGCAGTGGACGTCTTCTGGCTGATGATGATGATGATGAATTATCTGTAGATATAAGAGGACAAAATGTTAACACCCTTCGCGCGAGTCGCACTTGCATTCCACGCCATTATTACGTTTCTCTTTGTTTGAATCGTAATAAAATAATACTAAGGTTGAAATTGCTTTAAACAAAAACACCAACGTTACACCCCGTCTTATGAGTGTCTGACACTAACGGCCGTACTCATAAACGTTACTTAAGTTAAGCAATACTTAAAATTGCTCTGTCTCGTATTCATGTCTGCCAATTTCCGTCAGCGAGAAGGTAACAGAGCAATTTTAAGTATTGCTTAACTTAAATAACGTTTATGAGTACGGCCGTTACTTTATTATAATTAAGTTTGTTGATTCTTTGTATGAGATTGGTTCTCAAAGATAACAGCCTATTGTTCGTACTTTTTATGATTATTATTTACATTCGGTAAAGTCGGTAACCTTCTTGTTATTAACTACTTCGTTTTATTAACTACTTAAGATGCCTCTATTCGTCTGCAGCTTTCTCGCTCGCACATTTGTATATTATTGACGATATAAAATTACTGAGTGTGAATTTACAAAAAGTGAATAATCAAATCAAATTAAAAGATATCGAAACGAAACATATTTTGTTTATAATGTTAAATAGTCAGCAAAACTTGAGTGTGTCACTTTTTGTAAATTCCCACTCAGTAATTTTATATCGTCAATAATGTACAAATGTGCGAGCGAGAAAGCTGCAGACGAATAGAGGCCCCTTAACTGAGCTCTTCTATTTACTAGTGATTATTCACAGATAATTAACAGACCTCAAACGAATATACCTATACCTATTGTACTTTACTGCCCGGTGGCTCAGTTGGTAGTGAACCTACCTTCTGCGCTTGGGGTCGTGGGTTCGATTCCCATCTAAGGCAAACATTTATGTGATGAACATTTGTGTTTGTTCTATGTCTGGGTGTTAATATCTATTTAAGTATGTATTTAAAAATATATGTATTTGTAAATATATCAATCTCTGGCAGCCATATCACAAGCCTTGCTTAGTTTGGGGTCAGATGACCGTGTGTGCAAAAATGCCCCAGATATATTATATTTTATTTATATACTAAATGTGAAAGTATTAAAGTCTTTTTTTTATCTTCTTGAGACTGAAAAGCGGAATTTGGCAAGAAAGAAGTATGCATTATTGCATATGTGTAGGTACTATGAGAAAGGACATATAACCGTTGAATTTTTTAGTAGTTATAAATAAAGCATCACTCATCTAGCTTTTCACTAGGTCTGTTTCTGTTAGGGATACGTACAACACACAACAACTAACACCTAATACCCAGAGCAAATGTTTAAAACATTTGCCCGGTCGGGATTCGAACCCGGTATCTCTTGCAGACCTAGCACGGTTCGTGGACAAAATGTCTTTACACCATTCTTATCCCGCGAGAAATAGACAAACGTTTCCATATTGTAGCTTTGTCGCGTGATTTATTAGCAGGTCTGCCTTTCTTCAGAGCGCGCTCACCAACCAGGGTTATCATCTCCTTCGTACATTTTCATGATTTTTGAAGATAAAAAACCACTGAAGTGAGATTTTTTAGAGCTATTGAGCATTATCTTTAAAATATTATTGCATATGGTGTAAAGCAATTTTCGTGTACCTACAATTATGTTTTATAGGTACCTATAAAACCTTTGTCGAGTTTTTTTCGATCTCTTCCGTCAAAATAAAACATATGAACATAAATATTACTTTTAAACGTTTGTAATATTATTCTAAAAATAATGCCCGATTATTTATTTACTTAGCCACTTTTTGTCCATAAAAATGCTGAATACTTGCGATAGAAATAATTCGGACCGGTGCGAGCGCAGCTTTAATTTAATCCCTGCTGTCTTTTTCCAGAGGACATTGCTGAAGCGGTCCAGCAGGCCTGCGCCAAATGCACTGACGCTCAGAGACACATCTTCAATAGATTCCTTAAAGGTCTTAAGATGAAGCTTCCGGCTGAGAACACAGCATTCAGGAGCAAGTACGACCCCGACAACAAATACTTCGCGGCTTTGGAAGCGGCTATTGCTAATTCCTAAGAATTAGCTTTGTGATGAAATCAATCTGTCATTCATTTTTTTTTATGGCAAAGTATATTTTTTGAACTAAGCACATTTTTCATTTATTTATACCTACGATAAAAAAAAATATTACTAAAGTTATATGATTATTTACGGGATATTTACTGTGGTGGTCGTTTTGTCTGTACCTAACTTTGAACTTTTTCACCAACCACCCGCATTCTTCAGTCTTCCCGTGAACATGGTGCATGTAACTGCGCCGAAATATCGGGAGCTCCTTCCACAACCTTACCACGGTAAATATCCCGTAAATAATCATATAACTTTAGTGAACAACCGTGATAGTTTAAAACAGTGTTTAACAAAATTTACATAAAATATATATATATATATATAAAATGATAAAATCGTTTATGATAAAATTTACAGATTAAATGTGTTTTTTTGAAGAATTAATTAATTTCCTACTATGTAACCCATGTTATGTAGGTACAATATAATTTATATAATTTAATGTAATATTGTCTCATTGGTGTAACTGCGTGGCGTAAACCGTACTAATTGAATTAAAAAATACACAAATACTAATGGATTCACATTATTTATTATGAATTAAGGTGAAACGTTTCACGTTTGGCGGGAAATTCAAATTTCAAACAGTTTTTTTGTTCTTGTAGCTAGGCCGGGTAATTATTGTAAACGATCATCATGTTTGCGAAAATTGATTTTTATTCTTTACAAACTCGCGTAAAGTTATTTAAGTATCTCCAATGCACATTATTACATACATTTGTCAATAAACAAATTTTTGCTTTTTCAAACGGTTTATTGCCAAATGTAAGTAATATGGTGAGTAACTGATTAATAGCTGTACATGATAATGTAAAAAACTACCAACAAATTTCGCAAACACTGTGTCATTTCACTATAATTACCCGGCTTAGCTACGAACACAAAAAAAACTGTTTGAAATTTGAATTTCCCGCCAAACATGAAACGTATCACCTTAATACAAGTGCATCACTAACTCAGATCAGAAAAACAAGGGAAATATGCCTTAGTACAATTATCGTTCGTGTTGTTGTATTTGTGTTTCTCCCACTTTTTTCACTATACCGCCAAAACGCACTGTAAGTAACGCAAAAATTATAAGTACGACATCGAAGACTAAACTTGAAGCGACACTAATATAATTATCAATATAAAAAACTGACTTCAAAAAAATGTCAGAACTGGACCAAATTTAAAAAACCACACGGGAAGCACCAGCTTTCAAATAAAATATAACCATCAAAATCGGTTCACCCAGTCAAAAGTTCTGAGGTAACAAACAAAAAAAAAACACATCCGAATTGAGAACCTCCTCCTTTTTGGAAGTTGGTTAAAAAATAAAATAGACATCGTTCCCGAATGCTGGCCGCATTGCCGCGCAATACTGATGTGTTACGCAAGGTACCTGTCAGCCTGGCCATGGGATGGTTTGACCCACAGACATTTAGTGGTTTGACCAGACGACACAGACGTTAAACAATTTTTTTTTATTAGGTCTTGACGTTTCGACATAAGGCTCAAATAATGTACCCACTGTCTAGGCTTCTATATTTGGGCCTTTTGAGACCTTCCGATTCAGTCGCCCGTTTCGTTTTTTCAGTTCCTATGCTTGTAGCTTTTACGCATAAAATAATAACAACATAATATTCCGATAATGATGTCCTTGTTTTTTTGCGAGTATCACTGATTCATCATTGATCATTGATATTAAATACTAACGAATTTTATCCTTGTTAATGTAACGCTGTTGAAATAAAATAAAAAAACATACACATTTTAATAGGTAAGATTGTTGGCAAGTACCACATGCTTGGGACCACAGAAAAGAGAAGTAAATAGAACGGAAATGAGAAGGAAACTCTGTCGCCAGGTATTGTGACAGATACTTGATTGAACATTCTTATTTATGTCAACGCGTCGAACTCCGCGTCACAGTTGCTAACACACCTGCTATGGGCTTATATGGGTGCAACTGGCTACAACAAATTTCTTACAAAAATGTCTTGATACCCGTTCTAATTTAAACAAAAAAAAAACTTTTCAGTGCTTGGGACATATCAAATTAATAAAATCTCAAGCTCAGCGTAGAACTGCAAGACCTGCGTGAGCGACTACTGCGTGCGAGTATATAGGGAACGTTTTAAAAATCATTGGCAGTACTATAAATAACTTCATATCATCTCTATAGACATCCCTCATTTAATCTATTTAATGTGACCTGTTCGAAACGGCAGGAATTATTATTTTTAGGGTTCCGTACCCAAAGGGACCCAAAGGGGTAAAACGGGACCCTATTACTAAGGCTCCGCTGTCTGTCTGTCCATCCGTCTGTCACCAGGCTGTATCTCATGAACTGTGATAGTTAGACAGTTGAAATTTTCACAGATGATGTATTTCTGTTGCCGCTATAACAACAAATACTAAAAAACATTATATAATAAATATTTAAAGGGGCTGGAACACAACAAACGTGTTTTTTTTGTTCGTTTTGCTTGATATTGATAACGGCAACAGGTACACTCTTGAAATATTCACAAAATATTTAGTTATATATTCACTTTAGAAATAAATAATTAAATTAAAATAAAAAAATATTTACGGGGGGCTCCAATCCCTATACATCAAACGTATTTTTGCCGTTTTTATAGGTAATGGTACGGAACCCTTCGTGCGCGATTCCAACTTGCACTTGGCCGGTTTTATTTTAAATAAAAGAGCGGAAAACATTCACTCGTTCTGCCTCATGGCGAAAAGAAACCACCGCCTATGGACACCTGCAACACTAGAAAAAAATATGCGATAAAATCCATTATAAGTGTTTAAAATTTCAATAATATTCTGATAGTTCCATTATACCTCGTACGAGCCAGTAGATTATTGTTATCAAAAGTTGTGCGTGAATTAGCATAAAAAACTCTGGCATAAAATCAAAGCTTCTTATATAATTAAAAACAGACAGACCAATCCACATTCACATGCTAGTGAATTCAATAACACCTATGACTCGATCACTCTCATAAAGTTGCTAATTCAAGGCTGTATATTTAAGGTTCTCTTGCAAATTAGAAACCCATTTTTGCTATGCCCGTCTGCATGTCAGCTGTCATAGCTTAGTTAAGTTATATCAAAGAGGTTATGTACAATAACTCATAATGTAAACATATCTAAGAAAACGATTGTATCCTACTTTAAATTGTCGTATCGATTTCAAACTTTGCCAGCACTTATATGTAATTCTGATGACAATACAATAATTTAATATCACCGAACTGATCTGATGATGGAACCAAGTGGTACCAGGTGATACCAGAACTCTTTAATGGCTACTAGTAAACCCCGCGAGTTTGGACTCATTTATGTTAGTTTGTTTTG
Source organism: Agriopis leucophaearia (assembly GCA_949125355.1). Classification (NCBI taxonomy): domain Eukaryota; kingdom Metazoa; phylum Arthropoda; class Insecta; order Lepidoptera; family Geometridae; genus Agriopis; species Agriopis leucophaearia. The sequence continues at coordinate 7,236,469 of OX421278.1, read as the reverse complement.
ACAAGTCCCATACCAAGAGTTTCAGTATCACCTTAATATCTATTACACTATCACAAGCCTAATGACCTTTCGAGTTTATGATGCTTTCTTCTTCATCATCATCTTCAGCCAGAAAACGTCCACTGCTGAACATAGGCCTCCCCCTTGAAACTCCACACTGAACGACAGCCTGTCATCTGTATCCACTGCATGCCCGTGACTCTCACGATGTCGTCGGTCCATCTAGTGGGAGGCGTACCTACGCTGCGTCTTTCAGTTTGTGGTCTCTACTCAAGAACCTTTTTTCCATATCGGTTATCGATTTTTCGAGCGATGTGGCCTGCCCATTGCCACTTCAACTTGTAAATTTTAATAGCTACTTGTATGTCGGTGACTTTGAGTCTTCGTCAAAAATCCATGTTCCGGATTCTTTCGCGCAAAGAATCTCCGAGCATAGCTCTTTTCATTGCCCGCTGTGTGACTCTGAGTTTTTCCAAAAGGCCGAGTCTAGTTGAGGACCACGTCCCAGTACCATATGTCATCACTGGCAACACACACTGGTTAAAGACCCTTGTCATTAGGCATTGGGGTATTTGTGACGAGAACGCATCTCTAGGCTCTTTTGGTATGTTTTAACGAGTTATTTACTCGTATATTTTAGTTCTTTGAACTATAATTATTAATATTCACAGACTACATAAAGACTATTAATATTCCTATTCTTAGGTATATTCATTATACCTAAGTATGATACACGTATACGCGTTACCAGGGAAAATATTGAAAAGTGGTGGAAAAAAAGTTAGACGCACAGATGGAAAGTAGGCCTGCTAAAACAACTTAACACAATTAGAACTTAGCCTATGATGATTTACAGTTATATGATTATTTACGGGATATTTACCGTGGTATGCTTGTGGAAGGAGCTCCCAATATTTCGGCGCAGTTACATCCACCATGTTCACGGGAAGACAAATCCCGTCTTCCCGTGAACATGGTGAGCAACCGTGATAGTTTAAAATAGTGTTTGATGATGATTTATTTTTAACTTAACTACGGAACCTTGTCTCGTAGAAGAGTGTCTTGACACGCACATGACAGGTTTTTTAGACTTAACAATCCGTCTTGTAAGTCTAGGATAAACTTATCTCATAAAAACTAAAGCTCACCTATTCAATCCTCTTCAATTCTTAGCTATTCATTAGGATACCATTCATTTAGTATAAATGCAGTGGTCTACCTAATATCTTCACCAGTTGGCATCCCCGTGTTTTGGAGAACTACTTACTTGGTTAGTGGTATTTTAAAAGTTTCTATGTGGATTTCGCATTTATCGCAATAAATAATTTAAGCTGGCTTTGCATCCATAGGTGAAATCGCAGGTAATCTTTAAAGTTTGTTTTGCAGTAACATTACTTCAAGATGAAATTATTTTGCGCCGTCGCCTTGGCCCTTGTGGTAATCTGCGCTGCTGATACCTACACTTCAGATGCAGACCGGGACCTTGCCATCGAGGTGGAAAATAAACAAGATGTTCAGAAAATTCTAGAATGCTTAACTAGCAAGTCAGATTGCACTGCTCAGGATGCTGCCTTAAAAAGTTAGTATAAAAGTGTGCTCAAGATATAACAGACTGGTACTAATAATGCTCGATTAGGTATTGACAGATACCCTTAACTTTTTCAAATGACAAAATAAAGGACCATAACGCAGCGCCCAATTTTATTTTGACATTCTTCTAGTTTACAATCAAGGTCATGCCTAAACTAAAAAAAATACCTAAAAAACGTGACATAGATGGATAGACTGACACGCCGAATCTCTGAAGGTTCCTTGTTTTGCAACGGAATTCTAAAAATAAATCAAAAACATTTCAAAATCATGTACAATGTACAATTAGGAAATGTCATATTATGTATACATTTATACAATGTTTTCAGGAGACTTTTCCGATGCGCTCAGCAACGCGTGCTCCAAATGCACTACACAGCAGAAAATACTAACCGAATCCTTCTTCACGGCCGTAGAAAAGCACTTCCCTGCCGAATACGAAGGTCTGCAGAAGAAATTTGACCCTGACAACAAACTGTTCCCAGCTTTATACGCGGCAGTTGCTGACCGAATGTAATAATAAACCTCTGTCAACAAACAGTATTTTTTAACGTAGATTAAATTCTATTCATATGAATCTGTTGAATTTAAGAGAAACCAACCGGTAAGCACAATGTACCTACCTTATCAATGTTAAGATAATCTATGTAGCTTATGTTTAGGACTTATTGGTGTGTTTGCCGCATCTTAATTTTGTGATACTAAATAATTATAATTATGCTTTGGCTATACGTAAGATTCTATGAAAATTGAATAGAAAATATAATAGTTTCGTTATATTTTATACTGGCGTTATTTTTCACAATTAAAACCTTTTCAATTGAAAATGACACATTTCTTGAGAACCTTTGATTAGAAATATAATCAAACAAGTTTAAATTGAACATTTTCAGAATTTTCTGATAAACGAGCTGATAACTTCAAACGCATGAACAGGTGGATGTACAGGTTTTCTTGAATGATAGCTAAGAACGATCTCGATCAAGTCATCTTTGAAACTAACAAAAAATCTAAATCGGTTCAGCCGTGCCACTAACAGATACACACGTTTAACTTATTATTTTTTTTGATTCTGATTCTTTTCTTAGGCCTGCAACGCAAACAGAGGGGTTGCGTTGGAGGCCTAAAAAAAGAATGAGTCATAGGACTGCGCGTCAGAAGTGAAAACTTAAGCAGTAATTCACCTATTCTACAAGAGATGGCGCTGTTTTAAAATACACGGTACAGCGTTCGGTAAAGATGACGTGAGTTGGTTCTTCTTCCTCCAACTCGAATCTGCATAGTTTGTTTGTACGCAAATATTTGGAAGTGGGAAGTGTTCTTTATCCTTTTACATTTCATACCTTACTACGTACGTGAGTGAACTAAAACTCTCCAAGTGTGGTCGTGTATTAGGAACATTAGACGTATTAAACTTGTGGACAGTGAAGTGTGTTTTTATAGTCATATTTAGGATAGGTAGTCCTCAACTGCTCCTCTCCCTAGTAACTGGGTGTGGCAGATGTGCTTCCGGCTAGGTAGGTCTGGTGGTAGGCGCAGCCGGGGTCGTCTGCTTCATTACACAAGTCATTGTGCAAAGTTGTCATGCCCTAAGTGGTGGAGACTTAACAAGAGGTTTCCTTGGAGTTTTGGAAACAACTCGAATCTTATATATCACTTACCCACACTCGAGCACGCCCACGACCACTTAACCGCTATAACAACCTGTTGTTTGTTGTTATCAACAAATACTAGAGAATAGAAAAAGGCTAAGGAGGCTCCCATACAACAGACGTTTTTTTACCGTTTTTATAGATAATGGTACGGAACCCTTCATGCGCGAGTCCGACTCGCACTTGTCCGATTTTTTCACTTTGACGCCAGAAAACTCCATATTTAAGATTTATAATGTTTTTATTTTATAAGTAAAATTATTGGAAAATGTACTTATATAAGAGGGCAAATAAATAACTGACATACACTATGGGCCTTACTTAAAAACGTAAATTAAGTTGATCTGTGCTTAAAATTGCTCTGTCTCGTTTTCGCGTGTGACGTTTGCCGTCAGTGAGAAGTTGAGAGAAAAAAATTTGAGCATAGATCAACTTAAGTAACGTTTTTAAGTTAGGCCCTATAAGTATATAATACTTAGTAACTTGGTCAATAAATTAAAATCACAATCACGTACTTGCTACGTCGTATTAAAAAATCTACATGATTATACTCTGAATAGAAAATGTATTCAACAAAACGGTATTTCCATGATCTAAGTTTGTCCGTTCAAATATTTTGTTTGAATCTTGGATATAATAGAAACATCTACGACAAACATTTGACTACTGTCAGGCATGCATCACAGGGAAAACCTAGCTGTATTTGCCATCGATTCCGATCACTTGAACACAAGATGAATCTGAAATTTATTTTTACAAATAAGTATTCTAGCCGTGGAAGGTTCCAGGCATTGAACAAGGCACTTAGATTTTTTGTTAACTCCTTCCTCGTAAATATTGCTTTTAATTGAAGGCCGGGTCGTGTGGTTTTATAAAGAACCATCTTAGATATCTACACCATTTGTCGAATTACTTCATAAGGTGGTTCTTCGCAGTAAATATTGAATCATTTGCGTGCGTTGCATTCTAAAATGACTGTTATTTTAGTCGCGAGCTTAATATTATTCACGACTGTGTTGGCTCAGGATAAGTATTACGATAGAAGGTATGATTATTTTGAAATTGACTACTTTGTGAATAATCTGAGGCTGCTGAAGAAATACTTGGATTGTTTTCTGGACCAAGGACCGTGCACGCCGGTTGGAAGGGTTTTTAAAAGTAAGTGAAAAAAGAAAACGATAAATAAATACCTACGTAGACGGCATATGTGTTTGGAGTAAGAAATTTATAGAGTAAGTATGTTTTTTTTGTTATTATTTTTCTTCAAAATGGTCAGAACGATTGTGATGCTGATTATTTATTTGAAATCGGTTCATTGCAGTTTTAACTAAGTTTAATCAAAATCTGTTTAGCCGTTTAAAAGTTATGGAGTCGGAATAGAGCTGCGCAGGTCACGGCTAGTGCTTTATATTGGCGGAAGTGATCGAAAAATAAATATTTTTGGAGTTTTTTTCTATGTCCTTCGCAGTCCTATACAATGATAAAAAATATTGCTTTATACCATTTGCAAAAGATGCCGAATCGATTTAGTAAGTCTCACTGAGTGATATTTTATCTTGATTTTTTTTTAAATGTGAGATAGCTCTGGCCATGTAGCGCGGCCTTAAGCAAATTCAAAGCAAAATGCCTAATATAGAAGTTAACTAGAAACTGCGACTTTAACTTTGAATATTATGTAAACAATTGTGACGTTTATATTGTTTGACCTTTGTGTTTATGGGACCAAGTTTTATTAGTATAAATACATAATTATTACGCAACAACTATTTCTTCATATCAACTCTTATGAAAATAAGACATTTTCAGAAGTTCTACCCGAAGTCATCGCTACGGCGTGCAAAAAATGTTCTCCACTACAGAAGAGATTCACCAAGAAAGCTTTCAACGCTTTCAAAACTATGTTACCTGAAATGCATGAACGGCTCAAAAAGAAATACGACCCACAAAATATATACTACGATTCGTTTGAAAAGGCGATAGCATCAGCGTAATCACCTCCCTGCATTTATTTAGTATGTATAGAAGGTAAGTACAAAGGAACACTGAACATCCTTGAATACATTTGCATTATTGATGACAAACGATTTTTCTTCGAGACATGTCCACAAGTATTTTTCTGAATCATCGATGCATTGCGTACTTAATCATTGCTCTTCAAAGTTAAGCATCCAATGTTTGGCTGATTGTAGATTGTAGAGCTAGTAATTGACCTACAAACAAGGCTTTATAAGTTGTATGTTAATTCTATACTACGTAATAGCATATTTTTTAATAATATTAAAGTTAATTTTGAGTAGAAAAATTAACCGATTTCAATACTAGTACCCTAAACTTGAAATAATAATTCTCGTAGCTTAAAAAACTAAAAACACGCTTTAAAATCACTAATCCTGAAGATCCTGGTAAAGATAATGGGACAAACTATTTAAATTATTGCATTGTCATCGGTCCTTGATAAAGTGTGCAAAGTTTCAAATCAATCCGAGGTTTTGAAAGGGGTGAAAATCACGATCAAAGATTCCGGAACATAGATAAATATATATATAGATAGATACCAAGCTAATAAAAGCGTGTAAAAAATTTGAAAAATGTCAGAGCAGAGATTGAAAGTCCCATATCAAAACTTTTGCTGAAGGGAACCACAAACCAAAACTTTTTTTTTTTTTTATTTTTTTTTTTTTGTTGAGTTTTCAAAAAATGCAATGAATTTCGAGTAAATTTATATGGGACCACCTTTGAAGTATGGTCTCTCAAACAAAAAAGCATCATCAAAATCAAAATTAATAGAGTATTCGCGTAACAAACAAAACAAAACAGTCGAATTGAGAACCTCCTTTTATTAAAGTCGGTTAAAATTTGATTGATCTAATGGCATCATATTTTTTTTTTTATGAAAATTACTTTTGGATTGATATGTATAGGTAAAGTTTTTGGTGATTTCTGAAGTTTCCTATTGCTCCGAAATCGGTGCCATCAAGGACGATATCGTAGAGACTATTGATCCTTGATTGACCAGCATCAAATGAAAAAATTATGAATTTGTAGCCAAATTCTGTAAATGTCAATCAAAAAGTTTCAGAAGTTCGTGGAATGTTTTCTATTAACAGTTTCCGTCTTTAGTTTTTCATTAATTTTTTTTGTAGTATCAACTACTAGGATTATTTTCTCTCTTCTCTTTCTCACTGTCTCCTCCCTCACTGTTGATGACAAAATTGCTCCAACACCCAAACGGGCCATGGTAAACTAACTTTAACTTGCTATTAGGTATCATATTTTTTTATTCCCATTGATTGTTGATCTTGAGATTATTTGCATTTGCTATGCAGCATTGGGCGCGCAATGTGCAATCTGCATGTAAACAATTATATATAGGTACTCGTAATATCCAGCATTACTTCGTTTATTTTCCTTATGCAAATGCACAGTCAAAATCCCAGGGATTGCATAAGTTTCCAAGTAATATCAACGGTGTGTGATATGTTTTGGGTTATGAACTGTTAACGATATATTTTACTAGTAACGCACAGATGGCTCTACCACTGTTCCCTTGATAGAGAATTAGATTCGTATACATCGAGCAAAAGGCTGAAATTCGATCGAGTAACCATTGCAACTGACCGATGAGCCAACGAAGGTAGTGGGTATACGAAGACGTCAATATAAGCCACTGTCGCTTTCTGCAGCCGCTAGTTCTTTGGGCCCATTATAGAGAGTAAAAGGTGGGTGAACGAACGGTAGACGTAACGAACAAGTGTCATATAACTACGTGTGCTGTGATACGCAAATAGTGATCAACACGTGTGACGTTCAATTATAATTACAAATTTCAAAATTTGCATGTTAAACTGGCCCCAAATTGGCCATCGTAATTCTCTATAAATTCGAGTCAAAAATCGAGAACAAATTATCGTTCTCTAATCCTTATTCGATTCACGTAGTGTGTTCGTCCGACGTCCAAGTTGCTGCCATAACTTGCTAAATAGTTTTAGCTATACTCAGGACATTCATTGGACATTTTCTGCCATCCTCTGCGTGGGAACAGACGTGATAGATTTTTGTAAGAAGTAATCTTTGTTTCCAGAATTTATTATGAGGGTCTTCGTTGTTTTCGCTTGCCTGGTCGCGGCGGTGCTGGCTGCGGATAAATATAACTCCAAGTACGATAACTTTGACGTGAACACTCTGCTCAACAATGAACGTCTTCTGAAGGCTTACATCAACTGCTTTTTGGACAAAGGAAGGTGCACTCCTGAAGGAGCTGATTTTAAAAGTAAGTCTTTCTCCTTTACTAGATTTTTTTATTTGACTGGTATAGAAATCGTCTACAGCTATGCAGGAAAAATCTTTCATGATACGCGTCATGAAAGATTTTCGTTGTTGACCTTATCATTTTTTTTTAAATCGAAGAGTATTTTAAAGTTCACGTGCGTTTTTTACCCGACAATGATAAAGACAAAAGCAGGGTGTTGTAGTTAACGTGTGGCTGTTTGTTCCCATCTGCAGCCTCAATACTTTCTCGATTTTTATGTGATGTCAATTCACGTAAGTTAAGGGATGGTTACCAGAAATGCACAAACAAGAAAAATTTGCTCATAATTAAAATCATCACCAACCGACCCAATAAGACCAATTTCAATTGTTATGGACCTAAGTACTTGCGCAAATGTTTATATAACTCAGGACACCATATTGCCCACCTATTGTTGGCAAAGAAGGCTACACACACATCAAGACGAGGTTAAGGCCGCTCCGAAGGAAATCGTGATTCATATATCAAGCTACTTTATGAGAGATAATGTAATGAGAAGATTCATATTTATACATGAATATTTAGGAAGTTTCCGTGAGGTCACATCAAGATTTTACGGATTTACCTTGTCAATGATTTTTTACGACATTCAGGTTTTAATTTTTTACCGACACCTTTTTGTATTTATTTGTGTTCATCGTTACTTATCTAATTTTAGTAAATAATATATAAATATAATATATAAAATAATAACCAACTTGTTATTACTATTGTTCGGGGCACTTAATTTAAAATTTATAGGGCATGAGTTAAGTAGTTTTGCTTCCCATAATAAATGAGTAAGTACATGTTTATCTAAGCAGCTCATACATTTCATCTACGCATTCATTGTCTGAAAATTTAAGTTATATGTGACGTCTACATATACCCTGGTCCTTGTTACTTAACACGCTTTTATTAGCTAATAAATAAATCTTGGAACGCGATGTTAACCTACTTCTAATTATCGTATCGATGATGGAACTTTACAAGTATATGTGTACCTAATTCGGATGATTATACAATAATTTGGTACCATCAAACTAATAATATGATGAGAGGTGGATAGTAGGAACTCTTGCTAAGCCCCTCGAGAGTAAACTTCTCGAGTTTAGGTCATTTGGTGCGTTTTAAGAAGGCACATCATCGCTTAATATTAAGTAAGTTAGCGGTTAAACGCGATAGCGGTCAACTACTATTAATAAATAAATAAAACAGGTTCTCTTTAGTTCTTAAATTGTAATTGTTATCTCTGTAGCATCTAACCATTTTGCATCTATTTCAGAAACCTTCCCAGACGCGATAGAAACGAATTGCGCCAAGTGTACAGACAAGCAGAAGGGTAACATCCGCAGAGTGGCTAAAGCCATCCAACAGAAGCACGCTAAAGAGTGGGACGAGCTCGTCAACAAAAATGACCCTTCAGGCACCCATCGCGATAACTTTGATAAATTTATACAAGGAAGCTAAATTATTATACTTTGTAAGTAGGTTAGAAATAGCATTAGTTTAGGAAGCAGAAAAACAGTTGGCATGGTCGTTGCTGGAATAAGCATTTTGTGATTTACCTACGCTCTCTATGTACACTTTTGCGAGGTCGAAAGGCAATGTTAAGATAATCGTTGCAGACAAATGTATTACAAAATAATCACTATTTTGTTAATCGTGTCTATGAATTTTTAGGAGTTATTTAGAAAAGAAATTGGCCTTGCAGACTCATTGCGATTTAAAAAACTCTAGTTGGAATAGCAATTGTGATATTTGTTCCAATGTAAGTTAAGTTAATTTTAAGTTAAATGAATCGGACAATCATTTGTTTTGTAATTTATTTCAATGTCACAATGACTGATATTGTACGTAAATAAAAAAAATATAATCACATTTTCTATTTTTTATATACATACCAGTTTTACCATGGGATTAATTAACAGAAATCACGACAAAAATCAGCTTTGCCAAGGAACAAAGTTATTACTGAGCGTAATGAATGGTATAATCAGCTGATATTTTTCGCGATTTGTGATTTGGACCGATAGTAACCCGGTAGTTGTGTAACCCCGTAATCTATACTCTACGAACAAAACGTATATGTACGTCACATAATTATAAGTACCTACGTACGAGCAACACGTTCCTAACACCACGACCTAAGTACCGCAATTGTATTATTATGTATTCTGTACTTGTATTTCAGCTATTATTATTATAGTTACTAGCATAGTCTGCCAGTCACAGCTGCCAGTTCATTGCAGCAACAATCAGATTTGGATTAGCAACGAAATCGGTAAACAGGTTGGATGTGGGTTTTCGTGTCATGCAAGCAGCGGCAGCGAGCTGTTGCGCCAGCGCACCGCAACGAGATCGATGTAACTTTATCATTGAGTAATCTCGTCACACAACATCAACCTTCTCAGTACCTGAATTGGAGAGATTCTGAGAAACGTCCGCAGCGCACTTGTCCATATAATAACTATCAATTTAAAAAACCGACTCTAAAATTACTAAATACGCAATTTCTTTTACTTGGATGACATATTTTTTTCAGTTATTTTGATTTAGAAACCAAACTATTGAACCGTTTTCGATAAAATTTCTATGGTACCAATCTATAAAAAAGTACACAGGGCATCTAAAAAGAAGCCCCTGAACACGTTAAAACAGTTTTTAGAATTTTTATCTGTTTGTTTGTCCACGCACATCTCTTAAACCACCGGTTTTCACGAATATGCTTAGCTATGACCTGAAGGCTATGTTATTTTGCACAAGGGCCGGGATGAAGGGAGCGCAAGGGAGGAAAAAAGGGTTGAAATTTTATGTGAAAATCTACGCCTACGAAGTCGCAGGCAACAGCACTAATCACACTAATATCATATATGTGAAAGTTTGGATGGATGGATGGATGTTTGTTACTCAATCACGCAGAAACGGCTGGATGGATTTGGATGAAATTTGGAATATACATTGCCTGGATTCTTATGACCTAGATTAACACATAGACTACGTTTCATCATCATCATCACCATCACCGATTTTCATCACCACGCGGGTGAAACCGCGAGGCGCAGCTAGTTTTAAATAAATATAAAAAGAATCTTTCCAAAACGGTTTATAAATGACGGAGTTCTGAGGTAACAAACAGTAAAAAATAAAACCAGCCAAGTGCGAGTCAGGCTAGCGCTTTGAGGTTTCCGTATCACCACAAAATACAATAATTATCAATTTAAAAACCCGACTTCATAATTAGTAAAATCATTAGATTTAGCAAAACATTTTTTAGGTCTGTGGTAAAATCTGTCACTTGGATTTCTTTTAACGAAATTACCAGTTATAACTTGGTAATGAACTTGTTTTTTTGCATTTCCAGTGTTGACCCATAGTAAAAGTTGATCATAATGATAAGTACAATGACCTCTTTTCAGCTTAGTACAGTCTATATGCATAACCCTGTATACCGTAAACCAGGAAATGTTGACTTTTCTACGGCCGTTCGTATTCCCCCCTTTCCCATTTAAAATAAATAAATATCTGGGACATTATTGCACACATGGTCATCTGACCCCAAAGAAAAAAAACAAAAAACCAACCAACCCCATTTAGAGTAGGCGTTGGGCCTTAGATTCGACGGTGTCTAACGCGGTGCGACTCTTGAGATCAGGTTTTGTGTCCTTGACTTTTAGACTTGATGTTACGGCCGTATCAACGTAATAACTTTATTATATAAGCCGTGTCAACGTAACAGCTTCATTACACACAAAAAGATGTAGCTTTTTTTTAATTCTAAAATAGGCTTGCGCTTGGCCGCCAACTCGCCTGATGTTAAGCGATGATACGGCCTACGATGGATCACGAATAATACGATCATCAGCTTAGTACGAACATAACTTAGACTATTGCAGCTATTTTTGTAAACATATTTAAAAAACTAATTAGTCCCACAGACCAGTCACGTTTCATGGAAATATTTGGACGGTGTATCTTATAAAAAAAACAGCAAAAAATATTGTGAAAAGTAATTTTAACTATGTACTTATATTAGATTAGTTTAGTTTTATATTTTAGTACGAGTTTGTTTATATTGTATTGTAAATAGTCTATATATATATTATTATAAGTTGTTTTACGTATATTAATAAGTTTTTCTATGTGCTATAAGTAGTATTTAGTAGGCTAAGTAGTTTAGGTAGGTATTAGTTAAAAGTAACTTTATTGTAAGCAGTATTGTGTTTTATATATAATCGCACACGAAGGGTCCCGTACCATAAATTATAAAAACGGCAAAAAAATCACGTTTGTTGTATGGGAGCTCCCGTTAAATATTAGATTTATTTTAATTCAATTATTTATTTATAAATTGAATATATAACCAAATGTTCTGTGATTATGTTAAGCGTTTCTACCTGTTGTCGTTATCAAGATCGAGCAAAAACGAGCAAAAAAATCACGTTAGTTGTATGGGAGCCCCCTTAAATATTGATTTTATTCTGTATAATAGTAATTTTTGTTATAGCGGCAACAGAAATACATCATCTGTGTAAATTCAACTGTCTAACTATATCATGGTTCATGAGATACAGCCTGGTGACAGACCGACAGACAGACATACAGACGGAAGGACAGCGGAGTCTTAGTAATAATAGGGTCCCGTTTTACCCTTTGGCTACGGAACCCTAAAAATGGTGACGGCGCGTCTCCTGAACCTTGATTTTGAATCGTATGATTTTGAACTAAAATAACATCTGAATTGAAATATTTTCTATTAATAGAAAGCAAATTCGAATCGAATGGTTCTAACCACTCGTTGCGTTAGCGACTGATTATGATTATTTAAAAATGCAACTTTTCTTTGGGATTTCTATGAATAAATAAATGTCTGGGACATTATTGCACACATGGTCATCAGATCTTACCTCAAACTAAGCGATAGATAGAAAGTTAGTCAATTCGCGTGATATTTTCTTGCGGAATATCATACGAGTGATCAATGAATAGAGCCTTTTGATAGAAAAACCGGCAGGAGGGAATTAGATCATGCAGTTCCGATGCACCTCTTCACGCTTTGCGCCGATTCGAAATTAGAATATGGTTAGCTTTTATTTTGATTATTAAAGGTACTTGCCCGTTAAAAAAAGTAACCTCGATGGAAAAAAAAACTTTGTACATGTTTGCCATTTATTCTGTTTAAATTGACTTATTAGTTTTAATGCTCCACATAGTGCCTGAAGTCCAATCAGTTATACAAATCGCCATTAATCATCAATATGTGGTCGTTAGTTTATCCCATTTGTCTCATAGATCCAATGATGCAATGAACATAGTAATATCGGCACCAGTGACGTGAAACAAAGTGGGGAAAAGATCAAATAACTAAATTTCATCAGCAGAAAACACGAAAGCAGTGAAATCCTTCTCATGTTCTCCCTTAGGATCATACATTTTCCTAAACTCTATAAGTTCAGCTGGCTTCTTCTCTCCTAAAGCTTTGACGGTCTTCTTGACGTGTTGTTTCTGAATTGGTGTACATTTTCCGCAGGATGTTGCAATCACCTCTGGGAGCAGTTCTGGAAAAGGTATGTCAAATTATAAGGCGTTCGGAGTGAGTTTATTTTTCAGGGTGCTAGATTTTGCTATGGAAAGCATTAATTTAAATAACACATGAATTTAGAATGAGATAAAAATTACAATATTAGAGGAACTTACTTAATTTACAATTGTATAAATTTAATATGACAACCATGATGATAAAAAGATATATAAAACTATTTATATCCGGTCAGCGGTAATCAAATATAGATTAAAACCATACCGACTAAGGTAAAATAAACATTTGGCTAAATTAGACATTGTTGTAATCACATAGAATTGATACTAATTTTTCGAAATTTGTACAATGTGTCTAAATGTTTGTAAACTCAATACACCTTTTTCGTGAATTTGGTACTAGAAAACATCCATAAGCTTGTAAATCAAAGATATTAAAAAAGCTGGTAGATGAAGGTAATTATGTGTTAAAATATATCTCACTGTAGACCTGACAAACGGTGTCCCGTCCAAATAAAAAATATATATAACATTTTTATTTCTTAACCACCCCAGTATTGACGAAAACAAAACAAAAAAAAATATTAAATCAGTCAAGCCCATTTGAGTTTTTGCCCAGGCAATTGATTTTTGTATAGATTTTTATATATAGAGCTAGATAGATAGAAGGCAATTTTTGATAACGCCTGTTTGTTGTTTAACAACCATCTAAATGGCAGTCAGGCTCATTGTTATAGCAATCGCACGTATAATGCTTCTTGCTCGGAGAGTTTTACTAGTAATAAAGTGCTGGCACAGAATGTATAATATCATAGACAAAAATATCCTATCTTCCTTGATGATACTTAGTGCAAGGTGCTGGTAATCCCACGTATAACCTATACTCGGTCCAAATTTTTTGTCTGACAGCTACAGTAGATTGTAACAATCAGAATGAAAACTTGGAAAAAATCTGATTTTTTATTGCTTTTGCTAGATTTTTGAAAACAGTTAGATGATAATCAACATACTGCAGTTAAATGTTAATAGAAAATGTATTATTCAGTTTCTTAAACAATGTTATTGCAGCTGTCCGAACTAAAAAAATACTTGGACAGAGTATCACAGAAATGAGGCACAAGGTGAAAAAGCACATACAGAAGTATTACACTACATCTGCTAGTACAAAACTAATAAAATAAAAGGTTAGAGAATATTGAGATGATCCATAAAATATACATGTAAATAATATGACATAAACGTATTTTTTTTTTTCAATCATTTATTTATTTAAACTTTTAGTAACAGTACATTTAATATAGTGAAGCCTCTGGATCTCGAACTAGTTTACACTGTATTTCGAGAACCAGCGTCTTCTCCCATCTATGGGTCTAGGATAATGTTACAAATATTATTACATAATTAAATATTACAATACATTGAGACGAAGGTCAACTTACTTTTAAATTCTCCTGAGTGTTCCACATCACATGGGCCTTTGTCCAACATGCAGTCGATATACTTAGTGAAGAGATTATCATCTGCTATAATGCTATCGACATCTATTTTATCGTACACTTCATCGTAGCACATCACTAGAGGGACTGCGAGGGTCACCACGGCCATTATTAGTAGACTGTTCATTTTACACGTAAATTCTGAAACATTCACCTAATTCAAAATGGTATATGATAAAAAAACTCACTATAAGCTCTTAGCAGAACAATGTTTATGAGTTTGACTTGTATCCCACAAAATCGAATAAAACACTGAAATATATATTTTACGTATTTAGTTTTTTCTGTTGATTTCTCCAAGCCTTTTTATATAAAGACAGAATCTTGTCCCTTCTTCTTCTAACTTCCCAACTTCTCTCTCTTGACTATGATTATGATTTTTACCATCTAGCGGAGGCCTACCTACGCTGCGTCTTCTGGTTCATGGTTTCCACTCAAGAGCCTTTCTTCCCTATCGGTTATCGGTTCTTCGAGCGATGTGGCCTGCCCATTGCCACTTCAACTTATTTTTTTAAATAAGTACGTAAGTGCTAGGTATGCACGTATGTTTTTTTTTTTTTTTTTTTTTTTAAGTTATAGTTATAGGCTGAACAGATTGACTAATTTTGATGAGTCAGGTGTCGTTAGATTCCGCGGTGTGTCAGTATACATTTTGCAGTCGAGCTTTTTGTTTTTCTTGTAATAATTATTAAATGTTTTGATTGCGTTGTAAAATTTATATCCACTCGTATTATTAAATTAATAAAGTATTATACACTGTCAACACAAAAATAATCACTCACCAAAATCTAGGTACAGCTTCTCTCTGAGAATCTGACTTCCCATAAATATGTGGATCTTTATATACCATAGAGGGACGGAAAAGCTCAATTATTATAATTTCATTTGGCCAAATATACAATTGTTTTGCTGTAATAGTTCGTAGGTAATTTTGTAAATTTCAGATAAGCCCCGATTGTTATTACTAATGTATGAACATTGACCTTGGAAGAAATAATTAGGGTAGAATCGAATATATGATCGTATTAGTTCTGAATAAATATGATTGGTTAAATTTGAATTCAAAGTAATCAATATATTCAGAAAAAAATAATTATGTTAAACATCTCTACATTTATGTATATAGCTGTTTTTTGCCGTGAATATTCCATGTCGTAGAACAAAAGTTATTTGTTATGCCGAATTGAAGAGGCTGCTAACTGATTACCAGTAGCCCTGTATAAAACCGAAATACTACTCATGACATTCGAAAACTACTTGACCTACGAAGCTAAAATTTGGCAGGAAGATTCCTTATGGGATGAAGAATTCCACTAATAAATATTTTTCCAAAAGTTTTCTTTATCGAATTAAGGGGTCAAAAGGGGGTTGGTGTGAAAATCTACGAGTACAAAGTCACGGGCACCAGCTAGTTACCAATAAACTCTTTTTATTAAAATTGTCGTTAAGACGTTGCATTGTCGTTTGCATGTTTTCAACATTTTTATAAGTCGGTGTCCTAATGCTCGCAACTCAAATAATCTAAGGCTTACACAGGAGTATATTACATTCTCTTGGGCTCACACGAACAAAAGAGGAAAATTCCTGGCGAAACGTGACAAATTTCGCAAACAGAGGGATGTTGTGTATCTGTGTGTCTGTCTGTGGCATAGTAGTCTGAAACGGGGATATGTGCCCAAAATATATATACAAAATACCCTCCGTTTTGCATTGCTTATCCCCCTATATTGAGAACAAGGCTCAATTGGCTGCCAAAAAGCTAGATATTCTATCAAAGGTGCAACTTTACTTCACTTCACGCGTCGGAACTGTTGCTTTTACTGTACCAAGCACAAGTTTGGTCATGCATGGAGTACTGCTCGCACCTTTGGGATGGATCAGCCAAGTACCAGTTTGGGGCATTGGAGTCCATTGAGAAGCGTGCCCAGAGGCTAACCAGAATCCTTTTGAAACGTCTTGAGCGTTGGCGCAAAGTTGCTAGTCTATCGGTTTTTTATCGGATAAATTTCGTAGAGTGTGCATCGGATCTGCGTGGTATTATTCCCTCCTGCCCATTTTTCTATTGGACTGCCAGAGTGGGCACGAAAAGGTGACGTTGCTTTATGGTTTATATTCTGAAAACCCGTACGAAGCGCTTTGATTAGTAAATAATAGGTTAGCGCCCCCTAGTATTCCCCTTGTATTGTGCAAACTGTTGGTCTGTGAAATGCACTGCCTGAATTGGTATTCGCCGATAGTTACAATTTGAGTGTCTTCAAATTGCGAGTGAATCGGTTTCATCTAGGCAAGCGTGCTCCATCGTTCATCGTTCGCATCATCGCATCAAGCGCTAACCTATTATTTACAAAAAAAATAACATTTTGTGAACACCAACAAGTTCATTTAAGCAATGCGTTGGGATTATCATTTAATGCTAACGATGTCGAGTGAGGATACCACCATATGAGCTAAGGCGGAGTCTTATCTCGACATAGATTGTAATGCTGTAGAAAAGTTACAATCAATCTTTTAATTAATCTAACATGGCATGCAAAGTCATTATTTATTCTAGAATGAAAAATAGCGATGTAATTATATACCTAAATATACGATTTACTTGCTCTAATAATTGTTATTATGACGGGTCGACACGTTATTGCAACGACAAGGATGTGTTCTCATGTGCATTGTGCGACTAATTAGCTAAGTTAAAGCAATTAAAAAAAAATGGCATCATCGTATCAATGAATTTGTTTCTATAGACTTTATTTAGTAATAGAATATTGCCATTTCGTACTGAGTTACGCGGAAATTGGTGTACTAAGCTGAAATCGTTCCATTAGTCGTAGGTCCCCATCATTATATGAACTGATTATTTTATTATGAACGAACAAGGTGCAACCCTGAATTCAAGAAATAAATATCAGCTGCCAGCAAAACAAAAAGCGTCTTCGTCTTTTTGTTGTATTTTAATGAACCCTCGATACAGCGAACAGTTGATATTAAGTTCGTGATATCAGGGTTGCATCTTGTTCAAAACGATGAGTACTTATGGAACCATTCGTTTTTTGTTTGAAAGGTGACTTGATCGAGTGTTCTTAGCTATTATTTAAGAAAATCTGTTCAGCCGTTTTTACATTATCGGCGCTTTACGCGGGGGTCTAAAAAAACTTGCTTAAGGGGCAATATGGGCAGCGTTTAGTCCATACAAACTTGTTCTCCTGTTTCCTCCCTGGATAATACCGCTAGAGCTATATTTTTTTTTTTATCAAATTCATCTCATTTATGGTCAGGCTTGTGTCATTTATTTTTTCTCGTAAGTTAAGTACTATAAGAAATATGAGCCTTTAAAAATCCCAAAAAATATCACATTTTTACCTCCGTGTTCAGACGTCTCTTAAACAAAATTTATGAGTTTGTAAAACAAAAGTAAATGACAGAAGCCGAGATCAATCCTTTTTAAACAATTAATTGAAAAAAATAATGAAATCGGCTTATTTTTGAATGAGGAAACAGAAGAATACGAGACGATGATTTTGTCTACTTTTCGTAGGTATAATTCGATCCGAGCTGCAGTTGTCCTTATTGCGCTCTACGGGCAGAGGCTCGAGGTCAGGGGAGGGTCGGTCTAATACGTATACAGTTAGAGAAGAGACATTTAGTCGATAATTGTATCGACACATTAGTGCTGTCCATCGATATCGATATGTGACGGTTCTCGTCTTTAGTTAGTGTTTTGTGCGTGCAGTGAATTTAGCACATTACTGCAACGGCCGGCAAGTTAGGATTTGGACAAAATTGTTGACGCACAACATGATTTATTTTTACTATGGAAACTGACGTGGTTTTCACACATAACACATTTAAGTACGAAAAGAAAGAATAAAAAAAAATATTGTAACTTGTGTATCAGGAATATCAGGATCGTAACAAGTGGAAAAATTTATAAATAAATAATTCTCTTAATATTAGTTAATTTTATTGAGATATTTTTTCAAAATTTTATTCAAATACATTAGGTTATTACGTTGCTAAGTGATTAGATTATAGCTTATCATCATCAGCCAGAAGACATCCACTGCTGAACATGGGCCTCCCCTTTTAACCTCTATACTGATAGTGATCGACATCCTGTCATCTGCATCCACTGGACTCCCGGGCGACTTCCCGCGACTCTCACAGTGTCGTCGGTCCATCTAGTGGGAGGCCTACCTACGCTGCGTCTTCCGGTTCGTGGTCTCCACTCAAGGACCTTTCTTCCCCATCGGTTATCGGTACTTCGAGTGACGTGACCTGCCCAATTGCCACTTCAACTTGCAAATTTGAATAGCTATGTCGATGACTCTGGCTCTTTGGCGGATATTCACGTTTCGGATTTTATCGCGCAAAGAAACTCCGAGCATAGCTCTCTCCATTGCCCGTTGTGTGACTCTTGAGTTTTTCTAAAAAGCCAACAGTTAAGGACCACGTCTCAGTACCATATGTTATTACTGGCAACTGGCAACACACTCTGGTCAAAGACCCTTGTCTTTAAGCACTGTAGTATCTTGGACGAGAAGATGTCACGCAATTTCCCAAATGCTGCCCATCTGAGTTGGATTCTCCGGCTTCGATGAAATGATACTGCCAACCTCGATTTTCAGTTTCGACATTTGGCTTTTCGCAATAGACGAATTCTTTGCGAACACTTTCGAGTCTTGGTTCCGCTCAATTGCGTACCTAATACATCTTGTATTATCGAACGATTGGAACGTAGATCGTGTTGCACCGATTTCGAGATTCGTCTATTAAGTTTGCCATATTCCGACATATCAGCTGAAAGTTGCAGTCTCATCTCAGTCAGATCTTTCATTAGCTTAATGGTTTCATCTGAGAGCTTCTGAAGTCTTTTCCGGCGTGGGATCTTAAATAACTTGGACCCCACTGCTTGGACAGTTTCCACCAGCCCATTGTTTAGTACGAACAGTTCTGCTTTCGGCCCTGGAAGTGATTATGCAATTCGAGTTGGAAGTCTTTGAAGTTTTGGAGTTGAGTATGATTAGAATGGAGCGTGGACTTCACCAGACGCGACCTCTCGAGCTTGTTGATATTCAATGTGCCTCTGACAATACGGTGATCGCTACCGGTTTTCACCTTGCTGATCACGCAGACATCATTGAATATTCGCTTCTTGGTCGTCATGATGAAGTTGATCTCATTTTTGGTCGAACCATCGGGGCTCATCCACGTCTACTTCCTGCATGGTCGCTTCTGAAAGAAGGAGTTCATCAAATAGAGTTTCTCCTTCTCCATGAAGTCAACCAGCTGCTGGCCCCTCGAATTTCGCTGTCCATACCCATATGACCCCACTCTTAACTCATCAACATTCTGCGTCCCACCTTTGCGTTGAAGTCACCCATAACAACGGTGAAGTATGTTACGGCGGTATGTATGGTCTCGGATATCTCCTCAAGTCCTCATACAACACCTCTACTTTACCTACTTTACTTTAGATTATTAGATTATAGTTAAAGTTATCCCATAGGAACTGTACATGGTAATCCTATCCGTAACTATCATCACATTCTAGACCGGCACCCTCACAGGAAGTTTTCAAGCGTCGTGTGAAACTGCACTATATTTTGGAGTAGCTACTGTATCGTTATTAGCTCGCTTTATGTTCATAAGTATGTATGTATTTAATATACATACTTATAAACGTGTATATTATTTTAACCAAAAACTTGGTTATTTGAATTTTTCACATAATTTTGAGGTTATGTGAAAAAATTATTGTGCCAAAAGTTGTAGATCTTTTTATTACCTACAACTTTGCCATTAATCTTTTTTCCATAGAACTTGTAGTTTTGCCGGAAATCGAGATAAACAATTTTTTACCCTTAACCCCCCCCCCTCCCACGGGGGGGGGGGGCTCCCACTTCCCGAACTCAGATCGCCCGTAATTAGGGTTCCGTAGCCCGACAAGTAACCCTTATAAATTCGTTCTGTCCGTCCGTCTGTCTGTCTGTCTGTCTGTCTGTCCGTCCGTCCGAATTTTTTAAAACATAACTTCTGTAATTATTAAGATAAAAAAAATAATTAAATAATAATTACAGTAATATAATATAGATCTCAATTTTAAAAGTATAAAAAATATATTATATTGCATTTTAGGGGTGGCACTTGTACATGTGAAATGGGGATGAAATTGTTTTTTCAATCCACTTACTCGTGTGGGGTATCGTTAAAAAAGGTCTTTTAAAATGAAGGTAAAGTTTGATACATCACTTTTTTATAAAGTCTATACTTTGCGAAATATGGCCCGCCAAAGTGGCAAAAAGTTGCCCCCCCTCCCCCTGCATTTCTAAACTAGACATAGAAACTTGAGTCTTACAATACAGATAGGTCATATTTAAAACCTTCATTCAAAATTATTTTGAACATTATCTGATGATGACTTTTTGAGTAACAGCGATAAAACTGTAATAAATTCAAAGCGTATCCAAACAAATAATGTTTTTCAATCAGTTTTCTCTATGTTTGAACCATAAAAAGTATATGCTATGTCGGGATGGTACATCTCTGAAATTTGGCTAAGCCCACAGAGCTTCGTTCGTTCGAATTTTTCTATAACTATCAATTTCTGAACTATGACTACAATTATATGGCTTTAGTTACGGAACCCTACCATATGCGTGTCTCGACACGCTCTTGGCCAATTATTTATTTTTCCTTTCATTTTTATCATATTCTCCTCCTTTTCTAATGGGTTTCATCTTTCATCCTAATGTGATTTTTTTTGTTTCAATAATTATCGACCCTGGTCTATTTGGCGTAGTCGGTTAGTACAATATGAGCAGATCGCAAAATAACAAAAATCAATCGACATTCGGCAAACGCCGATATCAACTAGCCGAGTAGACTGCGAGGCGAAATGAATTTGTAGGCAACTAGGTATTCAGTGCGGGAGCACGGGCGGGCACGCACACACGCACAGTCTGTTCGACACGCACACATCGATAGCTCGCTGGTCAGGGCGCAGCGAGACAGCAATAGAGTTGCTAAATACCTATTCATCAAATTTCTTGGCCGTGGTATACCGGCTTAAACTATAGTAGAGTAACTACTAAATTAATTATAATAATTCTCTATTGATACATATTTTCTAAGCTGGCCTTTCAAAAAACTCAGAGACACACAACGCTCAAGGAGATGCTATGCTCGGAGTTTTTTTGCGTGACAGAATCCAGAACGTGGATATACGCCAAATAACCAGGCACCGACATAGCTATTAAAATTTGAAGTTGAAGTGGCAATATGCAGGACAGACACATCACTCGAAGAACTGATAATCGATGGGGAAGAAAGGTTCTTAGGAAAGAGTGGAGACAAACCGGAAGACGCATCGTAGGTAGGCCTCCCACTAGATGGACCGACGACATCGTGTGAGTTGCGAGCATCCAGTGGATGCAGATGGCAGGCTATCGTTCATGTGGAGTTCTAAGGGGCATATGTTCAGCAGTCGACGTCTTCTGGCTGATGGTGATGATGAATATATGTATTCTGTACATTATTCTCAGATTAGCTATAAGAAAAGCGATAATGACCTATCGTTGAAATCCTACCAGGCGAACAATGGAAAATATAACAATTATGAAACAACAGTGCAGCTACTAGGCTTCCTATTATGATGTTATAAAATGACAGTTGATTCCCACGTTGTCCTATAAAATAGTGCGCAATATTCAGGACATCATTAGCACTGCATCCACTACAACGATCATACAAGGTAAGAAAACACTTACAAAACAAAACATACGAGTGGCTTAAGTTCTCAATCCTGAAATTTGGACCTGTTTTTTATAAAAAAATATTATGTAGTGTATTTCCTCTTCAAAGTCGCATTAAGTATAGGGAAATTATGACTAATTATTTGTTTTTTTCTACAGAAAATTGTCAATGATATTAATTTAACCTAAAATTCGTTATACCTGAAACCAATTCGTAATTATTTGTTATAGTGTTTTTATGTTTATTGGTTATTAAACGTGTGTTTGACCGCCACTTTGTCTGATTTTAAGCGATGATGTGGTCTACGATGGATGTTTTTAAGCCAGAACTAGCAGGTAAGTAAGTATGCTAGTGTTATCAAACATGCTTGTACATCCGTTCACTACCATCGTGATATTTCCATTAAAATCCTAGTTATGTTCAAGAAAATATACAAGAGTTTGCGGCATTTAAACATTGATGGACTCTCTTTGTGACCCTAGGCTTTGTCTTGTCCCATATTTTTCATGCATATTCAACAAACGCTCTTTTTGCCTTCTGTAGCAGTAATGTACTTCTAGCAGAATAGTAAATGTTACGTTAAATATTTTATAACTTTTACGAAACAATTTTTTTTTTATGGTACTGGGTGACGAGACGAGCGAAGTTGCTCGCCCGATGGCTCTTCACGCTGCCCATAACAGCTGAACGCCACTCAGAATTTTGAACTTCAACGATTCAAAATCCTGGATGGCAATGCACTGCGCTCGTCACCCCGAGATATAAGATGTCAAATCTCTTTGTGCCCTGTAATTTCGCTGGAAACATTGCCCTTCAATCCGGAACACAGTAGTGTTTGCACACTACTGCTAATTATTGTTTATTAACTAATTCCAATCTGTGTATCTTTAAGTGCTTTAGTAGTCTTAATGTGCTCCATCGTAGACCACAGCATCGTTTAATATTATGAAAGCTAGCAGGCAAGCGTAAAAAAAACTTAAGCACACTTCCCACGACATCATGCAGTTTTTTTTGCAGATTACAAATATGAGAGCTCTGATCCTCTGCGCCATAACGCTAGCCTTTGTAATGGTAGAAGCCGAAGACATCCTGAAAGAAGAAGACATAGCACTTGTACAGGATGCTAAATGGTTTCCAGAACTCTACGCTTGTATGATGGATCAGGAACCTTGTCCCGATAAAATGGTCATATACAGAGGTAGGTTTAGAAAAGGATAATTTTGTTTTGTGTAAATGTATATTGTGCCTTGTCCTAACGTGCCCACGCCTATGGACGGAGTTCCATTATTTGGATATTGCGCCGAAATATTGGAAGTTTCATCCACAACCTAATTATCACGGTAAATATTCCACAAATAATAACATAATTATAATAAATTGTTTTTATTACAGAAACGATTCCAAAGTATCTGGAGACTAAATGCGGTTCCTGCTCTCAAAAGGAAAAGGATCTGTTTGAGAGACTAACCAAAATGGTAGCTGATAACTATCCCAAAGAGTTTAAGGAGTTGACGAACAAGCTTACACCAAAAGCCCAATAAGTGAAATTAATGATAATGTTTTCTGAATTATACGTTTCTAAAACATTACTGAGATGAATTTAACTTACACAAATTATAAATTAAATTAGGTAAATTTTTTCTTTGTAATTTAAAAAAAGGTTTGTCTATGGTTATAATATACCTACCATTTTTTATGCAACCTGTGTGCGATGCAGTAGCAACTTCTTTAGCTCGTCTTCAGTTTGCGCGGTACGAATATTCGAAAGGTATGTATGGATTTGATACGTAAAGTAAGTATCAAATTCCATACAAATTCGTATGAAATTCGTATAATGTACCTTTTACTTTGGTCCACTATGACGCTATCAAGGATACTCATCATCATTTCAGCCATGGGATGTCCACTACTGGACATAGGCTTCCTCCATCGATTTCTAAAAGGGCCGGTTGGAAGCGGCCTCGGTCAAGCGCTTTCCAGCTATCTCTTTTTTTCAAGGAACTGAAGAACAGCTGCAGTGGTTTCCTGGTTAGTTTACTTTCCGCCTTTCACTAGTTGCATTCAATTTTTTTTCTTTGCCTAGCAATATTATTCGAAAATAACTGCCCATGAGCGTGTCGTGACACGCATATGGTAGGGTTTCGTAACCAAAGCCATTAGTTTAGAACCTGATAGTTATGCAAAAATTCGAACGAACGAAGCTCTGTCACAGAATATATATATCTAGTACAAGTAGCTCTTAGGCAAATTTCAGAGATGTACCATCCTGACATAGCATATACTTTTTATGGTTTAACCATAGATAAAGCGAATTGAGAAACATTATTTGTAATTTTTTTTAACAAAAAGGTCACTGACCTTTGAGCTAGAACGCCTTGAATTTAATACAGTTTTATCCCTGTTACTCAAAAAGTCATAATCAGATAATGTTCGAAATAATTTTGAATGAAGGTTTTAAATAAGACCTATCCGTTTTGTAAGTTACAAGTTTCTATGTCTTACAGAATGTCTTCTTTAGAAATGCAGGGGGGGGGACCAATTTTTCGCCACTTTGGCGGGCCATAATTCGCAAAGGATAGACTTTCTAAAAAAGTGATGTACAAAACCTTACCTTCTTTTGAAAAGACCTTTTCAACGATACCCCACACGAAGAGTAGCAGTGAAAAAAAAACATGTACCAGAGCCACCCCTAAAATGCAATATTATCACAGACATTCTGTATTATATGTCTGTGAATATTATGTTTTTTATACTTTTAAAATTGAAATCTACATTACAACTGTCATTATAAAAAGTTTCATGCACTTATCTTAATAATTATAGAAGTTAGGTTTAAAAAAAAATCGGACGGACCGACCGACGGACGGACGGACGGACAGAAAGACATACAGACAAACAGCGTTGGCTTAGTAATAGGGCCCGCTTAGACGCTTGGGGTACGAAACCCTATAAATTTAGTTCTCAATTCCACCACCTCGTTTTTGTGCGCGATATCTTCGCCGATTAATATACTTAAATCGATTTTTATGATAATAAACATACATAGGTATAAGTATGTCATTAGGTCGTGTCATTGAAGACAATATTTCACCTCACACATCACATCATCAGCCAATTAACGTCCACTGTTGGACAAGGCCTCCCTCATAGAGAGGGGTGTTACCATAATCCCCACGCTTGGCAGGCGGCTTGGGCATCGCAGTACGTTCACCGTGTACTATTAGGACGCTGCTGCCCATCCTCCGGTGGTTCTGGTCGCAGTTTTAGGACATACCCGGGTCCCATATTTCACCTCCAAGGGTGGAAAATATGAGGATGAATTCCATTCAACGAAGATTTTTTTTAATTGTGTTAATGATTATATAATTAGGTAGGTATGTGTTCGCAGGCATCCGGTGGATGCAAATGGCAGGCTGTCGTTCAGTGTGTAGGTCATAGGGGGAGGCCTATGTCCAGTAGTGGACGTCTTCTGGCTGATGATAATAATGATGATGATGATGAATTATGTTTTTGGCTGTTTTTATTATTAGTGCAAATAAAAAAAAAATACCTTTACTAAAAATGCCTTGGTGAAGTAGATTAACACGCATCATTGGTAATATCTAAGACATGCATAGTCAAAATTAATATCAGTTTTGAACATATAATTTGCCAATTAAGTACATTAATCAAAGTAAATTTATTCCATCTGGATAACAATACGAGTAAACAATAGCATATCAAAAAACTAAAAGAATTTCCGAACTACTTAGGTATTTGAATAACAATGGACACTAGGTAGTTGCAAGAACCATCCTTCTCTTATAAATGGTATATTATATACAAGATACCATTTATACTTATTTCACAGAAACATACGGACAAAGGTAAGAATTACTTAAGTGATAGGTAAATTAGTTTTCAGTCATTCAAATTTTTTTTTTTTTTTTCATCATTTAAAATAATGCATTTTTTGGAGCTTTTTTTTCATACTGACTGACAAGACGAGCGAAGTCGCTCGCCTGATGGCTCTTCACGCTTGCCCATAACAGCTCAAGAATTTTGAACTTCAACAGTTCAAAACCCTGGATGACAATGCACTGCGCTCGTCACCCCGAGATATAAGATGTCAAATCTCTGTGTGCCCTGTAATTTCGCTGGGAACATAGCCCTTCAATCCGGAACACAGTAGTGTTTGCACACTACTGCTTGGCGGTTGAATGACTGGCAAAGGTGTGGTACTTCCCCAGGCGGACTCTGCAAAAGAGTCCTACCACTACAACTAACTTGGGCAATTGTCATCCGGCAGTAAGGATACGACAGTATTGTTAAATTCTTTAAAAAAAGTCGTGGGTCCAACATAGGCCACAACTCCTAACAGTTGAGGAGTTGTACCCTTCATCATCAGCTCATCCATATGAGATGATGATACGCAAATACTTGAACAGCTTTCGAAAATGTGTGAAAAAATTAATAAGTGCCTATAAATTTTGAGGGTTACCCTTGATTTCCTTGAGATCCCATCATCAGATCCTGACATGAGTGACAATGGGACCAAATTGGAAGACCCTACCGAACAGCTTCTTAGTCTTGAGCATCGGCGCAAAGTTGCTAATCTATCGGTTTTTTATCCCATACATTTTGGAGAGTGTATATCAGATCTGCATTATTTAATTCCCTCCTGAACTTTTTTCTATTGGACTGCCAGAGCGGGCACGAAAAATCGACACCGCTTTATGGTTGACAGTCCGAAAACCCGTACGAAGCGCTTTGATTCCACTTTTACTGTGCGAACTGCTATGCTGTGGAATGCACTGCCAGAATGGGTGTTCCCCAATAGTAACAATCTGGGTGTCTTCAAGTCAAGAGTGAATCGGTTTCTTCCAGGCAAGCGTGATCCACCGTAGGCCGCATCATCGCTTAACATCAGGCGAGTTGGCGGCCAAGCGCAAGCTTATTTTGCAATAAAAAATAAGAACAAAACATTTTTTTTAAATGGGTCAACGTTTGCTACATCAGTGAACGTACATAAAAAAAAACAATGAAACAGAACTTTTTGAATTCGGTTAAAAACTGGGCTTTATCTTTAAGATTACTTACATTGCAAATAGTACAATAGTACATTGTTATCCTATGGGTGAAAATAACTTATTTAGTCCAGAAACGGGGTTTGGCTAATAGTTCGAGAGACTACATAAGTCTAACCCCCAGGTAAACACTGTGCTTTTCATTACGAATACAAGGAAACTAAAAAATAAAAACATGAACTGACACTGGCAAATGCACGAGAAGTGCGGGACCATAATCCTCTGACAAGAA
The DNA here is from genome assembly GCA_949125355.1 of Agriopis leucophaearia. Lineage (NCBI taxonomy): Eukaryota > Metazoa > Arthropoda > Insecta > Lepidoptera > Geometridae > Agriopis > Agriopis leucophaearia. The sequence goes on along the minus strand of OX421278.1, from coordinate 7,208,858 downwards.
AAAAAAGTTAGAACATTGTTCAATACAAATGTCGAAATAGAATTAGTTTTTTTTTTATAACTTGAGTGTCTGTCAGTTGTCAACTGTCAGTTGAAAGTGATTCTCCCTAGAGCTGAAATGTATTACTTTCAACCCGCTCCTCAGGCAACTTCAGACCTACCCTCCGAGTATGAGTAAACAAAGTATTTTTCATGTTGATATTATATAGACTATGGTGAAGAAGATAAAGAATTACAATTTTACAATTTTTTGAAAATATACTTACATAGTACTACTTTGATTTTCAGGGGCTTCAAAATGAGATCATTTATATTCTTCTGTGCCATTGCTATATCAGCAGTACTTATAAGTGCTGATGTTCTCAGCGAACATGACGGAAAACTGATAGAAAACGTGCAATGGTTTCAGAAGTTCCACGACTGTCTCATGGAGACGGGCCCGTGTCCAGGTGATATAAAAAAATACACAGGTAAGTTATTTTTTTTATTAGTTATATTTTATTTTATCTTTAAGACCAACAGTTAAAATATATACATTAGAAAGAGGCCTCATTATTGCGATGAATTGAAATGTGCTTAACTTGAATTGCCTTGCTTGTGTGATCCCTAGGACAAACAAAGTTACAATTGAAATGCTTTTTGTATTATATTTAATAGGTTATTGATTCCCATTTTCTGTTTTTTGTTGCAATAAAGTGACAACTGATCAGTGACGTAGATAGGTTTCAACTCCAGGAATGCCAGACCTTGTTTTTTGGATCATGGTCACGGAACACTATTACTCGCGGAGATCATGGTGCATGGTGTGAACAATAAAGAGTTTATCTATTTAAATACACTCCAAATAAGCTGGTAGCCCATCAGCAGCGCAGCCGTGGAGCAGTTCGTGTGGTGTGTAGTAGTTTATAAACAAAATGCACAAGTCTGCGTTCAAGCGGCTGGTGACATGCGTTTTGTCTGTGGAAGGCTTATTTTCGATCATGTGGTCTTCTTTTTAAGGTTTATTACTCAAAGGGTCTAAATTTGACCCTATTTATACGCCTATGCTATCTGTATGCCTGTCTGTCGGTCCGTTCTACCTTTTAACGACTGTAAAAAATCTGTATCTTCGAAAGATACAGATTTTACCATAATAGATAGCCAGTTGAAATTTTCACGGAATGCGGTAGGTAATGTTACGGCAGATTAACTAAGAAATGATAATAAAGTAAAAACTAAAGGGAAGAATACCGCATACAACAAACGTATTTTTGTATTTGCTCTAATGTAAAAACGTTTAATACATATAAGCGTCAAACTTGGCTTGATTATAGTACATACCTACTCATCAGTGACAAATTTCTGTTCACTGCAACGTCGGGTGCGGTCAGTACCTGGAAAGGTGACCGCCTAGGCGTGATGTTCTTATTGCATTACCTACATTTTGTGTTTTGTGGCGGTACGCAACCCTCAGAATGCGAACCCAACTCGCACTTGCCTGGTTTATTTCAAGTCTATCTCAATACTTTTGCGGTACCGTCAACCTATAGATATGCTGTTATAAATTGATTTTATAAATTTTAAAATCCCCCATAAAAGATCTGATTAATCAAACGGCTGAACAGATTTTCTTGAACCATAATATGAGAAAATTTTCGATAGAATCATATAAAAAAAAACACATCAGTCATAGGACTGTACGTCAGAAGTGAAAACTTAAGTAGTAATTCACCAGTTCTACAAGAGATGGCGCTGTTTTAAAATACACGGTACAGCGTTCGGTAAAGATGACGTGAGTTCCATGTTTTTTGTTCACTCAAAAACTGCTCATCGCGCCTAAAGAAGATTTCACTTCAAAAAAACAACCGTTTAGCCGTTTGAGAACTACGATGCCACAGACAGTGCACAGATGTACACGTTAAACTTATAGGACCCCTCTGTTTGTGTCGAGGCTTAAAAATATGTAACTATATTTTTTTATTTAATTCTTTGATTACGTTACACGATACGTATTGCGTACAATCGTACGTCGGGACGTATTATGATGGTTGGGCTTTATGATACTTAACATTTCACTGATGTTTCATTACAGATATCATTCCAGTTTACTTGAAAACTGCTTGTGGCTCCTGTTCTCCAAAAGAAAAGAGATTGTTTATTAAACACAGGAATTTAGTAGCTGAACTATACCCAAAAATGTTCGCAGATTTGAAAGGCAAGTTTGCCCCAAAACTTGGATAATACGTAAGACAAGTAGATGTTGAACACAATATACGTTTGGATAATATAAGGTCCGATGTATAAAAGAAAAAAAAATGGAGTACATGAAATAGGATTATCCAACAAAAAATGCGGGGAATTTGACATATTGAACCGGATTCTGTTGGTTGGAAAGTAAATGGAAAAAAAGTGTTTTTTTAATTTCCTTTACGAAAAATGACCTTTATATGCCCAATACAATGAAAAAAAGGTAATAATAAGAGTCACTCCGACATATATATCTTTTTTGGTTTGTCTTGCTAATGGTACTCACCATTAGCAAGATGCGAAAAACCAAAACGGATCAGTTGAACACTTTGAACAGGCATAATCAAGTGGGTAGCTATCATCCACCAACAACTTGACATTCCTTGCTGTCTTATCATATTATCTACTATAGTTCCACACCAGTTCCAGTCCTCGAGAATAGTTCACAGTTTTGTACGTTGAACCTAAAAATTTCATACAAGTAAACGAATTAGGGCCCAGGATCTCAGAATTATAGCAGAAAAATTACGTTTTTAATACAAAAAAATAGAAGAATGTAGCCTCAAAAAAAATCCTCCCTGAGATTTAGAAGCGCCTGAATGTGTCCTTATGTTAAACAATAGATACCTATATTAATACATAGGTGCGCAAAATTACTAAAAGTTTATTTTTATTTCAAAAATTAAAATTATCACCATGTATGACATAAAAATTATAAATTTTGGTAGTATTGTGTACACAAACTGCTTTAGACCAACTTTAGATATCGCCAAGCGTTTATTCAGGCGCTTCTTAAACTCAAAGAGTTTAGTATTCTACGATTGATTTATCTATGGAAAAAGTTTTATTTTGTGTGTTGAAAAGAAATAAAAAACCAATTTCAATGTTATTTTTTTTCCTCTTGAGACGATCCCATAGAAATTTCATTAAAATCGGTTTAGCAGTTTTTAAAACAACTGGGAAAAATATGTCATCTAAGTAAACGAAATTGCGTGCTTACTAATTTTGAAGTTTTTTTAATTGATAAATTATTTACATTTCGAAACCCACTTACCTCCAACCACTTTGAAATGTAATTACGAGAACAATAGACAATAATGATTAAAAAACATGCGGAGTTTTTGTAATTTATGGTCACATTGAAGAATTGTTCTGAATACCAATTGATTTCGTATTCTTATAAATGGTGACACAAAATCTAGGTTCTATTAGCTTATTTCTCGCTTCATACTTGTACAAAATTATACAAAGATAAGAAAAATCATAGCATACCTACATTTATTTGCACAATGCATACGTTATTATAATATACATACCTATTAGTAGTTATCGTTAATGACCTAAAAATTCAAAAATCCAAATAGGTACCCGGACCTTTGTATTGTGTTTTTTAATTTTTTAATGTTTCTTGCCTTATCGGACTGTCTTCTATTATATACATTATATACATATAATAAAACCGTAGAGATTAAAAAATTTGTTGTTGCGAGATATGAAAAAAATTACACAGAGCGTCTTAAAATAAGCAGCTGAACACGTAAAGATAGTTTTTAGAATTTTTGTCTGTCTGTTTGTTTGTCCACGCACATTTCCTAAACCACTGGACGGATTTAAATGCGGTTTTCACGAATATGCTTAGTTTTGACCAGATTGAAGTATAGGCTATGTTATTTTGCGAAAGGGAGGAAAAAAGGGTTGAAAGTTTATACGAAAATCTACACGAACAAAGTCGCGGGCAACAGCATTAGTTACAAAAAAAAAAGCGAAATCAGTCTTGCCGTTCTCAAATGATGCGTTTACCAACGAACAGCGTACTTTTTTTTAATACATATGTAGGGTTACGCAGAAAGGGTGATGGACATGAACAACTTTTACTATGGATTCAGAGAGTCTGCTATTATTATTATAAGTACGAGTATACAGTAGAGTAGTAGCAAAAGTAGATAGCGATTATACCTGCAATCATATTATACTTCATAGTAATCAAACGCCAAGTTTGTACGTTCGTACCTTCGTTCTCAATTTATTCACAGCTTGCCTACTTTCTGGTTTACGAGTATCCATTTTTTGCGCACCTACCTCGTATAATCTACCTAAACTTTAGTTACTAACAATGGATCGGCTACTGGCAAACAAGTTATCAGATGTACCGTTTAGTTTCGCAACCTATAATCCCACTTAACCACTTATTCGCCAACATTGATTCAAATTAACCGAAGTAGTAATCTCTATTCCGAGGCCGAGAATCATTTTCGGTCACTGTGTCAAGTTAGTAACATCTACACATCTAGTAGTAATTTGATTTTAGCACTGGGGGTTATTCTAGCTCTCTCGAAATTATATCTGTCACTGTTTTTTTATCAGAAATCTCTTGAGAGTGAGAACGACCGCGATAATCTCGAGAAAACCAGAGAGTACACTTGTACTATAAAGTGTTTTAAAACGTATGTTTTTTTTACAATCTCCTGGTTTTTTTATTACGAGTACGTAGGGAAATATATTTCTTTGACTCAGTCGTTTTTGAACCAGCTTCAATATCTTCTCTAGGCTCTAGCTAGATATTATAAAATAAAGTCGCTTTTCTTGCCTGTCTGTCTGTATATCCGCCAGTTCTTCCTGAACCATGCAACGGATTTTGATGCGGTTCTCACTATCAGTTAGATCATTGTGCACGGAAGGTGTATAACAAAACCTAAACCGTGCGAAGGCGGGGCGAGTCACTATATAATATAAATAATTTTGTTCAAGCGCCTGTTAATTTGACGATATCAATAGTTTTTTTCAAGGGCCTGTTGATTTGGCATTATCAATAACTTTATTCAACCTACTTTTGAAGTCGTATTTTTTTTTATATTAGTAGTTATAAATTAACTAACAAAAAGCTTAAAAAGTTTTTTAAGTTGTGACCTTATGACATTCTGAGCCTGTTTCAACCTTCAGTAATGGAGATCAGGGTACATCCCGTTTGGTAAGAATCCCATTTGGTAAACCTTTTAATGTACCTACAAAAAAGTTGCGTTTGGTAAACTTTCTCATTTCCATACAAGAAGTTTCGTTTGATAAATTTTTAAATGTTCATTATGTCACTTCAATATGGAGCACAGGGGTTATTGATTCTGTGGAACCCGTTTTGAGGGCTGCTTATTGAAAATTAAAATAACGGGTTTCTTTGATCCTGACTAAAACTCAACAACTGCGAACCAACGAGGTGGTTCTGCTGTTCATTTTGGCTACAAAAATTACGTTATCTGCTTTTAATATTTACCTTCTTATGCATATAAGCTGGAGAAGCTAATTATCATCTATCAACTTTTCGCTGACGAGAAATAGCAAACGTGAAAGCGACCTTAGTTACCCGTGTTGCTGTGGTAGTACCTACCTAGGTACAATGTAACAAAGTTATTTTTGAATTATAGTTGCATTCATTGCTCCGTATCAAGAGTTTATGTATAAGAAAGTTACTCTTGAGATGGGGTGATCAAGATTGGTCATTGCTACCAGGAACGACAGTTTTTGAAATGCTAAGTAAAGTACCTATGCGGATTGCGCCAGTTTCCGCCAAATTTAATAGGAGCAACTATACTCCAAGAATAACTTTGTTGCATGGCGTCTACTACCGTAGTGCAAGTAGAAGATAGCTTTAATAATTTCGTCATCAAAACTCGTGAGCTATGTCAAACAGATCACGGTCACGGTCGGTCAGTTGGTCTTTGTTTATTTTTGTAATTATCTTTAAACTAAAAAAAAACATACAGACGGACATAGTACCTCCTCCTTTTTGGAAGTCGGTTAAAAAGGGATCGAAGTTATTTTTGGTGGGCACTATCAAGCAGACGATCTGCTTAGGCTTTTTAGTTATTTTTTTACCTATTTAGAAATGAGTTGTTTTCTTTTTAATTTATAGTACTTTTTTAATAAATTATTACGAGCGTAATTCTATCGTTACTAACTGGGTAAAATTATCTTCCATTGAAGAAACCAGGCATTTCTGCAGACTGTTACTAATAATATATCCAATTATATTACACCACACAGACACACACAAACACACACACACACACTAACACACGCACACACACCACGTGCTAGTTTATTATTATGACCACAGCTCACTTGATATTAAGTTACGGCGTGGTCGAAGACGGTAAACACGTTTACCCAAGGAATTAACAAATTTACTATAATAACAGGCTTTGGGAGCCTTGACATTTTTATTAATCAATCTGACATTAGGGCTGGTCACTAAGTCTATACGAAAACGAACTAACTTTAGAACATTAATGTTATACTGGATTTGCGTGAAAGCGTGAAGTCGATCGACGTTCAATAGTAGAGCCCATCCCGTACTTTCTTCGCGGGCGGACGCAGCTATTTGTATGCGGCCCGTTAGTTCGACCTTTCTTCCTCCTCGACTGGTTTGTTGGCTTCTGGGCAACAAGATGCGGCCATACCGCCGGTAGCCGCCGCACCAGGAACACATACTTTCCTTTAAACCGTGAGTAAAATTATTCTATTACTTATAGAAAGTTGAATCAGGTTTGCGAGCAAGTTAAACTTTACCTATCAAATTATAACGAATCGGCTATAATATTGTTGTTTCTTTGTAGTTTATAGATATATTGATATGTAAATGTTTTCCGTTTGTGTAGAGAAAGTATCTGAATGTCTTGTGTGTGCTCGTAACGGTCAAGGCCGTGCATAATTTTAAGGTAAACAGGGTTTGTTGTGGTTTTAGTTTTGTATTGTAGGATATAATGTTGTCTCGTAAAGTTGCTGCATATTATTATATCGTACCTTTCGAACAGTAGTGACTCAATCCAAAAAACTAGTTTTTTGGAAATCGCAAAATAAGATTTAACATTACGACATTGTTGCACTCTTTCGGATATTTTTCCGTATAATTTTGAGTAAACAAAAAAAATTGTTGAGAAAATTAGGTTTTTATGTATAAAACTCTTATCATTCTCTCAAAAGTAGATATTTATTAAATTATACAAGCTTGCAAAATAAAAAAATTGTTAGCATGTAAACTTATATTATAGAGTCGTTTTATTCGTCTGAATATCTCGCAAAAACTCACTTTGATTATTAAAATAGTGTCATAAGTTTGATTTGGTCGGCAAATATATATTTTTAGTACAAAAATTACATAAACAACAAAAATGACATGCAAATTTCTATAATATCGATATAAAAATAATTAAAAAGCTTAATCGGTTGTTTATATTTCTAAATAATGTAAAGAAGTCTCGAGTCTCACTGACTGCAGTGCTTTCATACCGACACAAGCCACGAATTTTCAGAATTAAAATAACACGTACCCGTACGTACACGTACACGTACACGTACGTAGACGTTTGTACCTGTTCCAATACGAATTGGGCAGTTTCAAATTAATAGAACGATAGCATAGTTTGTTTTAAGTCGGTTTCTGTCACTAACTTATTTTATGAAAATTTCGAGTTCGGTCACTATTGTTCTAAAGGTACGATATCTGTATTATCGTGTATGCAAATCAGACTTATAAATGCCTAAGTTTGTGTGTAAGTGTGTATGTTAGTCTGCACATCGCAACGGTTGAATGGATTTTAGTGAAATTAAGTACGAATGTAGTTTTTTTAAATAATACCTTCCTTAATAATGCCTCTGACCGTCAACTCATCTGATGTTGAGTTTATATCCTGAATTAATAAAAAATAGGGTCCTGTGGAATAGCGGGTGAAACCATAGAGCTATGTAGGCATCTAAGAAAAAATATGAAAAGACGAACTACTATACAAAAACGTTGGAAATATTTAATGGCACATAAAAAAAAAAAAAATGGTATTGAATTATACAGCATCTTTAAATAAATCTCTCGTAATTAGTATATCGTATATCTCGTGCTCCCAGAAACTGATAACATGAAGAGCTGGTTGATAGTCCTGTGCGCGCTGACGGTGGTGGTCTCGGCCCAGCAGTACCCCAACCGGTACGAGAACTTCAACACGGATGCTGTCATCCAGAACGAGCGGATCCTGCTGGCTTACTACAAATGCGTCATGGACAAAGGACCTTGTACTAAGGATGGAAAGAATTTCAAACGTAAGTCACATTTCATTCATAGATACCTAGTTACAAACTGGGTGTCTTAAAATCACGAGTGAAACGTTTTCTTCTAAGCAAGCGTGCTCCATCGTAGACAGAATCATCGCTTAACATCAGGCGATTTGGAGATCATACGCAAGCCTATTACAAAAAAAACGTTTAAGAGGGTAGCTATCGTCGGTGGAGTAACTTCCAGACTGTTTTATACAGTTTTGTCACTTCTCTATAGGAACACACACGCGCACACACAGACACACACACATGCACACACACGCGCACACACACTCGCTCACACAAACACGCACACACATGACATGACACGTACACAGCATGACATTGTTATTTGATCGTTCCTATCTTTTGTTCTACCTTTCCCCTCTATGTTTGTCATTAATTTGTCATGTCTTACAATGTGGCCTAACATCTTGCCTCTTCTAGTCTCCATACCCGCTAGTAGATTTCTTTTTTATTCACAACTTAGCTGTGCCCCGTGGTTTCACTCGCGTTATATACCTTTTGGAAGCAACCTTGGCTTTGACCTTTTGTCCTAGATGATATATTTTTTTTACTATGATGTAAAAATTATTTCCGTTCCATACAAAATGTATGGAAAAATTATATTTTCTTCAAGATATTTTAATACACGTATTTATAGTTTTTTCGTTATTTTAATATTTATTCTGCCATTCGGGGCGGAAATGAATAGATACAACAGATCAAAGAACATGAAAATTGTTTCAGTTGGGCGACGTCATCATAAATACGACATGTAATGAATAAAAAAATATTTACATGGATACTTAAGTCTTATTCTATCAATGTCTCTGCAACGATTTTCCGACTAAGTAAATGCTATAATTTGCCTTGATGTAAAACGTTTAAACCAATACACACATTTATACTATTAACTTGGAAACTCAAGTCTTATAGGGATCAAACGCTCAGTGGTAATACACGTGTAAACAAACAAAGTAATGCAATAAATCCATCAACTGCGTTTTTTTCAATATGACTTAACTCCCACACACACACACACTAACAGGCCACATCGCTCGAAGAACCGAATGAAGAAAGATGAAGAAGAAAGCTTCATAGACTAGACCACTTGAGTGGAGACCACGAACCGGAAGACGCAGTGTGTCGGCCTCCCACTGGATGGGCCGACGACGCCGTGAAAGTCGCGGGCATCCAGTGGATGCAGATGGCAGGCTGTCGTTCAGTGTGGAGTTCTAAAGCTTCAGTAGTGGATGTATTATGTCTGATGATACTCAAACTTGCAACACCGAAAGTTTAGTAGAGAGTAATGTTTTTTTGTGTAAAATTTTATTAGGTATTTTGTAATATAAACTCTAAAAAACACACGTTTCATTACAGGAGTTCTACCAGAGACACTAACAACTGCGTGCTCACGCTGCAGCCCCAAACAGAAGCAAGTCGTCCGCAAGATGCTACTCGGCATCAGAGGCAAGAGTGAGCCCCGGTTCTTCGAGCTGCTTGATAAATACGACCCAGAACAAACCAACAGAGAAGCTCTCTATAAATTCCTCGTCACTGGAGTCTAAACTCTCCTTTGGAATTAATATCTGCCTTCAATAAAATGCGCATCGCTTTTCCTACCAAAGTTAAATTATGAGATATTCTCTGAAAAACAAGTTTCAACGTTTAAAAATTGGTAGATGAATCGATCCATTTTGGAACATAGAAACCGGGCATTTGCCAATTTACCTAGGTTAAGGAAAAATACTCGTGAGGAGTAACTCAAATAATTGGACTTAACCATCGAGCTTTAGAAACCTGTGCATTTATAAATTATTTACATAGTTAATTTAACTATCTTAAGTTGAACTTAATTATAATCGTTTTACTATGATTTTGTAGTTTTTTCCTTAGTTAACCTTAATATATGCCATAATTATGCTCATAAACGTCAGTTGAGGTTAAATTAAGCGCATAATACCACAACTATTAACTATGCATGATTGGACATACCTACATGTAATTTGTAGCGACATACTTGTAAATGTTATCTTCCTTTCCTAGGAATAATAGGTAGTTAGAGTCTAGTCATGATTCTTTACTATAAATAAAGCATTGATTCTGAGGTGAACCATATCGTCCTCGAACCACGAAGGTGTCATTATCTCTCTGTGACTTTTATTGTGAATTAAAATGAATCTTGCAATCGTTGCTCTGTGTTTGGTAGCCGTGGTGTTTGCCGATAATAAATACGATGATATTAACGACAATCTTAACCTTGATGAAGTGCTCAACAATGAAAGGTTACTGATGTCTTACGGTAAATGCTTACTAAACAAGGGTCCCTGTACTCCTGAGATAAAACAAGTCAAAGGTAAGAATAAAGAAAATAAGTATTCGTTTTAAAAGAACTACATCGTTTAATAGTAGCATAGAATTAACTTTTTTTTTTCTCAATTATTGTTAATTCAAATACATACAATTTATAATGTTACTTAAGATTAATATATAACTTCACTTTTAACTCTTAACTATTAACTTTATCTAAAGCTCTGCGAAAAGTTTCATAGGACACCCATTCTTGGGAGTGTTCCTTTTTAGCAGAATTCCAAACTGCATTAAATTTTTCGTCAGTGAATGTTTCACCGATAGCTTCGAACACTTTCCTGATTACTGCCGGGGTTCGTTTCTCGTACATATCTCGATGTGATACACCAAGCAGTGTTAGTAAACTAGGATTCAGACAGACTCTAGCGTCGGATTCTTCCGGGAGGTACGTTCTATCTGCCTTACAGCATCCATTAGGCGTAATAGGATAATCCAAATCAACATATCTCCCCGATGGAAGGCCAGCTATTTTACGTTCATCAGGCTTTTGACCAACCATTTCAGAGTAAGTCGTACGGAAATCGACACACTCTTTAGGGATGTCCCAAATTTTAGGAAATTCAGGAGTCGGTATTGTATGGTTGATCATATTAACGAAAATTTCGTAATTTATTTGGGAACCATCAAAAGCATTAAACGTCGCTAACAATGGCTCCAGTAGTAAATGTTTAAATATTATAAATCTGCGGTTGCAAAAATCATAAACAAATTGTTTAGGTAACCAGCCGGTTTTACATATATCAAAATATTTTATTTTTAGATATAGATCTACGAAAAACGCCTTGTCAAAACGTGATTTCAAAGATTTTCTGAGCGTATTTAAGTGATTTAGACATTTTCTGAACAGTCCTCTCTCTGGATTTGTTCTACAATTTGTAAGGCATTCAGGAAAATTGTCGGGTGGCTTAAGTATTCCAAAAGAATATCCTGCAGGCACGCAACTGATGTTATTATTAGGCGTTAGTATTTTTCCCAATTGAGCTCGTGTGGTTGTATTAAAATCTACTAACTGTTTATTTTGTGCTTTATTATACAGACCTAATGGTACTCTATCGTCTGTCAAGCATAATTTCATCCACATGCCGTGGTGGTCTGGTTTCATTCTCTTTCCAAATATGTTGTCGGGATGATAAGATGACCTACAGTAATTACGTCCAGTTTGGAACCCGACTTCTTTTGCTGCTGCAGGTGTTTTATCAGGCACAGGGTTTATGGGCATTACTAGGTCATATAAGCGGCCATGATCTTCAGTTTTCTTGCCTAGAGTGGTTGAAAAATCGAATTTATTTGGTAATTTTGGTGTTTGATCGGGAACGACTCCTAGATTTTTTTTCCAGTATGATTTATAAATAGTGTTTTTTAAGTCTTCTACTAGTGTCTGAAACTTAGTTTCTATCGGTGGATTTATGAGGGTTTTAGCTTCAGTGAACAGCCCCGCATTTCGGCAGTCTTTTCTGAGTTGTTTTTTTAAGGGGGGCAATTTGCAAGGATTTAAATCTGATTTGATCGAGTCTCTAACTAGAGAGTCTACTTCATCTTGGAGGGAGTAGTACCTGAGGCAACCTGCGACTGATTCTTTGGCTTGCGCGCTAGGCATTCCAGCCGCGCATACTGTAGGATCTCGTTCAATAAACATTCCCGAGTTTCCCTTACCTCCTCCGGTCTGCCGCGGGTAAATTTTTTGCATTTTTACTTTGCTTACACTTTTTTCGTTTTGTTTCTGTCTTTATAGTTTGAAGTTTGTCACTCCAAGTCTAGAATTAATAAACAAAAACATATATACCAAAAGAGTATTTTCTCTGTGAACTGTTATTAAAAACGCTGCTCTGTTACAATGATGACATTATTTTTCCGGAGTAAAAATATATTTTACATACTATGTAATTATAATTCTATGTATACACTTGAATTCTATGTGTTTATTATTTTGTTTATAAGTCAATGTAAACAAGTAACTACAGTAAATTTCGTATAATGTTCTCCTTTCCGGCAAACTTAAGGAAAGAGCTCATTTTTAACCAAGTACCTACTTTTTTATGTTACCTTAACTGATTAATTGTTATTAAAATCTAGCATTTTTCTTAGGTTTGCCATTTTTAAAATGTCATATTTTTAATGGTATCAAAACTAGCCAGATACAAACAATACAACCGATGAGATTTTTACTACAACTTTATACATACAAAATACGAAAAGACTTTTTCCCCGACCTATTATATCAACCAGGGTGCCAATCAAAATGTGGCTAGTATTTTAAATTACATTATTGTGGGAGTATGTTTTGACAATCTTATGGTTTGCCATATGTTATTATTTTTCAGAATTCGATCCTTATTAGCGACAATATCAAATGGTGTAATAATACAGTGTGTATTTTTTCTCAAAATCAGCTAGTTCGATTCCTGGCTAAGAATATTGATTTTTCAAAAATTTTAGATATAGTTTTAGTTTTCTTTTCAATGATATTATAATTCAATGATATAGTTTTAACTTAAGCTATTCCTCATTATTTTAGATTTGGCCATCCACGTCTACTTGGAAAATTCATTCGTTTGCCATTGATATATAGGATCAATGGCCAAATATTCTAGGCAAGCGTGCTCTATCGTATCATCGCTTAACATCAGGCGAGTTGGTGTTCAAACGCAAGCCACAACTAGCTACTAGCTAGCTAACTAGCTATTACTAATAAAAAAAACAATACCTTACATCTACAGAATTATCACTACTATGTAGTAACTTCATCCGTTTGAAGTAAGCTGTACAAAAACCAGGATAAAATCTCTATTTTGTAGGTACAGCTTACTTCAAACTACAGTGCGCCAAGAATAATCTATACTAATCTCTTCGATATCCAAGATAACGTAATACTCCTACAGAGATTCGATATCTGAGTGAAAAAGCCGTTTTTATCCGCTAGAGGATAAAGTAAATTGAATTTCGAACATTGCGTGCACTAAGTTTGTGAATTCCAAACATCATTAAACCTATTTACTTCTACCTCCATGGTGCCAAATTAATCATACAACCTTTTTTAATTTGTTAAAAACTCAGACACAGACCCTTCTTGGTGTACTTTTTTTAATTTGATTTGCGCGCGCCATTTTCTTTTCACGTCATATTGTTAAAACCACAGAAAAAAATGTTTAATTTCTTTTCTGTCGTTAAAACCTTAGGTCATTTTCTCGCTGAGGTGGGATGAGAAGTTACGTGTTTACGAGTGCAAAGTTGCTTTTTAACCGCGTGCTAAATTTTGATTCCTTCGCTAATGTAATTATTGAATCACTTGCTACGCTCATAATTCAATTTTAGAATCCTTCACTTGCTCGGTCATAAAAATTGAGCACGCGGATAAAAAGCAACTTTGCACTCTTGTGTATAACAAATAACTTTTTTTATGTACCTTATATGTTTTAAATGTTTATCGGGAGTTATCGTGCATTGTTTTATTAAGGAATATACAGAAACATTTCGCTCGAGTTTCTGGGATCTTTCTTTTATCCGAACCACTAACATTATGTAAATATTTAATAAACTCTTTTTTTATTGCAGAAAACCTACCCGAAGCCTTAGAGACTAGATGTGCTAAGTGCACTGATAAACAAAAGCAAATGGGAAAAAAACTAGCTAGTGAGGTGAAAAAACACCACCCAGGCCTATGGAAAGATCTCGTAGCCACGTACGACCCTCAAGGCAAACACCAGCAGGCCTTCCAAGACTTCCTTGCAGCGCCATAGAAATATGTCTTCAAGACATCCAAGACTTCTTGGGATACACTTGAGATTGCAACTGCTCGAAAATAAAACAAACAATAATAATTTATATTTATCATGATTCTAGGTTTTGAAACAAATATTCATAAATTCAGGTACATACTTTCAAAAGTAATAAAATTTAACAATTCAATGATGACCTTTCTTTTTTTTCGGCTCTGAACTACCCGTACTAGGTTCTGTTATATTTTCAAATGCACGTCGAAATGATTGGTAACAAACCCACCCTTCCGAGTGGTACTTTTTGGCTGCTTCCCAACATGTATCGAATTGCTCATCAGTGAATTTGCCGTAAGCTGCTTCATATACTCTTCTTACAACGTCAGGTTCCCTTTTTTCATACATGTCTCGATGATTTACATGAAGCAACGTCAAAACGCTAGGGTTGATACAAGATTTCATATCAGATTCTTGAGGAAGGCAAGTCCTGTCTGCTCTACAGCAAAAATCTGGAGTAATAGGGTAGTCTGTATCCAAATATCTTCCCGACGGCAACCCGGCCATGCGACTCAAATTTGGTTTTTGATTTGGATTTACCATTTCTGTGTATGTAGTCTTAAAATCGAGACAATCGTCCGGTATATCTGGTACTTTAGGCATTTCGGGAGAAGACTCTCGATAATTTAAAACATGTACGAATGTTTTGTAATTGATGTTTGATCCATCAAATGCTGACCACATAGAGAGTAAAGGTTCGATCAATGAAGGATCAAACCTTATAAACTTAGTCCCACAAAAATCATACACCACACCTTTAGGAAGCCAGCCTGTCTTATCTTTATCGAAATATTTTAAACTCAAATATAAACTATGAAAAAATGTAGGAAGAAATCTAGTGCTTAGAACCTTTCGAAGTGTATTGAGACCTTTTAAACATTTTTTGAATTCTTCACGCCCAGGGTTAATTTCACAAGTAGTCAGACATTCTGGTAGATTATCTGGAGCATTCAGCATACCAAATGAGTATCCTTCCGGTACACATCTTATATTATCATTCGGTGCTAAGACAGTGCCTGCTTTAGGTTGATTTGCATGTTGGAAATTAGTTTGTATGGCGTTTACAATTGTGTGGTTTGCATTTCCTCTCACGATTCTGTCATCAGTCATACAACATTTTGCGTACGTACCTCGTTTATCAACGCCAGTTCTATGGCCATAGGTGAGTTCTGCATTAAACGGAGGCGAGCAATATTTGCGATTTGTTTGAGCAGCAGCTTGTCGTGATCTAGGTGTCTTATCTGGATATGGTTCTTTCGGCATCACAATATCGTAAAGTCGTCCATGATATGGAGTTTTCTTCCCATAGGTTGTGCCAAATATATCAAAACCTTCAGGCATCATAGGAACGGGATCTGGTAAACCGCCAACCCGTTTTTTCCAATAGGAAGTGTAAACTGTGTCTTTGAAGTCTTCTACCAGTGTTTGGAATTTAGTTTTGATTGGTGGACGTAAAAGTTCAGCGGCTTCAGTATAGATACCATGGCGACTGTCTAGTGGTATAGGATGACGAAGCGGTGGGAGCGGTCTAGGCGTAGGCGGAGGAAGCAGAGCATCGCCAATGAGAGCATCTACCTCATCCTTCAATAGGTAATGCTGTAAAGCTCCTTTCACGTCCTCGTCAACCTGAGCAGAAGGTAATCCTGCTGCACATATTCGTGGGTCTCTTTCTATGAACTTACCAACATTGCCCTTACCACCGGATGTAGACCGCTGGCATTCTAAAGGCATGGCGACAAAATTTTCTTAAAAATACTAACAAAATAATATATGTATAGTAAATTATATCTAGATCAGTGGGCATCAGGCTTGTTGATACCCAAGAGAATGTCGGCAGTCTGTCGCGACTTAGAAGAAAAAAACGAGTATGAAACGAGGCGAAAATGTATTGCATATCTGTGGCCAATGTGTGGTAAAGAATGCTCTTTCACTCACTTCCTCAACGGTTCTCGTTCTTTCCTTGATTGTCAATCAGTCCCGAATTCTCCCGTGTTTTGTATTTTTTCCTGAGTGAATTATTTAGGATTTTGTTTACTTCTCTACAACTTTACTAAAAGAGATACTTATTGAAAAGGGGTTTATATTACTAGTGTATGTTTTGGTGTGTGTAATGCCTCCGAAAAAGTATCTGAGCCAAACGAAGTGCGAAATATGCGGCCTCAAAACAGCACGAAAAAACGGCACAAAACGTGATTTTATGGCGAGATATCCTCTGGATGAAGATCGGTATGTTATCATTAGTTAAATTATGAGTCCCATATACTTCTTTTGAGCCAAAATATCTAAAAATCATCATTATCTATTTTGATTCTGAAAATAGTGTGGTGCAACGTAACGATATATTTATAAAATATCGATAACGATACTCTTATTTTTTAGCGTTAAGAAATTGGTGAAAATGTCGGTTCACGAAGATTTAGCGCATATACCGATCGAAAGTCTTCACCAAAATAAATTTGTATGTGGAAAGCATTTTGAAGATAAGGACTACAAAAGAAAAAAACAGTTGAAGAAATCTGCAGTTCCATCAATAAGACCATTGTTGTGCTAAGCCATTGTCAGATGACAAATTAAAAATTAATTAATCATTTAGTTAATTAATTAATTAAATTAATCATCTAGTTTTGAAGTCCAAACTTTTGAAATTGTGCGGGACTTTTTTCGTGAAAAAGAACACATTTTCACGTAACTTTAAAAAATCATAATAACAATATCTATTTCAGGTCGTTTCATCCTACAATTAATTACCGCCGTGACGACCAGAACTGATTGACCGTATTATAAATCGATGGTGGCCGAGCGGTAGCATGTGCGCTACACAACTCAGTCTGTCGGCGTTGCGTCCGGCGTCAGGTGCACAATTATGTTTTTACTACTGTAGCTATACGAAAATGATGAAGATGATAATAAATAAAATACAACATTTTAGTCTGTGTTTTTATTGTACTTACAAAAATCACAATATACTGAATGTTGTGGCACATATTTTGTTTTGCACCACTAAAACAAAACCAGTGGCGCAAGGTTCTGTAATAAATAATATTGGATTCCATATGTAGTAGGTATGAAATCGATATCGATACATTTTGGATAGGAGGTGGCACATCCCTATTAAACCTGACATTAAATCGTGTATAATTATTGACATAAAATCTCGCTCCGACTTGACGTTTGGCAAACTTTTTTTGTCTATGGTGTCCCGTCTCTTCTTCTATTGTATTCTCTTTGAATGTCGGCAAAGAGAATACATCTATGTCGGGTTGACACCGTTGACGTTATCGTTGACAGCAATTTAGTTCAAAAATAACCAAATACCAAGGATGTTATAAAAATAGGTTTTATAACATCCATGCAAAATACCTTTAGCTTCTACAAAAATACCTGAGCGAAATACCTAAAAAGATACTAGTATCCTTCGACTACCAACTCTTTTATAGTATTACTAGCTTCTTCTCACGGCTTTTCCGCATTGTATTAAGCCTATTTGGCTTAACTCAGCGTACCGCGAAACTTCTAAAGACCACCATCGGTCAAAATCAAGAAGTATTTAATCTTGCCGCACCCTAATAAAAAATGCAATAAATAATAATATGTTTTTAAGGAAAACTGGAAGAACTCCATATATGTAGTTAAATGAAGGATTTTATTTTACTATCCTATAAAATTCATTAATTTTTCTGGGATGAAAAGAGCTAACCTACAGAAATATTTTTTTTCGGCATTCGAAACACATGCCCCATGGGATAGGTACTTCAAGGATATGTACATTTTACTTGGGGTAGGTGTTAATCCAGAATATAAACTATCTCCACAGAAAATTAATTTAAATCTATGGGATGGGATTTCAGAAGTTGTGGGATCGTCCACTCACTAAACTCACATATGCAGCCCTACTGGATCAAGCTGTGGATGATATGGATCGTGCGCGTCTCCTGGCCGTGTCAGTAGCAGAGTCGAGTGTACTGGCTGCTTGCACTCCCCTCTGACAATTTGGGTACTGTCCTCGACCCCAGTTGTCTACGCATTGCGGCGGGTTTGCGTCTAGGTGCGAAGTTGGGCGAGCCTCATCGCTGCCAGTATGGACGAGCCGTGGACCAATTCGGACGCCACGGGCTATCGTGTGTGAAGAGTGCTGGCCGACTGACTATACAGACATTGGGCTATTAATGGTTTGGTCAGGCGGGCACTCTCCACTGCGTCCGTGCCCTCGACTCTGGAATCAAACGGCATGACGAGAGACGATGGCAAGAGACCAGATGGAGCCAGTCTGGTACCTTGGTGTCTTGGCCGATCCCTGGTCTGGGACGCCACCTGTGTGGACACCCTGGCTCCTTCTCATGTCGCCAGCTCCGCTCGCAGTGTCGGGGCTGCGGCCGAAAACAAGCCGAAATGAACAAACATAGGAAGTATTCACAGCTTAGCGCACATTATGAGTTCGTTGCGCTAGCTGTGGAGACCCTGGGCCCGTGGTCGTCCGACACAAAAAAGTTTGTCAAAGATATTTCAACTAGGTTGGTCCTCGCCTCGGGGGATCCTAGAGCTGGCAGATATTTTAAACAAAAATTAAGTATTGCCATACAGCGAGGCAATTCTGCCAGTGTTCTAGGAACCCTGCCACACGGTAGTAATCTCGACGGAATTTTTATTTTGTAGGATATGTGTGTTTGTTCTAGTGTGTACATAATATATTCATTTATAATTTTTACTCATTTGTAACTACCAATATAGGTATAATAAAATTTTAATCTATTAGGCTATTACGGAGCTAAGTGATTATAGTTGTCTTACAGGAACCATACATTTTCAGTAAGCTTAGTACGAGCACTTGCGAAAAAGTTATCGTTACGAAAACGATAGCAAAATGTATGAAAAATTGAACAGCACCTCTATCGGACTTGAAAGGAAATTGAATTTTTCATACATTTGCCATCATTTACGTAACGATAACTTTTCGCAAGTTTTCGTACTAAGGCCACTGATTCTGATTCTGAATATAGACATTTCTGCCCTATGGGTTTTTCTTTTTTGTGTGTCTTTTACAGGTTATAGGAGCTTCCTGCCAAGAAGTAAGTTCTGTAACGTGGATTTCCAGACAAATCGTTATAACCGCTAATAGTTGCCACCTATAGTATAGGTATGTATATGTAGGTACGATACTCCGGTAGTTAATCACATAGCAAGCACATTAGAATGATCCACACAACATGGATGTCTCCACTAGCGTTCTAATTGTTAGGGATTATGTATTTACAGTCAATGACAAACAACTCCTTATAAACATGTTGCTTGATCTTCTTTCCTCTCAGTCACAATAAAGCACGACAAAGAATTGTCAGCCCAGTGAAACAAACATTATATAATAACTTAAAAAAATGTTGAAAGCTATTGTGCTTGTGATTTTAGGCTTTAATTTTGTGGCAGCAGATTTATATAGTTCAAAATACGATGACTTTGATGTTCAACCAATCATAGAAAACGATAGAATAATGTTAAGTTACTCAAAATGCTTCCTCGATCAGGGGCCTTGTACGCCGGATGCTAAAGATTTTAGAAGTAAGGATTGGACGTAATTATTTTTGTTTTGTATCTGTTATTTTGTAGGTAGGTACGTGTTGACTTAAGGTTTTTATGCGTGACGCAAAACTAATTAATGTTTCCAATTGCCCATGCATAGACTTTTTTCTGATCTATATAATTTTGCCCTTAAATATGATTATTCCATTTTAGAATGCCACTGTCATTTGTAGTAATAAGGGACAAACAAATGGGCAATACGTACCTTAATTACAATCAACTGCGGCTAAATTAAACGATATGCTAAACTAAATTTTTAGGGTTCCGTACCCAAAAAGTGTTAACGGGACCCTATTACTAAGCCCACGCTGTCTGTCTCTTAACGGCTGCATCTTTCGAACCGTAACAGAAGCCTGCTGAATTTTTTACAGAATATGTAATGTTACGGCGGATTACCTAAGAAATAATAATAAAGTAATTACTCAAAGAGCAATACAACAAACGTATTTTTTAACGAATCTTTGTGTTTAAGTTGCTCTAGTGTTAAAATGGTAAAAGGTACGTACAAGCGTCAAACTTGGCACTTAGCCGATTTTATTTTGTTAAAATATGATTACTGGCTGCTCACCGCTGTTTTATCTGCAATTTTCCTATTGGATCACAACTTCTAGGAATTGAAAATATTCTGTGCCTCATTCCATAGCGCACTCCATCTTACCAATTTTCATCAAGATTGTTTCAGTCGTTTAGATGCAATAGGTCACAAAAAAGATAAACATAGATACCTAGGCAAAAATACTTTAGCAAGTATAATTTTTGTGTGATAAGTATTTAATTGTAATTAAATTCTTAAAATCAAGGTTACAATTTAAATACAGGGTTACACAGAATGGTGGTACTAAGCCGAAAGAAGGTAATTTTACCCATCATTGTGAACAACTTTTACTATGGGAGAAACCTTGATCGCAAAAAAAGTTGATGGACCAGTTGATATTTTTTTCGCGTTTTCTGTGTTGATCCTTTAATAAAAGTTGTTCATAATTACAAGTACAAAGACCTCCTTTCGGCATCCACAGCCTCATTTGCTACCACAACCATAGTCCCGTGAAACCCTACAGAGAATTGTAAAGTAATACAATAACCTACATAATGTTTGCTCTCTTTTAACAGAAATAATTCCCGAAGCGCTCGAAACGTCATGTGGCAAATGCACCAACAAACAGAAGCAGCTGATCCGAAAGGTAATTGGAGCCATCATGGAAAAACATCCCGAGGCCTGGAAACAGCTGACAGAGATGTACGACCCAGGCGACAAGTACAAGGAATCCTTCAATCAGTTCATAGCTGGCACCGATTAAAATATTCGACGGATATGTAATCTGTATTGTCTACAGATCAATTTAACCCTTGGTCAAAAAAAAACGTAAATATAATTCTACCCTCTCATTAATAAACGAGTAGTAATGTTAATTCCGTGTTTTGTCCTTATCAATAATATGCAAAGTAAAAAAAAAAAACAATTTCGATTTTTGTAAAGTTAACAGCATAGTCCTTAATTATGTGAAATTAGTAGATTAACTGAATACAAGTGGATCACATGAACAGACTTCAAAAATACAGCACACTCACATGCACACACATACACACATGCTAGTACGTGCTACACGCTGAGTTGGGGCCGGATTTTGAGATAATGTATCTACTTATATTTGTAATAATTTTATTGATTTTAAACTTCATTATCGCAAAATAAAAATATCTGTATTTCTGTATTTTAATAATATATGAAAAAAACGTTTTATTAAATTCAAATTTTAAGTGCCTATAAAATTTAAGGGTTGATAGATAGATAGATCAACTCTTTATTGTTCAGACCACAAATTACATAATACACGATAAAATAGCTTTAAAAAAAACTAGCGTAACAATCGGCGGCCTCGATTTACCTGAGATCCCATCATCAGTTCTGGACTTGGTGAAAATGGGCCCAAATTGACAGTAAATATTTATATACCCGAACAAAAGATCAATTTTTGAAATTGGCCTACAGTTAGCGGAGAATCGATGAACTTTTTTTTAACAGTGGAACATATAGAACCGTCCTCCTTTTTAGAAGTCGTTTAAAAAATAAAAAGGTATACTTTCCAGTTTTGGGATACTCCGTGTGAATATTGAGCGCTGTTTTGAGCCTTATAAAGTGTGTTCTTTAATGCAAAACAACCAAAACAATGCTGACCACAAATAAAGTTTTAATGACCATATTACAGGATTCTCATACATAACAATATATCATAGCATTCATCACAAAATGAACAACCGGTATTTTAGAAAAATTGATCTTTATTACTACATTAAATCCAATTAAAGCTGGCAAAGGCATTACTCAAAACACTTGAGAAAAATTTGGTTACATTTCACTACTTAACACGCATCATAGTTTACGGTTTCGCCTTGGCAGACTCGATCTGGTCCTTGTATCTCTGCTGGTATATGTTGTCAGGGTCATATTTGGCCCCCAGTTCCTTCCACAGGTCAGGACGTTTGTTGACTAAATGTTTGATGACCTTATCGGAGCTGGTTTTTTGTTTTTTAGTACATTTAGAGCATTCGTGCTCTAAAGCGTCAGGGAGTGTTTCTTTTAGGGCTTTGCCATCTGGAGTGCAGCGACCTTTATCGAGAAGACAATCGACGTAGCCTTTCGTTAGACGATCTGATTCGAGTATTTCTTCCACTTTGATGTGGTCCCATTTGTCAGTGTATGTACCAGGCTTGCCGTACACAATGGCTACCACAGATGTGAGTGTAATTACGAGTAACAGCTTCATATTGTATCTGAAAAACAAAAATTCCCTTTTAATACATTTTAGGTGGTTTAAAACGATGTAGGCACAGATTATGCCATAAGTAGAACGAAGTGGAGGAGAAAGACCGTTCCCATCACCATATGGGATGCATAGCTAGAAAGAGAGAGAGAGAGAGTTGGTACCTACAATGGATGTAGCTTTAGCTATTTCAACTTGTATCTCTATAAAAAACTAGCCGTCCGCCCCGGCTTCGCACGAGTGTAAGCTCGGCCTTCGGCCTCGCTACAAAATATAATATAGCCTATGTCACCCGGGGATAGTGTAGCTTCCCAACAGTGAAAGAATTTTTCAAATCGGTTCAGTAGTTTCGGAGCCTATTCATTACAAACATACAAAAATAGGTATAAATCTTTCCTCTTTATAATATTAGTGTAGATAAAATTATTAAAAATTAAACTTTAAAAAAAAACACTGACTAAGCAAAACTAGAAAGAAACATAAAAAAAATCTTATATATGTATATCTTGTATAAGTATATATCTTGTATAATACACATTTTTTTAATACGCATTCGTCTATCTAAACAATAGTCTTTATTGTAGGTATTATATAAGTTCACGGACATGTACATACTTAGTGCAGGTTTACCTAATTACTTTGATTAGCCATTGTCTTATTGTTCGTTTGGAAATTGTTATTGTGATTCTGCATACTAGATGTGCAACCTTCTAAAAGATAATTATCATCATATTGCTAAGAAAATAGCCAAAGACTATTTATAAAGATCGGTAAACTACAACTTACCCGCCCTGATCCTAATTAATTATTCATTCATTCCTAATTTATCTTACTTTGTGAGTCGAATTTTAGTTTAAGAGGGCTCTCCTCGTCTGCAGCTCTCGCGCTTGCGTATTTTCGAGTTATATGGTAACAATAAAAAAACACTTGTTACCATTTTACTCCGTCAAATTTAAATATATCAAATTAACAATTTCTTTATTTTTAATTTTACGATAGACACCAAGAGATGTTTTTTTGCTTTTTGGAAATTTTCAATCACTGATTTTATATCTTCACTAATGTGAAAATTTTCGAGCGAGACAACTGCAGATGAGAAGAGCCCCTTAAATTCATATTAACTTTACTTGCAACTAATTAGCAAACAACTAACAATGTAATGATATTTGTAGTCGATTTAACCTTTATGCTTTTAATTTACCTTTATGTTTGTATCGATTTTAAACTGCAAGTAAGTACCTGATTCAAATGATAATACAATAATTTTGGTACCTACAAAATGATCTGATGAGGAGGTGGAAAGTGAAACTCTTTAATGGGGTGAATGATACTCACAGAACCATCTGGCGGCCAAAGACGCCAAACATCTAGAGCGGCGCGGCGCGGCGCATGTTTGCCGTCTTTCCGCTAGATGGCTTTGTCATATGTTAAGTTATTTAATGAAATAGGTACACAAGTTTTTTAGTCTTTTAAACTATATATTATACTATATTATAAATTGCTCTTCTCGTTACTCAGTCAGGGTCGAGAAGAACAAGTTTGCTTGCTTGTTGGTGAGCACCGCGCTTACCAATAAATCCCACTGTGATTAGGGAGGCAAGGCCGTGTCATAATGTACAAACAGCCGAGTAAATGACAACCCTGTTCGCTTTACACTAGGTTCATAATTGTACCGATTGTACCTTATTTATATTAGAATAGTAAAGGCGCGGTGCAGAAGCGCACTGGCATAATTTTAACCTACATTCCATGGCCGTTTGTACGCGCGACGCCGACTCAACTCTCCATTAAGTGTAGATTCTATAGTGCAGCTGCTGAAAGAATGCGTCTGACAGTTGCCATAACATTGTGAAAAGTCGATTGAACAGTATATTCTGATGACATTTACCAGCTTTTTTAATGTAAGATTGTAGCTGATAGCCAATAGCAATACAGTAAAATATTGAACAAAAAAGTTTTTATTAAAAAAATTACAATGTTACTATCAGACGCATTTTCTCAGCGACCGAACTGTAACCTACCAATTTATAACTAGGACAGTGCAAATTTGTACGTGGAATTACACTGTGTAACTTGCAACCTGAGATATTAATGATAATTTATCCTTTGTAATTTCACTGAAAATATTGGCCAATCTGGAACAGTCATTTATGCAAACTACGAGTATTGCTTGGCCATTGATTAAAGGAAATATTTTGCCATGTAGACTCTACAAAAGAGTCCTATCACTACAATTATCAAATCATTGTACAATCGCCTTAATAGGTACGCGTTTCCTTGTAGCGTAGGTATATTTCCACTTCCGTGTAATAATTGTAGAAGCATGTGTCTGTCTCTCTGTTATACTGATACAAAAGCATATTACACACATGCATTATGTCATCTGAATTTTTTGGTCTAGTTTATTTACAACGTCAGTGATCTTATTCACATTACGTTACATAAAAAGGGTTAGTGCCCACTGCAAAGTTAGTTTTTTACTGAATATTGTAAATCGGATAAAATAATTTACTTATTAAGTTTTGGCTGATCAACGTTGTATAAAATTAGGTGCTAGATTAATAATTTAAAACAAGTTTACATATCCACTCTATATTAGGTACTACATAATTAAATTGGGAAGTGGTCATTCCGTCACAGAGTTTCAATTAGTCGAACACGATTAAAGCAACAAAGATAATACCGACAATAAATGCAAGAGTTATATTAGTCCATTGAATATTTATCTGGATAAATACCGATAAATCATGTCCACTTACTTGCTTTATCCTTCGTGAGCTCCGATCGACCCTTCGTTGGGCTGTGACGAAGGAAACGCAATTATAGGACCATTTATACTATACAGTCTCTTGCTAGATCTATGACGCCTTTTTCATATTATGAAATTGCAGGGACCAGATGGAAAACAATACCTTGGCCTTGCCGATCAAGATAACTAGCGATTGAATAAATCTTCCGTTGAAGATTTGTTCAATCGCTAGACTCTTAATAGATTTAATTGAAAATAAAAACGTCATAATATCACAGAAATACTACGTACATTATCAAACATTTATTTCTAGACTGTAGAACTCTTTGAGTCTTCTCTGTCTTCTTTTTAATCGGCCAAACCTTAAAAATACTATTAGCTAAAGTTCAGAAAGCAGAAAATAGAGCGCGTTATTTCAGAAGTTCGATATATTTAGACAAATTGTCGGACTGATGATCTTTTTCGTCTTAGTAGTCTGATGTTACAGATAATTGGACTACTCACCCATTTTATTTATGTTACACGGGAATTACTCACGTAAGATTAAGCCGGTCAGTGCAAAGCGAGACGCAGCCGCGCGCGTGCATTCACCTTGAAAAAGGCCGTCTAATGCGGTTGAAACTATAGTCGGAGTAACCGGCTTAATCTTACGTGAGTAATTCCCGTGTAACATAAATAAAATATTAAAAGTATATTTCCGGCCAGTTTCGCTGGCCACGGAACCCTGACATAATGCTTGTCTTAACACGCTCTTGGCTAGTTATTTCTTATTTCGCGTGCATTTGTATGTATACCTTGATTAAAAAGCCATGAAATGGAACTACTCTATTTATCTGTTAAAATATCACAGTAAAATAAAATTATTTCTATATTCTTATTCTTATTGCAAATATACACTGTATTCTTCTAAAAGCTAAGTTTATATACCCTGCACAAAGGGTGCAGCAATGAATTATGTAGTGGCTGTTCACAAAACCAGACCACAGACATAAACATATAAATTTAAGTATAGTTAAATCTATTACATAAATATTATATATACTATTCAAACTTAACCTAGGGTGAAGTAATTTTACAAAACAAAAAAAACATACTTAGTGTGATAGGTTACTTAATTATATATGAGATGATACAAAACTTATGACGCTACTTTCTTAACTATTTATATATCGATATTTATTTTTTAATTATAATTTTCTAAAATGTATCGTCGAAAAAAATCTTTTATCTCGTAATAACATTTTTGGGTTAGAAACTTACGAAGTTGGTTCTGGAAAAATGTTATTATTTCTTTCTTTCTTTATTGCGTCCGGAATTTTGTTGTATAGGTTTATTTTCATGTACAAAGGGCCTTTTTTGTATACTTCTATTCGCGGGACTATATTAAAATAGGATGCGGTATATTTTGTGTTTTAAATGCTAACATAGAATAAAACCATGAGAATGTAATATGGAGCTTGGAGCTTCCCGGTGTGGTACTGGATGTAGATGCGACCTGGGCTATAGGGACAACGTCATGTATGCGGTCGGCTAGGTCTGCCAGCACATCGAGTGATGACGTCATCTGCTGCGAAGCAATGATGGTCTGCGTGCTGTTCGGTAGGCGGCTGGTCCAAATCATGCGTAAAAAGTCTTCTGGAACTCCGGTTCCTGCTAGGTGTCGTAGATGACGTCAGAATTGAGAAGGCTTACGATCACCTAGCTCCTCGTGTGTTAAAAGTTGCTGTACCTTTTTTCTCTTGATGCGGACAAACGTTTAATTAGCTCCAGCTTGAGTTTTTCGTACTTCTCGGTCACATGCGGATTGACGATGATGTCTTCGACTTCAGCTGCGTATTGCGGGTCAAGTTGTCCAATGACATAGTAGAACTTGGTGCTATCTGCAGTGATGTTGGAAATCGCGAATTGGCCTTCGATCTGGGCGAACCAAATCGCCGGCTTCTCGGGCCAAAACGGTGGAATTCGCACGCCAACTCGGAATAAATTGTCATCATCTTTATTCTTCGTGTCAGCCGCAGTGGTATCAGTACGATCTAGCGGCATTCTGACCTTTGTCGGTGGTGTACGGTCCATTCAGGGGTCACCAATTATAGTGGATTTTTTCTATTTATATAGAAGGAGAGGGTTAAGCTACCGACAATGGAAGAAAATAGCTGAGTCCGAAAGAAATTATAAATTTAATGCAAAGAAAAATCTTAGACAAATCGTAGAAAAAGCGAATGACAATTCCATTTGAAAATCGGCGTTTTTTTCTTTTTTTTTCCTTTCGCGCCCCAGCGCCACACGTCGTGGAAAATTGGAATGAAATTCACGAAGGTTGGCGCAAGGAGTATGAGTACGCCACACTCCTACTCCATGCACTGGAATGAATCACCAAAGAGGTTGTAAGGCCTATAACATGCTTGATCTACACGTTCATTCATCTAAGAAGGTTAAGGAACCTTCTTTAAATTTAAACTGATTAACCGAATGACAGTTGACAGTTTCAACATTTTAATGGCTATGTCAATAACATTCTCTTTTCTTTGGATCTCCTTGCTTGAGGCTATGTGACGATCCTCATATTACGTTTCGGGTAACAAAGAAATAAATCATTGATTATTATTTTCGTTTATGTAAAAATAAAGAATTAAAATAAATGATATAAGATAGCCTATGTTTTAATCCGGTAATTTCTAAGCATATTCGTGAAAACCGCATTTAAATCCGTCCAGTGGTTTAGGAGATGTGGGCGGACAAACAAACAAACAAACAAACAAACAAACAAACAAACAAACAAACAAACAAACAAACAAACAAACAAACAAACAGACAGACAAAAATTCTAAAAACTGTCCTATCGTGTTCAGCTGCTTATTTTAAGACGACCTGTGTGATTTTTTTTTTTGTTATCTCGCAATTACAGATTTTTTTATCTCTACGTTTTTATTATATGTATAGATATAGATAGATAGATATAGATACCCATCTGTTTAAGTCAAATCTTGCAAGCTGAATTATAACCACTTCCTCTTATCCTACGGAGTTGAATTTTTATGGTAAGCATGACCTGGATCGACATCCAGGTTTAGCTCCAGATAGAGGAACTCTTCAACGGTCAACAGCTGAGACACGAACACACACACAACTATAATGCACACTCACGGCTTAGTTATGGGATTATCTTATGGGGTAATAGCAGCGCTGCGCAGGATCTTTTCAAAGTTCAAAAAAAACTTATTCGAATTATAGCAAATATTGATCAAATGGATAGCTGTAAACCATATTTTATAAAGTATAAAATCCTAACTTTGACATGCATCTATATTTTAGAAATTTGTAAATTTGTACGAAACAATAAGCATTTATTTATATCAAAAAGGGTTTTACCTACGGATTTAGACAACACACTTCAACACGCAAACCAGTTAGAACTACCAAAGTCTCGTCTAAAGATGCACTCGTCTGGTACTTTGGTTATGGCTGTAAATATTTACAACAAGCTATCCGGTGACATAAAAAATATAGAAAATAATGTTAGCTTTGTACGCAATCTAAAGCAGTTTCTAAACGGGAAAGCTTACTATTCAATAGCTGAATATTTAAATGAAAATATCAATTAAAAAGTT
Organism: Agriopis leucophaearia; assembly: GCA_949125355.1. Classification (NCBI taxonomy): domain Eukaryota; kingdom Metazoa; phylum Arthropoda; class Insecta; order Lepidoptera; family Geometridae; genus Agriopis; species Agriopis leucophaearia. The sequence continues at coordinate 7,179,719 of OX421278.1, read as the reverse complement.
TATGTATCCGTCCTCCTCACTCCTACTGTGCTGTGCCCGACAGGGTCCATATGAACCATGTACTAATTTCAATGTCTTATTTACCACCTTTGTACTATTATGGAAGCAATAAATAATCTGAATCTGAATCTGAATCTGAAATTTTGTGTATGCATTTTATTATACGATAGCCCGTTTTAAGTTTTTCATGGCGACTTAATTTGCTTGACTCTGTGACTATGACTTGTATGATGATATTAATTTTTTTAAATATTTTATTTTCGTTGGTAATCGCTTCACTTGAGAACGGATGGACTGATATGTATTGTTTTATGCTCTCTATAATTATGAGAATATGAGTTGTCATTCTTATATAGTAAAAAACATTCCAATAGTAAAAATAAATAAAAATAAAAACGATATGTTAATACCTAACTACTAAACTAATCTATTAAACCGCTACCAGTGGGAACCGTCCCCAAAATGCTGGCCCCATTACCACGTTGTATGGCAATGCTCACTCTTTGAGCAAAGTGGAGGCCAGCATTCTGGTCACGAGTTGAAGTATAGTATAAATATATTTTATTTACAATAACTTAAATAACATTCCAATAATAATAATAATAATAAAAAAAACACATTAATACCTAACTACTAAACTAATCTATTAAACCGCTACCAGTGGGAATCGTCCCCAAAATGCTGGCCTCATTACCACGTTGTATGGCAATGCTCACTCTTTGAGCAAAGTAGAGGCCAGCATTCTGGTCACGAGTTGCATCGACCAGACGTTATGATAAATATTTGAATATTTTTAATAATTTATATTTTTGCTCTCTATAGTTCTAAGAAGGGTTCAGGGAACAGAAAATATTAGAAAAGTTCCTCGGAAAATTAGGAAATTCGAGAAGAAACGAAAGCGCATTTCTTCTACGGAATTTTGTATGAACTCAAGACCATAACTCAAACAAATTTATTTAAATTTGAACAAGACAACGTCTGTCGGGTTAGCTTGTTTCAAATATTTATTAGCAGCTGGGGCTGAGACTTAAAAAACTTTAAAAAGATTTTAAGCACTTAGTCTGAACAATCTGTAACCATATATTTTTACATTAGCTCACAATGGCATGCCGCTAGTAATGCTGTATTTATAATGGCCAACAATCGACTTACATATTATTATTATGGTAGATTAGGTACATGGTGTATTTGTGTTGTTAAAAGTGGGTCATGATACAATTCTGTTTTTCTTAACACAGTGATTAGGTCAATAATGCAGATAACCGACTCAGTAATGTCTAAACTGTCCGCAAACATCAATTTAGAATTGTGTGCAAATTGTATTATTTACATACAAGCTAATTGCGCAAGATGGGGACTACTAGAGGCCTTATACTCACTTTATAGTTACTTTACTAATACACAATTACCTGAGGCCACATCTGGTAACGAATGAACGAAAGTTACTGGCATAGCTCATCGGATTAGCAAATTGACGTGGCAGTGGGCAGGGCACATAGCAAGCAGAACAGATGGCCGATTAGGCCGAAAGGTTCTCGAATGGAGACCACGGACCAGTAAGCGCATCGTAGGACGTCCACCCACAAGATGGACAGACGACACAAAAGAAACCGCAGGAAAATGCTGAATGCAGACCGCTTCCAACCGGCCCTTTAGGAAATCGATGGAGGAAGCCTATGGCCAGTAGTGGACGTCTTATGGCTGAAATGATGATGGTGATGAAATCTGGTATAATTTTAGATTCATTGATGATTATGTTATTTTCACACTTTTGGGTTCAATATCAGCAGTACAGTATTCTTCGGAAATATCGCACGGTAGCCATTCATCAGCCTATATTTGGAGGTGTAGCAAATCCTTCATTTTGCAGGTTTTATTTTTCATTGTAAATCAATAAGAAAGCAAGTAAAACCGTTTCGGTGGTTTAGGACCACAATTAAAAACATCATGCCGAGTTGAAATCATAGCGAGATGAAATCATGACTTCTAACCATCGAGATACAATACATATATAGAATCACAAACGCGCAAAAAAAATATGTTTAAAGCAAAATTCGGTCTACTCTACACATCTCGCCGACTTTTTGGTTAGCAATAAGGCAACCGTGATTCGACTACAATGCCGCGCGATGCAAGTGCTACGATGACATAGCGAACAAGCGACATTGAACACTCTGCAAATGACATACCGTCGAAATGTAAGTAACGGTCGCATTACGAACTATATAATTGATGTCTACGTAGGTATGTAAAATATTGTACAACAACGCTAGGATGATTTTCGACTGTTTTCACTGATAGATACTCTATAGGTATTGTATTTCGGTACTTCCAACTCATGATATCTACTCTTCGTGATTTCAAGTTGTCATTATTTCAACTCGGTATAATTTCAACTTGGCATGATTTCTTCTTAGCATGATTTTAATATATTATTATATCTCGTTATGATTTCAATTATATCATGACGTCAACTCTTGAAAATTGCAACTCGTAGTTGTAGTAATCAACTCATTATTTCTATTTCAGTGGTGGATTGTGATCGATTTTTTTAGATTCCATACGAGCTCAGGGGCCTTACGGCTCTCTTAACGCGAGCTCGAAACAGCGCTGAAACAGTGCAGTGTGTAAAACCACGGATAAGGTCTGCGGTCGCGCAACTTTTCGCATCAACTAAACTGAATCGCTAAAAACAGGTAGCCATAAGGCCCCAGATGTCACTTGATCAACCATATAGTACTAATACCATAGTAAGTAGTAGTAACCATATAGTAACCACTTCGACGAGCTTCAAAGCTTTTTCAGTTTTATGTATAAGTCTCATGTTTATAAAATGGTAACTTCATCAAAGAAAATTAAACAGACAAGAACTAAATGCAGAAAGATCTGGTTGGACATACGCTGTTTAAATTTCTTTGCTGAACTGATCAATGTATAGCGTATAAAGTTACTTGCTGCGCCGCGTCTGTAGTATATCTACTATATATAAAAAAACGTTAATTTAAAAACCGGGCAAGTGCGAGTTGGTCTCGCGCACTGAGTGTTCCGTACCACCACAAAATACACTAACTATCAATTTTAAAAAACCGCCTTCAAAATTAGTAAAATGTGTGATTTGGATTTGGTGAGAGAAATGATAAAGTTATCCAAGTAACGAAATTACAAGCTATAACTTGGTAATGAACAGAAATTTGACACCGACTCAAACTTGGCCATTATCTACAATAATCTACACTAATATTATAAAGAGGAAAGATTTGTACCTATTTTTGTATGTTTGTAATGAATAGGCTCCAAAACTACTGAACCGATTTGAAAAATTCTTTCACTGTTGGGAAGCTACACTATCCCCGGGTGACATAGGCTATATTATATTTTGTAGCGAGGCCAAAGGCCGAGCTTACACTCGTGCGAAGCCGGGGCGGACGGCTAGTTTATTATATTTTGTTGTTATACTTTTCAGTCTGTATTATAATCATGCCAAGTTTGACGTTTATACGTACCTATTACCGTTTTTACATTAGAGCAACTACAAACCTCTTTTGTTTTTACTTTTGTTATTTTTATTATTTCTTAGTTAAACTGCCGTAACATTACATAGTCTGTGAAAATTTCAACTAGCTATCTATTACGGTTCCAAAGATACAGCTGTTTCAAGGTAGGACGGACGGACAGACAGCGTAGGCTCAGTAATAGGATCCCAATTAAACCTTTGGGTGCGGAACGCTAAAAATGGGTTGTTAAAAAGTATCTTATGTCACTCTCTGGTCCTCCAACTATACCTGGTGCTTTAAGTTTACGCAGATCCGTGGCTCAGTTGCTGCGTGAAAGAGTAACAAACAAACACACTTTCGCATTTTGGATATTATAATATAGTATGATAGGGCATTGGGTTAAGTATTTTGTCAAGCATTCTTGGGAACTCAAATGCATAGTAAAATATATATTATTAAAATCATAAACACGTTGTAGGCCTCCTAATTTGCAGTCAAATACAAGGCGTGACTGTGGTTCAATCCGTGCTGTACTTGCAACCTCTTGCGTGCTAAAATCAGCATTGTTCGAACTAATCATGAGTTTAGACTAAGCAGCGTTTTGCAGGCCGCCTGATGAAATTAAATACAGATAAAATGAGACACGGCCTATATCTACTGATATAATAAACCAGTGACGCAGATAGAGTCAGGCAATTTAATTCACATAACAGAAAACTGCGTTTAGCTTCACTGTCCTCGACTTGTGAGGGAAGTACAGGAGGACAAAAGTATTATACAAAAATATGGTATAAATATGGTAAGGAAATACCAAAAAACATTCCTATTTTACACTGACATAAAAAAGTTACTTTGTCTCGCGATAGGAATATATTATCTCGGAAAAGTCTCTGACATCTGGTAAACCGTAGCACGTTGCAACAAGCTTAATTATGAACGTTTTACTGTGCCCTTATTTAGCGAAGCGAAAGTCCCTAATTAAAAATATTTTCCATACTGGATTCAGTAGAACGTGCAAAAAAAAATGACGTCAAAGAAAATCCAAATAACAGATTGCACATAGTGGTCGTTAACCACGTTTAATGTTGCACTTTGACGTACACACTATAATGTCAACTGACATCTTGATCCACATGATTATAATGCGCTTGGCTTTGTGGTAAACAGACGAAGAGACGATATATTACACTTTTATTAGCTTTAGGTACTTGTCTGTATATACTCGTAACTAACAATGTAAACAAATCTTGGAAGTAAATTTTAACCTAAGTACTTTTAATTTTTGTCGTATAGATTTGAACCTTTGCGTGTATTATGTAATTCGAATGACAGTATAATAATTAACCATCAATCAGATCTGATGACGAAGCCAAAAGGTAGTATAAAAAAATGAAAATAAAAAACCCTATTATTAGTTTTTAATTAGTACCGTTAACTATTTTTTATTGACATATTATAATATTTTACATCTGACATATACGGATCGTATAAATAAATGAGTATGAGTAGTTAGTAGAGTTGAGGAGCTCCGGACCAAAAGCCGATAAATCCACTTAATGTCCGATTTTAATTTATTTTTTCTGTTAGTTATAGTACTCATGCATACCATATATCACTCAGATTACCACGAATCTCGTTGAAATGCTCTAAATAAGGCTCTAAAGACGGGCAGCCGGACCTAAACCCGACAAATACACTTATTGTTGATCGATTACGTAAATCATTCTATTTTTTCTGTAAAATAACGAAAAAAATATTCATTGGTCAGTCAGTTGTTCCAGAGCTCCTCAATTCTACTATCTACCTCCCGGTTCCATCCTTGGACCAATGTCATCAAGTTTGACCCCTCCAGTTTGAGATCCTTGGTTTTTTAAAAACGTGTCACATTTGAATTTGTTTTACTATTATTTCCATTCAATGAGGCGTAGTAGACGAGTTCTAGAATACAGATCGTGTTCAGTTAAGCAACTGCAGAGGACGCCCAGCGGTTAGGTGGAGAGAAAAACGGAATACTGAGAGCTGGAGTCCAAACTTATTGAAATATTTATTAGAAATGGCCTAGTCCTAGACCAACATAACACGATAATGATTTTACAATTCGGATTTAATTACCACAGCTACTTATCATACAATTTACCTGTCTAGATTACACACGATGCGTTTACATGATTACTGAGAGAAGTGAAGGCCTCTGGCTCTACGGATATTAAGTGAGCGTTTGTATAGTGTTGTTCGTAAAAACTTACGTATCGTCATCATAAAAGACATTTTTTAGGGAAGAAGTTCAAGCAAATGCAATTTTCAAGTTGTTAATATAAGGACTGTACATCATAGAGTTCGCCAGGTCACACAGTTTGGGGCGAACAACTAGTTACCTCCTAAGATATTTTTACCGGTAGATAGGTTGTGCCCACCACCAAATTGACTAGACCTCACTGGTTCACCCTTTTCATGTTTACTTTTACGTAGGTAAAACACACGAAGAAGAAGAAGGTTAGGTACACGGGGTCCCCATACAACAAACGTATTTTTTTACGTATTTTTCTAATTGCTGTAATATAAAAACGGCAATACGTAGCATGATTATATATACACACTCTAAAGTATAACAACAAATAATAAGAAATGGTCAAGTGCAAGTCGGTCAACAGTTGGCGGAGAAATCGTTGAACATACATAAAAAAATTAATACATTGGAACATAAAAACTACCACTTTTTTGAAGTCGGTTAAAAAAATCAGACAGACAGACGCGGAAAATAACTTTATACTATGTAGAGAAGAGATGTGCCAACCGGCTTATTATAATTATGCTGTTTGGTGTAACTTTAATATCTGCAAACCTTCGATCAAAAAAATACAAAGATGCCACAATGAAGAGCTAATCGCGGCAATACTCAATCTGGCTAGACTCAATACGCAGCCAGATTGGATCCCACAGTCACGCGATAGCTGCACAAGCCGTAACACACCGTAAGAGCCGTAACAGACACGTGAACTTGGCTGACGAACCACCGTCTGACCAACGGGAGAGATTGAGAAATTTGTCTCTTTCTCTCGGGAGAGAAGTTCCCACTTGCAATTCAGACATAATCGCCGTCTCGCTTGCTCAACGACGGTTCACGAGTTTTTTCAATGTTGTACAAATCGAACAGACATTAGAGAACTGAGCCGTAAACATATAAAGATACGGTTGGTTTTGGTAAAATAGTTTTGTTTCGATATAAATTGTATACAGTATTGTTTATACGTATATGAAACTGCGGACGTTTATTGACTATAATTTTTCACGCGTTGTGACTTCTATGTATAATTTTTCGAAGCGGCAAACTAATTCTGTTCATGCCTGCCTATCGTCCCCATCGACGTTTCCTGGTCGTTGGACATCTGCGTGATGTGATAATGACTCACACTCATAAACAAAGGCTTCCATAATAAGCTACTGCTCCAGTGAATAATGATGATCTCGAAGGTCGTCCACCGATTGCGTTAGATATGCATTACGGTATTCATTCGATGTTTGTTGACGCGTGGTTATCATAATTTAGCTATTTGATACTTTACCGGTACGTTCCTATGGCGATTCTTGTACCCTCCGTTTAGCACAGAGGCAGGCCACCGTGAAGTGTACGTGGACGTGCTCGAGGGTGGATAGTGATACAATGCGATGAAATATGTATTTCGCGTTTTTCCATAGCTCCATAAAAGCCTCTTGTAAACTACAGTTATATGATTATTAACGAGATATATGATTATGAAGCTCACAATACTTCGGCGCAGTTACAAGTACCATGTTAATGGGAAAACTGGAAAATGCGGGTGGTTGGTCGAACTGTAGCCTTAGTAATAGCACTTGCGAAAAAGTTAACGTTACGTAAACGATAGCAAAATGTATGAAAAATTGAATAGCGCCTCTATCGAACGTGAAAGGAAAAGGAAAATCCGTAAATTGCGAGTACAAAGGTAGCTTTGCTATCGTATCGTTACGTCTAATGTTTATTACAATAACTTAAACAACATTACAATGGTAAAAAATTATAAAAAAACGATATGTTAATACCTAACTACTAAACTAATCTATTAAACCGCTACCAGTGGGAATCGTCCCCAAAATGCTGGCCCCATTACCACGTTGTATGGCAATGCTCACTCTTTGAGCAAAGTAGAGGCCAGCATTCTGGTCACGAGTTGCATCAACCAGACGTGATGATAAATATTTGAAAATTTTTTTTTGGCTCCTGATCCCCACGGGCCCATGGTTTCGACCCCAAAAGGCTCAAAAATGTACCCACTGTCCAAGGTACTATATTTGCGCCTTTTGAGGTCTTCTGCGAAATCAGCCGCCGCGCCAGCCCTACTCAGCGTTCTGGGAAGATGTGACGGCGCAAAGGTGTCAACACAAGTCGCGTCCCACACTAAGGGCCGCCCCATCTTCCACGGAATCAGAGTCATCCCGTCCGGTCTTTTACCGTCGTCACGTACAAGGCCGGTCGGCTCAAGAACGGCCGCGCAGTTGGCGGTGGTAAAAGCACGGCGGATGATATCGTTAAGGCTGGCGTGACGGGGGATCCTACCTGCACTCCTTGTGCATGAAAGCCCCTGGTAGCCGAACTGGTCGACAGGAACGCCACACTGGCAGCGGTGTGGACCACAGCGTCTAATGTTACGTTTACGTATTTTGTATGGGATATGGCGTGAAATGGCAGTACGAACTCTTTCGAATTCGATAACAAGCTTGCGAGAACTTGACTAAAGTTTTGTCAACTAGAATTTTTCGGTGAGAAATATCGTAAGCTTTGTAATTTAAGTTTTTCTGTTACTGAGCTTACATTAAATGACATAAACATACAAAAGGTGGTTTTTATTATATACAAGGCTAATGAGTTAAATGTATCTATGAAAATTTGTGATTATTTAACATGACTAAATTGTGATAGAATTCTCCTACATTCACACTACAATGTTAAATTTGATCTTTTTACCATGCTTTTATTAGGTTGTAGGTTGGTATGTATTTATGTATGTAACGGAATCTTTGAAACTGATTTTCAACTACTTCAAAACGTCGAAATAAATTGAAATTTTGCACACTTATCAAGGACCGATACAATGCGATAATTTAAATAGTTTGTCCCGTTATCCTTACCAGGGGCCTTACGGCCAACTCTAAACGCGGGCCCGAATAGGTGCAGTTTGCAAAATCATGCAACCGCATACCGTACCTCGGCGCGTTAAGGTTAGCCGTTCGCGCTAACCAACAAAAAAAAAACAACTAAGTAACTGCCCTTACTTAGTTCTGTTTTTTTTTATTCAAATTTGTCTGGTTTTAGCATCTATTTAAGGAATTAATATGTAACTAGCTGCAATCCATGGTTTCACCCGCGCTATTCTCTGGGAACCTTATTTTTATCTGCATTAAAAGTACCCTATATGTTAATCGAAGGTCTAAACTATCTTCGTATCAATATTCATTCAAATCCTATCAGGCATTACCGAGTGAGTGCGGACAAACATACACATATACACACAAACTATCGCATTTTATTACGGTAATTGTATCATATTTATAAATTGTATTAAATGAATAAGTACATATAAAAAACCTCTCCAAACCTAAACCTCCTGGTTCCCTTTTTTAAGCGATTCTTGGTACAGTTGCTTACACTGTACCAAGCACAAGTTCGGTCGTGTATGGAGTACTGCTCTCACCTTTGGGATGGATCAGCTAAGTACCAGCTCGGGGCATTGGAGTCAATTAAAAAGCGTGCCAAGAGGCTCATCAGCAACGAAGCCCTAGTTCAGACTAAGCTTCTTAGTCTTGAGCATCGGCGCAAAGTTGCTAGTCTATCGGTTTTTTATCGGATAACTACATTTTGGAGAGTGTGCATCAGATCTGCATGGTTTAATTCCCTCCTGCCCCTTTTTTCTATCGGACTGCCAGAGCGGGCACGAAAAATCGACAGCGCTTTATGGTTGACATTCCGAAAACCCGTACGAAGCGCTTTGATTCCACTTTTATTGTGCAAACTGCTAGTCTGTGGAATGCACTGCCTGAATGGGTGTTCCCCGATAGTTACAATCTGGGTGTCTTCGAATCAAGAGTGAATCGGTTTCTTCTAGGGAAGCGTGATCCATCGTCGGCCGCATCATCGCTTAACATCAGGCGAGTTGGCGGCCAAGCGCAAGCCTATTTTTCAATTAAAAAAAAAGGTGATTGCGAAAAAATTCGCGACCGCAAACCGTATTTCGCATTGACGTAGCTGTAAGGTCCCTTGCGTGAGTGGCCTCGTATTGTTTTAGACAAAATTTTGGTTATGCCTATAATACTACTAATTAATACTAATTAACCGGATACAATTATATTCAAATGCGTATGCATACAAAACAGCTTTAATCAGTCACAGTTACTGATTTTTACTATAGATCACATGAGTTCATCATAACACTATGATCTTAACCTAAAATTAGTGTAATAAATGACAAAAACTTGGGTAGGGTAGGGTAGGTAGGAGGTTCACAATATGGTTTCAGAATTTTTATTAATCTCATAAGAACAATTAAACATTCACTGCAGACTTAAATAGAATAGTTATATTTACAATGATGGGTATTATAGACTCATTTCGGTTTAGTTCAACCTTTCTGCGTAAACCTGTACCTATAATGTAATGTAACTAACTATAAATTATGCTACAATGCGCAGTAGCAACAAAATGATTCCTATTTATCATTGTCCTTCCATTAACATATACTTACCTATGTTTTTAGTTGCAAAATTTGTTAAATATTGAATTTGTGCAAGCAACATATTGCTTAATTTTTTATTTAAGCAGGTCCGTTTCATAGTTTACAGGTCGCCCCGTATAATCATCGCTATCTATTAGCGAATTTTGTTAGCGCATTGGAATATTATGTCAAAAGCATTAAAAACTGTCTTTTGATTCAAATAATTCATCATGTTCATCACCAGCCAGACGACGTCCACTGCTGAACATATGCCTCCTCCTTTAACCTCCACACTGAACGACATCCCGCTATCTGCATCCTTTGGATGCCCGCGACTCTCACAATGTCGTCGGTCCATCTAGTGGAAGGCCTACCTACGCTGCGTCTTCCGGTTCGCGGTCTCCTCTCAAGAACCTTTCTTCCCCATCGGTTATCAGTTATTCGAGCGATGTGGCCTGCCCATAAATTTAAAACCCAATTATATTAAAACAAAAAATAAAGGAAATTCATAATTATTGCAGTGGACCCTTCATTTGACGTTTCATCAAAATTCAACAACGATGTTATAAATTTTATCAAAGTTATAACTGCAGAATTGTGTAACCTTTTTCGTTTAAAAATAGATAATGTTTTATAATAATGACAAAAGAAGGCAATTTTGCGATTTACTTTGACTGATGAACAATAGACTGACAGATGTCAAAAATGATCTATTAAATAGGCTCTACTTCACATTATTGTTCCGAGCTTATTTCTAGAAACTTAATCTACTCTACATACATTACCCGTTTGCAGTATGATCGTCTGTTTTTCCGCGTCGCAAACAAACTGAAATAATGAACAAACCAGGGACAAATTAGATGCTTGAAGCACCTCGTCCAGTATAAATAGAGGCATATCATTACACCACCTTCATAAGTCACTCACGGCTTCTAGTGATTACAGTTCACGGGAGGATCCTAATGGTAGGTCATACGTTTGTCGCAGTATTGGTAGTTACGTTTGAAACTACCAACACTACTTAGTGGAAGTACATAACGTATTAATGCTTTTACTTTAAAGACTGGGCCACTGTGTCTAGACGGTGTGTGTTTTTTTGTGTAATGCATGTATGTGCTTGGTTTAAATAAGGTAAAAATATTGCCGTTCATAAAATGTAACTTAGATTTTGGGAACGGGAATATTTAAAAAAACCGGCAAAGTGTGAGTCGGGCTCACGCATTAAGGGTTCCGTACCACCATAAAAATTGATAATTACTAGAGTAAAAAATAGTAGTGCAAAAAAACAACATCACACCACACCCACGCTGTCACCTGTTCGAGTACCGCGCCTGACGTTCCTTAACTCCAATGAACATAAATTTGACACCAACTCGCACTTGGCCAGTTTATTTTTATTTACTTTAGAAATTGTACTATAATCATGCTAAGTTTGACGCTTGTGTGTATTACCATTTTTACATTAGAGCATATACAAAAATACGTAAAAAAATACGATTGTTGTATGGGGTCCTCATACAACAATCGTATTTTTTTAGTTTTCACTTTTTCTCTTTATTATTATTTCTTAGTTACGTAACATTACATATTGTGTGATTTTTCAGCTGGCTGTCTTTTACAGTTCAAAAGATAAGCCGTTAAAAGGTAGGACTGACAGACAGACACCGTATAAAGGCTTGGTAATAGGGTCTCGTTTTCACCTTTTGGGTATGAAACGCTAAAGATAAAGGATCGAGGAGAGTTAAGTATCAAAAATAGGCCTACCTTTAGCAATGGGCAATTTTTGGCTAATATGGTTAAAAAAAAACAAGTACGTTTTAACTCTGGTTTGTTTCGTTGCCTGTTGATGACAGTATTAGTCATATGAATTGAATGGTACTTATCATCTGCCAAAACGAGAACAATGGTTTATTACCCGACGACGCAAAGCCAAAAGAGGGTAATTATTATGATCTTATTGCGTATTCTTCCGTTATTTGCATTCGTCAGTTCATGTTCAATACTAAAAAGTGCCGGCTGTTGAAAGAATACGTTAGACACATGCCATAACATTATAAAAAAACTGTGGAAGTGTTTTATTTCAATTAATATTTTCGCGATCTTCAGTTGTCAGTCGAATCGTGTTATGTTTTAAAGTAGTGTAATAGATTGACACTTCATCAAAATTAAACAACGTAACTTTGTAACGGAAGAATATTATTTTTTCAAAGTTAGATTGTGCAGACAATTTCTTAACTTTATTCAGTCAAAAATACATTTATTTATTGTAATAATGACAAAATAATGCATTTTTACGATTTATTTTGACTTATAAACAATAGACTGACAGATGTCAAATATGATTTTCTTTAGTTCATACAAAAATCCCATGGAACAAGTAACTTAAATTATTTAAAAAAAATAACTCTTCTATCGTTTTTTTTAACGAGCGTTCTATTTAAACTATAATATTTAGGTTTTGTAATGGCACGCAATACATCCTTGCCATTTTTCAGGATCGGTTCGCCTGTTTAGTCGAAAAAAGATAGAAAACGGTGATGTCGATTCTGTTTTACAAATTACTTAAACTAAACAAAATTAAAGCTCTTAAATTGTATGCATTCTAATTTCAAATTTAATTATAAAAAGAGACGCAGATAATATTAGTATTGCAAAAATAATTAAGCTTAGTGTAACATAACAGAATCGACGCTAAAACCAATTTTTGCATTTCTAAGAATAATTTAATTCTAATTATGTTCGTTAAAGATATTATTATTAACGGAATATTTATCGTGATAACGTTTTGGATAGAGTTCCAGTCATTCCTTGAACATGGTGAATGTAACAGCGCTGAAATATTGGGAGTTCCATCCACAAGTTTATCACAGTAAATATCCCGTTAATAATCATAAATAGTGAACAACCGTGATAGTTTAAAACTGTGTTTTACTTAAAGATAATGTTTGATTCCAGTTCAACATGAAATTTCTGCTGGTACTCGGATGCTTGGCGGCGGTAGTTTTCGCCGAAAAGTACACCGATAAATATGACAACATAAATTTGCAAGAGATCCTCGACAATGAGCGTCTTCTAAAGGCATACGTCGAATGTGTCATGGAGAGGGGAAAGTGCACCCCTGAAGGAAAGGAACTGAAAGGTTTGATAAACTTTTATCATATTTCGGTAAATTATTTAAGAGATCAACATAGTCTAATAGTTCTATTTGAGCACATAACCTCTAACCTTTGACTGATATACATAGTCAAAGCCTCCAACATAAATTGGCTAATCTGTAAAATTCGATGTTAATTATGTACCTAAAAGCTGCGCCTGCGGTTTCAACGGACGAGTGTGATGTTAATCCAGGACATAAACTATGTATATTTCTAAATTTCATCCAAATCCGTCCAGCCAGTTGTGCAGTTTGTAGCGTGAAGGAGTAACAAACTTTCAGAGCACACACTCTCTCTCTCACACACACAAACACACATAAAATTTCGCATTTATAATATTACTGTGATAGAAGAATGAACTGAAAATACTACAAAATTTAATATTGTTTATATTTGGCAAAACTATTTAAAACTAGCTTTTTTGCCCGCGACTTCGTACGCGTAGATTTTCATATAAACCTTCAATTCTTTTTTCTTCCCTTAATCCGGCCTTGCGCAAAATAACATAGCATATACTTCAATCTGGTCATAGCTAAGCATATTCGTGAAAACCGCATTTAAATCCGTCCGCATTTTTCTTCCAGGGGTGTAGGAGATGTGCGTGAACAAACAAACAAAAATTCTAAAAACTGTTCTTTACATGTTCAGCTGCTTATTTTAAGTCGCCCTGTGTGAAGTATTGATAGAATCATAAAAGTAATAAATAACACCGTCAACAGTTTTCAAATCAAAAAGATAATGTGACCACAGTGCAGAGCATGTTTTGAAATTTTCTTTTTGTCTAAACCATTAAAAGTATATTTCCGGCCAGTTTCGCTGGCCACGGAACCCTGACATAATGCTTGTCTTTACACGCTCTTGGCTAGTTATTTCTTATTTCGCGTGCATTTGTATGTATACCTTGATTAAAAAGCCATGAAATGGAACTACTCTATTTATCTGTTAAAATATCACAGTAAAATAAAATTATTTCTATATTCTTATTCTTATTGCAAATATACACTGTATTCTTCTAAAAGCTAAGTTTATATACCCTGCACAAAGGGTGCAGCAATGAATTATGTAGTGGCTGTTCACAAAACCAGACCACAGACATAAACATATAAATTTAAGTATAGTTAAATCTATTACATAAATATTATATATACTATTCAAACTTAACCTAGGGTGAAGTAATTTTACAAAACAAAAAAAAACATACTTAGTGTGATAGGTTACTTAATTATATATGAGATGATGATACAAAACTTATGACGCTACTTTCTTAAGTATTTATATATCGATATTTATTTTCTAATTATAATTTTCTAAAATGTATCGTCGAAAAAATCTTTTATCTCGTAATAACATTTTTGGGTTAGAAACTTACGAAGTTGGTTCTGGAAAAATGTTATTATTTATTTCTTTCTTTATTGCGTCCGGAATTTTGTTGTATAGGTTTATTTTCATGTACAAAGGGCCTTTTTTGAATACTTCTATTCGCGGGACTGTATTAAAATAGGATGCGGTATATTTTGTGTTTTAAATGCTAACATAGAATAAAACCATGAGAATGTAATATGGAGCTTGGAGCTTCCCGGTGTGGTACTGGATGTAGATGCGACCTGGGCTATAGGGACAACGTCATGTATGCGGTCGGCTAGGTCTGCCAGCACATCGAGTGATGACGTCAGCTGCTGCGAAGCAATGATGGTCTGCGTGCTGTTCGGTAGGCGGCTGGTCCAAATCATGCGTAAAAAGTCTTCTGGAACTCCGGGGCCTGCTAGGTGTCGTAGATGACGTAAGAATTGAGAAGGCTTACGATCACCTAGCTCCTCGTGTGTTAAAAGTTGCTGTACCTTTTTTTCTCTTGATGCGGACAAACGTTTAATTAGCTCCAGCTTGAGTTTTTCGTACTTCTCGGTCACAGGCGGATTGACGATGATGTCTTCGACTTCAGCTGCGTATTGCGGGTCAAGTTGTCCAATCACATAGTAGAACTTGGTGCTATCTGCAGTGATGTTGGAAATCGCGAATTGGCCTTCGATCTGGGCGAACCAAATCGCCGGCTTCTCGGGCCAAAACGGTGGAATTCGCACGCCAACTCGGAATACATTGTCATCATCTTTATTCTTCGTGTCAGCCGCAGTGGTATCAGTACGATCTAGCGGCATTCTGACCTTTGTCGGTGGTGTACGGTCCATTCAGTGGTCACTAATTATAGTGGATTTGTACTATTTATATAGAAGGAGAGGGTTAAGCTACCGCTATAGCTACAATGGAAGAAAATAGCTGAGTCCGAAAGAAATTATAAATTTATTGCAAAGAAAAATCTTAGACAAATCTTAGAAAAAGCGAATGACAATTCCATTTGAAAATCGGTGTTCTTTTATTTTTTTTCTTTTCGCGCCCCAGCGCCACACTTCGTGGAAAATTGGAATGAAATTCACGAAGGTTGGCGCAAGGAGTATGAGTACGCCACACTCCTACTCCATGCACTGGAATGAATCACCAAAGAGGTTGTAAGGCCTATAACATGCTTGATCTACACGTTCATTCATCTAAGAAGGTTAAGGAACCTTCTTTAAATTTAAACTGATTAACCGAATGACAGTTGACAGTTTCAAAATTTTAATGGCTATGTCAATAACATTCTCTTTACTTTGGATCTCCTTGCTTGAGGCTATGTGACGATCCTCATATTACGTTTCGGGTAACGAAGAAATAAATCATTGATTTTTATTTTCGTTTATGTAAAAATAAAGAATTAAAATAAATGATATAAGATAGCCTATGTTTTAATCTGGTAATTTCTAAGCATATTCGTGAAAACCGCATTTAAATCCATCCAGTGGTTTAGGAGATGTGCGCGGACAAACAAACAAACAAACAAACAAACAAACAAACAAACAAACAAACAAACAGACAAAAATTCTAAAAACTGTCCTATCATGTTCAGCTGCTTATTTTAAGACGACCTGTGTGATTTTTTTTTTGTTATCGCGGAATTACAGATTTTTTTATCTCTACGTTTTTATTATATGTATAGATTAATTTTACAGCGCTATTCTGCAAAATAAATTGCACTTATTTTGCGGAAACATTGCTATTATATATTATTATATATTGTACCCGTATCTTGGAAATTGAGTAATGGACGAGGTACAGTAAGAAAAAAATCCGGAATTTCTCTATTGCTATGAGAAAAAAGCATGTATTTACTAGTAATTTTAATGTTGAAGTATTTTTCCTCAATTTAGAATAAACTTTTTTTTCAATTGTTTATAATTATCATTTGAATATATGTATTAATGTTAAAAAAACTACTGCAAAACTGCAAAATGTATACTTTAAAACATAATTATATACAATTTTAAATGAACTAAAACTACTAACAAATATATCCTAAACGAAACTATAAAAAAACGAAAAGCCCAAAAGAAAGGAAAAGTAGCCAATATACTGGCAACATTGCCACGTTGAAAAAACTCACACACATTTACTCAAAAACATTCGTATTCATAATATTAATGTGATGATTAATTAGGCTTTCATGTGCCCGTAATTAGTAAGCCATTTCGCTAAACCGTCCGACTCAAGGCCAAAACTATTACATCAAAAAGATTAGCCGAACCATTTCGAGGAACATCTTGCCACATTATTTGATATTTATGTGCTATTGTGACGATATGTACCACATAATGTTCGACTTCCTTCACTCTATCCATCGACCTCCAATTTGTCATTATATCGTTACTTTGTCGGCATCTAAAAATTTAGTCGCACCTCCATTAATACGAATACTAAACTTCAGTATTCACTCGGACTCTGTAACTACATTGTTGCGTGTGAACTGAATGTTTATGTTTTAAATAGCCTTCAGAAAGATTCTGTTAATGCATAGACTCTCGTTATATCTCAGAAATATCGTAATTTGGAACTTTTAGAAGCTTGTTCTTCAGCTAAATGCTAAAGAGTAATATCAGAAATTAGAAATCAGAAAACTTTATTTTGTGTCAAAGAAATAAACACTAGAAATATTAAATAGTAGTATACAGGTACTTTGTCACAAAAACCGGCCCCAACTCAGCATGTTGCTGGTTGAAGATAGAAAAGATGGTAGAGTAGCTCGAAAAATCAGACAAAAACAACTGACAATCCTATTTATGTATGAACTAGCTGTTGCCCGCGACTTTGTACGGGAAGAAAAATCCCAGCGCGTTGTTTTTTCGCGCCTGTACTTTATCTTTCTCTCTCCGATCTCGTACCTTTCCACTCCTATTCTACTCCCACCTCAGTACCATTCCAATCCATTCCAACTTCCATTATCCTTCCATTCCGCATTGAATCCACTTTCGCCCCATTACTATCCCGCCCCCACTCTTATCCCATCCGGCTCTCTAAATAACAGGTTCTATCCCGCCCGTCTTATTCCCGAACCTAAATTCTAATTGTAATAATTTCATAGGGAATAAAGAAGATTATACAAACTTTTATCCCTTATTGAACTCCTTTAGGAGATGAATTTCCAAAAACACTTATAAGTACATACAGTTAACCAGCTTCCACTTTACGAACCCCCATTCAACCTTAAATAGGTTACTATTGTACAAATAACAATGATACAACCACCTTTTACTTATAAACAGAAGTCTAGGTAATATATATCTTCCACGTTTCTAACTTCAAAAATGACGAACTTCTATGCAAACTTTTATCTTCTATTTAACCCTCTTAGGGAATGAGTTTCCAAAAAATAAACCAGCAAAGTGCAGTCGAGCTCGTAAACTGAGGGTGAGGATACCACCACATAAATTTTTAATTACTAAAGTACAAAAAAGTTGTGCAAAACGACATCACGCCCAGGTGGTCCCCATCCAAGTATCGAGGGCTCCTGACGTTGCTTAACTTCGGTGAACAGAAATTTGTTACCAAGTCACACTTGCCAAGTATTTATTAATTCTTGTTTTACTTCAGAGTATATACTATAATCCCTACTTTGACGCTTGTACGTATTACCGTTTTAACATTAATAACATTTAAAACAATATATATAAAAAAATCGTTTGTTGTATGATTTAGTTTTTACTTTTTGACTTATTATTTCTCAGTTAATCCGCCGTAACATATTCTGTAAAAAAATCAACTAGCTATCAGCCCCCCGATTCTACTAAACCAATCGTTTTTAAATTGTCAATGAATTGCCTCAAAATTTACACTTTTGACGCATTTGGTATAGAAATTATATCAAAAGTGTAAATTTTGAGGCAATTCATTGACAATTTAAAAACGATTGGTTTAGTAGAATCGGGGCCCTGTTACGATGCACCAGATACAGCCGTTAAAAGGTAGGATGGACGGACGGATGGACAGACAAACGGACAGAAAGACAGACAGCGTAGGCTTAGTAATAGGGTCCTGTTTTTCCTGTTGTAGTAGAAAACTTGCTAAGTCAAAAATATAAATGTTGTTACAGAAAACCTTCAAGACGCCATTGAGACTGGATGCGCTAAGTGCACTGAAACCCAAGAGAAGGGTTCCTACACCGTGATCGAGCACCTCATCAAGAACTACCTAGATATTTGGCATGAGATCACTGCTAAGTTCGACTCCGATGGCAAGTGGCGTAAGAAGTATGAGGAACGCGCTAAGGCTAACGGCATTGTCATCCCCGACAATTAAAGCGGCAAGACCACCAACAGATGTGATTTTATAATGCTATATGCTAAAAACATATAACATTTATTTGGATATCATACTTATTTAAGTATATTATTTATCCTGTTTTCTAATAAATAAGGTTTTCTTATTCATTGTCGTTTGAATTTTTCAATCTATACATAAAATGCGAAACACCACTCACTCACTGAATCATCATGAAATCTTGAGAGCTGCTAATAGAAAGGGCTGTTAATAGAGTCGTTTAGGGTCGGCAATAGGCGACGGTGATTGCTTACTATCAGGCGGCCCGTCTGCTTGTTTGCCACCTATGGCATAAAAAAGCTACTTGGTCTCATCATCATCATCACCACCAGACTGAAGACGTCCACCACAGCCTGCCTTCTGCATCCACTGGATGCCCGCGATTCTCACGATGTCGGCGGTCCATCTAGTGGGAGGCTTACCTACGCTGCGTCTTCCGGTTCGTGGTCTGCACTCAAGAGCCTTTCTTCCCCATTGGTTATCGGTTCTTCGAGCGATGTGGCCTGCCCTCTACCACTTCAACTTGCAAATTTTAATTGCCATGTCGGTAGCTCTGGTTCTTTGGCAAATATGCACGTTCTGGATTCTATCGCATAAAGAAACTCCTAGCATAGCTGTCTCCAACTACTGTACTGTGCGACTCAGAGTTTTTTCAAAAGGCCGACAAATAAAGACCACGACTACTGCACACTACTTGGTCTACGAAGCTGAAATTTGGCAGGTAGATTCCTTATGGGCAGTAGTTCCTCATGGACCAACCCTTTATGCCCAACTAATTATGTCATAAGGGTGTAGAGATCCACTAAGAAAGGATTCTGCGAAAGAGCTGAATTAAGGAGACAAAAATGGGTTGAAATTTTACATGAAAGTCTACGCATATGAAATCGTGGGCAACAGCTAGTTGATTTTATAAATTCTGTGTCTTGTGTCCATGTATAATAAAAAATCTAACTTATTTAATTTTAAGAAGTTTGGTCTATATTCTATGCCTTACTCTTACTTAACTATTTTAATTTTAATAAAACGAAAATTTTAAATTACATTATACAAATGACCATTAGAATATGAAAATAATAATTATCAAGAACTGCTAGACTCGGAGAAATAACAAAAAACGTAAAATTTTCATAAATCATGTATCCAAAATTACATTAAACTTATTTATAAAAACTGTTTATAACCAAAATAAAACGGTTTTTTTACTGTTTGCCATAACCGCGTAAATTGATGCAACGCAACCCAAGTTGACGACGTAATAAACTCTTAAATATCACTAGTATGTCAACGTTTTAAATGGTACTTACTACATACTGTGCATTACAAAGCAATTACAGTACATCCAGTATGTCATTATTCCTGCCGGTCGTCGAATTTTTGTATTGTCTCTAATATTTAAACGTATCATTATCTGTTAATACATCTTGAGTTACGACTCAAGATGTATCATTGCGGTATAAGTGTATACCGCTGTATCTCATTGACGATCGGTTTGGCTCAGTAGTAGCGATTTTACCTAACGAGGGTTATTTTGATCATCATTAGCCAGAAGACGTCCACTGCTGAGCATAGACCTTGGACCTCCACATTGAACGACAGCCTGCCATCTGCATCTACTGGAAGCCCATCTAGTAGGAGGCCTATCTACGCTGCGTCTTCCGGTTCATGGTATCCACTTAAGAACCTTTCTTCCCCATCGATTTTCGGATTTTTGAGTGATTTGACCTGCCCGTTGCCACTTCAACTAGCAAATTTGAATAGCTATGTTGGTGACTCTGGTTTTTCGGCGAATATCCACGTTCCAGATTCTATCGCACAAAGAAACTCCTAGCATAGCTCTCTCCAATGCCCGCTTTGTGACTCTAAGTTTTCCCAAAAGGCCACGTCGCAGTACCTTAAGTCATCATGAACCCACCCGGGTTCAACTAATTTAAATATCTGCTCCAATCTGGGTAATTAGTCCTTGTCTTTGTTTGTGTTCAATGGCATCCCCGACACAGGTTAACCCTAGGGAAGATGAGAAGCAATATTTAATTTTCACTAGTTTCGCCGGTTTCGCGCGCAATCCTACAGGAACAGTATAATTTTCTAAATTAATTTGTTGGATATAAAACGTTATCAAATTATAACTATCCTATGTATTCCAGGGTATAAGCTTTCTATACACCGAATTAAATTTAAAACCGTTCAGCCGTTACGGAGTTGATTGTGGACATACACATTCGCTCGTTTCTTCCGCGGAATGACCTTCCCTTGAAGGGTTTCCCGCCGATCTTGTAACATGGCAAGCCAAAGGGTCTCTAGAAACACATCTTTGGGTTGATGAACCGATGCTTTTCCATTTCAGTGTTAATCCAACACCACTATAATGTTGCAGGACGCATTCCATCAGGCGGTTTGCCATTATTTTTATAAAAATGCCACCATAACGAATAATTCGTGAAGTAGTAGTGGTAACAAGTGTGGACGTTTGGTGGAAATAAGTATTTTTATAAAGTTTTTGAAACAAATTGAGTACCTACCTACTTTATTGATCTCCGAATCACTTACAAAAGAATAGGACTGAATCGCTCGCTTGTATAGTTGCTGACATGTTTTATGTTAGCACCTGTAATAAATACAGGGTTTCGCATAAACCCTGTACTAAGCCGAAAGGAGGTCATTGTACACATTATTATGAACAACTTTAACTACCCACATTTAAAGTACCAAACCTGAAATTGTGAAAAAATCGGCTGTTCCATACATTATGTTCAGTGCCAATGACCGTTTTCTATGGAACAGCAAACTTTTTTCCTGTAATAAAAGTTGTCCATAATGATGAGTAAAAACGTTTCATATAGTACAGGGCATATGCGTAACTCTGTATAATTGTGTTTAATAATATTACATTACTGCGGTGGCATTCAAAAGAATCATATAAAGCGTGAAAATGTGGAACAACTTCAGAAAACGTGAATGTAATTTAAAATATATACGAGTATTTTTAGCAATAGTCAATACACTGAAGTAAAATGTTCGTCGAAGTGAGTTCTTAAAAAAATTAACATATCAAATATCTTAATTGAGAAAAATAATTAACAGATTTAGTAGTTCCGGGTCAAAAAATATTAAAAAGCTAAAATTAACTTGTCATCCACTTTTTTATTATTTATGTATTATTTTCTAAAACAAACTCGCTTTGGAAAATTACAGATAATATGACTAAATTTTGACTATCAATTTTTATAAGATTTACTGGATAAATCCTGTTCCATTTATTTTAATATTTTTAATCATTGAAAATCATTTATGTCGCCAGAGACATTATAAATTACAAACCATACTACGAAAACAAAAAACAAAAATATTTAAAATAGTTTGTGTAAAAGACTTCAACGCGCCATGAATTTGCTTGTAAACGCAGTCAGGCGTTATTGATTTTTGTTGTAAAGTTTTAGGAAAAGACTAGACTTTGATTCGATAGTTACATTGATTTTACTTTTAAGTATTGATTAGATACACGTCCTGCTTGTTTTAAATTACGGTATTCAGACAGCGGACGCTGCTCCCTTGTTTGTTGTTTGATAACTTATAGTATTAAGACCTGTCATTTTAATTCGGGCGTTCGATTCATCAAATGCGAAGGGATAGTAGAGCACGCTTGGGGGAGACGACTTTTGACAGAATCGCACTGCTGGACCGTTTCTCGAAAGTCCATACATGGAGACATGTTTGGACTTTTGAGAAACGGTTATGTTCAAATATGTCTCATCTTCAGACTTTTGAGAAATGGCCCAAGTCTGAATACCGTAAGTTATCAAACAGCAAACAAGAGCGCAGCGTGTGTCGTATCAAAAGAACCAACTGAGCTGACCGAACCGAAAAATGACGCAGGAATAATGGAACCACTGATGTTGTTATCAAAGCTGTCAATCTAAAGTGGACAGTACATGTGGCCAAATTCAACCCTGATAGATGGTCCAAGAGGATCATGCGGTAGGTGCCTGAAATGGACGCAGGAGCTCAAGCACGCCTAATAGCCCTGGCGCGATGACTTTGTCACGTTCCACAAAAAACTGGTCGAATTTGGCGGGTGCTTGCACTGTCAAGAAAATGGAGGGAGTGACCTTTGTCCATGAATGTGATAGCATAAGTTAGCAAAAAGGTTAGTTATTTTTTACATAAACGTGATATTTACTTACGAATAAGTATATACTAGGTATAACTAGCTGCGTCCCGCGGTTTCACCCGCGTGTTGATGAAAATCAGTGATGAGAATGATGAAAAGTAACCTATGTGTTAATCCAGGACATAACCATTGTATATTCCAAATTTCATCCAAATCCATCCAGCCAATTCTGCGTGATTGGGAAACAAACATCCATCCATCCAAACTTTCACATATATGATACTAGCGACCCGCCCCGGCTTCGCACAGGTATATGTTTTATTATATATATTAACCTTCCGTGAAAAATTATCTAACTGATAGTGAAAACCGCATCAAAATCCGTTGCATAGTTTTAAAGATCTAAGCATATATAGGGACGGACAGACAGAGGAAAGCGACTTTGTTTTGTACTATGTAGTGATTATAAGCGTGATGATTTATTCACAACGGGCACAACTGTAATACTGTACCTCCCAGCATCGGTATTCATTTCGAATGTTTTATGTTGTTAATAACTATAGCGTCAAAATTACCAGAATTACTGAGAGTAAAAGGCTATAAATAAAAGTAATAAAATACCAAAAAACTATTTTGTAATGGTCCAAAACTAAAATTTCCGGAAGCGATCAGACGAAAAAATTTAATGAGCTAATAAATAGGTAAATATATTCAGAGTTTAGAACAATTAAACATGTTTTTATGTTTGTCCTGTCAATCTTTGGTTATCTTATTGTAATCTTGTTTATGAGTGTATTAATTTACATAATTATAACACCATAAATAGATGCTCTTTCAGCCCTTGCGCAATAATAATTGTCTTAACAATAGCCTCAGTCACATCTCTTATTACAATGACGTTGAAGTACTTTGTCACGATAATATAGATCAATAAATTAACAGATTTTGAAGTAAAGGAAGAGAGTTTGCATTGTGGTAAAGTGGTACAGTATTAGGAAAATCGAGTAAAATATATGTTAATTATTTCAGCGCAATCGATGATGTTGATATCAAAGTAGTAAACTGGATATAAAGAGATGGTTTATTCATGAACTTCAGTTCTTGAATTTGTAACTGTTCAAGTGAGACAGAGAACAGGACAAAATTCAAAAGTAAGGGCTTTGTATTTATTACTTATATAAAAGTGGACATTTCTTAGCCACGTTGAGCGATTTTTGGTACGAGCAAAACTTATGGGTTCGCTTCACGGATATGCTAATGTGACGTATTAGTTTACATTTCTGTCGGCAGTCCCAGTCAGTCCCAAAAAAGTACCCAATTGGGTTTTTTAAATGCTCATTTTTTTTTAATGATGTAATAACCTGTTTTATACCTGTGGCTGTTGAGCGTGGCCTAGCTGTTACGGAGTTGAGTGCAAACAAACAAACATACTTACACACAAACTTTCACGTATAATATGATGAGATAAAACTTTGTTGAGAATATCTGTAAGTGTTTTACATTTTGTAATTCCCTCCCGGGCCTCAGTGTTTTTTTTTATATCTGAAAACGCGCGAAAGAGACTTTTCTGGCGGTCACCTAAATATTTTTCTATGTTTTCAGGATGAACTTGCTAATCTTGTCATCCGTTCTGGTTCTGGCAGCGTTCAGTGCTGCAGAAGAATTATACACTGATAGATACGATAACATCAATGTGAACGAAATTTTGGAAAATGATAGATTGTTTAAAGCTTATATGAACTGCATATTAGATAAAGGGAAATGCACTGCTGAAGGAAAGGAATTGAAAGGTGAGTTTTCAGCACAAAAAACAAATGCATTTTCTTTAATAAGACGATCATTAACCGTCGATTTTTCCACGTGCACACCGCCAATTATATCATAGTGACGTTGCAACGCAATACGATGCATTTGTGTGTATATGCCTTAATATAACGAAAATAATTTCAGCATGACTTGATGGGATGTAGGTTTTTTGTTGATAAAATATTGACTTCTTAGGTTTTGCGATTAAATTAAACACTTCGCGTGTATTTTACAGTTTACCTATGACCACGGACACTGTTAAGTGTACTAAGCGTCAAGAATTAAAATAATGTAAAATATAGTTCATCAGGCATCACTTTGCGGAAAATCATCTTCAGAACTGTTTCTTTGACAAATCTCTAAATCTAAACCAAAAATCGAGTCATCTAATCGAGCCAAATTTTTCGTTTAAGATTTTTTTTCAATTTTAATGCATTGTTGTTTACGATTAGTTTAAATTATCAATTTACAAATGAATGTAGAGTAAAACATAAATCATTGATTCCTTATTCCTTATTGTATTTTAAAGCGAAATTACACTAGAGGTTCATATAGTAATTTTTAAATAGAAAGATATCTATTTTTTACCTATATTTAATAGTGCGCGATAAGTCCCGATAAATATTAAAACACTAGAGGTTCATCAAAGAAATTGTTTATTATTTGAATGTAAACTACACGCGATAAAATCTGTTAAAAGTTTTTGCAAAAATAAACAACAAACCTACGGTGGATGTCTAGTTGGTGTTGTGTCAATGAAACCACAGAAAAGAAAAAAATAATATTGAATGAAACATTGGTTTGATGACTCTTTCAGTTTGTGCATCAAGATAACAATATTACTTTCTCGATGCTGCAGGACTCGGTCACCGCGACAAGGTTTTGTCGACTCTTTTTGTCGTACCAAAGCGAGACAGGCGTATATAAAACCGTAGGCACCTTGTCGCGTTCTCGCTCGACAGGGCGATAACAGAATTATGTCGCGCTGTGCATGTTAGCCATGCAGCACATTAATATTTAGCAATATCCAGAAGCTATGACCAAAACTGACAAGTTTGTGCCATTTCAGCTCACATCCAAGATGGCATGCAATCAGGGTGCACCAAATGTACTGAAAAACAGCGCCAAAAATCGAGGATGGTAGTCAATCATATCAAGGAACACAAAAAAGACGTCTGGGAACAACTGAAGATCAAGTATGACCCTGAAAACAAGCACAAAGAGACCTATGAGGCGTTTCTTGCTCGTACAGATTAACAAATCATAAATATATGCTTCAAAAGCCAGATTGAAGACTCGATCATATTTATACTAGGGGTATTTCTCTGTGCATCAAAGTACTGAATCCTTTTCAACATGTTTACCTCGATTGAATTGCTGAAAAGTTAAATGAAAATCTGATATTAATGAATAAATCCAATTACACATTATAAATTCTGATGTCAATTAGTACTTATGTTAAAAAATTTAAGAAAACACAAGGATTTTAGTTTGTGTGAGTGTGAATAAAAACATTCTATATTTTTCTGTTTATTTATTACTTTGAGAATCATTTGAAATTCAAAATAAACATTTAAAAACAAAATGGTATTTTTTTGAAAATAAATTTGATGATTTGCTTATGTTACTGATTTACCTACATCTAGATAACACTATAGAATATTTATACAGTACTAGATGTTGCCCGCGACTCCGTACACGTAGATTTGCATATAACTTTCAATCCCTCTTTTGCCGCCTTAACCAGTTCGGCCCTTTCGCAAAATAATCTTTCTTGGCAGACGTCAACTAGGAATACACTTGCCAAATTTCAGGTTCGTAGTTGCATAATTTTTAACACAACATTCTAAGTCTAACTCTATTTCCATTTTATTTTGCAAAAATCTTAGAACAGTGTTTATTTATTTTAAAAGTTATGAAATCTACCTTTATTTACGTTCATTTTAAAAGACCTTTTCAACGATCGACCCCACATTAGGGAATTGCAGTGAAAAAAAAACATCCCCATTTCACATGTACAAGAGCTACCCTTAATATGCAATATTATATATTTTTTATACTTTTAAAATTGAGATCTTTATTACAACTGTCATTGTGCAAAGTTTCATGTAGTTATCTTAATAATTATAGAAGTTAGAAGGTTCTAAAAAATTCAGACGGGCGGACGGACAGACTGACAGATGGACAGACAGACATACAGACAGACGGAAGGAAAGAACGCATTTCTAAGTTGTTCCTTACAAAACGTTTGTAATACTGTATGATAAAAAGTTTATCATACAGTATTAAAGTATATAACAATGTTTTTTTTTATTCTGTAATAAGCTTGCGTTTGACCGCCAACTCGCCTGATGTTAAGCGATGATGCGGTCTACGATGGAACACGCTTGCCCAGAAGAAACCGATTCACTCGAGATTTGTAGACACCCAGAGCTATTTTACTATAGCTATTAAAGTTTATAACAACTAGCTCTGTTCAAAGCGTGAACAGAGCTAGTTAAACACCAAATACAATGGAAAACTACAGGTCTATTTATAGTTTTATACAGAATTAATTATAGAGCAAACTTGGAAATCCCAGGCTAGATGCTATAGGATAAGATAAGTTATAGACTGTAATGATATCAGACATAATTGAACATAATCTAAACTAGTACTGCCCCGGTGGCTCAGTTGGTAGTGAACCTACTTTCTGCGCTTGGGGGCGTGGGTTCGATTCCCATCTAGGACAAACATTTGTGTGATGAACATTTGTGTTTGTTCTATGTCTGGGTGTTAATATCTATTTAAGTATGTATTTAAAAATATATATGTATGTATATCAGTCTCTGGCAGCCATATTACAAGCTTTGCTTAGTTTGGGGTCAGATGACCATGTGTGCAATAATGTCCCACATATACAGGGTGTTTGGTAGAGGGTCCGACAAATCAAATGAGCGTGTTCGGGGGCCCATTTGGAGAATACAAGTTGGCCAAAAAAAATCCCTGACCCTCCTAATTTTTTTAAAGGTTTTTTTTGTGAATTTTCCCAGTTTCACCGAAATTGTACCTATTTACCTCCATAACATTTGTAAAATCTGTTTTAGACCGGATGTTTTTACTTGAATTTGGTCTCTAATACACCTTCAGGCCACGCAAAGCAAAATTGGATACAAAACAGAGCTAAATAACTGATTTAGAGCTCATAGAGTGAAAAAATGTAAATAAAAATTACCTCATAGTTCAACTTTCACAGTGATCTAAAAAAAAACACTAGCAATTCTGGAGATAATATGCATTTAAAAACTTCTCTATTTATTACTTATTACAATGACATACTAAATTGGTATAATACTTACCAGCTTATTGAGTTAAAATAGGATTCTAAGTAACAACTCTAGAAATAAAAAAATGTGTCATCTACGTAAAGTAAGGGACCAATTACGACGAGCAGGTATAAAACCATTGTTATTAGTTCTTCTTTCTCCGTCTCTCCAAGAATGCAGAGGCAGCGTGCTAAGGCTTTAAGCTACCAGTTGTCTAACCAATAAAATCAGTGTGACTGATTATCAGTCGAGCTTTGACTGCTATCACTGTTTGACGCGTGTACGAATAACCCAACGGTTTCTGTTTTCTGTTTTGATTTGTTAAATTGTTACCTTGTTGATTGTTACCGTTGTTGTCTGTTACCGTTGTTCTGTTGTTTTTGTTGACGTTGACTGTTGTTGCTGATTCTTTCTGCGCCGACATGACGGAGTTTAGTAACGAAGAATACGCCGACATGGTTTTTGCCTATGGCCGAGCTGATGAGAACTCACGTGCAGCCCAAAGAATGTACAGAGAGTCGTATCCCAACAGACATGTACCACATCACACCACATTCTCAAATACTTTCCGGAGACTGCGGGAAACCGGCACCCTACATTTTAGGGAACCACGACTCAATGCTAGACAGCATCGTGTTGTTGTAGATGAAAGTATTCTACAAGAGTTCGATGTGGATCCCACCACCAGCATTAGAAAAGTGGCCCGTGACTTGGGAGTTTCGACATGGAAAGTTTGGTCGGTAGTCAATGCAGACGGAAGGCATCCTTTTCACTACACTCCGGTGCAAGGTAAATTTAATTTATGACATTAACTCTAAACTGTGTTCTAGATTCTGACGCTTGAGATTATTTTGATCACTCTCACTCTTATGACTTTTGAAACGAGAGAGAGATAATGACCTAGATAATATCTCACGCGTCAGAATATTAGAGCTCCTGATTGCTCATTTAAAATACGAACCTTACATAAATTGTTTACTGGACAATGGGCTTTGCTCAAATTCTCTTGAATAGTGGATTGTAATTTTTTTATTATTATGACTTCGGTGGTGTATCGAACTCTACAGTAATAATAATAAATGCCGTACAAGTTGCCCATCTCATGTTCTCAAACGGTTTTGTTTTGGTTTCAGGTTTAGTAGAAGGGGACCAAGAGCGGCGTTTGCGGTTTTGCCGTTTTCTTTTACATACGGACGTAGATAATGACGAATTCCTGAAGACCATTCTCTGGACGGATGAATCTAAATTCACGAGAGAGGGCATCTTTAACCAACATAATCTCCACAGATGGGAATCGCAAAATCCTCGCGCGACTAGAGAGGCCTCACACCAACATAAGTTTTCGGTCAACGTATGGGCAGGTGTCATTGGGAGAGACCTCATAGGACCCCATTATCTCCCAGATACACTGAATGGGGAAAATTACCTAGAATTTTTAATGAATGACCTACCGGAATTAATGAGTGACCTGCCGATTTTTGAAGATGACCGGGCAGTTGTATTTCAACATGACGGCTGCCCGGCTCACTACCGGAACATAGTACGCGAGTACCTAGACAACGTTTTCCCCAATTCATGGATTGGGAGAGGTGGCCCAATTGAATGGCCCGCACGTTCCCCAGACCTAACACCACTCGATTTTTATGTCTGGGGACGTGCTAAAGAGTTGGTGTACGAAGTTGAAATAAACACAAAAGAAGAATTGGTGACGAGAATTGGGGATGCTTTTTCAAAAATGAAAGTAGAAATGACGCTGAACACGACTACAAAAGAAATACGCCGTTGATGCCGGGCGTGTATTCATAACAGAGGAGCTGTGTTCGAACAAAATTTAAATTAAATAAATAATTGTATTTATTTCTGTTGTTTGAATTTTCCCTTCTGCCTCATTTATTCAACAAGTTGGTAAGTTTTATACCAACTTAGTATGTCATTGTAATAAGTAATAAATAGAGAAGTTTTTAAATGCATATTACCTCCCGAATTGCTAGTGTTTTTTTTTAGATCACTGTGAAAGTTGAACTATGAGGTAATTTTTATTTTCATTTTTTCACTCTATGAGCTCTAAATCAGTTAGTTAGCTTTATTTTGTACCCAATTTTGCTTTGCGTGGCCTGAAGGTGTATTAGAGACCAAATTCAAGTAAAAACATCCGGTCTAAAACAGATTTTACAAATGTTATGGAGGTAAATAGGTACAATTTTGGTGAAAATGGGAAAATTCACAAAAAAAAAAAAAAAAAAAAAAATTGGAGGGTCAGGGATTTTTTTTGGCCAACTTGTATTTTCCAAATGGGCCCCGAACACGCTCATTTGATTTGTCGGACCCTCTACCAAACACCCTGTATAGTTATTAGTGCATGGTTACTACGTCACCGCATCGTGCGTCAAGAATAATGAATGGCTTTGGCGTCATAACCAGGAACTCAAAAACTACGTAGAGATCAAGGTATTAATACGAACTTGACCCTGGAGCTGGGATCTTAGAATTCGCCTTTGGCATCCTTGTCTATCGTTAGAGCTTATTATTTAAAGGGGACTTTGGGCTCGTGTGTGATCAGATTTGGAGATTTGATATCCCATTCTAGGGAGCTCAGGCACTTTGGCAAATCAGCGAGGTTTTAGTATATGAATCATCCGAGTATTCAATTTCAAAAATTCAAATTTATGTAGTTCAGATATCAATACATTTACGCTTGTATATCGCACTAATGCCCAAACTAGGTGTGGATACACCCGTATCTTGGGAATTAGGCCTACCCGTTTAAACTTTTTTTTGTACACTTCTTCATTTGAGTTGTTTTAATTTAGGTTAATTATTTATTAATTAATTATTATTTATTTCATACTAGCAACCCGCCCCGGCTTCACACGGGTATATATTTTATTATATATATAAACCTTCCGTGAAAAATTATGATACTGATAGTGAAAACTGCACCAAAATCCCTTGCGTAGTTTTAAAGATCTAAGCATATATAGGGACAGACAGAGGGAAGCGACTTTGTTTTATACTATGTAGTGATAGTGATAAAATTATGCTTCAAAATTATTTACCTACAGTCTACCACCTATACAACCTACCTAAAGTTAAGGTTATATAATACAAGTTAAGAGGTAAAGGCATATCAAATTTAAATTAATGTAATGTCAGTATTAAAACGTACCTACCAATATATCTCTAGCTAAACGAAGGATATCATTGTACGTGGGTACATTAATGAGTTTATATTATTGGCTACAAGTTACTTCTGCTTTCTAAATTTATTTTTGTAATAGTTAGGGATCGATACATTTGTCTTTAAAGTCTTTAAAAGAGGTCTTTAGGCTAGGCGTTTGACTACAATTCACCTAATGTTAAGCGATGGTGTGGCAAACACGCCAAGCATGGATTAGGAATAGGAACTGCCTTTTGTATCCAAATGGAGACCCACGACATGTAGTCAAAATTATTGTCAAGTTGGACTCAACTTGACAATAATTTTGTTTTAAAGTTTTTTAATAGACAAAACAGGTTCATGGTTGATATTCCGAAAACACGTTTGAAACGCTTTGATTCCACTTTTATTGTGCGAACTGCTAGTCTGTGGAGTGCGCTGCCCTGAATTGGTTCCTCGATAGTTACAACAAAGGAGGATGGTTTTGAATTCGGTTCGTTTTTTTTGGGTTGATTCGACAATTAAATTGTCTGTCATTGACCTCATGACGACATGCCTCAACGATTAAAATCCACATAAACATTATTTAATGTCACATAGCTGGTGGCGACTAAAGTGCCTTATTTACAAAATTGACTCGACAAAACTTGACAAAACAAAAACAATATAAATAATCGCCTAAATTGTTTTTTTATCAGTTATAAGAGTTGATACGAGTATGTCGCCAACTTGGTTTGCGTTCATCGACATACAATACCTATAAAGTAACACAATCTGTAAGTGAAAACAGTAATAATCATCCGAACATCGTTGGACGAGTGCTATGGACATCAATTATATAGCTCGCAATGCCACATTTACTCTAATTTAGATGTTATATCGCTTGCTTAGTGTGCAACGTCGCTTGTCCGCAGTGCCATCAGTGGCCTTAGTACGAGCACTTGCGAAAAAGTTATCGTTACGTATACTATAGCAAAATGTATGAAAAATTCAGTTTCCTTTCACGTCCGATAGAGGCGCTGTTAAATTTTTCATACATTTGCTATCGTTTGCGGAATGAAACTTTTTCGCCAGTTCTCGTACTAACCCCACTGAACACTGGCATCGCGCGGCGTTGTAGTCGGATCGCGGATGCCTTACAACTTACCAAAAAAGTTGACGCAATGCATAGCGTGCACCGAGTTTTGGTTCGGACATTTTTTTGCACGTTTGTGACTCTATATGACTCATTATTCTCAATGGTTGTGTTGCATCAATTTGCGCAGTTATGCAAACAGTACCAAATTCATATTTTGTTTGTAAATAGTTGAGAACACAGAAAAGAGAAGTAAATAGAACGGAAATGAGAAGGAAAATCTGTTGCCAGGTATTGTGACAGAACCTTGATTGAACATTCTTATTTAGATCAACGCGTCGAACTCCGTATCACAGTTGCTGATTTCGAATGACTGACGTTTCGTTTATATGGATGCAGCTGGCTACAACAAATTTCTTACAAAAATGCCTTGACAGCCGTTCTAATTTAAATAATTTTTTTTTCTGTGGTTGAGGATATATTAGTTTAACGTCGTTTTAGAAACATGATTGCGGCGAAAAGTCCCGATAGACATATAAAAACAACACACACAAAAGTTATAAAAACACTATATTTTCTCAGTTTGCACATTTAATTCATATCTTATAAATCCTAATCCTATCCTAAGCTTTCACTAGTCTAAGCTCATTCTCGTAACGGACGACGTATTTTTGCGATGGGTCGTACTTTTTGGTCAGCTGTCCCCAGTAATTGGGCTCATGGTTGATGAGGTGACCAATGACTTTGCGGGTGCCGCTGCGCTGGACGTCCGTGCACTTCTCGCAGTACGTCTCCAAGGCTTCTCTGATGTGAGCTGAAATGATAATAAATAACGTTTTACACATAAACCTCACTAAGATTCCCTGTGTTGGAAATGCCATAGTACCAAGGATTATTTAAGTAGTAGATAGAAAACAAGGTTACGTGATGTGCGGCATGATTACTCAAAATAGCATCTTATATTAAGGATATTTATTGATTTTGACAGCTAATGTATCGCTTGGCTGGTATGCAAACATGGCCGATGTGCCGCAAGGCGATGCTAGGCCTATTGTGGTGCATTCAATCTATGAAGCGTCCTTGCATGAAACACATGAAAATAAGGACAACTAACACTCAGACCCAGAATAAAATATTTAAATTCATCATTAAACATCTTATCAACGGCGGAAAATAAGCAAATGAGCATCTTATAACAAAAAGTAACATGCCTAGTACTGATACATTTTGTTTTTTATTTCACTTTTAGATCTAAACTCGTATCAAGTTTTTTTTTATTCTGATGGCTGTAATAACATTGTGATTGTTTTTTTGATTTACAATCGTCAGTATTTTATCTATTAGTGATAACTGCACAGAAGCTTACGTTCAAAAGCAAAGGTGTAAAAGTTTTTACAACCGATTTTATCGCATGTATTTTTCATTATTTTATTTTCTGATGTTTCAAACACTTTGCAGTGCCCGTGATCACAGATAGACAACTAGGTGCCTGTGACCACCTAGTGTGTTTTTTTTTGTCAGACGTTTAATTACAAAAGACTTCGCTATGAATTCTCTAAAAAAAACAATATTATAAATTACGACGTTACAATTTTATAATCAGGATTGGCTAAAACTAGTTCAAAGATACCTGGATATTTAGAAATAACTACTCTCGTCTAGACTCCTCTATACGTCCTAGATAATTAAACCTTGTATGATTTATGGCATAATAGTAATAAATATGCAAAACACTTCTAAAACTTTTTCAACGACGCCGACGGTTTGAACCACGTCAATAGTACTTCAAAACTGGTTTTACAGTTGATACAAAAAAATTATAGTAGGTATTCGTCTAAATCTCATCTTGTTTTTCTTCTCAAGCAAAAAACCTGTCTATTATTAGAATCCTTTGTCGCTATCCGATATATATTTTGATCATATCATTTTTTTGACCCTACCTAAAAAAAACTCAACGCTCAATGCTCCTTTTTAGAGTTCCCAAACAACATGGTTGAAAGGAAACTTTTATGTTAAGACTGGTCTTTTTTTGTGGTTTATAGGCTAGGCGTTCTATCACCGCTCTTCTCACGTCAAGAGACAATGGTCGATGGTGGTGAACACGCCTAGCCTGGATATGAACTAGTCCTTAAGTGCGGCTGCTGGATCTCACAAATAGGTGGTCGGCAACAGAAGTCTGTATGTCACAACGGATTTTTATAAACTATTTCAAATGTGGAACATATTTAGACAAAGTTACACTGCTCATTTTGCTGGAAAAAAATCATTTTTGTGAAAATAATCTGCTAATAATGGGGCCTCAAAAAAGGGTTATATTTTGAAAGCAGTTAAAAAAAACTGTGAAAAATGTGCGCTACTACATTGAGTAGTTTTAAAGTTTTAGTGTCATATGAATGGTGTAATTTTTAATGGTTTGTAAAATTTAAAGAATATATTCTCTATATAAAATACGGAACCATCAAAGAGTGAGTTTTACACTCGGTTTGGCAAACTTATATACAAAAAACGAAAGAGCTGACAAAAGCACTTACAAAACACACAAATCTTGTTTTTTGTACAATTTTAAATAAATGTGGAATACATATTCGTAAAGACACTCAATACTGAGCTATGTAAAAGCTATGAAACAAAAATTTACAATTATAATGTAGGGAAACTGCCTGCATGTAAGCGTAGCGTAGGACATCCACCCACAAGATGGACATACGACCTAAAAGAGACTGCAGGAAAACGCTGAATGCAGGCTGCTTCCGACTGAACCTTTTGGAAATCGATGAAGCCTATGACCAGTAGTGGACGTCTTTTGGCTGAAAAGATGATGATAGATCGTGTACTCACACTTTAGTTCCTTGCCCTCGGGTGAGCACTTGCCCTGCTCGAGCGCGCACTTTATGTATGGCTCCAGCAGTCTTTTATTGGTTACAACATCGTCCAGGTTGATATTGTCGTATCTATTAGTATATTTGTGGGCGTCAGGCCTGGCGAAAGCGAGAGCTATCACCGCAAAAAAACATAATACTGTTGCAGTTTTCATTCTGAAATAAACAAAAATAAATGTTACTTCTATGTTGTCTTCTAGGTTTGCGAAATATTGAACGCCTGCCAATTCTATAAAATAGAGTTACTACATAGCAGGTAGGCCACTTGATATTAATTGGCTACCACATAGACATACCCAGGTTCTAGGAGTTCACCACCCTTCCCTCAAATGAAAACAAGAATATCGTGAACGATTTTGTCAGTCAATTTTTGACCGAAATTTTGCACCGATGTCATTAGGAAGATAACAATAAACTCGCATATGTTTACTACGAGCATAATCTTAAGAACGAAGGAAATTTTCGTGCTATTTTGTATTTTGCTGTTGAGTTATGAATGTTTAAAGAGTAATTTAAGTATTGCCCCACAAAATGCTATAATATTCAAGTCCAAAAATCTAAAATCAGTTAATTGAAATCCATGGAGACTTAATAAACCAATAAAATCTAAGCGATGTATAGAAAGCCCGTTTTTACACCGTTATGGCTAAAAAAACCCCTCACGTAATTATACCCCAAATACGATGCAGAAATTCACTCCAAAAAAATTTACGCTGCTGTTGTAGAAGCGTTGGAAAATTTGAAGAATAGCCTGAAAGCCGCAACCACCGAAAAAAAACTCACTTCAGTGGCCGCAACAGTGATACATCGGCGAAGGCATGTCAAATGTTGAGTGCATTGCAAATATTGATTGCGATCGAACAAATTTATAATAGCCTTATTTTACTTGGGGAAAATTATGAGCTATACGATAACCCTTTGCAAACTACTTCAAGCAGTCGATTGCAATGCGGTCTTATATCCTAACATCCTCTGTCTGCTAAAAATCTTGGTCACCCTTCCCGTCTCAATAGCAGCTCTGGACATGTGACACATTTCATACCTTTAGGAGATTAAACAATATAATGCTACTTATAGGGTAAACATTTGTTCATATTTTTTGCACCCCCAAGTTAAGCTATTTAGAGCTAATACTGGAGCTAATACTGGATCCGAATTAGCAGACAAAACCATTTTTGTCAGTGTTGATGATTATACCATGTCTAGTTGAAATGACTAGTTAATCAAAGAAAACTTCGTCTAGTATTTATTAACAACTAGCTGTTGCCCGCAGGTTCGCCTAATATCGTCTAAAAAAATCTGTTCGATTTCTTTTAATTTTTCTTTTATGCAAACCTCTCCTGACAATAACGAACACAAAAAAATATCAAATTTGGTGCAGTCGTTTGGAATTTATACGTATACATACGATACGTTTCGGCGATTCATTTTTATTTATATATAGGTTTTAGAATGAAATAAACACGTACTTTGCCTTATGAAATTAAAATATGTATTCAGCCAAAAAGATGAAAAGTCTAAAATGGCGTAAATTGTTCTTCAAGGGTCGAAAAAAAATATTTCGTTTAGAACCCTATATTACTACCGGTTTGCTTCTCTCTTCTTTTATGAATACAATATACAGTACAATAAATAAATAATATGATAGGTAATGGTGAATTTTTCTATAGAATAAAATGGATACCAGTTTGCTAGCTTCTTATTAAAAGAAATGTTTAATATTTTTAAAATGGAACTGGTAATGAATAACATTTTCTGAACTTACATGGGTATATACCTATTTTAAAGTTTGGAAATAAGGAAAAGCTAAATTTACCTTAAATATTGTAGTAAAATCCGTTGGAAATGTCACTAGCTCTAGTCGCCTAGTCCAAAAACACTATGACCAAAGAAAAAAAGTTCTTTTTTATATAGTGAGTAGGACATTAACATCGGCGCTCGAGGTTAGTGATAAACAAGTTTTGGACTTCGGAGAACCCGTCTCGAAAAGACGTCAACATCTAGTTTGGGGCATTTTACCGAACGTCGCGTTTACCTATCACGTTTGTTAGCTTAGATGCGCTAGCTTTCACGAACTTTGTCAAAATAAGTTGATCAGCAAAGACGATCGTCGCTCAGTCTTAGGTCACAGTGTTTGCAGCGACAAAGAACTTGATCGTTCTCTTGTCTTGATAACTGTAGAGCATAAGTGCGAGTTCACTCGAATTTCTTAATGACAACCGTTGTTTTGTTATTAGAATAGGAATATGAAAATTTTGTTTTGCATTAAGGTAGAGTAGGTGATTGACGAACATGGGAGACGGACGAACCCTTTATTTATTTCAGTATATAAGCGATAAGGCCGCCACTTGTGGCTCGTAAGTGTTTTCTATCTGTTTGTAATTTTTATTTTAGTGTACACAATAAAAAGTTTCCAACTATCTATATTAGACAAGTTGAATACATCAAAACCCGACTTCAAAAATATATGAAAAACGTAATAAGTGCCAATAAAATTTGAGGGTTGCCCTCGATTATCCTGGGATTCCATCATCAGATCCTGACTTGGTGTCAATGGGACTAAATTGGAAGTATATTAAATACCGTGCAAAAGAAAAAAATTTAAATCAATAGTTGGCGAAGAAATCGGTAAACATACATTTTAAAACATACATTGGAACATAGAACTGTCTCTTTTGAAGTCGGTCAAAACGGACGGTTGCACAGGAAGGATTGTGACCGCTGTCATCGAGATCATGCCATCAAAGCAGACGCGCACTTAAATATGTTTATCAGGGTTACGACACTTATAGACCTAAATAGTTCCTAATTAAAAAATATATTACTAGTAGCTACGTCTATAAATTTAGCCTAAACTTATATTAATACAGTATTACATTTTGAATCCGTAGGGTAATGGCGAACAATCTGAGTTGGGTAATCCGGAACGTTCAGCATTACCCCATTTTCTCAAGCTAAGTTTCAAAACCAGGCTAAGCTTCTGTCCCCGTTCCTTTTCACGAATCTTGGTAAAACCATTCCAGATTACTACTATCAAAGTCAAACTCCAATCTTTTATTGCACATTATGCAAATACCCCGAAATTAACTGGGCATAAGTGAAAACCATAGAGTTATGGCGTAGCAAAAAAAAAATTGGTCTGTGGTGAAAACGCAGTTCATTATTGTAAATTTTAAGGTAATTGAAGATTTTCAGGATTTTTGAGCATGGCTCCCTAAACTACATCCAATTATTTGTTTTCACTAATAGGCTACGTTAAAAGTGTACATACATGTACATGTACATACATGAGTACATACATAGCTGTATTATTAACCGACTACAAAAAAGTCGGAGGTTCTACGTTCCACTTTTTTATGTTTGTTCACCGATACATCAGCCAACTGTTGACCGATTAAAAAAAAAAATGTTAGTTGTTAGGTATACTTTCAATTTGGTCCCATTGTCACCAAGTCAGGATCTGATGATGGGATCCCAGGGATATTGAGGGCAACTCTCAAATTTCATAGGCACTTTTTTATATTCTGCAATAGGCTTACGTTTGACCGCCAACTCGCCTGATGTTAAGCGATGATGCAGTCTACGATGGAGCACGCTTGCCCAGAAGAAACCGATTAACTCGAGATTTGAAGACACCCAGACTATCTAAGAACACCGGCAACATTCCGGCAACGCATTACGTTTTTCATATATTTTGTAAAGCTTTCAAGTAGGTATTTTTGTCTGATGATGAAGGGTATGACTCCTCAACGGTTAGGAGTTGAAAGAAAATTCTTTCAAAACAAGTATTTGCGTCTGCTAATCATCATCTCATATGGATGAGCTGATAATGAAGCGTACAACTTCATAAACACACTGGAAGACTTTCCTGACTTTGACTTGTTTAATGTGTTAAACAAGTCAAAGTCAGGAAATTCAATCAGAATCCTCGAATTCAATCAGACAAAATATTAGTAAAAGGTGGTTCGGTGTGTCTCCCCGACTGTCTTGTATCCCATAATGTAAAAAAGTATATCTCTATTTGTTTTTTTGTTTATTTTTTAGTGTTAAAATTGCACAATGACATGTGCAATATATTTTCTCCGTCTTCATACGCAATTTGTTTCAATATGCGGAAATTGCTAAATGGTGTTTAAATATTTAATGTACAAGTAATCTAGTTAATTATCACTATGTTTAAAAAAAACATAACAACTCCTCAACGGTTAGAAGTTCAAAGTAAATTATTTCAAAATTATACGTACATAGGGACCAATAGTTGTATTATTTTAGGCTATTAGAACCGACTTCAAAAAAGGCAGAGGTTCTATGTTCCACTGTATTTTTTTTTTTAATTTAGGTATGTTCTCCAATATCAAAAAAAAAATATCGGTAAGGTTTAACTTCCAATTTGGTCCCATTGCGACCAAGTCAGGATCTGTGTTTGTTGTCGATTTCCCATCACGGATCCCAGGGAAATCGAGGGTAACCCTAAAATATTATAGGCACTTATTACGTTTTTCATATATTTTTAAAACGGTTTTTAATTTGATCCACTTGTTATGATTAAAATTCGTTTTACGAGTATGTGCGAAATAGCAAAGCTCTCTAAGCCTTCGTGGTTATTCTATACGTTTCTATAATATAAAGTACCAGGAGACCAGAAATCTAAGATTATATATACGAAGTATAAATATGAAATCTTTGCCAGAAATATTGAGAAGGATTACCCTAGTTTATGTCACACACTGATAACTTAGCTATTTAATTAGTAAATTCATTTTCAAAATCGTTATAGCAGTCTCGGAGCCAACTTTAAACATAACTCAAAAACTATCAAAGAAAACTTTACCTCAAAAGTAATTGTTAGGGTTCCGTACCTCAAAAAGAAAAAAGGAACCCTTATATAGGATAACTTCGTTATCCGTCTGTCA
The DNA here is from genome assembly GCA_949125355.1 of Agriopis leucophaearia. Taxonomy (NCBI): domain Eukaryota; kingdom Metazoa; phylum Arthropoda; class Insecta; order Lepidoptera; family Geometridae; genus Agriopis; species Agriopis leucophaearia. The sequence goes on along the minus strand of OX421278.1, from coordinate 7,139,420 downwards.
GTTTGTCTGTCAAGACCCTTTTTCTGGAATGCGTTGAAATATTAATTTCAAACACCCTGAGTATTACAATACAGTATTACAGTGCCTAAAGACAAGGGTCTTTAACTAATGTGTGTTGCCAGTGATACCATATGGTACTGAGACGTGGTCCTTAACTGTTGGTCTTTTGGAGAAACTCAGAGTCACACAACGGGCAATGGAGAGAGCTATGCTCGGAGTTTCTTTGCGCGATAGAATCCGAAACGTGGATATTCGACAAAGAACCAGAGTCATCGACATAGCTATTAAAATTTGCAAGTTGAAGTGGCAATGGGCAGGCCACATCGCTTGAAGAACCGATAACCGACGGGGTAGAAATAAGAAAGGTTCTTGAGTGGAGACCACGAACCGAAAGACGCAGCTTAGGTAGGCCTCGCACTAGATGGACCGACGACATCGTGAGAGTCGCGGGTATCCGGTGGATGCAGATGGCAGGTTGTCGTTCAGTGTGGAGGTTAAAAGGGGAGGCCTATGTTCAGCAGTGGACGTATGTCGACAGTGGACTTATGGCTGGTGATGATGATTATGAACCCTGAGTATTATATTCAGCAATCTCTTAGAATTGTGTAAAAATCAAACTTCTAAGGCAACGAAAATCAAAATCCGTTTATGCCGCATTTTATGACACTCGTAAGGGAATAAAACATATAGGGTACTTCCCATTAACTTAGAATCACGAAATTTGGCAAAAAGCAATGTCTTACAGCACAAGTCCGTAAATTTGTAGTTACATAAAAAAAAAGATTCATCATCATCAGCTATAAGACGCCCATTGCTGAACAAGGAGGGAGACCCCTTTAAAAAAAATATTATAAACTTATTTCTCCGCGACCCATGTCGATGTATGGGGACAACAGTATGGCCCTCAATCCAACATATTTTTTCTTTAGAGCAATGTTCGGTGCTTTCATAGTAAATGAACTTCCTTACTCAATACTCAATCATTTATTGCATAATTATTATGAAGTTCATATACAGATGTTAGGTAGCATGTTTAAATTAGGTAATACATAATAATAACCCTTTGGTATGGCAATATAGTGCGGAGCGGATCGATTTATTACATAATTGATTTGTCTTCTAAATACTCGTTTGAGCTATAATAACATTTTGCTAGCAACATGTTTTTTAGGGTTTTGTCTAATTTATTTTTATTTTCTATATCCTTTATCTGTACTGGTAGTTTATTATATATTTTGATAGCCATTGGATTTGGGCCGGAGCTATGCATTGCTAATTTACATGTCGGTAAGATTAAATTCCTTTAATGTTACCTAATTGTTTTGTTGACTGTTACTACAGTTATTTACCTAACTACGTACACTGTAATACGTACTTATATTATAAGTAAATTAATATTATTTAAAACGTATTTTTGTATTTGCTCTAAAAAACTTGGCATAAATAGTAAATACTCTAAAGTAAAACTAGTAATACTGGCGAAGTACAGTCGGTGACAAATTTCTGTTTACCACCGGTTCTCGTCCGACCAAAGAAGTTGAAGCAACCGTCGGACGCGGTCAATACTTGGATGGGTGATCGCGTGAAGTTGCCTTTTTGCTATTTTATATTACGTTTTTGTATTAAATGACATGATACGGAACCCTCAGTGCGGGAGCTTAAATCGCGCTTGGTATATTTTTTTTATCAAATGTTGTTCCACACTTCAGGATTTTCTATTTCAATGTTATAGATGTGTGACGTGTGTGCTAATACAGCCAGTTGTCAAATTTTCAATTGTCTCCAACATTGAAATTAAAATCGGCCAAGTGCGAGTCGGGGTCGCGCACTGAGGGTTCCGTACCACTATATAATTTGTTAGCTACTAAAATACAAAAAAGTTGTTCAAAAAGGCAACATCCCATCAACGTCAGGCGGTCACCCAACCAAGTGCAGATGCCTATATCATAATGTATAATAAATACTCATTTATTACACACAAAAGGGTAAAAAAAGGTTTTTACCTATTATTTATAGTTAACTGAACATCATCAGCCATAAGACGTCCACTGCTGAATGGGCGGCCTCCCCCTTTAAGAGCGGGCCTAATGGCAGGATAAATTCTGATTTCCCCCGCGCATCTCGCCACACCCAGCGCATGTACGGATAACAAACACGGGCGGCGCGACGACGCGCGGAACCAAGCTTGCGTACTCGACGTCTGAACTGACATGGACTACCCGTCTCAACAGAGCGATGGTAACTGATCGGTGCAACAAACCGATGCCTCAAGCTTGTGTCACGCGAGACGAAAGACAGCGTATTGCGCGGATTAAAAATGTTGTAAGCGCCAAGTGCTTTCTACTCTCATAGCTTATAGAATAGACAATATTTTTAAAAATTGCTAGGGTCAGCTCTAGGTTATATATACATGAGTGATAATATTTACATAATTTATTGTTCAATAATATGTACCAAAACAGAATGCAAACCAAAAATATTGAAAATTAGAGGTAACTTTGTGATGGTTTTCTATCGAGAAAATTTTATCCTACCATGTTTTCGTCAGGGTCGACCTTTACTTATATATTGAAGTTTCCTAAAGTATTATTTTTTTTGATTTTGGACATGATTTACTACTGTGAAAATATAATCAAAGATTGAAGATTTTGCTTTAGGCCCAATCTTAACCTCCACACTGAACGACATCCTGCCATCTGCATCCACTATGCCCGCGACTCTCACGATGTCGTCGGTTCATCTAGTCGGAGGCAAGTAGGAGGTGGGAGGAGGTGGAAACTCTTAGTTAACTACTAACCAGGTATAGTTAACTCTATATAGTCGGATATAGTTAACTACTAACCGGGTATTATAACTAGAAAATTTGTAAATAAAAAAATCCATGCCCTGCATTATTAGTTGCACAAAGTGGTGACAGTTAAAACGACTTAATTTTATTCCAATTTTTATTTGAAATTTCTTAACATAATATCACAATGAAATCCAATGCAAAGGATCTAATGCTTCTTGGTAACTTTTTTGAGTCTAGCTTCGTACTTCACGCTGTACTTGCGGTCAGGGTCGTACTTATCAACCAATTTATTCCAGAGTTCAGGCTTTTCATTAATCAAGAATGCTATGGTCTCCTCGGTTCCTTCCTTCTGACGGTCGGTGCACTTGTCACATTCCGTCTCCAAAGCATCTTTTATATGACCTGAAACACAAATATAATTTATTTAAATACAACAAGTAGCAGAAACCGGAGTGATTCCATAGTTTCTGATGTATAGTAACAAAAGTATATTTAAAATAAGGCCGGTCAAGAGCGAGTCGGACCCGCGCACGAAGGGTTCCGTACCATTATAGTAGTACCAGTCATGCCAAGCCATGATGCACAGTACCCACGCAAGGAATACTTGCGCGATTACTACCCATCGCCTGCAACGGGCGTTAGAGCTGTTGCAGAATGATCTTTTGCATGGGTGAATAACAAATCAATCATATAAGAGTTTTTTTTTAATCGCGATTAAATCCGAGTTTGACAACTAACGCGCCGGTTGGTAAGCGACGATGTGGTCGAAGATGAAGCACGCAGACTTAGAAGATACCTAACTGATTTTACGATCTAAAGGTGCTGATAGACATGCTCGCAAGCCGCGCGAGCAAGCTAATAATATAATAAGCATGCTAGTTATAAAGACTTGTTGTTCAGACGCGCTCTTCGCACCCACCACCAAATCAAAATTGATTTTGGAGCTTGCTAATAATGAGAATGCTTATTACTCATGTTTTTAAACAAGTAGCACGCTTTTGGGCTAGATATGATCCAAAGAAATGAGCATATCTATCAGTAGGTACCTTTATACTAGATAAAATATGCAGGTAAAGGCGCTGCTCTATCGAGACACTTACTTTTGAGTTCCTTGCCCTCAGCTGTACACTTCTTGATGTCACCCAACAAGCACTCTACGTACGTAGATACCAGGCGGTCGTTTTCTAGGATTTCTTTGAGTTTGACATTGTCGAACTTATTGCTGTACTTCTCGTTGGGATCGTGGGGACGAGCGAGTGCGGTAGCCACCACGGCGAACAAGAAAATGCACACAATACCCTTCATGTTTGTATCTGAAAATAAAAACTATTTAGAGCCCGTTTCCCACCACAGCAATCTCAATCGCATATCTTCTAAAAATAACTCAAGAACGGTTTTCATGATCTCTAATTTGTTGGTTTTCTCTCCGCCCCGAATAACCGAATAAGTATTAAAAAACGGAAATATTAACGAAAAAATATATGAAAAAAATTAAGTTTTCCCTCACATTTTCTGTTTTTGTTTGTACTAACGGCAGGTTAGTTAAACCATTTATAACTTTCATGATATTCTCATGATCTTTGATTTATTGGATTTCTCACCGCCCCGATCAGCAAAATAAATATTTAAATATTGGAAAATTTCACAAAAAATTATAATCAAGAAAAATCATTTCCCCAAACATTTTGTATGGAATGGCAAGAATTGAAGTCATTGACATATTATGTCATAGAAATAAAATTAAAAAAACACCGAAGTCAAAAACGGAACGCGGGTGAGACAGCGGAGCGCAGCTAGATTTAAAATATTTTCAAATTAAAAAGTCACTGAGTCTAGTTTAATAAAAACCGATAGGGTATTGTCTCAGATCAGATAAACAAGGGAGATATGGTAAGGTGGCGTGGCGGGTGTTGCAACAGACGTAAATCAGGCTTGATGCCATTAGTCGAGCTCACCCAGTTGCATGGAGACTATTAGTTAGTTGCGTTTTTTGCGTAAATAAATAAATATCACGGACATTATTGCACACATGGTCATCTGACCCCAAACTAAGCAAAGATGTAATATGGCTGCCAGAGACTGATATACATACATATTTAGTATTAAATACATACTTTAATAGATATTAACACCCAGACATAGAACAAACACAAATGTTCAACACACTAATGTTTGTCATAGGTAGGAATCGAACCCACGCCCCCAAGCGCAGAAGGCAGGTGTAATTCATTGGTGTCGCTGTAAGTTTCTTAGTGTGCGTGAAAAATTTGTAAGAGTACCGAACTTACAGTTTTTGCGTAAAGCGGTTTAGCGGTATAATGAAAAAAGTGTATGAAACACGGTCACATTTGAACACAAACGATAATTGCACCAGGCATATCTCTCTTGTTTATCTGATCTGAGAATGTTATCATTTGAATAATATTGCATTTTTTAAGGCAATGTTCATGTTTGGCCGGGTAGCGGTAAAGCGTTCTGGGTATTCGTCTTATCTTCCTATTGATACACAATACATATTTAGGACAAAAATCTACCGCACCCTTAAGTTCTAAGTTATTAACCGACTTTCAAAAAGGAGGAGGTTATCAATTCAACTGTATTTATTATTGAATTTTTTATGTTTGTTACCTCAGAACTTTTGACTAGGTGAACCAATTTTGATGATTATTTTTTTATTTGAATGCTGGTGCTTCCCGTTTGGTCCCATTTCAATTTGGTCCAGTTCTGATGAAGTCGTTTTTTTTATATATTTATAATTATTTTTACGTAATAATTCCATGTATACTAGAATCTAATAAGTACATTATAATTAAGTAAAATAAAATAGATTGGATGTAATAGCGTTTAACTAACTTTAACAAGTACTATGAAATGTTATACGTATGTACTATAAAAAGCATTTTGAACATATTGCAATTTACCACAAGTTAATTTTGATTGAACATCGGATATTTCTAGCGTTATATAATGGTAAAGGAAAAATATGCATTTTATGTGCAGATATTGTGATGTTGAATATTTATTAAACATGGTGATCAATTAATATTAAAATTATTTTACCTGTTCGTTGTTATTCCTCTGATGGAGAACTTAGAACTGTACTGCTTCAGTAGTACAGCCGTGTTTTTATATAGAAACTCGCACAACAAAAAACAACAAGCACCTACGTTTGCTGACGCCATACGTATTTAGGTATTAGCGATTTTATTAGTGTTTTCACCTCAAGTTAAAGATTCTATTGTTTACCTTTTTGAGGATCAAGGTTTTCTAGTTTTAAAACAAACCTCCTTTTTAACCGACTTCAAAAAAGGCGGAAGTTCTATGTTCCACTGTTTATATATGTATATATTTATGTATGTTCACCTATTTCTCCGCCAATTATGAATTGATCTTGATGATTATTTTTTTGTTTGGTAGGCCATATTTCAGAGGTGGTCCCATGTAAATGTCATCAAAATCGATTTAGTATTTTGGTTTATAAATCAAAATAACTCAAAAAAAACCTGTCATCTAACGTAACGTAAACGAAATTGCGTATTTACTAATATTGAAGTCGGTTTTTAATGTGTCCACTTGTGCAATAATATAATCAAATTTTAGTATGCTTAATGCAATTGACCAGTTAAGTAGGTTTTAGATGATATGACTCATAGAATAATAATATAACTTGAAATATATTTTTACATCATATTGGCTGCATTATTTTTTTTCATTTCCTTTAATGTACTTGAATCTGAAGTGACTATCTAAAAACTTTTCCACAGAACCTCAGTTCCTACATTATTATTCATATTTCCTTGTATCCTATCTACGAGTACCTACATATTTTATTTTGATAATTATATGTTTTTATCGTCTATGGCAAGGCAACGCTGAATTGTACTATGTTGCGTCTCGCGGTCTCGCGCTTTTTCTTGCGAGTTTTTCTAGGTTTCCCGTATTTTTTTGCGATATCTATTGAGTTAAGTGTTAGATTTTTGGCGCTAACGTGTAAAAACAAGTCGCCATGGTATTATTTTCCTAAACTTGTGTATTATCGATTGTGTGTGTGTTATTATTTATAAAGTGTTCTTGAAATTCTGAGTGGCGTTGAGCTGTTATGGGCAAGCGTGAAGAGTCATCAGGCGAGCGACTTCGCTCGTTATCATTTGTCAATATAGTTGTTTGGGGTTAATTCAAAGAAAGGGTAAGAAACAGACTGAGCGAGAGACGAAAACTCTTTATTTGATGGGATCTGAAATTCTGCTGTCGACATGATATACGGCTCTTGTGAGCCGTGCGTGTATCAATGTTTTCTAATAATTTATATTTTTTCAGTTTTCAAGGTTGGTGCAATTTACCGCATCTACTGAATTCTTTGCAGTGATTGGTTTTGATTATTTCCAATGATTGCCTCGGAGACATCACTCTAACTGAACTTTACACTAATTCATTTATTTATCTGCACGATTTCAGTGAAAGATAATTTATAAACTTTTTGCTCGGATACCAATAAAATCATGAGTTGTTAAGATTTGGGGCATTTCTAATAAAATAAAAAACTGACCTCTATTCAAATACGTAAACAGTTTATTACAATAACAAAAAAATATGTAGTCAGAAAAACAAATTAATATTTAACTACTAAAAAATACATTAATACTTTTATGATTTTTCTTTATATTTATCTGTCAGAATTATTTAAATATCAATTTTTAAAGCCAACGCACGTAACAGACAATTATCTTATATATTTTTAGTTTTTAGGCACCTTGTACGACATGGCAAATTAATGAAAACTGTTATATAGAAAAAATATAATTTAAAGAGAGGAAGGACCACAAAGAACAAGGAGAACATTCATAGACCAAATTAAAGAGAAGGCTATATTATTATACTGACAGAAAACCGCGATGCCTGGAAGTTATTCCATTTCTATGGTGTCAATAAAGAGTTATTGTATTTTTCATCCCATCTATTCGAAATGGACGACTTGGTTCGCCTTTAAGTGCACCCAAAGGTGGTGTTTTCTATAAGAAACTTTTAGCGGGCAATAATGAGTTTTTAATCCTTTTTATAAGTGCGCCGCAATTATCTTTGCCACGCACTTTTAGAATTTGGAACATCTTAGTTCAGCATTCAGCACCAAAAAAATCGAACGCAAATATTGTTTGAATAAAGACTGGCTGGTACGACGCGACGGCCCATAGTCACGCCGCCAGCTGAATAAAAAAAAGAAATCAAATTAAATACGCGCGAACTACAGCCCGCGTTTTCGTAAATTTTCGAGGATTGTTAGAAATTCATGGTTTTGTTGTGAATTTTTTTAGTTGTTTTATTTTTAGATAAATTATTTTCAATTTAGTTGGTACTCTATGTTTTATTAATTGATAATATTACAATAAAATATGAGGCGCCTTTTATTTTCTCATAGTGGGTGATGAAAAGTAGAGTATATCACTCGGGCGCAAAATATTGTTTTGGCTCGGGCGACGTACTTTGAATCCCTCGCTACGTTCAGGATTCTACTAAAGAAACCATCGCTACACTCGGGCTGCTACTCTAGAATCCCTAACTTCGCTCTGATTTTAAAAAAGTGCCCTCGCCGTAAAAATATGATTTTGCTCCCTTATGTTACAATCTTCTATTATTACCTACTTATTCTGTGCAGTATGAAGGGACTGCGCGGATTATTACGAACGCGTTATTTTGATTTTACATTATCTCATGAACTATGCGACTACACCGCACACTGTAAACAGCAAACTTTATCTTGATTAAGTACTCGTAACAAATTCATTTATTTTTGTAAAGATTCATAAATTAGATTATGAAAATGATCTACACATGACCTTATAATATTTCTTCTAATTTTTAACACAATAACGGTTTATATCTGTTAGTGTGTCTTTCATATGAACGTTAGATATATATTATGCTACTGCCGACATTTTTTTTTTTTTTTCAAATATTATTTTAACTTATCTCAATCCGTTAGGTCAGCGTACGCCGATAAAGGAGCCAATCAGCATATTTTTCTTCGACATTTTACTAATACCGTCATTTAAACACTGTTTTAAACTATCACGGTTGTTCACTAAAGTTATATGATTATTTACGGAATATTTACCGTGGTAAGGTTGTGGAAGGAGCTCCCGATATTTCGGCGCAGTTACATGCACCATGTTCACGGGAAGACTGAAGAATGCGGGTGGTTGGTGAAGACAACAAAAGACAAACAAGACAAACAGAGTTGGACAAGATTCCATTTCAGCATCCCAGGGTGTACAAAATCAACTGCAGCTGCGGAAGTTCGTACATAGGACAAACGAAGCGAACTGTCTCATGCCGCATCAAGGAACACATTAAGGCAGTCAAAAATAATGAGAGACATAAATCTGCCATAGCTGAGCATCTGCTGGACGCGGGCCGTAACCACTGGATTGAATTTCATAATCCCGAAATCCTGTCCACCGAGCGTCACTACATACCAAGGCTGGTAAAGGAAACTATTGAAATCTCGAAATGCCAGAATTTCAATCGAGGTGATGGTTTTCAACTCGCTAGTGCGTGGAATTCAGTATTAGGTTCCCTTAAAAATAAAAGTCCGCGTTCAAAATGTGTTCAAAATACTATACGCAGTGATACAGTGAGTGTGTTTTGTCGAGAATTAGGTTCGAGTTCGAGTTCCAGTGATAACCGTAGCAAAAGACTAAGAAAGAGGGTAGATCGTTTTGTCTGTACCTAACTTTGAACTTTTTCACCAACCACCCGCATTCTTCAGTCTTCCCGTGTACATGGTGCATGTAACTGCGCCGAAATATCGGGAGCTCCTTCCACAACCTTACCACGGTAAATATCCCATAAATAATCATATAACTTTACCGTTATTTAGTACTCAGATTCCTATACATTCTAGGCTTCAAGTTATCTTGAACGTCAATACTGTGTATAATGATCGTTTGGAAATATCTGGACTCCTATGGACTGGTCTGACTTTGACAATAGGCAAACGCCAGCTTAAGATGAGCCGTACCTACGTTCATAGTTTCCTGTACATTCCGGGGGCCACGTAATAAAAAAAAACGGTAAATATTTTAAGGTCCTAAGAAGAGACCTAATACTGGGGGTTGTGATACTTGTGATGTATGTAATTTCTGAACTACGAAAACGATGACCTTGAAATATTTAGGTGACAATTTTAAAGGGATTCCTTTCCCAAAAAAAAGAAGCAATGAAATCGGACTACGCGATAATGAATTACAACTAAGTACACATTTTGACTTTCATCCCCTCTCCTAAGTGAACCGTGCTGAGTTTCGGAATCAAAAGTACCCATTGACTTATTTTGTAGTATGAACTCAAATTATGTAACGTTTCATATGAATTCATTTAGTAGTTTTGGCGTGATGCGCGGCCAAGATACAGACAGTCAGACAAATATGAAATAAAAAACAATACAGTTTTGGCTTCAGTATCGATTATATAGAGTGCCATTACAGTTTTATTATAAGCTGCCTAATACTAAGAACCTAAACTACTAAGCTTATTATACAAAAATAGTTGAATCACCTATACACTGTAACTACACACTACCTATACACTATATAGACTGTAATAACACTAAAGATTATATCAAACCGTCCCGGCGCATGCTCAGCGGTTCCAAGGTGTTGGTTAGATTTGGGTCATCGGCAAATCCAACGGCTCTTCTCTGCAAGGAGTCCAAGCGGATCGAGCTAGCACATTGGTGCGCCACTCAGGGATGGGAGCAGTATTCCATAATATGTAACTAGCGGCTGCACTTCATATAGTAAAAGACGCTTATTCGGCGTAAAGTAGCTTGGCTCTATTTGCTGTCCACATTTGCTTCCAATTAAAAGGCAAACTATAGATTCCAGTGAGCAAACTTTTTGATTCACTCCCATTTACCGACAACATTAAGATACGCATTCGTGGTCGAATCGATATATACTCGAATACATCACAACTTCACGATTAACCCGGCCAGATTTGTCGCGAAAGTACGAATATTCGCCGAATCCCGATAGTTTAACCGCAGCATACCTATAATGTTTTCTTGTTTACCTGAGAGCATATACAAACAGGAACACGTTTTAATGTATGCTTTTGATATTACTGCAATTATGACCGTCCCGCTTATATACAAACAAAAACTGACGGCTGATTTAGATCGGCCGTTACTGGTTCTAAGAGATTGGTTCGAAATCTATATCCATATCTATTCTATCCATATCTATTCTATATATATATCGATTCTATCTATATCTATTATATACATATAATAAAAACGTAGAGATAAAAAATCTGTAATTGCGAGATATCAAAAAGACAAACACACAAGGCGTCTTAAAATAAGCAGACGTTAAGATAGTTTTAGAACTTTTGTCTGTTTGTTTGTCCAGGCACATCTCCTAAACTAATGGACAGATATAAATGCGGTTTTTACGAATATGCTTAGCTATGACCAAATTGAAGTAGGATATGTTATTTTGCGCATGGGCCGGGTTAAGGTGAAAAAAAAGGGTTGAAAGTTTAGATGAAAATCTACGCGTACGAAGTCGCGGGCAAAAGCAATAGTCTTAAATTTAACTTGAAGACACTTCACACAGTTTGACTTGTTAGGATACAGATGTGAACCACCCGTGCAGCGTTGTAGTGGTTGTGACAAAGTGCTTTAGATGAGCAATTTATGAGTATTCGAATAGTAGGCTAAGCATCGTTATAATGTAACACGTTCGTAACAAAAGTAAGATTTCGATAAAATAGTAGTGAGTTGATCCTATCGCAACAAAAAACTAATAAACAAAGTTTTGTAGGACCGTTGACGTTACAACGTGCGGTAAAAGTTAAAAGTCAACAGTACTGAACTTTCTGCAAACTTTTAATGTTTGTTATCATAATTGTGACGTCATTCGCTATGACGTTTCCGTTTAAGTATATTTTTTATTTATCCTTCCATCTTCTAAACATGATTTTCATATAATCGTTTTTTTTAACACTATGCGATCGAGGTCGCTAGTCAAAATATATAATAAACTCGGTTTAAATAATTACTGGCCAAGAGCGTGTCGAGACACGCAGATGGTAGGGTTCCGTAACCAAAGCCCATGGTCTCCCTGCTGGCAACGGGATGTTGTCATAATCATGCATAACTTGTTTTTTTTTCTCAACTTCAGCTTTAGTGGTTACCATCGGAATATAAGGTCGGGGAAAAAGTTTCTTCGTATTTTTTAAACAAATTCAAGACATATTTTTTTCAAGTTTAATTACATTTAATTATAATATATATGTGCCATTTTGTTCGATAACTTGTTGCCATCTTGTAGGTAGTGACATGATCCCGTTGCTGTAGAATTTTTGGGACTTCTGATAAAAAAAATGCAACAAGTAGTTTTGACAGTCCTCTCTTGATGTTAATCTAACACTACCCAAAGAATTCTGAAGAGATCGAAACAGGTGGAAATCTGAGGGTGCAAGGTCAGGGCTATATGGTGGATGCATTAACACTTCCCAACCAAGCTCTCTAAATTTTTGCTGAGTGGCCAAAGATGTGTGCGGTCTGGCGTTATCATGATGAAAGACCACACTCTTTCTGTTGATCAATTCCGGCCGTTTTTTCTCAATTTCTTGTTTGAGTCTCATCTGCTGTTGGCAGTAGAGATCCGAATCGATGGTTTTGCCCGGCGGTAAAAGCTCATAATGAACGATGCCCTGCCAATCCCACCATACACACAGCATCACCTTATTACGTGTTAATCCGGGTTTCGCTACAGTCTGTGGTGCTTCACTGCCCTTTGACCATGATCGTTTGCGCACATTCTTGTCGTAGGTGATCCATTTTTCATCACCAGTGATCAATCTTTTCAAAAACGGTTCGGTTTCTTCACGTTTCAATAGAGAGTCGCAAATGAGTACACGATTCATTTGGTTTCTTTCAGTGAGCTTGTGTGGCACCCAAATATCGAGTTTTTTTGTATACCCAGTTTTTTTCAAATGGGTCAAAACTGTTTTGTGGTCAATCCCCAGTTCTTCAGCTACGTCGTAACTATTAATATGCCGATCTTGGTCCACTTTTTCAGAAATGGCATCTACTTTATCCGTAACAGGGCGACCAGAGCGAGCTGCATCTTTGACATCAAAATTCCCGGACTGAAAACGCTTGAACCAACATTGTGCTACTCTTGATGACACTGCATTAGGTCCATAAACGTCACAAATTTTTTTCGCGGCTTGTGTCGCAGTTTTCCCTTTTTGTAATAAAATTTCACAATATATCGAATTTCTTCGTTAGATTCACTCATTTTATCAAACAAAAAAACAATTGAAAAATGGCGGGAAATTGCTTTATACTTTTTGTATTCCTTTTTTAAAATGTCATATTTTTAATGGTATCAAAACCAGCCAGATACAAACAGTACAACGGATGAGATTTTTACTACAACCTTATACATACAAAATACGAAAAGACTTTTTCCCCGACCTATTATTTTTAAACTTACATATTTGTTTAGCACTAGTTAGTAATTTGATGTAAATTTTTATTATTTTTCTTCGTGCCGTGTTCATATCTGTTATATACTAATCCGTGGTCAACGATGCTGGTACCACAACTAGCTAATTTTTTTTTACCTATCTTGTTTTATATTTTGTTATATACTGTTTGTTGATCTTAAAATAAATTGAAAAAAAAAACATATAATCTTAGTCATAGTTCAGAAATTGATAGTTATAGAAAAAATTGAACGAACGAAATTTCAGACATGTAGTAAGTACCATCCCGACATAGCATAATTATACTTTATATGGTTTAAATAAATAGAAATTGTTTGTAATGCAGGTTTTAAATATGACCTATCCGTATTGTAAGTTACAAGTTTCTATGTTTTATAGTTTAAAAAGATGATCCCCCTTGCATTTCGCAACGGGGGACCATCGGGGGACCATCTTTTTGCCAGCTTGGCGGGCCATAATTCGCAAAGTATAGACTTTATAAAAAAGTGATGTAAGAAAACTTACCTTCATTTTAAAAGACCTTTTCAACGATAACCCACACGAGCAGGTGGAGTGAAAAAAAATATATTTTTATCCCCATTTCACATGTACCAGAGCCACCCCTAAAGTGTAATATTATATATATTTTCTATAATATTAAAATTGAGATCTATAACTATCATTATGTTTCATGCACTTATCTTAATAATTATAGAAGTTAGAAGGTTCTAAAAAATTCGGAAGGACGGACAGACAGACGGACGGACAGAACGAATTTATAAGGGTTCCTTGTCGGGCTACGGAACCCTAAAAACATGGTCATCAAAATCTTTCTAACCTATTTAATTAATCAAAATTATAATTTCGGTCATTCTTTCCTACTGTCATCAAGCCTATGCAATGAAATCTTGTTATTATCAGAAGACACAGGTACGTAAATAAGATAATATGATATAAAATAAAAAAACACTTTATTAGACACTAGTCTATTAAAACTGATATATTACTTTCATACCTTCACATAAAATTCTAAACCCTAGCGCAAAATCTGTTCTAACCGGACCCCTTCACCCCATAAGAAATGTACCTGCCAAATTTCAGCTTCGGAGATCAAGTAGTTTATTAGTGTTTCGTTGTGAGCCCGTTTGTCAGTAAGTGGTATTTCGATTTTATATAAAAATATATAAGCTGTTGCCTGCGACTTTGTATGCGTAGATTTTTATATAAACTTTTAAAAAACATTAACTTAATTCGACTCTTTAAAAAAATGCTTTTTTTGCAGACCTCCACAGCACACCCTATAAATAATCTACCTGCTAAATATCAGCTTCGTAGTTTTAGAGATTCCGTGATGAGTCGCAGTGAGTGAGTAAATGAATTGTATTTCTTTTTTATATGTACTACTATATATATATAGAGAAATTTACAAAAAGCAAGCACAATATTTAGCAATAAAATGTAAGAGCTTATAATGTCTTTTTTTTAATACGCTACTCGTATAAAATTTTACTAAATATTATCACATTGTATTTGAACTGTGCAGAGCTTAGCCCTTGACTTCATCGATTTCTTTTTCATATTTCTTGCTGAATTTGTTCTCGGGGTCGTATTTGGCAACCAGTTCTTTCCATTCTTCTATGTGGTTTTTGAGCATATTGCCGACCACTTTCTTGACACCCGCGACGTGTTTGTCGCTACACTTGCTACAGCCGTTTTCAAGAGCTTCCCTTATGACGCCTGGGCAGGGAAAAAACAACATTAAAACAATTAGATATAGATGGCAGAGGCTGAATGGTTCTCGAATGGAAAACACGGGCTGGTAAGCGCAGCGTAGGACGTCCACCCACAAGATGGACAGAAGACATAAAAGAGACCACAGGAAAACGCTGGATGCAGGCCTCTTCCAACCGGCCCTTTTGGAGATTGATGGGGGAGGCCTATGTACAGCAGTGGGCGTCCTATAGCATAAATAATGATGATGATGATGATGAAATAACACCAAAAACCTAAACTACTTGGCCTATTATACAAAAACAGTTGGACTGCCCATAAACCACCGAAGGTCTAGACACAACCCAAATGCACAAACTTTTTTCGATCGCGAATAAGTCCGTGTTTGACCACCAACTCGCCTGTTGGTAAGTGACGATGTGGTCGAAGATGAAGCACGCAGAATTAAAAAATACCTTCTACCAAAACACTACGGGATATAAATAAAATAAATAAATATCTGGGACATTATTGCACACATGGTCATCTGACCCCACTATTTACCGTGGTCAGGTTGTGGAAGGAGTTCCCGATATTTCGGCGCAGTTACATGCACCATGTTCACGGGAAAACACAAACTCCCTCCCGTTCCGTTGTCTTCTTCTACAACCTGACCACGTTAAATATCCCGTAAATAATCATATAACTGTACCTACTACCAGTTGGCCGCGTACAAGCAGCTGGCGGCATTACCACGCCGAATGTAATTTGGGAAGATAGCCTTAGGAAATCGGTTAAAAATAGATAATCCCTTACCCTTAAGTTCCTTAGCGTCGGGTGCGCATTTCCCCTGATCTAATATGCACTGGACGTACGGCTTCCGAAGTCGGTCATTCGAGAGGATCTCATCCAGGTCCAGGCCGTCGTACTTATCGGTGTACTTCTCATTGGGGCGAGCGAGCGCACGGGCGGCCATCATCGCGAACAAGCATATGCAAAACGCTGCCTTCATATTGATTCCTGAAAAATTATTTAGTTACACGTAAAGTAAATATAAAAGCATGGTCAAACAAAAAAAAATAAAAAATCAAAAAACTGAAATGTCACGAATTGAATTTGTAGAAGCCGTGTTTATTTTTAAAGAGATCCACCAAACTTCAAATAAACCAAACTCCCATACAAATATTTCTTGTTATTTTGTTTTTATTTCATTGTCACAAAATAAACTTTTATAAACTTTTCTGAAATACGAGGAACACCTAAATCCAGCAAAGAATAAAGTTAAAAACGTTGTCGGGAAGTAATGAACCATAGAACAAGGCTACAAGAATCTAAATTAATAATATTTTTTTTAATTGAGCCGATCTAAAATGACAACATTAGTAGTAAATTAAAAGCTTATATACCTGAATAATGTTAATTCACTGATTGCAAACTCAAAACTGTAATTCTTTTGAATGCTTCCGTGGTTTAAATACAAAACTCAAAAGACTGTAAAAACAAAGGAATATTCTACATTAGTGCCGCTTCCTGTGAGCAATAGGTGTATAAATGCATATAATGATATATTTATTCATTGTATGTAAAATTAGTTCACGAAAGTTTTTATCACAACCTTGTAAGCTGCATATTGTTTCAAACATCTTTCAAGAAACATGACATTTTTAATTCACTGTGCATCAGCTTTTCAGTTTTCAGGCAGATCAGTTGATACGGAAGTATGATAGAGTGACAATATGCGTAACAGAGTTGACAGGACTTGCCTCATTTTTTATTTCATTTGTATTTTTTTTTGTTGGCTGCCATGTCCTTGATTATGTGAAGAAGTTAGGCGCCAAAATTTACCTTTTTATTGACCGACTTCCAAAAAGGAGGAGGTTCTCTTTTCGATTGTTTTTTTATATGTTTGTTACCTCTGAACTTTCAACTCGGTGAACCGATTTTGATGATTCTTTTTTTATTTGATAGCTGGTGCTTCCCGTGTGGTCTCGACAACTTGGTCCAGTTCAGACATTTTTATGAAGTCGGTTTTTTATTTTGATAATTATAATATATTTTTTATAATTCACCTCATCGATTACTTTTATAAACTTGTGTGTTTTCAAGTGTTAATGCGTAATAATGGTG
The DNA here is from genome assembly GCA_949125355.1 of Agriopis leucophaearia. NCBI lineage: Eukaryota > Metazoa > Arthropoda > Insecta > Lepidoptera > Geometridae > Agriopis > Agriopis leucophaearia. The sequence goes on along the minus strand of OX421278.1, from coordinate 7,122,298 downwards.
GATTATAATTTAAGTGGCCGTGGACGTGTTTGAGTGTGGGAAAGTGATATACTTATATAAGATTCAAGTTGTTTCCAAAACTCCATGGAAGTCTCTTGTAAAGTCTCCACCACTCTGATATGACATTACTTTGACTTGACCGCGACTTACTTTGCTTGACAGCTTTTGCTTTGCTTTACTGTGATTATGACTTGTATAATTTTAAAATTCTTGCGAATCAAAAGTTGTATGGGGCCTAAGCACATATATTTGCATAAAATACGTACTATCGAATTTCATACAAATTTTGAATTACGAATTTGAAAATAGTATGGAATTCGTACGTACCATATACGTATACGTTATAATAAAACTTTAAACTTTTGATGATAACTGCCCTAAATACGAATATTTGCGTAAAATACGTACGATAGTACGTATACGTATATAGTACGTGAGTAAGTGAAAACTTTACTAAATGCTTCTATGTACTTATATTTAGAAAGAACACGAAAAGGCACGTTTCATTTCACTGCGTTGTATCGTAGTGCCTAAAGTAGGGCTAATTTATTAGATCACAATTGACACTTCATCAAAATTCATCAAACATAACCTTGTATTAAATATTATGAATTTTTTTCAAAGTGAGAACTGTACAGTTTCTTAACTTTTTTCAGTTAATATTACATATTTATTGTAATAACTAGTCAACCGTCCTGGCTTCACACGGATGTAAGCTTGGCCTTCGGCCTCGTGACAAAATATAATATAGCCTATGTCACCCGGGGATAGTGTAGCTTCCCAACAGTGAAATAATTTTTCAAATCGGTTCAGTAGTTTCGGAGCCTATTCAATGCAAATAAACAAACAAACAATCAAATCTTTCCTCTTTATAATATTAATATATATATAATTAGTATTAGTATAGATAATATAGATGACAAAAAAGGCAATTTTACCATTTACTTAACAATATACTGACAGATGTCAAATATGATCGATTAAATTGGCCCTAGTTTACACCCTTACACATTATCTAACACCATCAGTAGTGTATTCGTCTACAAGAGATTTCTGTAGCATCTGAGCTCATAACTAAATAAGTAGCCTACCACTTAATGGATAATAATCCACCACAATTATTATTATGGGGGGCGTGGGTTCGATTCCCATCTAGGACAAACATTTGTGTGTTGAACATTTGTGTTTGTTCTATTTGTGTTTATTTGTGTTTGTCTGGGTGTTAATATATATTTAAGTATGTATTTAAAAATATATATGTATGTAATATCAGTCTCTGGCAGCCATATTACAAGCTTTGCTTAGTTTGGGGTCAGATGACCATGTGTGCAATAATGTCCCACATATTTATATTTATTTATATTTATATTTATGGTTACCGATTTATGGTTGACATTCCGAAAACCCGTACGAAGTGCTTTGATTCCACTTTTATTGTGCGAACTGCTAGTATGTGGAATGCGCTGCCTGAATGGGTGTTCCCCGATAGTTACAATCTGGGTGTTTTCAAGTCAAAAGTGAATCGGTTTCTTCTAGGGAAGCGTGATCCATCGTAGGCCGCATCATCGCTTAACATCAGGCGAGTTGGCGGCCAAGCGCAAGCCCAATTTACAATTAAAAAAATTGTGTTATAAGTACCTCCAATTTAAAGTTTTTTTTTTTAATTCAGTAATAGACTTGCGTTTGACCGCCAACTCTCCTGATGTTAAGCGCGATGCGGTGTACGATGGAGCACGCTTGCCCCGGAGAAACCGATTCACTCGAGATTTGAAGACACCCAGATTGTAACCATCGGATAACACCCATTCCGGCAGCGCATTCCACAGACTAGCAGTTTGCACAATAAAAATTGAATCAAAGCGCTTCGTATGGGTTTTCGGAATATCAACCATGAAGCGGTGTCGATTTTTCGCCCGCTCTGGCAGTCCGATAGAAAAATGGGGAGGTGGGAATTAGATCATGCAGATGTGATGCACACTCTCCGAAATGTATCTGATAAAAAACTGATAGACTAGCAACTTTACTATTGCACTCGAATAAACAATTTTTGGAAAATAATTCAACGCCGCGACATGATTTCTGCACTTACCCCTACTCCCTAGAAAATGTCCATAGGGCCTCTCGTCTGCCGGGCTAGCATGCGGACTGCGACAAAACTTTATCGATTCTTTTTATCATGCCAAAGCGAGACAGGCGTATATGAAACCGTAGGCACCTTGTCGTGTTCTCGCTCCACAAAGTGACGACAAGATTTTGTCACAGTGCGCATGCTAGCCATGCTGGTCGCCAACCGGTACCATGGCGCATTCCCAGGATCTTTGGCTAGATGGCGGGGCACTCTTTTATGAGTGGCTAGCTCACTACTTTTACTATCTGCGGCGGCCAGTGGAAACGAATGAACCGTGCTACGGATCCCGCTACTCTCCAAGACTTTTGTTTTGACGGAAGATATCGACTTACTTTTACTTAGTCACTTTTTAGACATTTTCAATCTTTCTCCATCTATCTCTTGCATAAAATACCAACATGAAAATTCTTTATACCATTTGAAATATTATTCTAAAGATAATGCTCAATCGGTTATTTAAAAACTCATTCAGTGATTTCTTTCTTAAAAAATGTGGAAAATTTGCGAAAGAGATGACTGACCTGCGAGCGTGGCCTTAAACATATTTTAATTCAACACCCGATTATTGACTGATTATTTATATTTTTGATCAACTGGTTAATCTGCTGAAACATCAATCAGTATCATTGAAATCTGTTATGTGCGTCCTATGTTATTTACGGCAAAAGGAACCGGAAATACCGATCTTGATAAACATAACCATAAACTCATGTTATTCTTGAATATCAGTCAAACTGGCCATAAAACCGCATCGAGCTTACGTCGATCGAGAAATTTCCATTCAGCACAGACTCGTTGTAAGTTGTTTACATCAGTAAATTAGACGGAAGAGTAGCTAGCTCATCGCGAAATCTACACATACCATACTACTAGGATAAATTAACAAACCCACGTCCGATTCGCAAAAAAGCTTAGGTACATCTTTTAATGTGCTAACCAGATTTTAATGGAGCATTGCTATAACCACCGCAATGAGACCTGCTTGCAAATAAAAACACATTCAAATAATTCCAGCCCTTTTGTGAAAAAAGTTAGCAGCAATACAAACATACTGACTGCCCCGGTGGCTCAGTTGGTAGTGAACCTAACTTCTGTGCTTGAGGGCGTGGGTTCGATTCCCATCTAGGACAAACATTTGTGTGATGAACATTTGTGTGATGAACATTTGTGTTTGTTCTATGTCTGGGTGTTAATATCTATTTAAGTATGTATTTAAAAATATATATGTACGTATATCAGTCTCTGGCAGCCATATTACAGCTTTGCTTAGTTTGGGGTCAGATGACCGTGTGTGCAACAATGTCCCAGATTTTTATTTATTATTATTATTATACTCATACATGATACACAGTCTCTTACCCAAAATGGATAATACTTTCTTCGTTCCGTCGTGGGTAAATTTATAAGACATGAAACTGAATGGAGTCGTATAATCATAATCAAAGGGAAAATATTAAAACACCAAAAAAAAAAAATACATCCGACCACTACCAAACTTCACAGAATCACGCGCTGGGCGAATTTGATGGTTGCTAAAAAAATCATCAAAATCAATCCAGCCGTTTCGGAGTTCATATATATAGATAGATTCTTTAGTATTAAACAGTAGATATACGGGTTGTTATATAAAAAAAAAACTTAACCTGCTGTTGTCCAATTTAGTTCTGCTACAGCCATAGTGTTGATATTATATATTATTTAGGAAAACTTTTAACCTAATGTTGTCCAATTTAGTTCTGCTACAGTCATAATGTTGAGATTCTTTAGGAAAACTTTTAACCTAATGTTATCCACTTTAGTTCTGCTACAGTCATAATGTTGAGATTCTTTAGGAAAACTTTTAACCTATTATAATATTGTCCACTTTAGTTCTGCTACAGTTATAATGTTGAGATTCTTTAGGAAAACTTTTAACCTAATATTGTCCACTTTAGTTCTGCTACAGTCATAATGTTGAGATTCTTTAGGAAAACTTTTAACCTAATATTGTCCACTTTAGTTCTGCTACAGTCATAATGTTGAGATTCTTTAGGAAAACTTTTAACCTGCTGTTGTCCAATTTAGTTCTGCTACAGTCATAATGTTGAGATTCTTTAGGAAAACTTTTAACCTAATATTGTCCACTTTAGTTCTGCTACAGTCATAATGTTGAGATTCTTTAGGAAAACTTTTAACCTAATGTTGTCCAATTTAGTTCTGCTACAGTCATAATGTTGAGATTCTTTAGGAAAACTTTTAACCTAATGTTATCCACTTTAGTTCTGCTACAGTCATAATGTTGAGATTCTTTAGGAAAACTTTTAACCTAATGTTGTCCAATTTAGTTCTGCTACAGTCATAATGTTGAGATTCTTTAGGAAAACTTTTAACCTAATATTGTCCACTTTAGTTCTGCTACAGTCATAGTGTTGAGATTCTTTAGGAAAACTTTTAACCTAATGTTGTCTAATTTAGTTATGCTACAGTCATAGTGTTGAGATTCTTTAGGAAAACTTTTAACCTAATGTTGTCCAATTTAGTTCTGCTACAGTCATAATGTTGAGATTCTTCAGGAAAACTTTTAACCTAATATTGTCCACTTTAGTTCTGCTACAGTCGTAGTGTTGAGATTCTTTAGGAAAACTTTTAACCTAATGTTGCCCAATTTAGTTGCTGCTACAGTCATGGTGTTAGAATTCTTAAAAAATCTTTTAACCTACTTTTGTTTTCGTAAATTTATGATTTCACTCATTTATGACTCAAGTTTTAAAACACCGAACTATTGGTGCGTCAAAACTTGCGGTGTTTCAAAACTTCGAGCATAATGTATTGTCATCAAACAAAAAAAGAGTCACTGAAAGTCGGATTATAGTATTTCTGTCGTATGATACTTCTACAAAATTTATTTACAGAACAATAAAAATATGTACCTACAGTATTTAATCTCGAACTAAACAATTCTGTGAACCATTTTCGGGAAATTTATGTTCGAAGGTGAAGGTATACAAATTCGAAAGTGTGATATTGTATTTTTTATTTTTTTTCAAATTTGTTGTAGATTGATAAGAGCCAATTATGATGAAGATCTTCTACATAATTGCTATACATACATGCGTCATGCAGTCATTAACAATTCACCGGATTACGTTGGTGCATATATTAATGGAAAATTACAGGTACCTACGTAATAAAGAATAATTATAGTTTGTAACATTGTATAAAATTATATTGTCATTTAATTGAAATTATGAACGCTGACAAAAGACCGTCAAGCTTGAAAGTTACTCCACTGACAAGAGCTAACGCTCTTAGATGTTAAATGAATGAATACATACCTATGTAAAAACAAGATATTCTGAAAAAAGATACTAAATTTAGGGGTTTGCTCGCACCGGGGCAGGTCCCTAGCAACCGGTGGTCAAAGCTGCAGAGTGAAGGCCTCCTGATAAAACGCACATCTTTAGATGAATTAAATTAATATTATTATAACAAATATAAACTATTTTTTTCTAAACCCCCCCGATAAAGAACAGATTTTCATGAATCATAGCTAAGAATACTCTCGATCAAGTCACCATTCAAACAAAAACAAACTTAATCAAAATCTGTTCAGCCGTTTAGGAGTTACGATGCCACAGATACCCAGATACACTCGTTAAACAACTTATAACACCCTTCTCTTTTTGCATCGGGGATTAAAATAATATACCAAGTACACCTGAAGAAAATTTAACACAGTTCAAAGGGTTGCCTATAGCGTATCTTTTCACGTTACTTTGTGCGATTAATTTTAAAATCTTTTTTCATTTGAATGATCTCGTCGGTACATCTCAGAAAATCAATGTTTACCTTTACCTTTTTATTCGTTAAGATTGCAATAACGTAATTTTTAGACCTTCATAAACCACGATCATTATCTTGAAACATACTACATAAGTTTATTTTTAGTTCATGTTATTAGGTAGATAATACTTATTTTATACCTATAGGTATGTAGCATGACTAGAAAATTGTTTTTGTTCGATGCTGCAGATGAAATCTTTATGATCTGAAATCTGAATGGTAAAGATTTCACGACTATTCCAGTGATAGATAGCCGAGGATCGAACCACGTGCCGTCAGATTGTAAAGCGCACATACTACCGCTTTGCTACCATCGCTCTTATACAGTGTCGTATGGGACCAAATGGTACTGGTTTTTATTAGATTAGATTAAGTATTCAGCATTTTATCTACCTACTACATGATGTTTTTTATATTTATCGGGACTTATCGTAATATTGCGTGATAAGTCCCGATAAATATAAAAAACATGTGTTCAAATCGCGAAAGTTTAATAATTACTACTACATGATGTATGCAAATATTTACACTTAAGTCATACTGGCAGCACTTGAGTGTAAGCAAAACCTTCTCAGCAAACTACGTACATAATGTTTAATAGTTTTGACATCATCTATCAATTGCAATAAAATTCGCATGAACCTTTGGATAGTAGGTATGTGAAAATTCGTTTGAGGAACAATAAAGCACAGAGAATTTTCTACTTGTCGCATGGTAGATACAGTTGCCTAGAGGCGAACAATTTAATTCAACTTGCTCAAGTCTTGTTCTGTATTTTTTCCCCTATTACATCGAAGCCTGACTAAAACAGAAATCGTAAAGTCTGATATGGTGCGAAATGTTTTCTGCATAGGTACCTACTTATTTTTAGTATTCCGTAGCGGGTCCCATAATATTTCGACGGGGGTATTACTGAGCCTACTCTGTCTGACTGATTGTCAGATGTATTAAATATAAATAATATAAATATAAATATCTGGGACATTATTGCACACATGGTCATCTGACCCAAAACTAAGCAAAGCTTGTAATATGGCTGCCAGAGACTGATATACATACATATATATTTTTAAATACATACTTAGATAGATATTATTTGAATAGATAGCTTGAAGAGATAGCTAGTTGAAAAATCAGAATACTATGAAATACTAGCCGCCCGCCGTGAAAGAATTTTTTAAATCGGTTCAGTAGTTTTTGAGTTATTTCGTTACAAACATCCAAAAATCCAAATCTTTCCTCTTTATAATATTAGTATAGATTACGACTCTTTGGATTAACTATGAATAAAATAAAGAGATGTCCACGTGCAACAAACGTATTAATCTTTGCTAGTCTGAGTTGGCGAGGTTCATAAAATAATGACGAAGATCTGTGGTCACAAACATTAAAAATACAACCTTATTGTGAACCCCTCTTTTTTGGAGTCGGTTAGTAAGTATACATACTTAAACAAATTAAAACGTGACACAAGTCTTATAAAAAATATTTTGGTAGTAAAAAACCAGTCAAACACAGTTGCCATGTTAGTTTTTGACGAGGGGTAAGCTGGATTTGACGTCAATATAACCTTGTTTTTTTTTGTATCATTGACCATCAAAACAATTTTATTCTCAACTGAATCTTGTCAACACTTTTTCTTTTTTAACGCCATCAGAAAAAGAGTTCTTATTTCGGTTCTATATATTTTTTTGTTTCTTACCTTACGTATAATTTTATTTATAGAAATTTGCCTTATTTTTTTATAGTTGATTGAATCAGACGTTACTTTGCGGAAGTCCGTTTTCAAAACTGTTTTTCTGATTAATTTCTACTAATGGAATTACACTAGAAATTCATCAGAAAAACAGTTTTATTTCTTTATTTAAAAGGATTTTCAGATAGAAATATAATTAAGAGCCACATAGAAATTTCATCAAAATCTATTCAGTAGTTTGTTTTAAAAATCAAAATAACTGGAAAAAATATGTCATCCAAGGTAACGAAATTGCGTATTCAATAATATTACTTAATCATAATTATCTATACATATAAAAGATGATGTGTTTATGTATGTATGTATATATTATGTATGTATGTTCCCTAAGGTCTCCACAACGGCTGGACCTATTTAGACGAGATTTTCACTGGCAGATAGCTGATGTTATAAGGAGTAGGTAACTATCAATGTTTATCTATAAAACACTAGCTCCGCCTCGCGGTTTCACCCGCATGGATTACGCGAGTGAAATCGCGGTTTTATTGTATTTTATACCATAGGTGGCAAACAAGCTTACGGGTCGCCTGATGGCAAACAATCACCGTCGCCTATGGATACCTGCAACACCAGTGGCATCACAGATACTTTGCTGACCCCTAAAGACTCTATTGACAGCCCTTTTGATGAACCTCATATTATAGTTACTCGGAAATGCCGCAGAAGAGATTCTTAGATGGGAGCTCATTCCACAAATTGCAGGCAAAAAAGATCGCGTAAAACGCACAGTTTGCGATTTCCACCGATCTATGATAATATGTGGATGAACTTTTAGGCGGTGGCGGCTGGTGCGATGATAAAACCGTGATGTGACCATGTGTGCAATAATGTCCCAGATATTTAATCATTTGTATTGACGTTCACCTTTCAGTACATTGAGAAGAATAACTTGACAATGGTACTTCATCCTTTATTTTATTGTATACTCTTGTAACTTCCTCAATGCCATTATCATTAACTGCCTTAATGTAATTTATTATCATGGCTTAGTAATGATCATTAGTTTTAAGTACGTAAGCATTCATACCTTCTTTAGAATTATTATTATTATTTAGAATAGCTCTCCGTTTAGCCACAACTTGTTTGATGGGATAAAAAATATAAGAGGCTGGATATGGTTATAATTTTTATATATTGTTAATATTTCCGCCGATTATGGGCTAATTATTAGCCCATTATTTCATAAAATTCTCGGGTCTAGCCCGGACATTTGGTGGGCATTGGTGGAGCCGAAGCCAACACCAAGAGGCGCTGTTGAATATAAAATATATGCAACTATGAAATATGTATGAAAAGGAATATGAAACTATTGTACAGTAAAGGATTAAAAAAGTCTGGGCTATTGAGGTGAACAACTTGTGGATGGAATAACAGATCTATAGAATGAGAAACGGCACCTGCCTTATCCTGTCTCATCTCAAAATGTATTTAAGCAGGTGATGACTTGCCACCCACTGAATGGCCCTCCCATAAAGGCTGCCGTATCTTGGCACCGGAGGGGCAGCATTGGCGTGGGTGGCTTAGGGTGTCGAGAGGTGTGCTGCACTTTCACTAAGAGCTACTCGCGGCGTTATGCCCTTCAACACTTCCACCCCGGAGCTTAGGTTCTTAGCTCTTGCGGTTTCCACCCCCGGACGGCCAGTTAAGGCAAACCAGGGGTCGGGGTCTCATTTAGCCCCATGGAATCGGGGTACACGGTGTCGCCACTCACCGACGGCTCGCCATAAAGCCGCCCCTGCGTTTAGCCCATTATTATTATTACGTCCGTACTCACAACATACTTGCACGGGCCCCAACATCATATTGAATTTGTTTTATTCTCGACTTCATAAATTATTTTTGAAAAAATGAATTTAAAAAAATCACACTAAAGTTTTCGCAAACAGAATGTAGCCATACATAATACTGTCAAAAAAAGCAATGTGCGCGAGAAAGAACGGTAAACAAAAAACAAAGCCTAGAAAAAATCTGTCAACCTCTTCAAACTAATCTTTATATAGTCTAAGATCCGATTAAAAACGACCTTCACTCATCTGGTTAGTCAATACATTTTGTTTAAATCTAATTTATTATGTTAAAAAAAATACATCGCGAGTAGGTTGGCTAACTATGGATTAAATAAAAATTTAAAAATTACTTTTTATTTAACATTGCACTTATGAGTTTAACCAATAAATTTAATACCAATCGAATGTATGCATGAATGAAGCCTATATAGAATAGGTATGCTAACGTTGGATTGTATTTTTTTTTTCCATTTATTATTAATCATACCTGGATAGGATTTTTTTAGGCACCCAGTTTCAATGTATTTTTTAACATACATACTAAATTTGATTAAAAACAAATTCATTGACTAAACAGATGGGTGAAGGTCGTTTTTAATCGGATCACTAATAACAGCCAAGTTAGTCATGTAATAGTAAATCTGTCAACATTCGTTAATAAATAATGGAGTAAACAAAATATTTCTAGGTGTGATGATGAAAAAATAAAACGCAATGTATTAAAACAAAACAACAGTTTATTACAGGAATCTAGTTTACAAGCCTCTACAGTTCACCGCATTTTTACATATGGTTAAATCTTAAAAATTTAAACTGCGTTTAATATTTACATTGTAATATTAACAATAATAGCCTTTCAAATATTTACGATTTTCTTACATGGAATTATGTTTTTTTTTAAATTAAAGCCTTGTCTCAGCATATATATTTTACCCTAGACTAGTTGAGCAATTTTTGATACCGTAGGTACTCAGTCTCCTTTATAAGATTAAAATAATTGTATATCAATCCCGTCAAGCAATAAAATATACGTCTTGTAAAGTATGTAGTAAATAATAAGAAAAGGATTAGGGGCTCGATTTTTTAATCGCTCGTTTGATTTCGCACGAAACTATCAAGCTAAATGATTAATTTTCTATTGATAGAGAACAAATTCAAACCACGCGTTGCGTTAGCGTTAGATATGATTATTTTAAAATTGCGACTTTTGTTTGGGATTTCCTTTGAAAGTCAGTCATTTCGCATGATTTCGCATGATATTTTCGTACGAAATACCATACGAAGTGATTCAAAAATTGAGCTCCAGGTACGAGTAGGTTCGAGAACTTTACTTATATGTTGATCAGTGGGCCAGAAACATTTATCCATCAAAAGTATTCGTATTAAATTTCTTTGACTTCCGAAAATCGAATCTGTATGGAAGTCGATACTAATAAATGCTTACTTACTTTTTGATAGACGTTCATACTTGACCCATTAAAAATAACCTTATTTGGAACGTAATGGATAAATCCCAAATTTTTTTATGGTCATAGTTTAGCCTTACAATGTTTTTAATTAGGTAAACAAGAAGAAGTGAGAAGTGAGTGTCCAACCAACTGCTGATTTTTCAATTTTGTTTTACATCGGACTAGGCTAACGTTTGATCGCGATCTCGCCTGATAGGAAGCGATGATGCGGCCGAAGATAGAGCACGTTTGCCTACTAATAACCTAATAACTTGATAACTGACTTGAACACTCCAAGATTGTAATGCTGCGGAAACACAGTAGAGGTCAGAGGCAAGACGTTTAATTGTTTTGCTATTCTAATTAAAAAAGAGTAGGCAAAACGCTTGGTACGAATTAATGGCATATTGACCATGTAAGGGTGACGCTTTGCCATCACCCTTAGACTGTATGTGTCCTCCATCAGTCCTCTGGGTTTGATTGGATGCCGCTGAGTTAAAAATAAAATCAAAACGGGGGCACACTATTGCAAAATATTCCAGCGCCTTTGAAATAGTTGGTCTGGTTGGTAGGTACGGTTGGCCCCAAGAACAGGGACGGGGAAAGGGGAAGAGATACAAAGATGGAGCTTGGGATGGAGACAGAAGTAGAATTTGGGATTGTTTGTGATCTTAAAGCGCCTTAAGTTCAGCCTCGTGCTTCTTGTAATACTTCTCGGTAGGGTCATACTTGTTTTTGAGCTGGTTCCAGGACTGAGGCTCGTGTTTGATGAGGTGACGGAATACTTTCTCGGCGCCTTTCTTCTGGGTGTCAGTACACTTGACGCAGTCAGTCTCCAAGGCTTCTATAATGTGAGCTGGAATATAACAGTATGTTTTGTTTAGACTAGAATCAATCCAGCGTAGATTCGTTAGATATTTTCAGTTCAAGTGCAAAAAATACGACAATGAATATGAGATGAGGTGCATGATGAATAATTATGAGATATCACATGTTACCACTTCGTGAGAGACGCAAAGTAGCTGATATCTTATTTTAGCTAAAATTGCTCAAAATCATGTTGACTCCCCACATCTCCTCTCTAACATAAGTCTAAGCATCCCTAGAATATCTGCAAGACATCCTAAATGTCTACATATCCCCCATTATAGTGCCACTAATTACAGGCAAAACTCCTTCTTCTTACGAGCATCCAACTCCATAAACACACTGGAAGACTTTCCTGACTTTATCTTGTTTCATCCTCGAATTCAATCAGACAAAATATTAGTAAAAGATGGTTTGGTGTGTCTCCCCGACTGTCTTGTATCTCATAACGTAAAAAAGTATGTCTCTGTTTATTTTTTAGTGTTAAAATTTCACAATGAAATGTGCAATATATATTATTTTCTCCGTCTCCTAAGCAATTTGTTTCAATATGCGGAAACTGCTAAATGGTGTTTAGTTATTTAATTTATAAGTAATCTAGTTATTTATCATTGTATGTTTTCCAAATAAAATAAAATAAAAAATGTTTAAGAATGTCATTATAAATGAGGAGGGGGGGGGGGGGGGGTCTTATCTTGTTCATCTTAAAACTAGTTTAAAAGAAGTTTGGAGGTACTTAGACAAAGGTTCAGCAATCTTATTGTTGCCTTCTTTAGATACTGCTCATAAAGCTTGGTGATGTAGTTAATATCTTGCCATTTACGCTTCAGTTAAAAAATACAAATAATACCAAATGTAGATTTAAAACTGGAATAACCAGAAAAATTACTTACAGCATTATCCCGCTATGGGGAAAATGAGACATTCTACAAATAATACTTTTAAAATAAGAACCGATAGCACAGGTGTGACAATCGGATCTATTATAATAAAAGAAGTCGCTCACGTTGGACTTAAACAACTTGTTCAAGTCACGGATAGTATTATTACTGGAAACGATATTTCTATTATGAATTCTCTATTATAAATACTCAAAACGCATAATGGAAGTAAATGTAAAGCGTCATTGAATGACGCTCTAGAGCGGATGCCAAAACATATATATAGTAGATTAATATAGAGAGAGATGGTGGCCGGACGGTAGCATGTGCGCTTTAATCTGACTGCACCTGGCTTGAACGTCGGCCTTGCAGCAATGACTTTTGGTACCTAAATAAATTATGCGCAGTTTCGATGTCATCGCTTAAAAACGGCGAAGGAAAAAAATCTAAGGAAACATAAATAAATGTCCAAGAACTTAAAAAGCTAAATTCTGAATGGCGTTGAGCTGTTATGGGCAAGCGTGAAGAGCCATCAAGCGAGCGACTTCGCTCGTCTCGTCACCCAGAATCATAAAAAAAAAAGTTCAAAGACATATAACATTCACTAATATGCACTTGGCCAGAATGGTGGATTAGGACCCACCTCTCTCTCTCTGAGACAAAGCCTGAGTCCCAGTAGTGGGGACATGATAGACTGAATTGATGATGATTGTGATGATATCCATATAAATGGTGACAACTTACATTTCAGCTCCTTGCCGTCAGGAGTGCACCTGCCTTCATCAAGTATACACTTGACATACGGCGTTAGCAGCCTTTTGTTACCGAGGATCTCGTCAAGGTCAACCCCGTCGTATTTGCTAGTGTAGCGACCATTGTCGGCAGGACGAGCCAAGCTGACGGCCACCACGCCAAGGACACAGAAGATTATGGCTCCCTTCATTTTAATCTGAAACTGTAGAAGCGCTTTTAAAATAAAAACCGTTTAAAAATATTTCTACAAGGTGATATAGTCAATAATTTATTGCAACATTATAAAGTTTCCACACAGATCTCTTAGGTAGCATGTTAGGTAGGTAGGTTTTACATAATGGCCCTTATCGGGTATGGCATATCGTATATAGCAGATTAATTTATTCCATGATTGATTTGTCTATAAGGTGAAACGTTTTATCTATGGCGGGAAATTCAATTTTCAAAAAGTTTTTTTTGTCGTTGTAGCTGATCATTTACATTAATTACCCGGCCCATCTACAAGGACAAAAACAATGTTAGAAATTTGACATTCTCGCCGTAGATGAAATGATTATATGCTATAGTAGCAATTTGAAAGCAGCATGTCTTTTACGATTCTGGAAAATTCATTCTCAATTCAATTATTTTTTTACCTACTGGTAGTTTATAACATGTTTTTATGGCCAGTGTGTGTGTGTGTGTGTGTGTGTGATCTGTAGCTATTCATTACTTATTTAGAGATTGTTAAAAACAATTTATGTATTTTTATTATTATTAATCACATGGTATTTCAACGTACAACAACTTTATACTTATTTATTTATTTATATAACTTTTACATCCTCACTCTCATATTGTGCTACTCTCATCTTATCAAGTGACAAAAATGCAAGAAATAAAAGCAATCATGATCAAACGTTAGCACACCTCCGCCGCGAAATCGTAGCAGTGAAACCGTGATACTAGTTTAAATGTAAACCTTATCCTTAACATACAGCACTAATTTAAACAGCACACTTGGAATGGAGGTGCCTCTCGACACGTATGGCGTTTCTCCCAGGCGTATTTATAATTCTGCTGTAAGTAACATTATAATAAGGTTCATATTTTAACGAGTAACGGTTTCGTTGCAACGATTTCGCGACGGAGGTGTGCTACCCGCGTGTACCTATTTACTAAGGTAGGTAACTATTTAACAATGTACTTATTTTACGTAACGTAATTTAAGAAGCTTGTTAGTAACAAAGTCTATGACAAAACCTTTAATTAATGTTTTATAGTCATCTTAAAAATCCCGTGAAGTTATATATCCGCATCACGTTTTTATCACTTATGCATAAAACAATTCATGTACACAAAAACAACTAGGAAAATTCTGAATTACGCACTCATAGCTTTGTTTACAAACTCTACTGACAACTCGCAGAGTTAGGGTTCAACTCATTGTACATTATTCTACGAGTATTTTCACCTTCCTGTTAAATATTAGGTAGAAATAAGAATGGAGTGACCTACCTTATTAAATATAGGCGCAAAGAAGTCTGGTTCACAGCAAAGCGATGCGTTTATTAATTTAAACTACATTTTACATCGAGTTTTTATACTATAGCATTTAGCACTTTTCCTCGACACGAAAACTAGTTTTGTCGTTTATGACAAGTACACAATTCCTCGAAATGCCATTTCGTCACTCTGTCATTAAACAATGCATTATAGTCGCTGATGGTTGCGTTAATATGAATTCATAAAGAAGTTACCTTACAACTTTGTTGATATTTATTTTTTTTATTCAATAATGTACAACTTGTTAATGAGTACAGTGGACCAACATTACTACAACAAAATAGTTTTTTGCAGTAGTAATTAGGTAGATAAATACTCTTTATTGTTTACACCAGAATTGACACACAGGACAAAGCAACTTGCGGCCTTATCACTATGAGCGAAAACGTAATTCTGGCCTAATCTACTCAGTTTAAGTTATAAAACATCTTTGAGTGAATAATTTCACGAATTTCTATATATATATTTTTTTATTGTAGAATAGGCTTTCGCTTGGCCGCCAACTCGCCTGATGTTAAGCGATGATGCGGCCTACGGTGGATCACGCTTGCCTAGAAGAAACCGATTCACTCGTGACTTGAAGACACCCAGATTGTAACTACCGGGGAACACCCATTCAGACAGTGCATTCCACAAACTAGCAGTTCGCACAATAAAAGTGGAATCAAAGCGCTTCGTACGGGTTTTCTTAATGTCAACCATAAAGCGGTGTCGATTTTTCGTGCCCGCTCTGGCAGTCCGATAGAAAAAAGGGCAGGTGGGAATTAAATCATGCAGATCAGATGCACACTCTCCAAAATGTATCCGATAAAAAACCGATAGACTAGCAACTTTGCGCCGATGCTCAAGACTAAGAAGATTAGTCTGAACTAGGGCTTCGTTGCTGATGAGCCTCTTGGCACGCTTCTCAATTGACTCCAAGGCCCCGAGCTGGTATTTAGCTGATCCATCCCAAAGGTGAGAGCAGTACTCCATGCACGACCGAACTTGTGCTTGGTACAGTGTAAGCAACTGTTCCGACGTGAAGTACCGACGCACCTTCAATAGGATACCTAGCTTTTTGGCAGCCAATTGAGCCTTGTTTTCAATATAGGAGCCAAAGTTGAGTGTAGGAGACAGAGAAACACCCAAAAGCTCAAGCTGGTCAGATATCGGAACGGACACATCTCGGAAAGTAGAAGCCAGATGGAATGACGTCCTTTTTGCGGAGAACAGACAAGCCTGGGTCTTAGCGGCATTGAACTTGACCAGGTTGGCATTGCCCCAATCGGAGACTACCTTAAGTGACAAGTTCATGCGCTCAACCATGGCCTCTCTAAGAGACTGTATTTCAGGTCCACTGGTTCGTGCATTGAATGTATAGCTCTCTACTACTGTGCTGTCGTCTGCGTACCCAAAGATACCGGGCTTTAACAGATCGTTAATATGCAGCAGGAAGAGCGTTGCAGAGAGCACCGACCCCTAGGGGACACCGGCATTAATTGCCATTTGATCGAACGAGCAGCCATCAATGAGAACTCGAATCGATCTATCCCTCAGGAAGTCCGATATCCACGCAACAAAACCTTTGGACAAGCCGAAGGAGGAAAGCTTGCTAATAAGGCCGTCTTGCCAAACCCTGTGGAAAGCCTTCGAGATGTCGAGGGAAACGGCTAGCGCCTCCCCGTATTTCTCGATGGCCTCACTCCAGATGTGTGTGGCGTAAGCTAGAAGATCCCCAGTGGACCGGTTTCGGCGGAATCCGTATTGCCGGTCACTGAGGAGATCATTCGCTTCTAGATACGACAGGAGCCTGTTGTTGAGGACACGTTCCATAGTTTTGCAGAGTATGGACGTGACCGAAATTGGCCTGTAGTTGGCAAGGTCGGCACGACTACCTTTTTTGGGTACAGGTTGCACGTTTGCAAGCTTCCACGACTTCGGCACTAGACCAGTCTCAAGCGAGAGACGAAAGAGGCGTGTCAATATAGGAGACAATTCAGGCGCACATGACTTCAGTACTATGGCTGGAATACCATCCGGGCCATTGGCTTTGTTCACATCAAGATTGCGTAGCGTTTTACGAACCTCCTTTTGGCGAATGCGAATATCTGACATAAATGTCGTGGAGCCAGGTATGGTTGGAGGTAACGCGCTACCAGAATCAAGACGCGAAGACTCCGCAAACTGAGAAGCAAACAAGTTTGCTTTCTCTTCAGCGGTGTGAGCCAGCGTCCCATCAGGTTTCAGCAGTGGAGGTAGTGAGGGGTGGCAGAAGTTCGCTTCGACTGATTTAGCTAGGACCAAAACGCTTTACTACCAGCAGGATACGAAGCAAGTTTGTTCCCAATTCTGCTAATGTGGTCAAAGCGAGCCCTCTGTAGAAACTTTTTGCAGGACTTGGCTGCCGTGTTATATGCCTTTTTCTTCTGACGTAAGTCTTTCGCTTTGCGGTGTCGAGCATCGACCCAGGCTAGGTATGCCTCATGTTTGCGTGTTCCCGCGCGAATGCACTGAGGTCCAAACCATAGGCGAGCTTTGCCGGACAGTGGTACGTCGGAGTAAGGAATATAGTACTCCATGGCCTGACGCAACACATCTGTCACAGCATCCGCGCAAGTCGAAGGATCATTAGAAGAAAAGCACACTGACTGCCAAGGATAAGACGCAAAAAAAGATCGCATCTCATCCCAATCCGCCGACTTGTATCGCCACACACGCCGGGTGCCCCTAGGGCTGAGATCGGGCGGGGAGTAGACGGATACAGATTTCACCAGACAATGGTCAGAGTTACCCAGAGGTGAACAAACTGACACTGAGTAGCGGTCTGGATCGGTTGTCAGCAGAAGGTCCAAGCAATAAGGCGTGTGTGAGTCAACGTCAGATACCCGTGTAGCTCCATGGACCAGCTGAGTGAGATCCAACGTTAGAGCAAGCTCACGTGTTTTTCTCCCAGCATGGTCAGTGTCCCGGTGTGGGAATAGCCACTCTTGGTGGTGGCCGTTAAAATCCCCCAGTAACACTAGTTGGGCTGTAGGGTACCTTAGTTGGGCTGCATCCGCCGCCTCAATCAGATATTGAGTGAGCCTGGTCGTCTCCTCATCTCCGCTGTGCGACTGGTAGACGCAGGCATAGAAAATTTTCCCTATTCCCGTGTCCACCAGGACCCAGAGAACAGAGAATCTGGGGTCTACTCTTCTACGAACTACTAACTTAGGAATTACTACGAAACCCTGCACTGCGTGCTCGGTCCGCCACTTGACGAAGATCTGAATCCATTAGAAGTGAATACTAAGTGCGATTTCAAAATATACCTAACTTACCTCTAGAGTTTTTATGATTCTGATGCCTATTCCTCACACTAGCTTTGTATTTCGTCGCTATATCTCCAGGTCACATTCAATAGTACGTCACTTTGTGCATCTAGTCAATTTCTTTAACATGTTTAACTTTTTCCCATTCATCCCATGCATTTGTACAATGTACAATGAAGCAGAAAATATAGTTTAAACCACAGAAAAGAGAAGTACTTAAATAGAACGGAAATGAGAAGGAAACTCTGTCGCCAGGTATTGTGACAGATATGTGATTGAACATTCTTATTTATGTCAACGCGTAGATCTCCGCGTCACAGTTGCTAACACAGTTGCTATAGGTTTTTATGGGTGCAAGTGACTACAACGAATTTCTTACAAAAATGCCTTGACAGCCGTTTTAATTTAAACTGTGGTTTAATCTCATTTTGACGCACTTATGAAATGACGCATAAGTAAATCGTTTTCTTGTTTAGTTTCACTGGTATCATAGACAAACTTTAAAATGCAATAAGCTATCGGACAGGTGTGGGATTTGTTAAAAATAACGGGCTATATGAAAAATATAATTAAATGTAAATAATATACTTACTGAAGAAACTATTTAAATTGGCTGAAAAAATACTGAGATACGAGCGTTTAAATGAAGCACGCTAGGCTAAGAGAACCAGAAGGGAATAAATACTATCTATTTTTTTTATTAATTTTAATGTAACATTCTTTGAACTAGGAATAAAGACATGTATGATTCATTTAAACCCTATGTAGTCTGTTGTGCAAATATTTTTGGCATAAGAACCTTCATAGATACAATCAAGTGATTTGCAAGTTTCTAATAAGACGTTAATTATACCTACTAATTGTACAAGCAATTAAAACATAAATCTATACTTAATTACAAATAATTACCTAGTATAACTAGGTAAGACAGACAGACGAACAGAAGGACAGACGGATGGACAGAATTAACTTATATGGGTTCCTTCTAAAACTACGGAAACCTAAAAAAGGTACGTCCCATCCCACAGACCCAGTGGAGGAGTACGTACTTAAACGAGTGCGAGCTCCAGGTCGATCAGTGGCAGGAGATTGAAGAGGATAGGAAAAAATGGCGTCTCTAATATGACTGCCCCGGTGACTCAGGTGGTACTGAACCTACCTTCTGCGCTTGAGGGCGTGGGTTCGATTCCCACCTAGGGCAAACATTCATGTGATGAACATTTGCGTTTGTTCTGTCTGGGTGTTAATATCTGTGGCGTACTCACCATCCGTACTCGTTCTCCTTGTGCCAACCTTCGTGAAATTAATTCTGATTCTCCACGACGTTTGGCGCTAAGGCGCGAAAAGTTAAAAAAGAAAAGAACACTGATTTTCAAAAAGAATTGTCATTCGCTTTATCTTAGATTTTTGTTGCATTAAAATTTATAATTTCTTTCGGACTCTGCTATTTTCTTCCATTGTCGGTAGCTTAAACCTCTCCTTCTATATAAATAGTGCAAATTCACTATATATCTATCTAAGTATGTACATATTTAAAAATATATATCTAGGTATATCAGCCATATTACAAGCTTTGCTTAGTTTGGGGTCAGATGACCGTGTGTCCAAAAATGTCCCAGATATTAATTAAAAAAAAGTTGAGGGCAGGTTTCACTTTATCTTTAATTTATCTTGCCATTTGGGCGATACGTATTGAGTAGTAGGTACAAATGTTTTTAATTACTCGATGATTCAACTGTTATTGCGCAAAAAGCTCGGCCTAACGATATATTTTTATGTCTGTTTTGATGTCTACAAAACATTACGTCCGGTTTACCTAAATCGAGGAAGACCAAAATAATTTTTAATAACCATAATAAATATAGTTAGCTCTACGTCATACGATGAGTTAACGAATTATTTTTATTACCTAACTAACAACTGAAGGTCTGGTTTTTTGTAGGAAATATGGTACGAGCATGCAGCGAGCGAGACTTGGGCAGCATACTTGAAATGCGATTGGTAATTATTTGTAATTTTTTTTTTTATTTAAGCCTTGTTTATTTCCTGGCAATATTTTCATCATCATCAGCCAGAAGACGTCCACTGCTGAACATAGGCCTCCCCTTTAACCTCCACACTGACCGACATCCTGCCATCTGCATCGACTGGATGCCCGCGACTCTCACAATGTCGTCGGTCCATCTAGTGGAAGGCCTACCTACGCTGCGTCTTCCGGTTCGTGGTCTCCACTCAAGAACCATTCTTCCCCATCAGTTGTCGGTTCTTCGAGCGATGTGGCCTGCCCATTGCCACTTTAACTTGCCAATTTTAATAGCTATGTCGGTGACTCTGGTTCTTTAGCGACAATATTTTAACTAATGCTAAATAAAATATGCTAAATCATTATATGCTGTAATTAAAACTTTGTGTGTTTGCATGTATATTATCTATATGTACTTATGTATTAACTTAATCAGGAACCCCTCTCAAATTAAGCTATATACTATGCTAGCTACGCCCCACGGTTTCAACCACGTGGTGATGTAAATCGGTGATTATGATGAAAGGTAGCCTATGTGTTATTCCAGGACATAAGCAATGTATGTTCCAAATTTCATCCAAATCCATCCAGCCGTTTCTGCGTGATTGCGTAACATTCATCAATCCATCCATCCAAACGTTGTCCCTGATACTATACATATGGCGGATTATAACTGGCCGTATAAGTGTTCCGTCTGTGCTCGAGCGGTTAAGTTTGGCGGTCCCTACTAAATATTTGGCAGCTCGACAGCGCAACTTGTTCCGGGTTTCCTGGTGCAGAACGGAGTACGGTAGGTTGGCGCCAGTGCCAAGAGCGCTGAACATGCTCAATGCCCTGCTGGCCCAGACCATGGAACTAGATTTGTTTCAGTGTACGGAGGCAGAGGTTCACAGAGTGACAAGGGATTTTTATAATAATATTTAGGAACGAATCCAGAAACCTCTGAAATAAAAGCTGTAAATGTAATATAGTTTTTATTTTTTTTGTTTTTTTTATATTTTGTTTGTTTTAATTTTATTTTTTATTATGTGTTTTTTTTTCTTTCTTTTTAAAGTTTAATTTTGTAAAGTTAAGGTAGTTAAATATTATTAAAACTGTATGGTTATATCCATGGGTGGGTGAATTGGGGTCCCCTGTAACTGCCCACCTAATTGTATGTTAAAATAAATAAATAAACTTTCACATATATGATATTAGTGTTATAAGTGTGATGTATATAAACAGCTACCAGTGAGAATTGTTCCCAAAATGCAAATGTTAAGGTTAAAGTCCAAGTTTGTGAAAATTATACTAAATCGTTGGTTAAAATAACCAGAAACACCAGGAAATGCAGCTAGTTCAACTACCTAACTACCTACTAACTACCAATAAAGTGCTACTTGTATTTTTTCCGACTTCAAAAAAGAGGGGTTCTCAATTCGGTAGTATTTTTATTTGTGACGTCACACCGCCGTCATTTATAAACCGATTTAGATTTTTTTATATGAAAGGATATTCAGATTGACCCCATAGAAATTTCATGAAAATCAGTTCAGTAGTTTGACTTTTAAATCAAAATTACAATATTATGTCATCCAAGTAACCGAAATTGTATATTTCATTAATTTTGAAGTTGTTTTTTTTTTTATTGATATATAATTATGTTCAGTTATTAATGCACTCGCTGAAGGATAGCTTTGTAAAATCCAATATAATATATATAAAAAACTACCTACTTATATAAACAAAAGTACATCACAGTAGATAATTGACTTGTATTTCTACAAACAACATTGTTCTGAGTATTTGACTCATAGAGGCGTTGACGTCTGACTTGAAATCATCTCAATGGAACAATCGATCATCGTAAAGTTGTTTAATTGGCATATAGGAGTTAATCACTTGTTATTGGAAATCGTAGAGCCTGTGTTATTATTACATTACTAGCTGATATCCGCGTTTTAGTATAGAAATCCACTTTACTATTCCTGCCTTTTTAGTTTCAGTCCTGCATCCGTCCCGTAATCCACTCTTCTTCAGTTCCGCCCTTTGTGCTTTCCGCTCTAGTTCCGCATCCGTCTACTCCACTCCCATACTGTAATTCAACTCTACTCCCATCCCGCCTTTTCTTTTTCAGTCCCGCATTTGTTTTGTAGTTCCTTCTACTTCCGGTTTGAATTTTCCGCTCCTTTTCCGCATTTGTTCTGTAATCCACTTAACTACATCACATTCTTTTTGTTTTAGTCCAGCATTCGTCTCACTCAGGTTCCTTCCCCAGCCCGTTCCTCGTCTTCGTTCTATGTCGATCCCCGCATCGTACCCACGGATGGATTGGACCGCTCTGAATTGTAGGACTACTAATCTGTGGCTATTACAGGCGCAGAAGAAATTATAGTACAACCACAGTTTAGTTAGTATGAATTTGGCGCGATCCTATCTGTTCGATGTGGATATGTGTACGGTATGGTATACCTACTTTATTTCATCATCAGCCAGAAGACGTCCACTGCTGAACATAGGCCTCCCCCTTTAACCTCCACACTGAACGACATCCTGCCATCTGCATCCACTGGATGCCCGCGACTCTCACAATGTCGTCGGTCCATCTAGTGGGTGGCCTACCTACGCTGCGTCTTCCGGTTCGCGGTCGCCAATCAAGGACCTTTCTTCCCCATCGGTTATCAGTTCTTCGAGTGATGTGGCCTGCCCATTGCCATTTCAACTTGCAGATTTTAATAGCTATGTCGGTGACCCTCGTTCTTTGGCGAATATCTATGTTCCGAATTTTATCGCGTAAAGAAACTCCGAGCATAGCTCTCTCCATTGCCCGTTGTGTGACTTTTGAATTTTTCCAAAAGGCCAACAGTTAAGGACCACGTCTCAGTACCATAGTCATCACTGGCAACACACACTGGTCAAGGACCTTTGTCTTTAGGCACTGCACCTACTTTGTTTACCGACTTCAAAAAAGGAGGATGGTTCTCAATTGGGTCAATAAGCTTATTTGTCATTTCGTTTTTTTTTTTTGTAAACACAAGTTGACTGACCAGATATCAGATAGCTCAGATAGATAGATATCAGATAGCTGATATTATTAGGAGTAACTTAGGCTAAGTTACTATTATAACATCAGCTATCAATAATTTTTTTTTTGTTATAAGTACCGTATATACTCTCATCATAATCATCAAATTCATTGTAGACTGCATCGCTTCACATCAGGGGAGTTGGCGGTCAATTGCAAGCATATTTCTAAATAAATAAATAATAAATGAAGTGTTTTATTTATGTCAGTAGTTCGTTTTTCAGCCGACCTTAAAAAGAGGTACTCAATTCTACTTTATTTTTATATGTGTTACGCGAAATATTCTGTGATCTTCAACCAATTTTAATGATTTTTATTATTTAGGGTGGTGGTGGCCGAGAGGTATATGTGCTTTACAATCTGACGGCACCAAGTTTAATCCTCGGCCCTGCAACAATGACTTATTTAATACTAAGATAAATTATGTGCAGTTTCCATGCTATCGCTCAAAAACGGTCTCAAAAAAACTCCCTCTCTCTGCTCTCTGAGAGAAGGCGTGATTCCCAGCAGTGGGAACATGATAGGCTGCTATCCTGTGTTACATTACAGCTGCTAAGAGCTGCCAAAAGCGGTCTTCCAAGAACAGCTGCTAACGAAACACCTATAAAAAGGTGTTGAAAAGCTATTTTAGTTAGTAAAAACTATGTTATAAAGGAAGGTTAATTTTGTTATATTATAAATATTGGAAAATAAATAAATTAAATTGAATTAAACTTTAAAATTAAGTCTTACTTAGGTATATTAAAAATATACAAATAAAAAAAGTAAAAAGTAGATAATAAATAAATAAATAAATATCTGGGACATTATTGCACACATGGTCATCTGACCCCAAAATAATAAAACAAACAATAATATTGAATTAACTGAATGAGCTGAAGTTGAATTGAATTGAATGATGATAATGATAAAAGAAAAATCTCGAGGGTGTTTTTAAAAAAAATATGTCTTCTTCAAGGAAGTGAAGTTTCCAAGAAATATTGCCGTCAATGCCGTTTATTAATTTTCAAGCACTACCGGTGAAATGCTTTTTTTTTCATCATTTTTTTATTTTATTGATTGCGTTTTAAAAACGTCGGTTAAACTTCAATGATTCAAAGTACACAGTTCGTAAAATTTTGAAGAATTATTTTTATTTCTCGTATTATAATATAAATTTTCATTTATCTGAGGTAATATATTTGCTTGTATTCTTACGAGGCATTTTATGTTTAGGGTAATTAACCTTTTTAACATAAACATATACATGTTTCTGTTAACACTACATTAGGTACGTATTTAATATAGTTTAATATTCGGTTGTGATTATAACATTAAAGAACAATTAGTGAATAATTAAACGCTAAATTCAATCGGCCATGTACCTATTATTTAATTATTTCTATCTATAACCATAAAGAACCTCTCTTCGATACATTAAAAATAGTATCCACTCTGAATAATCTATATTAAAGCATCCTCGAGGCCAATCTCTGTCTAAAAGTAAATGTGGCAAAATGCGGGTTAGCTCTTTCACAAAAAATTCTCAATCAAGTTCAAACTCAAGCTAGGGCATTGAACTTATAGCGTTACATAACCAGTACTAATAAAGAAACTATCGCGCTTATACAGAGCATAAATAACATTCTGCGTGGTATTTATTGCTCACAATAGCAACTGAAAACCAATACACCCTGTGCCCCGATTCTATAATAATATAATATACTAGCCGTCCGCCCCGGCTTCGCACGAGTGTAAGCTCGGCCTTCGGCCTCGCTACAAAATATAATATAGCCTATGTCACCCGGGGATAGTGTAGCTTCCCAACAGTGAAAGAATTTTTCAAATCGGTTCAGTAGTTTCGGAGCCTATTCATTACAAACATACAAAAATAGGTACAAATCTTTCCTCTTTATAATATTAGTGTAGATCTATAATTGTTTTTCAATTGTTTATGAATTTCCTCAATTTTTTT
This sequence comes from Agriopis leucophaearia, assembly GCA_949125355.1. Taxonomy (NCBI): domain Eukaryota; kingdom Metazoa; phylum Arthropoda; class Insecta; order Lepidoptera; family Geometridae; genus Agriopis; species Agriopis leucophaearia. The sequence goes on along the minus strand of OX421278.1, from coordinate 7,096,977 downwards.
TCTTTTGACACTTTATATATACCAAAAGTGTCATAAGGGTAATTTTTGAGGCAATTCATTGACAATTTAAAAACAATTGGTTTTTCACTTTTGATACTTTATCTATACCAAAAGTATCAAAAGGGCAATTATGAGGCAATTCATTAACAATTTAAAAACAATTGGTTTAGTAGAAACGGGGCCCAGGCTAAATACAGTGATGAATTGCTCAGACAATTTCTTTTTACAAAAAAAAACTTAAATAGCTCAATTAAAAAAAACCTTAAATAACCTTAATATAATAAACCTATTTTATTAGGGTTCCGTAGCACGACAAGGAAAACTTATAAGTTCGTTCTGTCCGCCCGTCTGTCTGTCTGTCCGTCCGATATTTTTTTAACCTTGTAACTTGCATAGTTATTTAGATTTTAGATAAGTGCATGAAACTTTGCAAAATTACATTTCTAATATAGATCTCAATTTTAAAAGTATACCAAATTGATAACACAGAGGGTCGTTATAAGTTTAACGTGAATATCTGTGGCGTCGTAGCTCCCGAACGGATGAACCAATTTAGATTTAGTTTTTTTAGTTTGAAAGGTGACTTAGTCGAGAACATTCCTGGCTATCATCTATATCTACTTATAATAAAACTGTAACAGGTCCAATTCTGTACATTGAAGATATTTCGATTTTTTTTTTAACGGCATTCTATACTCGTTACTGAAGCCAAAACTGTATTTTGTTCGTTTTTGTCTGTCTGTCTGTACCACGACCGCGCATCACGCCGAAACTACTAAATGGATTTAAATGAAACTTAGCACAATTTGTGTTCATACTACGAGGTAGGTTATAGAATAATTTTTATCCCGAAATTCAGTTTTTATCATCATCGATTTTCATCACCACGCGGGTAAAACCGCGGGGCGCAGCTAGTGATGTTTAATAATCATCAGCACTTTTGTCGGTTATTTTAAATAACTCTAACATAATCTCTCCCGTCGATAAATTTTGTTGTGGCAAAGTATCGTCAAGTATGGGTTGGTATTATTTATCCAGTATTTTACTTTATGTTATCTATGGGTACATGAATTCATAAGGAAAAAGTCTAGTTTTATTACTTTGCAATTTTTTTACGGGCATATTAATGCGTCTCGTTTTCTTGAACTATACACACGTCGGCGGATAATTTTGTCTGACGTAGAGTGCGCAGTAGGTATCTACCAGATCTTGATCTCTCAGCTTGATCTCAAGCATGACGACAGGTCTTTGCATATTAAACAGCATGAGATAAAATACAACATATTCATACAAAATTAAAGTCAGAGCAGTTTTAGGTAAAATCCGTTGGGAATTCGGAACACGCATTGTTTTGATGGTGTTTACATTTCTATTCATTTATAAGAATATTCTGATTTTATATGTAGAAATGGGGCCGAAAGGTTCTCGAATGGCTGCCACGGACCAGTAAGCTCAGCGTACGACGTCCACATACACAAGATGGACAGACGACCTAAAAGAGACCTCAGGAAAACGCTGGATGCAGGCCGCTTCCAACCGGCCCTTTTGGAATTCGATGAGGGAGAGGCCTATGTCCAGCAGTGGACGTCCTATGGCTGAAATGATGATGATATGTAGGAAATCTTTTAAAAATACATTACAAAACATTCGAAGGTTTGTTTGTTTGTTTCTCTTGTTAGTTGTTAATTCAAGGCAATGTAGAGTACCTACAGACCTACGACGGGATTTTACTATTGAGACAACTGGGTACGTAGTAAGGAATTGTATTTTTTTACACAGTAAATGTCACAGGTTCTCTGGGACTATCCACGGAGAGTATTTATAATTATTTATAGCAAGAATATGTCTGTATGAAGAATCGAACATATTTTAAAACTATTGGATGCAAATAATTTACAATAAACGTGTTTTGACAAGCAACCAAACACATTATTGTTACTTTAAGAACTAACTTTGATTCTCATCAGCATAATTTCTACACTGCATTTTTTGCCGTTTTTGCACGCTAATATCGAATTTAAAGTTTTAAAGATCTTTGAATTTGTTTTCATAGTAGTTTCATGCGCTGCCTAAATGGGTGTTCCCCGATAGTTACAATCTGGGTGTTTTCAAGTCAAAAGTGAATCGGTTTCTTCTAGGCAAGCGTGATCCATCGTAGGCCGCATCGTCGCTTAATATCAGGCGAGTTGGCGGCAAAGCTCAAACCTATTTTACAATTTAAAAAAAGAAATAAAAAAAAGTAATACCAAATAAGCTTTGAAGTTTTTCATCAATATCTTCACTAACAGCCTATTTTAAAATTTGCTACAGCCTATTTTAAAAGAATTAAAAAAATATGACTGAGTATACTTAGTCATATTTTTTTAACTCTTACTATTGCATTTGATTGAAAAAGCTGGATGAACTGAATACTTTTCCAGGTTCTTCAACATAAAATTGTAGCTGGTGGTCAATATACTACGAAACAGTGACACAAAATATGATTTTATTCTGCTTTTTACAATGTTACAAAAAAACTACCTACAAGTTGTTCAGATATACCCATGCATAACTTAAATCTTCCACTGAAATCGGTCAAAATATTCCAGAATACCTAACCAGGTAGTCAGTTTTTTTTCTATAACCATAGCCTTAATTGAGACCTGAATGATAAACCGGCTTTCCTGACGTCAAGTATGATTGCACGCCGATTCGCACCGCGAAATATTCCGATGTTTACCAATTACTGAGAAATGTTATTTGTTTTTATCATACTTTTTTATGATTATAATATAGAGGAAAACAAGAGGAAAATCATTGGACTTTAAAATATGTATCGCGGAATTGTCACAAGACATTTATGCTAGCTAAGGTCATTATGCGTTAGCAGGATATGGAAATTGAAACTTTATGTATAACAGGCAAGGATGTTTCTGGGTTATTTTCCTATGAGTGATTTCATGTGACACTAATATAATGAAGCATGCCCTTGCTCTATTCTAAGCTAAGGTCAAGAAAACCGCAGGTCTTATTACTATCTTGTTAATTATCCGATCATCAATAAAACCACGACGGTACTGTAGGAAATAAAGTAGGAATGAGGAAAAACAACATACCTACAATTATCATGCCTCATACTTTACAATCATATCTTATTAGTAGACACTGACTGAAATGAAAATCGGAAAATCGAGCAGAATCGAGAAGAATTTTTGTTTTAATAATTTTTATAATGATTAGCATAAATGGGAGAAATCCATTTTTTTCAGTCTTAATAAAAAACAATGTTCTAAATATTAATTTCTCAAAATGATCGAAGCACATTTTCCAAAAGTAGACACAGTAATTATATATACTTTTTTAAACATCAGTTGTGCGATTGGGTTAGCAGCGGGCCATATAATATAAGGTCGGGGAAAAAGTTTCTTCGTATTTTATTAACAAATTCAAGACATATTTTTTTCAAGTTTAATTACATTCAATTATAATATATATGTGCCATTTTGTTCGATAACTTGTTGCCATCTTGTAGGTAGTGACATGATCCCGTTGCTGTAGAAATTTTGGGACTTCTGATAAAAAAAATGCAACAAGTAGTTTTGACAGTCCTCTCTGGATGTTAATCTAACACTACCCAAAGAATTCTGAAGAGATCGAAACAGGTGGAAATCTGAGGGTGCAAGGTCAGGACTATATGGTGGATGCATTAACACTTCCCAACCAAGCTCTCTCAATTGTTGCTGAGAGGCCAAAGATGTGTGCGGTCTGGCGTTATCATGATGTAAGACCACGCCCTTTCTGTTGATCAATTCCGGCCGTTTTTTCTCAATTTCTTGTTTGAGTCTCATCAGCTATTGGCAGTAGAGATCCGAATCGATGGTTTTGCCCGGCGGTAAAAGCTTATAATGAACGATGCCCTTCCAATCCCGTCATACACACAGCATCACCTTATTACGTGTTAATCCGGGTTTCGCTACAGTCTGTGGTGCTTCACTGCCCTTTGACCATGATCGTTTGCGCATATTCTTGTCGTAGGTGATCCATTTTTCATCACCAGTGATCAATCTTTTCAAAAGCGGTTCGGTTTGGTTACGATTCAACAGAGAATCGCAAATGAGTACACGATTCATTTGGTTTCTTTCAGTGAGCTCGTGTGGCATCCAAATATCGAGTTTTTTTGTATAACCAGACTTTTTCAAATGGGTCAAAACTGTTTTGTGGTCGATCCCTAGTTTTCCAGCTACGTCGTAACTACTAATATGCCGATCTTGCTCCACTTTTTCAGAAATGGCATCAACTTTATCCGTAACAGGGCGACCAGAGCGAGCTGCATCTTTGACATCAAAATTCCCGGACTGAAAACGTTTGAACCACCATTGTGCTACTCTTGATGACACTGCATTAGGTCCATAAACGTCACATATTTTATTCGCGGCTTGTGTCGCATTTTTCCCTTTTTTGTAATAAAACTTCAAAATATATCGAATTTCTTCGTTAGATTCACTCATTTTGTCGGACAAAAAAACAATTGAAAAATGGCGGGAAATTGCTTTTTACTTTTTGTATTCCTTTTTTAAAATGTCATATTTTTAATGATATCAAAACTAGCCAGATACAAACAGTACAACCGATGAGATTTTACTACATCTTTATACATACAAAATACGAAAAGACTTTTTCCCCGACCTATGAATATATAAGTGGCACTTTAAGAACAAAATTATGTATTGTAAAAATACATTATAGTATGAAAAACAATGGGTTGTATGTATACAGTCGCCACAAAACTGGTTCTTGCCATTACTCTGCAACTTGATATTGACCCCGATTAACAAACCCGCAGCCCTGACAGATTGTAAACCCAACTGGTTTCTCCTGGGGACCTTACGGCTACCAGTTTTAAGCGATTCTGTTGCGAAAAATTCGCGACCGCTAACCGTATCTTGGCGCGTTAAGGTCCACGTTCGCGAGATTTTCTGCACTGCGCTCCTTCTGCGCAGTTTCGAGCCCGCGTTAATATCCCCTGAACTGTGAACTCACGACCCCTATATCTTCACAGCTCTGGACCGATATTACTTAGGTATATTTTAATTTGAAAATTGTATTTGCATTAACTATTTTATGACGAAATTTCAGGAAGATTGGATCAATGATAAGCACATACAATACCTTGCTACTGTATACTCCGAATTCTCCGAAACGAAGGTCTCAACCTTCGCTTCGCTCGGTCAATAACGATATTTCCTAAAAAAATATAACTTGACAAGAGCGTGTCGAGACACGCATATCGTAGGGTTCCGTAACCAAAGCCATATCTGATTGTTGTAACATTCATAGTTCAGATCACACACATCACATCATCAGCCAGTAAACGTCCACTGCTGAACAAAGGCCTCTCTCTTAGAGAGGGGTGTTGCCATAATCCCCACGCTTGGCAGGTGGCTTGGAGATCGTGTACTAATAGGAGGCTGCTGCCCATCCTCCGGTGCTTCTGGTCGGAGTTTAGGACACAAGGGTCCATAGTTCAGATTTTGGTGGCTAAAGAAAAAAACAAAGGAATAAAGTTCTGTGGATTTCAGAGATGTATCATCCCGACAAAATATACTTTTTATGATTTAGTTAAAAGAAAACACCCCGCAGTTTTACCCACTTTATTATAGTAACAGTATATTTTTGGGATAAAAGTCCATGGTCCAAAAGTTAATCTTCATACAAAATTGTATCCAAATTTATTAAGTTGTTACACGCAAACTTTCACATATAAAGAATTCAAAATACTTACGAGTAATTTAAAATGAAAACAGTGCTCCCTGAAATCTTTTGTGTAGCCGATTTTTTTTATACTGTCTACGAAAATTCCGACAATACGTAATTTTGGCTACTTCCCCACAAAAGACTTCAACGCGCACTCATAATCATATAGGTATTAATATTATTTATAATTCTTCATCTCTGTTTATGTAGATAAACCAAAAAGTTAAAAAAAAATGTATTATTATTTTATATACTTTTAATGAAAGTTTTATGCCGCATCTGGACTCTGGACACGATCATCGCTTCTAAAAACTAAACGAGAAGCGCGCCAACGTCGCGGCGGCTGGCAACTACGATAGCATGGACTAAAGCATACTCTACACGGTGAGCAACCAGCTTCCCAACCACGGTGACCTCGCTGGTTTCCAACCACGTAGACAGCGGTTTACCGCCAAATTTTTTTTGACCTTTCATCGCCGTGGTTGGTAGACGACCGTTGTTTCAGGATGTCATCCGGGTAGACGCTTATTGCCAACCACGTGAACACAGTTGCGTAATAACAATGGGTACGTTAACATAAAATGTCGCCAGAACATGAAATTATCGGCGAATTAATAATGCTATAGAAAATGGACATGTCTCTAGGATCTTTTAGACGAAAATTACAAAGACCTAAGCTAACGAAGCTAAATAATACTGGCCTGGGAATAGTCGGTGGTAAAACTGAGAGAAATCAACAAGGAGTAGTAGGTTGGAAGCCTCCGCAAATAATAGAACACTTGAAATCGTCCTACCAAAAAGAATTAAAAAAGGAAATTTTTTAAACCAATTTTTGTTTTTAAATTACGTATTCAATCCATTAATTTCCAGCAGTTTTATTAAATTAAATTACATCAATCTATGCCATTTTGTTCAACGAGCATTTCATCTACATTCTTCCTCGAGAGTGCTATAAAGCTACACACTTTTTATAGGTATGGAGCAATATCGAGTTTCAACAACAGTAGTCTATGTCATGTTATCTGCACAAGAGTTCTGAGCACACTGAAGTTTGCGACCGTGTAGACGGAAACGACGCGGGAGTCTCTCACCAAGGTCCCCTTCGTGGGAAGGCCGGTTGACGACCGTGTAGCAGGCGCTTTAGAAAACATTTCGTTGGCAACTAGCCGCAACTTCACTTCTGTGCGCTTCCGTCCGACAGAACCATAATATGGTGTTATCGTTCGACTCTGTTTTGGGCATTCTCTACGATCGTAAAGGGACTCCGTATCGTTGTCACCTCGTGAAGAAAAGCTCAACATTTTATTCTCATTTCGTACGATTTCCCGCTGTACGCCCACGAGATTTTTGATGACAATGAGAACGGTAGACCAGTCCCTCCGACATATACTTACATTTCTACATTATGTCGATACCAAAAAACAATTAAACTAAATTCGGCCGTACTTAACTATGTGTGCTGTGTGTGTCGGGGGCGTAGTATCAACACTAGTCGTGTCCCATACAAGGGGTCATCTTAACTTCCAGAGAGCTTTCCCAATTTTGTATTATGTAAAAGAAGCTCACGAGGTAGTCTCACAAAAATTTCATTATCTTACAGCGCCTGTTCATTTTACTATAGCAATGATTTTGTTCGAGCTCTTACTAATTTTGAAGTCTGTTTTTTGTGTATTGATAATTATCTTTTTTCTGTCAATCTAATCTATTCTGAATGAAAGTAAAGTCACGGTGAAATGCTAGTGCAGTTAAATTGAATGTGAATTTCAGGTAATACAAGAAAATAAGAGTAATTTGTGCTATTACCATAATAAGATGAAAATTGCATCTTCAATTTTCTTCTCTGCATATAAAGCCTTCAATCCTTCCATGTATGTTGTATTGGTTGAGTGATCGTTAGAAGGCAAGCTTACCTACGTAAGTAGTAAATATATTTTCCTATTATACAGGGTTACACGGTACGGTGGTACGAAGTGGAAAGGAGAGATCATTGTATTTTTTAATAATACTAGAAATAAGCACTCGTGTAAACTCCCTTGCCTCATATGACGAACATGTTATAATAGTAAGAATCTGAATCTGTGTTTTTTTATCTTATTTGTTTTTCATGACTTTTAATGAAATTTCACGTAACATTTATTTAATTATGTTAGTCTTAGTTTTTTTATGATACTGGGTGACGAGACGAGCGAAGTCGCTCGCCTGATGGCTCTTCACGCTTGCCCATAAAAGCTCAACGCCACTCAGAATTTTTAATTTCAACAGTTCAAACCCTGGATGGCAATGCACTGCGCTCGTCACCCTGAGATATAAGATGTCAAATCTCTGTCTGCCCTGTAATTTCGCTGGAAACATTGCCAGTTTACATGATTAGGAATAAAAAAGATAAAGGGTTAATTTTAAATGAATAAAAGAAATCGTATTCATTTTCAGATAACTGCATGTTCTATATTATGTAAAACTATTATGAAAACAAAAACGGTATACTTTTTTAGTATTTCCGGGTAAAAAATGTATCGAATATTATAACGGCTTAATGACAGTTATAATTTAAATCTCAGGTGCTCTTTATTATACAAAATTACATAATTCGTGTCATTCCAATGCAGCAGCATCCTAATAGTACACGGTGAACTTACTGCGATCCCCAAGCCACCTGCCAAGCGTGGGAATTATGGCAACACCCCGCTATGAGGGAGGCCTTGTCCAACAGTGGACGTTAATTGGCTGATGATGTGATGATGTGTGTGTCATTCCAATGAGTTCTAAACATACAGAGAAATAAATTAAATTAACCTACTTTTGTTTCTTTGGCTCGCTAGAAAAGTGCCGATTTTAGTTATGCTCTTTTTGAATGGAGGCACTAAATTATAAAGCCTTGCTAATTGATTGAAGCAGGCGTTAATTTGCGGAAGTTCATCTTGATGTTTTCAAGGATAAAAAAACACAACAGGAAACGAATATTTATTTTTTTATTTTGTAAAGTGTAAGATAAATAATTGATCCATTAATTCTTACAGTTCGTAACACGACATTGAAGCAGAAATTTACTAAAGATTCACATAAGAAACAGTTTTGAACGCCTACACTTTTACACTGCCTTATTCTTGCTCAACGAAGTAATGCAAAGAATTACTACAATTTTTCCAGGCAACAATGTTAGCCCTCTACTTGTTCAGTACATTCGCGCTTGTCTACATCCAATGCGAGGAGATATACACTAACAAGTACGATGGAGTCGACCTTACAGATATCCTGACGAGCGAACGCCTCCTTACTGGCTATGTAAACTGCCTGCTGGACCTAGGACCCTGCACGCCTGACGCTAAGGAGCTGAAGAGTTAGTAAATTTTCATGATTCTAAACAAATCTTCATAGTTCATTGTATCCGTCGACTACCCAAATAGAATAGATGAAATTGTCATCATAAGGTATTGCCCTGCATAAACTAGAAATAGGTCCCCCGTTGTTACTTCCACTCTCCGTTTTTCCGTGCTAGTCAAATCCAACCGTGTCCAATTGCTTTTTGAAATTCTCGTCAAAGATTACTAATGATGGCAAAGAATACAAATTAGTACAAGATGAATTTGAGATCTATTTACTGCGTATCTCTATCTATGCCTATTACTACCTCTCCCTTGCCGACTAAGCATCCCACATAATATATACAAGTAGGAAAGCTTCCCTTGTTTTTTTCCCCTCCAAATCGCTCTATTCTATCGGCATCATCTTCGAAACCCTTACAAAAACAACCTCTTTCCTATCCTTTTGCAGGACATGTTTCCAGCTAGTCTTGGGTCTGTCTTTAAATTTTCGACCCTTAATGGAAAGTTGAAGTGCTAAATTTCCTAAGTCATCATTGCTCTATCAGATGTTTTAAGAATCGTCAGAAATTCGAGAAGCACTTAGGTTGGTGACTGAAGAGGCCAAATACTGGACCCGCAAACGCTACCGTACCGCTGGCAAATGAATAAATACCAGCTGTTCGTGAGATGCATTATGTTGTTAGCCTTCGAGCTGGCGTTTAGGCCAACATCTCCACCCAGACGTCATCGTAGCAGTGTGCAGTGATTTGTCTCTACTGGTCAGGATATTCTTCAAGCTCTACCCAGTTAGAAAAATTTATGACAAAATGGCGTCAGGTCAGGTTGGGCATCGCGCTGTTCTTAAACCTCTACATGGGATGGGACGACCTACTTCACTTGGCCTTTGCTATTTCCGCAAAAAGAATTTCTCTTGGCAAATGAGAGGGCTCGCCAACGTAACCTTTTCTGCTTAGCAGAGCGGTTTACGTTATGAACCTTATGAGTTCAAGTTAAATTGTAGCATGCTCCAGGCGAAGTCATATATGCACTACGTATATTCGTGGACACTATCACAAAGGTAAATTAACAGCAAAACAATAACGTAGGTTTGTTATTTGTTTTAGAGAACCTGCCCGACGCGATAGAGAATGACTGCGAGAAGTGCACGGAGCGGCAGCGAGAGGGCGCTGACCAAGTCATGCATCACCTCATCGACCACCGCCCTGATGATTGGGTGAAGCTAGAACACAAGTACTATACATTTCCTTCACATTTCCTCAATTTCTCCTTCTTTCTAAAACATATACATAACATTTTGTCCTACGTTATCTAGATATTCGGATACTCGTAGCGCAATCAAAATACTAATAATAATTATGTTATGCGTACTCTTCAGTAGTTGTAGTAAAAACCGGAGACTAGCATTTAAATAGCTTAATAAAATTAACTAAACAACTGAGCCATTATCCAAATGAGTTAATTGAAAAGTAGGTACTCAGTTATGGCGCAAGGTGTACCTAAGCATGATCTGAATATAGGACTGTGTTTACATGTATGTAAGCTGTCCAAATGAAACCTCGTTTACCTCATTCTTTGCCTGGGCCCTGATTGCATAATTTATCATCGCACTAGCCGCCACCGTTTGAAAGCGCATCCACATATCATAGACCAGTGGAAATCGCACACTGTGCGATTTACACGATCTTCCTTGCTTCACAATTGCAAAATGTGAGCTTCCACGGTGTTTCCGTGAAGCTACAACATGGGGTTGTTCAAAAGGCGAGTTAATAGAGTCTTAAAGGGTCGGCAACGTATTTGTGATGCCTCTGGTGTTACAAGTATCCTTAGGCGACCGTTACTGCTTACTATCAGGCGGCCCGTCTGCTTGTTTGCCACCTACGACATAAATAATAATAATAACTACAAACACGCTAGTAACGCGGTGCGTTAAGTTAACCTCAAAAAGTTACCCATTATTCCCTAAGAAATAGAGGCCAAATTTTAAGGAGTTAACACGCCGTGTTACGTGCGTATTTTAGTTATTGAATCAGGGCCCTGTCAGGCCCTGTGGTCCTACTGCGTTATTCTACTGAGAGTACCAAGGGCATTTTTTGCCCGTGATTCTACCAATAGGACTTCGGACAAGTAGTATTTCAACCCGTAATTCAACTTAGGAGCAGTTAAGTTTTTTCTAGGTTCTACTGTACCTAATTAAAGAGTTTATTAAGTATGATGTGTAAACTTTCAGCATGGAGAATACAGTAAATATAACAACTTTCTGCGTAGGTAATGTAAGTAAGTACCCTGATTATATTTTCAAAACTTATTCTCATTTTTTTCAACAGATATAATGAAGATGGCAGCTACAAACTCAAATACTTAGCTAGAAAACATACGGAAGAAAGTAATTCAACAGAAGAAAATGATAACGACGAGAAAGTATCTAAAGAAAAAAACAATTGATGATAACGTATGCACTTTCTTATTTGACCAATTCTTGTGTAAAATATATTAAACACTTTTTTTGCAAGTTAGCTGCTCCTACCGGTAAATTTATATAATTCTATCAGTAATCTGTGATTAGTGTGGTGGGCTGTATTATTATTAAGTTTATTAATTTATCTACATTGTTGTTACATTTTATAATATGGCTGCAGCCATATTATATTTTTATTTATTTATGTTTGCTGTTCCTTAATAAATAAAACTGGCATCCACCCAAATTGATAATTGGTATTAACTATTTATTATGTAGCCAAGCGGTGCGGGGTCGAAAACTTGGGTTCTACTTTAAAGGTGTTTACGCCCTGTGAAAAAATACACTTTAGACCCAAATCAACCAAGATCTGCTGTGATGTATACCGTGGTGAATGGCCTTTAGGTCTTGGATGTGGTGAAATACAATTTAGACATGACTTCATAATAACAACTGCACACATCAAGAATAAACTGTAAAAGGACTCCGAACAATCGATAAATGGTACCTACTCTTAACGAAAGTCGCTAATAAAATTAATTATCGGGATGTGAAACCGGATTTTTCTTTTAAACATTGTTAGAAATAACAACAAAGAGCCAATTTTATCATAATTTATTTCTTAAGCAAATAATAAATAGTTTTAACTAATTACTAATACATTCAGACAGACATCAGGCAATCTCTACCGCTGCATACCGTTTTACTCTAACCTTAAATCCTTGTCTAATGTACCGATATTTGGATTTCACTATTTCTTCTGGTTCCCCTAAGGTCTTATACCGTAAATCTTTAGGCTTAGGGATTTCCTTTTGTGGAGCATTTTGTAGAGCAGACCTACAAGAACATTACTATAAAACTACTGAACAATATAACACGTTAAATTCTATATTAAGATACATAAAACCCACCTAAGACGATTTTAAATGGTTGTTATTTATTTTATTTTTTTATATTCAAAAACGCGTATAAAATATTTTTATTTTTGCATCGCGTTTCATGCAGTTGGCCAGTAGTAAAAGTATTCGCTACGTATAATACGTATAGAATTTCATACAAATTTGTTTTTCGAAATTGAAGTTTGTATGGAATTCGATACGTATTGTAAAGGAATGGAATTAGATGTTTTTATTAGCTTTGCATGCACAATTATACTTTACTTTTGAATTACGTCTTCGCTATAACCCCGTTTTTTATTATTATAAATCAATCCGCAACACCTATTAAGAAGCATAAAGCTGCCTCCATATATCCCCAATGGGGAAAGAAAAAACCCATCTATACCTGGTCGTCTACATGGATTTTTTATTCCACATTTCCCCCCTCCTCAATAAAATATGGAAATGAAAATATTTTTAGTTTGACAAAATTGGAGATGACACGTTTTCAACAATATAGACTTTGGGCGCTCTCATTTAAAAAAACCTCGATTGAGAGGTTAGATGGGAAATCGTATTATATAAATATCGTTTTAAGCGGGTTTTCCTGTACTTACCTTGTAGTAATTGGATCAAACATAGGGAATATGTAGGTACAGTATTGTGCTAAGGAGGCTTTGAAATTTTCGGAACCTTAAATTCAATTTTTATTCATTGTAAATTCAATGTAGATTAGGTATATTATTCTTTGTAAAGCAATGGCGAGTTCGTGTGATGAGATGTACTAAAATATTTGATTTTTCTGGTGCCTTATAGTAAGTGTTTATAGGAACTAGGGGTTTAAATTTGAACGTGGTTAATTTAGTATCCACGGACAGGCAACAAGACTTTGTACTATGAATAGATAATGCGGTATCCGAGAATTGCTGAGTGGATGTTTGTCATGCTAGTTCATGTTCATACTGATAAACAACAGCTAAAATCCAGCCTTTACATACGTAAAATAATTCCACAGAGTAGTCCTAGTTATAGATTTTTCCTATACTCCTACTATTATTAACAATATTAAGCTAGTTTGTATTCAGCCAAGTATCCTCTGAACCCTTTGCAGTCCTTCGTACCTGGTGAGGAACATCTTCCATGCTGCGGGGTCGTTTGCCATCATGGAGCCAGCCACCTTACCGGCCTGCTCCTTCTGCTTGTCTGTACATGACTTGCAGTCGTCTTTGAGGGCTTGTATCAAGACACCTGAAATTATTAGAGTAATCTGTTAGAAAGTGGTCCCCTATATGAAATCGAATCCTGTTTGTTCTAAACTTTTAACTCTGGACATTATCTATCGACAGATCAATAGTACGATGGTTTATTATACTTTTAAGCCTGATTTGACCGATTTTATGTTAGCGCGAAAGCTGTTACATCGATAGTGATCGAATCGATGATTTATTTGGCTGATGTAATGCTAGATGCACTAACGTTACATCGGTCAAATAAAGCTTAGAATAAACCATCGTACTTTTGAACTGTCGATAAATAATATTCTCGTTACAAAGTTTAGAACATGACATGTTTGGTTGTATAAAAACTAAATTCAAGTACACTAGAAATATGGAGCTAAAATGCATAAGTAAAAACAAGATTTCAGGAAAAGACGCGCGTAACCAAAAAAAAGCAAGGGTGAAAAATAAATAAAAAGAAAGCAAAGGATGACATGCTTGATTTCACGTATGCTTGATTTTGCCCTAGCAAGTTACCTTTAGTACCTTAGATCATTCAAATTAAGGGAGATATGGTCTAAATGAGTCTGAATGCCTTTAGTCGAACTCACCCTGCAGACGACCTTACCGCCCTTTTTTGCATGTGAACTATTATTAAGTTCATTATCGCTGCAAGATTCTTAGTGTGTGTGAGAAATTCTTTAGTGTATTAACGTTTTTGCGTTAAGTGGTACAGTGATTTTGTTTCATGAAAAAACGACGCATTTCAATACGAATTAAAGTTTTACTACGACATACTTTCCTTGTTCGTCTGATCTGATATGAGTACTTATCTGGTTATTGAATGAGAAACAAAAAAATTAAAGGTCTCGCCAACAAAGCTTTTGTCAATATGATACTTAAATATTTTGAGACTTATTTTGCGAATAGGACTCGATTAGTATACCTTCCAAAAAAAAAACAGAGTTTGCCCTAAATGCAATAGCTTCAGACATGCGAGAACCATTCGTCTGCCAGCAGGTACCCTGTACAGTTGAATGGAAAAAACCCACATATTTTCTTAAATCATCCTTGGAAAAATTTGTTCCAGATTCTCCAAATACCTAACTAACTGTTATTCAAATCAACAAAGGCTCTATAAATTATATTATTACTTAGGTGTTTTTTAGTAATTCCATGCCAAATATCATTCAAATCCGTTTAACTTTTACGGAGTTACTTAAGTGCAGACCAATAACGTGACGATTTAGTTATATTATATCTGTGGTGCACACAAACACACACTTATACATACACTTGCTCACTTATACACAAACTTTCGCATTTATAATATTAAACTCAGCCTAAGTATTTATTTTATCTGACAGCTGCAATAACATTGTAAAAGGCTGAATTAAAAACACGAATTCTGATACTTTTGCTAGGTTTTTAAACGTAAGACTGTTATAGTAGCAGGTACCTACTTCAGTGAAGTATGTATGAAGAATTTTTTTTATTCACTTTTTTACAATGTTATTGGAGCTATCAGAGCAAATAGATGCTTGGACTGAGTATTAGTTAGTTTGACACCAAGCATGATTACTTACCTTTAACCTTGCCCATTTCAGCAGAGCAGTATTGATCTACAGACATGAGACACTTGACATCTTCTGCAGGCAGTGGTGGCAAAGCGTCTTTCACATTCACCTTACTCTTCAATAACTCCTTCTCCCCATCCGTCCTCACCTCGTTGAACATCATCATTTCCTCGCTGGTGTACATGACTTTGAACCCTTGACTCCTCACGCCTTCGCTGACAGTTCGGTGTATACCAGGAGCAGTCATCTCACTCAAGACGATACTGAACACACCAACTAAATACACTGCTTGAGCCCACATTCTGTTCAACGTCTTCACTATATCTGCGGCGAAATACACTTGCTTCTATCGTGAGATCTCGAATTCTTGACTGCTTCATGTGATGCAATCATGTGTGTTGTATAAACTAATTATTCAACAGGAATATTCAACAACAACACGATTAGGATGTTCAGGTGTTAGCAACCTTTTTAATGCTACTTTCTTGTAGGAAGATCGGTATCTGAGACAGAGTTCGCTGACACTTGGGTTTTAAAGTACGATTAAATGTCAAGTGGAAGTGGTTCCTAAAGAACAAGTGAAACCTGATTCATTTATTTTGTAGGTACGTATATTACAATACGCTGATGTAGAGATATCCGACTATGGCAATTGGAATCACCAATCGAAACTTGCCGGTTTTCTTTATCAATTTTTTTACATAACTAAGAAAGTATAATAAACCTAATACCTACTTTCTTAACATGTGTAACGGTAACGATCCCAAGTTCACTGAACACCTAGAGCCGCTCAACATGCGCAGAGATGTTAGGTCTCTTTGTATCTTTTATAGAATTTACATCGGAGAGAGTTCTGAAGAACTTTTTAATCTGAAGCCGGCATTGTGATTTTATAATCGCTATAGCTGCTACCGCCTGAAAGCTCATCCACATTTCATGTCTGGGGAATCGCAAAATCGCACACTGTGCGTTTTATGCGATCTTTATTGCCCCAAACCTGCAATGTGTATGGAATGTGGTTCTCATTTATTTCTTCAAAAGGGCTGTTAATAGAATCTTTAAAGGTCAACAAGGCGACGGTGATCGCTTACCATCAGGTCAGGTGGCCCGTTTGATTGTTTGCCACCTATGGCATAAAAAATGGCACAGAAATTAGGTGTACGTATACTTTAAAAAAGCAAAATGACGATCGCCTAATCACGAAATCTCGAAAACTATTTTAGCTCCGAAGCTGGATATGGCACATACAGACGAACATCGAACCTCCTCCTTTTTGGAAGTCGGTTAAAAAAACTTCTGTTTTCTATGGTTTACCATAGTATGTCAATAAACTGTCCATGCATGGTGCTTAATATATATAGTCAGAACGGTACGACCACAAAACAAATACTTAGGTAAGTATGTTTTGTGGTATACAACGAAACGTGAAGAACGCAGTTCATTAGCAAAAATACCTATGTTAATAAATGTCTTGTATACCTACCTACTTTAAACCAATTTAATTAATCTTCTAGGCAAGCGTGCTCCATCGTAAACCGCATCAGGCGTGTTGGCGGTCAAACGCAAGCCTATTTACGCATAAAAAAAATATTTAAAAAATTGAATGTTCGGAAGTGTCGAGTCAGAGCATAAAATCTTGACAGGTTCAAGTTAAAGCCATAACCCTTGATCTTTGAAAAAGCGCTATTGAGTTGAAAGTAGATTTTTTGACACTCTTTCTTAATCATTTACATTGGCCTAACTACGAATATTTGCGTAAAATATGTACTATCGAATTAGATACTAATTTAAAATTCGAAATTTGTATGAAATTCGATAGTACGTATATATTTTACGCAAATATTCGTACTTAGGTCACAGTTCACAGATTACTTATCTAATAGTTTCGTCGGTCTATGACCCTACCCCTCTTTGGTTCACCCAACGCTATATATTTATTCATGCTGGAATTCTGGTATAAAATGTTTCTAACACCTGGTGTGTAACTTGTGAGTTGTGCATGTTATTCGGGGCGCGTGCGGCATCAATAAACAACCTTCGTTCGCATTCGCATACCAAACGCACTTAATTAAAAAATGTTGACGTTCCAATGTCATGATGACGAATTTTCCTCGCGGGCAGGTAGTTATGTCAGTACTAATTTCACGTACCTAATTTTAATGACCGCTGCCTCTAATATATCCATTGCCACTAGGACATAGGCATTTCTGTACTTACTGGCTGTGTCGTGCGATTTCACCCGCTATCCTTTAGGAAACATTTAACTTACCGGAAAAAAGTAGTCCATGTGTTAATCCAGGGTAGAAGCTATCTCAATACCAAATTTCATTCCAATCTATTCAGCCGTTTGGGAGTTAAGGGCAGACAAACCTACACACAGACTTATAGGTACACTAACGTTTTTTTAACATTAGTGTGAGTTTACTTGTGATCGATTGTTTGTTTGTACTTTGTCATAATATAATAAAGCAAGTTCATCTACTATATACACCTATTAATTGTTACAAAAAATGCCTTAGCAAGAGTAAAAAAACTATTTGAAAAAATTGAGTCGTGATCATTCAATGCAATGCATTACAGGCGTTGTCGTCGAAGTGCCTTTGCAATGTTTTGGCGCTTGGTGGCTACATGGGTGCAGTAGCAAGCAATGTGACCAGCAAGCCTGTAACTCTTGCTCTATAATTTGTATTAACACGATTATAATAGCACAATTGTTACTAACTAACCATAATAATAGGTCGGGGAAAAAGTCTTTTCGTATTTTGTATGTATAAAGTTGTAGTAAAAATCTCATCGATTGTACTGTTTGTATCTGGCTGGTTTTGATACCATTAAAAATATGACATTTTAAAAAAGGAATATAAAAAGTAAAAAGCAATTTCCCGCCATTTTTCAATTGTTTTTTTGTTCGATAAAATGAGTGAATCTAACGAAGAAATTCGATATATTGTGAAATTTTATTACAAAAAACTGAAAAATGCGACACAAGCTGCGAATAAAATTTGTGACGTTTATGGACCTAATGCAGTGTCATCAAGAGTAGCACAATGTTGGTTCAAGCGTTTTCAGTCCGGGAATTTTGATGTCAAAGATGCAGCTCGCTCTGGTCGCCCTGTAACGGATAAAGTCGATGCCATTTCTGGAAAAGTGGACCAAGATCGGCATATTAGTAGTTACGACGTAGCTGAAGACCTGGGGATTGACCACAAAACAGTTTTGACCCATTTGAAAATAACTGGGTATACAAAAAAACTCGATATTTGGGTGCCACACCAGCTCACTGAAAGAAACCAAATGAATCGTGTACTCATTTGCGATTCTCTATTGAAACGTAAAGAAACCGAACCGTTTTTGAAAAGATTGATCACTGGTGATGCAAAATGGATCACCTACGACAAGAATGTGCGCAAACGATCATGGTCAAAGGGCAGTGAAGCACCACAGACTGTAGCGAAACCCAGATTAACACGTAATAAGGTGATGCTGTGTGTATGGTGGGATTGGCAGGGCATCGTTCATTATGAGCTTTTACCGCCGGGCAAAACCATCGATTCGGATCTCTACTGCCAACAGCAGATGAGACTCAAACAAGAAATTGAGAAAAAACGGCCGGAATTGATCAACAGAAAGAGTGTGGTCTTTCATCATGATAACGCCAGACCGCACACATCTTTGGCCACTCAGCAAAAATTTAGAGAGCTTGGTTGGGAAGTGTTTATGCATCCACCATATAGCCCTGACCTTGCACCCTCAGATTTCCACCTGTTTCGATCTCTTCAGAATTCTTTGGGTAGTGTTAGATTAACATCAAGAGAGGACTGTCAAAACTACTTGTTGCATTTTATTGATCAGAATTCCCAAAATTTCTACAGCAACGGGGTCATATCACTACCTAAAAGATGGCAACAAGTTATCGAACAAAATGGTACATATATATTATAATTAAATGTAATTAAACTTGAAAAAAATATGTCTTGAATTTGTTTATAAAATACGAAGAAACTTTTTCCCCGACCTTATATAAGCAAATCTTGGAATTCGTTTTCAACTTCGGAATCCGGTAATGCAATAATCCGATAATTTTCAATACTATATTGTTATCCGTATGACAATATTTGGTACCACCGTACTGATTGATAATAAAGCCACGAGGTGGATAATAAAACTCTTCAATGATTGCTAGTAAGCCCCTCGAGTTTGGACTCATTTGGTTCGTTTCAATGAATCCCATATAATTAAACTTGGTGATCAGGATCTAATGGTGGAGCCGGGAATGGGATAGGAAAGCCTACGTGTTGTTAGTCTTCAAACTACAATAATTATTTCAAACTAATTTCACCTCCTTTTCTTCGAAAGTTAGTAATAAGTTTTAGAAGCTGTCGTTCCAACGCTCACCACCGCATACCCTGGTTAGACCAATTACAATGGCTTCGTGTGACTATGCCTTAATATTTACTCGCAAAATTTTAATATAAAAGATCAAGAACGCATTTATTTTCATAAATCTGCATATATATTAATAATAAATATTTTATGTCCAGTTTTAAAGGTCATGTTAATTAGACCATAGAATTATATAAGTACTGTTCACACTGACATTTGGCAAGGTCTTCATAGATATAATTTACATATAAATACATGCCTATTTTATTAAACTAAAATAAATTAAATTAATCTCCGTCTTAAAGAACCAGAATCACTGAAATAGTTATTAAAATATTCAAGTTGAAGTGGCAATGGGCAGGCCACATCGCTCGAAGAACTGATAACCAATGGGGAAGAAAGGTTCTTGAGTGGAGACGACGAACTGGAAGACACAGCGTAGGTAGGCCTCCCACTAGATAAACCGACGACATCGGGAGAGTTGCAGGCATCTAGTGGATGCAGATGGCAAGGTGTCGTTCAGTGTGGAGGTCACAGGGGGAGGCCTATGTTCAGCAGTGGACGTCTTCTGGCCGATGATGATTAAACAAAAATATAGAAAGAAAAACTTCATGTTTATAGTTTATTAGTCACAATAAGTTTATATTTTTTCACAATACAGGGTAAACCGACTTAAAACAGGAGCGAGGTTCTCAATTCGATCTATAGTATTTTAATTAACCAAAGAGTTTTGGCGCAAACGTGAAAAAACACATGTCGCCAGATCATATTATTTTGATTGTAAAACCGACTACAATAATATATGAAAAACTTAATAAGTGCCCATAAAATTTGAAGGTTGCCCTCGATTACCCTGAGATCCCATCATCAGATCCTGACTTGGTGACAATGGGACTAAATTGAAAGTATATTACCGAACAAATATTTTTTTATGAAATCGGTCAACAGGTGGCTGGGAAATCGGTAAACACACATAAAAAAATAAAGTGGAACGTAGAACCTTTTTCATCAGTTAAAAATGGTGGATTGTTATTTTATTTTAGAAATAGATGGGGATTCAAGGCCTGTCCTGTCAAGTGGACGTCCTATGGCAGAAATGATGATGATGATTATTATTATTAAACGTTCGTGTAATTGCTCGAGTGTGGTACAATTTTAGCACGAGGTATAACATGTATTTTCGTATCATATATATATCATATATCGTACCACAATAATTGCCTAGAAGGAACTGATTCACTTATTTAAAATAGACTTAATGAAGTAGTCCTATATGATAATTCATTTCAGGTAGAGTGCCCAAATGCTGGCCGCGTTGCCTCGCTGGATGGCGAGGCTAACTTTCTGACCCAAATATAGGCCAGCATTTTGGTAACCACTATAATTTGAATGATTATTTACGGGATATTTACCGCGCTAAATATCCGTAAATAATCATAATAAGTAGTGAACAACCGTGATAGTTTAAAACAGTGTTCATATAAAAGCATCTAGTAAAGTCTTTAGCATATTACTTAGGGCATGACTTTGGCTGTGACTTTTGTTGACTATAAAAAAAACCATGAAAATATTTTAATTTTATTTGAATATTTAAATTAGGCCTCTAAATGGCAATAACTTGCCGGTCAAGTCTCAAGGAGCCTCTTAGTCTTACATATACAAAGAAAACAACAAAAAATCTAAAAACTAAAAAAAAAAATTTGTGAAAAAAGTTGCCCATCACGGGACGCCTGGCAGATGTAAAACATGACGGCATAAGAATAATAATGTTTGCCGTCACGCCATACCAGTCGGTTTTACTGCCAAACGCGCCTATCGATGTTTCACATCAAAAAGTATCATGTTATACGTAGTTATAATTGCTTTTTTATTTTATTTTTATGCCATAGGTCGCAAACAAGCTAACGGGCCGCCTGATGGTAAGCGATCACCGTCGCCTATGGATACATGTAAGACCAGATGCATCACACATACGTATAGGCGATGGCCTTTTTGCAGAATATTATCCTGTTACCTATAGATACTTGGCAATCGTGGGCATATACGCTGGACCTACCCTGACTGGCATGGCTGGCCCTGGCATGACCTCTGGGCTGACCATTTTAGCAACCCTATAAGGGAACCTTGCGGTGTGGTAGCTGTTCTAACAAAGATAGAGTAAGAGATTTTAGATGGTTCGAACGTATAGAGAGGATGGATGAAAGAAGACTGACGTAAGAAATTTATGTGGCGAGCGTCATTACGCTAGCGTGAATGGGCAAGCCGGTAAGGGACGACGTACATCTCTACCAAATCGAAGACCTTTTGAAAAAAGGCCTCTTCAAAAGTACCCGTACCCGACGAGCTTGTATGAAAACACTCATGAAAGAAGAGAAGATAAGAAGTGATAGTCTCTACCTACCTCAATAGGAATGAGTCATGTATGACTTGTATGCGGTGGTACCTACCTACCTCAATAGGAATGAGTTGTGTATGACTTGTATGAGGTGGTACCTACCTACCTCAATAGGAATGAGTCATGTATGACTTGTATGAGGTGGTACCTACCTACCTCAATAGGAACGAGTCATGTATGACTTGTATGAGGTGGTACCTACCTACCTCAATAGGAATGAGTTGTGTATGACTTGTATGAAGTGTGTATGAGAGAGAACTATGTATGTAAAATTTCGCCCTGTAGTAAGATGTAAGTCGTAATGCAAAGATGCACCTGCAATTCGTGGAATGAGCACCCTTATGCGGCATTTCCGAGTAGCTTTAATATGGGGTTCTTTATAAGGGCTGTTAATCGTCTTTTTAGGGACGGCAACGTATCTCTGATGCCCCTGGTGTTGCAAGTATCCATAGGCGACGGTGATCGCTTACCATCAGGTGGCCTGTCTGCTTGATTGCGACCTATAACACCTATACATTAAAAAAACTATGGATACCTATTGGGTGAGCGCTTAAAAATGTCTAATTCAAAAGACTAAAATCATACTATTTAGGTAATCTGTAAATAAATAAAATAAATAAATATCTGGGACATTATTGCACACATGGTCATCTGACCCCAAACTAAGCAAAGCTTGTAATATGGCTGCTTGTAATAGAGACTGATATACATACATATATATTTTTAAATACATACTTAAATAGATATTAACACCCACCTATTCTGTGCAATTAGTCTAAATTTGGTGCAAGTTAGATTAAACATTATAGCTATATAAGACTCAAAACTGTTGGTATTTCTAAAATATAATATACCTAAATGTAGGTACTTATATATGCAGGTACACGTACATAAATTATAAAGACACTTATTTCGTTAATTTTGTACTTCCAACATACATGAATTTGTAAATCAATGGCGTAATGGGATTGAAAATAAAGTCATCAATAAAATCATAATAAATATATTTATCACTTTTTCAACAATTCTTCCATTTTCTTAGATGCTACCGACATATCCAGCTTATTATGAGAATTCTTAAACAATATGCCTAACAACGCTTTAAATACCTTCGATTTACCTTCTTTATACTGTTTCACTAATTTTGGATTATTTTCTATAACTGCTTCACATTGCTTTGTTATTAAATCTGAATCAATTATAAGTGACCATCCTTTATCATTGATCAGTTCCGCTGGTCTAATATCACTATCAGATAAGTCCACTAGTTCATCGAATACATTTCTACAAATTTCTAAATTGATTTGACCGTCCAAATATAAGTTTAATAATTCTTTCATCTGTTTTATAGTTATGGGGCAATCGTCGGTGTCTAGCTTTTTTTTGTTAAGAACAGTCAATAGGTCGTTTAATAGGACGTTGGCGATCTTTGTTGCAGTTTTGGGCTCGGGAGATAGTTCTATGAAATAGTCGAGTAAGACGGGCTCGTTGACTAGCTGTATGGCGGATTCTGATCGTAGCTGGTAATCTTGTATGAGTCTGGAGCGAGTTTGTTCAGGGAGTTCGGGCAGTCTGTCTCTTATCAGGGGCACGCTGATGACGTCCTGATGATCATCTTTTGTTTTCAGGTTGACGCGTAAAGGAGGAAGATTCGGTTCCGGCATGTATCTGTGAACAAAACGACCCAATTATAAGCTTACTCGGCAATCAGCCTCGGCTTATATTAAAAACTAGCTGCGCCCCGCGTGAATTACTCCTTATTTTATCAGGTATCTGCAACAAACAGCAGATTTTTTTCCCCCCGCGAATTTTGATGTCTCATAGAACGCATGATTTGATGGCTTTGTTTGTTTTGATGTACTGAGGCCGCCAATTAAGAGGATGCTAACTGATTACAAGTAGCGTTGTACACATTTTTTGACAGTACTGTACAGTACTTTGGCAATGTTGTATTGCTTTTCAAAAAATCAAATAAAACTATGAGTAAAAAACTCACGAGAGGATTTCGCGTCGAAGGCGTGAAAATGTGCCTGAAACGCTCGAACGGCATAAATGTAACAAAAACTACGTTTGATGCTTGTGATGATTTAGGCTAGTGTTTTTCAACCCTGGGTGTTAGCCATGCCTCTATAATGAGGTCGCGGGGGACGCAAAGCCTCGGTAAAAAAAAAAAAAAACAAAGTATAAAAATATTTTTACTAAGAAAAATTAATTGACGAGTAATTATAAAAATAAAAAAAGGTTGTACGTATTTGATATTTGTAATATCATAAAATACAGATTATAAACTGTGGAAGGTAGGGGGTCCCGTTTTTTTTTCATACTGAGGAGGTCGCGTCGTGAAATGTTTAAAAAAACACTGTTTTAGGCTAAAGAAAAGGGATGACGTTGTTTTGTAATAAATAAGCAGAGAACTGTCGACTTGTGTCCAGTGGAAACCAGTTCGAACCCGCCTTTAATGATAATTGGCAAATGATTCGAGGTGAAACTATGTAGTTTCCGGTACAAACGACCTCTCTTGTCATTACCTTCAGTCATTAAGAGCGGGCCTAATGGCAGGATAAATTCTGATTTCCCCCGCGCATCTCGCCACACCCAGCGCATGTACGGATAACAAACACGGGCGGCGCGACGACGCGCGGAACCAAGTTTGCGTACTCGACGTCTGAACTGACATGGACTACCCGTCTCAACAGAGCGATGGTAACTGATCGGTGCAACAAACCGATGCCTCAAGCTTGTGTCACGCGAGACGAAAGACAGCGTATTGCGCGGATTAAAAATGTTGTAAGCGCCAAGTGCTTTCTACTCTCATAGCTTATAGAATAGACAATATTTTTAAAAATTGCGAGGGTCAGCTCCAGGTTATACATGAGTGATAATATTTACATAATTTATTGTTCAATAATATGTACCAAAACAGAATGCAAACCAAAAATGTTGAAAATTAGAGGTAACTTTGTGATGGTTTTCTATCGAGAAAATTTTATCCTACCATGTTTTCGTCAGGGTCGACCTTTACTTATATATTGAAGTTTCCTAACGTATTTTTTTTTTTCGATTTTGGACATGATTTACTACTGTGAAAATCTAATCAAAGATTGAAGATTTTGCTTTAGGCCCAATCTTAATCGTGTCAGTGCGATCATTGATTATGCTTATAGCGAGGCATAACGTGTTGACCAGCTGGCGCCGTCGGTACAAAGTTTAAGGGTTCATAAACACCAAAATTTCACATAATGATTATCTATTTAAGGCAGTCCTGGATTTGTCAATAGGCCATAAAGGCCGCGCCCTAGGGGTGGCAGCGTCCTAGGGGCGGCAGATTTTAGAGGAAGCAAAAAAATATTATTTTAGATAGGTATACACGGGGCGGCGGAAATAAAGTGGCCGACACTCGTAAAAAATATAAATCCGGCACTGATTTAAGGCACGGTCTAATCTTTTCTTATTCTTTTTTTTCAGCCGCTCACGCCATGGACTATTTGCTATCTAAATTGGCTTTGTTTAAAGTCGAAAATCGCATATCAACATATTTGATTATGATGATGATTCTGTGCTTGTGGTTACATTATTCTGAGGGTTTTTATTTAATAAATCGAAATATAAAATTGAATTTCAACAACTAGTTAAAGTTTTGAAACACTAGTCTGGCTATACTTTAAAAAAACTGTTGTCGGTGAAAATTCAGAGTATTTCAAGAAAATCTTCAATGGCTTTTATGACAGCTTCCTACCCTAGAAGCGCCACCTGCCGTTTATCGGGAGAAACAATGATTTAACCAATAGATGGCGTAGTCATGGAAAATCTTAGAAATGGAAGAAAATCAAAGCAGTTTCTTTTGCCTCATAGTTGCATAAGCCCAGGTTGACCTCCTCGAGAGATTTTTGCAACTCGAAACTCCTTAGGTTTGTTTAAACGCGTCACTAAACCAGCCAAGTGCGAGTGTGCCACAATGACGTGCTAATCGCGGCAATACTCAATCTGGCTGGACTCAATACGCAGCCAGAATGGATACACAATCACGCGATAGTTACTCAAGCCGTAACACACCGTAAGAGCCGTAACAGACACGTTTAATTGGCTGACGAACCATCGTACTTTGACCATCGGGAGAGAAAGAGAAAATTGTCTCATTCTCTAGGGAGAGAAGTTCCCACTTGCGATTCAGACATAATCGCCGTCTCGCTTGCTCAACGACGGTTCACGAGTTTTAACGATGTTGTGCAAATCGAACAGGCATAAGATAACTGAGCCGTAAGTGTATAAATATACGGTTGGTTTTTGTAAAATAGTTTTGTTTAGATATAAATTGTAGACGGCTATGTTTTTTTTTTTTTTATATTATGTAATAGGCTTGCGTTTGACCGCCAACTCGCCTGATGTTAAGCGCGATGCGGTCTACGATGGAGCACGCTTGCCTAGAAGAAACAGATTCACTCGAGATTTGAAGACACCCAGATTGTAAACATCGGGGAACACCCATTCCGGCAGCGCATTCCACAGACTAGCAGTTCGCACAATAAAAGTGGAATCAAAGCGCTTCGTACGGGTTTTCGGAATATCAACCATGAAACGGTGTCGATTTTTCGTGCCCGCTCTGGCAGTTCGATATGAGACTGCGGCATATATGAAACTGCGGACGTTTACTGACTATAATTTTCTACGCGTTGTGACTTCTATGTATAATTTTTCGAAGACGGAACCCTAAAAACTAATATTGTAGTTTTTTCTATATGTTTGTAATTTTTATTTCTGGTGTACACAATAAAGAGTTCCTATCTATCTTCTAATTTATATTTTACATGGACCTTGTTTTTAGGTTGTTTCAAATTACCTGTAATCCTGCACGACCTCTTTGTCCCGCATGGCCACGGTGGTTCTGGCGGCCGCGTCCCACGATCGAGTCTCGTTGAGTATCCGCCCCCCGGTCTCCAGGATGTTCCGCTGACGCTCGATCTCATGCTTTATGGCGCCTGCCACGCCACGGACAGAACCAATGTTCTTTATCTGGAATTAAGAAGAATAAAGAGTTGAACACTGTTTTCAACTTCCACTGTTGCGCTATATATTTAGCGCGTTTTCTCACCGCTCGACACATTTTGCCGTCACGATCAGGATCTTTCCCACTGGGCACTCTGGACTCTTACCCAGGGCCTCGCCATCGATGGGGCCCCCAAGTTACCGCCAGGTCATCAAACAATATCCGATAATTATTACCGAAAAACATACTTTATTTCGAAAAACAATGGATAATGACTGATTATATACCTATACTTTCTTATTAGCGTTTGTATGTGCGAAGCTACTACTCTCGCCCGAAAACAGTGCTTTGTCAAGCTCATAGGGGCCCCATTATCCTAATGTACCCAGGGCCTCCAATCGGTTAAAGACTGCCCTGATCACGATACGCGACAGACGAGAAACTGCAGACGACCTGCGTGCATTTTTGCACAAGGGCCGACACAGCACCGCGCGACTGTCAAGACTCGTAAATAGGATTAACGCACGGCGAGGCTAGGTGATTCCCAATCTTATTTGATAGCCCAGTTGGCCTAGTTGGTAGTGAACCTGTCTTCGGCGCTTGGGGGCGTGGGTTCGATTCCCACGAAAAATTTGGGTTCTGTACCCAAAGGGTGTAAATTAATAGGGTACCCCTATTAATAAGCCTACGCTGTATGTCTGTCCGTCTGTCTGCATGTCTATTGTCCGTCCTACCTTTTAACGGCCGTATCTTTCGAACCGTAATAGACAGCCAGTTCAAATTTTCACAGAATATGTAATGTTACGGAGGATTAACAATGAAATAATAATAAAGCTAAAAAGTAAAGTACTAAAGGGGGGTCCCCATACAATAAACGTTTATTTAAACCGTATTTTTGTATTTGCTCTAGTGTACAAATAATGATACAGTTGACCTTTCCTAGTGTCACGTGTCCCTGGGAGGAGAAAAAGGAAAGGTATGCTTTCATCAGTGAATACGGCAAAATGGCGACATAACTGGCTTGCGAAACGGATGTAGCTTATTGTTGCTTTCTCCACTAATATCAAGGCAACTAAGCTTTACCCAAGTTATTTTGCGAGTTCCCGATTTGAGTTTACGTCTTAATTTTGTAATGTTTCTCTGTCAGTAGTTAAGTTAATAAACAAAAAAACTAATTAAAACACAACTACAAAATGAAACGCTGCCAGCAGTCGGAATTGTTCCCAAAATGCTAGCTATGCTCACCCTTGGAGCAAAGTAGAGGCCGGTATTTTAGTCACGAGTGGCCACGACTAGACGTGAAGAGAAATCTTTAAAATTTTATCCCTATCACGTGCCCATGGTTTCGCCCCAAAAGGCTCAAAATGTACCCACTATCCAGGGTACTAATTTGCGCCTTTTGTGGTTTTTCAGTAGGCGCGCGATTTCTACTCTGCGTTCTGGAAAGATGTGACGGCGCAAAAGTGTCAAATAATTACGTATATATATGCAGAATTGCAAAAAAATACAATCCTTTTCTAAGTAATTAGCTCGAATATAGTAAACCTTGCTAAAGTTTGTAGCTAGTTACCGCAATAATTACTGGTCTAGATTGTTAGAATCTTCGCTGTATAGCTTTTGAATATTTGTTAAATCAATAAGCTGTTTATTTGAAATGTCAATGTCTGATGCCGCAACAGTTACCAAACTATGTGGCCAAATGCGTAGTTATCTCGTACAAAACCCTAGTTGATATTCACCTGTTTCGCTAACATAAACCCAAACACGTTTGGTTAGAGAATGTATTGAAAGGCAGCGTCATCGACCGACCGACGGTTCGAGAAGCAACTGTGCAAACAGGCTACGGTCTAAAGTCCAGCAAAGTTAACGCTCTGGTACGAATATAATATAGCGGGTACTTACTTAGAAGTAGATGTTTTTGTTTATAAACCAGTTAAACATTGAATCGCAAAAAGGTAGGTACTAATTACGTAGGTTACTGCGTACTTATTTTGATGGAAATTAACGAAGCAGATCTATTTCAAGACAGTACCTGACACACACTCGCATGTATTAAATTTCAAATTTAAATGTAGGTACATCTTTATTATTTTGTATGCTAGGTATCTTTGGCTTTATAAATATTGGTATAATAATAATTACTTAATTCTAAATTTTTATATTTTGCATTATATAACTGTTTGCTTTGGCATAACTATAATGATATATAAGAGAAGCCACTGGAACCCGAAACACAGTCCCAGACTAGTTCGGAAGCCTATGGAACAACACATTATGGATTTGGATTTGGACAACTTGGATTTACATTCCTTAAGTGTGGAGTACTACGTACTACCTAAGTACTTGTCATCATTAGGCCACATTGCAAAATATGATATACTACTTTTTTTTTCCTAACTGCACCCCGCGGTTTCACCTGCGTGCTGGTTAATCTCTCAGGAACCGTAAATTTTTCCCTTCAAAAGCGAGACGGATCCGCGCGCACGCATTTACCTTGAATAACACCGCCGAACGTGGTTGCAACTATAGTCATTATCGGCTTAATCATACGTGATTAATTCCCGTGTTATAAAAATAAAACGTGTGAAAAGCACGTTAGTTTCCATAATAACACTTTCTCATTCATTATTTATTATCAGGCGGATTTTTTGTACCTAATGCATAAAAACATAAAGAAAGGCATCGTGCATTTATTCAGTTTCGTCACCAATAATAGTAGGTATTATTAACTTCAAGGTAATAGTTCTTTTAATAATGCAAACGATCGGTAAACTGGACTGGTAATAAAATAAACCAGTTTATTTATCGACTGACGACATTGCGGAAATATTTTGAATACCAAAATAGAGTCCTAAATTTTATTGTTATTTTATCTATATTTATTAGGTAGGTATAACTTGTGGTTGCCAAAATCTAAATGAGAATCAGGGTGCGGTCACCGTTCTTTAAAACAGTACCGTCGCACAAGACGACGTAAAAGGCTGACCAAGACTCACAAATGTACCCTAATATTAGGCATAAAAATGTTTAACGCCTTGCCAAAATCCATAAAGGATGCCAAGTCGCTTTATTTATTCAAAAATAAGCTTAAGGTTGACTGATATGGTGCCGTATAGCGTAGAAGAATTCATTCCAAAAGTGGAATAAATAGCCTAATTAAAATTAGAATGATATTGTTTTATTATTGTTTAGTTTTAATATCATAATTTTTTTAAATCTCGGTCCTCCGCCGCCTCTTGCCAACCTCTCCGGAATAAGTCAAGATCGTCACGCCAGCGTTTCCTAGGCCTTCCTTGACTGCGTCGTCCATCAGGCACCCACTGTGTGACGATCCTGGCCCATCGGTCGGGGTTCATACGCGCCACATGTCCCGCCCAATCCCATTTCAATCTGGCAGCCTTTTGGCCCACGTCGAACACACCAGTTATGGAGCGCAGTGTGCTATTGCGAACTCTGTCTATTCTTTTAATACCAATCACGCTGCGCTCCATTCCTCTTTGGCAAACCCCGAGTTTGAACTTTTGAGAATCGGTCAGTGACCAGGTCTGAGCAGGAAGGAAATGGGGGAGACCTTTGCCCAGCAGTGAAACAGTATAGGTTAAGAAAAAAAAAAAAAAAAAAATTTTTAAGTTTTAATTTTAAATTAACATATTTTTAAATTTCTTTAGACATATAATTATTATTATGAATAAAGTTATCATTATCATTATTAAGGAGACATTCTCTTAAGGCTGAAATTCCATTTGAAGGCACTAAACGTTTTATCCACTTTTTTGTATACAACAGCAGAGGTGTGCAACTCTGTGTGCCTTTCCGAACAGGTATAACCAGAGGTTCAAGAAAAAAGTTAATAGAACTATCCTGGGTAAGCGTGCTACATCTTCGACCACATCGTTGCTTCCCATCAGATGAGATTGTGGTCAAAGGCATACCTAGTCCGTTGTAAAAAAAATACGTAACTCCGTAATCGCATGTTGGCCGCTGCGTACCGGTTTTTAATCTGCGCCATTCTACAATACATGACATTCTACATTATTTTATTCTACATTTTGTAGTGGTAGGACTCTTTTGCAGGGGTCCGCCTGGGGAAGTACCACACCTTTCCCAGTTATTCAACCGCCAAGCAGTAGTGTGCAGACACTACTGTGTTCCGGATTGAAGGGCAATGTTTCCAGCGAAATTACAGGGCACACAGATATTTAACATCTTATATCTCGGGGTGACGAGCGCAATGCATTGCCATCCAGGGATTTGAACTGTTGAAGTTAAAAATTCTGAGTGGCGTTGAGCTGTTATGGGCAAGCGTGAAGAGCCATCAGGCAAGCGACTTCGCTCGTCTCGTCACCCAGTATCATAAAAAAAATATACAATACCGTACAAGGACAAAAATGGCTGTAACACAAACTATTTTTACCTACTAGACTAGTCTACTTATTTGAAAAATTACAAATATTTTAAAACAACAATTGCAAAAACCGTCCAGCCTTTCTCAAGTGATGCGCTTACCAACGAACATTATTCCATTAATATACAGAGTTACGCATATAGACTGTACTAAGCCGAGAGGAGGTCATTGTACTCATTTTGTGAACAACTTTTACTAAGGCAGGTCTGGCGCACTCCGCACTTTAGGTATGAAGCTACAAGTGGTCGTCTTGACGGACTTGCCGTGCCCGCTGCTGCGCGGTAGACAGAGATAACGCGATAAGAGTTACCTGATAGACAGAGAGCCAACTTCTAGGTTAATATAGCTGTAGGTAGTTAGCGCTCGCACGTCCTGAATTGCACTTTATTGTGTAGTAGCAAGAGTCGCTACTTATTTAAATGATTTTGCAGCTGAGTCTTCTGTACTTGTACTTATATGTATTCTGTGACTATGGGATCAACCCTGAAATCGCGAATTAATACCACCTTCCATACATTTTGTCTATTGTCAATGACCGTTTTCTATAGAACACTTGATATTTTTTCCCGATTTCAGTGTTGGTAATAGTAAAAGTTATTAATAATGATGAGTACAATGACCTCCTTTCGGCTTATTACAGTTTATATGCGTAACCCTATAGATAGTTAGGGATGTAACTTGTTAGTTTTTATGTACTTATATATATATTTTTACTGCGAATAAGTCCGCGTTTGACCCCCAACTCACCTGTTGGTAAGCAACGGTCGAAGTCGAAGATGAAGCACGCAGACTTAGAAGATACCTATTCACTCTTGCCTTGAAAAGGCCCAGATTATATCTCTCAGGAAATAAGGAAGCCGGCAGGTTGTTCCAATCCGTATTGATACATACTTCAGTCCTAGTAGACAAGGGGTCGCCGGGTCGCCTCAGAGAGACATTAGCGTCAACCCGCAGAGCTCCTTCTTCCATTCGGCCAGTGCATGCCCCGAGTCGCTGCACTATCAGCACCAGCTCCTTGACCAGTGCAGCTGCTTCCTCGCCATCCTGCAAATTATATTATCGACATATTTACTATACAAAGACAACGTAACAGGTGATAATATGACCTCGAATACTCCAGTCAAACTGAGCTGGCAAAACTTATAGAAGCCTTACAAGCGTAGCAGAATAATAGGATAATATTTTGACAAAATTACAGGATTCCTTATAATAAACGAGCCAAGTGCGAGTCAGGCCCGCACACTGAGGGTTCCGTATCACCACAAAATACAAAAAGTTGCTTAACTTGGTGGTGAACAGAAATTGGTCACCGACTCGCACTTGGCTATTATTTAAAAAAAAATGTTTTAGGAAAAAATGCTACCCAGGAAAGTCATAATAAGAAAAGCCCTGAAAAGCTCTCATTCTACAAGCAATTATTTAACTGACGAATTTTAAATTGAGGTTTAAAGATTGGTTGGATTTGGCCTGCTTGGCTGGTGTCGATGGCTTTGAAGTATCTAAAATAAGAATTAACGGTAATGTGCCACATTTTCCACATACCCTCTGTATTTTAGCTACATTGTAACATCATTTGAATGTAATTTACCTAGTAGATATTGAGAACAGTATGGATTTACCACACAATGGAACACTTTGATTTAATTATAGGAACAATGGGCGCTTCGATTACATACATAATTACATTGAAGAATGTCAATTTATGCTCTAAAGGCTAAACTAAACAGACACTCATTTTACAATTATACAGGCTGTAGCGTAAAGAGGTCAACCCATTACCTTCATTTCTTTATAGAAATTTAAAAACCAGCCTAGTGTGAGTCGGGCTCGCGCACTGAGGGGTTCCATAACACCACAAAATACAATAATTATCAATTTAAAAACCCGACTTAATAATTAGTAAAATATGTAGTTTCGATTCAGTGAAAGAAATGATGAGGTAGTCCAAGTAACGAAATTACCAGTTATAACTTGAATCAACAGAATTTTTTAGAAAGAACCTTTTAACGGCTGTAATTTCTTTAGAACCGTAATAAATTTCCAGTGGAAAATTTCACAGAATATATAACGGCGGATTAACTAAGAAATAATGACAAAGTCAATAAGTAAACACTAAACTAATACAACAACAATAATATTTATATGGGTTTGTATTTGCTTTAATGTAAAAATGGTAAATTACATATGAGCATCAAACTCGGCATGATTACAGAACACACTCTTAAGTAAAATAATAAATAATCGCCAAGTGCGAATCTGTGTTAAAATTCTGATTACCACCAAGTTAGGCACCGTCGGGCGCGGTCGGTACTTGGATGTAAAGCCTCGGCGTAAAGTTGTCTTTTTACACTACTTTTTGTATTTGTAGCGGTATGGAACCCTCAGTGCGTGAACCTGTCTCGCACTTGGCCGGTTTATTTATATTCGTAAATTTTTTTTTTTTTTTATAATAAATAATATATGTAATTGCAGGTTTTTTTACCTTAAAAAAGGCACAGAGTAACGCGAATAAATGCTTTGTTATTTTTTATAATAATAGGCACTTTATTTAATGAGTCTTTTAATAATGGGAACTAATTATTATGTATAACACATGGGAAGTTTTGCAATGTTATTGAAGTGTTGTTGGGACAGGTGTAAACTGAATTCTGATGTTTCATTGTTTGTAACATTATGACCTACCTGAAATGAAATCCACTACCAAACAAAGCTATTCTTATTTGGGATGGGGGTGATTAGTCCCAGTACTGACATCCCAGTATTGTGCATTTCCCCCTACCAGCCAAATCTACCCGAATCTACCAGAGCCAATCTAGCACCTTGAAATATCGAAGTGAGTTGCTCAAGTGGCGCAAATGGAAGTGTCAATATTGATAATGAAAACAAGTTTTTTATTGAAAAATATCTTTTTCGAAGCAAGCTTTTATGAAATCAATGATCGGAATGGTGTGCTAAAATGAACCCAAAACACTGCCAGTCTGCTATTATCCATCGAGGAATGCTGTTGTCCACAGTCACCAAATCAGCTCGCTGTCACCATAATATTTTATTGTCATCGGAACTAGACTAAATATATAACTGAATTAAATCGAAATAAAACTGACTACCTATTTAAAACTTGACATGTATGCCAAATTTCAGTTCAATCGAATACCAGAAAGTGGGTCAAAATTTACTTGCAAGATTTGATTACAGAAAGACACCAGAACAGGTGAAAGTAAATAAAAACTTGTAAAAAGCAGTCTAGCTGTTGTGTTTGACATGGATAATGATACCTCATGCAACCTGGTAGCAATTTTTTTTCTTCTTTGGCTTTACAATGCACAGACAATACTCTGCAGTTTCATTTTCATTCGAGCCGCCACTTTCCAAAGGACTGTCTGTAGATTCCAGTTTATACAAGTTGCAGTGACCGGTTATAAGGCCTATAATAAAGGCCTACTAATAGGCAACGGTCCTGTCGTTGGAAAAAAGCTATGTCTAATAACATATCTTCTAACCAGAACAGAACTGCTGAGCCTAGAACTTCATCTAGATATCTATCGACAATAATCTACACTACTAGTTATATGATTATTAATGGGATCAAAACAAAAAACATTAATAATCATATAACTGTAATGAACAACTGTAATAGTTTAAAACAGTGTAACAATCTACACTAATATTATAAAATGACTAGTGACCCGGCCCAGCTTTGAAATGCAAATGCAAAGATGTGAAAACTGCATGAAAATCCATTGCGTGGTTTAGGAGGAGTTAGTAGATATACAGACAGACAGACGTGGAAAGTGATAAGAGATAAAGTGTACCTATGCATGATTGAAAAAAAATACTACTGTTGAATCTATTGCGAATTTCTCATCGATGTGATGTCGTGCGCTTGCAGTAAAGTTCTGGATGGTAAGAAATCCAGACGCAAACAGGAGGATGAAGAGTAGTACAGGAGTGTTATAGAACCAGGACAACAGCGAGGTAGGGAGTAGAATAAGATTGGGGTGTGCCGATATGATAACGGGATGGAAGCAAAGATGGGCTGGGGTAGAATCTAGGCAAGTGTGCTCCATCGTAGACCGCATCTTTGCTTAACATCCGGCAAGGTGGCGGTCAAATGCAAGCCTATAATATAATTATTAAGATGGGAATGAGTTGAGAGCACTTCTGGCTAAAAGAAATGGATTGGAAACAGTACGATATGGGAGCATCACAGAATCGGGACGGAAATGGGCTGAAATCAGAATGAGAATAGAGTGGGAGTGAAGCCGTGGGCAGTAGAAGCTAGTACTCTGTATAGGTAAAATCTAAACAACTTCCATGGAATTCCTAGAAAGAGTAACTTACCTCCAAATCAGGTTCGAAGACCAATTCAATAAGTGGTGCTCCAGCTCTATTCAAATCAACCAGGCTGCGTTTAAGTTCATCATCATGCAGAGACTTGCCACTGTCCTGCTCCAGTTGTATCTGTTTGATCTTTGAGGTTTTCTTGTAAGGTTTCTTGTGGACGCCCGGCGTAAATACCTAAAGGACAAACAAGAATAAAGCATACATGAATTAAGCAATTTTAATTATCAAAAGACGGGATTGCGGTCACCCTCTCTGGCTGTTAGGCCACCTGTGAACCTGTTGTATTTACTCATCATATAAATAAACTTTAGGTATTTCAAAATTTTACAGCAGTTGGTGTGACTAATATTATTGTTTGAATGGGACTGTGTACCTACCTGAAAATGTAACGCCCCATCACTTGCTAAGGGTGCTCGTTGTTGCGTTATTTGGTATCCAGCCGGAAGATCGGCATAGAAATAGTGCTTTCTGTCAAAACTAGAAACTTCATTCACTTTGCAAGACAGTGCTAAGGCCGTCTTGATGCCCAATTCTACGCATCGTCGGTTAAGCACAGGCAATGTCCCGGGTATAGAGGCATCGAATAACGCTACACAATTATTTACAACACCGCCAAAAGTGTTCTCAGCACCAGAAAATAGTTTGGTCTCGGTGTTTAGTTGCGCGTGCACTTCTAACCCTACTACACTTTGCCACTGGTTGCCGGACACAGATGAGTGATTCCGCTCAAAAATTCTATTTATTCTAATGTTTATAAGATGAGGTAATTTTAAAAACCTCATTTCAAAAACTTGCACTGAATTTAGTAATAATTTTAGAAATCAAAATCAAAACAAGGTCAAGCAACAACAGCTGTCTTTGACTTTGACATTAATTTGACTTACAACTGACTGACGTTCACGTACCACAGAGAAATAATCCTAAATGGTGATCCGTGTCTTTTACCTTCGAAAAATTTGGTACGGAATAGCATTTTCGGCCGCCAATTTTAGGATTTATTTCTCTGTAACAGACAGAAGGTAAATAAATTACAAAATTATAATTAATAAAGGTTGTACTAATCATGCAATGGAAGAATAATGCTATGCCAACAATGCTAGGTAGGAACTCATATTTTTTATTATTTTTTATGCCTGCTTATTTCTGGAAAACTGTGTGCCATAAGTACATACTTAGGTACTTATTAAATTAAATTTTACGGCCCTTGATTTACCCATGGTTAACCAAAACTATGCAAAGTATGGAGGGTAGCCTAGAGGTACCCTTAAAAAGCTATACCTACTTAGTACGTAAGGTCGTATCTTGACTTGACTGGCATGCCCTAATGTTAGTGTTTAGGCCGCTTCGCCCGAAGCCTCTGACATAGCTGACTGGTTGTTGTTTTTGGACAATCGATAAAATAATAAATAATAATTAATTGACTTACCAACAGTGTCGATAGCCGATTTGTCTTTGAATATTGCTGGGTAAGTAGGTACGCTTTCAGATTTGATTTATTTTATTTAAAAAAAAACTAATATGAAATTGCATTGATATTATACCTAATTGACTTTAAACTTAAATCTACCTTACATTTAATTTTACAACTAAATATCACATTTTAAATTATATTAATTTTAAAAACATTTTAATTTACGCGTAAAGGCCCGTTACAACATCAAATAATAATGAAAATAGGTATAGGACGATAAAAGCTAAAGTGGCTTCAGCAATAGTATACATTTTCTTGATATCTATTCTTATTAGGAAAGAAGAAAAACTGCGTGAAAACTGACGCGGGAAAATTCGTTAGACGTCCGACAAATAGCACTGAGTCGTGGTGTTTGACCGCAACTCAAAACAACTGCCGTGCTGTATACGAAACCTTGAATTATAATGCGACCATTTTATGATGGACAGTAGAAATCTTTGTAAATGAAGTTTTTCAATACCAAGAAACTTAGTATTGGAAACTTCTTCTTTTGTTCCTTGTATAATAGCGCACACCCACTTACTGATATAATTGTTCCTCTACGTAGGTAACTAGGTACTATATAGGTACGGGCTAAACGTCACAGCTTAGTTATTGGCTATTTATGATACGTAGTACATACACACCTCCTATCGTGTCCTAATTACTCGGCACAAATACTCAGAAGTTTCTAGAAATAGGCGCAAGCGCACAGCATATTTATTTTCCAATTTCAATTCAATAGACTAAAAACTAATGTTAGAATCAGGTTAACTATTTAAATTGGGTTAAGTGGGTACTACGGTTGGTAACAAAGCTATTAAACTTTCGAGAGCACATATATTTTATAAAGCACCTTCTTAGTTCTTAGGTAGCTGTACTTTCAAAATTATGAAAAAAGTAGGTTTATTTTAACAATACCTATCTCTAAATGTTTATTGACCAAGCAAAGCGGTCCCAGACCCTATGTAGATAACTAATACATATTTTTTTTGTGAGTTTTTGCTTCAGGCGTTTTTGAGTTTTTATGTTTCTGTATTGTTCGCCTTTTCGACGGTTCGGGAACCTTTAGTTTTTCGGGACATTAAGTAGCCTATGTATTAGCTTAATCAAGGCCTTAAACTACCCCCATAACAAATTTATCTATTGAACTTCCCGTTAAAAGGCGTGACGTTGGAATAATGTTAGGTATGTTGATTTCTTCAAACAAGGAATAAATAGGTAGGTACCTACATGTATTTCTCTAGGTACTAACACAGTTGAACCTCAGAGTGGTAATATGGACATATAATGATGATGAGATAATGATGTAAGTAATAGAAGTCGGTAGGTACCTACACTACACACTTCAAGAACAACGGAAACAGCCTTCTTAATCAGCAAGTTTACACACCCTCAATTACATACAAATTCATAGAAATGTAGGTACCTACCTACTACGTATCTAATTTAAGTAGGTAGGTATATAGGTAAATAGTTGAGTTACAGTCAAAACTAATTTCGACTGCGAAAATCAGTCAATGACTAAGAACGTCGGTCGTCGAACGTCGGTCAAAATTAGTTTTTAATGATTTTAGCGGACAAAATTAGTCTTTACCAAGGTTTGTAGTTTAGGTAGGTAGACATCAGTCTAAGCCTTTGGTCTAAACTCATGAAAAGTAAAGATGCGGTTAGTGAAAATTACCAGAAAAATCATA
Source organism: Agriopis leucophaearia (assembly GCA_949125355.1). NCBI lineage: Eukaryota > Metazoa > Arthropoda > Insecta > Lepidoptera > Geometridae > Agriopis > Agriopis leucophaearia. The sequence goes on along the minus strand of OX421278.1, from coordinate 7,058,136 downwards.
CTTAAGGTGAAACTAAAGTTAAATGATTATTTACGGGATATTTACCGTGGTAAGGTTGTGGAAGGAGCTCCCGATATTTCGGCGCAGTTACATGCACCATGTTAACGGGTCTTCTTGTGAACAACCGTGATAGTTTAAAACAGTGTTTAAGGTGAAACGTTTCACTTTGGCGGGAAAATCAAATTTCAAACAGTTTTTTTTGTCCTTGTAGCTAGCCCAGGTAATTATTGTGAAATGGCATAGTGTTCGCGAAAATTGTTGGTCGTTCTTTACATTATCATGTACAGCTATTAATCAGTTACACACCATATTACTTAAATTTGGCAATAAACCGTTTGAAACAGCATAAATTTGTGTATTGACAAATGTATGTACTTAATAATATACATTGGAGATAAATAACTTTACGCGAGTTTGTAAAGAATAATAATCAATTTTCGCGAACATCATTATCGTTTACAATAATTACTCGGCCTAGCTACAAGAACAAAAAAACCGGTTGAAATTTGAATTTCCAGCCAAAGTGAAACGTTTCACCTACTTAGTAGAGTTTCTTCAGTTTCTTATTAATATTTTGAAAGAGTACCTACTAGGTATATACTTACTTAACGTTTATATGCGTTTTATCAATCAACATTACCTACAGGCTTAAATAACTAACAACAATAACAGTCTTGGTCAAAAACACTTTTGACCTTAGAATAATTAGTACTTATTCCACAGAATACAGTCATAATACACACTTATTCTAAGCTTTTAATCGTATTTTTGGTCAGTCATTATTACGCCAATATTTTTCAGTCAAAAATAGTTTTTTCCCTATTAGTTAAAACTAATTTTTGACTGATTTTCGGACTCAAAACTAGTTTTCAGCGGTAGTGAGTTTTGATTGTAACATTAGGTACAGCTAGACATGTACATATCAATTAGTGCTTACCTACCTACATTTAATATCTACATCTTACATGTTTTTACAGCCTTGCGGAAAGTAGGTAGGTATAGGTCTAACTACTAAGAAACTGAAATCGTGACGCAATGCAAATTTTACTATCGGTGAGCTACCTAATCAAATAAGTCCAATACATATAATAAATGCCAGATAAGGAGTAGGTACTCGTAGGTATGTTGAGGGCTCGACACGATCCTATTCTTTTATACGTCTAGACAAATTTATCAGCTGAAGTGTGTCAAGAACTACGATATATAGATACATTAGGTAGCTAGGTAGGTATACAATATTCTATATGGATACCATAAGATTTAATTCTAAGCCTAGGACCTTTTTTTTGCCAGCTGCATTAGGGTGTAGCCGGGTCATGTGAGGTTGCACATACGAAAACCCCTGCGGTGGCCAATCTCTGTGCCACGCTGTTGCCTTCCCTGGGCTCGCTTGAATGGAAGGTCTGATCCCAAAATCATAAAGGTAGCGGTATCGCCTATCGTTTAAAAATCTTGACATCTAGATTCTGGGCCGCGGGCCGCATTGTTATGGTATGAGGGCCGCATGCGGCCCACGAGACGTATGTTTGACATGACGTAAATCAACTCCGCGTGTAATTTTTCCCTGTAGCGGCCAATCACTTCGACATGAAGGTGATTCAAAACAATGATTGTAGGTACGTTGTATAATATAGTAAGATGTTTAGATGAGTTTTAAAATGCACAATGCAAAATTTGGTCTAGCTCTTGCCAGAAGTGGATTTTATAATTATAGAATAGCTCTGTTTGGCCATCAACTCGCCTCGTAGAGTGACGTTGTGGCTGAAAATAGAAAACGAAGATGTAAAAGGTAGGAAGGTATTTATTGACTCTGGCCTTTCAGATATCCAGGTTATAGTTTTTAGGAAACAAGTAGGTATGTTGGCAAAGTATCCAGTCTTTGGCTGTTCGTGGAGGCAAACTTGGCATTCTTGAAAATATTCACCAGCTACGATGCTGCGAGTAATGACTGACATTCTGTGATACAGGGAAGAAAGGTAATTAGGTATGCAGACTTGTTGTACCTATTATCACCATAAGAACTAAGATACTTACCATAGAATAAAAATACCTCATCATTGTTACAGTAGTTAAGAAAATATTAACCCTTTTCACACGCGTTTGGTAAACTATAAAATTATAGTAGAGGCAGTAAAGGTACCTAATTAAATAGTAGAAATTGGTACCTATATCTAGTAACTGTCATTATGTTTTTTTTTTGTAATGTATCTGTGTAACTGCGTGCGACAGGTTTTTAGCCTCTAGCAAGGGAGCTATTACACTCAAAAAGGCTTTACAGAAACTTAACTGGGTACCTACTTTTGTTCCATGTCTTTCAATAAAATTTGTAGCCTCTTTCTTTTATACTATTTTATTTAGGGCTGTCATTTATGTAAGTAGGTGAATAGTGGGATAAATATTAGCAATGACTGAGATGGAACGTGTAAAAAACAAGTCTATTCAAACAATGGGAACATTTTGTGAATAGTTACGATATACCGATTGCCTGAGCTTTTGGACCATGGAAAATAACACTTAATACTTAGACTAAATACAAGAGTACATAGATATACTTTTTTAACCCCGTTAAAGAGGTGATAATCTTCAAACGGCTGAACAGATATTCATGAATCATAGCTAAGAACACTCTCGATCAAGTCACCTTACAAAAAGACACTAAATCAAAATCGTTTCAGCCGTTTGGAAACGATACCATAAACAGACACACACGTGAAACTTACAACATCCCTCTATTTTCGTAGGGGGTCATATCATTAGAAATCAAGAATTGAAAGAAAAATTTTAAAACTCTTGTTTTAGATGGAAACCGTGGAAATCCCCCTTTCGAGTCGTCTTGTCTAACTTATACTTAGGTAAATAGGTACTTTTTTTTTTGTTTTCGAGGCGAAAATCTTCCAAAGATACCCGGCTGCATTGGGGTGCAGCCAGGTTATGTGGGATTGTACCCACTAAAATCCCCCCGGTGACCAGCCTCAGTGCTTGACAAGAGGGCTCCGGGATCTCCAGAGGAACAACCCGGAGCCCTCAGCATTGCGCTATGGCTCCTCCCGAGACAACTGCGTGTTGTCTCAGTACCTCCACTCTCGACAACGTTGGTCACACAACGTACTCTCTCTGGGCACGCTTAAGTGGATGGTCAGAGCCCCAACTTTGACCATCCCGAACCCATAGGTCCCCTTTTAGTAGGCTCTTACTACAGGCACTACAGGGGTACCGGTGCCGTATTCTATTGCCCCGGCACCAGGGCTAAGGTAAGTAGGTACTTACATAACAATTTCCACTTCTAATTTCAACTTGGTGTATTGAAGTGTAGGTTATTAAATTGTTACTGACGTAACTTGATAAGAAGGTAGGTATCTATCTAGGAACCTACTTGATAGCTATAATAGTAGTACCTATAGTCCTATACATACCTAACAGATTAAATAAATATCAATTTGTTTAGATAAGTGAACCCGGATGCTTGATACGAATTAGATGGTTTTCTACACTTCTTACCTGCCGCGGCACAAACACAATAATTTATACATTTGTTCTAAATACTATATCAGCGAAAAAACCGGATTTCTGTCGAATGTCACTCTCTCGTGCTAAAATCAAGGCCTGGCGGGGCAAAGTCCAACTCCGTATATGCGTCAAACGTCTTGAACAAGCAGTTATATTTGTATTCAAAAATATAATCATACAACATGAGCAACATTAGTCAATACAGACAGGTAAGCAATTTTATATGTATATACCTAAGTTAATAATAATAATAAAATATCTGGGACAATTACACACACGGTCATCTGACCCCAAACTAAGCAAAGCTTGTAATATGGCTACCAGAGAATGATATACCTACATATACCTATAGTTTTAAATACATATTCAAATAGATATTAACACCCAGACATAGAACAAACACAAATGTTCATCACATGAATGTTTGTTCTAGGTGCAGGGAATCGAACCCACGCCCTCAAGCGCAGAAGCCAGGTTCAATACCAACAGATACCACCGGGGCAGTCAAACTATAGGTAGCCTAAAACTGTCCTTAGAATAGATAGTTATTCTAAGCTTGTGTCACAAAAATGGTCTCAACTCAGCTGAAACACAAAGCCTAACTAACACCAAGGATGGATGGTACTTTTTTGTCGATGCTAACACTAAACGCAACACCAAAACTAATAAGCCCTTAAATTATACAAAACACAGATTATCCGTTGAAGGTCTAAAGACAATCTAAATGCTCAAGCCCACTACCAGTTGGCAGCGTACCCAGCATGTTAGGGGCATTACCACGCGCTGAATGGCATACTTACAAGTATAATTACCTAATATGCATTGAGCCAGAAAAACGGCAGCAAAATTCGCTCTATGTTTTTTTGAAAATACTTTTATACATGTCCCTATGCTGAATATACCTAATTGGTAGAAAGAGAAAGAAGGCATCCAATTAACTTAGTAAAATGCTTCTATGTCCAGTTCAATTTCTATAGCCATGAATAATATAATCAACATTTTGTGAAATTGTGTCCAAAGATACTAATAATCATTTCTAACAGGACCTACTTACATGAATTAGGTAAGTACAGAAAAAAAATCCTACACTTACTTACATATATTAAAATTTTTCTATATTACACGTGAGATTACTGAAATCACCTGAATAAATATTTAATCAGCAAAGACTCTACCCTACTCTACCTAATCAGCGCATATCCCTATTATATATAAATACTTTATACCTACATGTACTTAGGTACGGTATGTATACTATAACTACATTTTGTAATTATTTCTTAAACAAAAAGCAATAATATTATCTCAAACTCCCACAATTGTGTCAAAGAACCTGATGGCCCAAAATACCTACAGTTGAGCGTCAATCTGATGTCTTGCCATACATAAAGGGAGTTACCTACTGATAAAATTGGTAACATTCTGGATGGTTACATCAAAGTCTAAGTAGGTATTTCAAACTGATCAAGAAGATGCAGGGATATCGGGCAAGGGCGTCGCCAGCTCATGGCCCAGGGGGGGAAGTCAATATTATGGAGGATAAGAAAAATATTAATTGTAGGTACAGTCAAGAGCAGTCAGAGTTTCTTTACAGTTGGCAACCTTTTTTTAATCTCTAGGGAGGGTAGCTGCAATGGCGACGGCGGTAGTATAATCTGAATCCAATATCTTTTACAAGATGGAGGAGTTTACCTATAAGCTTGATTTTTCCTACAACGGTCAAACAAAGCGAAGCATCGGTATCTATATGAAAAAAAAACTGACATGAAAAATAGACGCTCGACCAATTCCGCAGCATAGATCAGAGTATACCTATATCGGGTTCTGCAGTTTGTGAGAAACTCTTGACAACCCCAACCACAAAATTAGTGTTTTAATATTTCTTAAAAAATATTCACAAATGAACCCCGGTATATACGTTACGTACTTATGTATATATACCAAGGATACTGCGCGAGATTATTTAAATTAAAAAACATTCAAACTTTGATAGAGAGGGCGATTGGTATGTAGGTAGGTCTAGGTAGGTACCACACCTGCTTGGAATCCAGTCATCAAGATATACAATCTTAAGCCAGGCGCAGAACTAGAAACCGTGAACTGCGTACGGAACGTATAAAATAATGTAAAATACGCGCGATAAAATCCGATAATTTAATTTCAATTTGTAAATTTTGTACATAAAATATAGTAGGTAGGTACCTACCTACTTTAAAAACACAGGATAAAGGACTTTGTATCATTTCACTGAACATACAAACTCATTTTATTGTTCTTTAATTTACAACGCTTGCTTACCTATAGTATAAATCACGTCTGTGACGGTTTTTCAGCAGCTGTAAATACATATACTCAAAAGACGCAAATAAAGTAGGTACCAAAGTAAAAACCTATTCAGAAAAGCTTTAAAAATATTTCGGATTAAGAAAGTTCTAACTTGTTATTTAGTAACCTACCTAATGATTCAGTGACGAAAAATGCGGGTAGGTAGGTAGATACCTACCCGCATTTTTTATTTTTCGTCGCTGTGTAAAACCTACCTACGAAATAATTTACCTACGAAGGAAACAGAAGAACCAGATACCTACCTCATATTTTAAGTGCCATTAGTGGTTAGTACACATTTGTAGGTACTGAGATAATAATTTGCTCGTTTCTAAAGCCAAACCATCCGTTAGAAACTATGGTTTGTACCAATACCTAACCAAACCGCATGCTTAGTAAAATAGGTTATCTCGTGGTAATAGCAACAGGCATGATGACTTTGTGTTATGTTACGAGTATTACACACTTTTTCCTATTTCCGAAAAACAACGAATTACTGCAGAAATTTGAATTTAATAACTAAAATGGATCCTTTTAAAAAAATATATTTTTCGCGCCGAAATTCTCAGACGATGGCGCCTGGTAAATTATAATACTGAGCTTTCTGCAAACTTTCAAACGAAATCCTACTTGTTTTCATAATCGTTACGTCATTTATCTTCAGGTATCAGTCTGATGTTGAATATAATATATCCTTTTCAATGCGTTTCAATAGCAATAAAAAAATATTGTACACTTTAATTTAATAAGTTAGTTTGTACCTACTCGTACGTCCCGACTTGAGAATTTTGATTTGATATATTTGTTTTATAGATGGTTGTTAATTGATTGTTAGCATGTTAGCACATTAAATTTAAAACTTACTGTTACAACATTTTATTTATTTTCTTTATTTATCCACCTAATGTTAAATATAATGCACCTACGCACCTACGTATAGGATTAATGTCGTAGACTGCCTCGGTGGCTCAGTTGGTAGTGATCCTACTTTCTGTGCTAGGGGGCGTGGGTTCGATTCCCATCTAGGACAAACATTTGTGTGATGAACATTTGTGTTTGTTCTATGTCTGGGTGTTAATATCTATTTAAGTATGTATTTAAAAATATATATGTATGTATATCAGTCTCTGGCAGACATATTACAAGCTTTGCTTAGTTTGGGGTCAGATGTCCATGTGTGCACTTGCTTTTTTTTTACAAAAGAAGTTTTAGAATGTGAAACAGATATGTAAAATGTATTTTGAATGTTATCCTAAAATTATTGAATGCTGTTTTACATGTTAATTGAATAAATTAAATTCGCTCCGATTATATAGCGTTTCACTTATAGCTTATAGCGGATTAAATACTGTTCCTATGATTTAGACAAAATGCGTATTGGGTCAACTGCTATTAGCTATCATTTTTGTTCATGAATCTAGCTTTAAAGTTAAAATAAAATAGTGTTAAGATTTTTTTCTGCGCTATGTCATTAATTAAATTCATAATTTGTTAAACAGGGTGTCTTCACAAAAAATTATAAAAAATCTTTGTTATTTGTGAATAATTTCATCAATGCAAAGAAAGCTCTATTTAGCAAAGCAGCATATTTAGAGCAATAATATATTATGATCCTTGATAATATGTAATAATCAAAGTTACATTTTTTATGCAAAACGTACTAATTAATTTCTGACGTCCGCTCTAAAATTACTCAGGTCTGAAGTTCTACATGCACAAGTACTGGCCATGTTTACATATTTTAGGACTGACTTTTTATACTTTTAAAATAAATAAATAAATATTCGGGACATTTTTGCACACACGGTCATCTAACCCCAAACTAAGCAAAGCTTGTAATATGACTGCCAAAGACTGATATACGTACATATATATTTTTAAATACATACTTAAAACGATATTAACACCCAGACATAGAACAAAGACTAATGTTCATCATAAATGTTTGCTCTAGGTGGGAATCGAACCCACGCCCCCAAGCGCAGAAGGAAGGTTCAACTGAAAGCAACAACAAAGGACGCAACTGAGCCACCAGGGCAGTTTTGATTATATACCTATTATATTCCTATACGTGTATAATACATCTAAGAAATATTAATTTTAAAAATAATAATCAAATCTACATATCTATTGTACATCTATAAAATTATTGTATATTAGATTTATGCTTGTTAGTTTAAATAACTGGCCAATAGCGCGTAAAGGTAACAAGCATATGGTAAGGTTCCGTACCCAAAGCAATATATTGCAGTCACATTCATAGTTCAGAAATTGGTGGTTATAGAAAATGTTTTACCAATGAAGGTCCCGAATTTCAGAGATGTATCGTCCCAATTCCCGACAGACCTACTTAACATTTACTTTTTATGGTTTAGTCAAAAATATAACTACTAGGTTTTTTGTTACGACCATTTCACGTAAAGGTCAATGACCTCCACTTTTTGCCACTTTGGCGGGCCTTATTTCGCTATGGATACACATACTTTAAAATACCTCTTCAATGACACTCAAAACGAGGGGGTGCAGCGAAAAAAAATAACCCAATTTCACATGTACCAGAACCACCTCTACATTTTTGTAATACTTCTAAAATTAAGACCTATACTAAAATTGTATATGGTGCAAAGTTTGATTAACTTATCTAAAAATAAAATAGAAATAATCTAATTGGAAAGAGTTTTTTTTTCTTTCTCTTCCATTCATCCCGTTGGTCAGACGGCGTTTCGTCAGCCAAGTTGACATGTCTGTTACGACTTTTAAACTTGGCACGAAATTGTATTCGATTTGTTTGTTGAAAAAAAAAACAGTTTTTTTTCTCTCGTTTTTTCGATCACGTCTGCCATCCAATAAAATATAAACACGAAAATTACTCAATATCATTTGTAATGAACACAGCAAACAATTTTTTTATTCACTACAGTGTCTGATCTGCAAGTAAAAGCTCAGGTATATACGTACTTTAACAGATAATCGAGAATTGTACAGCAACTATGTAGTGCAGAGCGATGACCCTCCATCTTTAGAAGCTTCGAAAGTCGTCTGGACTTCGATAGTTCGCGATTGCCTACCCTATAATGTGTGCAATATACCTATATGTGTACAACGTATGTACCTACAAGCAGGTATATACACGTACTGCGCAATATTTCCTTTACTTGCCTTTTAAGGTTTATTCCTTTTTGTAGCAGTCGTTAGCATTAGCAGGATGTTGGTGAATCGTGACGTATATTATTAAGGTGTTAATAAATAAAAACGCATGGAAAGTTACATTAGAAGGGTTTAAGCATGAAGTCCAATTTCAATGATTTTATAATGACCTATTCTTATCTAAAAACGTGTTGAGGACATTGACATAGGTACCTACTCGTAGAAATAACCTTTGATCGCATTATGTATACTCGTAAGAAGTTATGTCGCACTGCGCACACGACGCGACGTTCGTAGAGTATGTATTTACCTAGTAGGTTTCGTAGTAGCTATACCTAGTCTGTGGTTTGTATATACTTAGATAGCCTCTTTACTATCTTTTAAAATGAACCTTAAGGGGGTGGTGGTGGAAATGTAAATTAAACGTTATGTGCGCACACTTCCTAATTTTTCAGGCACACTGAAACTTGCTGTGACACAAAAATGAACTAACTAAAAGTCCACATGCAAAAAGAGTGCGATAAGGTCGTTTGCAGGGTGTAGGTAACTCTGCAGTTTGACTAAAGGCATCGAATCTATTTTAGGCCTGATGCATTTGCACCGCCACGACCTTACCATATCTCACTTGTTTGTCAGATATGAATGAGCACCTGAACTTTGCTTCCGCTCTATTACTTAGCTTAGGACCCGATTCGAGATGGGTTTGCTACAGAGAAAGTCTCACAAACTCAACAAATTCACCGGACGTTTGAGTACACTGACCTGGCAAGGCAGGCAAATGAGTAAGCATCTATAGGAGTTAGTTTTAAAATAAACTCTGTGCAAAATGCGGCTCAAGGACGTCAACGGCGCGGCGATTGCGTAGAGCGACACACCCATTGCTGCGTCTGAGTGGTCTGAGGAAGGTTAGCTGTCGGCTGTGGCGTAATAATAGGGTGGCAGAACGGGCAAAATTACACGGGCCCCTGGCCGGAGGGGGCTCCCAGCCGGAGAGGGCCGCGAGCACAGGAGAATCCGAAAATTTCTAAACTTTTTTTCATTCAATTAGTTTTAAGTTACTTACTAAAATACCATTCATATTTTTGAATCATTGTAAAGAAACTACAACGTTGCTTGCGCTTCTTTACATTGAGGCAGGGCCCCATCAATGAATATACCATGGAACTCAGCGGTACCTAGCTACGCCACTGGCTGTTAGCTGTCTGATACAATATCGAGCCAACCTCGACAAGTGCCAAAATAATGACTCTTATAATTCTATTTATAAATAATCATTATTCAAATTTGCTAGAATTTTGGCTAACTCGGTACCTATTTAAATGTTCATCCAATCCATCATCAAATATGTCTTCTAGAAAAGTTGATAGCGATGTTGGGGTTTGCAATGATTTCTGATCTTTCGAGAAACAACTTATGTCCATATCTGTGCACGAGGCCAGGCAGTTTCTCTACACTTCACAACAAACAGTTTTAGTTCCACTTTTCTTCCACGCAAAAGCAAAACTATTTTAATTAGGGCTCAAAATGGCAATAAATTTACTCAGATTCAAATGCACACGAGGGCCTGGGCGAAACAAATCACCACAAAACACAAAAAATGTGCAAAAAGACAACATCACCCAGGCGGTCACCCATCCAAGTACCGGCCGCGTCCGACGTTGCTTATCTTAGTGGCGAACAGATATTTGTCACCGACTCGCACTTGGCCAGTATTTATTATTTGTTGTTTTACTTTAGAATGTGTACTACCAATAATAATGCCAAGTTTGACGCTTGTAGGTCACCGCACGTAGGTACACGTTGCATTGCACGTTGTATAATTGTATTTTAGTATGTATTAATACCGTTTTTACATTAGAGCAAACACATAAAAACGTAAAAAAAACGTTTGTTGTATGGGGAACTGCCTTTTAATTTTTGACTTTATTATATATTTTTTATTAATCGGCCGTAACAACTGGCTATCTATTCACGGTTAAAAAAATACAGCCGTTAAAAGATAAGACGGGCGGACAGATTAATAGACAGACACCGTACGCTTTTTTTTTTTATTGTATGATCTGCTTTTATTCCTCCGACATGGGTCAGAGATATTGACCAGCTAAACACAGTTGTATGATACCTTTCGATTTCACACACCATTGCTATAAGGTGGATGGCAATGCCCACATTGTGGTGAGTGTTCGCTTATAGTAATAGAGTCCCGTTTACGTCCTTTGGATAAGGAACCCTAAAAAATATAACTCAAAAAAAAAGTTTATGTAAGTAGGTTTAGAATTTTGTAAAAATTCATTGAACAAAAGTTGTTGTTTAAATTATGACGCAAAAGAAGCTACCTATATGAGAGGTAGCTCAGCTTGTTATCAGTAACTCTGTATGAAAATAGCTTTGAAATTAATATTCTCTACGGAAATAAAATAAATTATCTACCTACCTATTTAAATTATACTATTTACAGAAAACAAATGGTACATAGTAAGTACCTATATACCTGAAAATCTTGACCCCAAAATCAAGGTTAAGGCGAACTCTATTTATACATCAACTAGGTATAATTGCTCCGATTTATTTAGGTGTGATTACTTCTATTTAAGAGCCCACACTTTGTGCAACCTCTGACTTACTCGCGCATTTTAACATTTTGGGGATATAAAATGAACATATATGAACATATAGGGGATATGAAACTTACTATTGTGGAACTATTGTGCTATTTCGCTACGGTGTACTCGCTGTTACAGCACGATGTCGACGGACATGCTGCGAATGGGAACGCGCCATAGTAGACATCAGCAGTGATCAAACAGCCGCCCCACATTTCAAATAATTATCAATATAAAAAACCGACTTCAAAAAATTACAGAACTGGACCAAATTGAAATAGGTAACAGGGGAAGCACCAGCTTTCAAATAAAAAAATAATCATCAAAATCGGTTCACCCCGGCGAAAGTTCTGAGGTAACAAACATTAAAAAAACAGTTGAATTGATAACCTCTTTTTTGGAAGTCGGTCAAAAAGGGCCGTACGCGCCATAGTAGGCTATGGCTATAACATCAGCAGTGACTAAACAGCCGCACCTATTTCAATTTAAAAAAATTGGGAATACGTTGCCCGCTGTATGTAAGGGATAACTTACACAGCTATAGGAAACACGGCGACCTGCCAAAGGGCGTCGTCCCTGTCCCCGGGAGGGGCAATTGCCCCCCTCCAATAGATTAAAAAAATGTGGCCAACTGCAAAGAAACTCTGACTGCTCTTGACTGTACCTACAATTCATATTTTTCACATCCTCCATAATATTAACTCGCCCAAAAAAGGTCGCCCGAAGAATCCAACTCGGATGGGCAGCGTTCGGGAAATTGCGAGACATCTTCTCGTCCAAGATACCACAGTGCCTGAAGACAAAGGTATTTGATCAGTGTGTGTTGCCAGTGTTGACATATGGTACTGAGACGTGGTCCTTAACTGTTGGCCTTTTGGAAAAACTCAGAGTCACACAACGGGCAATGGAGAGAGCTATGCTCGGAGTTTCTTTACGCGATAAAATCCGAAACGTAGATATTCGCCAAAGAACCAGAGTCACCGACATAGCTATTAAAATCTGCAAGTTGAAGTGGCAATGGGCAGGCCACATCGCTCGAAGAACTGTTAACCGATGGGGAAGAAAGGTTCTTGAGTGGAGACCGCGAACCGGAAGACGCAGCGTAGGTAGGTGTGAGAGTCGCGGGTATCCAGTGGATGCAGATGGCAGGATGTCGTTCAGTATGGAGGTTAAAGGGAGGCCTATGTTCAGCAGTGGACGTCTTCTGGCTCATGATGATGATGTATGTATTACGCTGACATGTAAATAACAATTACGCAATAAATAAATATGAATACTACATGCAGTCATTACTGTTTTGTTACTTGTTACATAGTGAGAACCAGTGAGTCTAAAAACCTCAAAAATTCAAAGACATTTTATATTACATTCACCAATAATCTATATGCCCGAGGCCAGCTTGCTGGGTTTAGAGCCTATCCTCTCTTTCTAAGAGAAGGCCTACGGTGTCCCAGCAGTGGGAATATTATAGGCTGATAATGATGACGATGACGAACATTATAAGTATTTAACGACCGAGATTGATCGGAGCCGTCGGAGAGTCGTCGGACAAGGGACGGAGACATTGAAATTGAAATCATCATGTTGTATTAAAATCAAGCCAAAGTTTCGGATACTTTTAGTCCCGGAAAACAAAGCCGGAAAATGTACCTAGGTACCTACTACTTTAGAGGGAAACCGCGGGGCGCAGCTAGTTGTCGATATAGAGCTTACTTTTTAGGGTTTCGTACCCAAACGAGATCCTATTACTAAGCCGACGCTGTCTGTCAGTCCGACCTACACTAGATGTTCGAAGAAACAGTCTTGAAGATAATCTGCCGCAAAGCAACGTTTGATTCAATGAACAATTTTTTGTGTAAGTTTTTACATACTTACCTAATTATGAGCAAGGTTTAAAATCGTTTTTTTTTTTTATAAATTGACTTGGTTTACTCTTTAACATTGATTTAAAATTACAGGGCTACACGGAACGGTGTCACTAAGCCGATAGGAGGTTTTTGTATTCATCATTTTAAACAATTCATTCAATTCCTACGGAAACAACCGTAAAATCGTGAAACGACCCTGAATCGTTACCATACTAAACATTATTCATAATGATGAATACTATGACCTGCTCTTGGCATAGTACCACCGTTCCGTGCAAGCCCGTATAATAAATCTAAGGTCGCCGCTTATTCAGACCGTAGTTATATATGCATGTAAGTGCAATCATAAGAATAAAAAATAATACTCCAAGTTGCAACATCATCGAACACGCCGACCATCTATCGATATATACTTTAGGACGTAATCATCATCAGCCAAAAAACGTTTCCTGTTGAACATAGGCCTCCCCCTTTGACCTCCACACTGAACGATAGCCTGCCATCTGCATGGACTGGATGTACGCGACTCTCACGATGTCGTCGGTCCACCACACAGAAGCGAATTAAAATTAAGGTATACATGTTTTAAAATTTCCTATGTTTGAGTGTAAGAATCAACTGGAACGCATTTGTAGTTATCGTGATAACTCGTGCTATGGAGATGAAATAGACTTTAAAATATATATTTTTATACAAAATGTAGCAAGTAGAATAAACTTCTGCACACGAAAAATCAATAAAGTTGAATTGTCCCATAGAGTGATATTTTTTTCTTGGGTTAAAAGTACCGATTTGGCAATTCTTAAGCTCTTAAGAAGCAATCGATACTTCCTAAACCTACGATACTTCAAACAATTTACGCAGTAAAAAGTTTAAGAATAATAAATAAATAATGCAACCATAACCGCATGTAAAGTTATGACGATAGCTACCTACAGATTGACCAATTTATAAGGTAGAGTTGTCCAACTGAGTGATCTAAAAATAACTACCGATGACTGTCAGCGTTGTTTAGGAAACACGATGGCGGCTCTCTCATTCACCTATACAAGACAATATCGTACTCGTCTGCTAGAAATACCCGCATGACCGCGATTCTGGACTTTGCTCAGCGCAGGCGGTGGCCCCTTCGACACCACCTTTCGAAACGCGATTGGAACGTAGAAAATGTAGTCTTTGCCATTTGTTGCATTTCAAGGCTCTATACTGCCGATGTCGTAGTGGCACATGGCGGTGAGTTAAAGAACTAATTATAGGGCCATTCAACTTTTTTTAGAAACTGATGAGTTTATATTGCCTGCATGGGTTTTCTTCATAAAGACTTGACCTTTTTTACGACACCAAACGGCAAAACAATGGAACGCTTTGCTTCTGCCTGTTTTCGCAGCATCACAATCTTGGCCGCATCATCGCTTTTCATCAGGCGAGATCAGGGTAAAATATTAGCCTAGTCCAACGTAAAAAAAAGATCCTACCTACCTAGATAGTAGTAGTTAGATACACATGTTCTTGCTAAATCAGAATTAAACGTAATAAGAAAATTATTTTCCGCCGCAGTGGCTAGAGTCCGGTTATACCGGTGTTTATTGGTAGATTAGGAAGTTTACATACGCACCTGCTAGTTTTTCTTCTTTTGGCTACATAGCCTGTTTAAAAAAAAATACTGTGTTAAGTGACGCCATCTTACGGCCTTTTCTCAAACACTGGTTAAAATACGTTCAGTAGTACAATGAATTAGTCACAAGAACGCAGCGAAGTTGCCACCTTATAACAGAGTACAGCACACCGCAAGTCCTTGTTAGCGATAGTCTTAAGTTTTCCAGATAGATGGCGTATACGTGAAGAGGTCGGATGCGGGACTGTAACTGAAAGGGCGGAAAGGGAGTAAAGTGGGTGGATTTCTGCTATACTATACTACGCAATCGAAGCCGTGGCCTGCAGCTGCTAGTAGATAGATATAATAATTGGTAAGAGTTTTTCTAATTAATATGATAAGAAATAATATTATTGTTATATTTACCTATTATTGTTTTTACATTCTATGGTTATTTCCGGCGTTCATATTCCCACAGAGAATCCTTGGTCCAGCCGCTTTATCATCAAAATTTACACAAATAAACACACAGAACAGGAGCGACCACAGAGAGACTTACGTATTTTTATATTACTAAAAAACTATTAGGTAAGCCTATATATGTATTGTCCTACAAACTAGGCAAAGGCTTTTACCAAACGCCAAAGAAAATGATATAGGGTATTTAAGTAGGAATAGGTGTCGTATACAGATAAAGAATTAAGTACTTACAAATAGAAATGATTATGAGTATAGACACTACAGAATACATACATACACTTACTCCTAATTATCATAATCATTATCAGTCTATCGTGTTCCCACTACTGGGCTTGGACACAGGCCTTTTCTCAGAGAGGATGGAACCTAATCCGCAATGCTGACCCAGGGCATGTTGATAGATGTCACATGTCTCTATCACAAGACATATGTCCAAGGATATACCGGCTCACTCCTAATTATGACTATTAAAACAAGTACAAGTCTCAAACCTCGAATATGAAAATTACCTCGTGCATAATATACGAGTATGTAAGAATTCATAAATATAAAATTTTTGATTTCAGTTTTCACTGATATGTAAATGCTGGTGACGTTCACACCAAAGTAAACTGTTTACCAATGGTTTACATTACTTGCTCAAACTTATCGTCGTCTAACATGTCTCTCTGAGAGGCCTGTGTCCCAACAGTGGGAGCATGAAAGGCCGATAATGATGATGATGACCTTAACGTAATATATGTAGTTGTAATTATTTAATCGATTACGAAATATCAAACATACCCCAATAATTTCGTTACTCTAGACTCAGATAGATAGTGTAAATGTCGAGAGGTACGAAATTATCGTTCATCATTTCAGCCTATCATTTTCCCACTGCTGGGACTCATGCCTTCTCTCATAGAGAGAGAGTGAGAGAGAATCCACAAAATTGCAGCACGAGAGAGCATAATTTTCATTTAAGTACTAAATAAGTCATTGGTGCAGGGCCGAGGACCGAGCCGGGTGCCGTCAGATTGTAAAACGCACATGCTACCGCTCGACCACCATCGCTCGTGGTATGAAATTACTACTTAGGCCTAGGGTATTAAGTCCGCGCACACAGCTATAGATAGCTCTGACCAGTGAGCGCGGTCTTAATATTTACACTCCGCAATATTTAATAGCAAACGAATACTGTTACTAATTGTAATATTATGCATTAAAAACATTTTTATTCGCCAATGATATATGCTATTTTACAGCAAAATAGGTATTCGTAGTAACGGTAAAAAAACATCTTTATGATGGAGGTTTCACATCAGTAGCCATATACAAGGAATTAATTGCTATATCAGAGGATACAAAAGCCATAGATTTAGCCAGGGTCGACAGCGATAGCGTATCCATAACTATTCTATTAGCAACATGGTTTAGAATAGCTCCGCGTGATTGTGCTGTATATTTCAAAGCCAGTTTAGTGACTCGCTCACAGGCCAGCGACTTTGATGATGCACTTTTTGCTTCTTTCCCCGCTTGCTGCGCCGCTGTTTTCGCTAAATTCATCATCAGATCTTGGTGGTTCGACATACCATTCATAGCGTATCTTACAGACATCTGTACCTCAATAGACGCAGTCAAGGCTCTTCTCAAAGCCACCACACTAGCTGCAGCCAAATACGCAACATCTCCGGCGTAGAGAATAGCTTTCTTTGCTTTTACTTCAAGCTTCTCTAACTTCAACTTTATTTTCTTTTCATTTGCTATTTCATCTTCCACATCAGGCCTATCTATTTCTATGTCAGCCATAACATCGGAATTAAGAGCGGGCTTAAAAATGTTATCTTTGGGATCCATCCAATCATCGATCAATTCGGGAGCATTTATTTCTTGTGTATCCAGCGAATCAATTCTTGCATAGTTTGTGCTATTTATAAACTTATCCATCAGTATAGCGTCAGAGTCATTTGCAGCTCGATTGTTTTCAATGTCTAATGCAGTTTGATTTAAAAACCCTTTTAATGGAATAACTTCGTGCTTATTACTAAGAATATGAATTGATTTTTTGTTACTTCTAGAAATTACTGAGTATGGCGTTTGTTTTTTTGACTTTGCCACAACTACACTATTGCTGTGATTCAAAGTAGATCCAATAGTTTTATTCAGTATAGCGTTATAAACTGTTGACGATTTAATTGATATAGAAGCATGAGTAGTCGATGTCGTTTTAGGACTGGTTTCGATAGATCGTTTCTTTCGCAAAGACAAGTCAACCGATTGCTTTTTAGACAGAGCTGTAGCATACGTGATGTCTTTAAGTGCAGATACTATTGATACTTCAGCTGCTATTTGAGCTAGTCCATAAACCAATCGATGAAGTTCCGGTTCTGTGGAAGCCCTCGTTAGTGTTAAGATATGGCCAGACAATGTTCTTGATATATAGTCTAGAATTCGTCTCGTCTCTATAGCTGTGACTCCTTTATTTTTTCCAGGAGCTTCTAGTGCTTCCCTAGTGATTCTCGTTATCTTGTCCTGTATTTCTAGTTTGGATAATATAGCAGAAACTAAATCCTTAGACAATTGATACAGACTTTCTTCCATGGCAGGATTTTGTGTCACATTTTTAGTTCCCTTAAGTATTTTGTCGTCCAAATGTTTGAGAACTTTATGCGGTGAGTTCATAACATATTTTTGGCCGATAACTTTAGAATTGATCTTTTCTTTGAAATCATGAACGGGTGATATACCTGCAGCAACCAATGTTATCTGTAAATTAATCAACGAACAATGTATCGACAGAGTATCAAATTAAATTGAAAATACCAAATTATATTTATATTCTTTATGCTTACGAAGGGAACTAAAATCTTCAAAATCCGGAAATCCATTTTAATTATTCAAGGTAACGCGGCACACTGAGGTTTGAAACCGAATCAGAGAAATTGTATAACATAGCTAGTAAGTATTTTAATTGGTCGTTATTTTAACAAGCACTTGTTAAATGAAATTTTGTTTGCAACTTTTAAAATCAATAAAAATACCGAGCAAAGAATTTACCAAAGCAGATAGATGTAGCTACTTCTGTCACATAAATTCTATCCGGCAAAAGAATTGTACATCGTTATTCTTCTTTTACTGTGCTCTATTTTTCTGTACACAAATAATGGTCGATATACGTAGTTATTTTGACTTGCTCCAGTATCCATATCTACACTTCCACCTGAAGACAAATCTCTTTTTCTAATCACATATTGTTCTTCTTTGCTGTCAATATGTGAAGTTATGTTAGAATTTTGTCTAGAGTCATAAGCATCATCAGGAATGTACGCAGTCAGTAGTTCCCCGGATGACTTTTGAGGTACATTTAGAGTAACACTACTCAGAATTATGATTGCTAAAACAACTAAACGAAGCACTAACATGTTTGATCAGATACTGTAAGCAGAGATCAGCAGCATTCGCTTATTTATAGAGAAACAACGCTAATTACTACCATACTCTAACGAGCCCTAATCTTCATCCTTTAAATTAACGGAGAATAATAATGACGTTAACATATGTTTGTGAAATCTCTAGTTTGCACCGCTATGCGATAAAATAAAATTATATATATTTTACAGAGATGTATTTCTGCTACATCAATATACATAGTACTTAAAATGTAATAATATTAAAATTTTCTAAACTTAAATAAACATAATTTTGTACAATATTCAAACAGCTTAATCAATGTCTTTTAAATTCTTATACTAAATTAATAACTGTTGGCGAGACATTTAGAGTTCCATGATGTGAGCGATGATCATCTTCGTTTTTAACCGAGAAAAGCGGGCAGCACTCGTATGCGACCACGTCCGGAGAGAGGGCGAGTTTCGCCGAATGGAGAGTCGTCAAAATCATCTCCAGAAGGCAGCAAGTCGCTTTCTAGTCCGCCAATGTCGCGGCGAGCCCTGTCCTTGTGCTCAGAGGCACCAGCACCCTTTGCCGAAGCACCAGATCCCGCACCGTCTTTTCCTATAGCTGATGGTGTTTCTTGCTTTGCCGGGATGTGCTGGATCACCTCCTCTCCCACCGGCGCGCAAGCGCAAGCCGCGAGCAGCGCCAACGACGCGACGACTAATAACGTTGAATGCATTCTCGAAAGATCCTATGTTGCTTCACTTCTCACAAACTTTCAAACTGATATAAATCTCGGCACTCGATCCTACTTATATCGGAAACCGTTGCTGACACAAATAATTATAAATCATTGAAACAGCATATAAGAATAATGCGCATTATTATTTGTAGAGCAAATCTGACGCACGAGCTTTGTACAGAAAATTTTATAAGCAGCGAGGGAGTGATCGTCCGATCACGAGCCTTGACTCTGGACGAGACGCTAATAAATCGCCAAATGCGGTAGAGCGAGCTGATAAAGATAAAAGGCAACAAAGGATCGGTTAGTACCTCCTCGTTATGCTGTAAAAGTCATATCTGTATTATTCTTTTGTGATTGTGGTTTTGAACTATTACATAATTATACTATTGACTTCTACTACTCTTGGTCGTTATTCTCTTGACAGAACGGTCGTGGACATGATGTATGTATTACTACAGGCAGAAGCAGATGTAATGCGCCTCACAAATCTCGCCATCTCTGTGTTGGAGGTTATTCAGATACTCTCAAGCGCGGGAAAATTTTTGATCTGTCCATTATCATTGATTTACATGGGTAACAATATATTGTATACTAGTTTTTTTGCCCGCGACTTCGTACGCGTAGATTTTCATATAAACCTTCAAGCCTTTTTCTTCCCTTAATCCGGCCCTTGCGCAAAATAACATAGCCTATACTTTAATCTGGTCATAGCTAAGCATATTCGTGAAAATAGCATTTAAATCCGTCTGCATTTTCTTCCAGGGGTTTAGGAGATGTGCGTGAACAAACAAAAATTCTAAAAACTGCCTTAACATGTTCAGCTGCTTATTTTAAGTCGCCCTGTGTGAAGTACTTATTGATAGAAGCATAAAAGTAAAAAAACATACAGACGAACATAGCACCTCGTCCTTTTTGGAAGTCAGTAAAAACACCGTCAACAGTTTTCAAATCAAAAATATAATGTTACCACAGTGCAGAGCATGTTTTGAAGTTTTCTTTTTGTCTAAACCATAAAAAGTATATCATGTCATGTCGGGATGATACATCTCTAAAATTTGACTGTCCAGCTTCGCTCGTTCGAATTTTTCTATGACCATGCAATTTCTGAACTATGAATACGATCACAAGTATATGGCTTTGGCCGACATATGCTTATCTTGACACGCTCTTGGCTAGTTATTTCTTATTTCGCATGCGTTTGTATGTATACCTTGATTAAAAAGCCATGAAATGGAACTACTCTATTTATCTGTTAAAATATCACAGTAAAATAAAATTATTTCTTTATTCTTATTGCAAATATACACTTTTTTCTTCTAGAAGCTAAGTTTATATACCCTGCATAAAGGATGCAGCAATGACTTATGTAGTGGCTGTTCACAAATCCAGACCACAGACAGAAATATATACATTTAAGTATAGTTAAATCTATTACATAAATATTATATATACCTACTATTCAAACTTAACATAGGGTGAAGTAATTTTACAAAACAAACAAAAAACATACTTAGTGCGATAGGTTACTTAATTATATATGAGACCATACAAAACTTATGACGCCACTTTCTTAACTATTTTTAGACCGATATTTATTTTTTTATCATAATTTTCTAAATTTTATAGTTGAAAAAAATATTTTATTTCGTAATAACATTTTTGGGTTAGAAACTTACGAAGTTGGTTCTGGAAAAGTGCTATTATTTCTTTCTTTCTTTATTGCGTCCAGAAGTTTGTTGTATAGGATTTTTGTCATGTACAAAGGGCCTTTTTGAATATATTCGCGGGACTGAATTAAAATAGGATGCGGTATATTTTGTGTTTTAAATGCTAAAATAGAATCTTCTATTGTATTCTCTTTGAAATAGAATATAATGGATTGGATTGAATCACCAAAGAGGTTGTAAGGCTTATGTTTTTATAACATCCTTGATCTACACGTTCATCCATCTAAGAAGGTTCCTTAATTTAAATATAAAGTTTTAAGGTGAAACGTTTTACTATGGCGGGAAATTCAAATTTCAGTTTTTTTTGTTCTTGTAGCTAGGCCGAGTAATTTTTGTAAACGATAATGATGTTCGCGAAAATTGATTATTATTCTTTACAAACTCGCGTAAAGTTATTTATCTCCAATGCACATTATTACATACATTTGTCAATAAACAAATTTATGCTGTTTCAAACGGTTTATAGCCAAACGTAAGTAATGTGGTGAGTAACTGATTAATAGCTGTACATGATAATGTAAAGAACGACCAACAATTTTCGCGAACACTATGCCATTTCACAATAATTACCCGGCCTAGCTACAAGGACAAAAAAACTGTTTGAAATTTGATTTTCCCGCCAAAGTGAAACGTTTCACCTTAATCTGGCTGATTATCTGAATGACAGTTTCAAATTTTTAATTTATGACTAAATGTCCCTAGTAAAAATTAGATTTAAAAAAAATAAAAAATTAATGGCTATGGCAATAATATTCTCTTTACTTTGGACCTCCTTGCCTGAGGCTATGTGACGATCCTCATATTACGTTTCGGGCATCGACAAAAGATTTTAAGACGCCCTGTGCGTTTTTTTTTTTGTTATCTTGCAATTACAGATTTTTTTTAATCTCTACGTTTTTATTATATGTATAGAAGTTATAATATGGAGCAAATCATACATCTTGTGACTTTGAGATGAACTAATTGAACGGGAAAATACAACAGTACCATTACAGTACAGTAAAATAATGATTAGTGAAGTACATTCTGCAAAATTTCTTGGCATGGTAATTGACAGACAACCAAATTGGAAAAAAAACTAATAGATACCTAGTTTTACTAAGAGGGTCACTAGCTTAGCATACAATACAATAAAATACAATATCTCTTTATTACACACCGAAAAATACAGAATAAACTTAAACTAACATCAAAAATAAATATACAGCAGTATAATGGGCGGCCCTATCGCCTAGAGCGATTTCTTCCAGGCAACCTTTGGATGGATAGGACTAAAGAATTTGAAAAGGGTCGGTGTTATTACATGGTGGTGGTCGGTGGTGGTAGCATGTGTATTACAAACTACATGACATGTCTAGTTGTGCATTACTTTTCGCTTACTAAGGTTTAGTTGAATCAGTGGCCGAAGTACGAACATTCGCTACGTAAATATATACGTATCGAATTTCATACAAATTTTTAATTTCGAAATTGATTTTTGTATGGAATTTGATACGTATTTTACGTAGCAAATACTCGTACTTCGGCCACTGTCCTCAGATACGGTATTATATAATTGTATGAAGTCGGTTTTTAATATTGATATTAATTAAAATGCAAAAACGCTATATCTCAATTGTTTAGATTAGAAAATACTGATAGTTGCACGCCTAATTTAACGAAACATCGGAACTAAAAAAACTAATTTAATCTAAATTACTTAATTAATTATTTAGTTAATCACTGCCATATTCGTGATGAATAAATACAAAATATTTCCGGCAATATCTGACTTGGCGGTAAGAAATCGTAGAGAACAAAACTGATGTCGTAATCACATCGTCAGCCAATTAACGTCCACTGTTGGAAAATGCCTCCGTCATTGAGGGGTGTTGCCATAATCCCCACGCTTGGCAGGCGGCTTGGGGATCGCAGTACGTTCACCGTGTACTATTACGACGCTGCTGCCAATCCTCCGGTGGTTCTGGTCGCAGTTTTAGGACATACCCGGGTCCATGTCGTAATCGCCCATCTAGAACCACCAATGACTATAATGTATAACCATTATACTATCTTTGAGAACCACCCTAATAAAACACAGTATAATGTGTATAGGACCTATCATATATAATACTCACGAGTATATTTATGGTAAAACATAATTCTAAGTCAACGGGATGAACCCTATAGGTTTTGATTACCTTGCGAGAGTCAGAATAAGCGGCATAAATGGCCATATCTTTTGATTGCGTTGACTTAGAAATATGATTTCACAGCTCCAAGGGATTGTAGACCTGAGTATTTGATGTTAATTTCAACTTGACACCTCCACGCATTTCTGAGAAAAGGGGTCTTGTAGATTTCATCTTAAATGGCAGGTGATAATAAATTACACACTACTTTTTTTTATGCATAAAAAGGCTTGCGTTTGACCGCCAACTCTCCTGATGTTAAGCGATGATGCTGTCTACGATGGAGCACGCTTACCTAGAATAAGCCGATTCACTCGTGATTTGAAGACACCCAGATTGTAACTATCGGGGAACACCCATTCAGGCAGCGCATTCCACTGACCACAACCAGTACGCACAATAAAAGTGGAATCAAAGCGCCTCGTACTGGTTTTCGGAATATCAACCATAAAGCGGTGTCGATTTTTCGTACCCACTCTGGCAATCCGGCTACTTTTGATAATCGTAAAAATACAACATGGAAGTTAACATAATTGTACGTACAGTCAGCGGCATCAGAAGGTCATTTGTCACGCTGTCCGAAATCGCATACCACTACTGTTGCATAGATATCGTTGAAAGTTTAATTTTAAAACATAATAATCATCATCATCATCAGCCAGAAGACGTCCACTGCTGAACATAGGCTCTCCCCAAGCCGCCTGCCAAGCGTGGGGATTATGGCATCCCCCCAATGAACATAATAATAAGTACACCTATTATGAGTGGACCAATATGTTTTTTTTTACTTATGTCAGTCGTTTTTTAACCTGCTGATTTGGCAATTGTAATGATTTTATTCGAGCGCTTACTAATTTTGAAGTCGGTTTTTTTGTATTGATAATTATTATTTTATCATATTAATTACTACATTGAAATTATTTGAAATATAGAGTGTCAGAGGTTTTGAGTTATTTCGATAGCACGTTGTATAGGTACGAAAAAAGTCAATATCATCAAACGTGCAGAGAAAACATGCTTTACGTGCTTCAGTAGAGATCATAGATTTAGGCTAGCAAAAAAAAAAATTTGGTCATTGGTAGAGATGCACAATAGATAGGTACCCAGTGAGAATAGCATGTCAATAATGACACTTCTACTTGTTATTTTAACCATGACACAGACAAATATTATGGGTTGTGGAAATCTTGCGCCACAAATAGACGACATAACAAATAGTGCTCACAAACAACATGAGTCTGAAGATCTAGAGTAAAATCGATGGCCTTACTCATCTATAAACGGAAGGATGGGCGCGTCACGCTCAACTGCGTTTTCCACTAACAATCGCCAATGTAAACTATTTATCACCGTTTTTCAATATAATCCACAACAAAACACATTCATGGTCATTATGCCATTGAGAATATTTACTGAAAGTGTTAGTATCCCAGGTACACAATGCGTCAATGAATTCCAATTCTGGAGATGTTTATTAGCATCGTGGACAAGACTGACGAGTATAAAAACTAATGCATGTCGAGGGCTTGATTAGAATCCAAATAAACGTAAGACCGTGCACTCGTACCCAATTTTTCGGGAGCATTTCCCATTGTATCGCGGAGAGGTAACTTGAAGCCCCTGAAGAACATGGCTTCCACGTTGTGCGTCCTTCTCTCGCTTGCGCTATTTGCGTGCACTTTCGCATCACCTGTTCCGGAAGAAGCAGAAACGACTACGACAGCTGATTATGAAGAAGTTGTTCCACTGTATGCAGTGGTAGAAGTTATCGAGGAAACACCAGTGATTGTCGGATTCGTAGAAGCCACAACAACGGAAACGCCCGAGGAAGCCACGCATAAAGTAGCAAGAAGATCGCTTAGGGGAGACAACCCAAGCAACGACTTGCTAAGCGACTTTGATGGACTCAACTATGATAATGGATTAACGGGGCTAGCCGGACGCAGAATCAAGACCCTGCCTTCATGGGTAGGCAAATAATTATAACAGAACTTAGTATATTTAAAATAATAACTTGTGATTTGGAGTAATAAGGAGACAGAATGGATTCACCTTCGAGTTTTTAAAGTGCAATATTTTCAGAAGTATTAATGTAAGTGTAAGTATTTGTAATATCACTGTCCCATGTGAAGGAACCTAATGAGTTATGAATAGTTTTTACCAAAAATACCTCTTATTTTTTTATAAATAAAATATTTTGAGACGTTGAAATGCCTTTTTTATGTGTGCTTTTTTAAATTAAATACCTAAAATTTTATTCAGTTGCGTAAATAAGAGTATCGAAATTTAGCAATGAAGGCCATTATGCCATTGCTTTGCTAATCATAAGCTTTAATTTAACTTACCCTGTCACTATGTTCGTTCATATGTATGGGACAAATCTTGTAACTGAATTTTAGACAAGTTATCCTCAATCGATTGAGCTGAAATTTGGCATACTTATGTAAGTTTGGTGACAATGCAATGTTATGGTACCATCGAGCTGGTCTGATGATGGAGACAGAAGATGGCCATCATCATCATCAGCCAGAAGACGTCCACTGCTGAACATAGGCCTCCCCCTTTAACCTCCACACTGAACGACATCCTGCCATCTGCATCCACTGGATGCCCGCGACTCTCACGTCGTCGGTCCATCTAGTGGGAGGCCTACCTACTCTGCCTCTTCCGGTTCACGGTCTCCACTCAAGAACCTTTCTTCCCCATCGGTTATCAGTTCTTCGAGCGATGTGGCCTGCCCATTGCCACTTCAACCTGTAAATTTTAATAGCTATGTCGGTGACCCTGGTTCTTTGGCGAATATTTATGTTCCGAATTTTATCGCGTAAAGAAACTACGAGCATAGCTCTCTCCATTGTCTTTCTGTGACTCTGAGTTTTTCCAAAAGACCAACAGTTAAGGACCACGTCTTAGTACCATATGTCATCACTGGCAACACACACTGGTCAAAGACCTTTGTCTTTAGGCACTGTGGTATCTTGGACGAGAAGATTTCACGCAAACGGCTATAAGTACTCCTAAACGAAACGAAGTAACCCCGTCGAGTTTGGGTTCTTTGGAGATCAAAGGATGATGACCAGGGTCCTGACGATGGAGCCGGAGGGTGGCCATATCTACCTTCTTGATATGGGTATCAAATGAAAATAGGTTTGCTGAGAAGAATACGAAAAGCTTGTTTTAAAAATAAATTTACACTTAAGGTCTGATTAAGGTTTTTAATCACTATTTACGTTGAAATAAAGATAACTTTCAGTGGTGTTAGTACATGGAATTTATTTCAAAGCCTTTGTTAAATTTATTACCTACGTATACCTATTACCTACGTTAGTTACATTATGACAATATTTATTTCTCTACATCACTAAACTGAATATTATGCCATGACATTGTCAATCCTGTACACCCTGCCACTGAAAATTTCTTGCTCCATCTCGTTCAACAAAGATATCTTCTTCTATGAGTTCTATAATTTCTTCCACACCATTAGAGTCCAATATAGGAATATCTATGATTGTGGCTTCTCGTATAATGTGATCTGGATTGAAATCCATATAGTCATTCCCTGCGTGTACTTCTGTAGTAGTCTTCAATACTTCTGGACTCAAGTATAGTCCATTCAATAACCGTCCACTTGCAAGTCTTAGGAAAATATAAAGTACCAAAAATACTGCGAGTTTAGCCATGCTCGGCTTCCGCTGGACAATCATTCATTTTCTTCGTGTTGTTAACTTTTTATATGGGAATAGCTAGTGCAGCTACGTCGTAGTGAAGGTGCTAATTCGTATTAGGATTTGCTCTGTAAGTCTAAACGTGATAGACAAATGTTTGCAGAGTGTGGTTTAGTAAAGTATAAAGATAAAAACTGAAGGTAAATACCCTAATTCAAATGTAGGAAACAACCTGACTGAGAGTCTAAAATAGCGTTTTACGGGAAATTTTCTATGACACATTTACAAAATTGATGTTTATCTATACTAATATAATAAAGAGGAAAGATTTGTATTTTTGGATGTTTGTAACGAAATAACTCAAAAACTACTGAACCGATTTAAAACATTCTTTCACTGTTGAGAAGCTACACTATCCCCGGGTGACACAGGCTATATTATATTTTGTAGTGAGGCCGAAGGCAGAACTTACACCCGCGCGAAGCCGGGGCGGGCGGCTAGTAATGCATAAATAAAGTAAGTATATTATGATAATCATGTATGTGCGTGTAATAGGAATACCAATAACATGACCAGCTAATCTATTTGTGCTCTTTATATGGCAAAGAATAAATAATATCGCAAATCGTTAGAACCTCAAAACATAACACTAATTATTAGTAGATACTTTGTATTGTTTTTGACGATTTATTGAAAGTTAATGGGTGTTTGCCGGATTTCCTTGCTTTAACACGCATTAAGTAATTGAATTTTAGGTAAACACCATGAAATCTCTACATTTTATAACATATCAATCTTGACTCTACCATTACGACTAAATTGCTTACATTTTTGTGTGCGTGTCGCAGTGACATGTCAAATATTTAATGATAGGCGAAGCTGTCGATGTAATCTTACCCGGACCTGTCACGTTCAGCCCTATTTTATTTAGGGTTGAACCCATGCGTTCTTCCGCAGTCGTCAAAACAATCTCGATTAGTGAATAGTATTTAAGCGTAAATGAGGACATTATGATAAGAGTGCTCATTGTTTTCACCATTTATTTGGTGGCATCCAAGTGTTACCAGTTTCCAAATGTGACAGTCCCACAGTACTATGTTCCTATTGTAAATATTAGAGGCATAAACACTTCAATAGTATTTTTGAAACATGATAATACTGACGATATACTAATTAGTTCACTAGTTGTTGGACTTTATTCCGATCAATCTGTAATCTTATCGAGGGGTGCAGGCTTTTCAAACGCGAGAAAAGGTATCCTTAATAAAGATCCTAACATCATCTTACTGTCTGATAAAAGAATAAGTGTCCATGAGCTAAATTCAAAGCCTTTACGAATTATTCTAGATTCTTACTGGTCACCTTTATATCTTATTATAACAGTACAAAACGGAAGCGAAACTTGTGAAAACGGAAAATTTAATAAAGGTTTTCTCGAGGAACTACAAAGTTGCATGAATTATATATGGCGCAAGCATAGAGTTGTTCGAATGATCGTCTCATTTCCTTACACCTGCCCCTACCATTACATTATTTATGGTGAAAAGAAAGAATCAAACGAGGAACTGTACGATAGAACCATAAAGATAATAATGGCGAAAAACAAACAGGAGTTAAGGACTGCTATTATGGTAAACAGTCAATTTAAACAACTTACAGCTGGTTACCCGCTTAGGGCTAACATTTTCGAAAGATTTCCAACATCCATAAAATTATGCGATAATATTGATGTCTACATGCAAGTCAATTTGAATTACACGAATGGTTTCTGCGGACTGGACGGGTTGGTGATGCACGATTACATAAATCACTATAATTTCAACTTATCAGTACCGAAAGATGAGACGTGTGACATCTACGGGTTTGTAGAGCCCGATACCCAGCACATGACGGGGAGCCTTGGATGTATAATAGACAATAAAATGGACATATCATTTAATTCGAGATTTATGGTGCTGTATACGACCAAACACTTTTTCTACTTGCATTACATCACTACGGATACGCTGGCTGTCATTCTGAGGAGACCAGACGAAATACCGCTCTGGCACTACGCTTTCAACTGTTTTGGCCTTAGAGCAGGGTTTATTTTATATATGCTCATACTAGTACTGGGTGTTGTAACATGGGCTTCGGCGTGGATAGCCAAGGAAATAAATGACCAAGAGCCGCGATCGTTGTACGTTTACATTTTAAACGCCATCACGAGTACGCTGTTTGGATTCCCTATAAAACGAACCAACGTGTTTAGAATTCTGAGAGGAACATCATTTTTTTGTTCAATCATCTTATTAGCTTATTACCAGGTAAGAAATGGAACGAATCTAAAACAAAAGAACTAGTTTATTAAAGCCTTTTTATGGTAGACAAGTAGCAGTACTACAAGGAACCCTGTAGTTTGTTCTGTTCGTCCGTCTTTCCGTCCGTCCTAATTTTTCAGACCCTTCTAACTTAGGTATATAGTTATTGTGTGCATGAAACATAGCATAATTACAGTTTTTAGTGTATATAATTTACAGCGAATAGTCGCTGAATATTTATCTCAATTTAAAAATATAATTTTGAATTTTATGGGTGGGTATGGTAGTTCTGGTACATGTGAAATAGGGATGGTTTTTTTTCCACTGCAACTCACTACTGATACCCCACAGGATGGACGCCAGGGGGTAACGTTTATGTATTGTAATTAGGATTAATAAGATATACATGCAATATGCATGCATGGATATTCTTTCTTACAAATTAAGCATATAATTAACAGAAAATCCAAACCATTCCATGCTGCAGCTTAAATGGGCAAGGACAACAGAACTGAATTTACCCATCTTGTCAAAAAATATATCCAGATCATGTTGTTGAGAGAGTATGCTACCCCTGAGAGTATGATATGGTTATGTTTGCTGTACTACCCCTAATATATATCACATTTAGTATGCATATAATATGTATAATTTGTGACCAGAAAGCATTGCCGCACCCTTTATGCAGAGTATATTACACAATGTACTCTAAAACTTAGTTTTTAGAAGAAAGTGTACATATTTGCAATAAATAAAGAATAAAGAATAATATTATAATGGAGGTTTTAATATAGATATCAGTGTAAAGTCTTGATAAATAAATAAATAAAAAATAAAGAAAGATTTCCTTTAAGGGCATGTCCCTAATTATGTGACAGCGGTAGGTTAACAATAACAAAATAAAGCAGAAAAAAAAGGTACCTAGTTTTTGAGATTTGCCGGGTCCAACTAGTAGAATATTATGAAAAAGTTAGTCGCTGAATTGCTTTGACGAACTGTTTTCTCTTTCAGGGTAATATAAACTACCAATTCACCACAAGAACGCGATACAAAGAAATAAGGACTCTATATCAGTTGTATCATTCACATTTTATGCTGTACACTTCTCCCTCAATTCAGAATCTACTGATCAATAACAGAAACGAACAAGATATGGATCAACTGGCATATTTAAACCGCACGCAATTGAAGAACGATTCTATAGGCATTAGTAAGCAGACATACCCACATATTTATAGACGTCTCCTATCCCTATCCTCATCCTAGTATTTGTTTATTCAAATAATACGGCTTGCGCCAATTACACCAATGAGACAATATTAAATTAAAAGAAGTTGTACGCAGTACGATTCTCTTAAAGCCGTAACAGACATGTCAACTTGGCTGACGAACCGCCGTCCAACCAACGGGAGAGAAAGATACAATTTTTTTCTTTCTCTGCCGTTGGGCAGACGGCGGTTCGTCAGCAAAGTTAACGTGTCTGTTACGGCTCTTAATAGATTGCCTCAATTAAAGATGTCTACAGTTCTGATGACGTCATCTATGACGTAATGACATAGTTTGCTTAAAGTTGAGGTGGACGTCGACAGACAACTAACAATGCCAAACATGCTTGGAGGTCAGGTGCTCCAGGCTTGGAGGATCAACAAAGAGAAACGTTAGCAAAGTGAGCACTCATGGTGACGATATCAGGTGTATTTATTGCGTTTATTAATATTGAAGTAAGTTAGACTTAGTTGAGTGGGTTTTCTATTCCATGGGGCTAAATGAGACTCCGACCCCTGGCTTGCTTTAACCGTCCGTCTGGGGGTAAAAACCGCAAGAGCTAAGCGCTTCATAACTCGCGACTAGGATTCCCTTCCCTGTGTTGGAGATGACATGGAACTCACACAAAGACGTGTTACGTAGTACCTACCTATATAAACTCCTTGCCCAGCTCTTATTCACAAATTTCGTCATAACGGTTTTTCACAGCTTTACCATGCCAAATTCGTCACGAATAGGGGAGACCCAGGCGAGATATTTACATTCATCAATCAAACATCTGATAATTGAAATCATCTCAAATTACACCATCCACATCACATCCGGTTCATGAGACAGACGCGCTTCCACTGAGCCAAACCGTCCAAGTCAGTTATCCTAAAATGCCACTGAATGACACTCGTGTTGCAGGCTATGTCCTGGAAAACGGGCACGCAGCGACGACCGCCCGCGGCGAGGACGTCCTTATCCAAGTTCTACTCAACTTTACCGACGACACCGGGTCGCCGCTCATGTACGTCGTCGACGAGCCCTTCCACGTCTATTACGTGGCTTACATTTGCAGAGCTGGTTCGTTTATCTGATCTCACATTTATAAACGTTACACCTGTGAGCAGATCCATTAGTCATTAGCCTCATTAGGCTTCTTATAGATGTCCGTTTGTAATTCTGATAGTGTGATCACGTGCCGTCTGTTTATGCGCATGGTACAGAGTAAGTTGGAGCGAACGGGATGGCACGCGATTACTATCAGAGTCACGAACAAACATCCATAAAAAGCCCACAGATTTACTAAAAGAAAAGTTTTTATGCCTATGGGTTCAAGGGCCAGTAATGGTTTTTCTATGGTAGAGGCAGATTTCTGGCCAATTCTGCCAATTCTAATAACTGCTTGGCGTTGACCTTCTTAAAGTAGTACAAGCTTTTAAATAAGTTTGTATCTTACGCTCTGTTCTAGATTTGAATATTTTGTCTGATTCGTAACATATAAGCAATGATAAATTGATTCCCCAGAAATTGATCCCCATTTCATGATAAATGGTTATTGTTTATACACACTAATTGAAACGTATGGCGGGCTGAAGGTGCCCTTCCGATGTTGACCATGGTCGTATGGTCTAACCACTATCCGTAATGATCGACATCATCAGAATGTCATCTTAAATATGATTACTTAGTACACATTATAAAAACATAGAAAACTGTGATTACAAGTAGATCATTGAAAGAAAAAGAAAATCCCCGACTACAAAATATAGCCTATGACACTTCTGTGCACCTCACACATCAAAATCGGTCAAGCCGTATACGAGGCAATATAGAAACATTAAAATACAAACACACGCCTCAATATTACCTTCCTTCTTGGGCAGTTGGGTAAAAAGATACGGGATCGATACACACACTGTTACAATCTGGGTGTCTTCAAATCTCGAGTGAATCGGTTTCTTCTGGGCAAGCGTGCTCCATCGTAAACCAGATAGCGCTTAACATCAGGCGAGTTGGCGGTCAAGCTTATTTCTGAATAAAAAAAAACTGAACTTAAGTAAAATTTAAGTCCCTCACTGCAAACACGTTCGTAACGCGGCGCGTTAAGTTAACCAATTTTTTGTTGTTGCAGATTTCTTATTCAACGAAGAAACGCATCGTTTCATGATGCGCATGCTAGAAGCGGGGCTCCCTAAGAAGTACTACATTTGGACTCGCCGTACCTTGAAGTTTGGAGACGCTTACCCCAAGACCGGATCGGAGCCACGACCGACGGACCAGATGGCAATGAGCGACTTGAGGGTCGCATTCTCTCTCCTGGCAACCGGTTGCCTGCTGTCCACGTTTTCCTTTCTAGTAGAAGTGTACAAGGGACAGTCGAAGAAAAAATACGCGGTTTCACCATCGTGGCCATCTGAAATGGGAAATTAGGATTAATTAATGCAAGTTAGTTCATTATTGACATCGATTAGGCACTGACTTTGTAATACATATACATAATTTTAAAACATATCCAAGTCTGCAAGTTGCATCAACTTAGAAAATTTTCACTGGATAAAGTAGTTATTTTCTTTTCTTAAATTTGTTCCAATAAGCTTATTTGATCCAGTAAAAAATTAAAAGGAATATGCTAGATAGGCAATTTTAGGCTGACACAAATAGCATAATTATAATTGTACAGCTTGGCAAAAAAAGTCTCGAAAAGAAATGGTTTTTATTCTGGCAAAACTGTGTAAATCACCTCAGTGGAAGATTTTTTTCAATCAACTTACTCCAGGGTTGCTAGCATTTAGAACAATTTGCGATAATGGCGCCTCCATTAATTTCTACTTTTTTTGCTAAGCTGCAATATCACAAAAGACAAGTGAAATGAAATTACAGTTATATGATTATTTACGGGATACCGTGGTAAGGTTGTGGAAGAAGCTCCCGATATTTCGGCGCAGTTATATGCACCATGTTCACGGAAAGACTGAAAAATGCGGACGGTTGGTCGAATAGTTCAAAGTCAGGTGCATACAAAGCGGCTCTACCCTCTTTCTTAGTGTTTTGCTACGGTTATCACTGGAACTCGAACCTAAGTCCCGACAAA
This sequence comes from Agriopis leucophaearia, assembly GCA_949125355.1. Lineage (NCBI taxonomy): Eukaryota > Metazoa > Arthropoda > Insecta > Lepidoptera > Geometridae > Agriopis > Agriopis leucophaearia. Next base: position 7,024,281 of record OX421278.1, on the reverse strand, counting down.
ACACACTCACTGTATCACTGCGACACATTTTGAACGCGGACATTACTTTTGAAGGCAATCTAATACTGGATTACATACACTGTCGAGATGAAAACCATCACCTCGATTGAAATTCTGACATCGATATAGTTTCCTTTACCAGCCTTGGTATGTAGTGATAAAAAATAAGTAGTCATTTATAATGATTTATTTCAACATAATTAGAGAATAATTTTATAACAATATCACCAAATTACTACATAATAATCACAATAACTGCAAACAATTCAATACACGATTTTAACAAGAAATTAAATTCAGATTTATATATTTAAATTTCACTAAAACATTCGTAAGAAGAAATTACATAGTAATGAGTTGGGTCAATTTTTTTACAGATGGCGCTTGCTAGCTTGACTTTTAGCCACAGAATAATAAAGAGCATACAATCCGTCACGTAATTTGCAAAGTGTCAAAATAGTATGTAGCCAAGGCCGTCTGTCAAATAGTATGTAGCCTTTGGAGCCTTTTAGAGATCCCTAGTACATTAAAATAGTGTACACCCCTGCAATTTGCAGTAATGTCAAAAATATACGAACAAACACCGTACTGCAACTGACTTTAAGGGTAAGGTTTAAAAAACTTGCTTATTCTCATGGACGGACTATCTATCTGTAGGTCTGACAGTGTCTTTCATGCTTGTTTTTATTTTATTTCATAGTTAAGTATTTTGTTGTTAATTTACTAACAAAGTACTTGTTTTTCCTGAACACAGCACAAATTAGTAGTGAACAAATTCGAAAATATGAAAGCCATGTCTCGTTAGCGCCATCTATCGATGGCCGCAGAACTATGTTTGTTCAGCTGTCAGAAAACGCCCATTCCCTCAACAGAGTAAAAGCTATGCTAGCGCCATTCTGAAGCGAGTTACATTATCATAATATAATAATCATCAAATCCCATTGTCATTACTTACGTAAGCAATATGACAATGTGTGGAAGGGGTCAGAAAACACTGATTTAACTGGTCAAGGTTGTATATGAGCATTTTCCTTTTTTCAGTGGTTCTGCTCTACAAAACAAAGCCCCAAAACCGATCAATTCATAGCTCGACTTTGGCAGTGCTGTAAAACGGGGAGAATATAAATAACATGGGCAGGGGGAGAAGATGGTGGTCTGAAAATAGAAACATACAAAATTTCAAGATCTATTCACAATCAATCAAATTCGTGATATCTTATAACAGAAATTGGATTGTGATCGTGCTTGCATGCCATCCCGTTCGCATCTACTTACTCGCACCATGCGCGTGAGCGAGATGGCACGCGATCACAATCCGAAACACGAACGGACATCCATAACAAGCCCGAAGAATTTGGTACATTTTGCATTTCGTAACACTGGTAATGTTTTTATTATAAGGATATAATATTTCGTTTTTACTGATCCCGTCGTTTTTAATTGCCCCATTTTACAGTACTTAACTATTATTCATTCGTCACATTATCAAATTGTTTACTGAAGTGCTAGCCGCTACAAAATTACAATAAACTTTGTAAACACATACATACAACAATATTGTCCTTTTACATAATATTAATCTACAATATTGCAATTAAATCGCTCCTTAAGTTACACACTTTTAAAAAGTATGGCAAGACCATCGCATAATTGTCAGTTATGACATTTTTAGTATGTGGTAAACACTTGGAACATTTTACAGAGATACCGTTTTTAATAGAATCAGCGTTATTAAACTAATATTATAAATGCGAAATTGTGTTTGTTTGTTTCTCTTTCAGGCAGCAAGAGAGGAACGGATCGCCTTGATTTTTTGCAGAGACAATTGGAAGCAAGCCTGGCACGGGTCGGAGACAAATTGTCTTTTTGTTTTTGTGCTATGGGGTGATTCCCCATAGCTTAAAAGAGGATAAAGTGAAGTCGAATCGACATTTCTACTACAAAAAAAATGTCCTCGTGCAATATTTAACACGAGTAGTAGGATAGCTAGCCTAGGATTGGCCAGCCCGAAAAAGATCTTGTTCAAAATTCAGTTCCTTTTCATCACGGGAGGTAAATGATGAGCTGTCAAGTGGTTATATCGTTATTGGGAAGAAATGATGGGTACCTAGACGCAAGAGGTTGTGACATCAGACACGAAATGCTGTCTCACTCTAATAGGTCTAAAATGAAGTTCCTACAATATAAGTTGATCACAACACGAGTGCAACAGTCACCGCTCAGAACCAGTCTTATAATATTTACTTGAGCATATTATCTTAAAACCAAAATGTAATGACAAAATGAACTTAAAGTAAAATAAATAATGTGATTATTTTATTGGCGTACTGGGTGTGTGGCACAATTAAGCAGTTTTTGCTGTAACTAATATTTACATTGCAGTTATTGATTTAAATAATTATCAATGTAAAACGCCGACTTTATAAAAATGTTAGAACTGGACCAAATTGAAATGGGACCACACGGGAAGCACCAGCTTTCAAATAAAAAAAGAATAATCAAAACCGGTTCACCCAGGCGAAAGTTCTGAGATTATAAACATTAAAAAAAACAGTCGAATTGAGAACCTCCTCCTTTTTGGAAGTCGGTTAAAAAACGAAAATATTGCAAGGGTTAATACGTCTAGCAAAACATCCGACTCAAAACTCGATTAGCAAAACATTTACTGAACAAAACGTCCAACGAGTTTGCCTAGCGTAAATAAAATACCTAAAATTACAATACCTTCTCCAAAGCTATGACTACATAATATAAAACCTACTAAAGTTATATGATTATTTACGGGATATTTATAACCTTACCACGGTAAATATCCCGTAAATAATCATATAACTTTATTGAACAACCGTGATAGTTTAAAACAGTGTAAAACCTACAACTTCGCTATAATCAATGGGAATACATAATACGAATAGCAAAAGTCTAAGAAGTATAAATTAGTACATATTTTATGATTAAAATGCAGGTAAAAGTTTTTGCAGACTAGATATGACGTGAGCCAATGAATAGTGTATTGAGGCGAAAAGATTAGTTCACGAAACCGGGTGTTGGGGTTTACCTAGAAGTTATTTGTTAAGTGAAAACTTCTTTAGGCGCGTTTTGGGTGAACAAAAATCATGGAACTTGTGGCGTCGTCACGCTGTACCGTGTATTTGAAAACACCGCCATCTCTTATAGAATAGGTGAATTAGTACATAAGTTGTCACTTCTGACCTGCTGTCGTATGACTGATTATTTTTTTCGCTAACGGCTTCAGACCGCTCACGGGCAATAAAATTTTCTGTAACACAATTAACTAAATCAGGTGTTAGTGTGCGAAAATTCATGTCCTAAATGTTTTAGACAAATCTCTTGTGTATTTCCGATTGAATAGAGTAATGCGTGTGTATTGGGTTCATTAGTGTTTCGTTAAGTGTTAATGTGTGTTTTTACTGTTTATATATTCACCCTTCATTGTTTTATTGCGAGTCAAAAGTGGAATTCTTTAGAATCTTGTACATTAATGAAGCTTACAAAACGCGGTACAAATGAAATAAAATACTGGAATGTACGTCATGTTTTTCACTGGAACACGTCTGACTGATATACAACTATCTCTTTTTAACACGTGTGAAATATAAGCATATTCGTGTTTTAAGTGATAATACTCATATGCCCTTCACAGCCCAGCGTTGCAATTGTTTCTTGAGCAATTTGATCCCTATTATTTGCGACATTGAGTGCTACTTCTGAGCAATATTTATGCCCTACACAGCCCAGCGTTACAATTGTTTCTTGAGCAATTTGATCCCTATTATTTGCGACATAGAGTGCTACTCCTGAGCAATATTAACTGTAGCCGGTAGATATAAACATGTACTTATCTGTTCCGGACAGCTGCACCGAACATTGCGTCATCACCAAAATAAAGAACAATATCTCAGCGTGATAAAAGGTGTAGTGCTGTGTGTCCGTGAACATTATACGTCGATTGTATATATATAAAGAATGTAGTATATAAGGAACAATGTGAAAACTTACAAAATAGCTTAAGAAAAACTGTACTACATAAATGTAAAATTCTGTAATAAAACTTGGGCCGCTGACATCTTTCACTACCCCTAGAGCTTGCTTGCTATAAACAGAACATTATATAATAATAGGAACACTCCAAAACGGAGAAAAATAGGAAAAATCAGGAAAATTAGGAAATTGATGTTCGTTCCATAAGAGTGAGGCGTACATCGCTGTCTATCTCACCTCACATTTATCCCCGTCTCGCTCGCGCCTAGCCCGTCCTGCTCGCACGGCCGCCGCCGGCGATTGGTCCAACGAATCAGACGGGCGCGACATGCCCCGTAGGACCACAAGGCTCGGCGCGAGTGGATAAATATACGGCGGTGTGCGCCGATGAGTCACTCTTTCGGAAGCACTCGAGCGGAACGGATCTCAAGAAAAGAAGACAAGAAGAACAAGCAAGCTCTAGGAAGAAAGAAAGCGCCGTTTAGCCGTACATCGAGTTTCACTGTCTCGGCTCTCAATCCCAGCTCACGTGCATATAGGGACGGTAATACGACATACACACGGGCGCAGGGTTTATCCCGGGTTGGCTCTCTCCGCATCGTGTCTACAGTCCACTACGAAGAATATCGTCAAGGGCTGACTCGGGCCGACCTCTACCTTGCGCCTGTCCCGCACATTTGGTCCTTCGAGCCGGATACGAGCTGAGCAGTGAAAACTCTGAAAAGAATGGTGCTAACAAGGTCCACGAGTGGTCGTACCGCGCCTCGCCGGAGTCCGGAAGACTCTGTCGCAGGGGCCGGTACCACGAACACCACCACTCGTGCTGCAACTACGATGTCAACAAGATCCGTTCCGCCCATCCGAAGGAGTCAACACACGTCGAGCCTGGACACCACGGGCGCCGCGACGGGTGCGAGGGCCGCGCTCAGTGCCACAGCGCCGCCCACCGACATCGCCCCGTCCCTCGTGGAAACCACGACGCTTCACTCCGGGGCCGCCATGCCGCCGCCGCCGGAACACCGCGTCGGGGCCGCACTCACTGCCGCAGTGCCGCCGCCGGAACGCGCTTCACACGGGGCCGCGTCCACGCATCGGACGCCGCCCTCCGCCACGCATCAGACCGATGCGCTCGCACCTAGGCCACGAGCCTGGGTGATTCACCTGTCGCCGCCGAGATCGCCGTCGACAGTGGCCGCCGCGACCAGAGGACCGCCGCCCGCTCCGCTCCAAGACGAGCAAGCGCCGCGGCCGCCAACGCCGGCCAGAACAAGAACAACTGCATCAAGGCGCAGCATCGGGAGCGAGAGTCGACTCAACAGGGCGCGTGCACGCTACGAGTTGGCCGCCGTCCGCATCGAGTTGCTGGACGCCGAAGCAGAGATGCAGAATGAAGAAGAAGAGGACGCGCGCACCGTCGTGTCCGACGACCAACGGTCGCAGCGCGTCACGACATGGCTCTCCGAGCAGCAGACGCACCTCGCCATCGCCACTGAACAGGTCGCTGGGGTAGCGCCGCCGCCCGCGCCGCTACTGCCGCCGGCGCCTGACCCGGTCGAGGAGCTGCCACACCGGAGGAGCCAATACTGCGAACGCCCGCCACCGCAGCGCGCCATCTACGCGCCGCCGCCGCCGCCGTTCCAGCCAGGGCCGCAGCCAGCAGCAGAACAGACTGTGGCCAATCCGACCTTGCCGGGCGCCGTCGCACTACAGACCGCGCCGAGGACGGACATCTCCGAACTAGCTGCCGCCATCGCGCTTGCGTCGCGACATACGAAGCTGCCTAGTAAGTACTTTATCGACCTACCGATTTTCGCAGGATCACACCAAGAATGGTTACCCTTCCGCGCCGCATACAACGAGACGGCGGGAAACTTCTCCGATGTGGAAAACACTGCGCGACTACGTCGAGCACTCAAGGGAAGAGCAAAGGAAGCAGTCGAGAACATCCTTCTGCACTACACCGACCCGAACGAGATCATGCGCACGCTGGAAGCGCGCTTTGGTCGCCCGGAGGCGATCGCCGCGACGGAATTGGAGAGATTACGTCGCCTACCAAAGCTCGGCGACAGCCCGCGTGACCTCATAGTTTTCGCAAATAAAGTTGCGAATGTGGTCGCCGCGCTGAAGGCGCTCGACCGCGTACATTACCTCTACAACCCGGACATCACCACAGCCACATCGGACAAGCTACCACCAGCAACCAGGTCACGTTGGTTCGACTACTCCTACACGCAGCCAGCCAACGAGCCCGACCTGATCAAGCTGTCACACTTCCTTCAAGGCGAGGCGGACAGGTGCGCGCCCTACGCGCAGCCAGAGCCCGCTCCAGCGACTACGGAAGGCGGCCGGGAACCCAGAAAGGTAAACCAACGTGTACATACCACCCAACAGCGCTCATGCCTTACCTGTGAAACTGCCGGTCATGAAGTACCAGACTGCCCGAAATTCAAGAATGGTGACGTCAACACGAGATGGGACGCTGCGAAACGCGCCCGCCTCTGTTTCAGGTGTCTACGTCTACGTAACAAGAAACATTTTTGCAAGTCGAAGAAATGCGAGATCGACGGGTGCACCCACTTTCATCATCGCCTGCTCCACCATCGAAAACATCAAGAGCCGAAGAGCGAAGACACCCCGCCCAGCGACGTCAACGAGACCGTGACCACCGCGCGGGCCGGGGCGGCCTACTTGAAAATCGCGCCGGTGACTGTTTCCGGACCGGCGGGAGAGCTAGCGACGTGGGCGCTCCTGGACGACGGCTCCACCGTCAGCCTCATTGACGCCGGCATCGCTGATCGAGTCGGCGCCGCGGGACCTGTCGACCCTCTACGTATCAACACAGTCGGTGAGAAGATAGACGCATCGAGATCACGCCGGGTCTCAATATCACTGACCGGGGAGGTCGGTGACCCGCAGCGCCTACAACTACGAACCATCGATCGGCTGCATCTAGCACCACAACGCGTGCGTCAAGAGGACCTGGACGAGTGCTCCCATCTTCGACAAATTTCACACTTGTTATGTACAGCTGGCGGAGCACCTACAATATTGATCGGGCAGGACAACTGGCATCTGCTTACAACGACAGCGATGAGAAAAGGAAGACGCGACCAACCGGTCGCCTCGCTCACCCCGCTAGGATGGGTGCTTCACGGCGCGTCAAGACACGGGGACAATGGAGTCAATTTCGTCACGCACCTGACACACCGGGACGGAGACATCGAGGAACAACTCCGAGAACACTTTGCCATCGAAAGTCTCACGGTGACACCGAAGGCGCCACGAAGCGACCCCGACCGACGCGCCGAGGAGATGCTACGAGAGCACTCCACTCAACGTCCAGACGGACACTACCAGACGACCCTGCTCTGGAAGAACGAAGATACGAACATGCCAGACAACCGGGACGCGGCCTTAAGACGTCTCGTCTCAATAGAGAAGAAGTTACAGAAGGAGCCGGCACTCGCGGTCAAGTATGAACAACAGATGACCGCCCTCATCTCCAAGGGGTACGCCGAGCCCGCTCCACCGACGAAGACACCCGGCCGCACCTGGTATCTGCCACACTTCGCGGTGCGAAATGCACTCAAGCCCGACAAGCTTCGCATCGTACACGATGCCGCCGCGAAGACTCAAGGAAAAAGTCTGAACGATTTTCTGCTCACCGGCCCGGACCTGCTACAGTCGCTACCCGGGGTCTTGATGAGATTTCGACAGCACGCCATCGCCGTGACCGCCGACATACGAGAGATGTTCATGCAAGTGAAGATTAGACCCGAAGACAGAGACGCGCTCCGGTACTTGTGGAGGGCGCGCCCGGACGACCCGCCTTCGGAATATCGAATGACATCACTCATCTTCGGCGCGACAAGCTCACCGGCGACAGCGATCTTCATCAAGAATCTCAACGCAGCGAAACATTCCGAGGCATACCCAGAGGCGAGCGCTGCCGTACTTCGATCCCACTACATGGACGACTACCTGGGAAGCTACGAGACCGAAGACGCCGCCACGACAGTCGCCCGCCAGGTGAGAGATATACAGGCAGAAGCCCGTTTTGAACTAACTAAGTGGACTTCAAACTCGACAGAAGTACTGCGGAGCCTCACGGAGGAACGAGCCACGGAGGAGGTCACCATCACGGGAGGGCCGAGCACCGAACGAGTCTTTGGCCTGGTGTGGCGTCCCGACGCCGACAAGCTGACCTTCAACCTGGACTTGGCGCGGATTTCGCCCGAAATCCTACAAACCGACACGCCAACCAAGAGAGAAGCGCTCAAGATCGTCATGTCATTGTACGATCCGTTGGCCCACGCATCGCTCGTCACCGTCCAGGGAAAGAAGATCCTACAAGAATTATGGCGCCGGGGAACACCATGGGACACCGCCATCGACGCCGACCTCTCCACACAGTGGGTCGAGTGGATGAGCCACCTCCGCACCCTTCGTGACGTCACCGTGCCGCGCTGCTACCCCGGCTACACCAACGCAGCGACACTACAGCTTCATGCCTTCGCGGACGCGAGCGAGACCGCCTACGCCGCCGCGCTCTACTGGCGCGCGGTCATGCCGGACGGCCGCGTCCACACATCGCTCGTCCTCGCGAAGGCCCGCGTCGCACCGGTGAAGCTGACGTCCATCCGCGCCTCGAACTTCAAGCCGCGGTCATGGCAAGCCGCATGGCAGCGGCGGTGACCGAAGAACACGACAGGAAGCCCGACTCCAAGTACTACTGGACCGACAGCAAGACCGTACTAACCTGGCTGAAAACCGGATCACGATCGTATCGACCGTTCGTCGCGCACCGCATCGCAGCGATCGAGGACGGTAGCAAGCTCTCCGAATGGCGCTGGGTGCCAACAAAGATGAACGTCGCCGACGACGCCACTCGCGACGTCCCACGGGACTTCGCATCCGATCACCGGTGGTTCGTCGGCCCCGAGTTTCTGCACCTGCCGGAGGAGGGATGGCCCTCCGACCAACCTCCACCCGCCGAGACACCGACCGGAGAGGAGCGATGCGCCGCCGCTACGACACGCGACACGACGATACAAGACACGATCCCGCCTGCAGAGCGTTTCAGTCGATGGGAGAGGTACCTGAGGTCAACGGCCCGCGTTTTACAGTTCATTGAACTATGCCGAAAAACGCGAGCCCGCGTGCACTACAAGAGGACACGTAGAAACAAGGAAAACGACCCGACTTGGAATTCGACAACAAGCAAGAAGTCGATGACGTATATAAAACGGGACACGAAACAGTCGCCACGCTTCGTAGAAATACCTGCGGACATGCTACGACGTGCCGAACATTTAATTTGGCAGTACAGCCAACATGAAGCATTTTATGAAGAAATGAAAGAACTTGAACGCGGTCAACCGGTCGCGCGTCACAGCCGCCTCCACCGTCTCGCCGTGACCTTCCAAGATGGCCTGCTCCGACTGAAGAGTAGGATCAGCAACGTCACAGGAGTCGACGTCGCCCGCCTGTCGCCGCCTATCCTAGACGCCGACAGACACGAGGTGAAGCTCCTGCTGGACTACCTTCACCGACGCCTTCATCACGCCGGAGCAGAGACCACCATCAACGAGTGCAGACAGCACTACTGGGTACTGCGGCTGCGACCCGTCACCAAGACCGTCATCCACAGATGTATCCCGTGCCGCATAAGAAAGGGAACGCCGCCACAACCATCGACCGGAGACCTGCCACCGTGCCGACTTGGACACCACCAGCCACGTATCGGTGAGCCCCGACGATCCTGAGGCGCTGACACCGAACCACCTTCTCCTTGGTGGTTCCGCTCGCGTACCATCCCTGGGCACGTTTGATGACAAGGACCTCTTCGACCGCGCCAGCTGGCGCGCCTCCCAGCGACTCGCCGACCTCTTCTGGGCCAGGTGGCTCAGGGAGTACCTGCCGGAGCTCCAACACCGGCGGGAGCCCCACAGCCGTGGGCCCGCCGTGACCATCGGGGACGTGGTGATCATCGCCGACAACAACCTGCCGCGGAACACTTGGCCGCGCGGCAGGGTCATCGCGACCTACCCCGGAGCCGACAACATCGTGCGCGCAGTTGACGTGCGCACCCAAGGTGGAGTCCTGCGGAGACCAGTCAAGAAGCTGGTCGTCATCCCGACACAGAAGACCGACTAGATGGCTGCCCTTCACCCAATCATCTGCAGCGACCCGGCGGACGCTGCACGGCGGGAGAATGTTCCGGACAGCTGCACCGAACATTGCGTCATCACCAAAATAAAGAACAATATCTCAGCGTGATAAAAGGTGTAGTGCTGTGTGTCCGTGAACATTATACGTCGATTGTATATATATAAAGAATGTAGTATATAAGGAACAATGTGAAAACTTACAAAATAGCTTAAGAAAAACTGTACTACATAAATGTAAAATTCTGTAATAAAACTTGGGCCGCTGACATCTTTCACTACCCCTGGAGCTTGCTTACTATAAACAGAACATTATATAATAATAGGAACACTCCAAAACGGAGAAAAATAGGAAAAATCAGGAAAATTAGGAAATTGAGGTTCGTTCCATAAGAGTGAGGCGTACATCGCTGTCTATCTCACCTCACATTTATCCCCGTCTCGCTCGCGCCTAGCCCGTCCTGCTCGCACGGCCGCCGCCGGCGATTGGTCCAACGAATCAGACGGGCGCGACATGCCCCGTAGGACCACAAGGCTCGGCGCGAGTGGATAAATATACGGCGGTGTGCGCCGATGAGTCACTCTTTCGGAAGCACTCGAGCGGAACGGATGAACAAGCAAGCTCTAGGAAGAAAGAAAGCGCCGTTTAGCCGTACATCGAGTTTCACTGTCTCGGCTCTCAATCCCAGCTCACGTGCATATAGGGACGGTAATACGACATACACACGGGCGCAGGGTTTATCCCGGGTTGGCTCTCTCCGCATCGTGTCTACAGTCCACTACGAAGAATATCGTCAAGGGCTGACTCGGGCCGACCTCTACCTTGCGCCTGTCCCGCACATTATCATAAATCTATACATATATTTATCTTTAAGCTACGCATTTATAATGCAGCAAGTTAGCTAAAGTCATGGACTTACGGCAAGTGACTTAACAATATATACATATTAGAACATTTTTTCAGTTCGCACAATAAAAGTGGAATCAAAGCGCAATAACAATATCAAAGGAGGCAAGAATTCAGCAATATTTTCCAATTTCTTATTATGCCGATTGTACACTCGTCAAGCCAGACCTGCAGCCGTATTATGAATCTTTGATCAGGATTGCGAGTGTCAAAACTTTGACACTTGAAAGGGGTTATGACGCAAAAAAAAGCGTTGTCTATTTCCAATTTCGTATTACATCTCCTACGAAATTGGAAATAGACAATAGACTTTTTTTAATGCGTCATAACCCCTTTCAAGTGTCAGAGTTTTGACACTCGCGATCCCGATCAAAGATTCATAATAAGGCTGCGGAAGCGAAAGTGTACTAAGTATATCCTATCAACGGAGATTTCTAATCATACTATTTATATAATTATATATATATATATATATCAACTAGCGACCCGCCCCGGCTTCGCACGGGTGTAAGCTCGGCCTGGCTACTATGACCCGCTCCAGGAACACAAAATGTCATCCAAATCGATCCAGCCGTTTTTAAATGTAAGAACCTTCTACGAAGTATTTGTCTTCTACGAAGTATTAGAAAACATTTAAAAAAAAAGATGAATGAAATCTGTAAAGCCGTTCTCGAGTTATAACTAGGAGTAACACCATCAGGCGAGTTGGTGGCCAAACGTAGATCTATTCTATATCTATATAAACAAAAAATAGGGGTTCATTTTTATATATGTATATAGATATAGTATGATTAGACTGCCCCGGTGGCTCAGTTGGTAGTGAACCTGCCTTCAGCGCTTGGGGGCGTGGGTTCAATTCCCATCTAAGACAAACATTCATGTGATGAACATTTTTGTTTGTTCTATGTCTGGGTGTTAATATCTATTTAAGTATGTATTTAAATATATATAGGTACGTATATCAGTCTCTGGCAGCCATATTACAAGCTTTGCTTAGTTTGGGGTCAGATGACCGTGTGTGTAAAAATGACCCAGTTTTTTTTTTTTATTTAATACAAAAAACCGACTTCACACAATATTGGTAAAATATGCAACTAAGGTACTTGGATCACAGATTATGTCATCTTAGTAACCGAATTTTCCAGTTATTTTGATTTAAAAGCAATAAAAAACATATTTGTTCATAAATGACAGAGTTCTGAGGTAACAAACAAAAAAGAACGTTTTGAGAACTCCCTCCTTTTTTTGAAGTCGATTGAAAACAAGTGAGTATGCTGTTTTGTTGTCTTCGAATCTCGAAGCTAAAGGTTTCGAGTGTACAGCCGGTTCTAAAAATATTATAAACAAAAATCAATTAGATTATTTTACTTCTAAGTGTTCCACACTGTGCATCATCACCGAGTTTTTTGAATTGTTTATAACAAAATCAAAAGTCTATTTTGATACCTTTTATGACTACACTATCAAGCCCACGTTGAGGATGGACATATAATACTATGTATTCCAAAAAATGCTGGTAAAACCATGCCGTATCTATGGGAGCGTTCAAGTATCACGTAACGAGTTTGGGGGGAGGAGAAGGTCTTGTAAAACGTTACGATGCGTTACAGAGGCGGGAGGAGGTGTTTGAACTACGCGTTATGTAACATTGTTATTTTTAACTCTTAAGAACGGTCGCGTGAAGAGATTCTCTCGCGCATTTTTTATACAAAGGTATTTTAGCGACTTTCCGGTACTTGACGCCGCATAATTGTGACTGTTAGGTAAAAATTGTCACTTGGTGATTACGTAACGTTTTACTAGGGGGAAGGGGGGTATAGAAAAACGTTACGGCCCGTTACATGGGGGAAGGGGAGTCCAAAATCACCAAAAATTGCGTTGCGTAATTCTCGAACGGTCCCTATGCTAAAATCGTAGAAAGAATCAATGTATCTACACTTATACCTACCCTTATCTACCGACACCAAAGTTCACTCAAGTGAGAACGAAACGCCTCACTGGCCCGATATCATCTGCTAACCGTCCACGCGATTAAAAAGGCAAGCAGAGAGAAAAGCCACCGCTATTTTGATGTCGTCCCATTTTCCTTATCAGTGATTTTGAAAGAGCAGCGAGATGTTGAGTTGTTACTAGAGTCTGCAATAGAGAGGGACTTTGTAGAGTTTGGTTTGGAATACCATCCGCACATTCGTTTAGCCGCGTCCTCCCATTGTAACACTATGTGCTCGTAAGCTTTCCTGGTGTGTGGGCGTGGGTGGAATACGCAACCGATTTTGCGCATCGATTTGAGCTCTTTTTTCGATTTCCATATACCTGAAATTGAGTAATACAGTTGAAAAGAGGTAAGGTACATAATCGTAACTATTGTGATTGTCCGTTTCAAGATCGGTGCATTCGACCTCCTTTTTTATGTATTAATAGGCTTGCGTTTGAACGCCAAATTGATTTTGAGCGATGATGCGGTCTACGATGGAGCAAGCTTGCATAGAAGAAACCGATTCAGTCGTGATTTAAAGACACCCAGATTGTAACTATCGGGTAACACCCATTCAGGCAGCGCATTACACAGACTAGCAGTTCGCACAATAAAAGTGGAATCAAAGCGCTTCGTACGGGTTAAATCCCAACAATAATGATAGAGGAAACCAAAGCATGGTAGTAAACTACTTTCCTGAATTAACACATAGGCTACTTTTCATCATCATCATCATCACCGATTTTCATCACCACGCGGGTGAAACTGCGGGGCGTAGCTAGTTTTGTGTAAAAACTTAGCAATTTAGCAACAAATAAAAAAACTCACCTAATTCTAGTCCTACGATATGTGCACAGCCCAGCGAAGACATCTCGACCTGCAATGGACGCTCCACTCTAAGGCCTGTGAGGTCCGCGATCAGCTGAGCGATGAAATTATTGTTCGACACACCCCCATCTAGCCTGGAAACGGATAGCACCAGAATTCTATTTCAGCTGCTACAGTGTACCAGCGTAGCGGAACAGCGAAAGCTTACTCGGGTCACCGAGGACGCTTGCGAAAAGAGTCAACATAGGGGAGTTTTAGCGCGATTCAATATGGATATGGATATTGCCCTAGGACAATAGTGGTAGGGATCTTGCAGAATATAATTGTCAATATAAAAAAAAACAGAACTGGACAAAATTTGCGCCCTCTATCCCATAACGCGTGCATTAATTAGGCACTATCGATTGTAGAGAGCACATGCCTGATTTAGTACTGAAGTGTTTCGACAGATGTCTCTTATAATAATTTTTGTGTGGAAGTGACTTTTTTAATTGTTAAAAATAAAACATAGCAGAACTGGACCAATATCAAATGGAACCACATGAAAAGCTTTCAAGAAAAAAAGAATCATCAAAATCGGTTCACCCAGTCGAATATTCTGAAGTAGCAAACATAAAAAAAAACAGTCGAATTGATAATCTCCTCCTTTTTTAGAAGTAGTTTAAAAATACAAGGAACTCAAGTGCCATTTGTTTGAGAAAGCTTACTTCACGTCATCGCTTTTCGATGGCAGTAGAGTGATAATTATAATAATGATTAAATTTTAATTAATAGCTACCACAAGCGACGGTTTTTCAGTCAGCGGAAAGGCTCATTTTCTATCGCTTTAACTCACTCTGATTTTTTCTCTGTCCCTTTTAACTGTTTTAATTGCCGATTAAAAGTGATAACCCCAAAGAATACTCACTTGATGCTACTGAATTCATAGTCGCTTTCTGCGCGCACGCAGGCATAAAGCTGAGCCGTTCTAAAAGCGAGAGATTCCAGCACGGCGCGCACCAGATGCGCCTTCGTGGTCGACGGCTTCATGCCGATGAAACCGGAAGCGGCGGTGCCGTCGTTATACGGGGGCTGTGAAAAACAAGGACTACATAATATATACCTATATAAAAGTTTTCTTAGATTATACTAATTTTTTTTATGATACTGAACGATACTTACTGATACTTACGAGACGAGCGAAGTCGATCGCCTGATAGCTCTGCACGCTTGCCCATAACAGTTCAACGCCACTCAGAATTTTGGACTTCAACAGTTCTAAACCCTGGATGGCAATGCACTGCGCTCGTCACCCCGAGATATAAGATGTCAAACCTCTGTGTGCCCTGTAATTTCGCTGGAAACATTGCCCTTCAATCCGGAATACAGTAGTGTGTGCACACTACTGCTTGGCGGTTGAATAACTGGCAAAGGTGTGGTACTTCCCCAGGCGGATACCTGCAAAAGAGCCCTACCACTACAATTATATCTCTTAAATATTATATTAAAATGTGGCAATGGGCAGGCCACATCGCTCGAAGAATAGATAGCCGATGGAAGAGAAAAGTTCTTGAGTAAAGACCACGAACCGGAAAACTCAGCGTAGGTAGGCCTCCTACTAAATGGGCCGACACAATCGTGAAAGTCGCGGACATAAAGTGGATGAAGATGGCAGGATGTCGTTAAGTGTGGAGGTCTAAGGGAGAAACCTATGTTCAGCAATGGCTGATGATGATCACTCAGGAAACAAGAAAGCGGGCAGGTTATTCTATTCCTTTGCTATACGGATAAGAAATCAAATCTTTTGTTTCGCTTCCAAGGAAAATCCACAATGTATACTGGTTATATATATCTTTAGTAGTTTTGAATGTTATTTTCTCACCCCCAATCCACTGAAAGCTGGTATGAAGTACACGCCATCCGTGTCTGGGACAGAGGTTGCTATTTCGGCTGTCTCCTCAGGGTTCTCGAACAGACCTGAAACCATCGATAGATACGCCTTGTAGTTACGTACCTACTTAGTAACTAGGCTTCTTGATGTTGGCTTCGGCCCCCACCAATGAATATCAAAAGTCCGGCCTAGATCCGAGAATATATTTAAAAAAAAACAATAAAAATTATTACAACAAGCTTCTTCTCCTTCTACATACCTTCTACCCACCTCACCTTCACCTTCCTTCGTTAAAAGTACTTATGTGATTTCTGTGCCTATTTTATAAGACGTAGTTCAGTTCGACGCCCTAATACGGCTGATACGCTGGCCTGATACCTACAACCCAAAATATTCTTACATTATTAATACAATTACCTAGGTTCTGTGCCCACTTAATAATGGACGCAGTATCATTATTAGCGCCCTCTGCGGAGAAGACCAGTTCGTCGCCCAGTCGCCACCCTACTACGGGGTAGAGGCCCGAAACGCTGGCATGGGGCTGGGATCCCGAGTTTATGTTGAAGAATGTTCCTGTTCCCATCGTAAGCTTCACATCTCCGACGTCGAAACAACACGAGCCCCACATGGAGGCTGTCTGGTCTGCCATCTACGAAAACATATTATTTATTAAATCACTAAGGTCTATCGCGATTGCGATACCGTTTTTTTTTTAATTACGTAGGTGGCAAAGAAGCAGACGCCTGATGGTAAGCAGTCACCGTCGCTTATGGATACTTGTAACACCAGAGGCATTACAAATACGTTGCCGATGTTGCAGATCTGTATCGGGGTAGATGCCGCGAGTTCACCTTCTTTGCGTGTCTGTTTTCCGCCTTAAGTTTGATCCTGAATTCAACTTTACGTAATTCAGTTCGATCTCCGTCGTCATGGCAGGAGCACGTTAGATGTCAATACAAAAATGAAAAATTATGCCATAGTTAACTGTAAAAACCAGGAAATATAACAGGTACCTGGCTGGTAGGTGGCAGAATCTTTTCTGGGATCCGACACGCAGCCCTATATCAGTTAAGACAAAGCGAAAGTGTTGGCATTAGAAATTAATTGTACCCCGTAAAGTCAGAGAAGCCATCGAGATCGGTCGATGTCCGACCTTCAATAGAAATGGAGGATGGAACCTGCCACCGACTTGGGAGACCTTGTCTTCCTTGTCAGATATATAAGCTGGGTCTTCTGGGGTTAGAGTTAATAGGTATCTTCTAAGTCTGCGTGCTTCATGTCCGACTATTATTGTCGCTTACCAACAGGCGAGTTAGTGGTCAAACACGAACTTATTTGCAATAGAAAATGTTAATAAGGCACTTGCACTAGCCCGATAAACAAAATACTTGTTTCGTTAATAGTTTTGTTTAATGTTTATTTTGCACTTTCACGGACTCCGGCGTCCGTGCCCTTTGTCAACTTATACAATTTATTTTGTCAACTATTGGAATATTTCATGATTCGTTAGTTAATTCAATATAAAAAACAGACTTCATAAAAATGACAGAACTGGACCTTATTGAAATGGGCCTACATGGGAAGCACCAGCTTTCAAATAAAAAAAGAATCATCAAAATCGGTTCACCCAGTCGAAAGTTATAAGGTAACAAACAAACAACAGTCGAATTGAGAACCTCATCCTTTTTGGTAGTCGGTTAAAAATACATTCACTTTTGTTCATCACAATGAGTGTGGAACTTACTGTAGTGTGTACGTAATGTACGTGTACTAGCGACAGAAAATAAATAAATGGTAATGACGTTGATGCAATTTTTAGAAGGTACTTTGTAACAAGGAAAGAAGGTAACTTGTACGTCACAAGGGGGCGTCCATAAATTACGTGAGGTGTTTTTTTTAAATGTTCTGTCCCTCCCTCCCCCCCTGGTGAGATGTCGTGAGATTTTATTCAACCCCCTCCCCCAACCCCAAATCTCACGTGAGATTTTTCAAAATGTGGGTTTCTTTCGAACGAATTAGTGAATAATCTAATCGTATTACGATTACGCTTAAGATTAAATCTTAAGCATGTACAATCTGGATTAAATGAACCAAAATAGTAATTTTTTTTGTTTCAATCAGAAAAAAAATAAATAAATAATAAATAAATAAATATGTGGGACATTATTGCACACATGGTCATCTGACCCCAAACTAAGCAAAGCTTGTAATATGGCTGCCAGAGACTGATATACATACATATATATTTTTAAATACATACTTAAATAGATATTAACACCCAGACATAGAACAAACACAAATGTTCATCACACAAATGTTTGTCCTAGATGGGAATCGAACCCACGCCCCCAAGCGCAGAAAGTAGGTTCACTACCAACTGAGCCACCGGGGCAGTCGTGTTATTTGCCGAGGACCCCCCCCCCCCCTCTCCAACGTAAGATTAGATGAGATTAGACTCGACCCCCTCCCCCCTTAAACATTTCACGTATTTTATGGACGCCCCCCAAGTCATAGTTACCTATTAACCATAATATGATGTTTTTCTCAGGAAAAAAACATGTGAACATCTAGTTAACCTTGGTCGATTCAAAACAGATTTTTATAGCCTTCTGCGCTGGTTTTTTCGTTGCTCATTCTATATACAGAATACAAGAAATGTACAATAGCGAACTACTGTCATAACTAATTATTATTGCGTATCTCCTATTTATATAAACAAAGTCAAGTAGTTACACCATTCATAACTCAAGAACGGCTGGACCGTTTTTCATTATCTTTGTTTTGTTGGATTTCTCTTCGAATAGCAAAGTGTTAAAATATCGGAAAAATTCAAGAAAAGAAAATACATTTTCCCATACATTTTGTATGAAACGGCAATTCAAGTCATTGATTGATATATTACATCATAGAAAAAAAATTGACATCTAAATCAAAGGAGGTTGCTGTACCAATGAGTTTGCTTCAAGGGGGATATAACGCGAGTGAAACCGCGGGGCGCAGCTAATTAAAATAAAATTTCAAATTAACAAAAATGTCCCCAATATTAATTATTTATTTATTCTTTTCATAAAGTGGAATAAATATTTATTATGAGGTAAAAAATATATATATTCATAACCTACCACCTGCGTTCAAGCTTATTTGTATTTTAACATGTATTTCTTGGATCTACATACAATGGCCCATTTGTATCACACTGGCATTTGACACTTCGACATCCCGTGAAGTCAAAGGTCAAACCAGCGATGAGATCGACTCAGGACCGGTAAGAATTGTATGCCATAGAAAACGGTGTGTAGATTAAATTTAAAAAAAAAACTGTTTCTGGATCAGGTGGATTTTTCCCTCAAAAAATGAGCTAAAGCATGGTAGTGCTAATTTAGCGTAAACGAATTAAACATGTGCATCCTTTACTCATATGCCAAAATTGTTGTTACCAGAACGAAATAAATATATTTTTGACAGGACAGCAAACTGCAGGGTTGTGTACACTATTTTAATGTACTAGGGACCTGTAAAAGGCTCTAAAGGGTACATACTATGAGTATTTGACAGACGGCCTTGTATACGCTTTGTAATTCAGGTGACGGATTCTATGCTCTTTATTATTGTAGGTGTGTACATTAAATGTAAAAAATAACAGCGTCTTGTTCATGTGGGTAATACCAGAGCCTGCGATATTAAGTTTGTCACTGTCGCTTTCATTCGTATTGACATATGAGCGACGGGGCCAGAAACAATATCTCATGCACAAGAATAGCCGGCGAGATCTGACATGATGACGATAAGTCCTTTTTTTTATAGGCGTTCCTTTGACCGCCAACTCGCCTGATGTTAAGTGATGATGCAGTTTATGGTGGAGCACGCTTGCCTAGAAGAAACCGATTCACTCGATTTGGCGACACCCATATTTTAACTGCAAGATAACTAACGAGGCAATAGAAACCGAGCAGTGGCGGTATAACCAGTGGTCAGAAGAGGCTACAGAGGCCTTGAGGTCCAAATTACCCCAAAAATTCTGGTACAGAGGCAAGGGTAAGCCACTGCAACTACTTTCCCGTGAAAATGGTCATGCAAGTTAATTTAAAAAAGTCACGATTGCCATGCGAACCGTTTATGGCGAGATATCCTGAAGCGCATTTTATCTGCCCCGTCCAATACTACGAATACATGCCAAGCACGACCGCTCTGCTAAGAGCGAAACGACTGAGAAGATAACTATGAGCTGTAGTCAAAAACCTATTTAAACTGTCAAACAACATGATACTTACACAGCTCCGTATAGGTATCGCATGGCCCCATATCTCCGGCAGTGTGGAGGTGAAATGATCGCCAGCCGTGTCCACGACCACCGGCAGAGTGGCCGACGGTATCTTCAGCAACATACTGCCCCAACTGGCCCACTCCATGGTGAACGGGTCATAGAAACCGGTCGCTGACGCCGATGACACGTCCGTCATGTGAACCTTGCCACCTGTTGTTGAAAATGGTACGATTATGACGTACAAAGCAAGGCTGACTGGGGCTTTGCCGTGAACTGTGACCTCGGTTTACACAGAAAATACTCGCTTCTACGTAAGACAAATCCTCAGATCACACAAACAAGGGAGATATTATCTGGGCCTAAAACAGTCGATTTGATAACCTCCTCCTTTTTGGAAGTGGGTTAAAAAATAAGAATGTACTTGCCTGTGAGTTTATACAATAGCCAAGTGTCCAAAGTCCCGAAAATTGCGTCGTTGTTTTGAATGGCGGTCTTCAGTGCAGCTACGTTTTGCATCGCCCAGCACAGTCTTAAGGAAGTCTGTAGGCAACCAATTTAATTTTAACACTAGCTTCACCTTGCGGATAGAAGTACGCTATAAGTCCATCCTCATAATGCGCACTACTTCCCTGCCAAATTGTATCAAGATCACTTTAGCCGTTAAGCCGTGAAAACGTAACAAACGAACAGCATGTTATAAACTAGCTGCGCCCCGCTTTTTCACCCGCGTGGTGATAAAAATCGGTGATGATGACGATGATGAAAAGCAGCCTATGTGTTAATCCAGCAATGTATATTCCAAATTTCATCCAAATCCATCCAGCCGGTTCTGCGTGATTGAGTAACAAATATCCATCCATATATCCATCCATCCAAACTTTCACATGTGTACATGATATTATAAGTGTGATTAAAGGACTCTGCCCACTACACGGTCCCACAGCGAGCGGTCTAGAGTTCTCAGTTCTCGCAGATTGTTTAGAAATTGCCGCGATATAACCTCTTTTCAGTGAGTATGGCGCTAAGGCGTTGCATACATAGACTGCAGAACACTCGCTGTGAGGCTAGCATCTTAGAACTTAAAATTATACATACTTGTGAGTTCATAAATTTGAAAGCGCTGCCAGCTTTAAATCTTTTACTCCTTGTCAGTAAGTAGAGAACGTAGGAGCTTACTTTGATGAACTGCAACAAATTTCCAGCATAATTATTTTCATGATTATTAAACACGAACTTAAATCTAAATCCCATATAGAATGGTTGCCTGGAAGAGATCGCTTTTAGCGATAAGGTCGCCACTTGTGGCACTAGCTCGTAAGTATTTTCTATTTGTATGTAATTTTTATTTGTGGTGTACACAATAAAGTGTTTCTATCTATCTATTATAATGAATTTTATTGCATGTATTTAACATTATTTTGTTTCCTAACATTTGAAACACTTTGCAGTGCATGTAGCTTTAAGTAGTATAGTAGATTATACAGCAAGTGAAAAAAGGAAGTTTAATTCGATGGACTAAGTTGGATCTCGAGAGCAGTGAAGGATTCTAGAGGAGGAATACAAGGACCAAGAAGTATTCATGTACTCTACTTTCTACCAGTGACTGTGAGAAAATAAATGATAGTATAGTACCTATTTATATTTCCAACTAGCCGCCCATCTCGGGTCGAGATTTATTTTTCAAACATTCTAGTAATAAATATAGCCTACTCGTATGTTACTCAGTGATAATGGTGAAAGAATTTTATAAAAGTAATTTTTGAGTTAATTCGTTACAAACATCCTAAATACAAATCTTTCTTCTTTATAATATTAGTGTAGATTACATATAACACCATTTTTATTTTATTTATAATAACAACTAAAATTGGCGGGATAATTTTTTCTTAATTTAAATAGCAAAGTTCAATGGAATAAAGTAAAGTAAAGTAAATATTTATTTCTGAAACGTTTCTACATTATCCCATCTGCGGAGGTAAACATTAAATTGTCTTAACATATTATGTTTAATTGACATAACAGCGGGCCCCAAACTCGGCTAGGCCGGTATCTTGGTGACCCGTGAAGTGGATTTGCCTATATATGATTTAAAATAGCTTACATAGTATTTATATTCTCTTTGGGAATAACTCCATTCAGCCAGCCAGTATGGTCAGCATATTTTATTATAATTTTTTTGTTATATCGCAATTACAGATTTTTTTATCTCTACGTTTTTATTAATGTATAGATTTGTACATAATTCGTTCTTGTTCCAAATTTAAAATGTTTTTATTCACCTAATGACTAAAAAGAGTTTATTCACTCTTCCTGATGAATCAAATGTCCTTTTTCGATTGGCAATGGTAAAAAAAAACTTTACCTTAAAAGTTACACTAGTGTTCCACTGTTTGACTAGTTTGTCGGCCCTCATGTCTTTCCATGTAATGAACCTGTGGAATGGCTTGCCACTCTCTTTGGACCATGTGAGGAAGGTGCCCCGCTGGGTTGATATACCCATTCCAGTCATCTGGCCTGCTGATAAACTTGCATCTGAAAGAGGGTTATTAATTTTAGTCTGTAGGCCTTGAATAGTCACTTGCATAAACTGGGAGCCATGGACATTCTACTGTGTTGTGGCTGCATGAAGAAGAACAAAATTGTAGAGCTTGTGCTGTAGCATTATGAAGCCACAGAAGAAACTAGAATCGATATCAAATTGCTTGAGACGCCGTGGTTATCTTCATCATCCACATAACCACAACAGATAGATACTTTTCATCATCATCATCTACGCTTCCATCTACGTCACTGTAGCAACTGTGCCAGACCCTCAGAGCATTGCTCTTTTTTTTGTATTCTTATCATGCGATCAGTCTTCTGCCTTTTTTTATTGCCCCCTTCTTTAATAAGAATTTAAGAAGTATGTTATAGACAACTCAAAATTTTGGCAAAATAATAATAAAAGTAAAAATAAAGGAAGCCTCATACAACAAACATATTTTTTATTGTATTTTTGTCATTGCTCAGGCTCCATGTCTCTAAACTAATCACAGCCAGGATAGTGAGTGCACTGAGCTTGTACAATCACTAAAAGTCACTCATTTGTAATACTTTCTGTGACACACTTAATATTTCCAGATTTATTGATTTCCTACTAAACTTTAAAGGGCAAAAACTGTAATACTCAGACCTAGTGCAGTGTTTTCGCCTTTGGGTCACGACCTCCAGTGGTCACAAAGCATTACACGTCGCGGGGAGGAGAAAAAGACATGTGTAGGTCTACTACAATAAAAAAAACAATCTCAGTGAGAAGTTTTTCAGTCGATATTTACCTATGTCTCAATAGAAAGAAAATTAAATAGGTAGTTTTTAAAATCCCTGACATGGTTGTATTATGGTCCTAGTGGGTCGCCAGTTTTATTTTTAAATTTGTAAAGGGTGTGCATAATCAAGAAGGTTGAATCCAGTTTTATTTTTAAATTTGTAAAGGGGGCACGTAACCAAGAAGGTTGAAAAATACTGGCCTGGTGCATACATTACAAAAAAACATTAAAACTGTGAATTAGATACAGTGTGATGTTCCAGAGTTGGAATACAAGTTCTATTCATTATGAAGAATCAAAAACTTACTGCTGAGAGACTTTTGGACGACTTTCACAACAGAGTCCCATAACTCATCAGGGTCGATTTCAACATACCCTGGTCTGGGATAGTGAAGTATCACCTGTAGACCGGAAAAAATAAAGTAGTTATCCCAATATAGTAAATACAGTATAAACTCTATATAGCGCTCTACACTCCACTAATGACTCTTAAATGTCGAAATTATTTGAGTATGGTTAGTTTACCTTGTTGTCCATACAATGATACACTCTACGTAGCATCACACCCACTCTAAATAACGACAACAATATTTCATTATTAAGGTTGAAAGTTTGACATATGGCGGGGAGTTAAAATTTCAAACAGTTTTTTTGTTCTTGTAGCTAGGCCGGTTAATTATTGTTAACGATCATGATGTTTGCGAAAATTGATTATTATTATTTACAAACTCACGTAAAGCTATTTATCTCTAATGCACATTATTACATACATTATTACAACAAATTTTTGGTGTTTCAAACGGTTTATTGACAAATGTAAGTAATATGGTGATTTACTGATTAATAACTGTACATGATAATTTAAAGAACAACCAACAATTTTCGCAAACACTGTGTCATTTCACAATAATTACCTGGCCTAGCTACAAGGACAAAAAACAGTTTGAAATTTGAATTTCCCGCCAAACACGAAACGTATTACCTTAAGCTATAAACAGTACTTTCTAACACCTCATATTTAAAATAATATGAAATACTGGAGCAGCAAAAAACGTCAGACGAAGTTAACAGATTATACGCAATAAGTGTTGTTTTTGTATCAATGTTAATGTTTGTAAGTTTTATACTTTACTAGTAAATACATAATTATCATATAGTAAAATAATATTGATTTTTCTTCTCTTTAATTTAAAATTTAACGACAACTCTCAATAACGAATTAAAATGCGCAGTCCCTTAAGTGTCGCTATATAGAGTTTACACTGTATAAGTAAATCTCTAGGACTGAGTGCATTTCAATGTATCAACATCAGGATTGCAAATTATTATACTTTTTTGACTAAATCTTAATTACCTGATCGACAGCCTTTGCCACAGTTTCTGTTCTGGAATTATAAATGTAAGAGCGAATAGTTGTAGTCCCAATATCAAGAGTTAGAATATATTTTTCTTCCATTATTCTTGTGTTAAAAAATTCGGTTCGGTAGTACACGAATAGTTTTAGAGCAACAAACTCAGACACATATAATGATTATTTGACATAATTCTTCATTATATTGTGTTTTCGGACTCAATTTATTTTACTTTGTGCGAAATCTCGATTAAAGTATTCTGCACCTCTCTTACGGTCACACAACTTTGTATTCTCTTTGACACAACTTTCCTAATTACCTATATTAAAAAGTACTCTTTGGACACAACTGACCAAGGAACACTATTACTCGCTCGCAAACTCGCTCGCGGAGCAACTGACACAACCACAGTGTTGCCGTTTTATATTTTAGAAAAATGCTAACTTTTCGCCCGAATTATGCTAGAAATTGCTAAATACAATTTAAAAAGTGCTAAATAAAATGCCAATTTGATTTAAAGTATTTATTCATCAAAAAACAATTTATGACTTCTATTTTGAACAATACCTGAAGGTAAAGTATTATTAAGTCAAATATCTAAATCTTAGTCATCTATTTCGAAAAATATCTGAAGGTCATCAACTTGTTCGTCTTTTTCTTGCTGTGACGTTGACGGGCCACTTGAACGAACGAATGTTTGAACAAAACATAAACAATCGACTAATCGGGAAAACCCGAACCATAACAAACAGAACCATCACCGAACCTCGAACGTACGAAATGATATCTCTTAACGATGGATGGGATTTCCCCTTAAGTATTTCTGAACGATGGTTAAAGTGTTGCCCTAGACAATGTTGAAAAAATGCTAAAATAATGCAATATGCTAAGTTCCAAATTAACATGCTAAATTAGGTGAAAATATGCCAAATTTAGCATTAAAAATGCCAAAACGGCAACACTGCACAACCAAAACAAAACCAAACAAAGAAAGATGGATGGAGTATGACAGAATGTTTCAAAAGGTTTCAAACAGGACTGACATGACAGTGACATTTTTGACACCCAGGAGGTACCACAAAAATATATATAGTCAATTTTTTTTTTTAACAGGTATTTGTTTTTTTAAAATGGCAAGTGCCTTTATTAAATAAACAAAATACTAGCTAAAACTAACAATAAATAAACAGTTAGACTGTCCATAGACCGTTGAAGATCTAAAGACAATCCAAATGCTCAAACCCACTATCAGTCGGCAGCGTACCCAGCATGCTGGCGGCATTACCACGTTGAATGGCAATGCTTATACGTTGAGCCAGATACACGCCAGCATTTTGGTCACGCGTCGCGTTAATCAGACGCTCTGAAAGATTTTTGAATAGTCAATATAGTCAATTAACATTAAATGTCAGTGTCATTAAATAACTGACCAAGAGCGTGTCGAGTTACGCATATGGTGGGGTTCCGTAACCAAAGCCATATAAGTGAATCAAATTCTTAGTTCAGAAATTGGTCGAAGGAATGAAACTCTGTGGACTTAGCCAAATTTCAAAGATATATCATATCGGCCTAGCATATTGTTTGACGGTTGAGTCAGTAAGAAAACCACTAAGACCTAATTAACGTAATTCCATCAAGATACTTCACTATAAAAAATGCTTTTCACAGCCACTCCTAAAATGCAAAAATATTTTTCTTTATAAAGTTAAAGGGTTCTAAAAATTTGGACAGCTGGACGGACATAATGAATTTATAACTGTTCCTTGTGGGACTGCGGAACTCTAAAAAGGATTTTTTGGAGCAAAATTCTTTCGAATGTAAGCTTAGTCGATTATTCTAGGTACATCACTATTTTCTTAAGCAGCAACATTGAAAATATTTACTCTGTGGCTATTTGCCACTTACTTGACAGCTCAGACAAGCGCGTTTATTTCATGCAGCGCTGAGAATTGTGATGTAAAAAGAGAAAAATAAATGTTTACTGGCCATCATGGCGAATCCAAGAAAATTTAGTGAAAAAATTGCGCTTCACAATCAAAAGCAGGCCGAAGAAACAGCTGCTTTTGAGAAGATTATGCGCGAAGTTTCCGACGCAACCAATAAGGTAGGTCTGTCGCCTATTTACTCAGGCAATCGCTTCCTGGCCGTCAAATGTGCCCGCCGACGTAAACAATAATCATTACAAAATATGTATTGCGACTCAGTCCACCAGCGATATTGTTTCAATACACCAACAAAATATTGTGACCTATGTTCTGTGTATAGTTCTCAATTGTCATTGTCAAATGTGTTTCAGGTCTATTTAGATTCTACATAATAGCCAGTTAGTTGTTTATTAATGTTACATCTAAGGAAACATAACTCTATGTGTTTGTGTCTTAGAAATGAGTGACAATAAATATTTTACATCACAAATAGTGCCCATTATTCGCCACAATTTCAGAGATGCTCACAGATTAAAAACATGATTAACACACAATGGTACTCACAGTTTGATCAATGATATACAAGAGTTAACTTAAAGTGCAGTGTTGTGTGAGATGTTAGAGAGACGTGATTGCAGGTAAATTCAAGTAGCAGACATGCAAGAACAAAACCTCCCGAGCCAGAGGTAGAGATTGTTGACACGACTCTCCGGCCCACACAGAGTCAGCCAGGCTTGGGCACATTCAGGAGTGGCTCCCTGCCAAATGTGACTGCACCACAAGTTGAACACACAGAGATGGAAAACATTAAGGTTCCTATATTTTGGAATCCTTATACCTTTCCTAATGTAAATGTAAGAACTTACAGCTTTACAGGTGTGATTGGTGTCAAACTGCTGAATTGAATTAATATTTTGTTGCAACGCCTAATGATGGCAGTGGTTTGTGTAGATATGTAGTTTTTCCAAACAATAAATAAAAAATATAACAATGAAAAATTATCCTTTATCACCTGTAGAGTATTAAGTGAAGCATTTACAGACTGGTGCACTTTTTTGTTGACGCCAAAAATTTCAAGACACTTGGATACAAGATGAATGAAACATTAGGACTGTTAATTCAATTATTGCAGCAATTTGCATATAAATTTATCAGTCAAAACATTATTATCAAGGTTAAGTTAATTAAGATAACTAGAACCATGATTGAGATCTTTAACTTCTTGAGTGACAGTTATTGGTATAGTATTATTTTAATTCAACTTTAAAAGGAGGTTTTTTTATTTATTTAATAATTAATAGGCTTGCGTTTGATTGCCGCCTGATGTATGTACGTACATCAATGACGCCGACTTAAGCCTGCGATGGGTGAAAAAAAAAACCCAAGTACTCTGACATTTGTGAACCAATTAAATGACTTGTTTTTTTTTATCCCTAGCATTTATTTGTATAATAATTATATACATGTAGTCACTAGATCAATGACACATGTGTCATTGATCTGGAAGAATAATCTTGTGTGTGTAATGCTATTACATATTAATATTCAAAATTTTAGACTCTTATTGTCTTGGCTCATTAAATAAGTTGTCCTCTTTTTTTGTTTGGGGATACATTTCACCGATGGCGGGAAATTAAAATTTAAAACGGTTTTTTGTTCTTGTAGTTAGTTATTGTAAACAATCGTGATGTTTGCACAAATTGGTTATTATTCAAAAAAGCATGTAAAGCTATTTATCTCTAATGCAAATTATTACTGACATTTGTTAAAACTAATTTAATTGTCTCAAATAATTTCTGTCTGTTGTTAAATTAATAACATTCTTTCCTCTTTTCTTTATTTAAAGTCTTTCCTTTACACCACTAGTGTTGCAGGTGTCCATAAGCAGTTATTACTGCTTAACATCAGGCAGAGTGCATCTCTTTTTTATTTAAAATATCATAATCTTTTGGTAAAAATAATAAATCGATTAGCATCTTCATTGTCTATGACAAAGTAGTATACATAATTATAAGGCCATCGCATATGGGAAAGTAGCTAAAAAACAATTCAAAGAAGATTCTAATAAGAGAACTGGGTATGGTGTTTTTTTATGTCATTGATATTTTAAAAATAATGTTAAAAGTGTATATTAATCCAATTATCTTGAAACTGTGAACACAATTGTGTACCAACAGGAATTATAGAATTTGCTATTTTTATTTAAGTAGTGGTGCAGTTTGTTTTTTATTTTTATCATGAATAAGTCCGTTAAGTTGTAAGTGGTTGTAAATTCTGTCAAGTGCTCTTTATAGTTCTCCACTGTCTTGAAACCCTGAACTTTCATAGTGTATGCTTGTACTATAAAAACTAGCTACAAGTGAGATTCTGCTCAAATTGTTACAATACCCAAAAAGTTGAGGTGTTCTTGACGTGGAGGGTGCTGCTCCCAGTGAAGCCAGCCCTTTCTTTTGCACAGTCAGTTCGTCTGACTATCCTGGTCGAAGATGTCCTGCCTCTTTTTGAGTCGGCGTATGGTTTCAGGGGTAGTTAGTTGACCCGCAAGCTGATTTGGGTGTTTTTCTAGTCTTCATTTATAGTTTGCTCCGTGAGTAACTATTTTTTTCTCTACCATAGCCATGTGGAGATATTCATGGACCTCTGTTGTTCTGATAAATCATGGTGAAATCTGTTAAAACCCAAATAGTGGCCGAGAAGTATATAAATGCATCAAATACAAGGTGTTAATTATATTATCACACATAAGTGTTACTAAATAGGATCTAATCCATGTCATAATAAACGCTTGGGCAGTGTAACTGGGTGTGTTGAGCATTCAACTTATATTTACTTTAGAACATGTGTTCGTAAAGTTATTCTTATTCTTGTGAACTGTCCGCAACATCATCTGTTCACTCTATTAAATAAACAAGACAGATTATTGAGTGTGTAAAAACATCATACTAGATTTTGCCCTGTACTCATTTAAATTTTTAATTATAAACTGTGTCAAGCTCATAAGACATTTGGATGGACAGCTCTCTTGCATTGTCTCTCTTGTATGTAAATCTGTATGAAAAGTAGCATACAAAATCTGAATGCATTCTGGGCTAAACTGTTATGGCCAATTCACACCGAGATGGCAGTACCTAGCAACACTAATCCAAACAAACCTCTAATCTAAGGTGGCCATTCAAGTATTATATAAGCATCGAAGGGGTGAGGGGGTCTTTGCTTTGCTTATTTTTGATAACATTGGGGATCGTCATTATGTCAGAAATAATTATTTATTTACTTTTTCTGATTTTTAGTATTCCATACCTCAAAAGGAAAATATGAACCCTTATAGGATCACTTTGTTGTCCATCTGTTTGGGACTATCATTGAAATTCTGCTTCTGCTTGCTTGAGTGGCCCCTAATGAAGATATGACTAGTGCTACACATAATTTTTAAACCTCGTCTCATAAGTGTTGTGGTCAGCATGCACTCTGAAGCGCTGCCATCTCAGTATGAATTGACCCTAATAGTTAACAAGATAGGTACGTAGGACATTGTCATGTCTGCTTTTATAGACCATTTACACCAGGCCATTTGATGAGTCATTCCACTAAGCCAGCCGATTGCCGTAGTCGATAGCCAGACTATTGCAGTAGTCAACAGCCAGTCGATTGACGTAGTCGACAGCTAGGCTATTGCTGTAGTCAACAGCCAGTCGATTGACGTAGTCAACAGCTAGAATATAGCTGTAGTCAACAGCCAGTCGATTGACGTAGTCGACAGCTAGGCTATTGCTGTAGTCAACAGCCAGTCGTTTGCCATAGTCAACAGCTAGTCGATGCTGTAGTCGACAGCCAGCCATGTAATGGAATATCTCTATTTACACAATGACAATGATGGCTTGACTTGGTAAAATGGCTCATCAGGTGGCCTGGTAAAAGTAGTCCATTAGAATGACTTGATTTGCAATAAACTCCGACCTTAGCAATTCTTTTGACAATGACTATGTAGTGTGATCTTATTAGTTTGTGATGCTAAGATTTTAGAAATGGCATGTTTAAATTTCGAACATAAGAACATATCAACTACTTTGTAGATAGAATAGACATATACATGTTGCTCAATTTAGAATTTGAAATACAAGCATGTTTTTCGGTAAGACATCATTCACGCATCGTTCACATTACAGGCACACATGCACTCCAGTGTAAAACTGCTGTGAGTTTACTTTTGACTCTATTTTTAAAGCAAACACAAATTGCTAAAGTATGTACAGTACAGTCGAACACTGTTTTAAACTATCATGGTTGTTCACTAAAGTTAAATGATTATTTACGGGATATTTACCGTGATAAGGTTGTGGAAGGAGCTCCCGATATTTCGGCGCAGTTAGTACAGTCAAAGTCACAATAAGTGAGAGAGAAAAAACATATTTGTTCTATTTTCTTTTTTACTCTTAAGGGTCTCTAAGGGTTAAAAAATAAACTCAGGTGGACTACCACAACCTCAAAAAAACTTATAATAACCTTACATTGAATTTTGTCTTGCGCTCTCATTAGCCAAGGGAGTGAGACAAAGATCAATCTAAGATTATTATAAGAATGTTTTTGAGGTTTTGGTAGCCCCCAAACACCCTTATTAATAAACGCGTAGCAGCCTTAAAAAAAATTACAGCGTTGTCTTTTTGCTTGTTTTTTTTTTTAGTTTGCTCTAAAGAGACGAAAATAAAGTAGCTAGCTACTAATAAGAGCCCGAGTCAATATATTCACTTGCGTCTGTAATGTGAATGATGCCTTAAAAAAAGGCTTAGCCTGGTGGCATAGCAGCATGCTCTAGCCAAGCTACAATAATTTAAGTTTAAGGTGATACGTTTCATGTTTGGCGGGAAATTCAAATTTCAAACAGTTTTTTTGTCCTTGTAGCTAGGCCGGGTAATTATTCTGAAATGGCACAGTGTTTGCGAAAATTGTTGGTCGTTCTTTACACTATCATGTACAGCTATTAATCAGTTACTCACCATATTACTTACATTTGGCAATAAACCGTTTGAAACAGCAAAAATTTGTTTATTGACAAATGTATGTAATAATGTGCATTGGAGATAAATAACTTTACGCGAGTTTGTTAAGAATAATAATAATTTTTCGCAAACATCATGATCGTTTACAATAATTACCCGGCCTAGCTACAAGAACAAAAAAAAACTGTTTGAAATTTGAATTTCCCGCCAAACGTGAAACGTTTCACCTCAAGGGTATATCATTATTTTAACAACCACCAAATTTAAAGTCAAATGTAACATACTTATGTACAGTCTTCAAGGCTAGAGTGAATATATTTCTACTCTCGGTCTTCTAGTCTAGATCAAAGTGTTCCACCCTCGGCCACACCGTCGCGAAAAGTAATGTATTAAAAAAACTAAACTTAGTTTTAAGTCGACAACCTGATTTCTTACAATATAATTAATATGTTTCCATCTTATTTATTCCGTAGTCACTCTGTCTTGTTGAATATTGATGGCTATGTGTGCTATTATGTCATGTTTGCTTGCCGAATATTTTGTAGGATGTACTGGGCAGTGTAGTGAGCATGACATAATGTCCAAGATATTGAATTACATAGGTACTTTAATAGGGAATCTACAAACGCCAAAGAACATGTATTGTTGCTTGAGATTGCTGTCGCCGACATGGAAATAGAACACCTACATAGTAAGCCCTGATGATAAAGTAGCTTAAGGTTAATTTATGCGTCAATTAAGGTTAACACGAAAGTTTGTGTATGTTTTTTACTAGTTCATAGTGGCTAAATGGATCTGGATATGATTTAGCGCAGACTGGCTACATTTTATTCCTGGAAAATGTACTTTATCTTATTATCTTTTAGGATACCGGGTAAAACCGTGGAGCACTGCTGTAGTTTGTCAAACTTCTCAAAGCTATTCCTCGGCATTTGTATAGTGTAGTTGCTGTATTTAGTCGCCATAACTATTTGTATTTATCAGTGCGTAATGTAGTTCATAGCTGCTAAGGCATTGTCGTCCATTGTCCGTAGCCGGAAGAGACGACGCTAGCGACACAGTATGGGCTGGGCGGCGGTGGCCGCAGCGGGGGCGCGTCACCCTCGCGCTCGCCTGGCCAGAGGGGCAGGACATCCTCCTCCGTGGGACCCATGCGGCGGCCGTCCGATAGGAAACACGACACCAGCCCATATGGAAGTACCGCCTATTTAAGGTAAGTGCGCAATATACGAAGAGACGTTGGGTCTCTCTTAGCTTTTATCGCATTTACAATGGAGAGCGTTCTGAAGTAGTGTTTGATTTGATGCCGGCGTCGCGGTTTTATCACCGCTCTAGCTGCCAGCGCCTGAAAGCTCATCCACATATCGTAGATCAGTGGAAATCGACATCTACGAATCACACGCTCTTTCTGGACACCTGCAAAATGAGAAATGAGCTACTTGCTGCGGTGTTTCTGACAAGCTACAACATGGGGTTCACCAAAAAAAGGGTCTTAAAGGGTCGGCAACGTATTTGTGATGCATCTGGTATTACAAGTATCCATAGGCGACGGTGACTGCTTACATCTGGCAGCACGTCTGCTACCCATGACATTTATGTTTTCTATTTTCATATAATTACCAGAAATTTGTCACCGACTCACACTTGGCCATTATTTTTTGTTGTTCTACTTCAGAGTGTGTAGGTACTATAATCTTGCTAAGTTTGATGCTTGTACGTATTACCGTTTTTACATTAGAGCAATTACAAAAATACGTAAAAAAATACGTTTGTTGTAGAGGGACCCCTTTCTTTTTTATTATTTCTTAGTTAATCCGCCGTTACATTACATATTCTGTGAAAATTTCAACTGGCTATCTATTACGGTTCCATAGATACAGGCTTTTAAAGGTAGGACGGCGTAGGCTCAATTATAGGGTCCCCTAAAAATGCTGGTTTTTCATACAAATTGACGTGCTTATTATCCTGATATAAATCTGTGGTACCTTGTTTGTCTGATCTGAGGTGGTACCCGTCTTGGAAAGGTCGGATCGAAGCCCTCAGATAACTTGCAAGTAAAGATAAACTTAAGCCCATGCAGCAAGCGATATTGAAATTTACGAAAGGTGCTTTTAAAGTTTAAAACCCCAACATGTATCGTACGGAATAATACCGCCCTCAACAAACCTTTAGTTCTTTACCGCAATAAAATTGTAGTTACTTACCTTTACAATAATTCCAGTAATATCGAATACATAAAATTCGATATGGTACAATACTACATGATTGAATGTAGTAATTGTAACGTTTATCATACAAGGTCGCGCGGGTGGTAAAGTGAATTAAAAACTTGTCTGCGGTGTTATTTGAGTCTGACATAGAATAGATCGGTCAACGGCATTTTCAACGCCTAAGTGTATTAAAATTATACTTTTGTGGACATTTAGGGCGTATATAGTCCAACACGAATAAGTAATTACCAAAATCATATAGTCCTTTAATATTCCTAGGTACTGTAATAATATACAGTAGATTATCATAAATTCTATATTTTTGGTTATTTTGTACATGCCATAGGTGGTATTGGTATGTAAAAACAAGCAGATAGGCCTGATGGCATGTGTAAAAAGGTTTTAACTAAAACAAATCAACATATAGGTAATTATATTCTCAGATTCCTCGATTTTAAAGATATACATACACGCCTTCTTAAGGCGGCTCTTCCCGTCCGCAGGTCTCTCGCTCGCGCGTTTTCACAACTAACAATTAATTTTTTATTTTATTGAAAGTATATTCTTTTAGATTTATATATCATCACTACACGGTTAAGTAGTTTGGCAATTAAATCAAAATAGCTGGAAAATTCGTTTACTAGAATGGCATAATAATGTATTGTCATCCAAGTTACCTAAAATGCGTATTTTACTAATTTTAAAGCTGGTTTTTTTAATTGATAATTATTATTGGAAATTCACGTTAAGATGATTTTATATATTCAATAATCATTAAGATACAAAACCTATAAGGTCACAATTTCTAAGTAAAAACAGTCAAAAATTGTCCAAACGACTTTGTACATACATAGACATCAATTATGTAGCTCGCAATGTCACATTTACTCCAATTTAGAAGTTATGTCGCTTGCATAGTGTTCAACGTCGCTTGTCCGCTATGTTATCGTAGCACTGGCATTGTAGTCGGATCGCAGTTGCCTTACGACTAACCAAAAAGTCGGCGCAACACGTAGCGTGCGCCGGTTCGGACATTTTTTTTGCATGTTTGTATCTCTATAAGTATTATGTCTCGATTTCAATAATACAATAATATGAAAGTGTACGAGCGAGAGAGATACATATGGGCACAGCTCTCCTTAACCCGATTACAATCTGGGTGTCTTCAAATCTCGAGTGAATCGGTTTCTTCTGGGCAAGCGTGCTCCATCGTAGACCGCATCGCGCTTAACATCAGGCGAGTTGGCGGTCAAACGCAAGCCTATTACAGAATTTAAAAAAAAAACCCCGAAACATAATGCTATAAGCCGATTATGAAAGTTATATCAATATTTGTCCAAATAATGTTCTAACATGATGAAGGAATGAACGCTCCATGAGTCATGTTAAAATTAATTCAAGTTCCATTGTATGTTCTAAGAAACCTCATTCATTATTAATAATTATTATTGTTTTATGTTTGGTAGTGGCTTATTTTGTACAGGAAAATATGCTGACGCGGAATCAATTATAATAATACTTGTAGGCCTTCAAAGCGTAGATTATTTTAATAACTATTATCCTATGATGAGGAAACTTTATAAACAACTGATATCGGGATGTGATTTTAACTCTTTATGATATATATGTTACCGGCAATCTGTATAATCCGGTATTCTATAAAATACCTAGGCAATGTATAGAATACCTAGACACTAGATGTTCAACGCGACTTCGTACGCGTAGATTTTCATATAAACTTTCGACCACTTTTTCCCCATAATACGACTCTAAATTTCATACGCTTTAAAAGTCAGTCAGTCTGTATGAGTCTATTTCGTATACATATAAAATATATGTACAGATTTTAACCAAAAAAAGTTCTGCGGACTTGACGGAAAGGTCAATAAATCGGATTTATCAATTTCCCACCCTTCCTGGTGGAATAGTTTCTTCTAACGTAAATGTCACCACCACCTCGAGATATTATAGCCTATTCAATTGAAAAAAAAACTTTCAAATCGGTTTACAATGCGAATAATATTTACTGATTCTATTGTTATTATTTTAATTGAACATCGAATCCGACGTTTATCCATTATCTCTATACTTATTTTCGGTGTAGGATGGTGCCTGTGACATTAGCCGAAACTTGATTATGTAACTTGCAACTCGAAAAAATTTGACAGTTCAGTCATAGTAGAACTGTCAAATTTGCGACTAAATCGCGAGTTGCAAGTTACATAATCAAGGGGTCGTTCGGCTAATGTCACAGGCACCATACTACACCGCAAATAGTTTAAACATTATTGCAAATCATTCGAATTGATCAAACCCGGCGCTTCCATGGATTTCCTTGGTGGACCTTTATACCTACCTACTTGAGGTGAAACGTTTCACTTTGGCGGGAAAATCAAATTTCAAACAGTTTTTTGTCCTTATAGCTAGGCCGGGTAATTATTGTAAAACGGCATAGTGTTCGCGAAAATTGTTGGTCGTTCTTTACATTATCATGTACAGCTATAATCAGTTACTCACCATATTACTTACATTTGGCAATAAACCGTTTGAAACAGCAAAAATTTGTTTAATGACAAATGTATGTAATAATGTGCATTGGACATAAATGACTATACGCAAGTTTGTAAAGAATAATAATCAATTTTCGCGAACATCATTATCGTTTACAATAATTACTCGGCCTAGATACAAGAACAAAAAAACTGTTTGAAATTTGAATTTCCCGCCAAAGTGAAACGTTTCACCTTAAAGAGCCAAACAAATACAACCAATTATTGCAATAATTTGTACTCACATAATCATTATTCAGTCTTTGGGCCACGTGTCGAGGATTTACGCAAAGAAAATCACCTTTCGGGTCAACCGTGTCGTGAAAATACCTCCGTTATAAAACTCTCGGTTTCTACTCTACACCTTATACTCGTATAAACGAGCTCTAAGTTATAATAGGTCATGCCATAGACTAACTTATTCTTAGACTAGCTACACGTACACCGTGGGTATTGGAGGCTCTACCTACAGTGCTACCAACTTTTGTACAGAGTTGAATGGGAAGCCGCATTTTCTGAACAAAGAATGCCTAAGTAAATGTTCGGTTCCGTCATTGCGCCAACTCTATAAATACAAGTATAATTTTATTGTTTTTGAACCCCCTTAAAAGAGCTGATAAATCTTTAAACGGATGAACAGATTTTCGTGAATCAGCTGAGAATACTCGGTCAAGTCACCTTTCAAACAAAACCATCAGCAACAAAGCCCTAGTTCAGACTAACCTTTTTAGTCTTGAGCATCGGCGCAAAGTAGCTAGTCTATCGGTTTTTCATCGGATACATTTTGGAGAGTGTGCATCAGATCTGCATGATTTAATTTCCTCCTGCCCTTTTTTCTATCGGACTGCCAGAGCGGGCACGATAAATCGACACCGCTTTATGGTTGACATTCCGAAAACCCGTACGAAGCGCTTTGATTTCACTTTTATTGTGCGAACTGCTAGTTTGTGGAATGCACTGCCTGAATGGGTGTTCCCCGATAGTTACAATCTGGGTGTCTTCAAGTCAAGAGTGAATCGGTTTCCTCTAGGCAAGCGTGATCCACCGTAGGCCGCATCATCGCTTAACATCAGGCGAGTTGGCGGCCAAGCGCAACCCTATTTTGAAATAAAAAAAATAAAAATAAACTCAACTAAAATCGGTTCAGCCGTTTGGGAGCTACAATGCCACAGACAGACACACATACACACGTTAATATTTAAATGGGACCATCCTTGAGATATTGCCTATGCAATAAATAAAAAAAGGACCCGGGTATGTCCTAAAACTGCGGGACCCGGGTATGTCCTAAAACTGCGACCAGAACCACCGGAGGATGGGCAGCAGCGTCCTAATAGTACACGGTGAACGTACTGCGATCCCCAAGCCGCCTGCCAAGTGTGGGGATTATGGCAACACCCCTCTATGAGGAAGGCCTTGTCCAACAGTGGACGTTAATTGGCTGATGATGTGATGTGAATAAATAAAAAAAGGATTATTAAAATCGGTTCACAACTGGCAAAGATACTGCGTAACATAGGAATACAAAAAAAAGAGATTTAAAACCCTTTTTTTTGCGTTGGTTGAAAATTACATAGGTACCAGTTAGGAGAGCTAGTGCCAAAAGTTATCTTACTGCCTACTTTGCCTTATCGCTAAACGCAATCTTTCGCAAATCTTGCGCGCAACTGTTGGATGGGTTGATTTATACAACACTGTTTAAACTATCATTATAGTTCACTACAGTTAGGTATTTATAAGGTTACACCATGTTCGCTGGGACGGAGTCTTCCCGTGAACATGGTGTATGTAATTGCGCCGAAACATTAAAAGCTCCATCCACATTATTATGGGAAATAAATATTCCGTTAATAATCATATAACTGTAGAGGAAAGTCAACAAGTTCAAAGCCTCGTAGACTCCGCTGACTTCGACACCTGGAGAGGATGGGAGAGGATCGAGCCGTAAAAAGGGGTTATTTGGGGCTGCCGGAAGGCTGAAGGCTCGACGGCCGTCCCAGATATAGAAAAGATGAAGTGGGAAAAGATCTGCCGAAGTTAGACTTTCATGATTGGAGTGAACTTGCGAAAGATATGGGAGAGTGGCATTTTTTGGAATCAGAGGCCAAGACACATTTTGGGTTGTCGTGTCAGCATAAGTAGTGTAATTATCTAAAGGAGTTCATACTTTT
Organism: Agriopis leucophaearia; assembly: GCA_949125355.1. Taxonomy (NCBI): domain Eukaryota; kingdom Metazoa; phylum Arthropoda; class Insecta; order Lepidoptera; family Geometridae; genus Agriopis; species Agriopis leucophaearia. The sequence goes on along the minus strand of OX421278.1, from coordinate 6,985,759 downwards.
CATTACAGAACGAATGTTAGAAACTGTTTTTCTGATGAATCTCTAGTGTAATTCCGCTTCTACAAGCTTTTTGTAGAAGCGGAATCAGCTAGAGATTCATTATAAAAACAGTTTTGAAGATGGACTTCCGCAAAGTAACGCCTGATTCAATCAACGAATTTATATTATTCGAATGTTTTTTTTTTTGCGTGGGCCTTACTGTGCAAGTCGCACATAATTCACTAGCATTTCCAATTTAATTGTATTGCACTCTACAATTGCATTTGCTGAATAATGAGATCATTAATCGTAATTATTTCCTTATGTTAGTCCAGCAATGGGAATTTCACACGACAGTTTTTTGCGAGGTAAACAATCTCATATAGTTGTGAGTGTGGCGGAAAATGCTGTTCAAAATAATATGAGGACAAGCTGAAACAAGGCATACCTATCTGTACGTCACAATTATATTATTAACTAGCCGTGCCCTCCATTTTACTCGCATTGACACTTTTATGCCATACCGCAAACACGCTAACGGGCCGCCTGATGGTAAGCGATCACCGTCGCAAATGGATACCTGTAATAACATGGACATCACAGATACGCTGCCGACTTTTAAAGAGTTTATTAACAGCCTTTTTGAAGAACCCCATGTTATAGTTAGTCACTCCAGGAACCGTACATTTTTCCAGTTTAATCGCTCCAACTGTCTTCATGCAAGAAAACACATCGATTCGTTGATTATTTGTTGCGTGAAAGAACAAACAAACACCAGCATTTATGATGTTAGTATGATAAATTATTATAATCGCAAAGCTTTTAGTCATCTTGTAAATAATAGGTATTTAGGCTACATATTTTAATCCTGCATCATCACTAATTGAAACAAAGACATATGGAAGTTGAATCTAGTACAAACATTAATAGGAAAAAAAATATTCTGAGTTTTTCCTAGATAGATTAAACTTATATTAGAAGTTTCGACAAACTAATTTAAATCCTATATCGTTATATCAATGCCTGTTATAGCTTGCAAAAAATGTAGACCAAATGCACAAACTACCGTAGCAGTTAGTATGGTTTTATTGGCTTTAACCTTTTTAACTGCCGACGCGATGGACAAAATTACAGAAATAAAAAAATCTAATTCGTATGCAAATATATTAATAACTTTGGGTATCTATCCATATATTTTAATATCTTTGCATATCAATTTTATTGTTCGTCCATTCGTTTTTCTGATACCTGCAGTAACATTGTAAAAACGCACATCGCTATCTATTTCTGACAACCTTTCGATGAGGGGAATAATCAGCTTTGAGTATGGATTGTGGTGCTAATGAACTAATTAACCGATTTCAAAAAAGGTGGAGGTTCTATGTTCCACTGTTTTTTGTTTTTTTATGTTCACAGATATCTCCGCCAACTGATGACCGATAAAAAAAAAAAACTTTTGTTCGATAGGTTCAATCTTCAATTTGTTCCCATTGTCACCAATTCAGGATCTGATGAATGGATCTCAGGAAAATCGAAGGAAACCCTCAAATTTTATAGGCACTTATTACGTTTTTCATGAAGTCGGTTTTTAATGGATTCCACTTGTTTTGTGTTGGCAGTCCACCGGCAGACAGCAACTGGCGGCGGACGCACAGTGACTCGGCGCTGCACCAGTCGTGTGGCGGCGAGCAGCCAGCCACGCCGCAACCGCTGTCCCCGCACCACCACCCGCTGCGCTCGCACCAACACCACCACCTTATGCCCCACCAAAACCACCACAGAGGTGAGTTTCGGCAAGCGGCGCGAATGGGAATCACATCACACTAATATCAAGTAAAATAGCATATGTGAAAGTTTGGATGGATGGATATTTGTTACTCAATCAAGCAGAAACGGCTGGATGGATGAAATTTGGAATATACATTGCTTATGTCCTGGATTAACACATAGGGTAATTTTCATCATCATCACCGATTTTCATCACCATGCTGGTGAAACCGCAGGGCGCAGCTAGTAGTTCATATTTACGAATCGTTTTTATGCTATTTTACTACATTACAGATATAGATAATTACTGTTGCCCGCAACTTCGTACGCGTAGACTTTTATATAAACTTTCAACATCAATTTGCCCCCCTTAATTCAGCCCTTTAACAAAAGCCTTTTTAGCAGACCTCTTACCTGCTGAACTTCAGCTTCGTAGGTCAAGTAGTGTTGGTGATTTTGTGTGGTGAGTCAGTCTGTCAAAATATACATCATCAGCCATTATTTAACAACAAAAACTGATGACTCGTGATCGGGAGACTTATTCCACCAAATGTATATTTTTTTTAAATTAAGTAGGTACAATGCAAAGAAAAAAACTATTTCCATTGATGCGGTAAGCGGCGCGGATTGGCGCGTGTTGGCATCGATTACTATTGCATTCCTCGCCGAATTGAAGCCTCAAATGCGTGACAGCAAACCGACATTCGTATGCGCCCGCGCCACTTGCGATCTGCCTAAAAGGGCGGCAAACAATTTGACGACACAATACGACGATAGAAGGCGACCCCCACAGCCTCCTCATCGTCAGCTTACCTTTGTCTGCTGCTAGACATAGGCCTCTCCCAAGGCACGCCACTCAGCCTAATCTTCGGCTTTTCGGTTCCAATCAGTCTCAACTGCCTTACGTATATCGTAACTCCAACGTTTCCCAGAGGTACTACAAACATATGTTTTTTTTTGTTGCCGTCATCAAAAAAGTTGAATCTTTTTGACGACGCAGATACTCACTAAAACATCAATTAAATGAAAAAAATGTCCAATTTCAAGTTTACGACTTGTTTACGACGCAAAATTATAGATGCTATCGTCGTTGGCTATAAAACAATTCTTCTAAAATAGGTTCTTCCGCAAAACTGCGAGCGCGTAGCTGCTAGACAGCCGCCACACAGCTTTTCAGTTTTATCGATTATCTCAGCATGAATGTGGTCTTACGGCAGCGCTCACCGGCCAGGGCCTTACACCTAACTAAACGCGGGCTCGAATAGGTGCAGTTTTTGCAAAATCACGCGACCGCAAACCGTATCTCGGCGCGTTAAGGTTCGCGTTCGCGGGATTTATCATAAAAACCGACTTCATAAAAATGACAGAACTGAACCAAATTAAAATTTAATTCCCATATGTGAAAACCAATACCATACTAAATTTAATTCGAATCCGTTAAACTTTCACCGAGTTTGGACAAAATTTCGCAAATATGTATAATATTAGTATGATAATATAATGTCTATTGCAGCGAAAAACCCACGTGTATTTACAAAAGGCAGGTATATACAGTTGTAAGTTCACATAGGTGACGTTATATATTTTTTTCCTGTATTTTCATATTTTCCCTCAACAATCACCGTAGTCTAAATGTGTTCTCTAAATTAATATTCACCATCGATGACGTAGGTAAATAAAGTTATTCAAACAGCGCGGTTTGGACAAACCTGTTTCATTTAGAAACAGACTTTCAAAACTAACATGTGACGACTTCCGTGCCGCTTGATTATGGTCGGGATCGGTCGGTATGCAATCGCGGGATCTCTATTTAGACGTTATTTGTAGATAAGAAGAAGTAGATAAGTGATGACCAAAGACCTAAGTCTTTAGTCATCGGTCGGTAAGTTGGTAAGATTACTTCGTCGGCAAGTAGATTAGGATCGGATCTATTATTTCCCTCCCGCTACCCGCACGTACCCCTGCCGCCGGCGCGCGTTTCGCGACTTTACGGCGGCGGCGTATGCGTGTGAACGTCTGACCACTATTTAGTCCGACCAACTAAATGGCTACTGTAATCACTTATATCCCATCAAAAACATAAATGTGAAGAGCCAAGTGAATATTATGGTATATGCCTAGGTTGTTGACTTCAACGACAAAAGAAGTGAGATCTAAATGTGAGATCTAACTTAGGATAATATATTAAAGCCTAATGTCTGACTTGGCTGTACAATGTCTGGGAAACACTAATCTAGAAGAAATCTATTGACACTAATCTTGAAGATTTCTAGATTGTAGAACCCGACTGCAAAATGTAGCTTATGACATTTCAGACATGAAGACGAATCAAACGACACCCCGCACTTTAAAATCCGACAAGCCGTTTAGGCTAAAAGAGGTAATAAGATATAGAGATAACAAACTTACTTGCATACAAACCTACACTTTCCCGAAAAACACTCTTTCTGGGTAAAAAATGAAGAAATATCTCTTTGTAATTTTAATATGAGGCCAAATATTGGAATTTGTCCTTGTATTCGTTATTAATTGTTAACCATTATGCGTAGTAATTGTTCAAAGATCAGAAAATATTTATTGTTTACATTTGACCTTTTCTGTTTCAGCTGACATAAATCTAGACGTGTTAAACACAATGGGAATGAATCCAAATAACCGGCCGCGGTCCTCGTGTGAAATACCCAGGATACCAAACAATAATAAGTGAGTTTTTTTAATTCTTTCATCTTGAGACGACGTCGCGTGTCTTGTGCATTTGCCAGTGTCAAGCATTAGTGTAGTAGTATTCAAGTGGTTTTGTAGTGGTAGGAGGGGGACCTTTTGCAGGGGTCCGCCTGGGGAAGTACCACACCTTTGCCAGTTATTTAACCGCCAAGCAGTAATGTGCAAACATTACTGTGTTTCGGATTGAAGGGCAATGTTTCCAGCGAAATTACAGGGCACACAGAGATTTGACATCTTATCTCGGGGTGACGAGCGCAGTACATTGCCATCCAGGGTTTTGAACTGTTGAAGTTTAAAATTCTGAGTGGCGTTGAGCTGTTAAGGGCAAGCGTGAAGAGCCATCAGGCGAGCGACTTCGCTCACGACTCAGTATCATAAAAAAATGATTTTTAGTTTTGTTAAATAATCATCAAAGTTGTCAAACAAGTCAGAGCCAGCAAAGTAAGTCACGGAGTAAAAGTCATGCCCTATTACTAGTGGCTTTACTAGAGACTTCTATAGAGTTTTGGAAACAACACGAAAAGATATGTTTCACCGCGTTATGTCTTTTTCTTACACTCTAGTGCGTCCACGAACATTTAATAAATAATAATCCACCATTATATGTATGTATACTGGTAATATATCCACTAGAAATCGAAGTTTAGGAAAATTATACAATGAGGCGACATGATTTTTTTCATGTTGGTGCCAACTCGGAGTTTAATTCATTCATTCTTGTGTAACTATCGCGTAACTGTGGATCCAATTTGGCTTCATATTGAGTCCAGCCAGATTGAGTATTGCCACGATTAGCGCGTCATTGTGGCATCTATGTATTTTTTTGATCGAAGGTTACAGCAGAACCATGTATAATGTACATATTAATATAATAATGATACAACCCCGACTTCTGCCCTGGCTGTCTGGGGCTGGAAACAGCAAGAGCTAAGAACCTAAGCTCCAGGGTGGAAGTGTTAAAAGGCATAAAACCGCGAGTAGCCCTCAGTGAAAGTGCAGCACACCTCTCGATACCCTAAGCCACCTTCGCCAATATTGCCCTTCCGGTGCCAATATTGGGCTACCATTTAGTAGGTGGCAAGTAGTTGTGAAGGGTGATCTTTACAATATGACATTAAGTTGAGGCCTAATTGATGGGTGCCGTACCTCATACCGTAAACCATCTCAACACTATCAGAAACTCACCTCAATAGCCCAGATTTATTCAATCATATAACAATAGTTTCATATTCCCATCCCATGCCCGCAACAAAACTTCACGGTACGCTCAGGGCGAACGTACAAAATTTTCTTAAAACCCGATAGTAGCAATCTTAGCCCTGTGCCTCAAGAACACGTCCGTGTTAAACTACTGCTTTAGCTTATAAATACCTACTATGCTGCTATGGACACGCATGGCATCAAAACTCGCGTAGGGATACGTGAGTTAAACAGTAATTTTTTTTCTCAATAATTTACGGTCAATACTTTAATGCTGGGTTGCGACATCATCGTATTGATAAAGGAACGAACATGACTAATGTGCTCGTTTTATAATTAAACATATGAGTAATTAATAAATCATTGTATTAGTATACGGCCACAATTTAAGATTTGGTACTCTGGTGGTCTGGTTGGATTTAAGATTTGGTCTCTGGTCTGGTTGGTCTTTGGTTTGGTTAAATTCAATTACGATCGATACAAAGGCTTTAAAAAAAACCGTTTTTTTCCTACACATTATGACAGGTCTAGCATCTTGATTGATATGTTACTTCGTAATGTTTCCAGTGTGTACGAAAGTGGGACGGGCGGCGGTGGCGGCGGGTCACTAGCGTGCGGCGAGTTGCAAGTCCCAGGCGGTTCACTACCAGACCTTACCTCCGTGCACTTCCCCCAGCAGCCACACTACCGTGCCTCCCCAGACTACCAGCCTCGATATGTACGTACAGTTAAAAAAAAAACAATTGTAATTTCTAGTGTGAAACAATGAAGGGTTTATCTATACCAGAGGTTCCCAATGTGGTCCAGGTAGACCTCCAGGGGTCCCCGGGAGACTCGATGGGGGTCTACGTACGCGTACATTTTTTATCGAGTTTTGGTAATATGGTTGAGATGAAGCTGCAGGGGGTCCACCGGAACCAGCGAAATTTTGACAGTGCTCCATGAGAAAAAAAATCTGGGAACCTCTGATCTATACAATAGAGTTTCACTAATCCGGCACTGCAACAGTCCGGCACCCTCTGCTTGCGCTCCGACTTCAGTATAACCTCAAAACTTATCACAATAGCACGTATTTACTGCTCTCCGCACATGTGTCTACCTTCCGGTGTTGTTTTCATCAAAAAAATATAGCTAACAGTGTCAAGTAAACGGCAACATAAGACTCTAGCTTTGAAAGAGAAAATGCTAGCAAAAGTTTTTAAGCAAGAACAAGAAGGTACATAAAAAAAAAACTTCAATTAAGGATTACTATAAGACTAATTAGTTTATTGTAAAATATGTCAATTGTCACTGTTATAAAAAGACGTAGTACATGAATACAAATATATGTTATATTTCCTCTTTATGAAATGCTTTTTTTATTTGTTATAAAGTTTTCTATACAATCCGAATATTCCAATAATCCGGCACCGCCTAGTTTACAATAGTTCTGGATTAGTAAGACTACCGTATATTTATCTATACTGTGTGCTCTAATCGCGAAAGTTAAGATAATAGTTTCGATGTTCTTAATTCCAGAGTCCGAGTTCCCCCGGCGGCAGCGTGTCCCCCGCGACGGGGGGTCTGTCCCCCGCGTCGGGGTCCCCTGTGGGGGCCACGGTGCCACTCTCTGCACTGCACCACCCGCACGAGCACAATCCACAACTCTACGACACACAGGTACGAAATAACACACCCATAATTAGAACAATACAAGTCGCCACGACCCATAAGAGTGAAATACGTATACATACAGACTATACAATCAAGCCCCAATTTCCATAGAATGAATGAATTGCCTCACAAATTGCCCTTTTGACACTTTTGGTATAGATAAAGTGTCAAAAGAGAAAAACCAATTGTTTTTAAATTGATAATGAATTGCCTGCTTTTTTTTTTCTTTTTACTCCTTATCTATACCAAAAGTGTCAAAAGGGTAATTTTGAGGCAATTCATTAACAATTGAAAAAACAATTGGTTTAGTAGAATGACCCAGGGTAGATGACTATTTTTTTTTTAAATTGTCCTATTAAAATTTAGCCCATACATATGATGAAAACAAAATTAAAATCTGTTCAAAAATAAGTAACTTATAAGCATTTTAATATCATGCTAGACAGAGAGTGCGAAACATAAATTATGACGTCACTTCTGTACGCCATATAAATTATATTCTGACAAGTATGGCGCACAGAGGCGTGACGTAATTTTTTGTTTTGTGGAAAAGGGACAGAGTTTTCTCTACCAAAAACTTTAAACGCTTATAGGTATACCAGATCATTAATAACCGATTTAAATAAGACTGATTTAAATGCGATTTTCACGAATATGATTAGCCATGACCAGTTTGAAGTACAGGCTATATTATTTTGCGAAAGGGCCGGATTAAGGTAGGAAAAAAAGGTTGAAAGTTTATATGAAAATCTACGCGTACGAAGTCGCGGGCAACAGCACTAGTGAACTAATATAATAGTACTAATTTCCCTCGACGAAAAGGTTCTACGCTGGGGAAAATGTCCCTCTAGTTATTTGAAGCAGCGACTTCCAAAGTTCAATTCGCGATACTAAGGCTTTGTTTCAGACTGTTCGGACAACGTTCAAGTTAAGCTAATAATATCTTAATTACTAAATAAACACTGTGCTTGCTTTTCACAATCATTAAAAAGGACTAACCATCACATAAAGTTTCCATTAATTTATATGTCAGACCAAGATGCAAATAAAAAATTATTAGTTGGTTGGGAAGTTTTTTTTTAATTATTTACTCTTTGAAAATTTTGGCGTCTCACTTCTTGTGCATTTGCCAGTGTTAAGTAAAATTTTGGGAGTTTGACAATAAAAATAAAAAATTACGCAAAAATGCAGCGTTGCCATTTCACTGCCCGAGTAATGTAGAACATAGTATCCGGATGATAAAAAAGCATTTTGAAACTCGATGTGAGATAATCGAAAGTTTTATCTTCCACATAATTTATGTGATGGTTAGCAACTAGGTACTTTAATAGCAAATTCTGAAACAAACCCTATCGCATTGACATTGATTAAAAAACTTTTTTCTCTCCTGTTTTGTAATACTTTTACTACAGAATAGAAGGGAAAATATATCTTAAGAGATAACAAAATATCTTCTAACAAAATGTAATTATGAAAACACTTTTTATCTGACAACTCAAAGCCAAAAAGAGCCATTTTGTTTATACGTCATCAAAAATACAACATGGCATCTAGCTCCCACAGGTAAAGTGAAATTTAAAAATAAAATACTGGACACGGCAACCCTCATTGAATAGATATTTTGAAACGATAATGAGATACATATTTTTTTAAACCAGGTGTACCGTGTGGTATATGATTTACCAAAAAAAAAAACTATTTTTAAAAAAAGAAAAAAAACTTATATTAATGACATAGTTTTTAAGCAGACGTAAAAAAATAAACATATGTGTTCATAGACCAATACTGCTACATTTATTTGAAACTAAAATTAGAACAGAAGCATAGCGCAAAAGAAAACTGCATGCATAAAATGTATGTTATAACTTTAAACGCCAAAGTAACTTTCTTTAACGCTATGTTTGCTGTTGTTAGTCCAGAACTAAGTTAATGTTACTGTGATACCATTGCAACGCAGTTACACTTTATTTTCATGTCTTTAAAGGCGAAAGTAAGTAAGACAAGACAAAAATACCGTGAAATTGCGACTGCAAAACGCGTTGCAATTCTTTCATTAGCGCTACTGTGACTAGACTTAGTTGATCTAGATGTTAGCTGTAGAAATAAATGTTACGTCTAACACTGGCTTTGAAATACGATAACATGTCCGTTTCAAGCCAGCCGTACTCCCTGTAGGGGAAACTTAACAAATTTCCGTTGTTTTGTTCTCTTTGTGTTTTATTTGCTTTCAACACAAATCATTTTTTGTTTATTTCAGAATCACTTATCTGTACCAAACACAAATAATTATCTTCATCGTAATAAGGTTCGTTTTCTTTTTTAACCTCCTCTAAAAACTTTCTGATTCATCCATTTTGCAGCCGATCGCTTGTGCGCTTTGACAACGCTGTCTGTGGTCGGTCTCGACGCTATAACGCTGTCGAATCACATTTTTTTAACATTCCAATTTTTTATTCATATTTTCAGTAATTCACTTTTAAAAGTTGGTCATTTCTCATTGGAGCTTCTATTTGCGAAAACCTGCATGATTCAAAATTCTAAGTCGTTTGCTTATATTTTATGGCACTAATGCAACGGTCGGAGAAATCGATCGCTGTACGTGACTTTTTACCACCGCACAAAATTACCACTGTTTGGTTCCCTTCGGTCATGATTTTCCACTAACATTCCCACTGTACATTTTACTGTTCACATTTTATCATACGGTTTTTATTTCTTTATTATTATTTAAATACAAGTACCAACTTAATTAAAACCAGTTTTTGTATAAAAGTGTATATTAACATTTCAAATCATCAACAGTACCCCAGTCGAGAAACTACCAACGCGTCAAAAATTGGCTTTTATTAAAAGTGCGCCATTTTGGTTTTTACACACAGATGTTAGTAGTTTTTCGACTTGTATTTCATTGTATAACCTCACTTTGTAATTAACCTAAATCTAGCAATACGAGAAGAGCTTACGCAAGATTCACATTAGCTAAAGCATGGAAGAACACATATTTGTAACAGTGTTTAATACTTACGTTTCATATTTTAACTATCATTGTAAATTACATAGTGGTACTATCAGACTGGCATACAGTACACTAAGTGTCCCAAATATGTACAACCATGTCCTCGAAAAAGGGGCCAATGAAACGTTCAGGCAAAATCATGGTGTGGCTCCATTCACCCGTCAAAACTGCTAATACAGTGGACTTTATAAGCCATTAGTGTTATGCCAGAATAATGGCTTATCAAGTCCACTGTATTTGCCCAACGTGAAAATTCGTTAACTATCAAAAATCGAGGGTTACACTAGTCTGATAGAACCTTTAAGCTGAAACCATACTTCATGGGGTTCAACATGGAATGCAAAAAGCAATGGTTTGTATCAACACATAACATAGTTTTAATTTTTATTAATTTTCTAACTGCATGTTTCTGGCTTCGTCAAGAGTGTGATTGAATTCTGTTGAAAAAGAAAATACAAATCAGACAAACTTATCTGCAGAGTTTGCCGAATTATGTACTAAAATAAATTCTATGTATAGCTATCAGTTTTGAAAAAAAAAAATGTGAAGGTGGCTCCTCCATTAAATTCTATAGATAAGCTGGTCGATTTTCGCAGTATCAATCACACTATTTTCGCACATAACACGGTACCATATAGTTGAAATTGGTGTATGTGTAGTTGAGTGTAAGTTTCTCGCTGGTTACAGAACATGTCGCCTCTGGATCACGGGTGGATGACGTCAGGGTACCAGTCACACTGTAGTCCGCCCTCGCAATATTCCTCAACGTCAAATATCAACATACCCTCACCAACGGTACGTACAATCACAATGACTTAAGTGCTTCAAAAAAATTATACATAGAAGTCACAACGCGTATAAAATTATAGTCAATAAACGTCCGCAGTTTCATATATAAACATAGCTGTGTACAAATTATATCTTAACATAAATTCATACATTTACGGCTCAGGTCTCGTAATGTCTATTCGATTTGCACAACATCGTCAAAACTAGTGAGCCGTCGTTGAGCAAGCGAGACGGCGATTATGTCTGAATCGCTAGTAGGAACTTCTCTCCCGAGAAAAAGAGACATTTTTCTCTTTCTCTCCCGTTGGTCAGACGGTGGTTCGTCAGCCAAGTTGACGTGTCTGTTACGGCTCTTACGCTGTGTTACGGCTTGTGCAAATATCGCGTGCGTATCGGAGATCCAATCTGGCTGCGTATTGAGTCCAGCCAGGTTGAGTATTGCCGCGATTAGCGCGTCATTGTTGCATCTTTGTATTTTTTTGATCGAAGCTTAAGGGTCGTCTTACAAAATGCACCGTTAAATTTTAGTTATATGGATTTTCGGGCATAAAACGAAAAATAAAGCCGTAATTGTCAAGACTAATATAAAACAAGTAAACCTTATTATTTTAAGTCAGTAATTAAACGAAATCCACTCTCTAACTTCCCCTTCGAAAGTTTTTACGAAAAACTATTGTTTGTATGTTGTGGTAATAAGTTGATTTGTTAAGTTTTTTTGTTTTGTTCAGCGTGCTCCATCGTAGACCGCATCTTCGCTTAACATCAGGCGAGTAGGCGGTCAAACGCAAGCCAAATACAAAAAAAAAACTAGGACATTATTGCACACTTGGTCCCCAAACTAAGCAAAGCTCGTAATATGGCTGCCAGAGACTGATATACATACATATATATTTTTAAATACATACTTAAATAGATATTAACACCCAGACATAGAACAAACACAAATGTTCATCACACAAATGTTTGTTCTAGGTGGGAATCGAACCCACGCTCCCAAGCACAGAATGCAGGATCACTACCAACTAAGCCAACGGAGTTGTCAATACTGTATACTTTTTCACTGTAGGCGGCATCCTAAATTGAATTTGAGATTTAAAATTAAATAAATTAAAATAATAAAATAAAATAAATTTCCTAGATGGTGAACAGTCCAGGCAGTCCGGTAGAATCACCACAAAATGACTACAGCAATTTACATCAAGCGTTATTGCAGCCCTTCGAACAAATCACAATGGTGAGTTAACCAGACATATATGCCCCAAGTATTGTGTACTCAGTTATGATTAATATAAGCCCATTTTTATATCTCATACATTATGTACATTTTTAACCGAAGAAAAACGAGGTTATAATTTTGACTATATGTTTTTTTTTTTGTATGTTTGTTACATGATTACTCTGCCAATTATTATGAATTGATTTTGATGATATTTTTTTTGGTTGGTTGTCATACTTCAGAGGCCATATAAACTTTATCGAAATAGATTCAGCGCTTTTTGAAAAAGTCAACAAAAAACAAAAATATATACGCAGATGACGTTTTTTTGGTTTGATCTCTGTTTTAATGAGCTGTTTCCAAAGTGTCATTTTAGCATTACATATATATATATCTCTCGCTAGATGGCGTTGGCGACAGTTTTGGTAACAGTAAGTTTCAGATTTACACTTTTAAAACTTTCCATGACGTGACATGATAGACAAACTTCTGTCATTCGTTTTTCTTTTATTACACAACTGAGTGAAAAGGTTGGTTGGATGGAAATGAATGTACGTAAATATTAAAAAATACGTAACTATCACAAAGTTAGTAATTACTACATAGTTTTACAGGTTTTATTAAATACTATTTACATTGACTGAACGAAGTTCTCCACTGCCACGATAAAGTTAAAAAACCACCAAAAGTTACGCTAGCGCCATCTCTTGACGATGTCAGAACTATACTGAAAACTGCTCATTGTCATTTTCTACTTTTTAGTTTAAGTTTGTACCATCTATGTATAGAGAGTCTGCTTTTGTAAAAATTTTTCTTCATAAATCAACTATTATTTACAAAGTAAAAATTGTGACGTCATTTTCTATGTCAATTTGAAATGTTTCTATGCATCATTCGGATTTATAGCAGGGAGTTGTAAGTACTATTTTCATTTTTATACTTTCGAGTCATGTGCTGAGGCTTAAATATTTGCACTAATAATATATATTACTTTATATTTTGAAATTAGATGCGGTAAAATTGTATTTATAAAAAAAAAATGTGGCATATAAAATTGAGAAAAGTAAACAATCGCACATAATTTTATTAATGCAACGAAAATTGGTCCTAGTTTTCACGAACATAGAAATGAAACGACAAACATCCATCCTGTATTATGATTTGCATTGCTGTTTAAAACAATTGTTTAGGTTAAATTCTAAACATTGTGTTTCAATACATTTTGCCAAAGCTTATTCCTATTTTTTTATGATTGGAAATATATATTATGTCTAAATACTTTGGCAGGATCTATTTATTACTAAACACATTGAACCCGGATACAAATTAGTTTAAACAGAGAAAGCATAGTCTAAAGGATTAGAATCATTATTCACAATGATATTTATATAAAATTATATTATTTATTACAAATCTATTTATATCCGTATCCAATATGTTTAACAAAGTGAGGGCTAACATTCGACCTCAACGCAGTTTCCACGATGACAGCTCTGAGTATATGTTTGCAATCGTTTTTTAAATTATGACAATTCGCCAATAATAGGCAAAAAAATATGTATAGAGTCATATAAAACGAGTAATTTTTTTATTGTTCTCATCCAAAATACATCGTAATCAAAGTATTCAACCTATTTTCAGAAAGGTGTAAATTTTACGACCGGCACAATAATCCAACTTTTTTGAAACATAATTTAAGATAGAATAAATCTATATTTGAATCTACAAATCAACGAAAGAATAAATCTAGATTTGAATCTACAAATCAACGAATCAACACAATCTTTTTTGATTCGCTAGAAAATAAATGTGAAATATTACACAAAGTATCAATTTACAATGCAACGCTCAGGAACATAAACTCCTATCAGAGTCCGAATAATCTATGTTTGCAAACGAGTTTCACCCAAATATTCGACAAATATTGGTCTCTCAAATATTGGCCCTCACATAGTTTCTTGTGGTAACCTGTATAACGTTGGTGGATGTTGGCCAAGGACTGGGCGCAGTTGGTGCAGAGTCTCGTGGAGTCGGGCTGGACCGCGCACGTCCAAGTGGCGGATAATGTACGACATTATTACACATTGCATTGTAGCGCCCGAGGGCGATAAGTGGCTGGAGATCTCAAAGATTTTTTAATGTTTGAGATACCTTGTTGATGTGCAATAGTAACTAATAAGGACAAAACGCATTTTCAAGAGTGTGCGTCGGATCTGCATACTCTAATATCGGACGGCCAGGGTCGGCACGAAATGGCGACACTCTTTCATGTTCGATATTTCGACAACCCGTACAAAACGTAATGATTCCACTTTTATTGTGCAAACTGCTATATTGTAGAATGCGCTGCCTGAATGGGTGTTCCCCGATAGTTACAATCTAGGTGTCTTCAAGTCGCGAGTGAATCGGTTTCTTCTAGGCAAGCGTTCTCTATCGTAGACCACATCATCGCGTAACATCAGGCGAGGTGGCGGTAAAGTGCAAGCCTGCTAATCAATAAAAAAACTATTTTCATGTCATAGTAATTCACAAAGCCTTATTCAGAAAGTCTGATAAACTACACTTATCTAAACGTTTTGACGTGTCTTCGCGCGTGACACTCAAACCCTTATTCAGAAAATCCGATAAACTACGCTTAGCTAAACGTTTTGACGCGTCTTCGCGCGTGACACTCAAACCCTTTTTTAGAAAGTCTGATAAGCTACTTTTATCTAAACGCTTTGGCGCGTCTGCGTGCGTGACACTCGAAGCCTTATTCAGAAAGTCCGATAAACTTCACTTATCTAAACGCTTTGACGCGTCTTCGCGCGTGATACTCAAACCCTTATTCAGAAAGTCCGATAAACTACGCTTATCTAAACGTTTTGACGCGTCTTCGCGCGTGTCACTCAATGCCTTATTTAGATAGTCTGATAAGCTACTCTTATCTAAACGTTTTGACCCGTCTTCGCGCGTGACACTCAAAGCCTTATTCAGAAAGTCCGATAAACTACGCTTATCTAAACGTTTTGACGCTTCTTCGCGCGTGACACTCAAACCCTTATTTAGAAAGTCTGATAAGCTACTTTTATCTAAACGTTTTGACGCGTCTTCGCGCGTGACACTCAAACTCTTATTCAGAAAGTCCGATAAACTACGCTTAGCTAAACGTTTCGTCTCGTTTTCGCGCGTGACACTATGTCAGCGAAATGTCAGTATATTTTAGTTTATCAAACATTTGTAAAAAAATAAATAATACACTGTACTTTCCGCGCTACAAAATAAATTTAAAATACCTAGTCAAAAAAGCCACTTATTGCCTTTTGGGATTCAAATTTTATTTGTGTCCTTATTACTTCTTAATAAATTGTAAATGTACTTTTATTTACATTTTTGTGGTATTGCATTATGCGGTTACAGTTGTTAATATTTTGAACATACACAAATTGGAATGAACTAGCTTGTTCATTACTTTTTGGTTCGTAATTTAAGTTTATCTATAATTTTATTACTTGCTGACCTTATTTTGGAGCTTCGTTTTAATCTAAACCTAGCAACTATTTCTATCAAGTAGAAATTAGGCATGATCAAAAAAAAAACATATTATCTTGTATAGTATTTGTATGCACTAGTACTTGCTGGTGAGACTGATCCAAGCTACTGCTTAAAGTATTCTTGTGATAAAAAAAATACAACGCATTTATCTGTTAACAACAATAGGCATAGGAAATTCCTTCTTAATACGAACTGCACAGGGCACAGGAATGGAAGGCGCTCCCTGCCTCGGGGTTCCCTATGAATTAAAATATGGGTCTCTTCAAAACAAGAGTGAATCGGCACCTCATGGGCAAGCGTGCCCTTTCTTAGACCACATCTTCGCTTACCATCAGGTGAGGTGTAGTCAAACGCCAGCCCATTTCGTAAAAAAAAGGATTGTGGCATGTTTCATTTATCAGTGCGAGTTTTTCCAATTGCGTTTTCGTATTCGGCCGCGATAACGTTAACTACGATTTGTATGAAGTAAGAGCATCTAGCGTCAATGGCGCCAATCAGGGTTCCGTACCCAAAGGGTGTAAACGGGCCCCACTGAGCCTCGCTGTCTGTTTGTCTGTCTGTCTAAGTAATGTAAAAACGGTAATACGTGCAAGCGTCAAACTTGGCCTGATTATAGAACACACTAAAGTAAAACACCAATGAATAAATAATGGTCAAGTGCGAAATGTCTGTTGTACCATGTTAAGCAACGTAGGGCGCGATTAGTTTGTTTTTGGCAATAAATATATCTTATTCTATTCGTACTTGGATGGGTGACCACCTGGGCGTGATGTTGTCTTTTTGCACAACTTTTTGTATTTTGTGGTGGTACGGAGCCCTCAGTGCACAAGCCCGACTCTAACTTGGCCGGTTTATTTGTTAGTCATCTGAATTGTTTTGATTGCCAATGAATCTGGTGTAATTGGAAATGTAGTTGTCTTAACCGACAGCACTACTACATTACAGCAGAATAGAGGCATTCGTTTGGGTCAGTCTCAGGCAAGTCGATTAGAGAACTATATCTTATTTATCTTATTGTTATGTAATAATGTTACCCTTTTTAAAAACCAATTCTCAATTCCGCATAACATCATTTGAAAGGCTAATTTTGTAACAAGTGATGAGTACAATGTTATTCGAAAGTTGATATATTACGATATCGTTGAAATCGCATGTAAAGCATGGTTTTACACAGAAACTTTAGGCCTCGTTTATGGAGCGGCGGGGCGTAGCGCGCGCGATGGGCGTAGCGTTGCCCCAGCACCGCCAAACGCTATTTATACCGCAGACTTTTATCAGGATAGATTCCGCAGTTCACCTACTTTGCATATCTGTTTTAAGTTGGATCAATCCTCCAACTAGCACGCCGATAATTCAGTTCGATCTACATTGTCTTGACAGTATCAAAACAAATCGCCTACCAAGACAAAAATAACAAATTGCTCCGTAGGAAACTGAACCATTCAAAAACAGTTTGCCGTGCGAATGGAGTCAAATTAACATTAAGCTAGTTTCGTGTCATCATCTTCAGCCTATCGTGTTTCCACTGCTGAGACACAGGCCTTCTCTCAGAGAGAGAGAGAAGGTGGTCCACCATGCAGGCCCAGTGCATGTTGGCGAATGTCACATGCCTTTGAACTTTTGAGGTTCTCAGACATACCGGTTTCCTCACAATGTTTCCCTTCACAGTTTTTGAGCGATGGCATCGTATCGAGAATTTGACACTTCACATAATTTATTTAAGTACTAAATAAGTAATTGGCGCAAGGTAGCGGATAGGACAGGGTGCTGGCAGATGTTAAAGCGCACATATTACTGCTCGGCCACCATCGCATCTACGTGACGTCATAGTAGGTGCAAAAATAGGACACGCTGGGTTTGTATACAACCTGACGTGGTCGCGGTGTCTACTAACCGCACGACCCACCACTCAACACGCCGCCCGACGCTCAGCGTCTCCATAAACGAGGCCTTATATTAAACCAAGTGTATACTGTTTTGGATATCACCATTTATGTTATGTTGACATTGCATACTCTCAAAGTCTCTGCGAGTCAGTTTGTTATTTAGCATTAGCACCCTTTCACAAATCTCTTTCACATTACGTTAAAAAAATTCAAATCGTGCTTACTCGATCTTATTTCTTTAAGTATTTTCCTATAGAATGGTAGTCATAGTGACATCGTTTGGAACAGTTACTGCATTATTCTTTCTTTCGCTTCCTATAAGTATAGTTCGTGCATTATCTTGGCCAACCTGTATATTGATTTTTAGAATTAATTGGCGCCCATAATTTCCATGTTTATGTTCAGAAACGGATTGTTTTATTTACAAATGGCTTAATTGTTTCGTATATTCCATTGGAAATATATCTAAATACAACAATCGTAAACAAAACGATTCGTATCCGTACATAGAAACCGCCTGATTACATAAGTTGTCATTCGTAATCGCAATCCCGACATCCAAATCGCGCACATGGCGCGATTAACCATAGTGGCAAAACATTAACCAATAAGATTGCACAATTTTGTCATTATGTGACAGAAACAGCAATTTTGTAAAATTTTACTGATTCGTTACAACGCTCCGCTTCAGAGGAGTCACTCTGTGGCAAGACACAATCATAAAATTAGGTGTGGACGCTGGCGCTCTCTTTTAAAGCAATTTCAAACTTATTTTAATGCGATACAAACAAAGAGACGCGTCGCGTGACGGCAGAGACACGCTCACGACCCTTTTTTATTTTTATCTTTTATCAAAAATAAGAAGAGCCCCGCATCTATTCGTTCCTCGTCTATTCCTATTACTGTGTATTTCTCCAAAATGTTGCGATTGCGATTGACAGCTAACAAAAGACTACCGCTCATGAAAGAGTAAAAAATAGACGATAATTGTTGTTAACTACAGGGCTCGAGTTATTTTCAAGCTCACGCCTGCCAAGGTAGATTGCGCGTTCTGTACAAAGCCCGTAGTGAGATTTTTGAGCCGCGTGTTTGTTTGTCCAGTTGGATCACCCAGTAACGACGTACAGCACGACGTACATGAACCACAGTTCACCGCACTCGCCACAAACGAGTAATTCAGCGCACACATACCCACAGGTTAGTCGCTTTTCTATATTGTACCCTAATTCCGGCTCTAACTAGCCGGTTTGTCTCCACTATCTTAATGCGAACCGCTAAGGACTGAAATGCTTTGCCACTGTCATTGTTTCCTGAAAACTATAACCTATGCCTTCAAGGCCAGGATGAATATGTACCATCTTCGGCCACAACATAGCTTTCCATCAGGTGAGTTCATGAGTTGATAGCCAAAGGTTTTCTAAATTAATAAAAATTTCCAAATTCTAAATTAATAAAAAATATAAAAATCAAACAGAATTAGAAGAAAAAACAAACAGGGTTAATGGATAATATGGGCAGTTCCTGCAGACTTAACACGCGTGGCGTGTTAAGTTAACACACCAAATGATATAATACTTTTTCATATCGTGTATTGTGTTACAGACAAGCGAAGCGTGCAGTAGTGCGAGTGGGACGAGCGAGTCGCGGCCGCGAGCGCGCGACCCCGTGCCGGGCGGGGGGGGATTCCCGCCGCTCGCCTCGCCCTCCGCCCCGCCCACGCCCGCCACGCCCGCCAGCATACCGGACATCATACTCACTGGTGACTATCACATTGCAACTAGCGGAGCACCGCGCTCAGATAAACATCCACAGACTCGTAACAATTTTTTTCTTCTTTGTTTAGTAAGTCATAACTTCGTCCATTGATCCATAACGAACGGATCATCATCATTATCAGCTTATCATGTTCCCACTGCTAGGACACAGCTCAGAGAAAGAAGATGGGTCCAAATCCACAATGCTGGCCCGGTTCACATTGATGAATGTCATATATCTTTAAACTTTTGAGGTTCTTGGATGTACCGGGTTTCTCACAATGTTTTCCTTCACCGTTGTTGAGAGATGGCATCAAAATTGCACATATTTAAGTCCTAAAAAAAAGTGAAACGGTCAGTATTAGATTTTAAAACAACATAATCAACAACATTTTGTCATGTGTTGTACCCGTGTAAGATCATACAAGATTTTGAAACAACAGAATCGTAAAATTTTGTCATGTGTTGTACCCGTGTAAGATCATACCAGATTTTAAAACAACGTAATCAACGACATTTTGTCATGTGTTGTACCCGTGTAAGATCATACAAGATTTTGAAACAACAGAATCGTCAAATTTTGTCATGTGTTGTACCCGTGTAAGATCATACCAGATTTTAAAATAACGTAATCAACGACATTTTGTTATGTGTTTGTACCCAATACCCATGTAAAATCATAACAGAATCAACAACATTTTGTCATGTGATGTACCCGTGTAAGAGCATACCAACATGCTGTGTGTAGACTTCGACCGTGTTACAGAGTACAGCGCCGAGCTAGAGAGCGGCATGTTCCTGGGTGAAGAGGCGCAGCTGCGCGCCGGACTCGACCTGGACGACCTCAGCCTGCTGGAGGAGCCGTCCTCGCTGCTGCCCGACTCCAGCGTCGAGCACGAGTTCCGCCTCGACCGTTTGTAGTACACGGATACTCCGTACTAGTGGGGTATTGTGCGGACCTACCGGCGGTAACCTGACCCTGCATACAGTGTGATTCTCGATACCGCAAACCTGAATGCTGTGGGCGGACTACGAATATTCAATACGTATCGAATTCCATGGGGATCGATGGGGAAGAAAGGTTCTTGAGTGGAGACCGCGAACCGGAAGACGCAGCGTAGGTAGGCCTCCTACTAGATGGACCGACGACATTGTGAGAGTCGCGGGCATCCAGTGGATGCAGATGGCAGGATGTCGTTCAGTGTGGAGGGGGAGGCCTATATTCAACCACAAAATTTGTGATTCATCTTTACTGCCAAATATTTGACTATAACCATAAACAAAGCTTTGTTTATCGTCATCAAACAGTAGACGTCCACTGCTAAACATATGCCTCCCCGTTAGCCTCCACACCGATTGTCATTTATCATTGTTACGGTTTGCTTGTATCAAGAATCACACTGTATTTGTAATTGAAGTCTATAATGTTATACAAGTCGCGTTCGCGACTTACATAGCATGTTAAATTTACTGTGACAAAGGTTATATTAGCGCGGCCATCTTGGTGTGAATCGGCCCTGAATGTACTCGAATATCATTAAATTTAATTCGGATCTAATGACGTTTTTTATCTACGCGCGACCGTCGCGGTCGATTCTTTTTGTAAATAAACTCGAAAGTGTTCACTTGACGATTATGCATTTAAGCCGACGTGCGTGAATGATTGGCGCATCTACATTTTATAGTATTTAGGGCGTAACGTAACGTTTTTGAATTAAAACTGTGCTAATTTACGCCTTATGTGTTATGAAATAAGCGTCTTTAGATTTTTCTGTAACGATGCGTCTTTGTGCGATCTTTGTTCTGTGACTTTTTTTTACTATGGTCGTTCAGCGATTGCTCAAGCGGTGACTGAATATTGAACTCTTAAAACGATATCGTACCGATGTTTTTAGCTTTAATCGCGTCCATCCTTTAACGTTTTACCGAATGTTCGGCGCTCGCTTTTAATAAGTTATTTAGCATCGTTACAGGGCGACAAACTTATCTGTAGAGGTGAATGAGGAATCTGAAAATTCAAATATGTGTTAGTGGTGTCCCCACTCAACTTTACAGGACTGCCGTACGCTAGCTGTAAAGCAGTCTACTGATATATAGTTGTTGACTTAGGGTTACCATACGTCTGGAATTTTCCTGATATGTCCGGAAATTTTGTTTTTTTTCCGGAATTATACCGGAACTCGTGCCATGTGCTGACGACGCCCGACAAGTTGTTGTACCGCGAAATATGAAATTTGAAGGAAATTTCTGAAAGCGTTCGAGTTTTTCTTCTGAGATTTTGTTTTCGTCTGGTAACCCTACGTTGACTGCTTTCTAGCTAAACAATAGACGGGGTTAATTTACGTTGGACTATATGTCAGGTGACTGCTTCCTAGCTCACGAACGGCTGAGATAAGTAGGTCGCGCTGTACGCCCCAATTCCTTTCTAAATGTTATTATTCTATAGATATATCTGTTAGTGTGTTGTAAATAGGAGACGAGTTGATGATTTGCTTTTGTCGCAAACATATCTTTGTGTCATGTGCGTACATGGTTGAGACAGTACAGTGTTGTGGTTAGTTATTATTTGGGGCGTTTCTCACTATCATTCGGGGGTATATAGTTAGGGAATGGCGAGTTTTACGTTATTTTACGTCTTTAATCATGTCTGTAAGGCCCCATTATAACGCCTGTTGGTAAGCGACGATGCGGTCGAAGATGAGAGTATTTTGACAGTACAGTGCGTACTTTGAAAATTTCGTCTTTGCTTTTACGAAAACCTTACTGTTATTTCGCTGGAAACATTGCCCTTCAATCCGGAACATAGTAGTGTGCGCACACTACTGCTTGGCGGTTGAATAACTGGCAAAGATGTGGTACTTCCCCTGGCGGACCTCTGCAAAAGACCTACCACTACAATGTCAATTAATCAAGACTTTTAGACAGTGTTTCGAAAATAACATTGACCAAATCCTAAATTAGAGTAATCAATATTATTTTCTTCTCTTCTCATAATAACACTTCAAATAATTCAAGGTGCCTATAACTTTCGTTAACGTAGAAAGTTTGATATATAGAACGTTTTTGCAGCGGCTGGCATTTAGGCATTGATAGATGAACTTTAAGGGCCTTACTTAAAAACGTTACTCAAGTTGACATACGCTTAAATATGCTCCGTCTCGTTATTGCGTGTGACGATTGCCATCAGCGAGAAGTTGAGAGAGCATTTTAAAGCATAGATCAACTTGAGTAACGTTTTTAAGTAAGGCCAAATAACGCGTGTCGTGGCGCAGCCGAGGCACAGATACGTGAGCTGATCTATGAGTAATTGCAAGCAAGCCTAATTTTTGTAAAATTAATTCTGATGATGTAAGACATATTGTTAAGGCCGCTTTGACTCATTACGCGCTCTCTCGCCCCACTTTTTTTTTTTTTAATTACAATAAAATTACTATATTAGTTTTAATTTAAACATATTTTCATATTGATTCCGAGAAATTTTCATTAATTTAAAAATATGACAATTTGATTTCTATTGCTCAGTTATTATGATATGTATCTTCTATAATATATAAAACAAAGTCGGATTAGTTACACCATTTATAACTCAAGAAAGGCTGGACCGATTTTCATTATCTTTGATTTGTTCAATTTCTATCCGCCCCGAATAGCAGAATAAGTATTAAAATGTCGGAAAAGATCACGGAAAAAAGTATAATATGAAGAAAATTCATTTTCCCATAAATTTTGAGACATTTTGTATGGAACGGCAAGAATATGTCTATACGTGGGCACCATTTACATAATAATATTACATCGTAGAAAAAAATTAAATTGTCATCTAAGTCAAAGGAGATTGCTGTCGCTGTCAAGAAGGTTGCTACAAGGATGTATATAACGCAGGTGAAACCGCGGGGCGTAGTTAGTTTAAAATAAAAACTAATACATATTAAATGTAATAATAAAGCCAACATTTTTGATATCACTCTCACAAATTTACCACAAATAACAATGTTAGTGGTCGAGCCAAACAGCGCGTAATCCATTCACGCGTTCTTAACGCTTCTTTCGTTACCCTAAAAGTTTCGTAAGAGTTGTTATAGTAGTAAATAAATAAATATTTGGGATATTTTCGCAGACACGGTCATCTGACACCAAACTAAACAAACCTGGCTGCCAGATACTGATATACATACTTTTTTTTAAATACTTATAGCGGGAATCGAATCCACGCCCCCAAGCGCAGAAGACAGGTTCACTACCAACTGGAACAGTGAGGCTGTCAAGTATAATAAAATTAAATAAATTCCTCTCGCCGCCATTCCCTAACTTTGATGAGCTTATAGTCCACTGAGCATGGACAGAATGTTTTCGACAAATATTCGGCACAACTGGATCTGTCTGCATTTTCTCCTGTATAGGGTAGTGACTATCTGAAGTTATACTTTAACTAGTTAAGTTTCTACTTATAATTAGTTGTTAGTTCGATGCATTCGCAATCTTCATTTATGTCAAGGAAAAAAAGATATACAGGGCTATTTAAGCATCTTCATTGTTTTATCAGAAATGGGTCAGAAAGTATATAAATATTTAGTAATTGCATTAAAAAAAAAACTCATTTGTCTTGTCCACACTTTGGCAAGGCAAGGTCAAACGTGAGCACAGAACAACTTTATAAAAACTTTTCTGTGGCCAGAAAAATGTATTTACACTATTCCTAACGGCTACCGTTCCAATGGTTTGTTACAGAATGTTCTATTATAGTACTACCTAGTTGCTAACCATTACGTAAATTATGTGGAAGATAAAACTTTCAGTTATCTCAGATCGCGTTTCACAATGCTTTTTTATCATCTGGATACTTAGTTCTATATTACTCGGGCAGCAAAATGGCGACGCCGCATTTTTTTTTCTGTTGAACTTTTTGCTGTTGAAAATTGATCTGACATATAAATTAATAGAAAATTTATGTGATGGTTAATCCTTTTTAACCTACATAAAAAAGTTGGAGGTTCTATGTTCCACAATGTTTTTTTTTTTTGTTTTTTTTTTTTAATGTTTATTCACCGATTACTCCGCCAATTATAAATTTATTTTGATGATTCCTTTTTTTGTTTCGTAGGCCATACTTCAGAGGTGGTACCATATAAATTTCATCAAAATCGGTTTAGTAGTTTGGTTTTTAAATCAAAATATAAAAAAATATAACATCCAAGTAAACGAAATTGCAT
Organism: Agriopis leucophaearia; assembly: GCA_949125355.1. Classification (NCBI taxonomy): domain Eukaryota; kingdom Metazoa; phylum Arthropoda; class Insecta; order Lepidoptera; family Geometridae; genus Agriopis; species Agriopis leucophaearia. The sequence goes on along the minus strand of OX421278.1, from coordinate 6,961,031 downwards.
ATTTACTCAGTGTTTGTTTAATAGATAAGTTCTTTTGCTTAGCTTAACCGGACATTCTGAAACAAAGCCAAAGCAAAGCAAGTTTAGAGAAGAATTTTAACCAATGACGTTCCACAAAATTGACGTCTCCGTTACGACGTCATTTTTATGCAGTTCTATTAGTTGACTTCATTATTTTGTCTCTATTCTCCACTGCGGTAAATAAAGACTCTTATCTTCGTCAAATATCACACGGGATGTTTTACTAGGTTCTATATAATTTTACTGAGTTTAACTGGCACCGTGTTTTTTCATGTGTGTGAAACCGATAAACCCATCTGAAGATCTTTCATGGCACATAATGTACATAAATCGATGTAGGAGAGACAAATTGTAAATGAATTTTGTGAGTGTATCGAGATACCAATAGACATGGTTTTTTTTTTGTTTTGTAAATGCTCATTATTATGTTTTAAGAGTCTAGTCAACAAGTTATGAATTTCAGACGGTATAGAATTTTCTTTGGACTGTTTGTTCGTACAGTTTCATTACCATTCCAATCCAAATGTATGCGGGGAGTATTCGTGTGGCTAACGGAATGGTTCGGTGAGAGTGCGCTCACATATTGGCCCAGGTTTTAAACTGAAATTTTGGCTCTGGAAACCGTTGCTTGGATATTTGCGCTGCGCTAAATCAAGCCTTGTAAAAACATACTTAAGTGCTAGTGCAAAATATAGCTGTTATTTATTTTCGTTATTGATTAAACCGCACTCTTGGCGGGTTATTTATTATTATATGATTATTAACGGGATATTACCGTGAAAAGGTTCATCCAGAACCTTATCACGGTAAATATCCCGTTAATAATCGTATAACTCTGGTGAACAGCCGTGATAGTTTAAATCAGTGATTCTCATTAGCTTTGTTACCTTCACTCGTTCTGTTTGACCATAGACCTTTATCATGATAGACACCGCAGATTCGCCTACTTTGCATGTCTGGGCTGTCTTAAGTTGGATGAATGCTCCAAAAAGCGCGCCGCATAATTCAATTCGATCTACATCGTCTAAGCGGTAGCAATTCTTGTTGATCTAAAGATGTTTATACAAAAAAAAAACAGTAAACAGTAAAACGTTTTCAAAAGTTGTTGGCCGTGCGAGTTGGGTTATACTTAATAAGTAGTCATAATAAGTAGAAAAAACACAGCACGGTAGCTTTTCACACAAGTTTCGTGTTTGGGTGTCTTATCCTTATAAAGGTCTGTGGGTTTGACATAAGTTAGACAGGGACAAAAACAATACATATCTCAAGAATAAGACTATAGTGCGTTTCACCAAAGAGTTCCCTCGCCGTAATGTTGGCTCCCCTGCACGTTCCCTGTAATGTGTATGGGAAGTGCAAGGGAGCCAACATTACAGCGAGGGAACTCTTTGGTGAAACGCACTATAGTCGGCCTGCTTGTTTTTGTCCTGCCTAACTCGCCTGCTACTGCCTGCTTGTGCAAAGCAAGGTTTAGCGAAAATAAATAATGTTTATCCAAAATGAATAATAACGAATCGTCAAATTTATGATCTGCTAAACCAAGTATAAAACTTGTACAAGATTCGCTGGTTGGTCCAGTATCCATGACAAATCGTCCCGGTTCGTTAACTTCACGTGGTAAACGTAAACTCCCTGCGCCAATATTTGGGCGCACTTCTACAAATGTTTGTAAATTTGACTAATTAGTAGGGAAACTATCGATAGCTTTCAACAATATCGGAACAGAGCGTGAACAATAGTGTTTTTGACACTATTTAATTTAGCTCAGCCGTGTTTTAACCGACTTCAAAAAAGGAGGACGGTTCTGTTCCACTGTAATTTTTTATGTATGTTCACCAATTTCTCCGCCAATTATGAATTGATTTTGATGATTCTTTTTTGTTTGGTAGACCATAGTTCAGAGGTGGTCCCATATAAATTTGACCAAAATTGGTTGAGTACTTTAGTTTTTAAATTAAAATAACTGAAACATATATGTCATCAAAGTAAACGAAATTGCGTATTTGCCTATTTTGAAGTCGGTTTTTTAAATTGATTATTATTCCTAATCAAACTGGTAAGATCGGTTACATAATCTATTTATTACTGCTATCGAGATATATAAACTACCTATAGAGTCACAATCTTTCAGTGATAACAGTCAAACATCGTCCGTGGTCGCTATATATACATAGACCTAGACATCAATTATATAGTTCACAGTGCCACATTTACTCCAATTTAGACGTTATGTCGCTTGCATAGTGTTCAACGTCGCTTGCCCGCTATGTCATCGTAGCACTAGCATCGCGCGGCGTTGTACTCGGATCGTGGTTGCCTTACAACTAACTAAAAAGTCTGCGCAATGCGTAGCGTGCGCAGAGTTTTGGTTCGGACATTTGCACGTTTGTGACTTCATAGGTATTGTATCTCGCTTCAAATCAAGGCTTTCGACCGGTAGAGAAACTACCGATAGTTTCGCAATATACTCAGTCCAATATTTTTTAGCTCTGACATCTGCAGCAGATTGTATAAAGCTGAATAACTTAAATACTGATCACTTATGATTTCGCCATTTTTCAATATGGCTGCCATACAACATATAATAAGGCCATATAATAATAATGGCCATAATATGAGACAGGTGTTTGATTTCTGAAGTAATTAATATAATTAAGTAAATGTAATGTATAAACTGAAGAAATTATTTAAATCAACTATTAAAGTTCTGAGATATAGGTCGGAATAGGAAGATACTCTGTCCCTTTGCCGCAAAGTGAGTGTCAATATGGCGTACTTACATGTGACGTCATTTGTAAGTATATAATGCGCTCTCTGTCTACCAAGACATTCGGTAAAAAATAATAGTGGTAGGCTATTGACTTTTTCAAGGACGGGTACCAGCGACTTAGCGAGGTCGTTCGGCTTGGTTATGGTGTTTGGGGGCCACGGTGAATCCAGAGTGAACCCGATGAGGCCGATGATTAAGCCTCAAAGGCGGAGCTTTATACCTGCGAGGCCTAAAGCCAAACGGCCGCAGCCGCCGCCGCCGCCTTAGTCAGGCCGGATCACAGAAAACAATTTTTTTTTAAATTAGAACGGCTGTCAAGGCATTTTTGTAAGACATTTGTTGTAGCCAGTTGCACCCATATAAACGAAACGTCAGTCATTCGAAATCAGTTAGCATCTGTGACGCGGAGTTCGACGCGTTGATCGAAATAAGAATGTTCATTCAAGGTTCTGTCATAATGCCTGGCAACAGATTTTCCTTCTCATTTCCGTTCTATTTACTTCTCTTTTCTGTGAGCCGGATATACCACAATGAAATATAAAAAAAAATGTTTTCATTCAGCTTTTTACACTGCAGTGACACTAAGCAAAAAAAACTTGGATGGAGTATAACTGTAATCTCTTCGTGCGATATCATGCCAGTGGGCGAAGTAAGAAATTTTAAATTTCAAAATTGAAATTTGCACTTCGCCCTCTGGTGTCGGTGCTACGCAGCACCACTTGTATCGACCCGTCGAAGTTTTATTTCAAATTCCGCTTCAACGGTATGTACTGTATGACAGGAGAGATTAACTATTGCTATATAAATAGTTATTGTACTATAAATGTGATAAAGTAAAAAAAGCACAAGATAATTCATAGTGAAGCCTAATCTGACGTTAAAATTAAGTTTCTCTTTTTCTTATAAAAATTTTAATAGTGTTTTTTCTAAAATTAGGGATACATTATGTACATGTTATATGTTGTAAGATAATATCTGTTTTACGCAGAATTTTACGATTAAAATGTATTGGGTTAGATTTGAGTCTGAATCAGGTGCAATATTGTGTGATGTGATGGGATCTAGGACATGCGATTCGATGTTATTATTTAAAAGTTTAAGTTCATTCATTTTCTAAAGTACAAAGGCAATGTTTTACCAAACCACATTTGTGTACATGGTGACTCTCAGTACGTCGTTCACAATCGTGGTACAGTTCTGTTGTAAATGTCTAAACTTTATTGTTACTCTTGTATCGAAATCTGTTTTTTATTCTCTACCTTTTTGCATTTTGGAGATAAGATACAAATAGTTAAGGCAAGTCGTAGACAGTACTGGCAGTGCCTGGATGTTATCCAATTAAAAAAAAGCGCTTATAATAGGCGTGTTTCCTAATATTTCATTTATTACAAAGAACAAGCTTAGCGAAAGATATATAAATACATGCATTACACATACTGTAAAAATAATCTAAATTGGATGATACATTTCTGAGATACAAGCGTTTAAAGTTTCTGGTGGGGATAAAGATCGTATGCTTTGTCCCTCTCTCGCAAAGCGTGTGTTAGTATTATATATGTATGGCGCGCGCACGGCTTGACGTCATAACGTACTATAGTGGGCTCTCTGTCTAGCATGAAGATATAATAATTACAACTTCTATATTTTCCAACAAGTTTTAATTTTGTTTTCGTTGATGGGCTCTATTTATGATCTTTTATGAATGAAGTAATAAATAAAATAGGAGACATGCCTATTCTCTTTGGGTTTTTTGCAAACAAATTGGGTTATTTAATCTGAACTATCTAATGTGTTGACTTAAACCCGCTGCCTGTACTGTTTGTTGTGGTGTAGATCGTTTAAATGTATTTATATGTACATTGGAGCATGCTTTCGATGACATTGGAAGCTACGAAACACCAAATCGTGTGATCGAATATTTGTAAAAAGTCTTTAAATCTATTTGATCAGATCAATTTATACGAAAAGTAATTGTAAGACCTAAATGTTCATTATTTCAACTATGCACAAACTTGAGGATTTTGCAGTGAAATGTGTAAGGTTTGTTTTATTTAAACCAAATGTACATAAGTGTGATAGAGATGAATCGGTCTCATTTAAAATAAAGTTGTTGTAAGTAATGCTGACATTTTATTTATTTGTTAAGATGAGTCAAGTCTATTATCAAATGTCTAGTTTCTTCATTTATTAGAAAGAACAGACGAACGACGTTCGGGTCTGCGCGACTAGCTCGTCTCGTCACGGATGCATAAAAAATATATTAAGAGTAATATTTAGCCATACTTACGGAGAGTGTCATCATCTGAATCATGAGTCAGAAGACATCCACTGCTAAACATAGGCCTCCACCTCAGAACTCTACATAGACGAATACGACAGTCTGCCATATCTGGATCCCCGCGACTCAGTGTCTTCGGTCCATCTAGTGGGAGGCCTACTTGCGTGGCGTCTTCCGGTTTGGTACGGAGAGTGCAGTACTCAATAATCTCCGTTTATTAGAACACTAGCTCTGCCCGCGGTTTCACCTGTGTGGACATTTCCTCAGGAACCGCAATTTTTCCGGGATGAAATGTAAATAATCCTATGTCACTCTCTGGTCCTCCAATCTTTGGAAAAAGGAACAAACACTGGAATTTATAATATCATCATGATTTAGATGTAGTAACTCTGCCGTCGCGTCCTAATGAAAATGGCAATCAATAACGGTAACTGTCCTCAAACACAGACTATTGGGTATTAGTGGGTTCGACTCATTTTCATTATTTAAAGGGGTCAATAACGGGGTTATTAGGACCAGCTTCAATAGAGGAGGGAGGTTCTCAATTCATATATAGTTTTTAGCACGATTGTGACTATAGGTATTGTATTTTGATGCATATATTTTTTTATGTCGTTCAGGCTGGTACAAAATAATGTCACAACATAACATAAAATAACATTTAAAATACGGGTCAATTTGAGAACCTTCCTCCTATTTTGAAGTCGGTTAAAAAGAATTGTTGTACAGCCAGGCTAGTAAGTTCTCAATCATATCTCAACCTTCTTTTAAGAAACTTTAGAAAAAATAAAAACAATCGAAATTTTTGCCACATATCATTTGTCAATTTTCCTACAAATTTGTAAGCCAACTGCAAAATGAATTGCTATCAATTTTTATTGATTTTACTAGGATTTTACGTGGTGGCAATTAACAGCAGACCATCACAATCTGAAGAGAATAACGAAAGGTATGTATTATCATCTGATTTATGCCCGAGCATGAATCTACCTCCTTCAATCAAAACATGTTTGTTAAAGCTTGTTAAAAATACACCGTAAAAGTTATTATCTTCATTTTGTACAGTCAAGAAGAATTAGAATACGAAGAAGACAATGCAACTTCTGCCGAAGACAATCTTGACGACTCGCGGTTTGGAGACGAAGTAACCACCACTTGCCTTCTAAGCCTCAATACAAAAAACATCATAGGATACCTATTAATTATTATTTTTAATTTCAGGACTCTAATAACCAAGATACAGACCAAAGCCGACGTCTTCTGGAGCTGAATAGAAATAATTATCTACAAAAAAATCTAGCAGAGGATCAAGTGCCTCGATCTAACTTAGATGTGAGTAATGCTTTCATTTTCATAATGTTCTTATTTTATACGCTTACTTATTACTAACAAACCATTCACTGGTCAGATTTTTTAAAGTTTTTAATATATTGGGTGTACCTTGCGTCTGAATGTAGGCTTAAAATTTTTAGGCTCCTGACTTCAAGCCTACAAGAAGCAGGGATGCACGAAACGATAAAACTTATGAAGCAGCAAACAACAACGATGAATTCCAAACTTACGGCAAGCGACGTAGATATATAGAAAACAGTGATGCGAACGAACAGTCAGAAGTTGCACAGCATTTCACTAATCATGACGTTAATAACTTCAAAAATAATCGTTTGCACAACGAAATGCTATTAGAAAGTCCAATCAGTAAAAGAACATTTAACTCTAAGAAGGCACAAACCGACGAAGGCGAATTGCTATTTGAAAACAACCGTGACCAAGTAAGCAGAGTGGACAAAAATAAATATTTCAATGAACCGGTCGATATAAACCAGCGATCGTCGTATGCGAAACAATATTACAATCAAATAAAACCTGAGAAAGCAACGTTAGATGTCAACAGCCGAGATAATGATTTCTTGTACTACAGCCGGGATAGACGCGAGACCAAAAAGTCTAACCAAGGTGACGCTGAAAGTATTTCAGGCGTTGATAGCGGAAAAGAAAGTTTAGAAAAATCTGATAGCGAAAATGAAGAAATGGCAATAAAGAGGCATATAAAAAAAATGACAGGAGACGAGTTAGAACAACTTTTAAATTCTTTGTCTGAAGAAAAAAGAGCTCTTCTGAAAAAAATAATGGATGAAGATGACATGTCGGAAAAATCATACGACAGTATTAATAAAAGAGAGATTACAAAGAAGGCTGGGGCTGTTGAAGATAATGGCTACATAGAAAGTAGTCAGTCAGAATCTAGTAAACTCCAAGGCGGATTCTCTTCTCTCGATGTTACAACTGCATTCCCTGGGGCACAAGGCTCTGATCCAACAACTAAACAAACTGAAAATCCGCCAGATAGTACAGTAATATCTAATCAACAAAAGTCATCACAAGAAACAAATTCGGAAAATAAAGCTGATTTAAACCATAACATCGACAGGAATCCAGAAAAATCGGACAACTCGTTTGCTTCTGACACCGATCCCAAAAAAAACTCAGCAGAAATTGCACCAAACGAACAGATATCAAAAAATGACAATAAACGAGAAACTAATACTGAAACTGTAGTAGAATCCTTTGAAGATTCTAAGATAGGAAGTGAAGATACTAAAGAAGTTCGCGCAGACGATAGCTATTTTTTTCCTCAGGGTGAGGATATGTCTCAATTTTTAGACGATGTGGAACAGTCACGTTCTTACGATAGTTCAAAAATCTATAAACGAGATGTGGACGATCAATTTGAACTTGATTCTAAACTGAAGTCCTTAGAGGAGTCTTTCCCAAATTCTGAGGCATATCATGATTCTGGCCCTTACTCTGGTCCTTTAATCAGGGTTAAAAGAAAGAATGCTGAGCAAGCTATGAAAAAACGATCTGCTGCGGTATTGCCAGATGCTAAAGTTGGGTACTATCCTTATAAATCTGACAATAACGATGAAGACTCCGATGAAGGCAATGAGTTTGACGATGATGGTTTTTACGATCCTACTCCAAATTTAGTGAGCAATGACAATAAAAATATGAATAGCAACTCTGGACAAGTAGGAAGAGATATGAATAGCTGTAAGCTAAATACAGTAGATCAATCAAAATTGACAATAATTAATGATGACACAATGAATTTGGGATCAGATACTGACAATGTTCTCTCTGGCGTAGAAGGTGCAGACGAAAATTTAATGTTCAACAGTGGGTTACGTAATAGGCGCAAAACAGAAGGAAGTTTTGTTGAACATGTGGATGGAAACAGCCTGGTCCAATCTGAGCAGAGCAAAGCGCCCAACGGTGAGATGAAATCTATATCTAACAGCGATGTAAATGTTCCAAATTACCAAGATAACGACTCCTTCGGAGGTTACCCACGCAGCTACGAAGGTGATTTAGGAAGATATAAAAGAATAAGGAGAGTCAAACAATCACACGTCCCCGAAGCTCCAGCTAGGGCATGATCAATTAATTAGTAAAATATGCCGGCTACTACCTACCTAACTAAATACATTACATAACGATGATTTAAAATGTCTCACTATTGTCACGCAAATTACGTAAGTGCAAAGCTCAACAGGTGCTTTTAATGTAGATTGAAGATTTGAAACTGATTAAAGAAAAGAAATTGAGTAAAATATGCTATGACTTAAATTAAAAGCTAGAAAACTTATAATTGTTGTTTACTTTGCCTTTCAAAGAAACAACTCATGAATATGATTTTCGTCGATCTTGTATTAATTTGTAGTAAATACAATCGATCGATCAATATCGATGATGTTTTCAGTTTTGTTTTACTACCTGTTCATTGATTCTTTTAGAGGTCCCATTTAAGTTTCTCTTTTAATAAGTAGGTGGGTAATATTGTTTTAGTTTATTTATAGGGAGATCTAGTCTTATACTCTTATTATGAAAATTTTGTACTTCCTACTTATAATAATTGATTTGTTTCCTAGCTGTATACCTATTATAATTTGTAATTTAATACACTAAAGTTTTAACGAATTTGTTTTCATATTTTGGCGTTAGAGAGGAAAGGAGCATCAAAATACCATTTTATGATATTTGTTTATTACATGGCAAAGTTTGACAAAATAATTATATTAAATTTAAAAGTTAAATATAATACATACATTACATTTCAATGTATTAGGTTTGCATAAAATAATTGTAATAGAAAGTCGGTTAATAGTATTAAGACTAGCAAAAAGTTAGCTCGTTCTTATAACAACTTTAATAGTATTCAAAAGCTTAACATAATGATAGAAAGGAATGACAATATATAATGCATCTATTTTAGATTTCATTTCTGATTAACTTTAGGAGTGTAGAACTTGTGCTCCCGAGTATCACGCGTGTGCTTGTAAGGCGTGCGAGGAGCTTCTATCAAAGTTGCGGGGCAAGTGCCGTGGACATGGGATGTGAACTCGCGCTTATAGCTGGTGCTCCCGTCACCCAGGACGAAGCTGGATGTATTGCCGTGGCGCACGACACGCTCCACGCGCTCCAAACGATCCGTCCTTTCGGCTCTCTGAGTGTCCGAGCGCGAGAAGTTCCCGTAAGAACGTGACTCTGAATGGCCGTACAACTCTCCGCCGACTCGCAGGTTGTCTCTCGCGTTGCCGCGCTGTTGGCGATCGATCCCCGTCGTGGACTGGCCGTCGCGTACCTGGCTACGACGCGAGTCCACTGTATCCGAGTGCTGCGAGATTACTGCCATGTTATCGCGGGTCGATCTATGCATGGAACTGATGCTTTTCCTGTCAGCGCTCTGGGAAGAATTAGTTATGTATTCGCCGCGGTCGCAAAGGTTTCCGATGCTCTTTCTCTGCGCTGCAGCGGTAGAGCTAATGGAGTGTTGAGCTTCAGTTGTTGAAGAAACGCCTTTACGATGTAACACGGAATTCGCAGCCGTCACATCAGAGACTAGATCCGATGTACGCTTGTGATGGCCACCACGAGAGGAGTTGTCGACGATGTATGTGGTATCGTTCCCGCCGTGCATTGCCTTCTGAAACTCGATGCTGGTCTTTGTTACATTGTCACTGAGTTGGTTTCTTGTAGTCGCATGTTGTGAAGTCCTTGATGTTGAACTTTGTTCCTCGTGGCTGCCTTTAGTGACGTAGGTTGTCGAACTAGTAGTTCTCTGATTCTGGCTATCGGCTATGTGGCGTTGATTCGAGTTGATAGCCGAATGGTCAGATGACACGATTCTCTGATTATTACCTTGGGTGATATTGCGTTGATCAGATGATACTATTCTATGTGTGGTGTCGCCTCCACCCTGTCTAGTTTGGTGGCTGTCGGAGACCAAACGCTGTTGCGTCGATCTTGTTGTGTTTTGATCAGCGCGAGTCGTGGTCACCGAAGTTGTAGAAGAAGTTGAGCCAAAGTTTTTCTGTGAGTGACTCTCAGTTGTATGTCGTTGGCTTAAGCCTTGGTTTGTAGTAGATGATGCTGGTTGATCTGATGTAATTATTCGTTGGGTATTTTCGCCTATTACCTGTTGATGGGAACGAGACACATTTTGGTCGACATGTGTGCCTTTCGTAACGTGAGTGACATGACTAACGTTCCTTTGGTTTAATATATCTGACGAAGATGCGCGATGTTTATCTTGATTTGTTGATAAAGAGACATGGTCGGATGAAACCACCCTTTGAGTACTATCTCCGCCAACCACCTGTCTATTGCGCGGCGTGCGATCGTCTGGTTCTCCTCGCGGTGCTGGTCGCTGCGTTGTGGATGGACCTGTATCTCCGCCAGTCACTACATCGACTTCAACATTTCGCGTAACCATAACCCATTTTCCTCCCCTAAGTTTCTTCTCTGTTATTTGCTTAACCGTCTTCGTAGTTGACGTTGTAGACGTGATATGTTTTATATTTTTTGTGTCACTTCTGTTGACAGTGTTCTTGTCTACTGTACCTCTCGATATAGTACGATCAGTAACGTTCTTTACTTGTGTGCGATCTTTAATATCTTGAGTGGATGGTTGGTCAATGTGTTTAACAGTGCCTCGATCAACTACGTCTTGTGAAGAAGTAGAATGCTTGACGAAAGTACCCGTGTGACTATGTTTTGAGGTGGTATGGTCAGCAGAGGTTTGTAAATGCGTCTCACTGCGAGTAACATGTGATTGATCATCATGGTGTTGTTCAACGCCGTTTTTGACTACTCTAGTGACATGTGATTTCACATCGCGATCGTCCCGCCCTGTCACTGAATGAGACTCTACGGTCTTCCTAGTTATCTCGCTTGATTTTGTCGTATCTGTTTTCGTTACGTCCCCGTTGGTATATAGATTGTCCTTCGGTCTTATTGGTCCTGACTTTTCACCTGGAGACCATTTCTGTGGCCCAGGTCTCTCAAAGTCTCCCTCTGGTTTTAAATTATCTTTTGGCCTTACTTGAGCTGGGGTCTCTCCTGGTGCCCATTTTGACCTCTGTGGCTGATCAAACTCACCTTCTGGCTTAAGATTGTCTTTTGGTCGAACCTGGGCAGGTGTTTCTCCGGGAGCCCATTTAGTAGGTTTACGTGAGTCCATATTGCCTTCGGGATATAGATTGTCTCTTGGTTTGACAGGTGTTGATCTATCACCAGGTTGCCATTTTGGTCTTTCCGGGTGATCAAAATCTCCTTCCGATCTAAGATTGTCTTTCGGTCGTACTTGGGAAGGTTTTTCTCCTGGAGCCCATTTAGGTTTATTTGGGCGATCAAAATCACCTTCTGGTCTAAGGTTGTCTTTTGGTCGAACTTGGGCTGGTGTTTCTCCTGGTTGCCATTGAGATTGAGGTTTATCTTGGAAGTCACCTTCTGTGTGTAGGTTATCTTTTGGTCTAACTTGATTTGGCCTATCTCCAGTTGGCCATTTTTGTCTAGAAGGTCTGTCGAATTCACCTTCAGGCCTTAAGTTGTCTTTATGGTGCACTTGTGCAGGTGTTTCGCCGGGCTGCCATTGGGTTTTAGGACGTTTTTCAAAGTCTCCTTCGGGGTGTAAGTTATCTTTCGGTTTAGTTTGTTCAGGTCTATCAGCAGGTGCCCACTTTTGCGGAGAAGGTCTATGAAAGTCGCCTTCAGGCTTCAGATTGTCCTTAGGACGCACTTGATCTGGTGTGTCTCCCGGCTGCCAGTGATCTTTAGGCCGTTTTTCGAAATCACCGTCCGGTCGTAAGTTGTCTTCTAGTTTTTTCAGATCAGGGCGGTCTGCCGGTTTCCAAGTCGTTTTCACTGGGCGGTCAAACTCTCCGTCTGGTTTTAAACTATCTGTTTGTTTTATGGGCGTCCGTTTTTCTCCAGTAACATGCTCCTGAATTGGTCTGCGTTCGAAATCTCCTTCTGGTTTTAAATTATCAGGATGATAAATAATAGCAGATCTTTCACCCTTTGTGACTTTGTAATCGTCTCTGCGCGTATGGTCTTCAAATACACCTTCAATTTTTAGGTTATCTTCACGACGAGTCAATTTAACTCGCTGTCCCTTGACTACCCGGTAAGTGTCAGACGTTCTGATATTTTCCATTTTCCCTTCCATTTTCAAATTATCCTCGTGTTTAACCACAGCCGTTCTTTCTCCCGTCACTATGCTGTAATCATTTCTTTGTTTCATATCGATAAATTCACCTTCTATCTTAAGGTTATCTTCTCTTCGAATTATATCTAGTCGTTCTATCTTTTGTTTACGGCGTGTATCCGTATCACGTTCAATGGTTATGTTGTCCACTTGTTTAAAAGGTCGCCGTCTCTCAGCAGGCTGCGATGGTACAACTTCAGGCGTATAAAACTTGCCGTCAGGCTTCAAGTTGTCTTCAGGCTTGACTACAAGTGCTCTTTCTCCTTTTGTAGCACTATAGTCATTTCTTACTTCGAGATCAATAAACTCACCCTCTGTTCGTAAGTTATCTTCATGCCTTTGAATTACGACTCTTTCCGTTTTATCGATTCGCTTGTAATCGTCACGAGAACGATGAATGTCGATAACTCCCTCCATCCTGAGGTGATCTTCATGTTTTACGACGTCTACTCTATCCCCGCGAGTCGCTGTGTAATCAGTGCGTCTAATAACTTCCATATCACCTTCGGGTTTCAAATTATCTTTAGGTTTTGTAGGAGTTTGTCTGTCAGCCGGGCGCCATTCATCTTGTTTTGGTTTCTCGAACTCACCTTCGGGCTTGAGATTGTCTTTTGGTTTCTTTTGTGTCACCTTTTCAGCGGGGCGCCACTTATCATGCTTAGGTTGTTCAAATTCGCCCTCTGGTTTCAGATTATCTTTTGGTCTAACAGCATCAGGTCTGTCAGCGGGTCGCCATTTATCTTTTTTAGGTGTCTCAAATTCACCTTCTGGTCTTAAATTATCCTCTGGACGTTTTTGAGTTGGTCGCTCAGCTGGGCGCCATTTGTCATGTTTGGGTTGTTCAAATTCTCCTTCCGGTTTGAGATTATCTTGTGGTTTTTTCTGTGTCACACGTTCAGCTGGCCGCCACTCGTCATGTTTGGGTTTCTCAAATTCTCCTTCAGGTTTCAAATTATCCTTTGGCTTAACAGCTTCGGGTCTATCAGCGGGGCGCCATCTATCTTTTGTAGGCGTTTCGAAGTCACCTTCTGGTCTCAAATTGTCTTCAGGGCGCTTTTGGGTCGGTCGTTCAGCTGGACGCCATTCGTCGTGTTTAGGCTGTTCAAATTCTCCTTCAGGTTTCAAATTATCTTTTGGTTTAACAGCTTCCCGTCTATCAGCGGGCTGCCACTTGTCTTTTTTAGGGCTTTCAAAGTCGCCTTCTGGTCTTAAGTTGTCTTCAGGGCGCTTTTGTTGGGGCCTTTCAGCTGGTCGCCATTCATCATGTTTAGGTTGTTCAAAGTCTCCTTCTGGTCTGAGATTATCTTTCGGTTTCTTTTGTGTCACTCTTTCTGCTGGGTGCCATTCATCATGTTTTGGTTGTTCAAATTCTCCTTCGGGCTTAAGATTGTCCTTAGGTTTATTTTGTGTAACTCTTTCTGCCGGGCGCCATTCATCGTGTTTGGGTTGTTCAAAATCACCTTCCGGTTTAAGATTATCTTTGGGCTTCTTTTGCGTAACCTTTTCAGCGGGACGCCATTTGTCATGTTTTGGCTGTTCAAAATCTCCTTCCGGTTTCAAATTATCCTTTGGCCTAACAGCTTCTCGCCTATCAGCAGGGCGCCACTTGTCTTTTGTAGGAGTATCAAACTCACCTTCCGGTTTTAAATTGTCCTCCGGTCTCTTTTGAACTGGTCGCTCAGCTGGCCGCCATTCATCATGTTTAGGTTGTTCAAAGTCGCCCTCTGGTTTCAAATTATCTTTTGGTTTAACAGCTTCACGCCTATCAGCAGGGCGCCACTTATCTTTTGTAGGAGTATCGAACTCACCTTCCGGTTTTAAATTATCCTCAGGTCTCTTTTGGACTGGTCGCTCAGCTGGACGCCATTCATCATGTTTAGGTTGTTCGAATTCACCTTCTGGTTTAAGATTATCTTTAGGCTTCCTTTGCGTGACCTTTTCAGCAGGGCGCCATTCGTCGTGTTTTGGCTGTTCAAATTCTCCTTCTGGTTTCAAATTATCCTTCGGCTTAACAGCTTCACGCCTATCAGCAGGGCGCCACTTATCTTTTGTAGGAGTATCGAACTCACCTTCCGGTTTTAAATTATCCTCAGGTCTCTTTTGGACTGGTCTCTCAGCTGGACGCCATTCATCATGTTTAGGTTGTTCGAATTCACCTTCTGGTTTAAGATTATCTTTAGGCTTCTTTTGCGTAACCTTTTCAGCAGGGCGCCATTCGTCGTGTTTTGGCTGTTCAAATTCTCCTTCTGGTTTCAAATTATCCTTTGGCTTAACAGCTTCACGCCTATCAGCAGGACGCCACTTATCTTTTGTCGGAGTATCAAACTCGCCTTCTGGTTTTAGATTGTCTTCCGGTCTCTTTTGAACTGTACGCTCAGCTGGGCGCCATTCATCGTGTTTAGGTTGTTCGAATTCACCTTCTGGTCTGAGATTATCTTTGGGCTTCTTTTGTGTAACTTTTTCAGCAGGACGCCATTCATCGTGTTTAGGTTGTTCGAATTCACCTTCTGGTTTAAGATTATCTTTAGGCTTCTTTTGCGTAACCTTTTCAGCAGGGCGCCATTCGTCGTGTTTTGGCTGTTCAAATTCTCCTTCTGGTTTCAAATTATCCTTTGGCTTAACAGCTTCACGCCTATCAGCAGGGCGCCACTTATCTTTTGTCGGAGTATCAAACTCGCCTTCTGGTTTTAGATTGTCCTCCGGTCTCTTTTGGACTGGTCGCTCAGCTGGGCGCCATTCATCGTGTTTAGGTTGTTCAAATTCACCTTCTGGTTTGAGATTGTCTTTAGGCTTCTTTTGGATAACCTTTTCAGCAGGACGCCACTCGTCGTGTTTTGGCTGTTCGAATTCTCCTTCTGGTTTCAAATTATCCTTCGGCTTAACAGCGTCACGCCTATCAGCAGGGCGCCACTTATCTTTTGTAGGAGTATCAAATTCGCCTTCAGGTTTTAAATTATCCTCCGGTCTCTTTTGGACTGGTCGCTCAGCTGGGCGCCATTCGTCGTGCTTAGGCTGTTCGAAGTCACCCTCTGGTTTCAAGTTATCTTTAGGCTTAACAGCTTCACGCCTATCAGCAGGACGCCACTTATCTTTAATTGGGGTATCAAACTCGCCTTCAGGTTTTAAATTGTCCTCAGGTCTTTTTTGGACTGGTCGCTCAGCTGGGCGCCATTCATCATGTTTAGGTTGTTCAAAGTCGCCCTCTGGTTTCAAATTATCCTTTGGCTTAACAGCTTCACGCCTATCAGCAGGGCGCCACTTATCTTTAATTGGGGTATCAAACTCGCCTTCAGGTTTTAAATTGTCCTCAGGTCTTTTTTGGACTGGTCTTTCAGCTGGGCGCCATTCATCATGTTTAGGTTGTTCAAAGTCGCCCTCTGGTTTCAAATTATCCTTTGGCTTAACAGCTTCCCGCCTATCAGCAGGGCGCCATTTATCTTTTGTAGGAGCATCAAACTCGCCTTCAGGTTTTAAATTGTCCTCCGGCCTCTTTTGTACTGGTCGCTCAGCTGGGCGCCATTCATCGTGCTTAGGCTGTTCGAAGTCGCCCTCTGGTTTCAAGTTATCTTTAGGCTTAACAGCTTCACGCCTATCAGCAGGGCGCCACTTATCTTTTATTGGGGTATCAAACTCGCCTTCCGGTTTCAAATTGTCCTCAGGTCTCTTTTGGACTGGTCGCTCAGCTGGGCGCCATTCATCATGTTTAGGTTGTTCGAAGTCGCCCTCTGGTTTCAAATTATCCTTTGGCTTAACAGCTTCACGCCTATCAGCAGGGCGCCACTTATCTTTTGTAGGAGTATCGAACTCACCTTCCGGTTTTAAATTGTCCTCCGGCCTCTTTTGTACTGGTCGCTCAGCTGGGCGCCATTCATCGTGCTTAGGCTGTTCGAAGTCGCCCTCTGGTTTCAAGTTATCTTTAGGCTTAACAGCTTCACGCCTATCAGCAGGGCGCCACTTATCTTTTATTGGGGTATCAAACTCGCCTTCCGGTTTTAAATTGTCCTCAGGTCTCTTTTGGACTGGTCGCTCAGCTGGGCGCCATTCGTCGTGCTTAGGCTGTTCGAAGTCGCCCTCTGGCTTCAAGTTATCTTTAGGCTTAACAGCTTCACGCCTATCAGCAGGGCGCCACTTATCTTTTGTAGGAGTATCAAACTCGCCTTCAGGTTTTAAATTATCCTCAGGTCTCTTTTGTACTGGTCGCTCAGCTGGGCGCCATTCATCGTGTTTAGGTTGTTCAAATTCACCCTCTGGTTTGAGATTATCTTTGGGTTTCTTTTGAGTAACCTTTTCAGCAGGACGCCATTCATCGTGTTTAGGTTGTTCGAATTCACCTTCTGGCTTCAAATTATCCTTTGGCTTAACAGCTTCACGGCGGTCAGCTGGTTGCCACTTATCTTTTTTCGGAGTTTCAAACTCACCTTCCGGCTTTAAATTATCTTCAGGTTTCTTTTGGATTGGTCGATCAGCCGGGCGCCACTCGTCATGTTTAGGTTGTTCAAAGTCACCTTCAGGCTTCAAGTTGTCAATAGGCTTCTTTTGTTTTGGTCTCTCAGAAATCTTGGGTTGGTATGTGTCTTGCGACACAGTGTGACTTTCAAACGTACCTTCCATGTGCAAATTGTCCTTTCGTATAATTTGCTGTTGCCTTATATCGGTCTCTTCATAGGTCCTGTATTCTTCTTGACTAGTGGTAACTTTTTGCAAGTCATCGGTAGAGTAGAACTTTTCAAAGTCTTCTTTGGTCCATGTGCGACGTCTTTGAGGTCGCTCGACCGGAGCTTGTTTTTCAGGGAAGTCTTCTTGATTGGACGTAACGAATTCAATTTCACCTTCTCGAATTATGTTGTCTGTTCTCCGCGCGACTATTGTTGACCTCTCTACTATGTCCGTGTAATCGACATATTCTGATTTATTTGTAGTGTCCGTTGTCATTTCTCCTTCAATCTTAGTCCAAGTATTACGGCGAACCTGTTTTGGCCTCTCCACCGGCTTTACAGTATATTCAGTACGGCTCGTTGTAGTATCTGAAATGAAATGAGAAAAAATTAAAATCTGATTTATTATTCTAAACGTTAGTATGGACACAACTTGCCAATACTTTTTAAATAAGACGACTCCATCAATACATTTTTACTTAAGTTCAGTCAGAGACTAAAGTTACTGACATGTTCTTTTGTAGCCCAAAATCATGCTACTAACGGATTCCCCTCGTTTGGGGATCGAAGCGACACATAAACTTATGTTTATTATAGAATCCCCTCAATAGTAGATTTAAGAAGAGTAAATATATCCGCGGATCCACATGTGAAGCCGAGCTATGGATTTAAGTGGATTGAGGGATAAGTGCTACCTAGTAGTTAGCAGATAAATAAAACCAAATGTGAACAAGCTGAAAGGCATGTTATTTTATGAGCGTGTCTGTCAGTTGAACGGTTTGATTAAAAATCATTGGAGATAGTTGTGAAAATTATTTCACAATATTTCTATAGACCTCCGTCATCAGACTGCCCCGGTGGCTCAGTTGGTAGTGAACCTACTTTCTGCGCCCCCAAGGGCGTGGGTTCGATTCCCATCTAGGACAAACATTTGTGTGATGAACATTTGTGTTTGTTCTATGTCTGGGTGTTAATATCTATTTAAGTATGTATTTAAAAATATATAAGTACGTATATCAGTCTATGGCAGCCATATTACAAGCTTTGCTTAGTTTGGGGTCAGATGACCATGTGTGCAATAATGTCCAAAATATTAAAAAAAAAAAAAAAAAAAAAAAAATTACTTAAAAATTACTTAACTATATCTAGTCTTCCTGTTACCACGGAGACTGCAAGGTGTTTGAAACCTCAGGAATGAAAATATAATAATGTGACGCTATAAAATCCGTTAAGTGTTTAGTTTCAAAAAATAATTTTCTATTGCAATTATTACAGTAAATGAAAGCGGTCATAGGACATTGAGTAATCACATAGTTGTGCTCAAGCAATTTCTTCCGCCGTCGCCGCTTGTAAAAATATATATCTAAATAAAATCAATTATACATATCTTAGTGACAAACTAACGGACGATTTATCGGACTAGTGTTAAAAACATTCAACCATCGCATAGTCTATACCTATACACCTATGAAGGTTTAATCATCCAACGTGAGTTAAAAATCTAAAACAAATGTTGGTTTATTGAAATAATATACTGTACGTGGCGCCACTTAGGCAATGTCATTGGCCTAAGTGGCCAAATAGACCCACAATACACGGATTAATATGTAAATAGTAAATACTAGTGTAATATTATAAGATGACAAATATTACCTGTGAATTCTCCTTCGGTGATAATATTATCAGTGTGACGAATTATTTCACGTCGGTCAGCGGGACGCCACTGGTCTTTTTTAGGTGTCTCAAAGTCACCTTCTGGTCTTAAATTGTCCTCCGGTTTCTTTTGAACTGGGCGATCAGCAGGACGCCACTCATCATGTTTCGGTTGTTCAAATTCTCCCTCAGGTTTTAGATTATCCTTGGGTTTAACAGGTTCACGTTTGTCGGCTGGGCGCCATTGATCTTTTTTAGGTGTTTCGAATTCACCTTCTGGTTTCAAATTATCTTCAGGTCTCTTTTGCGTAACTCTTTCAGCTGGGCGCCATTCATCTTGTTTTGGCTGTTCGAAGTCCCCTTCAGGTTTCAAGTTATCTTGTGGTTTTTTCTGTTTTGGACGATCAGCTGGTCTCCACTCGTCGTGTTTTGGTTGTTCAAAATCTCCTTCAGGTTTCAGATTATCCTTAGGTCTTGTTTGTGTTACTTTTTCAGCTGGGCGCCATTCATCGTGTTTGGGCTGTTCAAATTCGCCTTCAGGTTTTAGATTGTCTTTAGGCTTAACACCTTCTCGCTTGTCAGCTGGACGCCATTGGTCTTTTTTCGGTGTCTCGAACTCACCTTCTGGTCTCAAATTATCTTCTGGTCTCTTTTGTGTCGGTCGTTCAGCTGGGCGCCATTCATCCTGTTTCGGCTTTTCAAATTCACCTTCAGGTCTGAGATTGTCTTTAGGTTTCTTTTGTGTAACTTTTTCTGCTGGACGCCATTCATCATGTTTTGGCTGTTCGAAATCTCCCTCAGGTTTCAGATTGTCCTTAGGTTTAACAGCATCACGACGATCAGCCGGTTGCCATTTGTCCTTCTTGGGAGCGTCAAATTCACCTTCCGGTCTTAAATTATCTTCAGGTCGTTTTTGAACTGGTCGCTCAGCTGGGCGCCAACGCTCTTTTTCGGGAGAAGTGAATTCACCCTCTGGTCTAAGGTTATCTTCTGGACGACGCACGGGCGCTCTGTCTCCTGGGCGCCATTCTTGTGGTTGATGTCTGTCAAAATCACCTTCCGGTTTTAAGTTGTCTTCAGGCTTTATAGGTTTCTGTCTATCAGCGGGGCGCCATTTCTCTTTATCTGGCGTGGTGAAATCTCCCTCGGGACGCAGGTTGTCTTCTGGTCTACGTACTGGAGCCCTTTCGCCCGGACGCCATTCCTCCGGTCGTCTCTTTTCAAAATCACCTTCAGGTTTTAGATTGTCTTCAGGTTTTTTCTGTTTAGGTCTTTCTGCGGGCTGCCAGTGGGGCCGCTCGGGCTGCTGGAAGTCGCCCTCGAGGCGCAGATGGTCCTCGTGGTGCACGGCGGTGGTGCGGCTGACGTGCTTCTCGTCGTAGTCGCGCTGGTACGCGGAAACCACGCTCGTCGTGTGCTCCACATCGAACAATGGCTCCGGGACATCGTTGTGTGGGCAACGGTGGCGCCTGTTGACAATCACGATACACTTAGAAATGAGCCAAACCCTTACTAACGTTAGTGCTGAAAGATAGGAGTTAGTTTTTGACACCTTTTGACACGATAAGGGTGTAGTATGAGCGGGAACCTTCGAGGTAGCGGCAACGGCGGCAGCGTCAGAGGCTCGGCCATCGCACGCGTCCATTGCGCTCACCTCGACCGTCCAGTACACATGTATATACGAGTCACAATGCAATGGTGCTCAAGGCACTTCACAGCTGTTCCTCATGTAAGTTTCGCGCCGTTTACTAACAGTTTCTTTACAAAGATACATTATAATTTCCTACAATTATGTTTCAACTATAATTTCTCAATGAAATAATATGTTTTACCAATACTTTTAAAGAATATTTTCTGAATGTTATACTTAAATTAGTTTAAATTTTGCAATGTTTGAATCACGTGAGGTTTTCTTTTTTTTTCAAATGATTATCCTTAATACCCCGTAACAAAGTGTAGGTATCTTTTAACATTTCAGTTCAGAGAAGCAGACCGACTGTATTCGTGACCGTAGGACGCGGCGGAGACTCGACGCCGCGGCGCGAACTGCCGCAGTCGCCGCGTGGCTCCCGCACCACTGAGAAGCTAGAAGGCTTCACGCTATTTCAACAAGTATGTATCTACACTGTGCTTGTATATTACCTCTCTATTTACTTTAGACAGGTAAAAAAGTAGCAATCTTTTTGTTTTAAGTTTTGGTTTGTAACAGTTTTTAGAACAAAAAAAAAACGTCCTTAGCTCCTAGCAAACCAAACAACACAAGTCGCCAAAAAGGTCTATCAGCACCATCCGACAGTCAATTTTAAAAAGAACACAGCGATTATTTTTTTACCGTACTACGTAATGTGTAGAATTAATCCCCTCTATTAATAAACGTGAAATATTTTGAGCGAATTCAAAAGTTCAAAAAGAGAACAAGTATATTATTAAAAGAAAGAAAATACCCGACAAAAAATATAGCCTATGACAATCTGGGCATAAAGACGAATCTAACAACACCTCACACATCAAAATTTATCAAACCGTTTAGGCTACAGCCTAGGATAATATAGAATCACATTAAAAACATACATACGCCAATAAAACATTACCCGTCATGGGCAGTCCGGTAAAAAGACAACACGGTGTAACTGTTGTAAGACTAATAAGTAGGTACACAGTACTAAAATAAATAAAAGTATTTATTGCGGGCATTAATACCCCAGGCGACAAAATTAAACAGTAGGTACAATATTTACACCTGTGTATGGGGAAATGAGGATATATATTACCAACAGGCGAGTTGGTGGTCAAAGGCGGACTTATACGCGAAAAAAAATGGGATATCAGTCCGTCAAGTCTTTTAGCACTAAAATGCTGCACTATTGTGCGCAGTCATTTATTCTTGTCCACATGAATAGAGCCCAATGCCTGGACATGGACTGATTGTCATCTGAAACGGTGTACTGAATCAATAACGTTATCATGGTACTTCCTTTTGCTTGGAAGCTTAGTTTAACGCTCTACGAGGTACCTGCTGAAAACAAGCGTGGCGTGACCTACGGTTACTATAACAACGGTAATGATAGCTACTGAATTTTTTATCAGAATGTGACTGAGCTAAATGTGTGTCGAATGCGGTTATTCATTACTTACCTCTGTCTGTCATTTTTGATTGATAAATAGGACAATCAATACTCTCACTTTTCTTGAATTTTTCTTCCCTTATTTATGATTAACGATTAGGTATATCTTGGACGTGATCTTTCTTTTGACAAAGAACCTGAGAGAACACAATTTGGGTGGATTGCGTTCGGGTTGCTGCAAGACATTCTCTGATCAAAGGAGATATCACAGTGCCTAAAGTATCTATAATCAATGTGTCCTAACCACATGACTCATGGTGCTCAAACATTGACGGTCACGGAGAAGGCTGTGCACAAGATACGAGTATCCGTTGCACAGAGAGCCATGGAGTGAGCCATGCTTGGCATTAAATTCCAAGACCGTATCCGAAACACTGAGATACGACGTTGTACTAAGACTACCAAAGTCGTAAAAAGGATGACGGAACTAGAGTTGGGCAGGACGCATTGCCATACGTTATGATTGAGGGTGCTGTACAGCAGTGCCTGCGTGGTGGCTGGACTAAGTCAGCGGAATCCGGGCTGACTGAAGATGAGGTGGACCTATGAAATTAAAAGAACTGTTGGAAACGAGTGGATGCGACTGGCGAGAGACCGAAAGAGTGGCATAAACAAAGGTAGGCCTACCCAGATACCCAGCGGTCGATCACTGATGCTGTTATTGACGCGTTATTTTTGTGACGAAATATCTATGAAACGAAATACTTATTTGCGTATACTCAACACCCTTCAAAGAAACGCCGAGCATAGTTTTTTCCATAGTTCATTGAGCGCCATCACAGTTCATTGAGAAATATAATGTTTGTTTTGTGACAAATAAAGGTATTTGAATGTGAACTAAGTACAAGAAAATAAACCTGAAATCGTCCAGATATCAGGTTTTCAATAATTCCTTATAGAGCTCCCAGTGTGAGCACCTGTGGCGCATAATTTTTCGTCCGTTTTGGTTTCACTGACGTCATCCAAGTCTTAAGACAATCGTATTAGGCATGCTTACTTCACGCCTCGCTTTCATCGCCCAGACTTTCAGAGCAATACCGTAAATCATGTGGTATGTGAGATTAATTCAGATTTCTCTGTACACACATTACAGAGGGCAGATGTGGGTTGCTGCAGGTCGCAAGAACCAATCCAAATATAGGAGTGACTCATTTAGACCACTTTCGAGAACAGAGTGCTTCTATATGCAGTCTGTTATTTGCAAATTTGGAAACGCAATTTTTTAGAACGTTTGATTAATATGTTTTCATATTTATCGGGACTTATCGCGCACTATTAAATATAGGTAAAAATAGATACCTTTCGCTCGACGTTTCGACCATGTTACAATGGCCGTGGCCGTGGTTTGATAAATATCCTTCATACGAATTACAGTGGCAAACCATCGCTTTTATCGTGGTAACAAATGCTTTTTTTTTACCAGAATTTTCTTAGTTTAACACTATCATGAGATGCATCATTATCATCATCAAAAAAACTACCCGCTGCTGAATATAGACTTACTAGCGACCCGCCCTGGCTTCGCACGGGCACTAATATACTTGTAATACATGTATCTACATCCCAAGCCGCCTACCAAGCGTGGGGATTACGGCAACACCCCTCTCTATGAGGGAGGCCTTGTACAACAGTTGACGTTAATTGGCTGATAATGTGATATGTATTCTGTGACACGGCTGTAAATAAGTAAACTAATTGTAAAAAATGTTAACGTAAGCCATGTAATTAATTTATTTTTCGACGACTTGGTTGTAAAATATGGTTTTTTCTACTCACATAAAAACTTAATTAGGTCTTAATATATATATATATATATAAACCTTCTGAGAAAAATTATCTAACTGATGGTGAAAACCGCATCAAAATCCGTTGCGTGGTTTAGGAGGAGTTAACGCATACACAGACAGACAGTCGCGAAATGCGGTTTTATTGTATACTAAATACTATGAAGAGAAGAGATAGAGATACTCGGCAGTAGATCCTCCTAAAGAGACAGTAATAAAAAAGTAACAAGTAAAATATTCGAAATATGCAAGTAAATGTACTTTTAAAAGTCACGGTGAACTACATTCCTTGTTTAGATTTTATCATTTATATCCCTCGTATGTGCATATTAAAAGTTAACACCATAGATACTCAAATGGTAGAGCCACCATTAAACATGTCAGATGGCACATAATGGTAGTTCTCACAAACTGGATTAGTAGCATATAGATTATATTACTATGGTGAATGTTATTTAATAGTTCAAAAGTAGACTGTTCTGAGCTGTCGCCTAGCGATAGGGCGCAAACAAAAATGGTTATATCGCCGTTGGAGGCAAACATGTCCTAAATCTATCTACAGCCTAATTGCGATCGATATCTTGAAAACAAGTCTTGAAAAGGTCACCCTGATCATTAGCTGATAAATCAGGGACATGGTTCTACATTTATTTTCATGAAACAGTTAATTTCTGGGACACTGAATTAGATACTACACCGGGTATCTTCTGTGAAACATCGTACACTTTTAAATTAGATGATAATGTTATCATCCAACTCGAATCATATACGAAATATGCTTAAAAGCTTATTGCACAAAATGCAACATTTCCTGTGCAGAACTACAGAAAGTTAAATGTACCAGAACGTAGAGCTCTTGAGGAAGGTAAATTTAAAGGAAAACCAATTATTTACCTGAAAAATTGCACCATCTCACAAATAAATGTCTAACCTTCACCACAACATTGGCAAAGAATTTCGCAGATGAGTGAGGAGAAATGTAACGGTACAAGACAGTTACGGCTGGCTTCTGAATACAAAATACCGGTAACAACACGTAATGGCGTCATTACGTAGATAACAATAGGTTTATTGCGTGATTATGAGGCTGCCATGCGTGGCAGTTACCGGGTGACAATGTCGGTTAAAGCTCTTGCCGAAGCTATGCTTTCGAGACTACTTGATGTTAATGAAAGATTTAGTCCATTGAAGGCCCATAGCCTCCATGGGACGAGGACGAGGCGGCGTTGCGGCGTACAAGTGGCTGTGGAAGAGTCAACTCTTCATAGTTTACTGAACGTTCAAAATTGTCTACATGAAGTATAATTTTGAACCCAGCGGAAACCTTCAAATCTCGAGTGAATCGGTTTCTTCTGGGCAAGCGTGCTCCATCGTAGACCACATCGCGCTTAACATCAGGCGAGTTGGCGGTCAAACGCAAGCCTATTTCTGATAAAAATAAAAACGAAATATGACATTTTCATGGTTGCTTGTGCACTTCGATCCTGCCAGCGCCTTATAAATTAATTTCATTTTTTGAGCCTATTTATCAAAGTTAAGTTTTTTGTACTCAAATTTCATAAAATATACCTAAAGCTAAAATTCAATTACAACAAGTTTTTTATAAACAATAGCTATTTCTAACCAAGCTTACGAGAAACAGCTTTGGTTCCAACTTCAAACATTTACAATAACAACACTAAATTATTATAAAAGCAAATAATCATAGTATTAAAAATAACTGGTATTGCAAAAACATAGCATTGCGTTAACCTCTTAAAATAACCAGTATTTATGAATGAGTAAGTAAAGAATCCTAGTGGCAATGAAATATTCTGCGAAAGGAACCCTGACAGACATACTGCTTGAAATATTCATGACTAAAGACGGGACTCATTAACATTGACCAGCCGGTGATTTATACACTTGATTACTCATTACTTTTTAACACACTTTTGTTAACCTCACTTGTTACTATAACTAACGAACCATGTAAACATATTTTGAAATTTATTTAAAAGTTATTTTATTTAAAGTAAAAGGGCATTTGACACATCGATAACAGTCAACTAAACTCAGTGAAATGTCACCGAGTGAATAAAATTATTTTGAACTTGGAACCAGCACGAGTTATACGAATTATAATATGTACAAAAAAATATTAAACGCCCAACTTCACTAACTTCAGCCAACCCAGGGCTGAATGGTGCTATTCCATTGACTATCCATATCTTGCCAATTTTTGTTAGTACCTTTTCTGCTATCATGGTTGTTATAAGTCATTGGAAATAAAAATACTATACTACTATTTATTTTCTCGCAGTCAATGGTAAAAAGTAGAGTACATAACTCGTGAAAAAAAACATCTCGGTCCTTATATCCCTTGCTCCGCTCAGGATTCTTTTCTAGAATCCTTGGCTTCTCTCGGGACCCAACTTAATCCCTCGAATTAAATTCCTTTTTTTCACTTATTGACTTGTATAATCTACTCCAACAGGCGAGTTGATGGTCAAACGCGGCCTAATTCGCGATAATAAATAAGTATATTAACCGGCTGCCATTTGTCGAATCCATTCAAAACTTTGCAAGTACGAGTAATTAGGTACGATATAAATGTAATCCAGATGATAAATAAGCATTTGGGTACCATCTAACATGATGATGGAGCCAAGAGGTAGACAGTCGAATTCTTCAATAGCTATATACCAGTAAATCCTTTGAATTTTGGCTCCTATGCTTATTTTAACATGATTATAGATTGTATGTAATGAAATTATTTTTATTAAAGCATATTTTTAGAGCAAACAGCAACTGCTAGACAATTATACCATTAATGAAGAGTTTAACTACTATTTTGAATCTGCGAGTGAGACATCGCTACAAATAGACTTCGTCTTAACTCTAGACTCTATTGAGGTTAGGTTTCCTGGTAGCTTCCTATTTGTTTGCATTCCAAGCTTGTTATGTCAGTTACATGAAGCGTTTGTTTAATCCTGGACATCTCTACTTTTAACTTCATCCGTTTCCAGATCTTAGGAAGACATAAAAGCTCTTACAAGTGTCATATCACGGCATCACTATACGTTGATAATAAAATTATGTAGATGTAGATTTCAAATAAGCTCTACAAGAGTCTGTTAAGATTTAGTTAAAAACGCAGGCTAAGATTAAAGAAAGAAAGTCCTCTTGGAACTTTCGCGTATTAATGTATTATGCCTATCCATCTTCGCAATGCTTATGTATTCTTACCCTATAAACATTTAAATGATTACATAACAAAAGAGAAAGTTTAAGTTACTGTCCAGGTATTAGGAAATTGCCTATTATATGCCCAGTTCGTAAGCCTATAAGTACAACGATAGAATCATAAATTGTCGTGCACTTGCGCAAGCACATCATAATACGAGTGAATTGATGGAATGCACCTATAAGTAGAAAGGCAAAAGCAACAAGTCTACTCAAATAGAGTTTAATGTTTAAATAAATAAAAAATACAAGACATTGTTGCAGGAAACATACGAAGGATACAATCGGTAAACATGTATAAATAGAAGAACATAATATGAAGTAGCTAAACTAACAACAATCCTCGGATACGTAGGCTAAGGACGGAAACCATAACATCGATGACGAAATCGTCGCATATAAACATAAAATTTAATAGGTACATAATGCGACTGCATTTGATATTGATGTTATTTACGTTATAACGTACAAAAAGTCCCTGGATTTCGATATCGACATTGTGAAATGTGAATGCTATGTTTTGCAAGGAAAAGTCAATAATAAAAGGTTCTGTAACGTGCACTTTTATTTATAAAAATTTAAATATATTGTCTCTGGCAGTATCGTGATGTCCTTTCCAAACAGTTATATATTTCCGCCCTTATCGCGTGAGTCAATTTTCCTGATCGTACGTGCCTCTTGGGAGCGATGATTTATCAACGCTAATAAAAATACAACTAAGTACCATACTGAAGGTGGACTGGAATTACAGACTACCAGCTAACAGTTTAAATTAAACTTAAACAAATTTAAACAACGAATGAACGAACTTGATCTTTAAACAATTGAACATCCAACCAATGAAAAAAGTAAAGGATATTTATATAGATGCTCTCACGCATGGAATGCAATGCCATTGAGCATCTGTTTATAATTCCTTCTCCTGACAGTACATCGATCACTAATTTATGACAAATGTGTCAGTACAAGAATGCGCAAATGCATCCAGCATCTGTTTTAAGTTCTGAGTCAGTGCGGAGGCATCATATTACTGGTGGAAGGCGCTTGACTATATCTGGAAATTACTCAACATTTCACATTTGGCTGCGAGTGCGAAAATAAAGTTCAAAATGACTAAATGCTAATGCGTCTATCTAGCGCATTTCGATGTATTTATAAATTGAAATTAGTTCCGAGAAAAATTGATTAACATACCTACGATACAATTTCTTTAGAGAATTAAGTGTTTAAATATTTTATATCTTTATAGTATCAAATGCTAATTTTCAGTCAGTAAAATACAGCTGAATCTGAAACATGAATTCAAAAAGAGAGAGCTAGTCGACGGATTCAATTACAAATACATGGACGAAAACAATCATGTTTGTGCAAAAAATTATATATCCTGAATGATTTTCTTCATTGCGCGCCATATAGGTGCCTATTCAATACGAATTCATCAGAATCTTTAGCATAAGTTTATGGTGATCATAAAAAGCGCGACCCCAATGCGCAGGAGTTGAAAGTTGTCTCGGGAGCTCGTCCAAAAACGGCTCGACGTCAATCCAAACGAGTATACGTATGGTAACTGATGTCAGCCAACATACGAAACCGCAGACTAAACCGTTGTGTAATTTAAAACTACCACATACATACATAATAATAAAACTCAATAACGTGTACCTATCCGCAGAAATAAAATTTATCAATGCAAATTAAAGAACTCGCATTCGCAACAGCTATATTCGTAAATAAGTAGGTACGTTCGGGGCTTTTCACATTTGTTTTAAAAAGGTCATTGTTATTTAAACCGGCATAGATAAGATACATAATCGTAATAATATGTCTCCATATAAGTAAAGAAGTGTTTCTTTGAATGACATACTACATAAATACAGCTTTGTTTTTTGTCGTTTGCAAATGGCGGGCGTGAAGAATCGGATATATTAAGGCGTGTGGGTGTAGGAACAGTTCTCCAGTCACCAGCGCAGCTAGACAAGGTCGTCGACCATATGGCGTACCTGTCTGTAAACCAGCCAGTAACACGCAAATCTCATTCTGAAAATTACGCAATAATCGTGCGCCGGTGATTGCAATCTCTTTTAAATCGCACCGTATTCGTAGTGACCTCTCTACCAGACTGGCTATAAAAGCATAATTGCATCGGTTCCAATTGGTTGTTTAGTTTCCTGCCACAAATTGATTTGGACTTGAAAATTCACCAATGATCTGCCTTACAAACTTCCTCTCAAACAAAAATACGCCAAAAATAGTCCTCACAATAAATCTAAAGCTGAGTACTAAATCCGGTTTTAGCTGGCATTCCAACCCAACGATGTTTGCTAAATGTCGTAGCAAAATGCCATAAACTCGTAACAAAGAAGACGTTTTTCTAAATACCAAGAATTGTAAAGCTTAGAGGGAGCGAGTCTTTAGTGATTTGGTGGGTTTTAGGTTTAATTGAGAAATTCGACGGAGCGACAAGCGATGACGTAAGGCCGCCGCAGTTGATACCGAGCGTCCTGTATTCGAAAACGTTAAGTTCTTACAGCGAGGCAAGTAAACAACAAACGAGTTTTAGCGAGGACGTGGGCTCACGGCGCGGTGAGATCACCGCCGCGAATAAAGACGCCTGAGGTCGCAGCCTGCACCACTTTACACGTCACGTATCTTTCTAATTGCCGTGCCGATTTTGTTTACAATGAATGCTTTCCACGGCTCTCACGCGACGATAAGTCCATGAGAAATGCTGGTGCTTTGCTAAGAAAAACAAATCAACCTTTCTACTCAAGGTTGAACTTAATCTACCAAGACATTTCTGAAAACCAAGCTGTAATATACATATGATGTCTCTATTAGATTATAATTAGACAACCATAATACCAGCCCACGAATTTGCCTGAATTGGCCTGCGCATAAAATCCGAGCTCAATAAACATCCAAAACAACTTAGCAACAACTTGTGAACTTAGATGTTATCGGGGATCGTGAGCGGCTAATACCTGGGGCATAAATATGGTGCCTACGTAGTCTTTCACAACAATAATATACTATTGTATATGTTGGATAGTATGAGTAGGACGCTGTAAGGTCAATTCAAAGATGGCTGAACATTTTTCAATTGAACCGGACAAGTGGGCGAGTAATGCTCCTTCGGACATTTTACTCATTTGCTCTCGTTAGCGTCATGTGATGCTATCACTCACATTGCTCGCGACAGGTGACCATAAAATTGCAATCAAACTCTAGAAACAAAAATAACTTATCTCGACGATATTTAATTACGATAATGATGCTATCTCGGCTGACGTCACGATCGAATTCTTTTATGGTTGCATCCGAATGCAATATTACCTCATAAAATATTTTCTATTTGCAATAAATTGTACTTATTATTTTTATTATGTTTCAACTTCTAACAATCCGTTTCGTTTCCAAATCGTGAAAGAATGTGAATAGCTTGCCGTTTTCTGCTATAAACAAAATTAGCACAAATGTTATGGATGTCACGTCAAGTTAGCCATGTCCCGGAGCAAGCTCCCACCTGGGATTTGCATACAATAGACTTTTAAATGTACATGTACACAATGCTTAGAAGTAGGTATAAAAGTTCTTGGAATAAGTTGTGATGACATAAAATGTTAGCCTAAAAAGCAGCTGGAACTTTGGGACGTTGAGTTTACGGCCGATAACTGTTATGTTCGCTTTAGTTTTCCAAAGTCATTACTTTGAGATAAGTTTTTGCGTTATTCCAGCCTCCAAAATGGCAATCGTGCGCAAAATAATATCAACAACTATTCTAAAAAAAACTTGTTTAAAACGAGTCTCGCCACAGGAACGTGCAATTATCTACGCCAAGCCGCCTCAGTTCTCCTTCAAGCGTTGTCTTATGTTAAATATGTTATATGCTAGCGATATCTTTGGAGTATACAGATTTGGCTATCGTGCTTGTCGGAGTGTTGTGAGTCTAAACGTGCCATGCACGCAGAGCAGTAGCAGTTATCATAGCCGGGTGCCAATATCACGTATAGAGGTTGCTGATGTTTGTTCCAATTGCGCTTAGCTTGTGATTTATCAGCACCCATACAAGGCTAGAAATTATTGTATCCGTGATTCAATAGCTATGACTCGCGTTGTTGAGATATAATAATGTTATGAGCTTTAGGATGAGCTCAGACGAATTTTGCTAAGTAGCTTTGAGTTTGTCATCCTATTTACTTTTGGCTGTGTGAGAAACAGTTTGTCATCCACGTCTGTAGCATCGTCCCTATGTTTTGTCATAAGTTTAAATCGGGATGCGTATTCACATAAATTCATCATCATTTTTCTTAACCGACGTCGTAAACTAACATGAAACATGATTATATGTCAGACTTGCTGCATCAAATAACATAGCCCTTGCTGTAACAAACTAAGCTACTGGGCATAATGTGTTAGCCACACAAGGATTGTATTGATTGGTTTTAGACTAATAATTTCATTAGTGCCCTAGCATCTTTCTGGGATTTAAGAACCCATGCTTCGTGTGTCATATCTTGCTCGCGCATAAAAAAAAAAGATAAAATAAAACTATAATTTGGATATAAAATTAAACGAAAACATAGGCGCCTGTAATTAATTGGGTACAAGATTTTATTCACCAGATTTTTCTCAACGGAATCAAATAGCTGAACCACAAAGCCCTTTCAGTGCTACCGGCGTGTTGCAAGCCATAACAAAACACTCAGTCACGGTGCGGGCACGTGAGTATAGAAGCAGTAACAGTGACTATAAACACGTGTCACAGTCGAGTAACCTGCGCCAGCGCAACTCGAGTGAATCTGCCGGTGCTCCCGCCGGCTTTCACGAATTTACGACGCAAATTTTATGAACGAAAAAGAGTTATCAAAGTTAAATCTCCTCGACACGCTACAAATCCTAGCGAAGCGTACATTATAATGACTCAATAGAATTGAAGATACTAGTATTGGCCTTGTATGTACAAAAATGTAAACTCGAAATTGTAAAGCAGTGTATCAATCATCTTTTACGCGAGGCTTCAATGCCGGAACTGCAGCTTTAAGATTTGCATGGAGGCTCCATGTGAAGGAGGAAATGACATCATCGCAGCGTTAAGAAAACATTAAAAGTACTTTACGATCAACGAAGTGACGGTACAGTGCCTACTTCATTATTATTGTAAGAAGTAGGTACAGTATTTAAATTCATTGCAAAACGAAGGTCAAGAGTCATCCACCCCATATATGGTAAACAAACAGTATCTGACAATGTTTTTAAATTTAAGAATACCCACTTAATTAAAATAAAAAAATAAAATATATATGATACTGAGTGACGAGACGAGCGAAGTCGATCGCCTGATGGCTCAAAATATTGATGGCAATATCGTGTAATGCCTACATTGCGATATCTGAATAAAGAGTAGCAATATTCTCATTCCAATGAGAAGAGTCTATGTAAGTTTTACTCTACAATATCTATCAGTATTGACTGATGTGGAAAAGTATTATATTTTCAGTAGCGGCAGTGGGCGATATGTATAATTAAGTCTTACAACCTACAGCTTTTATTATTAAAATCAGATACTTGCCTTTGAAATCAATAACAGCTGAATGGTGAACGATACTCTTGCCCTTAATTGTAGTAGGTAGGTACTGATACTTTAAGCTTATGCTGGAGTAATTACAGAAACAAATAATTCTGTCTTTACTTTGCTGGCGTTAAAACTTTTTATGTAAAAATACGATTACAGAAATTTCAATTTGTGTAAAACTACACAAATTTAAATTTATGAGATAGTATTTTTACAATATCATCAAAAAATATTTGTATTAAGTACTCAATCTAAATATCAATTACAATACATTGCATTACATTCTTATCATTATTAACGTAAATAATTGTATCCTAAGCCCCAGTGTCAACTATTTCTAATCTAATAAATTAATGTTGTGGTAGGACCATCGATCTATAATATAGGATATGTCTATGCGTAGGACTATTTCCGCATCATTTCAGACTATTCTCTTTAATATTCCAACAAAATTTGTTTCACTATTTCCGAACACTTTTGCCCAATTCTAAGACAAAAGTTTTCAAACAGTAGGATCTGGAAATAACAATGAGTACATTCATCTCACAGAAAAGAGAAGTAACCAATTTATGTTTTCTGTGATTCATCTCAATAGTGATGTGTGTTGTTGCTTGCAATAGGTACCAAATGTCACAAGAGGTTAATCAGCTAGTGACGTTCACATCACGAGTGACCGATTCTTTCTTGTGTACAAAATACTAATTCGAATCATGTCCAAATATAGATCCAGCTCATATGTTTGTGAAACTCTTGACGCTTGATAATTGAGCGATCACATATAATATGTAAATAAACGCAATGAGATATTATAACTGTCATGTCATTATCGGGGTTAGTCTGTCTACAAGTAAAGGTCAGCCAGAAGGCCAGTTAGCGCAACTAATAAACACAGATATCCCTACCATATTATAAATGTGTAGATCAAATACCTTCACACATGACTTCTAACTAAGTAGAAGCAATACCAGATATCGGTTTAACTTGCAAAAAACATCCCGTTTGCGTGATTCAGGTAAAGTGTCGTATTTACCTATAATAGACGCACTTTTCATATTTGTGAAACTACGATCCATTTACACTCATTATTTTAGGAATTATTGAATACCTTATTACGTTTTTAATAATATTATTCGTAAAGTTTAAGCAAATTTTAAATTTTTTCGCAAAACATCGTTTTAGTACGCAATCTATTTTCAAACTATGGAACTACAAATCTGACGGTTGTCAGTTTGTTTGTTTGTCCGCGCACATCTTTTAAACTACTAGAAGGAATTCAAAGCAGTTCCCATGAATATACTTATAAAATACCTGATTGAAACATAGGCTATATTAATTTATGATAATAAATAGTAAAAAAAAATTTTTTTTATAATTATTTATAACGCCATCTAGCTTATTTTATAGTAATGTTGTCGTAATGACAGACTTCTACTCGCAGACATGGTAGGTAGGAAGACTGAAGCGGCTGTTGCCATATAATCTATATGTAAATAAAAATATAGATATTCGCCAAAGAACCAGAGTCACCGACATAGCTATTAAAATCTGCAAGTTGAAGTGGCAATGGGCAGGCCACATCGCTCGAAGAACTGTTAACCGATGGGGAAGTAGGTAAGGTTCTTGAGTGGAGACCGCGAACCGGAAGACGCAGCGTAGGTAGGCCTCCCACTAGATGGACTGACGACATTGTGAGAGTCGCGGGCATCCAGTGGATGCAGATGGCAGGATGTCATTCAGTGTGGAGGTTAAAGGGGGAAGCCTATGTTCAGCAGTGGACGTCTTCTGGCTGATGATGATGATGAAATAAAAACGAATCGCCGAAATGTATGTACCCGCATAACTTCCGATAGACTGCACCAAATAGTTTTTTTTGTGTTTGTTATTTTCAGGACAGCCAACTGCTTTTGAAGAGGTTTTACAGTTTATTATGGCGTAATTTAAAGTACGTTTATTTTTGTATTGACTTCTGACGTGCTAATATACCAAGTCGACGGAGATTAAAATGAATACATTTTTTTGCCAGGATCAAACTTAAGACCAATAACAGACACGCAAAGTAGGTGAACTCGCGGCATCTAATCTGATACTGATCTATGATTAGCAGCTATTTTGGATGTTATGGTGATGAACGAAAGCGGTTTAGTTGTTGGAAGGGTCGAGGCGCAGAAGGCGGGCAAAAATTATTTAGACATCATTGATTGGCAGTCTTTACGCGGAGTAATGTTAAATAACAGCGATTAATTATAGATACCGCTCCATGCTTCCTACTTACTATTTACTAATAATTCAATAATAACGTTTGTCATGCATGACATTTCGCTTGACTTATACCAATTTTTTTTCCTTTTTGGTTCCATGGCTCCACACTTCCAACGTATTTAACCAGTGAAAGTAATATATTATTTGCTTGAAATATATTTGAAACTATGGACATGTCGGGATACCTGTATCGAGTCAGATTAAAACTAGACTAAAATCATAGTATGACAATCCGCATTAAAATGGAGAGCAATAAATCTACAATCATGTCATATGTGTAGGTATTATCTATAAAATATTCAGTATAAATAATCCGATGGATTTGTGCCTATTTAAAGTTCCGTTCGTGTTCGTTAGTGTAACATTTATATTTGGATATGTCAGTCTAATCGTCCACCCACTAATTACTTTGCGCTACGCGTACGAAGTCGCGGGCATTAGCTAGTACCTAAATATATACAAAGAAACAACGCTCAACATACACATATACAATTTCAATCTTATCAGAAATTATTTTAAAGATATGATTTGGACTCTAATAAAAACAAGTGCATATCGATTGGATAATAATTATCAAAATTACCATTGATTATTTGGCTACTAAAGATAACTTGCATTAGTTACGTAATAAAATATCACGCGTTTTATTTAGATTTTTATTTCTCCTTTAGAATGAAACTCTAGTCAGAAGGAAAAAGATGTTGAAGAACATGGTCTGCTTTCAAAATATTTAGCAAAACAGACTTATCTTCAACATTATCATCAACACACAAAAAGCCTTGGGTCGTGCAAGATTTATCTGTGTTATCAAATATCAATAGAGATACACGCTCTCTTTCGTCAAAACTGTTACAATCCATACTAGTCGCTTACCTAGATATCAAGTTTTTAGAATAGGAAAGAAAATCAACCGCTTTCTCTAGACCTGCACAAACTTGTTCCGATTTCTTCCTGCTTTCCTATAAATCGTCAATTTAATGACGGCTGCAATGTTCAGCAAGGGTCAATGGTATACAACGAACTTTAGACATGACGTAATCGGGTTAAGAAGGGCTTTGTCAAAGAATTTTAATACTTTCGACTAAGCTGATCATCCATTAGTGCAGTAACTACTTAACTACGATAGTAAGCCCAGTAATAAATTATTGATAATCGAGCTTTGTAGTCGAATGTATTTGTGATGTTATTGAGGCAGCTATTGCAGCCCTCACAATCCCATTAGATATGAGAAAGGATTATATTTATCCAATTATTATAGAAACGCAACTGTATCCTCTTCAATTCGGTTTAAAAAAAGGTTTGTGTAGAGATAAGAGACATTTGTAACGTATAATATGAAAAGAAAGGTGCCGCGTACAGTGAGGTACGAGTAAGTACATGTTTTCGAGCCATTTAACATGATTAGCCGTGTTATATTGCCTTGAAAGTAGGATAGTTTAGTTGTTCACGTGTGGTCCAGAAAACTTTGAAACTTTGCCAGTCACGGAATAAAGTTGAGCAATTACTTACTACATCATTAATAGATACTGAAAACGAAATAGTTTGGTAAAGTAATATTTACAGCGTATTAGAATTGTAACGACTTAAATGGGTACCAAATAATAAAGTTGAAGTTATTATTAGAATGTGGTTACCATTTTAAGATGACCTTGAAGCTTGAATCATGGTTTCACACCAAACAAATTACGATACGAAACAAATAAGTAGAGCTTCGATTTATACGTTGTAACCTACTCGTAATGTTTTTGATTCTTTGCTTTGTAACAACACTGTCGACTGCTCAGTGCACGCCATAGCGTGATGCGATGCAGTAAAGGTTTAAGAAGTCAGTTGCTGAAATTGTAAAAAATAGGTATCTGTTACATCGCGACCAAATCAATAGCGGCTCTATTTGTCTACATTAATAGATGCTTCTATTCTGTAAACCCGTTGTATAGAGTAGATGCTCTTAAGTATACGAATTACGATCCTACCTGCCCAATGATTTGATAGAAAAAGTTCCTACTGCTATTGTCGCCATTAATAGAAACACAATTGTGGACCTTTAAATTCTTTACACAGAAGCGTGTATAATCAGTTGTTTAAAAGAACGTTAGCACTTGTCTCGTTATAGATAAATACCTAACTAAATGAGGAAACAGTTTCAGTGAAACAGAAGCTAAACTATGAATAAACCTTCATGCGTGACCTATGGTACCTAGTCATCAATTTTGTATTAGGTATGATTGTATGTTTGCAGTTAGTCAGGTCGTAATGCTGTGGTTAGCTGACTTTATCATGACGTAATTAAACGTCAATGTGATGTCCCAAATCACTGGCAATTTAGTCTAAAATGTCCTTGCAAATATCCTTTTTACCATGCACAGTGTGCGTTCTACTCACAAACCTGTATGTTCTACTGTTAAAAGCATTTACAGTATGAACTCTATATAGCGACACTCTATTTAACGACAAACTCCCTAAAACGTCGAAATCGCTTAATTTTAGTTTACTTTGTTTTCCATAGAATGATGCACTTTATGTAGCATCACATCCACTCTAAATAACGAAATAATATGCCATTATTAAGAAATCAAGAGTACTTTCTAACACCTCGTATTTATATCTATCTATCTATCTATACATATAATAAAAACGTAGAGATAAAAAAACTGTAATTGCGAGATAACAAATAAAACACACGGCGTCTAAAAATAAGCACCTGAACACGCTAAGATAGTTTTTAGAATTGTTGTCTGTTTGTTTGTCCACTTACACTCCTAAACCACTGGACGGATTTTAATGCGGTTTTCACGAATATGCTTAGCTATGACCAGATTGAAGTATAAGGCTACAACTATTATCTTGCGAAAGGGCCGAATGAAAATTTATATGAAAATCAACGTGGACGAAGTCGCGGGCAACAGCAGTAGTTTAAAATAAAATAAAATACTGTAGCAGCAAAAAACGTCAGAAGAAGATAACAGACTACACGCAATAAGCTCTGTTATTTGTATCAATATTAATGTTTGTGTTTGTAAATTTTATACTTTGCTATTACATACATATTATAATAGTATAACTTATTTGTTTCTTCTCTCCATTTAACGACAACTCTCAATAACGCCATAAAATGTGCAGTCCTTTGAGTGTCGATATATAGAGTTTACACTGTATTTAGGATGTTATAAAAATGCTATTTCTGTGGGCAAAAAGGGGTTGGGTTCACAGTTGGGTTGGTTGACAATTATTGTCAAAATGGCCATTATTAAACATTAACACTCGAAAATACACAAGTTTAGGATATTAATACAATGAGGTGACATATTATTTTCACGTTGGCGCCAAGACTCGATCGAAAGTTAAAAAATAGTAAGTATAGTACTTTTTTGCAATAGGAATTTTGTCACTATATCTATGCTAGCACTTTCTGTAAAAAGTTTCCGCCTCCCACGCTTGATCGAACTTCTGGTATTAAGTCTGTGAATCTAAAATGTTTAGGAAAAATATTTGGCACCTAATTTTTATTTTATGAGATTTATTTTGAAATGTTGTTTAGTGGTAATGCTTAGACCATCAATTAGTACCAATGAACGTTAATTTAGCGTTATATAGACTAGGGCAATTGACACAGTTGATCAAATTGGTACTCTACCAATTCCACGTATACTGATATGGTATAATATAAAAACGAAATACTACACTCAGGCACTCACTGAACTCGAAACCCGAGGACTAATCCGGAAAAAAAATTACCTACGAACCTGAAATTTTGGCAAGAATTCATAAAGGGTGTAGACATCCGTTAAGAAAGGATGTAGGTACAACAGAGACGAATAACGGATGTCAAAAAGGGTTGAAAATCTTGCCGTACGAAATCACGGGTACTGAAATAATTATATGCATTAATATTATTATGTCTAACAAGAGTTATAATAGTTAAGTTACAACAAGGATTATAATGCGGCCGCTGAATGAATGCGCCTGATAATTGGATATTTACTGGTTATTTCCTTCTAAAATATTACCAACGCAATAAGTATAATTTAAATTCTACTGGCTTTAAAAAAAACGAATGATATTGCAGCTACCGCTATTTGGTTTTTATAAAATGATTAAAGAACCGAAATAGGTAGGCAGTAGAGCTAAGACAGAGTAGACACCGTTATTTAGATCTTCAACATATTTGGATTAAACAAAACGTTAACTACATAAATTCTAAACTGTAAATGCAAATTGCAGAACCCAAACGAGTCTTATTAAGAACAGCACTGAATGTATCTTGATGCCCACGCGAGTGAGACAATCAATAAAAGGCTCTTGGTAAACCAACTCTGAGTCACAAACACCATGTGTCCTTGCTCAATACGGTAAAGACAAATAGAATTTCTAGAAAATATAAATTGTATTCATAAGACAACAAATCAACAAGTTTACTGACATATTAAGTTTTTCAGATGTTTTGAAGAAGAATTAGTCACACGTTTAAAATTCAGATTCAGATAATATTTATTGTTAAACTGTGTTTCATGTTTGGTGGTGGTATGTATAGTAAATTACTTAAGACATTAGTATCTAATCTATCGGACGTATTTAAAACGTCAAGTAAGCGTAGGTATGTTACCTTTGCTTTGTTGCTCGTTATATTCCATCAAAAATATTTTCTAATAGAGTTCGCTATATTCAGCTCAGATTAAGAAAATTAGGTATGTATTACTTATCGTAGCTTCATCAGGTGTTTTGATGAGTGGATAAATTTGACAATTACCCAAAACAAAAACAACCTGCCAGACAACAATAACACTGCCATTCATGTTTACCTCACAGTGAACTATTGTACACTACATTACATAGATATCGGGCTTAGTCATTATTTGACCATGACATTGGTGAAGACGAGAACGAAATTACGGATTGAGAAACAGTCGAGTAGGCGAACTGCCAGAATTTAAGTACTCATTTCAACAATGCCGAAATTTTAAACGTGAGAACAATGATAAGAGATTTAGTAACTGCAACAATTTGTCTGTTAAATGTAATAACAGGCGAATGCGGGCGGCAGGTATAAGCGAAAATGTTTGTAAGACGTGCCGTCAAACAGGCTTGATTTTGCGTAGGTCGTTTGCCTCTATCCACCTAGTATATTGTCAGTTGTCAAATCTAAATTTTAAGCTATTGAGCTACTTGGTGAGTAATACGACCAAAATCTGATATAGTTAAAAGTGACTTGCGGAAAATCTGTATTTTTCCTACAACTAAAATATCAGAACTATTGAAACAAATGAAGTTCAATGAACTGCCATATTCATATTTTAAGAAGAACACGTATATAAATCGTGTATTATATAGTTCTCATTCTTTGGTTCTAGCTCTGACTTTGAAGTGACGGGTAAGTATTTTAGTTTCGAACAATAATAGCAAGAATACTATAACACGAGCTATTCAGAAGGATTCAGTTACTTTTCAAGGCGAAGCAATAGCACTAGTTACCGAGGCACGATTGAGACGTTTTCGTTAGAATGTATTACGTAAGCATCACCTCGTTTAGAAGTTCGTCATTCGGGTTTATCGCAGATCATTTGTACACAGACATAATGCTTTTAAAATGTTTAAATAAGTATATCCTTTTAAGTATCAGTATTACCTTCTTCGTGTTAGGAATCTGGTAAAATAATAATATTGGTTTCAGAAAGTAATATAGTGTTGACGACAATATAATTTCTAGCCCTTTAACAAAACGATGTTTGCAGCAGAAAATAATGCAGTTAGGTTCAGAATATAGTATCACTAGCTATTCCGACCTGTTCAATTCAGTCTACAGGTGTAATTCATCCTTGTTATTGTAGGTACAGTGGTATCAAAACTAAGCCAAAATATTTCATAATTGATACGATATTATATCAGTTTGTAACCACTCCCTGAAGATTTTATCTTTGGTCACACCAAATAATTACGAAAGTGTATTTATTTTTTCTTTAAAAACTAGGGTGCGTTTATGGTGGCATAAAATTTTATAATTACCTACACCATATTTTGTCACCTGCCTGATCTCTGCGGTTGATATAAAATATAACGTGTGATTCAAAATATGTGGATAGTAGAGAACGCCCTTCGACATTGTTAGAAATTCGACAATATAAATAAGTTAGTACATTTCTAGAAAATTATGTAAAACTTATTTAAATCTCTGATTCATTTAAGTATGTAAGAATCGTGACTACTGTTATTCGCCTCTAACATGTTGGCGCATAATTCAATTTGTACCTACCTACTGTTACTCATTTCGTACGAAATAGGTACATAAACTTTTACGTAGTTTCAGTAGCGCATTCAGTAACATAAAAATGCCAAAGCAATCTTCTTCTATTCTAACATTCACATTCTAACATTTCCATGGAAATAGAAATGGTGCTGCTACAGCAATTAAAATTATTCTACTGACAGCAATTTTCCCATACAAAATGGGCACCTATTTACATTCATCAATTTGTAACAGGCCGTAATAAGTGATGTACAGAGGAACACAATAGAGCTTCATTAGACGACGGTCAAACATGGTCACTCAGTGGACGCCTGCAAATTACATGAACGATCGATGCATGTTGAGCATGCTAATGCTTTGATTACAATGCGCGAAACAACCGTTATTATCGTGTCAAAAGGTTTATCGATTAACAAAGAAAGTAGCATTATTAATAACGTAAGCTACTCACCCACAAGTGCACATTTCGCAGATACATTGTTCTTTCGGCTCAGGTTTCTTAGGGCCGCCATGCCGCGGCCTGGTCTCGTCAATGTAGACGGTCTCCTGGACCGTAGTTCTGTCGTCGCGCACCGTTTTTCTATCATCGATGATGGTTTCGTCGTAAACGGTGTTGACGACTTCTTCCCTTGTAGTGTCCGTAATTGCACGGTCCACCACGTCGTATTCCCGGATGACGTCTTCAGTCGTTTGGACATCGCGCTAAAATAAGTTAAAATCATTAACAACTGGATCACATAAAAACCGGCTTAATTTGGAACCTCCGCCTTTTTTGAACTCGGTTCTAATATCCTGAAAGAATACAACTATTGGTCCATATTCATATGTACGCATAATTTTAAAATATTTTTTTTTTTCAACTCCTCACCGTTGTTAAGTTATACTTCATCATCAGCTAATCCATATGAGATGATGATTATCAGGCGCAAATACTTGAACAGCTTTAGAAAATATATGAAAAACGTAATGTAAAGTAATAATAATAGTAATAAGTGCTTATAAATTTTGAGGGTTTCCCTCGATTTCCCTTTGATCCCATCTCCAGATCCTGAGTTGCGTGACAATGGGACCAAATTGGAAGTATATACCTACCTAATAATTTTTATTTTTTGTAATTTGTCAACCGTTTGCGTAGATATCGGTGAACATACATTAAAAAAATATAAACAGTGGATCATAGAACGTACGCTTTTTTTGAAGTCGGTTAAAAACTAGTAACTTTTTAGTGTATCTAGTTCATTTTTGAAATATGCACTTACCAGGTTTTTGAAGTCTACTGCACTCTTGTCAACGAAAACGTCAGTCTTTATCTTATCGTCTTCTTTCGCATCTTCATAAGTCGTTATTTTTCTTGTGATACCATTCTTAGTTACGTACCGAGTTACTTCAACTTGGCTTCTTTTCTTTTCTACTTCAAAAGTTTTTCTTGTTGTTTCACCAGTGGTAGATGTCAGAACAGTGGTGTCTTCAGTGTCAACTCCTTCATAAAGGTCTTTAACATCTTCATTGATTTTCGTGCCAAATGTTACTTTTTCGATACGCTTGAAAGGATATTTCTTCACAGTATCAATGATTTCCTTAAGGATGCGGTCATCAATGTTTCTGTTGATTACGATGTTTTTGTTGCTCACTTTTACATCCTTCTTGTATTGAGAACTTTCAATAATCTTACGCAAATCGCTTATAGAGGTAAAATCCTTTATGTCTCTCGAAGATAATATAATGTTTTCTTGTGTATCTTGGCGTTTAAGGTGATGCCTAGGTTGCTCAGGCTTTCCAAAGGGAGACATTTCTTTCGGTTTTTTAGGTCTATCGTCAACTGCTTCATAAACAAACTTTCCGTTCCAAGTACCCGTGCTCCTCTCATAAGTGGTTAACGTATCCTTAGATTGGGAGTCGGTTGTTTCTTTAGTTAAATTCTGTTTCTCAGTGGTTAGAAACTCGGTTGTATTCGTTACATCTTTTGTATCCCTTGTAGTGGATCGAGTGTCAGTAGATGTTGACTGATAAGTATTTGAACGAATATCTTTATCAGTTGTGTCTTGAATTCGCTGGTTCTGTACATTATCTGTATCTGTGATATGGTCAGTAATCGCCTTCTTTTTAGTAAAGTCGCCAATGTAAGTGTTACTGGTAGAAGCAATTTCTTTCCCGTCTTTGTACAAAGCAGACCCTTCTGATATTAAAGTCCCACTTGTTGGTTGTTGTCCTTTCTTGCCAGTATCATAATGAGATTCTTTGTCTAAAACATGACGTGAGTATTCATGCTGAGGCTTTATTCCAGTGCCACTAATATTGTGACTTGTTTCATGTGTTGAATGTTCTTTGCTGTCACCCCATTCTCGGTGAGACCTATCCACAATTACTTCTTTGCCGTCAATGACTTCAACGCCATAAGATGATGTAGTAGCTTCTT
This sequence comes from Agriopis leucophaearia, assembly GCA_949125355.1. Lineage (NCBI taxonomy): Eukaryota > Metazoa > Arthropoda > Insecta > Lepidoptera > Geometridae > Agriopis > Agriopis leucophaearia. The sequence continues at coordinate 6,917,483 of OX421278.1, read as the reverse complement.
GAGCACTGCTTGTGTTACTCTTCATAATTTTTGTAGAATAGTTCACGTTATCTAAATTTTTTACTTGCAAAATATCACCAACTTTCTTAAGTTCATTTTGAATAGTAGAATCATAGCCGTAGAAGTTAGATGAATCGGTTTGATTAACATTTCGTCTTCTATCTTGAACAAGTTGTTTATTAGTAGAGACATTTTCATATGAATCAGTGTGACTAACATTACGTCTTTCATCAGTAACTGTGTCTCGGTTAGTTGTCACATTTTCGATATTACTTCTGTTAGTCTGATTTATGTTTGTATTATCAGAAACATATTGCGAGTACACCTGATTATTTCCTGTGTTTAGCTGGTCTTGAATGTAATGTTGTTGATTTACATTATCAGAAGTGATTCTTGAATGTCTCTGATCATCTGAAGATAGCTGCTCTCTAATGTATTGCTGATGACGAGCGTCATCTTTTTCCGTGATCATATTGGCGTGCTTAGTAACTTCTTTGCCATCTCTTATAAGTTTTGAGTCTTCTTTTAGGACCATTCCACTTGTTGGTTTTTGTCCATCTTTGCCCGTATCGTAGTTTGATTGCATATCACGGTTTTGAATGCTGTGTACAGACTGTGGCTTCATGCCTGTACCACTAACGCTAGCATATGCTTCGTTCGTGGCATGTTCTTTAGCATCTCCCCATTCTCTGTTTGAGCTATCGATAACTCTTTCTTTCCCGTCAACAATTTCAATCACTTGAGAAGACGATGAAGATTTTGTGATGTTGCTGCTCTTAGATTCACTTGTCTGAGACGTACTGGTAAACTGCTTAGTCCTAGCATTTTTATCTAGACTTCCTTCACCGCCGTAAAAATTTGAAGTATCAGATTTGATTGTCTGATTTTTTTGTGATGGCTCTGGTGAGTTTCTGTAAGTTACATTCTCGCGTTGTCTAACGTTTTTGGAGTCCTTTGTGTTAGTTGAGTACCCAGTTTGAGTCTGTGATACTAGATTTTGTCTTTCAGTCTGTAAGAAGTTATTCGATGCATTCGCGTTGTGTGACCGGGTAGTATAAGTTGTGCTAGAACCCGGAACATTACCGGCAGAGCTATCAATGAAGCCCGTGTTCAGGGTCTGATTCGGAGCAGAAGAGTCGGCAGTTCTGTCAAATGATTGACTCTGATTCGACCCGGAATGCTGGACGGAAGTTGAAGAACTCTGGAATGTTTCGTTTTTAGAACTTTGTTGGTGTGAAGAGGATTCTTGTATCACAGAATTGGAGATAAACTCACCAGTGGTCGATTGTGCCATGTCACTTACGTTGTGTTCATGAGATCTTACTTGCGAAAGGTCACTTATCGACGGCGCTTCGGTGATGATGTAGTGCGGATGACTGTTGTAATGTTCAGAAATGGTCGAGCCACTTATCGACGCGTGGTCGCTCACGTCAGTTATCATCAACGGGTCATCTTCCTCGACCTTGACGTCGATGTAGCGAATCTTCTTACCGGAAGAAACCTTCTGCAGTGTATTGCTGCTCTGTACCGACGAGCTCGTGCTGGTCTTTTGAACACTCGTCGACGCACTGGTAGAAGACACCGCGGAGGACTTTGATTCTTTAGTCTTTTTATTTTTTATCGTCATTTTGGTCCCACTATTTTACGATTTAAAACTAATAAATATAGGAGATTCTTATTTTTAAATAAACACGATAAAATAAACTTAAATTAAAAATTATCACAACAGTAAAGTCAAACAATTGCCATGTAACGAGAAGATAAATAAATGGTCGCGAGAGTCGTTCGTGTCGTATGTCGCGGGTGCGCGCGCGCTGTTCGCGACTGGCTCGCGGAGTCTGAGCATGCGCCGGCGCAGGCCCCCCTCGCGCTAGCGCCCGCCCACCAACCTTCGAGACACGTAAGCGATCACATCTCACTTGACCGCACTGTTGGACTCATACCAAAAATGGATTAAACTTACCGAGTCCCACTTACTGCTAAAATTTAGTCATCGTCGGCTCCAATGACAAGTTAAATTTTAAGGCTGAAAAGTTACCCACTAAGTAAATAAGAGCTCATACTTGCCTTCCCGGAATATTTCTTTTAAACTACTAACCTGAGAAAACGCAGCAAATAGTTTTTTAGAGATCTAAAAATTTACAATTTCCTCGTGTAGCTTTTATATGGGGTTCTTCAAAAGGGCTGTTAAGGGTCTTTAAGGATCAGCAACGTATCTGTGTTGCCCCCGGTTTTGCAGGTATCCATAGGTGACGCTGATCGCTTACCATCAGACGGCCCGTCTGCTTGTTTGCTAAGGCACTAAAAAAATAAAAACATTTCTAGAATAGGCCTGAAAATATTTGTCCCGCAATAATATTTTTACATTATGAAAATCGCTGGGTTCTTAAATTGTTACTATTTAGTTTATCGATTGCGGTATAAAGTCATATTATACGTGAGATAGCTGGCTATTAATTAAGTTTGATGTGGAATTTAAGGTCGGTGTTAAATCTCGTTCAATCGGGCACAGCAGTTTAAATATGTCATACTGGAAGATTAAAAATTCATCCAGTTTCCACGGGCCTTAGACCAAGGCGCGGAAAAAAAATTCTGATAGTGACTAACTCGTCACGAACAACTTGATTGTTTACTTACATATTTGTAAAGTCCAAACTATGTACAGAATCGCACACAGTTTATTGCGAACACGGTATTTTTATAGAAAGAACTATATTATTACCAATCATTATGCAATGAAATATAATTACGCCAGCCCCTTTTTCCCCAACAGACAGGCTGATATGCGTCTACTGAAGATATCACCAGTTCACCACACAAGAGGCACAGATGTAAGTTTTGCATAGATTTTTGGCGTACTGCAATCTCCGATGTCAACCAGTCTTGATTGCCCATGGTAGAGCATTAACCGCCGTCGAAAGAACTAATGCTTTACTTAACTTGAAAAGGTTGCATCGACCCCTCGCTGTTATTAAGTAAGGTAAGTCCTCCTCAGTGATGTTTTACATATAGCAGCTGACAGTGGCTGAAAGATAAAAGCCGAAAATCGAGCTGCGTCCTTGGAAGAAGCCTACGTCACAGAATACATAATACATACCTACATCCAGCATTAGACTAGTTTTCATAATTGTATATGAGCAGTTTTTCGGTAGTTCTGCCGCGGAGCATCCTCTCTAGCAAACTTACCTTTCAATAACAGTCGATCATTTCACGCAGATTATATACAGATCATGATGTGAATCATGATGTGATTTATCAAAGTAGCATCAAAAATTTTATAACTGGGTTATTACCATATTAATACTGATTTTTAGTAACATGTAGATTTTTCATCTAAATGCGCCTGATATAAACTTCTTTGCAAAAAATTCATGTTAAAAATGTAGGTAGATGTGTTCTTTCTTAAATTCTAGAGAACCTGAATTTATGTGGTAGAGTACTATTTTTCATCACTAGCGCTCGGTAAATGGGTCATTAAATCTTTTACCGGCAAGCTCTAAAGAAAAGTATCTAAAAGCATTTATGAAGAATTTATCAAGTGGTGGTTTCGTGTTAGAAAGTGTATATATTAATCTGACATTAGAACTGGGCACTCAGCTTACCTATCCGGTTAGGTATCATCGATCTTTGTTTTTAAGCCAAGGTCAACCTCCTCCTAAAACATTGTCACAAATAAATACATCACCCCTCATTCAGCCACAAATAAATGATTCAGCAACCAAAGTACGAGGATAAAAACATCATTTAATGACCTATTTTCCTTACCTAAATACATAAAGTGCCTATACTTACTTATTCTTCGGAAATCAGTTCATATAATTAATTGAAGGTTAGAGACATAATGTAGGTCATCCAGAGAGTCACACAGGAGTCATATTTATAATTATAATAAGTTCAGATTAATTCATGTTTATAATTAACTATGTACGAATTGTAAGATAGGTACCTACCTCCTACCTATCTATACAGAAAGTATATAATATTCTGATTGCTGCGGTAGGTTGTAGACCCAAGAGTTTCCATCTGTCCCGAGACTTTCAGCAGCTATCAATATTTAATTATTGGGTTTACGAATAATCTAACCCCTGGGAAAGAGCACCAAACCCTCCACCAAAGACTAGGAACTTTAGAAACCCCCGACTCTTCCATTGTGGGTACTGTGGCAGTCTTGTGCGATTTCCGTTTTAACTCGTAGTATCTATACGTACATGGATACTATTTAGATATACTCGGTCCAAGTTTTTTTAACTCTGACTGCTTCAATATAGTGTTTAAAGCTGTATGAATATCGTAAATTGAAATTCTGATAATTTTCAGTACCAAAATAGGTTTTTGAACGTAAGTGCAGATATAGTACAAAACAAATGTTTTCTTTCAGCTTTCTACAATGTTATTGCAGATTTGAGCGCTGAATAAAAAAATATAACATATAGTGGCAATAGGCAGGCTACATCGCTCGAAGAACCTATAACCGATGGGAAAGAAAGGTACTTGAGTGAGACCACGAACCGGAAGACACAGCGTAGGTAGGCCTCCTACAAGATGGACCGACGACATTGTGAGAGTCGCGGGCATCCAGTGAATGCAGATGGCAGGCTGTCGTTCAGTGTGGAGGGTCGATGTTCAGCAGTGGACATCTTCTGGCTGATGATGAGCTGAATAAAAACTTTGTTTATGGTTGACCAGACCACAACCAAGTACTATTACTATTATGTGTTCTATGCCACACCTCAAATTGGACCTACATACAACGTGTAACAAAAAGGTGTGGTAATACTGAAGGGTACCATACCTATGTACTCGTCATAATGAACAACTTATACCTACTAACAATGGGACCAAGCTTGAAATCGCGAAAAAAATCCGCTGTTTCATACATTTTGCCGAATGTCAATGACCGTTCAAATTATTTTTCGCGATATCAGGTTTGTACGGTCCCATATTAAAAGTTTTTCATAATGATGAGTAAGTAATAGGTCGGGGAAAAAGTCTTTTCGCATTTTGTATGTATAAAGTTGTAGTAAAAATCTCATCGGTTGTACTGTTTGTATCTGGCTGGTTTTGATACCATTAAAAATTTGAAATTTTAAAAAAGGAATACAAATAGTAAAAAGCAATTTCCCGCCATTTTTCAATTGTTTTTTTGTTCGATAAAATGAGTGAGTCTAACGAAGAAATTCCATATATTGTGAAATTTTATAACAAAAAAGGGAAAAATGCGACACAAGCCGCGAATAAAATTTGTGACGTTTATGGACCTAATGCGGTGTCATCAAGAGTAGCACAATGTTGGTTCAAGCGTTTTCAGTCCGGGAATTTTGATGTCAAAGATGCAGCTCGCTCTGGTCACCCTCTTACGGATAAAGTCGATGCCATTTCTGAAAAAGTGGACCAAGATCGGCATATTAGTAGTTACGACATAGCTGAAGAACTGGGGATTGACCACAAAACAGTTTTGACCCATTTGAAAAAAACTGGGTATACAAAAAAACTCGATATTTGGGTGCCACACGAGCTCACTGAAAGAAACCAAATGAATCGTTTACTCATTTGCGATTCTCTATTGAAACGTAACGAAACCGAACCATTTTTGAAAAGATTGATCACTGGTGATGAAAAATGGATCACCTATGACAAGAATGTGCTCAAACGGTCATGGTCAAAGGGCAGTGAAGCACCACAGACTGTAGCGAAACCCGGATTAACACGTAATAAGGTGATGCTGTGTGAAACGGTGGGATTGGCAGGGCATCGTTCATTATGAGCTTTTACCGCCGGGCAAAACCATAGATTCGGATCTCTACTGCCAACAGCAGATGAGACTCAAACAAGAAATTGAGAAAAAACGGCCGGAATTGATCAACAGAAAGAGTGTGGTCTTTCATCATGATAACGCCAGACCGCACACATCTTTGGCCACTCAGCAAAAATTTAGAGAGCTTGGTTGGGAAGTGTTAATGCATCCACCATATAGCCCTGACCTTGCACCCTCAGATTTCCACCTGTTTCGATCTCTTCAGAATTCTTTGGGTAGTGTTAGATTAACATCAAGACAGGACTGTCAAAACTACTTGTTGCATTTTTTTGATCAGAATTCCCAAAATTTCTACAGCAACGGGATCATGTCACTACCTACAAGATGGCAACAAGTTATCGAACAAAATGACACATGTATATTAAAATTAAATGTAATTAAACTTGAAAAAAATATGTCTTGAATTTGTTTATAAAATACGAAGAAACTTTTTCCCCGACCTTATACATATATATACCCTTCAGTATCACCACACCTTTTTTTACACGTGTTGTATGTCCTAGTACCAAAATTACGTAAAGGTAAATTACCTAGGTATAGGTAAATTCGTCACTAAACGTGGGTGCGTGGGTTATGGTATTGAAACTCAATGAAAGTTTGTGCATTACAGCATATTGGCTGACATCTGCAATTCCATAATCCACCAAAACCAATATTCACGAATAATCGAGACTGCCAAATGCGAAGGCTTTCAACGTGGGTTGCGCAAGGCTGGTGGTTGTCTGCCTATACAAGGCAGTGGTAGGCTGGTGGGCGACCATTGAATCACGCGCCCACGGCTGATTGTCTGCCTGCAGCCCAGATAAAGTCCATTATTCACCGATTTTACACCGTTATGTATCATAACAATTAGTTTTTATCATGTTAAATGAACCGGCAGTTGAAATATTGCTGTATGGGTAACGGTTAGTCTACTCTCCATCTTCAAAACGGGAGTGTTCTTCGACTGATGTCAATAATGATGCTCATTTTTTATCTACCCCAGGTATAAATGAAACACAAGAATAGTCTAACTCACTATAATAAAGATAAATAGGTACAATACAATTTAATTATGAAGGTGTGCAAATAAACCTTTTTTTGGGTTCCGTAAAACGTTAAATGGGCAATCTGTTTTAAAATTCTCACTCAGTGCTTTTATCTTCAAAATAAACGTTTGAATGCGCGACTGAGATAGAGCTGCCCCGCACACTTTGCACAACAATAGTTTTTCTCGATGCAGTTTTGGTATACTTATTTTAAATTTTTTTAGGCGTAGCTGGTAGTCCTACGTACCTACTACGTAGTTGCGAAGATCGTTGTTGCGACGCACGCGAAAAACTTTTTGAATGGGAAATGGAGATGACAAAGGAGACTCAATTCGTTTTTTTTGTTCTGTTAAAATTTTCCGATTTGCAAAAACCTGTTTTAATTGAAAGGACCAATTTAGCTTTAGCCTTTAGGAGGGCCTTTAGGGACAACTGAGCATTTATATGGACTCACGTACGCTGGCTTCGTCTACGCCAACATTTTCACATTGTCCATAAATGCTTCTGTAGCCTGCCGCTGCAATTATGTACTGGAAATAAGTAGATGCGTCGAGAAGTTTTTAAAAACTAGTCATCATGGCTACAAACTAAGTACGTACAAGTGCTTATAGTTCCGAACTAGATATTGTGTTGCAAAGCTTGATAGACAACATTGTGAATAGAGTTCATTACTGTTTCCCTCTCATCCAAATCTTGGATTTTCCTTATTTTAACTGCAATCATATGAGCGAAATGGTCATATTCATCTAACTCTTCCAGCTGCCGTTTAATTGTCAAGGATTTCATGGACAATAACGCTTCGTTTATGTGTTTTTTGGCTTCACTTATGGACGTAAGTACATGCTTCTCGGGTTGTTTAACATAAATAGTGTGCAGACGCCTAGTTCTCGGCACAAGGGCCTTGTGGTCTGGGTCGTCGACAGCTTCGTGGTCTTCAGTAGACTCCAACAGTTCTTCTATCTCGCATCCAAGACAGGTTTCATCAGAATCTGTAGAAAGCTGAAACAAAATATTAACCGTTGCTTATAAGCAAGATTTGAGCTGATAAGTCCTACCTCAGATAAGACAAACTAGGGATATGTGGTAAGGTGGCGTGGCGGGTGCGTACGCATCTGGCCTAAATCAGGTTTGATGCCTCTATTCGAACTCACCCAGCAGACGACTTCATCGGCCTTTTTTGCATGTGGACTATTAGTTAGTTCAGATTTGTCGCTACTATAGTTTCTTAGAGCTAATTATTTCAATCCGCAGTTAAACGGTCAGATAGTTAACAAATCAATGAATTTATCAGTCCAATAAATTTATTTTCAGGTTTTACTTCGCAAATAACCATATAACGCATTTTTTTCGCAAATAATAACGCATATTTTTCATACTGACTATTGAACAATTGCTAAATCAGGCTATCACTGGAATAAATACTATCTGATTATTCCACTGAATATTGAAAAATCGGCCCTTAGCGTGCTTAAAAACCCACATTAAAAACCACTGAAGTGAGTTTTTTTTTCGTTTAGATTAAAAAAATAATATCGATATCGATAAAATTATGGTAACCACTATTATTGTCAACGGCTTGTCAAGGGCTTATAATTTAAACACGGTGAAATCACAAAATTATCAACAATTTAGACTATACCGGAGATAGGAAATTCCTCCTTTTTTAAAAATTAAAATCCATTCTAGCTCTACCACATGTAATTACAGCGCAAGACGGCATTGTGAATAAATCCGATGGAGCAGCATACGAATTCGAATTCAGTTAGCAACTGCGATGCGGAGTTTGATGCGTTGACGTGCATACTCATGTTCACTCGTATGCCTCGTAAAAAATGTTCCATCTCTCTTCCGTTCTATACCCTTCTCTTTTCTGTGTTAAAAACAGTTGATAAATAATCTTTAAACGGAACAGATTTTCTTGAATCATAGCCACAGAAGTAAGTTTTTTCGAATAGCTATATAAGAATATACTCTCGATCAAGTCACCGTATAAACAAATAACTCAAAATTGGTTCAGCCGTTTGAGAACTCCAAAGAAAATGAGGTCATGCAGATGCGATACACATTACACACTTCCTGAAATGTAGTTATCTGATAAAAAACCGTTAAGACTTGTAACTTCAGATGTTCAATGCTTTGATAGCTTAGCCTGTGGCCCAAGTATACGAATGTTCGCGTAAAATACGTACCTACCTTAGTACCTACTATCGAATTTCATACAAATTACAATATCGAATTCAAAATTTGTATGAAGTTCGATAGTACATATTTTACGCGTATATTCGTACTTGGTCCACTGTACGAGGGGTTCGTTGCTGATGTGATGAGCTTCTTGGCTCGTTTTTCAATGGACTCGCATGGCCGTCAGCTGGTACTTGGCTGATCCATTCCAAAGGTGCAAGTAGTACTCTATGCACGACTGAACTTGTGCTTGGTACAGTTAAAGCAACTGTTCCGATGTGTATAGAGCCATCGCACCTTCGAGAGACCCTCTAGCCCAGCTGAGCAGTTCATATTTTTGTTGTTATATTTAGCAATAAATGTATCTGTGGGCTAGAATTAACCGCTACAGAATGGCTGCCACCCCTTGGAAGGCCCAGAAAAAGATGGCGGGACGAGCTTGACTCCCACGCAAAAGACTGGTACACCATAACACAGAACAGAGAGGAGTGGAAGAAAGGAAGGGAGGTCTTTGCCCTGCAATGGGACGACCACGACTGAAACAATGTTTTTTGTATACTATCACCTACCATCATCATCTACTAAAAATACTATGTCTATCAATCAATACTTACAGGTTCTAAGTCCAAGCAACAAGCCTCTGGTTGCTTTATTAAAATATGCGGATGTTTCTTCGTCAAATGGCGTATGAGACTGTACGTGGATTTGTTGGTCACTGATAATATTTGTGGACAATACAGACACTGAACTTTCTTCTCTGAATTCACGTCGGTGAAATGTAACCAGACTTGACTTTTTGCTCGTGTATGCGACATTGTTTAAGTATTCCTTTATAACAATCAGCCTACCGCAATCAATATCGTGTTCACTTCCGCTTCCTGAAAGACCATAAGAAATTGCATTTTTATGAATGAAACCTATGACTCATAGGTTCTCATATTATAACTTACCTCATAGGCTATATATAAGGTAAGTTATACTACATAAATACCTCTTTAAAATATGACATAGGTATACTAAAATACTATCTTTTATGTAAGTACTCAGTGCCATAGATAATAAAAAAGAATAATACTGCTATTTATTTCTTTTTACTAATGCTTATATTATACCTTACACCACCTAACTTCGTTTTAATTCCAATCATAGAAAAGGCATATATACATAATTATAATTACACAACAGACAGAATGACATCGAACAGTATGGGAAAGGCTATGGCGCGCAGATATAGATACCCAGTATTCAAATTAAAGGTAGAACCGAAAAAAATCTCACTTCAGTGGGGTAGAACTAGAACCAAGGGCGTTATAAAACCATTAGATTTTATAACGTCCTTGGGCAGAACCTTCTAATTGACATATTTTTTAAATTACAACTGTCACGTCGAACTCTGGGTCCCGTTTCACATTTTTGTAACGACGCACGGTTAAATCGTTAAATAACGAACTCTGACTGATTTTACTATAGTAAAGCTAACAAAAACCGTCATAGCATAATTTGTGAATTAGGTCCTTTTATGGTGAGTCTCAGACTCTCAGTACGATGCGTCTCTTTCTCTCTTTACATCGAAGGCTGTTTATTGATGGAACTAAGTAATATACTTACCCAAAGATAGCATAGTATATGGTACATAGCATGTAGTATATAGTATATGTACTTAGGTGGTTATATGGTCATTGTACCTACACCTACCCTAACTTATGAGTTTTTGATAAGACACTTTGAGCTATCAAACCTAGTAAGTAAGGTCTTAACTACCTGTAGAGGGTAGAGCAATCCGGTGGAAAAATGTTAACAGGTGCTCATTCATGATTGCTCGTTAAAAGTAAAGGTACTTACAAGTTATATACTCCAGCCACCAGTGCCACCGCTATCCAGCACAGAGTTAGTGACACACTGACGTGCGTGATTCTGATCATCACACCGTGGTGGCGCAGTGCGTCTCGTACCACCTGGCCTTGGAGCATCCTACCCTCTTCCGCACAGGCGCACACTTGCACGGTGCACGCCGCCGTGTCGTACGGTGCGCCTAGGGTTGCCGTCCGTCCGGGTTTCCTCGGATTTGTCCTAGTTTAGAGGGCATCCGAGGAGCAGCGTCCGGGCGGGGCTTCATTTGTAGTCCGGTTCGCCCGGCGCCCGCGACACACGCACTGTGTCCGCAAGCCGCGATTTTTACACTGTGTTTAAAAAAACCTGTTGATATGTCCAGTTTCTGGGCTCTAAAATCCGGGGTTTTCACGCGTCTTGTCCTGGTTGCCAAATTTTAGAGATGGCAACCCTAGTGCACCCCATACCACCCCACGCTCGAAAGTATGTCAATCGCCTTAGAAATATAACAACCCCTGGTAGGTATGGCCACAGAAAAGAGAAGGGAAAAATTCTCACTTCAGTGGGTATGGCTGACTTTTGCTATGACGGAAAATCCTCACAATGACCTCACAACCAAAGATCAAACAACACGAGAGATATGCCTTAGTGCAATTTATCGTTCGTGTTCAAATGTCTTCATACTTATTTCACCAATTTTTTTCACTATATTAATAGACCGCGCAAAAACTGCAAGTAAAGTATGTTCCTACGGCATACTCCAGCCGATACTTATTTTTCAGGCACACTATGAAACTTGCAGCGACACCGTCGTAAGTACATTTTGTCACAAGTGCAATTTAACCCTGGCCATTCACACTTTTATGTTCCAGGGCCCAATGAACTAATTACAGTCTACAAGCAAAAAAGAGCAGCAAGGGTCTTAGTGTGTGTGTGATAATTATGCAAGTGAGCCATACATGCCGGTTTAGGGGTAGGGTGAAAAAAAATTATACTCAGGTGCATTCAGGCAAATGAAGACATTTTAAACACTAACTATAGGTAATTGCTTGTACTAAGGCATATCTCCTTCGTTTTCTGATCTGAGGGTTAAATAGACAAGATATGAGCCCTTCGTACAATGTATGATAGTTTTCGAAAACTTTTTTGGTTTTCGTATTGTTCCATAACATCCATATCCATACATTGCTGGCTGAAAGTTATTCGAAAATCTGTTCCGTATTTTGAACCAACCTACCAATTACTACCGTATTTAGTTCCTTCCAAAGATTTCATACTTACACTTCGTGTATTCCCTTATTCTATGGTTCTTCCCTTTATTCTATGGTTCACCCACTTTTCCGCTGGACGCGCTTTACTAAAACGTATCCATGGAACAATACGAAAACGCAATACATCGGACAAGTGCGAGTCGGGCTCGCTCAGTGAGGGTTCCGTACCACCACAATATACAATAATTATCAATTTAAAAACAAAGTTCATAATTAGTGAAATATGCAATTTTGATTCTTTGAAAGAAATGAAAAGGTCGTCCAAGTAAGCGAATACCTACTTTGCGTAACTTGATAGTACTTAGCACTTGGTCATTATTTATTATTTGTTCTTATACCTACTTTAGAGTATGTACTTACTATAATCATGCCAAGTTTGACGCTTCTACGTACTACTGTTTAGTCAGCAAATACAAAAATATGTATGTTGTATGGGATTTCATAATTTTTTTGACTTGTTATTACGCCGTGACATTGTGTACTTACATTTATTCTGTGAAGTTTTAACTTGCTATTTATTATTGTTCAAAAGATACAGCCGTTTAAAAGTAGGACGAACAAACGGACAGACAGAAAACATAGGCTCCCAATAGGGTCACGGTTTTATCTTTTGGATACGGAACCGTAAAAAGTTTTCATAAACTGTCAAAAATTGTGTAGTAAGGGTAAAGGGGCCTTACCCCTAGCTTAACTTTTGCGAGCCAACTTTTAGTAGGTACCTGATAGGTACCTAAAATTAACCAACTTATTTAAGCTGCATCGTTTAAAAGCGTCTAACTTGAATGAACTAAAATCCGTTTTACTATGCGTGATTGTGATTATCGTTCATTCAAGTTAGACGCTTTTAAACGATGCAGCTTAAATAAGTTGGTTAATTTTAGGTACCTATCAGGTACCTACTAAAAGTTGGCTCGCAAAAGTTAAGCTAGGGGTAAGGCCCCTGGAGCCAAAACTTAAAAGAAATAGGATCCGCTCCGTTGGCGGTAGTGCACGCCGCAGTGCCACAGCCAACGTGAAGACGCGGATCTACAGCTTCCGCGTTCCGACCTCCGTTTAGGTGTGAGGGCACCACTCGCGCAGTGACGTAGTCCCCCCCTACCCCGTGAACCGCCGCGCGGAAGCACCAACCACCGCACAGCTTTGCCCGGTCCCGCTCTCCGCCGCCAGATGGCGCTAGCGTCGAGAACGGGGCCGGGGATAAGGGCAAGCTAGTTGCGAGGCTCAAGCGAGCACCGGTCGTAGCCTTCGACTTCGGGAAGCGACCACCGGCAGAGGCGCACCGGCTAGTCGGCGTCTCGGCGGAGACGTACGACGCAGCGGGCGAGGAACCCGGAGACCTACCTTATCTACGCGATGTCGGCCTGCATTGGTGGAAAAAAAGGATATACGAAGAACCAGCCACTCTACAAGAGAGATGATGTCAACGCGCCGGCCGAGCCCGCCATGCACCTCCTGTCGCTGATCGCACTAAGTTGGGCCTCCCCGGTTCGCCGGGGTCTCACCCGACTTGTGTTGTATCGCCGTTGGTGCGATGCGGCCGGATTCCGGCGCGTATGACACAGAGTAGCCGGTACGACACGGCTCTACCCACTCGGAGCGCAGGAAGATAGCGATGGCCCGCCTCACTTCCCGCCAACCGAAACCACAACCACCGCCGTAGCTGTAGCGCCCGTCCGCGGCCCTATGCGGACCGGCGCTCGCACCACACAACACGACGCATCGCGCTGCGCGACTGCGCCTGGCCGCGGCCCGCAAGGATTCACGCCTGCGGAGATGTCTCTCCGTGCGGCGAGGAATTCCCCTCCGGGCTCGCGGGACGGCGGTACGCGCGCGCGCGACGCGCTCGTACTACCACCAACTCAAGGCGGCGCGTCACTCAACGCACCGCCACCTACCTGCGGGAGCACCCGGCCGGTAACTGACCCGCGGAACGTGTGAACTTACCGGGGCCGTAACTGCGACCCGGAGCCGGCCGCACCCTGCGCCGCTCCGACACCCCACCCGACTTGTCCCGTGCCGACCGTGACTCATCACCGTCCGGCGCGGGACCGTACACCAAGGCCTCTTGAGAATTCGGGGCCCCCCCGACACCCGGCTGACCGACCGCTCACGCTGATGCCCCCCGGTCCCGCTGCGCAGCCCGCCGCCCGTCCGACCGATTCGTCACCGGTCCGACCTGGCCGCCGGCGCCGGCTGTGGATAGGCTGGGTTGAAGCGGAGAGCCGTCGTCGCCGCGGTGTGGTGCCTCCCCCTCGCGGCAGGCACCCCCGCCGGTCAAGCGCCCCGCCCCTTTGCTCGGCCGACCGGCGCCTCACCTGAATGACCACGGAGCGACTGCGCGCCCCTACGCGCGTCGCTTCCACCCACACCGGACTTACCTCATCGCACCGGCCGGTTACCGAGTAAAATCGAGACCGCCGGTGCCATTTTACGACCTCCGCCGACCGCGACCTAGTCGCGTCGGCCTCAACCTGCCACGACAGATGCGCGCCGGCGTCTGGAGCGTCGCACCCTTTCGCGTATGGCCGGCCGGCCAACGCATCTCACCTTGCCCTGCGCACCCGCCCGCGCCTCACAGCGCTCGGCGGGAGCCGGGGCCAACCTTCAAGCCTATGCCCGGGTGAGTTATCCCCGGGCCATAAACATCGCCGCGACGCCCGCCGTGCTGTACCTGCCTACCGTCGTCCGCGGCGCCGGCCGCCGATCCGCTTATCGGGAGCGTGAGTACGGCCGCCGTGACGCCTGCCGTCGACCGGCCGGCACGGGGAGCCGGCCGCTCGCAGCGATGTCTCGTGCCTCCGTGGCACCACTGTCGCGCAGTCGCCGACAGCCAGCGGAAGGGTCGCTCGAGTGGACTCGCACCCTTCCACCGGACCATCAGAGGGCGTTCGAGGCGCCGCAAGGCACTCGCGCCCTTGAAGACAACAACCCCTGAGGGGCAGTGTCCCCCAGCGCCCAGCCTCGGCAAGAAAATTAATTTTTTGTAAGCCGATTTCCTACCTCTACACACTATGGAAGAGGCAGAAGAACCCGTGATGATAAAAGAAATAAGTAGAACTAAATGCTCGGACATTTTGTGCCAAACAAAGATTACCTACCTTCCTATACAAAAATGTGATAAAAATATTGGTACAGAACTTCGATAAAAAAATACATAAATGTATAAGATATTTTACATCTCACTGATAAATATAATTTTTCGAAGCCCCAAAGACATACATAGTACATACATAGTAGCTTTCCCTAACTACGGCAATTATTGTTACTGCTGCCATCTCGTAGACTTGGCTTGAATTTCGTCAATGAAATGAAGTCGTAACGCAGTGATGAACTCGACGCATCGCATCAAACAGCGTCCTCTGTCGTTATGTAAAGACACTAACATGACAATCTTGCACTTGTTCGATCATGAAAATCTGTTGCAACTAGTTTACATCACAGCGTTTTCATTATCAATGACAGAAACAGACAGATGGCGCTACAGAGTTAATAAATGGATTAAATGGCCGCGCTGCCGGTATGCGTCACACACACGCTGCCAAACGTTGCGTTGTGCGCAATCGAGAACGGAAATAAACAGCTGTTCTTCAATATAATATTCGTTCGGGCAACTCAGGCTCAGGCAAGCAAGCAGCAGCTGTATTTTAAGTGTGTGACCTACGCAGCCTGACTGACGCAGCCCTAGCCGTAGACGTTTTCCTTGGATCACGATTGTTTAGACTTGCTCAACTCGGTGTGCTTGCTTTCTCATTGTTGTACAACTCTCCGTGTGGTCTGGACTGTTCTTTCCACTTTTCAACGTTTATTACTGCGTGCGTGAAGCAGTATTGGCGTTCGAAGTGTGTGAATCATTAATCCGTTACCAACATTCGTGGCTATGTTTACCACAAAACATTCGTTGTTATTGTGATTCGGGTTGAAATGCCTTGTGAATACGTGGAGTGCGAGGAGAGTTTCACAGTGTTATGTCAATAGAATCTCTTTTAGATAGTGGTTTAATAAATTGTAGCTATTGACAATGTCTAATATGGTTCCGAGTAGTTCGGCTCTGAGAGCCTTAGCCCTGGAGTATAAAAGCCTGCAGGAGGAGCCTGTAGAAGGCTTCCGAGTGAAGTTGTTGGGAGAGGACAATCTGTTTGAATGGGAAGTGGCAATATTTGGACCCCCTGACACGCTGTACCAGGGTGGATATTTTAAGGTAAGACTTTTATACCCCCCAGTTATCTACAAAAGAAAATGGCATTAAAGTAGCAGAAATCAAACAAAAAAAATTGCATGTGCAATGCAAGCTATTAAATACACAAATTATTATTAGGCATCTAAAATAAGCTAACCACAAAAAGTTGTCATTAATGCTGTTTAGGGCAGTGGCCAATGTTACTTGAAGATTTCTGCCTATTTTCATACAACTCTGGTTCAAAAAAACTACAGTTGGCACAAAGAAAGATATATAACTATAACTCCGTTTTTGGTAATTTTTTTACGATTAAATAAGTAATATATTCGTTTATATTTAGTTTTTGATAGTAGGTACTAGCACATTAGTCACATTGGGAGTTTGGTTCATTTTCTGTCGTGAACACACCACCTTGTCTGATGTTAAGCGATGATGCGGTCTAAAATGGAACATGCTTGCCTAGAAGAAACCAATTCACTTGCGACTTGAAGACACTGATCAGATTGTAATTATCAGGGAACTCTTATTCAGGCAGCGCATTCCACAGCAATTTGCACAGTAAAAGGGATGGTGGCTTTCAGAATATTAACAATTAACCGGTGTGAATTTTTCGTGCCCACTCTGGCAGTTTGATAGAAAAATTGACAGGAGGGAATTAGATCATACGGATCCCCAACACACAAGCCGAAATGTATCTGATAAAAAACTGATATACTAGCAAGTTTGCGCATATGCTCAAGTCTAAGAAGCTTAGTCTGAACTAGGAATTCGTTGCTGATGAGCCTCTTGGGCCGGTAGGCTGTTGTGACCTCGTCCAAAATACCTCAGTGCATTAAGATGAAAGTCTTTGACAAGAGTGTGTGGTGCCAGTGATGAGAAATGGCACTAAAACGTGTTCTCTCACTATGGGCCTCATAAGTAAGCTCAAAGTCGCACAAGGAGCTATGGAGCTATGCTCGGGAATTTTTTTACCAGATTGAATCAGATATGAGAAGTTCCATAGACGAACCGATAGTCCACTGGATTAGCAAGGTGAACTAGCAATAAGTAGGGCACATAGCACGGAGAACAGATGGCCGATGGGGCCGAAAGGTTCTCAAATGGAGACCACAGACCGGGAAGCACAGTGTGGGTGTGTAAGTCCACCCACAAGATAGACGGACAATCTAAAAGGGATCGCAGGAAAACGCTGGATGCAGACCGCTTCCTACTGGCTTTTTTAGATATTTATGGGGGAGGCCTATGTCCAGCAGTGGTCATCCTATGGCTGAAATAGACTCCAATGCCCCAGGCTGGTATTTTATCAGAATGGATACATCCCCGAAAATAAAAGTCAGTTGGAATGGCGTCCTTGTGGCGGAGTACAGACACTCATGAGTCTTAGCAGCATTGAACTTGACCATGTTGGCATCACCCTCATTGGCCCTCATTGCCTTAAGGGACAAGTTCATGCACTCGACCATGGCCTCTCTGTTGTCTTATGCAAATCCTTCTATGTCAAGCATTGGCCTAGGCTATGTATGCATCATGTTTGCGCTCTTCAGCACAGCTACATCAAGGTCCAAATCAAAAATCTACAAAACCAGAGTTTCATTACAGATGATGTGATATTGATTTTTATGATTACCTTCCTTAATTATGTTTTCCTTCTTTTCAGGCACATATGAAATTCCCTCCGGACTATCCGTACTCACCACCATCCATTAGGTTTTTAACAAAAGTATGGCATCCAAATGTGTATGAGGTAAGTTATAACAACTATAAATTTCTACTATTAAATTATTCAACATTATGTTTTCACCGACTACAAAGAAGGAGGGGGTTCTTAATTCGTGTTTTTTTTTGGGTTCTGTAGCCTAGGGTAAAACGGGACCCTATTACTAAGATTCTGCTGTTCGTCCATCTGTCACCAGGATGTATCATATGAACCGTGATAGTTGAAATTTTCACAGAAAATGTATTTCTGTTGCCGCTATAACAACAAATACTAAAAAACAGAATAAAATAAATATGGGGCTCCCATACAACAAACGTAATTTGTTTGCTTGTTTTTGCTCAATATTGATAACGGCAACAGGTAGACGCTTGAAATATATACAAAGTACCTACTTATGTATTCACTTTAAAAATAAATAATTAAATTAATATTTAAGGAGGGCTCCCATACAATAAACGTGTTTTTTTCCGTTTTTATAGATAATGGTATGGAACCCTTCGTGCGCGAGTCCGACTCGCACTTGACCGGTTATTTTCCTCTATAATCTGAATAAATTTATTATCATCGTCTGAAACACGTCGAGTAGATTCTGAAAATATATATAACAATAAATTTATATTAGTCGTCATTTATGATACGTACTGCCTAAAAATGGCATTCCCTGCCGTCCTCCTTGTTTCCTGAGAACTACAAACAAGGCATCTTCAAGGCTAAAGTGAATAGATTTCTTCTAGACCAACGTGTTCCATCCTCGGCCACACCGTCACTTACCATCAGGCGAGTTGGTGGACAAACGTAGATCTATTCTATATAAAAAATAAATAATTATATGTAATGTATTATATTCAGTAGTTTACTAGAAATAACCATTAGGGTGACGACAGGGTCTGGCGCGATAGAAAATTTGTGAGTCATTATAAATAAATAAATAAAATTAATATGTGGGACATTATTGCACACATGGTCATCTGACCCCAAACTAAGCAAAGCTTGTAATATGGCAGCCAGAGACTGATATACATACATATATATTATTAAATACATACTTAAATAGATATTAACACCATTATTTGGACATTCGTGTTTTTTTAAATCATGGAGTTTTTTTTTTAGTAATAACCTTGCGTTTGATTGCAAACTCGCGATAATGCGGTCTATGATGGAGCACGCATGCCTAGAAGAAACTGAAAAGTTTGTCCCTGGACATATTTCGCATGAAATTCTTTTCTATTCATGCAGTTATTTTATGCTTATCATTTTCTATCTATGCTTAAAACAGTCGCATTTAAGTGTAATTTGTTCTTTGTTAACTTTTTTGATGAGTAATAATTGTTACTTTGCGGCGTTTTTTATAGCGTATTTCCGATTCAATGGCGTGCCAATGTCAAGTACAATAAGCGTCCCTCATAATATATATTCGAAGGCAATAAGGAAAAATGTGATCAATATATTTAATTCTCATTTTAAAGGAATTTAATTTGAAACCTAATTTATCCTAACTAAAACTGCTTGCTCCATCGTAGATCGCCTCATTGCTTTACATCAGGCGAGTTGGCGGCCAAAAGCAAGCCTATGCCTTTATAAAAACAATAATAGAAGAACACAGTAGGTACGCTATTATACATACGCACGCGCCCAAAACACACAAATAAAAAACAACTAAAATAAGAAAAAAATACACTAGAAATTCTTATAAAACAAACAGGTAAGTACTCGTATTTGATCCCATTATAATTCGTAGGGCCCAACCGTCATCCCCGCTAATGTCTTGCCGGTAGGGAGCTATGTATTTTTTTTTCCATGGGCTCTATCAAAAAATTCGTTGTACTTAAAATATGTTATTGTAGGTACTAGCTATAAATGTCCCATCAAATTTTTAGGGTTTCGTACCCAAAAGGTAAAAACGGGACTCTATTACTGAACCTACGCCTGTCCGACTTTTTATGGCTGTATCCTTCGATGCATACCTACTTAATAGATAGCCTGTTGTTTTTTTTTACAGAATAGGTATGTAACTAAGAAATAATAATAAAGTCAAAAACTAAAGGGGGGGTCCCCATGCAACAAACGTATATTTTTACTTATTTTTGTATTTGCTTTAATGTAATAACGGTAATAGGACGTTAAGCGTCATGAAACTTGGCAAGATTATAGAACACACTCTAAACATTATTTATTACTAGCTGTATCCGCGACTTCGCCCGCGATTTCTTCAGAAAAAATAGCCTATGTCCGTCCTCATAATATGTACATACTATTACCTCGCAAAATGTTAAGGACATTGGTTAAGCCGTTTAGCCGTGAATTAAATATGTAGCAAACAGACAGACAGCCAGAGTTACTTTCGCATTTATAATATTAGTGTAGATTTGTAGTTATTCTTTGGACTCTAAAGTAGAACAACAGATAATAAATAATGGCCAAGTGTGTGTCAGTGACAAACTTCTGATCATTACCAAGTTAAGCAACGTCGGGCGCGGTCGGTACTTGGATGGGTGACCGCCTGGGCGTGATTTTGCTCTATTTTTTTGTATTTTGTGGTGGTACGGAACCTTCAGTGTACGAGCCCGACTCGCACTTGGTTATGTTTTTTTATTAACCGTATTGTTAGTCATCCTGCGCCTCAGCAAAAAATAAATAATGTAGGTGCCTGTAAACTCAATATTCGCGAAGAATACCGATTCATTTCCGGATAGTCTGTGACAATGGTTGCTATAGACTCAATGTACAGGAAAAACATAGTACAATAGCAATTATTGACGCAAGCTTTAGTGACATACCTTGTCGCCATGCTGACGCGATGACTCGGATACTATAATCATGACCAGGGGCCTTACCCCTAGCTTCACTTTTGCGAGCCAACTTTTAGTAGGTACCTGATTGGTACCTAAAATTAACCAACTCATTTAAACTGCATCGTTTAAAAGCGTCTAACTTGAATGAACAAAAATCCGTTTTACTATGCGTGTGTGCGTGAAAATAGCAAAGCTTGGCGGCTATCAAATAACTACCGCTTTTCGTAGTTGATGGTACCGTTTAGACAAATAACACCTATGCGGGTCAACTTCTCGAGCTAGGGGTAAGGCCCCTGTTATCTCTTCTTCTCTACATAGTATATAATTCATAGTATTGGGGGGGGGGAGAGAGACAGAAGGGGGGAACAATATTTTGCAACCAAGCCGCCGAAAAATAAATTTATATCGCTTAAGTTCACATTTTTATCACTTTTTTTCCCGTGCTAAGCCGGTGCGGGTCGCAAGTTTAAAATACAATTTACCTATTCCCTACACCCTCTTGTACAAAATACCATTCAATTTTATCATATAGAGTTCTCGTACTTTAATCGTGAGAATTTTATTGTTCCCTATCATTTTATTGACAGTCATATACTAGCTATTAACTATATAACTATTGATTTACTTGATTCGACTCTGTTCATTGTGCTTTGTCTAATCTAGAAATATGGAACTAAATAAACTGGACGAGTTGCGTCATACATTTCGAAATCAATCTTAGAGAAGTAGGTACCCAAGTTCCTCTGGCTACTTACTCGGTATAGAGGTACTTAGTTGCGACATACTCTCGACTGTTCGACGTCTTTGACCCCGGGCTTGAAGACATTTCTTACTGTCGTGGTTTGACCCACTTGTTCAAGCTTTCATCTCTGAAAATTAAACTGATTCTTCTTATAAAAACTCACAATTTGAATGCTAACCTTTGATCTCAATTATCTGCTTTCTCTTCAGTTCAAACTCTGACACACGAGAAACCACCAAAGACCACCAATGATTTAATATATTTGACCAAAGTTCAAATATATTAAATCATTCCCAAAATAGGTTGGAATTCATAGGTATATTATAAGAAGAAGTCCCGTTGTAATGTCCACCAACAGGATTCCATTCCCCTCAATCATTTACATCTATATACGAAGCGCGACAGTTTAAAACGTCAACACTTCTGCATTATTCAATAAACTCGTCATGTCTGTATCCGTCAGCTCTCAAAACTCAACGCTGCCTGGCCAGTTACAACCCCACCAACTTATTTTAGATATGTTTATGTTAGGTGGTCAAATGATGTAACTAACATTTTCCATAGGAAGAGAAGAGTTTTCTTCAGAAATTAAGAGCCTCTGAACTCTACAGAAAACTTGGTATCTTGGCACTGTATCATACTGCGGCGTATACAAGCAATATCCACAGGGTTGGCTAGTAGGGTATCTCCGTTCGGAGGCCCGATTTCATTCTCGCTCGATGCTCGTACGTAACGTAGGCGGACCTAGCTAGCGTGACCTAGACAGAATCGTCACCGGCAATCCGTTCATGGTAAACTTTATAAGGTGGTGTCGTCATCATACTTGGAATACCGCTTGAATTGGTTACTCAAGTTACACAAATACTACTAACTACTTATGCTACGGCCATTTGTGGAAAGATATACTCTTGTGGGAAATTCGGCATTCCCAAAACAACTACCGTTTACTTACTGCTAACTGAGGACTATGACGTTACCGTTAGCTTTTAGAAGAGCTCGCACTGCCTCGCTGACGCGAAATACGTACGGTGAAGTCTGCACCGGGGTCATCAGACCTACTAAGCGTCTGATTCACAGAATGACGTGCGCGCTCGACCGTCCCTGTCGCTAGACCGAGCTTCCTGGAAACTTTTTGCATTTGTATTATTAAGTCTAAATAAATGTAAGCTATACGTATTGGGGTATTGAATACTGCTGAGTAATGTAGCTACATTTTAATTGAAACTGCTGAAACCGATATATTTTCAAGTAAAATAAAACATTGTGAATTACCGCTTGTATAGATCTACGTATTCCAATAATAAATAATAAAAACACTCAAACAAAAACCTAAACATGTGTAAAACTGTAATCTGTTGATAATCAATCTGATACCATATAAGTTATCTTGTATTAGCAGGGTGTTAACCACATTAACACTAGCGACATAAAGCAGGATGTACAACATGGTTGAACGACCTAGCAATGGCAACCGACAGCATATTTAACGCATCATGATTCATTTGTGGAGCTAAATTCTGAGATAGGTGTAAACTGATAATGTTTGTAAGGACAATGGGAATGAATTTACGCGCACTTCATTTGCATGTGATTTCATCACGGGCCATCGTTTGTTGTTCAGGCATCGTCGAAAACGCAATCGACTCTACAACAAGTTTCAATAAAATCAAGTCGGTGCAATGTCACACTACTTGTTTTGATTTCCGCATAGAAATTAAGTGTTTTCCTCGGTGGTTGTTCTGGTTGGTACTCCCCGGCCTTGGGGGTTAATTAACCTTATTCACCATCGAGCTTCGGTGGCCGCTTTGAACTTGTGCTACATACGCGATCTTCTTTAAATAACGCCCTAGAGACGTGATTTGGTCTCAACAGTCGAAGCCCATGCCAACATTTCAATTAGACACTTCGTCTAATAGGCACGCGCATACCTTCATTCGAGGTCCGAGAAAAAACTAGCTGCTAATGCTACTCTGATTTGCACTTCTCAATCTGCTTTAATTTATATAGACTTCAGTTGCAAACAGTTGCAATTCAAGTAGGAATTGCCTCGTTCAGGCGCGAATACTTAGATTTCGTATCCTATTTAAAATCGTCAAGATCCATGGGCACAATACGCGGCGATGCTTCCGTTTCATGGCTATCGCTGTGCGTCACAGGCCTTCGACCTACCTCCGTCGACTCGCTTCCTCAGCACGCAGCTAAATAATAGCACGAGTTACTTAATCTCAGCAAAATGATTCCATTACAACAATATTCTGCACGATATTTACAAATACCAAGATAACAAGCGAATACACGAGAACTTAGCTGCGCACATTTGACGTCATCTTACTGTAATATAACAATCAGAATCAATTACCAAACATATATATAAAATAAATCAGCTATGCAAATAATGAATAGTTGTTTTTGATTTCACTGTTTCTAGAAACAATATTCATGTTTATTGTTTTAGCGCATCTAACTCAACCGGACATGCCTCTGATTCCACCCATATTTACGAGATAATTGGGAAATTTTGGTTGATAATCATAAGAAGAGTTGTTCTATAACTTTGCTCTTCCGTTCCCTTTTGAACCTTCTTATGGCAGTAAAGAGGAGTAACAACTCTTTAATGCCGTTGGAAGGTTACTAAAATCACAAACATTTTTCGGCTTCATCGATTGTGAACGTTTCGTGGCCGTGACCGTGGTCGGGGACGAACCTTGACATCCATAATCCTAGCTAAGCGTGCGATGTCCGTAGTTTGTAGAGCGCGATGTAATGCGTATTCCCGTGCTCAGTGTTTCCCGATTTAGAGGTCAGAGTCAGACGCACCACGCGTTTTCTTTGTGAGGAATCGCTCGGTGAACCGGTGGCATATTTTTAGCCGGGGGCGTCGCTCTACCGCGTAGTCGTCCGAGACGCTCGCCTCTTTTGCGCTATCATCGTGACATCAAAACTAAAAAAAACAACTAACACATTTATATTATTTACTGGCCAGACACGCAGATACTGAATAGCAGCATATCTAGTTCTCTTAAGATTCTTAGTCCTAAGTTTAGTCTCTTTTTAGGGTTCCGTTCGAACCCAAAGGGTAAAAACGGGAGGGGGTATTCCTAAGCCTATGCTGTCTGTCCATCCTACTCTTAAAACGGCTGTATCTTTCGAACCGTAATAGATAGCCAGTTGAAAATTTCACAGAATGTGTAATGTTACGGAGGCATTCTTAAGAAATAAAAACGAAAATTAATGGGGGTTCCCATACAACAAACGTATTATTTACGTATTTTTCTATTTGCTCTAATGTAAAAACGGTAATACGTAGAAGCGTCAAACTTAGCTCGCTCTAAAGTATAACAACAGATAATAATAAATAGCCAAGTGCGAGTCGGTGACAAACTTCTGTTCAACACCGGTTCTCGTACGATCACTGAAGTTAAGCAACGTCGGGCGCGGTCGGTACTTGGATGGGTGACCGCCTGGGCGTTGATGGGAAGTTGTCTTTTTGCACTACTTTTTTGTACTTTAGTATCTTACAAGTTATATTGTGGTACGGAACCCTCAGTGCGCGAGCCTGACTCGCAATTGGCCGGTTATATTTCTTTGTTTTGTTGAAACGGCTGAAAGTTATTTCATTGCAATTTCTTTAGATTGCCCTTCATCGTACACCGTGTCTCTTTCGATTGATATCATGTCAAATGGCTCAAATGTTAAGTTATTTAAAGTTTCTTATATCCGTATAATACTTGAATGTCGAAAGTGTTTACCAGTGCGATCCAATTTGGCACAGTTCATCGACACACGCCAAATATTTATGCGTCCGTATAAATATGTCCACCTCCAAAAGTAACTCGAGCAGGTGCAAAAATAAAGTCGTTTACGAACAAAATGTTTGGGAGAAAATGCGGTTTTTTAATTGTTATCTTGCTTAGTTGTGCAGACTGGTTTGATGAGCGACAGAAAGGACCGTTAGACGCTACCACTTTCACTGAGCCGTGTGGTGTTTGCCCACTTTGTGTTGATGATGGAATACCTAAGTAAGCACTAAGCGCTGTTTTGCGCCACAACAGAACCAAACGAACAGAAAGAAACGAAGTCTGTAAAATTTCCCACAATTATATGAGTCGCGTATTGTTGAACCTCTATAAATAAATTGTTTTTATACATTCATGTGTAAGGATTATATTTAAGTTATCGAAATGAAAACATACGTTTTTATAATAATATAATTTCTAACTGTTATACGCGCAATGTTTTACGAAATTCTAACTCTATGATTAATAACTTTACTAATCATAAAATCCTGTAATCTTTACCATATGAGTCGTGTATAGATTTTATGAGTTATATATTAAGAAATCTGCCGTTCTATCTGATCATTTCGACGTGGATGCCCACACGCATCTAGCCTCGTAGAAGTACCTAGTACATGTTGCAGTACGTAGTCGACTATCGCGCACTGTAGCTTCCCATCTAGGTCATTTGGAAACTGGAGTAGGCCACCGACTTATTCAAGTTACAAAATACTCCAATTGTTTTCTAAAACCTCCGTGTTTTAAGTAACCTTCACTTGTAATATTGTGTGTGTGATTCACATCGCTCATAACTGTTGAGAATTCGCCTATTGAATCCCTGGAATCTGCATGTTTTTTGTTCTATACTTTGGCGATTCGCAATTTATCCTGACGTCAAAGATAAATGGCAAGGATCTTGCCATTTGGCATGAACTTTTATAGTATAAATGGTTTGTGGAAATGAATTCAATTCTGCACAATGTAGCGAAACGATGTCCTTGCCTTTTTCAGGAAGTTAACTAGTTCGGACATCAACAAGTACCTAACCTAATTGCATCCCTTTTTATAAATTCAGTTGGGTGCGTTGCCAACGAAGCAAACACGCTTTGCTGCGGGCTATATAGAGCTCGTCAAGGCCGAGTTGCACTTGCGGAAGTAATAACTTGTCTTTCCGATTCCTTCTTCCGCTATCTCCTTACAGAGATATTATACTATTAAGACCCTGATTAATAGAATAATCTAGATTTTTATGACCGTTGAGGGATTTTATATTTGAGATTGATTTATGACTGACCTACTGCAACAGTCTCTGCTCTTATGTCATATTGATCTATTGAAATATTGCTGTCTTTATTGTACACAGCACGGCAAGGCAACGTTTTTATTATGATCCAAACCTGATTTAAAAATATCGACATAAATATCCTTTGTCCATTCATTATATTGATTGTTTATCAACGGTTACGAATAATCAGTCTTGCTATAAGAACTGCGGTGCTACTCAATTATGCGCTTGTCGTTTTTTCTAGTTAATATTCGGTGCATGTGTGCACAATAAGTTCTTTGAAATTGTCTACGAGATTATCGTAGTATTTAACACTCATAACATAACAGCGCGTGCATATCATAATTTCCTAATGTGCACTAAAACTTTATCACTTCGTAATAACATTGAAAGTAGGTACTAAGAACGTGTGAGATTGTAAACGTTCGAAAACAAAGCGATATTTAAACGAAATTTTGAAAGATCAGTGAATGCCACGAAACTAATCTCCAAGCTTCACATGTGAAATTCAATTTCCTCGACGTGTTACGAACAGGCATTGTTATGAACCCGGTTGGTGGCGGGAAGGTACAAATAATAGGTTTTATGTAACTTTGGTGTTATGAACGAAAAGAAATCTACATGCCTCACTTCATAGCCGTTCAGCCATACAAAGATTTAATAACAGCGACCTTCGTCACTCGTTCCGCAAGGCAACCAATGCTTCTTATAGGTGTGTCGTATGTCATCTGATCATGCAGACCTCTGCAGTCTGCACTGAGTTGGGACTGACGTTGAAATATCACAAACCTTGCCTTAGTTCTTATACAAGTATTTACTACATTAATCAAAGTAAAGCATTTCCTGCTAATGACTGAAATATAGATTCAAGATATTTTTACGTCATACTTAAAAGAGGTGACTATAACAGACAACGTCAACTAAAAGCTGAATGGGAGGTTTTCCGAATGGCATTAAAAAAAGTTCATAATAAAAAAAAACGATCCAGATGCGGTCGCAGAACTATGTTCCTCCAGTTGTCAGAAAACTCCCCATTTTCGGCACCCTTTGAGTTTACGCCATGTATTTGCGCCAGGCTGGATCATTTATAATTGTTTTTAAAGTCTAAATAAAGCCCTGAAACGTAATCAGATTAAATATGTAATAAAAGTTATGGGAGAGACATGGCCCAATATCAGCAAAATTCCTTTAAAACTAAAATATATTAAAAAATATTTTCTAACGTAACGACGCCGTACAAATGCAGAAAAGTAACAGGGAAGCCACAAATTGGTCTCTATTATATTCATTGTCAAACGGAAAGTTCAACGATAGGGATGTAACTTAGAAACTCTTCAAAACTTCCAGAGGGAAGAAAGGTTTTGTTTGCGAAATAACTCTGGCGGGTTTCTTTCCAAAGAATTATTTGAAAAGCAAAGCAACAATCGTCGATACTGAGAATTAGGGAAAGCGGCTCGTTAAAACGAGTTTGATAACTCGATAGTCGCTCTGGCCTGCTCCAAATTCAATTACATTTCCTTGAAAGTTTTATTTTTCGGTAGATGACAGTTAAAAAGACCGTTCGCACTTACTTAAATTCGTATCAGTGACCTACTGCAGAATTTGAAAGCATTTTACGATTCAAACAAATTGCAATCACAAGTTTTACGATTTAGTCGCCATAAGCAAAACGTTCCTATCGAACTGCTCTGCTCACTACATAATTCTGTAAACATCTGCGATATATCAGCTCACTTGACAACACGCATACATTTTCCGACACCTTCCTGTGTTGATGACGTGCCGTCGTCGTGCATAGTCTAGCCACAGTGGAAGGCGGTCTGCCAATCTCCGACCTCGGCGGCCATTCCGTTCTTTAGAACTTAACATTGCTCTAATCTCTTACTAATCTAGTTTCACCCAGTCTTCAGCAATAAACAAAGCGAGTAGACGGTTGCTTTGGCCTCTGTCCGTCTGACCTTACATGCCACAAAAAATTTGCTAACTTCCTCTTGGCTATACCCGTAAGCAGTAAACTGGGCGTATCTTTATTAGACATCGCACAGATAGTATGAATGAGTAATAAAAAAAAAACTTATACATTAGGTAAAATTCACCAAAATTATGATGACACTTATTTTAATGAGATTCACAATTCTAAGAAATACCTATATTATCATCTCTACCTAGTTTTTTTTTTTTGTATTGTACCTACTTAATTAATATTGAATTTGAACAAAAAAAGTCTTGTCTTTTACATTAGGATTGACTATTTAATTACCCAAACTTGTGTAATCAGTTTGTTGGCTGCTGGCAGATAATAACATCAGTATCTCCAATTTTATGACGATTGGGGAACCCAAACTTTTTAATTTCAACTATATACCAAGAAATTTTCAAATGCTTCTCTAACTTCCTGTTGGAAAATGGGTTGCAAGTACATACTTGCAATATTAGGCAGTTAAACGTATTTCCTACGTCAGCTAGAGCCACGATTTAAATCATTTATCATTATCAGCCTTTCACGTTCCCACTGCTGGGACACAGGCCTTCTCTGAGAGAGAGAGAGAGAGAGAGAGAGAGAAGGGGGGAGAGAAAGGATGCCTAATTCACCATGTGAATGTCACATGTCTTCTCTTCTGAAAATTCTCTGTCGGCATTGTTGACAATTTTTTGAATTTTCCACCAAAATCCATAATAACAATACACACAGAACGTATGTTAAGATTGTGTTTAATGCATTGCAGAACGGCGATCTGTGTATATCGATCTTGCACCCGCCGGTGGACGATCCGCAGTCGGGGGAGCTGCCGTGCGAGCGCTGGAACCCGACGCAGTCAGTGCGCACCGTGCTGCTCTCCGTGATCTCGCTGCTCAACGAGCCCAACACCTTCAGCCCCGCCAACGTGGACGCCAGTGTCATGTACCGCCGCTGGCGGGACTCCAAGGGCAAGGACAAAGAGTATGAGAATATCATCAGGTGAGAATTACATATTCGCTTTAGAATTATCATTGTCTTCTACATATTCTATCCTGTGTTGTCCAACAGCGAACAGCTTATGTAATTTTTTCCATTAATACACGTAGGACACACCTGCATGGCTAGCAAGCGTACCGCGACAAAATCTTGTCGTCACTTTGTAAAGCGAGAACGCAACAAGGTGCCTACGGTTTTATATACGCTTGTCTCGCTTTGACACGATAAAAAGAGGCGAAAAATTAGGTCGCGGTGCGCATTCTACCCCTGCTGAATAACTCTATATAACACGATCTTCTGCATCACGCATCCACTTGCCGCCAGCTTTTCCTAGGCTGAAGAGCCGATTCTTCGTTTGTCAATACGCAATCTATAGAATCCTGGTAGGTCATTCCAGGAGCTGTGAAGTTAGTTTTGCTACTGTCCAGCTCTTTTAATTTTATATAAGTGCGACGAGGACAGAAATAATAGCACATGCAGAAGCCAACAATATATAATATAATAGCCAACCAATAATATCCTCTTATCCTATCTAGACATGGAAGCTATTTTTAACTCCCGACACAAAAAAGGCTGTTATTAGTTTAATGTGGGTATCTGTGGCATCGTAGCTCCCAATAGGATAAACCGTTTTTTTTTAGTTTTGTTAAAAAGGTGAACTTGATCTAGAGTGTTCTTAGCTATGATAAAAATAAACTGGTTGGACTTTTGAAAATTATCAGCTCGGGATTTAAAAAACTATTTATACCTGTTATAGATTGTGTGATAATGGCAAGAAGGAGTATACTTGGTTAATGGGAAGACGACGATGCACTAAAAACTTAAAATAAAAACAATAATTACAAACTGCGTGATATCTTAATTGGAAAGGCAATGTTAGGCTATCTATGATGAAGGAGAAAGTGGACCGTATCTGAACCGATGAAAGTGATGGCCAGGCCGTCTAACCACTGGAGTGAAGCTGTGCGCCCGCGCAAATGACGTAGAACAAGCAAGCATACCTGACTAAATGTTATTGATGCGGAAGTTTGTTGTGTTTGGTGGGTTTCTTTTGTTTGTCATTCTTTCATGCAACAACAAATGAACAGATTGGCGTGATTTTCGACAGAGATAAATCGGTGGACCAGAGGCTACCTATTTTTATTTCGGAAAACATAGCTATTCAAGTTTGCAAATTGAAGTGTCAATGGGCGGGCCACATCGCTTGAAGAACCGATAACCGATGTTGAAGAAGGTTCTTGAATAGAAACCACGAACCGAAAGACTCAGCGTAGGTAGGCCTCCCACTATATAAACCGACAACAAATACAATTTATTAATTTAATGCTAGCGTTCAATGTTCTGTGTCTAACACAGACATAATTACAAAACATTGCAGGAAAAAGTTATAACCCCTATATTTCATTGTTTGAAAATTTAACGGTACATGGCAAAGAAACTAGTTTTTCCTTATCACTGATTGAGAAAATATGAAGTACCTTCCCAGCTAACTGCAGGGCGAGTCATTATTTGTTTAGCACTTACAGTTACCCTGTAACACTGTTATTTTCATAGCGCATTCATTTACAAACATGGATGTTTGGACTATACTTCAAAACTCACGAAAAAGTTTTAGCTGAGTTTTCATCATCATCATCATTTCAGCCATAAGATGTCCACTGCTGGACATAGGCCTACCCCATCGATTTCCAAAGGGACCGGTTGTAAGTGGCATCCAGCGTTTTCCTGCGGTCTCTTTTAGGTCGACTGTCCATCTTGTGGGTGGACGTCCTACCGGTCCGCGGTCTCCACTCGAGAACCTTTTATTAGCTGAGTTTTATTAGAATACATTTAGATAATTTTAGTAATACAGACTTATTTAAATCCTAATATGTAATTTAGCTTGCAACAAATCCACATTATCTGTTAATATGGTTTTAGTCTAACATTTGGCTCGGTAATTTTTGTTACCTAACAAAAAATTACCAAGCCAAAAGCGGGTTAGCTAACCCGCTAATTTTAAATATCTTTGTAATAAAACAGTGTGGGTAGTCCTAAAGCAGTGGGCGAACAAAAGATTGAATGGCATGTCCTAAACCCTGTAGCTAGGACAGCACTAAATAACTACCTAGCCGAATTTCAACAGGCGTCTGTGTTGGCGATAATCAACCTTAAAGGTTTCAGTTCTGTTATATTTTATACTAGCCACCCGTCCCGGCTTCGCACAGGTGGAGTTTTTTTTTCAAACATTTTAGTAATAAATATAGCCTATGTTACCCAGGGATAATGTAGCATTCTAATGTTGAAATAATTTTTAAAATCGATCTAGTAGTTTTTGAGATAATTCGTTATAAACATCCAAAAATGCAAATCTTTCCTTTTTATAATATTAGTGTAGATTTTGGCGAATCATGGCGGTGTCTCCAAAAATCCTCTTCATCCAAAGGAGGCTTGGAGCTCGCCTTATCATACTGGATAGGATCTTAGAAGATGAAGAAGACGGGGTGTGCTGTAGCTATTACTCATTTCATTGTGCTCATTACTCAATATGACTATTTCTGTTTTCCAGAAAGCAAGCCCAAGTAGCGCGCATAGACGCCGAGAAGGAAGGCATTGTGGTGCCGCTCACGTTAGAAGACTATTGCATCAAAACTCAAGTCAAGTCGTCGACGCAAGAGCCACAGGTTTGTCTCTTTATTCACTTTAAATGATACGAAACACGATCCTTTTTTTTTTGTCCTCTCAGTTCTACCGGAGTGCCTAGTGCGAATTATTCCAATTGCGTTAACTTACTATGGAATCCGAAACGTGAATATTCGCCAAAGAGCCTGAGTCGTCGACATAGCTATTAAAATTTGCAAGTTGGCAATGGGCAGGCCACATCGCTCCAAGAACCGATAACTGATGGGGAAGAAAGGTCCTTGAGTGGAACCCACGAACCGGAAGACGCTACGTTTGTAGGCCTCCCACTAGATGGACCGACGACATTGTGGAGTCGAGGGCATCCAGTGGATGCAGATGGCAGGATGTCGTTCAGTATGGAGGTTAAAGGGGAAGGCCTATGTTCAGCAGTAGACGTCTTCTGGCTGATGATGACTACGATTTGTATGACTTCTATACCTCACTATTCACACTGATCTTTACTACTTCTTCTATCATCATCCACAGCATTCCTTATCCCACTGCTGGGTATAAGCCTCTCTTTGCAATGCCATCTGCCTCGTTCCTGTGCTAATCGAGTCCAGCCGAGCTAGCATGCGCACCGCGACAAAATCTTGTCGTCACTTTGTCGAGCGCGTACGTGACAAGGTGCCTACAGTTTCATATACGCCGGTCTCGCTTTAACACGATAAAAAGAGTCGACAAAGTTTTGTAGCGTTGTGCATGCTAGCCATGCAGGCTCGACTCGCGATAGGACCGTGACACTATCGTCAACCCATCTTGCAGCTGGACGACAAACGCTCTGCTTACCTTACCTCGGCCACCACTCTGTCAAAACCTTGCTCCACCTGTCATCACTACGCCTACCAACATGTCCTGCCCAGCTCCACTTATATTTCATTACCGCGATTTCGACGTCTCGAACCTTTTTCTACGCCTGGATTTTGGTCTTACGAACTCGGTCTTGAAGTTTGATGCCTAGCATAGAAATCACTGTGCTATCCGTTTTTTTAAACGATAAAATGGGCTAGCGTTTGAACACAACTCACCTGGCGGTAAGCGATGATGCGGTCTAAGATGGGGCACGTTTGCTCATGAGGTGCCTATTCACTCTTCTCTTGAAGAGACCCAAGTTGTACTTTATAAGGAACATCCAGGCAGGGAGCGCATTCCATGCCTGTGCAGTTCGTTCGTATTCGATTTTGTGCACAGCTGTGTGATCGTAAATATTTCAGCACCACAAGTCATGGTCTTCTATCATACTTATAATAATTGAAAGTGTGTTTGTTTATCCTCGTTCATGCGGTAACAGAACAATTAACTGACCTTTTCTCCCGGAAAAAGTACGGTTCCTAAATGTCTACAGTAAAATTGCGGAGCGCAGCTAGTTATTATTATCAGAAACTAGCTGAATCCTGCGATGTTCCAGGTTTTCCTCTTGGTAGGAAAGTACCCTATGTCCGTTCTCATGATGCACACTATCTTCCTGCCAAATTTCGTTAAGATCGACCTAGCCGTTTAGTTGCGAAAAGCGACCAGACAGACAGAGAGACAGAGTTAGTTTCGCTCTTATAATATTTGTCAGGATTAGTTAGGATAGGTGAAGTTATTCATGACTTTTTATATAGGAGGTAATCTCTGAAACAATTGAACGGAACGGGCAATTGTTTTATCTATAGAAAACAGCACTATCCCAGAACCTAGGCTGTTTCATTTACTACGCAGTTAACCGATCGGGCAAAAGCTAATCTGATGTAATGATGATGTAAAATCGTATCGTGTCTGGTTATTAGGGCCTCCTAATTTAAAGTTATTCAAATCTGCTTCAATAATTTAAAAAAAAAACATAAAATACTGGCAGTGCGGCTTTAGGCAGTAACTACAGAAGCTGTTTATCTTTCCGGGATAAACCCATTCTATACTTGTGTTATTTTTAACTGTAGTTTTGTCTATACAGGGTTACGCGAAAAGGTGTATTAAGCCGAAAGGGGTCTGTAGTACCCATGATTATAAACAACTTTGACTATGGGGCCAACTCTGAGATCGTGAAAAAATATCAGCTGTTCCATACATCTGATCAAGTATGAATGACCGTTTTCTAGGGATATTGATGGGATTGATTTTTACTCCATGCGATATTATATTTCATTAGGTTTTACCTGCGGTGTCGCCCGTGTTTGAGAACAACACATAGTCCATATCTTTAATGTGTCTATTTTTATGTTATAAAATGATTGTTTTTTTGCATTCCAGCTGGATATGACAGACTTCTACGACGATGATTATGATGATCTGGACACGGAGTCCGACGAGGAGCTCGAGGGCGGCGAGGGAGACGCCGACGATAGCGGCAACGGCGAGTCGTGAGCCCTGTGGGCGAACCACCCGCGAACCACTGCACTGGGGGCTCTACTGTCGGTGTAACACTCGCGAACCACTGCACTGGGGCTCTACTGTCGGCGTAACTCTCAAACCACTGCACTGAGAGCCCTGGTGTAAGTTTACCACTGGACTAGGAGTCATAGTGTAGGTTTACTACTGCACTGGGAGCCCTAGTGTAAATTAACCACTACACTAGGGGCCCTAGCATCAGTGAACTACTGCAATGAAATCACTAGTGTTGGTGTATCACTCGCGAATTTCTACACGGGTAGACCTATACTGTAGATCAAACGCTGCACTAGGGGACCTAGTGTCGGTGAATCACTCGTAAACTACTGCACTGGGGGTCCTAGTGAGAGTAAACCATTACCGTACCGTTGCCTTGGGAATATATCAGTGAATCACTAGCAAAGCTCTGAGAGACCTACTGTAGTTGAACCACTGCTTTGGGCCCTCGTTTCGATGGATCACTCGCGAACCACTAATCTGGGGGCCCTAGTGTCGACATCGATATAGCTGACGTATAGGGTGCGATAGACTTTAAAAACATTTTAAACGTCCTATAAACCTCTGATAAATGTGTTTGCATATTTTTGTGGTCCTACTTGTGGGGGAGAATAATGACAAAACAGTTTTTCCATGTAGTCCGTGTTTGAATTAAGTGATCTTACCAGGCCCTTC
The DNA here is from genome assembly GCA_949125355.1 of Agriopis leucophaearia. Taxonomy (NCBI): domain Eukaryota; kingdom Metazoa; phylum Arthropoda; class Insecta; order Lepidoptera; family Geometridae; genus Agriopis; species Agriopis leucophaearia. The sequence goes on along the minus strand of OX421278.1, from coordinate 6,882,207 downwards.
TTTCCCACTGGGCACTCTGTAATAAGTATAACTTATTTTAATTATACGACCAACACTGAATCGGGCATAGAATTTAAATAAGTTATACGGAATCGAAACTCAATCGCTTTTAAAAGGTGTACCGTGTACATCTCCTTTTTCCTACATTTTTGTCAGTACCCCGCCCTGCACGCTGGCTATATCGAGTCTGAAGTGCAGGTACCGTTTTTTATCGATCGACTAATTTGACAGTTAAATCGACCAATTCGATAAATTGTGTTTGAGCCGTACTATGATCGATTCTATAGCATTTTATCGAAATGTCGATTTAACTGTAAAATTTGTCGATTGATAAAGAACGGTACTTGCACTGCTGTATTTTGTTTTTAATATTAAAAATAGTATAAATAAATTAAAAATTACCCCCGATACAAGAGATGGCTGCACAGAATAATTTGAATTATAGATAATAACACTCGATTAAGTCCCTTTTTAAACAAAAAAGTTAATCAAAATAGGTTTATCCGTTTAGGAGGTACGATGCATCTGATAGATACACATGGTATAACAACCCTCTTGCGTCGGGGGTTGAAAAGGTAGAGAATGAAATTGAAGCTCCCGAGTGTACTGCCTGACATTTGCGGGGTGTAATTATTACACAAGCAGACACTCGCTATCGTGCCGTCTCGCTCCCGCAAACGTACTCGCACCATACGTGCGAGTAGGATGATCTTATACCGATTACTAACCAAGGCTGTAGCCAGGAATTCATTTTGAGGGGGGGTAAGTCATCATCATCATTTCAGCCATAGGATGTCCACTGCTGGACATGGGCCTCCCCCATCGATTTCGCTTGGGTTGCGCTTATCTAAATAAGTACCTACGTATAAAACGGTGGGTTGGCTAAGACTTTTCGAGGGGGGTAAAACGCCTATGGCCTTGGGGCTTTTGTTATAACCCCGCAGGACTAGTTGAATAGCTTATAAATACGTAAAGTGTGCGTTTGCTAGCACATTAATTTAATTATTCTTAAAGCTTGGACCGAGTGAAATTAATGACAATGGTTTGCTAAATTGTGATGATAGTCATGTTGATTTTGAATGTTTTAGATGACAAAACTGACTTATTGACAGGGTTGCATCGAGATAAAATAACTATAGAGTCATAATATCTGAGTGAAAACAATCAAAAATCGTCCGAAGTTCGTTGTACATACCTAGACATCAATTATATAGTGCATAGTCTACATATACTCCATTTTAGACGTTATGTCGCTTACGTAGTGTTCAACGTCGCTTGTTCGCTATGGCATCATAGCACTGCTATCGCGCGGCGTTGTAGTCGGATTGCGGTTGCCGTACAACTAACTAAAAATACTACTTAATGCGTCGCGTGGACATTTTTTTTTTTGTAAGTAGGTGACTATAGTTATTATATCTGAATGCAGCTTTCCTATCAACTTTTGTTTCATGACAAATTTAATACAATACAACAAAAAAAAAATGTTTGGAGGTTTTTTTTTTAAAGTGTAGGAGACACTGTGCATTCGTTATCCGTTATGTGTAACATTTAAAACTTTTAAAATCAACATTGGTGAGTTTCGAAATTGATAACGCGCTAATTACAGATATAAGACAATGCAAAGTGAAATCAATAGTATTCAAAAGCAATAAACAGGCTTAGTAAGTTAACTAGGTTTATAATAAATACTAGCCGCTCGTCCCGGCTTCGTACGGGTGGAGTTTTTTTTAAACATTCTAGTAATAAATATAGCCTATGTTACTCGGCGATAATGTATCATTCTAATGGTGAAAGAATTTCTAAAATGTTTGATTTAATTTGTAACAAACATCCAAAAATACAAATCTTTCCTCTTTATAATATTAGTGTAGATAAACATTATTCCAACACTTTCGGAACAATAAGCAATTATAATTACTGCTATTTTTTTTATTTACTGCATTGTAATATCTAATTCCGTATCCATACATTGTCTGTGATGGCTTAAAATGCTTCTCTGGGACAATTTTGTATTGAACTAGCGACCGGCCCCGGTTTCGCACGGGTGTAAGTGTTATTATATATATAAACCTTCCGTGAAAAATTATCTAACTGCGTAAAATAATCTTGCGTGGTTTGGGAGTTAGCGGACATACAGACAGACAGACGCAGAAAGCGACTTTATTTTATACTATGTAGAGATATGAAATGCCTAATGGCGCGTTTTGTCAGTACAACCGATTCGTATGCCGTGACGGCAAATGGCATGACGATCTCTTATGCCGTAATTTTTCATATTTGCCAGGTGTTCCCGTGACAGCCAACTTTTTTTTCCGACTATAACTATCCGACTAACCTATGCTCTAGAAATACTGGAATTAAATTGCAAAGTATAACTTTTGAATTTTTACATCAACAATGTTTATAGTAAGTTGGACAGGAACTTATATTTAGTAATAGGCTTGCGTTTGATCATCAACTCGCCTGATGTTAAGCGATGATGCGGTCTACGATGAAGTACGCTTGCCTAGAAGAAACCGATTCACTCATGGTATGAATACACTCAGATTGTAACTATCGAACTATATATTTACTACAGTATACTTGAGCGTTCTCTTGTAAACTAGTAACTTAGGTATTCTCTTGTTCTTGACCATTCATGTTTGTGTCAGGAAGCTGTCAACAATGCATTTCATTTCTTATAAAAATGTAACCAATTTGATGTGTTTGCCAACATCACTTTACATCAAGTAGATAGGTACTTTAATAAATCACTATTGCTTGTCACTAGTTAAGACCTAACGGCTCTAACATTTATGATCAGTCTTAGTATTTACAGCTACAAAGTTGTACAAAGCCGAATGAAAAGTACCACCTACCTGTCTATGTGAAGTGTCTATTATAACTCTGACCATGGACACAGCAAAATTTTCGAAATGACAAATAAAATACACGCGTTAACATATCAGTAAAAAAACGGATCAAATTGAGAACCTTCCTTCTTTTTTGAAGTCGGTAAAGAGTCATTGAAAACGGAATGGGAAATGAATTGGGTATTTTATTGTTTTACGAAACCGAGGTGTTAAAAAGTGATTCATATCAATGAATTAAATCTATAAATTCAGACATTTGCTAGGTATTTGAACATAAAATTGTAACAGATAATAAATAATACTTCGAAGAGAAAAAAAACATTTATATGCTTTTTACAACGTTATTGCAGCTATTACAGTGGGCGCAGTACTAATATTCGCTATGTAAAATAACTATCGAATTTCATACAAATTTCGAAATTGAAATTTGTATGGAATTTGATACGTATTTTGCGTAGTGTAAATTCGTACTTCGCCCACGGAGTTAAAATACTCAGACTGTATAATACTAGCTCAATTTTCTGCTGTGCTATGAAACCATTAGCAGTGGTTCTTTCTAAACTATTATTGCAATGGTCTTCAATGACAAGAAGTCAGCTTGTAGTCTTAGGCCCAACACTCACTGGAGACTCGAAGCGGCTTTGTGGGTAAAACCGCCGTGGAAACGTTCAAATCTTCCCATTTTGCAGTTTAGAATTGTTGCGCCTTGTCTATTCTAAATAAGAAAATTAAGCACAATTTTGATTGAAGCATAAGCGGAAAAGATTTGACAGGGGCTTATACTCTGCGATGTCCGCTTAAATTTTTTTCATCGGTGGTTGACAACCAATGTCTTTAGAGTCCTTTCCATCAATCTCTTGTCCGTAGGTATCTCTTGCCTTAATTGGGTAATTAAGTTACTAATTATTATTATTTAAATAATTAATGTAGTAGTGAATTAGTCATGTTTCGTTTATATGCCAACTATTACAATACATAGAATAACAAATATGTTCTCATTATGTAATGTACATTTTTGATGTTTTAAAAATATGTAAGTTTTGTTTAATATACGTTTTTAATAAATAATACTTCTGTGATTATAAAAACATTGTCGCCTTATGCATATTTGATTTTTTATTATATTTTAATTTAATTATTTTTAGAATCATAACTAGGAACAATTTGATTTTGTATAATTTTAATTATTCATTGTAATTTGAGAGTTTAAGACGATTATATCTGTTCTATTATAATATACTAAAATGTAAAAATTACTACTTAGAATGATAATGTACTGACAGCCTGTAACATAATTCAAAATTTAAATGTACAGAGATGTTATCAAATGCAAGTTTGATTAGAGGATCATGCTCAAATCATATAAAATAATAAAAATATTCAGCGTTTTCGTAAGGTACAAGTAATCTTATTATAGAAATATGCGTTTGCGCGTAAAATTACGTGATAACGAAATTAACTGTAATATAGGTAATGAAACATACAAAAATGAATTAAGTTTAGCATGCGCTAAGCTAAAATTATCCCTAAATAACTTGTATGTAAGATTTAGATTACATTTTACGATTTTAGCTTCTATCTTTACCTTCGTGTTACTTGGTTGCGATATCAAGTGTCTTCTTGAAGTTGCGCGATCTCTTTAATCCAGTCATCTGGTGATTGTTCTCATTAAATTCAGCTAAAATCGTCCAAAACTTAAATGTTAGTTAGATCTTAAGTTACGTAAGTGGTTTGGAAAATCAGTGTAGGAAAATTTCGCGACGAACATGTTAATTACTTAATACCTATTTAATGATAATAAAAGATGTGTTTGAAAGAGATTTCTGTTTTATTATAAGACTAGCCGTCCGCCCCGGCTTCGCACGAGTGTAAGCTCGGCCTTCGGCCTCGCTACAAAATATAATATAGCCTATGTCACCCGGGGATAGTGTAGCTTCCCAACAGTGAAAGACTTTTTCAAATCGGTTCAGTAGTTTCGGAGCCTATTCATTACAAACATACAAAAATAGGTACAAATCTTTCCTCTTTATAATATTAGTGTAGATGAAGTGTTGCTTCTTTTTTTTTTTTTTTTTTTTTTTTTTTTTTTTTTTAATGGCTATCGCCCACATTTAGGGCACTTTGGCCAACGTCACGTTAACAAAAAACGAACGCGATTTAAAATAAAACAATATATGACCAGCAATCCTAAAACAAAATAAATAAGTAATACAATACATATAAATGCTTACAAACACAAAAATACACTATAAAGCACTTTATACACTAACATTATTGTCAGAAAGAAAATTACTTATAATACGGAAAATGGAAATATCATTTGATGAGAGAAGAACAGACATAGAAGTTGGAAAAGGAACTACAAGACTAAGAGAAAGAAAAAAAGCTGAGTGATCAAGCAGCGGACAGGAGAAGAAAATATGATTGAGGTGGCCGTCATCAAGGCCACACTCACACAAAGAAGAGTCCCTGATACGTAACTTTTTAAAATATGTGGGAACACAACAGTGTCCCAACCTCATTCGAATTATGCAACTTGTAATTTTTTTACTAAAGTGCATTCTGGCAAACCACGGCCTCCGAGGGATTACGGGCTGGAGAGCCGCATAAGCGGAACCCCTAGACCTGGCAGAGCCACGCCAGCAGAATGACCATGACTTAAGTAAAAGAGACTTAGGCAGGGATGCAAGATCATGGGGAAAGATACAGAAGGGAATTTTGTCTCCGCAGACAACGGCATCCTTTGCCACTCTGTCAGCCCGTTCATTTCCAGAGATACCAGCATGACCAGGAATCCAAACAAAAACAACTTCTAGACCTTTGGAATTGCAGATAGATAAGGATTCCTTAAGGAGAAAAAGAATAGAGTTGTGGGAATTGGGGGAAAAAGGGTTTGAAAGAAGAGACTGAAGGGCACTCCGACAGTCAGTAAAGACGAGAGAACGGCGGAGATTGAAAATAAGAATATATCGAATAGATTCAAGGAGCGCCCAACACTCACCCGAAAAAACTGAGGTTTCAGGGGGAAACTTAACCTTTTGTACAATGTTAAATTGTTCATGGAAGATACCACAACCAACACAGCCTATAGGGGAGAGTTTTGAAGCATCAGTAAAGATATAGTGCCACCCATGCCAATCCCTCCGCAGAAGATCACGGAAATATTCATCAGCATGGGGGTCACCAGCACAAATGTCAAAGTCTAAAATTACATTTGGACGAGAGACAATGACATCATAGCTAAACGAGAAAAGAGGAAGCAAATGAGAACGGAGAACAGGATCTTTTAAAGACTTATAGGTAACAAAACTCTTCACTAGAAGAGGAAGCTGCTTATGGAGCCAAAACCGAGAAGAAAACGAGAAACTATGGAGAAGCTGAAGTTTAGGGACAAGAGGATGATTAGAAAACTGCACACAGCGAAAAAAAAACCTATTAGATAGAAACTGACGGCGAAGATGAAGGGGAGCATCAACACATTCAACCTGAAGTGCATTGATAGGAGAGGATAGCATAGCACCAGAAACAATGCGAAGGGCTTTCGATTGAATCAAATCCAGTTTCTTGATACCACCCTTGTTAGCTGGCTCCAGCAAGAAGGAGCCATAATCTAAAATGCTACGAATAATGGCGTTATACAAAAGTTTCAGTGTAAAAGGATGAGAACCCCACCAAACACCTGATAAACACCTTAGAATGTTAATATTTTTCCGACACCGATCAGCAATATAATCACAATGCAACTTTCCACTAAGCTTATTGTCCAAAATAAGACCAAGAAATTTCACTGACTCCTTAACTGGAATCCTGGACCCTTTAACTAAGATATCTATTTCAGGGGGATTGCGCTTTCGAGAAAAGAGAACAATGTTACTTTTTGATGGTGAAAGATCTAGACCATTTAAATGTAGCCACGAGTTTAAGCACTGAAGGGATTGAGAAATACAGTGACTGGCAATGTCAATTTTATGGTGAGAAGTATATAAAAGGATATCATCCGCATATTGAAGAATACGGCAGAGACCAATAGATACCTCTAAATCAAAAGTATACACATTATATAGAGGAGGACTAAGAACAGACCCCTGAGGAAGACCACGCCAAATGATTCTGTGAGGAGAAATTGAAGAATCACTGCAACGAAGATAAATATACCTTTCAGTTAGAAGATTCATGACAAAATTACATAACTTAGGAGGAACCTTCAACAAAGAAAGTTTATTTCCGAGAATAGAAAGCTGGACGGAGTCATAAGCGGCAGAAATATCTAGAAAAGCACCAATAACTGATTCATTTCGAGTAAAGGCAAGTCTAATATCAGTTGTAAAAACACTTAGGCTATCCATAGTGCTCTTGCCTTTTCTAAAACCATACTGAGATTTGGCAAAAAGGCCCTTACTTTCAAGAAACCATTCAAGGCAGTTCTTGATCAGGCGCTCAGCAAGTTTCGCCAGGACAGAAGAAAGAGCAATAGGACGATACGAATTATGATCCTCCGGGTCCTTATCGGGTTTAAGAATTGGGATAATATACTGAGATTTCCAACTAGCGGGAACAAAACCAGACTCAAAAATAGAGTTAACCAAAGATAAGAAAAAGAGAAGTAAACTGTCACTCGCCTTCGTGAAAAATGAATAAGGAATGCCATCCATACCAGGAGCAGAATCTTTGACGGACTTTAATATATTTTTCAATTCAATTAATGAGAATGGCTGATCTAGGGGATCGTTTGACGAAGTAACAGCTAAGGAGGGTAATTCCGAAGGGAGTGGACAATACTGAGGAGCTAACTTATCCATAAATGCCTCAGCCCAAGACTGAGAAGGGCTACAGCAACGAAGAGGAGGACACCAGGAGCGTCTATATCGGCGAATTTTCGACCAAATAACTGAAGCAGGAGTACTAGGACTTAAGCTAGAGCAATAAGCCCTCCAACTATCCAGCTTCTTCAAGCGGAAAAGGCGCTTAGAACTAGCAATGGACCTATTCACTTCAGAGAAGTTCTCTAGAGTCATAGAGCGGCGGAAATTAGCTTCAGCCACCTTACGGGCTTTAATAGCGTTACTGCAGTCCTTATCCCACCACGGAGGAGGAGGCAATTTTCCAGACGAAGGCTTTTTAACAGGGAACGATTGGCTAGCACACTCATGGAGCATACGGACCAGATTATCAGAGGAGGAAGAGATATTAAAAGAATTAACAGGAGGTAAATTAGCAGAAACAGAAACAGAGAGGTCGTGAAATTTTTCCCAGTTAGGACAATCATTATAATTTAAAATATATTTAAGAAGAGGAGGATTAACAGAAACACGACTAGAATTACGTTGAGGAAATTCAAGAAGAATAGGAAAATGATCACTGCCATGAGAAGAAGGAAGGACATACCACGACAGAAGAGAAGCAAGCTCAGGAGAACATAATGAAAGATCAACAGCACTGCGAAATTCATGAGGACGAGTCCTTCTAGTAGGGGAGCCATCATTAAGAATGCAGAGATTAAGAGTATCAAGAGAGTCCAACAAAAACTCACCACATTCATCGGACTTACCACAACCCCATACAGAATGATGACAATTCAGATCACCAAGGACCAAAAGCGGCTTTGGTAGGGAACTCAAAACCGAAACTAATTTACGAAGAATTAACTTAGAAGGGTCAGGAATATAAAGTGAGACAACAGAATAATTCTTGACACGCACAGCAATTGCTTGAAAACCACTATGAGCAGGAATAATAATAGGAGAGAAAGGAATATTATTTTTTATCAGGAGGGCAACACCTCCAAAACCATCTTGTCTGTCACTTCTGATGACATCAAAGCCAGAAACTCTAAAATGAGAACCAGACTTTAACCATGTCTCAGAAATAGACAAGGCAGTAATATTATATTTATTAACTAAATATATAAGATCAGATAATTTATTATATAGAGATCTACTATTCCATTGAAGGAACTTGAGATCCATTAGATAGAAGGGAAATGAGTGAATTTAAATTAAATGCAGCGTTGGACGGTAAAGGATGGGAAGGGGAGTGATGAGCACGGGGAGGGTTGAGAAGAGAGGACAAAAGATTTAAAAGTTTGAGAAGTTCAGAGATAACCGATTGAACAGATGGAGACTCGGGGGTTTTATTAGGGTTAAGGGCACATCCATTAGGAGCGGCTTCCGCAAAGTCACCCCTAACAATGTTTGAGTGAGCCAAATGGTCATAGCCAGAAGAGGGAGAAGTTGAACCAACAGGCCTGTTTTTTTTACCCCTGTAGTGCACTCTGGCAGGCTCCACAGTAACGTGATTAGTTGAACCCGAAAGCTGAGAGGGAAAAGGAGGAGAAGGTGCCAAAGAAGAAGAAGTCACTTCTGCATAAGTAATTCTTGATGAGGGGTGAAGTTTCGATGCCTCTGCGTATGATAAAACATTTTGCGACATTGTTTTTTTAATAGAAATCTGGCGAGACATTTCGGGGCAGATTTTATTGGTTGCGAAGTGACTACCACGGCACCAAACACATTTGGCGCCCACCGCATCTACATTGCACGAGTCTCCAGTGTGGGCTAAAGAGCATTTGAAGCATACTGGCTTCGACCTGCATTGGATCTTGGTATGTCCGTACCTACAACAAGAAAAACACTGGATAGTAGGTAAAACGTACTGCTCCACTTGAAAAGAGTTATAGCACAAAAAAACTCTTGGGGGTAGGAGTTGGCCATCAAAAGTTAAAACAACCGTTTGAGAAGGTTTCCATGACACTGACCCATCAATCACCAATTTGAAGTTCAATCTACGAACTTTGATTATCGGGCCGCACTCTTGGGGCACCCGTACTTCCTTTATTATTTCTTCGTCGGATAAATCGACGGGGATGCCCCGTACCAGACCCAGACGAGTTACATTATATGAGGGAATAAACGCTTTATACCCCTTATTAGCGAGGGAGCTCGAGTCTATGAAGGCATTAGCGGCCTTAAATGAGTGGAAACACAGCGAGATTCTATTTCGGCCCACGCTTTTAATTGATCCATCAACAATGCCTACAAATTCTCTCGAGCGCTCAAAAAGGAATCGCCCGAAAGTAACAGGGTGCAAAGAAGTGCTATCAGAAGATACAACCGCGATTTTTTGTACGTGAATAACATACGGCCCACGATCGGATGAAACATAGCACTGACGTGCAACCGGAGTTGGAGCGATTTTTTGGCCCGGGGGCAAAAATGAGGAGGAACTTGTTGAAGCAATTGTCTTCTGACCTAAGGGCAGAGACGCAGATACGGGGGTTGGAAGAGTGGCAAGGGGAAGCTCACTGCTCACAGTCGAAAAAAAATTTGGGGGTGTGTTTTGTCCTGAAGTAAGAATTACGTCATCAGCAATTTTAAATTCTTCACCAGAAGAGTCAATGGGAGAACATGCTCTTACATCCCGTTTCAAAGCTCTACGCTTAGAGCGTTTATGGGTTTTTTGGACATCCTCCGAGGTGGATATTGCTGTAAAAGCGCCAGGAGAGGGAGGAATATTATAATCGGACGCCATTATTCCACCGCCAGGATCAGGAGGCTCTTCGTCAATCATATTAAAGTGTTAGAAAAGGGACTACTGACAAAAATCAAGATATATAACTACAATGATACTAATTATACTAGAAATGAAACTAAAAATTAAATGATAGCTATTTACTAGGAAAACTGGTCAATTAGCTATGATAAATGGATTTAAATAGAAAAATATAACCGGAAAAATTTTTTTCAATGGTGACACGGCGATGACGTTCGACCAAAAAAAAAAGTGTTGCTTCTTTTATAGTATTGTCTGGGTTAATTAGGATGTCATTCAATGAGTGAAAAATCGTGATTTATTTTAAGGTTTTATGGAATCTCAACAAAAACAAGAATTTGTACATTTAAAAAAGTACAGAATCTCCATGGACGTAATAAAACCTACAATGCATGTCATGCTTATCAACGAGTATAGTAATATACCGGGAATATGATGCTTATCTCACATTCGGTGGCTCCCTCTATCGTAAGCGGAAACAATGAGTTTTAGTCGATTATTTTGGGAACATCACTAAAAAACTTGTGACTGTCAACGTCACGTTACGTTTATGGATTATGGATGTCAATGTCACAAATTGTTTGTTTTTTGAAAGTAAACACGACGGACAGCAAGTGGTGAATTTTTATTGAAAGTATAGTAGATATCTGTAAATTTGATTATTATATGCTGGTCTTAAGCAGGTTTTTGAAGAATTTCTTGTAATAATGAGTTGTGTTAGTGATTTAGCGCAGTCTAACGAATATCTAAGCTTCAGAAGCAGTATTCCACTGAGGAAAATAGTTGTGGATTCTGATGGTTCCAAGGTAAACAGTATAAAGTATTATTACAATAAAGCAATAAGTTTTCTTTCCTTTTAAGTAATTAGGATAAGTTGAAGGTATTATCAAAGTCGCACAATTAAGTTATTATTGAATAACTTAGCTAACATGTTTACCGAACGATCGAAAAAAACGTTCTAATAAAATATATTTTATGTGACAATATACAGGCTTGGCGAATATTTGACTCGGGGCCGAAGTCAGTAAGCTGCCCACTGATATGTCTTCCGCCTGTATCGGGCACTGCTGACGTGTTTTTCAACCAAGTGATGGGGCTCTCATCGCGAGGAGTCAGAGTCATCGCGGCGGAGCCTCCTCCATACTGGAATATGAAGGAATGGTGCGATGGATTCAAACGACTTATAGATTATCTAGAGCTTGATAAGGTTCACATTTTTGGAGCTTCTTTGGGTAATTATCATATTTCCTACTTTTGCTTAATCCTAGTTAACATTGGATAAAAATACATACAGCTAAACACTTTTGTGTACTGTTTTCGGAGTAACACAGTTTGTTTAAAATAGCCAAATCTCTCTGTTTCAGGTGGTTTCATAGCACAGAAATTTACAGAAGTAACAAAAAACTGTCCCAGAGTAGTGTCTTTAATACTCTGTAATACATTTACGGACACCACAGTGTTTGAGTATCATGATTCTTCAGCACTGTTCTGGCTTCTACCTTCCCTGGTGTTGAAGCGAATGCTGATGGGCAACTTTACTACGGACAAGGTTGACCGCAGGATGGCAGAGGCTATAGATTTTATGGTTGAAAGAGTAAGTTTTGAATTCAGAAATGTTACAATTCCTTTCTTGTTCCCTTCCTTTCCATTGTATTTTTCCTTTCTTTTGTTGTTTTTATCTTTCCTTTTTCTTATTTATGCGATTTACCTGCAAAAATGGAAAAATGTGGAAATATGGTGCTTGCCGGATTCTGCTGAAGGCTTTTCCACAGAGTTATAACTTTGACGACTGGTATAACTCAGTGATAGCAAGCTGCAGTATCGGGTTTGATTCCTGGCTAAGCTGATGTTTGAGTGATTAATTCAAAATGTCTGGTCTGGTCTTACCCAATACATCGCGCACCAAGGGCTCCGCACCCAAAAATGTTTTCTTTCGTTCAATTTGGGATCTTTATCGTATGCACTACTTGCTCTTGGCCGATGTTTATCTATTCGTTGTTTTACTATAGAGTGTCCCAAGTTTGACACTTGCACATAATATTACCATTTGCACACGAGCAAAGACAAAATATGTTAGAAAATATGTTTGTCATATTGGCCCCCTTTTATATTTTACTTTTTGATTTTATTAATAGTATTTCTTAAGTCAGCCTACGCATACGAAGTAGCGGGTCTCATCTAGTACTATATAAATATTAAAATGTAAAAACTGCCATATTAACCCCCCAGCTGGAATCTCTAACTCAGTCTGAACTGGCATCCCGGCTCACACTGAACTGCAGCCCGTGCTACGTTCAACCCCAGTTGCTGACTGATCTGCCCATCACCGTTATGGACGTATGGGACGAGAGTGCGCTGAGCTCCCGCGTCAGGGAGGACCTATATAAGTCCTACCCTCATGCCAAGCTCGCGCACCTCAAGAGCGGAGGCAACTTCCCTTATCTCAGCAGGAGTGATGAAGTCAACTTGCATTTACTGGTAAGACTTTAACTGTCACCTCTGTACTCGCGCGCATAATTGACTTTTATTTACATTAAACTTAAAAAAACATTAATGAGTATGAGCATCTAATTGTATGAACAGAATGTGAAAGCAAACTAGAGTAGTGCACGTCATTCACCCTTTAATTTATCATTCACAGATCCATCTCCGACAATTCGAAGGAACGGAGCTCTCGCCTTCGTATCTGAGCCTCCACAAAATGCCGGCGCCTTCCAACAGTAACCCAGAAGAAGGTACGGTGAGCTACTTCAACCAGCGGGAGAAATACGTTAAAATAACGTAAACCTATTAATTATGTTTAGTAACAAGCCTTACGGCCACCTCTTAACGCGGGCTCGAAACAGCGCAGTGCGGAAAATTACGCGAACGTGAACCTTAACGCGCCGAGATATGGTTTGCGGTCGCGCAACTTTCCGCTTCACCTAAACAGAATCGATTAAAACAGGTAGCTCCCAGATATTGCTTAGGGGTTGGGTAGGTGGCATACTGAATAATCAAATAAAAGTGTGAAAAAAACGAGTTCGGAAATGAAATAAATGAACGACTTACGAACGGCATCAAGATACATACCTATGGCGTCACAAGCTCCAAGTGAAAACAGTCAAAAAATGTCCGAGCGCCTTTGTACATACCTAAACATTAAATATACAGTTCCCAATACCACATTTACTTCAATTTAGACGTTATGGCGGTTGCCTTATAACTAACCAAAAAGTCGGCGCAATGCGTAACGTGCGCCGAGTTTTGGTTCGGTTATTTTTTTGGCACGATTCTGACTATAGGTATTATATCTCGATGCTTACCGGACATTAAATTTAATTATTATGAAGTTAATATAAGGTCGGGGAAAAAGTTTCTTCGTATTTTATAAACAAATTCAAGACATATTTTTTTCAAGTTTAATTACATTTAATTATAATATATATGTACCATTTTGTTCGATAACTTGTTGCCATCTTTTAGGTAGTGACATGACCCCGTTGCTGTAGAAATTTTGGGAATTCTGATCAATAAAATGCAACAAGTAGTTTTGACAGTCCTCTCTTGATGTTAATCTAACACTACCCAAAGAATTCTGAAGAGATCGAAACAGGTGGAAATCTGAGGGTGCAAGGTCAGGGCTATGTGGTGGATGCATTAAAACTTCCTAACCAAGCTCTCTAAATTTTTGCTGAGTGGCCAAAGATGTGTGCGGTCTAGCGTTATCATGATGAAAGACCACACTCTTTATGTTGATCAATTCCGGCCGTTTTTTCTCAATTTTTTGTTTGAGTCTCATCTGCTGTTGGCAGTAGAGATTCGAATCGATGGTTTTGCCCGGCGGTAAATGCTCATAATGAACGATGCCCTTCCAATCCCATCATACACACAGCATCACCTTATTACGTGTTAATCTGGGTTTCGCTACAGTCTGTGGTGCTTCACTGCCCTTTGACCATGATCGTTTGCGCACATTCTTGTCGTAGGTGATCCATTTTGCATCACCAGTGATCAATCTTTTCAAAAACGGTTCGGTTTCTTTACGTTTCAATAGAGAATCGCAAATGAGTACACGATTCATTTGGTTTCTTTCAGTGAGCTCGTGTGGCACCCAAATATCGAGTTTTTTTGTATACACAGTTTTTTTCAAATGGGTCAAAACTGTTTTGTGGTCAATCCCCAGTTCTTCAGCTACGTCGTAACTACTAATATGCCGATCTTGGTCCACTTTTTCAGAAATGGCATCGACTTTATCCGTAACAGGGCGACCAGAGCGAGCTGCATCTTTGACATCAAAATTCCCGGACTGAAAACGCTTGAACCAACATTGTGCTACTCTTGATGACACTGCATTAGGTCCATAAACGTCACAAATTTTATTCTCGTCTTGTGTCGCATTTTTCCCTTTTTTGTAATAAAATTTCACAATATATCGAATTTCTTCGTTAGATTCACTCATTTTATCGAACAAAAAAACAATTGAAAAATGGCGGGAAATTGCTTTTTACTTTTTGTATTCCTTTTTTAAAATGTCATATTTTTAATGGTATCAAAACCAGCCAGATACAAACAGTACAACCGATGAGATTTTTACTACAACTTTGTACATACAAAATACGAAAAGACTTTTTCCCCGACCTATTATTTAAAAAGAAACGGAAACTGCCAAGCTAATTATTTTTTTCTGTCTTTCAAAAAGGAAACCATATTAGTAATGCATTTATTCGCAATTTACTACCAAATTTCATCAAAAAAATAAGTGTAATTTTCTAGTAAAAAAAAAAACTAGTATGAAAGAAGTACTTAGCATAAAAAGGACCATGAGATAGTCATTTTTCTATGGATGGGAAATTAATGGATTCTATTAGTATAGGTTTTTTACTTATTTCGATAAGAACCCCCTATTGTTGATTGTGAATGTTAAATAACTATGAATTTATCCGCTTAGAGCGCTAGTCCAAATTAGTTGATTAGGTAATTTTGTAATAAAAAACTAAATTTTGTAAGCTTGCAACGAAACTTTTATTAACTCTCATGCCTTATCATATACCATGGTATGACTAAAGGGGCGACCATTAATTACGTGAGGTGTTTTTTCCGCAACAATGTAAAATTGCGAGAAAACTAGGTTAGATTAAGTAAAACATGTTTCTCCACTATAATATGGCTAAATCCTACACGTATTTACACTAAAAATACTCATATTGAAAAATCTCACGTGAGATTTGGGGAAGGGGGTCGAGCCAAATCTCACCAGGAATGGGAGTCAAAAATCGCAAAAACACCTCACGTAATTAATGGACGCCCCCTAACAATAATATGGGTGAAATCCATGAGACTGTCAAATGATTCCAAAATAGTACTAAGTTTCCATAAATTTTATAATGATATTGCTAGCTACTGTAAGTAGTTTATATAAAAATAAATGCAATTATATTATGTATTAACAGTCTATTATTTCATTATGTCAACTGTTATAATTAATGTTTAACGAAGATTATAAAAAATCCACGAGATATATGTTAAAGGAACTAGAATAAATAAAATAAAAGCCAGATTAAGCAGCTGTTCCGTTCGTTGTCCCACTGTTGGGCAAAGACCCTCATTTCCTGCAACGCATCCTTATTTTCGACCAATCAGGGTGGAAGACGCGAAAATCTTTACGATACTTCGTATTGGGTCGTCGCAGTTCATGGAGTGACGATTTTCGCTCATCACATTATTTAAGATATAAAATCATTGTGTACAATCACACATTTACAATAATTCTCAATATAAAAAACCGACTTCATCAGAACTGGACCAAATTGAAATGGAACCAAATGGGAAGCACCATCTTTCAAATAAAAAATAATCATCAAAATCGGTTCACCCAGTAAAAAGTTCTGCTGTAACAAATAAAAACAGTCGAATTAATAAACTCCTCCTTTTTGGAAGTCAGTTAAAAGCGACAAATCTTTGTTTTCCTTCATATCATAACAGCACAAAAAAAAATGACGACAAATAACAAGCTAAAAGTGTCAGACTGCAGACAGGAAGAACCGCCTTTTTGACAAGATAATTAAAACTGATTTAAAGAAACGATTAAATGGTCTCTCGATGTTACTTCAATATTAAACGACTGGTGGAAATCGAGAATGTTTTCGTGCATTGAATCGAAATTACATATTTTTTTGAGGTCATTAAAAGAGAATGCTAATTATTCTACGAAATGCAAGAAAAACTATGTAACATGTTTGCATTCTCTTACGCGTCGTTCACATTACAGACACACTGGAGTTTTTTTTATTCTCGCTTTTATTTAATCCTAAACCGTTTTATCTCTCGAATTTTGCGTATTTGGACAGTATGGTGGGGCTAGTACGAAAACATGCGAAAATGTATTCGTTCCGAAAACGATAGCAAATGTATGAAAAATTCAGTTTACGTCCGATAGAGGCACTGTTAAATTTTTTATACATTTTGCTATCGTTTACGGAACGAATACTTTTTCTCGAGTGTTCGTACTAGGGCCACTGTCTAATTTGGCAATGTTTGCTTTTACGAATACTTTAGTGTTATTAAAATAAAGTCGAGAATAAAATTACTCTTTCACGCAAGTCCTTCCATGAACGATGCGTGAAGAGCACCACAGACAATAGGCGACAGACTCTTGCTCTAACTCTCATAGATTTTTATCCATGTCTCTTCCATTTTTATGTGTTTGCCTAAAATATGTCTATGGTGTCCCTTACATATTTTTCAACCTGGTTGACAGTTGCAAATGTCAGTCCACCTACAGAATCTGTTAGAATCTATAACAATATTAATCTATCGACCAATACTATCAAAGAACAAGTCAACACAAATAAATTCTTAAATACATTTTATTTAACAACAGACACTACGGAACATCTATGTATCTCTTTCTATCTTATTCAACTGCTGATTCTTCTTTTCTTTTTGTGCTTGCAGCGCTTTTTCTCTCTCCTCGTCATCTGAGAAGTATTCTGCTAGGCTGTCGTTTTCAGGAATCGCTTGACCAGCCAAAGTAGAGCCCTTTGCTGTGAGAGCGTTGAGTTTGACTAGAGGCTCGTCGAAGGACGTGGGGTCCAGCTCAGGCTCGTTTTGGACTGGCTGCGTGTTGTGAGCCGTCACGGTGGAATATATTGACATAGCCTGTGAAATCATGAAGTTATTTTTAGCATACTCGCTCGGAAATAGGTTAATTAAATATTCGAAATTACAAAATTCGACTTTATCCAACACATGAATAGGCGGTAAAAAAATTGTAGTTTGAATAAGAAAAAACATTACATTATATACCTAGGTGTTATTTTTTCTTTCCTCTTAAGAGGATTTTGGGCGTCCCACGTCTTGGGCATTTGCCAGTGTAAAGTATTCGAAAGATGTTCAAGTTTTACTAAACAAGGCAATAATCAAGCGAAGTCATGTTGAAGTCTAAGTAATGCCATAGTAAAGTGGTGGAGACTTTACTGAAGGCTTCTACAGAATTTTCGAAACAACACAAAAAGACATGTTTCACCAGGATAATATACATAATATTATCCTTGACCACACTATGGTGAGATGGTATGGTTTGTAGTGGTAGGACTCTTTTGCAGGGGTCCGCCTGAGGAAGTAACACACCTTTGCCAGTTATTCAACCGCCAAGCAGTAGTGTGCAAACACAGTAGTGTTGCACATCGGCATCACACATTGCCAGGCAATGTTTCCAGCGAAATTACAGGGCACACAAAGATTTGACATCTTTTATCTCGGGGTGACGAGCGCAGTGCATTGTCATCCAGGGTTTTAAACTGTCGAAGTTCAAAATTCTGAGTGGCGTTGTGCTGTTATGGGCAAGCGTGAAGAGCAATCAGGCGAGCGACTTCGAGCGTCTCGTCACCCAGTATCATAAAAAAAAATGCCTAGCCTATTATTATCAAAATGAACCGATTTGTACCTGTGCGACTAAGTTAGAGACGTCCCCAGCATTGGCGGGTAGGATGAGGGTATTGTTGGTGCGCGCCAGCTTGTTGAACGCGGAGACGTACTGCTCTGCGAGCGTCAGTGAAGCCGCGTGCTTGTTGTCCTGGAATACGAAACAACTAAAAATGAAGGATTAAATTATATTATTATAAATACAGGGGTTGAGTTTACTTGGTAAAGAACCAAAAAGACCCCTGGTCCGACAGCTTAGTCCAATCATTGTTTTTTTTTTACAATATTATTTTAAGCTAAGAAACTGAAAATATTGTATGCCCCAAGAGGGTAGAACTGTGATATTTAATTATAGATTTGTAACAACTCATGTAGCAGTTTATACAATAAAAGTTGTTATATTCTATTTTCTGTTAGTCCTAGTACAGAAGCAGACCACATTAACCCTATGTGGTCTGACAGCTTAGTCTGATCGATCAGACGTGTTTTTTCCCTGTTAGTCTTTGTATAGAAGCTGGCCACAAATACTCTAACATGATCTGACATCTTTGTCTGGTCGATCGGACATGTTTTTTCCTGTTGGTCTTTGCAGAGAAGCTGGTTACAATTACTCTAACATGGTCAGCTCTGACAGCTTAGTCTGATTGATCGGACATGTTTTTTCCTGTTGGTTTTTGTAGAGATGTGAACCACAAGCAGTTTAACTTGGCCTGACAGCTTATTCCGATCGATCAGACAGCGTGTTTTTTCCTATTAGTCGCAGTTAGAGTTACCATTCGTCCGGACTTTTAGACCTTTGTCCGAACTTTGGCTTTGTAATTTGTCCAGCCTTTTTAGCTTGGGGATGTAATACAAGTAATAAAACATACATAATAATATCAAATCAGTCATATCTTGTTGTGAGCAGTGTTTGAATTTTGTGACTTAAATGTCCGGTTTTTTTTTTTAAATCCGGCTTTAAGTATTCAGATTTTTTGTGAGATTAACCCCTAAAAACTATACAAAGGGTGTGTTCCGAATCAACGCAGCAACAGCACCATAGATAACCAATGCGGTATGAAGACAATTTCATTGTTCGTTCTCGTTAGCTAAGTAAGAGGTGCTGATTCGGGACGCGTCCTAAGGTAACATACCCTGTTTGTAAGAGCGCTGCCTAGGAGCCGGAGCCCCTGAGCGCGTGCCTCCGCCACCGCCAGCATCGCGTTCGCCTCTCCTGATGCCTTGTTGATCTGCTCTTGTTTCTCAGCCTCTGTAGTAGATGATACAATCAGTATTGCCATAACAGGCATCTGTCCATTTTTTTTATAACCTCTTAAAATAGGTGATCATATATAGAGCCCATCAACAAAATCAAAATTTGTTCAAAAATAAATAAATTACAGTGGAATCCGTTTATTATGACATTGCAGGGAAATAACAAGCTCTTCATACTAAGCGGACGTCATACAAAGCATTTTGCAGTAAATAAACAATCTCCTGTTTTTGTATGTCAAATGACCAATCCCAAATTCCTTTGCGAGAGATGAGTTGGATTCTCCATTTTCTAATCTGCATTTATTGTTGCACGTTTCTCTTCGAACGTAAATGCTTTACAACGAAGTTGAGATGTCTTTTTTTTCACAAATCACTAACGAACAATGCGTGACCTTCCACTATCAATTATACTGACACTTAAAACACTTACTCAGTCATGACATAAACATAAACACGCTTATAAACTACCCCCTTTAAGAACTACATACTAACTACTTATAAACTGGTCACATAACAAACTCGCGCATTAACTACTACTAACTTTAAATTTACTACTACTAACTAGATATTAACTATTTATATATACTATGTCTGTATAATTTTAATATAACAAATGAGAGCGGTCTCTCCTAACACAGGTTGTCAAAACTTAACAGGAGAGGCCAAACACTTGTAAGTTAATGATAAATCAGAAAAATAAAGAAATTTGAATTTGAAACAAAAAAAGCCATGCACGTGCCGAACATCGTCTGGTATCACGTGACTCTCCCGAACACTGCCAAAGGTGTTAGGAATCATGTCGGTCACTATAACAGGAAAAATTTATTTAAAATAGGTCACAATAAGCATCATGTCACTATAAGCGAAGTCATTATATCAGACTTAGTTATAAAGTATTTTATATGAAAACCAAACTTCGCTGTGTAATTAATTCATAATAAGCAGTTGGTCAATATAGGCGGAGTCCAAGAGAATGTAATACTCTGGGCGAAGTCATAATAAACCAATTCTACTGTATAAGTACATATATACATTTGATATGTGAAATGTAAATATATAAATCTGACCTGAGGCCAGTATTCTAGACTGCCGCTTGCCCTCCGCTACGTTAATGTCAGCAGCGCGCACTCCCTCAGACTCCAGGATGGCTGCGCGCTTCTTCCGCTCCGCTTCTACTTGCATCTGCATCGCCTCGTGTACTCGCGTCGGAAGCTTTATATCACCTGGCAAAGCATTTGACCAGTCAATAGTCCTTTCGAAATAAAAACCGGCCAAGTGCGAGTCGGGCTCGCGCTTTGAGGGTTCCGTACTACCACAAAATACAATAATTATCAATTAAAAAACCGCCTTCAAAATTAGTAAAATGTGTCTAGATTCAGTGAAAGAAATGATAAGGTCGTCCAAGTAACAAAATTAGCAGTTACAACTTGGTAATGAACAGAAATTTGTCACCGACTCACACTTGGCCATTATTTATTATCTGTTGTTATACTTTAGAGTGTGTACTACAATCATGCCCAGTTTGACGCTTGTACTTATTAGGTACCGTTTTTTAGATAAGAGGAATTGCAAAAATACGTAAAAAAATATATGTTTGTCGTATGGGGACCCCCTTTTATTTTTACTTTTTTACTTACTTATTATTTCTTAGTTAATCTGCCCTAACTTTACATATTCTGGAAACATTGAACTGGCTATCTATTACGGTTAAATAGAGCTACAGCCGTTTAAAGATAGGACAGACGGACGCATAGACTGACAGCGTAGTAATCCCATTTTTCCCCTTTGGGAACGGAACCCTAAAACTTATGTGCAAAATTCAGGGCCCCGATTCTACTAAACCAATTGTTTTTCAATTGTTAATGAATTGCCTCAATATTTTTACTTTTGACACTATCTATACAAAAAGTGCCAAAAGGGTAATTTTTGAGGCAATTCATTAACAATTTAAAAACAATTGGTTTAGTAGAATCGGGGCCCCGGTAACATTCTGAAGACCTGAACAAAACTAAATATTATTTCAATAAAACTACAAACTAAGTATTAAGTATTGTAAAAGTTGACAGCTTTAAGAACATGCAATCTGTCTACAGAGGGTTTTTTTTTTGTATACTACTGTTTTTGAAACATCTTACTAGACATTACCCAATGTCCAGGACGCCGTTAAAACCAGCCTAGTCTTTTCTTAATGAAAATTTGGACCAATGCTATACACAAATCCTACTTACGAATTTCATAACGCAGACATGTGATGCCCCATGCTTCACTGGCCTTATTGATTGCTTCCACTATGGCGATGTTCAGGGATTCCCTTTCTCTGAATACTTTGTCCAGTGATATCTGACCAAGTTCTGAACGCATAGTGGTTTGTGCTAGCTGGGTGATGGCAAATTCAGGATCTTCAACACCGTATGACGCTGAAATTATAAAGGAAATATGCTTTTACTTTATCTCCACTGGATTGTGTGTCAACAAACAGTCAACGCCCAGGTTGCCCTCGGACCTGATGGCACGACAAGCTTGGGAGAATAAAGATGGTTGGTGGTAGCCCAGGACAGTGACAAGTGAGAGGAGCTGTGAGAGATTTTTGCCCAGTAGTGGAACAATGCAGCTAACGCAAAGCAGCAGCAAAAAATGCATTCAAAATACATAATAAAAAAATACAGTGTAAACTTTCACATAATGACAAAGTACTTAGGTTCAAAGATCTTTTTAATATCACAAGAAACTAATGTCTCACTTAAGAGATATCTTAATTAATATTTAGGTACTGTAAAAATAGATGGTCAGTAGGCATTTTAAGATGATTAACTTTGGTTGGTTTACCTTATTTATACATTAATAGACTTTATTTCTGTATAACATAACATCCATTCTTATAAGTGGAATAATATGTCTGTGAATAAAGTCACTTGTACACTGAGTCTCTTACACTACACGTTTACATTTAGTTAACCATAGTTGCATCCCAGGTTCTATAAAAAAATCAGCATAGAATATATCCTATGTCAGCCTCTGGCACTCAAACTATGTCCGTGCAAAAAAAACTCATCAATTCGTTGATTTGTTGTTGCATGAATAAACAAATAAACCTACTTTCACATTTATTATTTACTAGCTGAACTCGCGATTTCTTTAGAAAAAAATAGCCTATGCCCGTCCTCATGATACATACTATTACCTCGAAAATTTTATCGAGATAGGTTAAGCCGTTTAGCCGTGATTATGTAGCAAACAGAGTTACTTTCACATTTATAATATTAACTAGCTGCGCCCCGCGGTTTCACCCGCGTGGTGATGAAAATCGGTGATGATGAAAAAAATAGCCTATGTCCGTCCTCATGATACATACTATTACCTCGCAAAATTTTATCGAGATCGGTTAAGACGTTTAGCCGTGATTATGTAGCAAACAGACAGAGTTACTTTCGCATTTATAATATTAGTATGGATAAGGATATGGATTAATGTCGTACTATATAATAACATAGTATGATAAGACAGTTTACACTGTATGTCAAAATTGATTTTTATACTGT
Source organism: Agriopis leucophaearia (assembly GCA_949125355.1). Taxonomy (NCBI): domain Eukaryota; kingdom Metazoa; phylum Arthropoda; class Insecta; order Lepidoptera; family Geometridae; genus Agriopis; species Agriopis leucophaearia. Next base: position 6,859,109 of record OX421278.1, on the reverse strand, counting down.
ACTTTTAAATGTGATAAGTTCCTAAGATGATAAAAAAAAGTTTAAGTGAAATGTAAACATTAAATAAAAATCAGGACATGTTAAGTATAAGAAATATCACAATTTTTCATAGAAATCTAGCTATGTGCCAGTTTTAATAGTTATTTTCTGATTCTACCATTCTTCTGAGATAAAAAGTAATCTTTGTCTGTCATATCCTCATGCTGAAAACTACTTCCTTACTGAATTGTATCGGGACAACTGGCAAGGAAATGGCTAAATGTTTCCATTTGTATGACTTTGTATGCATATATACATATTTGTCAGAACATGGTAGGTCCATACCTACCATGTTCTGACAAATAATTGATTCGATTTGAAATTTAATTCAAACCAGAACCAGACCAGAGTTTTGTAATTTAATTAGAAAAAAAAAACAGACCGGGATACAAAGGACTAGACAAACTTCTACATTATTTTGTAATCAAACTTACACTGCATTAGCAGTGTTCCACATTAGTTTTAAACAGTGTAAAGCAGTGTTAATTTCTTACCTAAATAAGGATCAAAAATTCTGAGATACAGCACCCCATCAATGCTTAGTGTCACATTGTCTGATGTAATGGCACTCTGCTTTGGCACATCAATGGCTATTTCTTTCAGGCTCTGCACATACTTAACCTTATCTACTATAGGCCATAGCAGGTTCAATCCAGGCTCTAATATTCGATGGAATTTGCCCATTCGCTCCACCACCCATGCCTGAATCACAGAAAATATTGAATAAGTAATTTGATAAAAAAAAACAAAGCCTGACAGAACATATGCCACTCCAAAGATAAGGATGAATCTAACTGTAGTTATGTTAATCTCGCATTTTTGTTGTTTGCGAACAAACAAATCAAATATCTCCACACGATTGACTCTTTCACTACGATGGAAAGTATTCATTCGGTCGAACTGTTTTATAGATGGATGATGGAGACAGGTCGTGGCTCGCAGTGAACGTATTACAACCTTCCTGATATACACAGCTTCTTCTCACTAAAAGACTACATCCACAATAGAAAGCAAACATATTATACTACTACATATTATTTCCCTACTGTGGCCTGCGCCATCGCAGACTAACACTGCACACCACATCCTCAGCAACAGAGTTGTTTCCAACTGGAACAGGTTTCCTGAGGATGTGGTCGCATCGAAATCAATAAGCATTTTTTTTTTAACTGCACAGATGGATAAGAATAAAGAAGATAATCATAACTAACTAAAAAAGATATACTACATTTTGACACTGTGTGATATAGGCTCAAAACTCTATTTCATAATTTGCCTTGACTTGCCAATACACTCTGACCTACGTTTTTGGCTATTTTCATGATCAAAACAAACGAAAACTAATTATATAGTGACCTCATTATATACACACGATTATATAGGGTCAGTATTGATATGATTCTTTATGAATGAACGAACAACACATGTCTACTATCAAGACCTTCATCAGGCTATGGAAATAATGTAGAGAGTAACATACACCCGAAAAAACATTCCCTCTTTCTTAGGGAATCGGGTAAAAATTACAAAATAACATTGTCTTATTACATCACATTATGAGAGTCTCATAAATCGCTGATAAATCTCTAAACAAAAATAACTTGCATAATCTTTAGATAATTATGACTTGTAGTGAAGCTGTGCAAGTGTATATGTTGTAAATCAATTATTTATGCATTCAGTTCCATGAGTAAGAATCATAATACTAACCTCTTGCTGTGGCACAAACATTATAATTGTGTTTAGCGGAGTGGTTGAGCGGCTTCTTGCCGCTGTGATATTGAACAATACACGAGCATTGTTTTGATAATCTGGCAAGAAAATATTCTGAAAAAAAAACTAAAATTAAGGTTATGTTCAAATATAATGAAACTATACATTAGTAAATATTGCTCACTTTTAGAGGTATCACTTTACTGAGAAACAGTCTGGATCGGGTAAACATGTTGAAGAACCACAATCTGAAATTAAATTAAACTTTTAATCCATTTCATAAATTAAAATTGTATACCGGGTATTTCCGAGTTAGCGAAATGAATAGGTAGAAACTACACAACCAAAGTACACAACAGACCAACAGACAGACTCGCTCGGATTTTATTTTATTTATTTAAGTCATGCAACTCAAGCAAGTCATTATCAATGTCACTCTGATCTGACCACTGACAAAATCATTTTTTACATACTGCGCTGGCTAAAGCCGTTAAGGCCGGCATGGCCATCAAGACTCGCCTTACGTACTAGTTTTGGAAACAACTTCATACACGTTTCACTTCAATATAAAACTCCACACTCGAGCTCATTCACGATACACTTTCGAGTGTATCGTGAATGAGATACACAAGATTAGGAAAATAATAATATACATAATCTTCACGTTGGCGCCAAAACTCTCGCAAGTGTCAATATTTTAAAGTCAAATCAAGGTTTACACGCTCAATTTTAGTCAATCAATTTTTTCACCTCTTTCTGTGATTCGATCCTTAGATTTTAATATTATTTTCACTGGCAAGGCAATAAGTCACGGAACATTCATCACTAGTTTACATAAAGTAGTAGATATCTGTGGCAAGCGCGACATGCGCGACATTTGAAATTCTATTTGATCGTAGACAGAGAAAACTCTACGTATTTGATCGATAACGATATAATTTATGTTTGTACAGGATCAAAGAGTATAGATATATTACAGGCGATTACAGGATTATATATTATTAAGTGTCTAGTGAAATTCTTTTCGAATAATGAATAATAAGCCATCTTCTTCAAAATCATTGACTTTGAACGAAACAAAACGTAATAACAATGTAGTGTCTAAACTGCGGCGATTGAAAATTGAAGAAAACCTGCTCTTGCAAAGTCTAAAAAAATTTGATCAAAAAATAAATTATGAAATATGTGAACTAGACACATCTAAAGATGACGTCGACTGTAAAAACACGATAATAAACCTCAAGGACTCATACTTAAAACTTAAAAATTTATTTGATGACATTAAAATCGTAACAAGCTCTCAAGAACTACTTGCAGAACTAGGTAGGTAAATCACTTAACATGAAATACGTGAAGTAATTTTAACATAAAATAACATCACCTTACACTATTTAACTACCTTTGTAAAAAGCTGAATATAAACATTTTCTTTTATTAATTCACTGAAGTACACCGGGTACCTACCTCTACCTGCTACAGTTTTCGTTCAAAAATCTAGCGAAACTGAACAAAATTTGTTGTTTTAATTCAATTTTGTTTTTACAATGTTAATGCAGCTGTCAGAGCAATAAACGAATGCATCTAATATAATGGGGTTTACTTTTACAGAAATCGATGAAATTAAAAGGAAGGTACTAGAATTGGAATCGACAATGAGGTCTTTTAAGATAAACCTTGGTACTGAACTAAGCTCGTTAAAAACTGCTGAACATGAGCTACTAAAACAGGTGAGGGTGAAAACATCAAACATGGCAAACGTAGAACGCTTGTGAATGAGATGTGGGTCAAACTCAATTATAATTATATTATTATTTAATATAAAAAAATGTTTTAATTCCATTCCGTTGTTGTTAAATATTAGAGAACTTTCGAAATATTTCGAATAGGTATCGACAATTTTTTCGCTTCTATAATTCTTTTTATAAGCACACTCATACACAAGCCTATAAACCGGCTTTCTGTCATTGTTGAACGTAACGGAAGTTTGGTGTACCTACGTAATTATGTACCTCTAGTAATTATTGAAGTCTGTTTAGTTGGGAATTCCCTTAATAGGTATAACAAAAGTTGTTCTGTTACTAGCTAGAAGAAATAAACTTCAGAGATGCCAATATCAAGAAACGAGCCAAAATGTCTTCGGCAAGCTTCAAACAAGCTGTTCCCAGTCCAGTTCGACTTTTGATGACTTCACCATTAAAATGCACTGTAAGTTATTTTTCATCCCATCTATTCGAATAATACGACTTGGTTCGCCTTTAAGTGCACCCAATGGTGGTGTTTTCTATAAGAAACTTTTAGCGGGCAGTAATGAGTTTTTAATCCTCTTTACAAGTGCGCCGCAATTATCTTTGCGGCGCACTTTTTGAATTTGGAACAATCCTCTTTATAAGTGCGCCGCAATTATTTTTGCCGTGCACTTTTTGAATTTGGAACATCTTAGTGTTCAGCGCCAAAGAAATCGAACGCAAATATTGTTTTTTTTTTTTTTTTTTTTTTTTTTTAAATTAATGGCTATCGCCCACATTTAGGGCACTTTGGCCAACGTCACGTTAACAAAAAACGAACGCGATTTAAAATAAAACAATATATGACCAGCAATCCTAAAACAAAATAAATAAGTAATACAATACATATAAATGCTTACAAACACAAAAATACACTATAAAGCACTTTATACACTAACATTATTGTCAGAAAGAAAATTACTTATAATACGGAAAATGGAAATATCATTTGATGAGAGAAGAACAGACATAGAAGTTGGAAAAGGAACTACAAGACTAAGAGAAAGAAAAAAAGCTGAGTGATCAAGCAGCGGACAGGAGAAGAAAATATGATTGAGGTGGCCGTCATCAAGGCCACACTCACACAAAGAAGAGTCCCTGATACGTAACTTTTTAAAATATGTGGGAACACAACAGTGTCCCAACCTCATTCGAATTATGCAACTTGTAATTTTTTTACTAAAGTGCATTCTGGCAAACCACGGCCTCCGAGGGATTACGGGCTGGAGAGCCGCATAAGCGGAACCCCTAGACCTGGCAGAGCCACGCCAGCAGAATGACCATGACTTAAGTAGAGTGGACAATACTGAGGAGCTAACTTATCCATAAATGCCTCAGCCCAAGACTGAGAAGGGCTACAGCAACGAAGAGGAGGACACCAGGAGCGTCTATATCGGCGAATTTTCAACCAAATAACTGAAGCAGGAGTACTAGGACTTAAGCTAGAGCAATAAGCCCTCCAACTATCCAGCTTCTTCAAGCGGAAAAGGCGCTTAGAACTAGCAATGGACCTATTCACTTCAGAGAAGTTCTCTAGAGTCATAGAGCGGCGGAAATTAGCTTCAGCCACCTTACGGGCTTTAATAGCGTTACTGCAGTCCTTATCCCACCACGGAGGAGGAGGCAATTTTCCAGACGAAGGCTTTTTAACAGGGAACGATTGGCTAGCACACTCATGGAGCATACGGACCAGATTATCAGAGGAGGAAGAGATATTAAAAGAATTAACAGGAGGTAAATTAGCAGAAACAGAAACAGAGAGGTCGTGAAATTTTTCCCAGTTAGGACAATCATTATAATTTAAAATATATTTAAGAAGAGGAGGATTAACAGAAACACGACTAGAATTACGTTGAGGAAATTCAAGAAGAATAGGAAAATGATCACTGCCATGAGAAGAAGGAAGGACATGCCACGACAGAAGAGAAGCAAGCTCAGGAGAGCATAATGAAAGATCAACAGCACTGCGAAATTCATGAGGACGAGTCCTTCTAGTAGGGGAGCCATCATTAAGAATGCAGAGATTAAGAGTATCAAGAGAGTCCAACAAAAACTCACCACATTCATCGGACTTACCACAACCCCAAACAGAATGATGACAATTCAGATCACCAAGGACCAAAAGCGGCTTTGGTAGGGAACTCAAAACCGAAACTAATTTACGAAGAATTAACTTAGAAGGGTCAGGAATATAAAGTGAGACAACAGAATAATTCTTGGCACGCACAGCAATTGCTTGAAAACCACTATGAACAGGAATAATAATAGGAGAGAAAGGAATATTATTTTTTATCAGGAGGGCAACACCTCCAAAACCATCTTGTCTGTCACTTCTGATGACATCAAAGCCAGGAACTCTAAAATGAGAACCAGACTTTAACCATGTCTCAGAAATAGACAAGGCAGTAATATTATATTTATTAACTAAATATATAAGATCAGATAATTTATTATATAGTGATCTACTATTCCATTGAAGGAACTTGAGATCCATTAGATAGAAGGGAAATGAGTGAATTTAAATTAAATGCAGCGTTGGACGGTAAAGGATGGGAAGGGGAGTGATGAGCACGGGGAGGGTTGAGAAGAGAGGACAAAAGATTTAAAAGTTTGAGAAGTTCAGAGATAACCGATTGAACAGATGGAGACTCGGGGGTTTTATTAGGGTTAAGGGCACATCCATTAGGAGCGGCTTCCGCAAAGTCACCCCTAACAATGTTTGAGTGAGCCAAATGGTCATAGCCAGAAGAGGGAGAAGTTGAACCAACAGGCCTGTTTTTTTTACCCCTGTAGTGCACTCTGGTAGGCTCCACAGTAACGTGATTAGTTGAACCCGAAAGCTGAGAGGGAAAAGGAGGAGAAGGTGCCAAAGAAGAAGAAGTCACTTCTGCATAAGTAATTCTTGATGAGGGGTGAAGTTTCGATGCCTCTGCGTATGATAAAACATTTTGCGACATTGTTTTTTTAATAGAAATCTGGCGAGACATTTCGGGGCAGATTTTATTGGTTGCGAAGTGACTACCACGGCACCAAACACATTTGGCGCCCTCCGCATCTACATTGCACGAGTCTCCAGTGTGGGCTAAAGAGCATTTGAAGCATACTGGCTTCGACCTGCATTGGATCTTGGTATGTCCGTACCTACAACAAGAAAAACACTGGATAGTAGGTAAAACGTACTGCTCCACTTGAAAAGAGTTATAGCACAAAAAAACTCTTGGGGGTAGGAGTTGGCCATCAAAAGTTAAAACAACCGTTTGAGAAGGTTTCCATGACACTGACCCATCAATCACCAATTTGAAGTTCAATCTACGAACTTTGATTATCGGGCCGCACTCTTGGGGCACCCGTACTTCCTTTATTATTTCTTCGTCGGATAAATCGACGGGGATGCCCCGTACCAGACCCAGACGAGTTACATTATATGAGGGAATAAACGCTTTATACCCCTTATTAGCGAGGGAGCTCGAGTCTATGAAGGCATTAGCGGCCTTAAATGAGTGGAAACACAGCGAGATTCTATTTCGGCCCACGCTTTTAATTGATCCATCAACAATGCCTACAAATTCTCTCGAGCGCTCAAAAAGGAATCGCCCGAAAGTAACAGGGTGCAAAGAAGTGCTATCAGAAGATACAACCGCGATTTTTTGTACGTGAATAACATACGGCCCACGATCGGATGAAACATAGCACTGACGTGCAACCGGAGTTGGAGCGATTTTTTGGCCCGGGGGCAAAAATGAGGAGGAACTTGTTGAAGCAATTGTCTTCTGACCTAAGGGCAGAGACGCAGATACGGGGGTTGGAAGAGTGGCAAGGGGAAGCTCACTGCTCACAGTCGAAAAAAAATTTGGGGGTGTGTTTTGTCCTGAAGTAAGAATTACGTCATCAGCAATTTTAAATTCTTCACCAGAAGAGTCAATGGGAGAACATGCTCTTACATCCCGTTTCAAAGCTCTACGCTTAGAGCGTTTATGGGTTTTTTGGACATCCTCCGAGGTGGATATTGCTGTAAATGCACCAGGAGAGGGAGGAATATTGTAATCGGACGCCATTATTCCACCGCCAGGATCAGGAGGCTCTTCGTCAATCATATTAAAGTGTTAGAAAAGGGGCTACTGACAAAAATCAAGATATATAACTACAATGATACTAATTATACTAGAAATGAAACTAAAAATTAAATGATAGCTATTTACTAGGAAAACTGGTCAATTAGCTATGATAAATGGATTTAAATAGAAAAATATAACCGGAAAAATTTTTTTCAATGGTGACACGGCGATGACGTTCGACCAAAAAAGCAAATATTGTTTGAATAAAGACTGGCTGGTACGACGGCTCATAGTCGTGCCGTCAGTTGAATAAAAAAAAAGAAATCAAATTAAAAACGCGCGAACTACAGCCCGCGTTTTCGTCAATTTTCACGGATTGTTAGAAATTCATAGTTTTTTTTTTTTAGTTGTTTTATTATTAGATACTTACTAATTAATTTCAGTTTAGTTGTTACCCTAACCTGTTTTATTAAATAATAATATTAAGTACTATAAATATGAGGCGCCTTTTATTTTCTCATAATGGGTGATGAAAAGTAGAGTATATCGCTTTAGTAGAATCCTGAACGTAGCGAGGGATACAAAGTACGTCGCCCGAGCCAAAAAAGTATTTTGCGTCATTTGTATTTTGTATCATTTTTGCATTTGTGCAGTAATTTGCGGCTTCGCCACCTAATCAGGTAATCCATGACTGTCTTAAAGTAGCTAACTATGACTGACGAACCGCCGTCTGACCGACAGGAAAGAAAGACAAAATTTTCTCTTGACGTGGTGAAGAAAAGCTGACGTGTCTGTTACAGCTCTGCTTAACGCGGGGTTATCCAAGTCGCGTAGGTAACAAAACGCTTCCTCAGCCCTCGCCAAGATAGAGCGACGATGTATTTGGCTATTCTTCCCTTTGCGAACAAATAGCAAACACAGGTCCGAACTCGATGACGCCTGGCAGCGGTCTGAGCGCGGTGCGCGCAAATTTTCGCGACCTTTTTACGTTTTTAATTTCAACAAATAACGAACGAACAAACTATCAAAAAACTATCCAGGGAATAAAATGTTAAATACAATTACCTTTCAGTACATGCAATTTCCAGGCTGTTACGAGCGTTTATTAGAGCATAAAACGGGAAATAAAACTTTCTACTAAATTGACTTTTTTTCGTAAATTTTTTTATCGAGAAAATTTTGCGCTATCGTGTTTTTAACTACGGTTTTATCTCAGACACAGATGTATCTATGACATGTGTTTTTTTCCGGCTCAAATATTGTTATTTAACTATTTAAAATTGATTGAAAAACTGTCAGATTTGGTATAACACCCCGTTAACTTCATGTAATTAATACGCATTCCTCATGTCTCTCTCTTTGCTTTTCCAGGAAGTTCAAGAGTTTCAAGACTTCATGAAAACTAGCCCTAATCGCTATGGAGGTTGGAATGAGTACCATCATAATATATTTGTTCAAATTTGGCAGAAGCATTTCGGAATTTCAGCTGATACAGGAAATAGTGATTCAGTTGTTGAAATACTAGCTTTAGACAATTTTGTTGAAGAGTCCTTATTTAAACTACAAGGTTAGTGTTTTTTATGTGGGCATGTTCTATGTGCCTCAAATAGAAGGATAATGCTTAATTTTGAATGCTCACACAATTATGTACTCTTACAAAAGCGTCGCGAATGGGGGGCAAGGAGGGGCAGCTGGGCCCCCTCCCTAGAGATTAAAAAAATTTAGCCAACTGCAAAGAAACTCTAACAACTCTTGACTGTACCTACAATTCATATTTTTCTCATCCTCCATAATATTTACTGCCCTCCCCCCCCCCCCCCCGTTCTATGGGCTGGCGACGTCCTTGTACTCTTAATTTATATTGAAAAGTTTGGAAAAATAACTTTTTATATTTCTAGGCATAGATAAGAAAAATATATTGTCACACATGGAATGGTATAAGAAATATTTGTTTTTTAAATCAAAACAACAAACTGCAATTGATAAATGGAAATCTAACAGAAGATCCATTAGAAAAGTTACCGATGATAATCTGGTGCAAAATGAAGTTCTGAATAATCGACAGTCAAAATGTGTTGAGATGAAAAAGAAACTCGAATTAAAAATCTTAAACAAACAAGACATTGAGCGAGTTATGGCGCCTACAAAACAATGGCTAAGCAGATGCCAAGATGAACAAAATATCCAACAAATTCCTTTTATTGAAAATCTAGAGAAGTTGTAAGTTTAAATTTAGTTCAACCATTAGCATATTTTACATATTTTTCGTTTTCAACACTGGAAAAAATTATAATTAAAATACATTTTTATTTCAGGCGGATACCTAACTGGCGAAAATATTTATGAGATATACGTTAATTGGATATATCTATCCATACAACATTATTATGAGCTGTAACAACATCCGTCACAACTAGGGTTGTATTCTAAGAAAATAGTATTTGTTGTTTGTTTTTCCCTTCTCTTTTTTTGTGGTTGTAAAAACGGGACCCTATAAATGAGCCTACGCTAGTATTTTTAAACGTATTTTGATATTTGCTCTAGTGTAAAAAGGGTACTACGTACCTATAAGCGTCAAACTTGACATGATTATAGGTAGTACACACTCTAAATTTGTATTCGATTACTTGGACGACCCCTTCATTTCTTTCGCCGAGTCATATTGCATATTTTACTAATTTTGAAGTCGGTTTTTTTAATTGATAATTAGTGTATTTTGTCGTGGTCGACCTGCACTTTGCCATAAATAATAATCCACCATTATTAACACGCGAAAATTACACACATTTAGGAAAATAAATACAATGAGCGGACATGTTTTTTTCACCTTGGCGCCAATGCGCCAAACCAAAACTATATACAAAATCTTCGACCAAAATAAAATGAATGGACGGGCCCAGTAGAAGAGCATTTTTGAAGATTACAAAATGAGCGCCAGCTCTCATTTCGTTTCAGTCGGTCTCTAGCCGTAGGAAGTGAAACACGAGTCTATTGTTACGCGATAACGAAACATCTGACAAAATTATGAATTCGTATGCTTTACCGAAGTGTAAATACACAAATAAAACCGATATCTATTTTTTGTAACATATATACTGTACATTTTTATAATTAGGTGTTGAAGATTATGTCCGACGGTTTTGACTCGTTTTTACTGATCAAGTTCAATGGTTAGGGCCCGTCCATTCTTTTATTTTGGTCGAAGTACAAAATATTTATTTGAAAATGTTGAATGTTATTAAGTAGGTATAGTTCGCGTCATGTAAAAAGAACGCTGGCGGTTAGGCTGCGCAGAGGCGATTTATCGGTCTATTTGGTGGTATGAGGCGCGGCGCGGGGCGGGCGGGTCACGCGCCGCATGCTTGCCGGAGCGCTATTGGTTCGTCAGTCTAAAATACAAACGCGCATAAAAGTTTTTAATTAGAAATGGTTTTAAATAGAGAAGTGAGAAAAAATATTTATGACGTTTATTTTTTCATGAGAAGGGAGGCTGATAATAATGCAGTTGTTAATTTAAAAAAATGTATGATTCGGACCGCAGAGGTAAAGATGAACTAAGGTAAAGGAAATAGAGGCCGATTATTGTGAATTGCCGATAACGTGGTTGACACAATGACTAAAACGTTCATAATTCGCGTACGGGATAATAATTCTGACTCAAATGATGATGAAGTGACGATAATGAAATGGCAACCTCTAGCGCTAACACCATTTCATGTCACCAGGACGACTTAATGGAAAGAGTTTCAACAATAAGTACTTCAACTTTTACAAGCTTTTATTAATAAATATTAAACATTCTACACTGAATAAAACATGTTTTAATTCTATTTATTATTATTCTATCTAATATATTTTGCCATTTACCTAGCAATAACCAATACGCTGCGAGCAAGGGCTAATTAATAATTATTTAAAACAATGGGCCTAGTGCTTTTGTGCGCAAGTGTACCCATGCGCAAACACACCCCCTCTACTTTCTTCCAACGTTCTTTTTACATGACGCGACCTATACTAGGTACCGACCAAGGAATATACTACTCTCTAACGAGAGGTACCGACTTGCTAGCTTTAGCTGTTTTCTACGTTGGGATTTTGTCGTCGCACGTGCTCGCATTATGCCATGAACTTGAAAATCGCTCATTAATAAATAATAACCCCTACGCGGCGAGTTTAGTTAACCTCAAAAAGTTGACCTTTATTTCCTAAGGCCAAATTTTTAGAGTTTAACTTAACATACTGTGACATTAATCTCTAATTAGACTTGATTTTTACTGTAGGTAGTCGATTTTTACTATGAAAAGTTGACAAGAATAAAGATTATAGTCTGTGGATGTGTCAAGTTAAAACTGACGTGTACTTTTGATTGACATGTCACCTACCATGCAGTGGTGCCAGATCTAGCAAATTATAGCTAATTACGGTATTTGGCTGGACAAATCTTAACTATTAAACGTTCTGATGTACAATAAAATTATTAATGTGACATTTTATTTAGTCATTGAAATTAAACACTTTAAAAGGATTTTATCGCCTTTCTTTTACATTATTTTAATTCGTGACGATTAAAATATTTTTATATGGTCATGATCACAGGTACATGTGACCTACTGTCAAACCGAGTCTCCTGTAGCCTTATTTTTTTTTGTTAAATTTTGACCCTAACACGTTTTTTTGACAAAATGTGTTTTGCCAAACAAAAACACGCTAACATGTTATCCGACTGGAGCGGATAACATCCCCGCGTTCGCCTGCTGAGGGAAGGAAATGTTTATTTATCCATTGCCCTGTAACATTAAGGACGTCTTGGCCTTTCTCGCTTGTGTTCATTAATTTTGTTAGAGTACCTATTTTAAACTGTGTTGTAGTATTTTATGTGTTCTGTGTAATATTGGTTCTGTGTTTTAGATGAACAGTTGGATTAAAGAAAACAAACTATTTATTATTAATTTGATATGGGAGCGCCCTGAAATTTGGGATGTAGGTACCGTTGGTATTGTTGAACCAATAAAAAAACCACGTTATCAAAGAGGTGTCCAGGCTAGTAACTATTTACATCAAGGAAGTAAATGAATAGTAATCATGTCTCCGTGGTCAATTTAACAGCAAGACGCGAGAAGATAAATTTTTAATTTTTGGTAAATATTAAAAGTTTGTCGCTACAGACATTGATCTAACGCGTTAACGATTTTTTCATATTTTCTTGTATTACAAATAACTTTAAGAACATCAAGTAAGTCTTCTGCGTCCAAATAAATTTTATCAAAAGGATCTAACATAAACTTACTGACCATTTTGTTTAAAAAGTCGCAGGAGACCGCAATGTTTTGATGACATGTTTAAACATGTTTTGTTAGATTTTGGGCAGGTGTACCGGATCAGAATTATGAGCTCATAATTTCCAAAGAATGTTTCTGATAGGGCAAAAGTCTATTACATTTTGACAAAACCCCGCGCGCGTTCGTTCACACATTGGCTGAAATTGCATCAACACTTGGCAACACTTCCACTTTTAGGCTAAGTACTTTGCTTTTGATTTGATTCGATTCGAATTTAATTTTCTTTCATTTAACACGTTCTCGCTTATGTGGCCTAAGTTGCCGGCCCAAAGGCGTGATTAAGGTTTAAAATATTTTTAACTTATTGTTAATTTAGTTTTTGATTACTTTTGCCTATTAGGCTATATCGTAAAAATACTAAGGAAAAGAACTAGACTTGTTATCATCATCATGGGTGCGCTGACGACGGTTCTCGGCCTCCTGCTCCTCACATTTGCGACGGCCCGGTCTGATGAGTCTCTCAAAGGACCTAAAGTTACCCACACGGTGAGAAAAAGTATTATTTATTTGCTCTTAGTTTATTTGATGAAAGAAATACCTACTGAATGTAACGGTATTTTATGAGATCATTGTCGTGTCCTGATCGGTCGGTGACCTTTCGATGAAGCTTTCGTGTCCTGAACGGTCGGTGACCTTTCGATGAAGCTTTCCAAGATTTTGATGACGCTACAACTTTTGCTGTTACTAAGTAGATAATAGTAGACGACTATTTATTACAGACCATAGATCTCTATTTACAGATTTTAACACAAAGGAGAGGAAACATATACCATGTTTTTTTTTTATAAATCTGTGTATTAAAAAAAAAAGTGCAAATAGTGTACATAAACTTTCCTTTAAGATGCTCTTAACAAATTATACAAGTTACTTTCCTTAAAAAAAACCTAACTGTTGATACAAAATAGATTTATCAAACCTCACTATCATTCAAAAAGAACTATTTAAAGATATGTTACACTATGAGTCTATAGGTATAAATGAACATCCGCTTCATAGATATGCCATGAATGCCCTAGTGACAACAAGATAAATACAGTGTAAACTCTAAATAGTGAGACAAACTCCATCATCATCAGCCATAAGACGTCCACACTGAACGACAACCTGCCATCTGCATCCACTGGATGCTTGCGACTCTCATGATGTCGTTGGTCCATCTAGTGGGAGGCCTACCTACGCTGCGTCTTCCGGTTCGTGGTCTCAACTCAAGAACCTTTCTTCCTCATCGGTTCTTCGAGTGATGTGGAGCTATGCTCGGAGTTTCTTTGCGCGATAGAATCCAAAACGTGGATATTCGACAAAGAACCAGAGTCATCGGCATACATATTAAAACTTGCAAGTTGAAGTGGCAATGGGCAGGCCACATCGCTCGAAGGACAAACTCCATGAAACTACAAAATTACTTTGCTTGGTTAATCATTAATCCCGCCCTGATTTTATTACCACCCATTTATTATTCCTTTTTCATGGCAATGTTTTGCAAATATTTTCTATTTCTAAATTATCAAACTTTTAAAATGTATCAGTACACTCTTGAAATACCCTAGGTTTTGGTACTTTCTCATTGGATTGCAGAGTTTCAAAGTTTCAAGTAGGTATCTAATTTTGCTGTGCCTAAGCTATAAGCCATTTATTTAACTGACATAATTATAATTGTTGCTGAATGTCATTGACTGCTTTATAGCTTGCCCAAAACAGAATAAAAAAATGTGATAAATAACCGGCCAAGTGCGAGTCGGACTCGCGCATTAAGGGTTCCGTACCATTATCATATAAAAATGCCAAAAAATCACGTTTGTTGTATAATGGCTCCCCATAAATATATTTTAATATGTCTATTTATTTTGAAAGTGAATAGTAAAACTCAATATTCTGTGAATATTTCAAGCGTCTACCTGTTACCGTTATGCAAAAACAAGCAAAAAAAAAAAACACGTTTGTTGTATTGAAGCCCCCTTAAATATTTATATTATTCTATTTTTTGTATTTCTTGTTATAGTGGCAACAGAAATACATCATTTGTGAAAAATTCAACTGTCTAACTATCACGGTTCATGAAATATAGCCTGGTGACAGACAGACAAACAGATGGACAGCGGAGCCTTAGTAATAGGGTCCCGTTTGACCCTTTGGGTACGGAACTCTAAAAAGATTGTAGAAAGTGTGAATTATTCTTATAATGAAGCAACAACTTCCTTTGTTATTTATTAATACCCAAAACTTTGAAACTTGGCCAATATATTTTTATTTATATCTCCTCAACTTAATTATTTTTCACTCTTTGATTGAGTTTATTTAATTGGATGAAATGGACTATAAACTCAGCTTTTATCTTATCGCCTGAATGCCGTAGTAATTGATTTGCAGATTGTTTGGCATGTATACCTGTGTTATGATTTTCTTTGGTTGTTAATATTTTTTCTAGACTATGCTTGGTGTTATTTCCAATAATCTTTTATACTCTGACATCAGGGCTAGCCGCATGGCCTATACCAAGTTTTGTTACTAATATCTATGCTTGGAATTGCTTTTTCATTAAACAAGCTTTTGATTTCATTTCCATGATGCTATTAATTTTTATTTTAGCAGCCGTTTTGAAAATTTCAGAGTATTTCATACCATGGAAGGTATATAATATTGGGTATTGCATATTGCATTGTCACCAGAATTAGTTCTGCTGAAATTGTGCATACACCTTTAGAGGTATATGCACAATTTCAGCAATGTTGGTTAGGAGGAAGTGGTTCCAATTCAGCTTTCAATATTCAAAAATCAAAATCAAATAATTTATTTATCTAATAATAATATCCAAATTATTACAAATTAATAAAATTGAATTTAACTAAGTATTTTAACTTTTAGCTGTGGGCCCAAACTAGGCCGAGCCTGTATTTTGGGGTCCCTTGATTTCCCAGAGACATTTAAACAATTCGTTCAACCCTGTGTAAAAGATCTGCCATTTATTATACATACATATATAGATAGATAGATAGATAGATTTGACTTAAACAAACTAACAGACATTGTAAGTTAAATAAAAGCTTGCAAAAATACACTTTTTACTCTTGCATTCATAATGCAAAAGTAATTCTCTTATTACCTTAATTTCAAATCTATTTGTAGTATACGGCTTAATCCCTCTTGATGAGGCAAGAAAGTAGAATGCATTTTAAGGCAAGACAATTGTAGACAATTGCAAGTTTTTTATTCAGTTTTAATTTCACCATCGCAACATTTCCAGAATCTGGACCATCTATCTACTCTCATGTAGTTCTTATGCTCGGAGTTTCTTTGCGCGATAGAATCCAGAACTTGGAATATCGCCAAAGAACCAGAGTCTCCAACCTAGCTATTAAAATTTGCAAATTTAAGTGGCAATGAGCAGGCCACATCGCTCGAAGAACCGATAACCGATGGGGAAGAAAGGTTCTTGAGTGGAGACCACGAACCGGAAGACACAGCGTAGGTAGGCCTCCCACCAGATGGACCGACGACATTGTGAGAGTCGCGGACATCCAGTGGTTGCAGATGGCAGCCTGTCGTTTAGTGTGGAGGTTAAAGGGGGAGGCCTATGTTGAGCAGTGGACGTCTTCTGGCTGATGATGATGATGACTCTTATGTAATACTTACAATTGTGTTCCCGAATCTGACCAAGATAGATCATCTTATAGATCATCAACAGCTACAAAACCAATCATTCAATGAAATCCGACTGTAATTTAATATGGTCATTGTAGTCCCCTAACAATCCAGTCTACTCTATTGACCTTTGTAAGATACGATACAGCCATAGCTATAATACCAGTTGCGGCAACTTAATCTTGAAATTGAATGTTTCTTAGATTTTTACATGTGAAACTGTAATTAAATTAATGTTATTGTTACTGTAAATTTGTATTGATTAACTTTCTGCTAGAAATATGATAAACAGTTTATTTTGGTCCGTTGCTATCTGCTTGGCCAGATGACATCGTAACTATTCTTATTTGAGAGATTTACATTTTATTTATATCGCGTAGTTTCCTGCCTTTAACGATCTTCTTCTTCTTCTTTACAGTTTCTTTTTAATTTAGTCTGTCTGTCTGTACCTCGCTTTCTTTCCAAAATGCTTTTAAGACGTTTTTATCCCATTCTATTGGTGCACATTTACTCTGCTTTTCTTTTACTTGCATCAAAACTTCCTCTACTTCACATTAGTTTTTTCTTCCGGTCCACCTAATTTGTTCAACACCACATTGACATTGGTTTTAGTCTTTTGCGATTCTTCACCATCCACGTCTCACGTTATTCCACATTATTCTAATATTTTTATTTAATATATTAAGAAATATCAAATAGCAGTTAGTTAAGCCAACCCAGTGTCACCGAAGGAAGGTTAAAGAGGGAGTCCTATTTTCAGCAGTGGACGTCTTCTTGCTGATGATGATGATGAGTGTCTCCGAAGAAGGCCACTAGCTCGCTGACTACGCATGGTGTAGGCCTCCGGGAGTAGGTTACCATCCGTCCGGATTTGTCCGGACATGTCATGACATGACATCAAAACCGGTATGTCCAAGAACCTCTAAAAGTTCAAAGTCACACCAACATTCAACAACATGCAATGGGCCAGCATGGTGGAATAGGGCCCATCCTCTCTCTCTGAGAGAAGGCTACCACATACCCTGCACTAAGTGGAGTGAAGTAGTGGAGGGTTGCCACCTGTCTAGATTCTGCCAGGACAGTCCCAATTCTGATGAAACTGACCCGCGATAACCAATAATTTTGTCCCATATTTTTATGGCACGCTCAATTCGTTCAGACTCACAGCAGCCATTCATTTATTAGGGGGCGTCGATTAATTACGTGAGTTGATTTTGGTGATTTTTTCTCACAATTTTACATTGTTTCTTGCGGAAAAAAACCTGATGGCGGCTGTACACACTCGCCGAGAACTTCTCGCCGGGAGTCTCGACAAGCGACCGAGGCCGACGGAGACGAGGCGCAGGATAGCAAGACAAGACGGGAGTACCATGTACATACTCGCTCTCGGCTTGTCTCTGGGTGTTACGGCGAGTGTGTACAGCCGCTATGAGAATTGCCGAAAACAGCTGGATGCAGGCCGCTTCCAACAGGTCCTTTTGGAAATCAATGGGGGAGGCCTATGTCCAGCATTGGATGAACATACTAATTTTTTTTAATCATACTTGAACATCAAATATTTCTTTATCACAGGTATCCTTTGACATGAAGATTGGAGATGAGAATGTTGGTACCATTAAAATTGGTCTCTTTGGGAAGACTGTGCCAAAGACTGTAGAGAACTTCTACCAGCTAGCCCAGAAGCCTGTTGGACAAGGATACAAGGGCAGCAAGTTCCACAGGGTGATTGACAACTTTATGATCCAGGGTGGTGACTTCACCAAAGGAGATGGCACTGGTGGTAAGTAACTTTTTATATTCATTACGTTACCATTCAGCTATAACTTTGTTTGTTTATATATGACATAATATTACATACTAGCCGTTCGCCCCGGCTTCGCACGAGTGTAAGCTCGGTCTTCGGCCTCGCTACAAAATATAATATAGCCTATGTCACCCGGGGATAATGTAGCTTCCCAACAGTGAAAGAATTTTTCAAATCGGTTCAGTAGTTTCGGAGCCTATTCATTACAAACATACAAAAATAGGTACAAATCTTTCCTCTTTATAATATTAGTGTAGATGTGTTATATGACAATATTTTAGAAAAAACATAAAAATTCAAAGTGAAGGAAAACACAGCATGGCAGTAGGGCATTTTCTAATGGTCAGCAAGGTATCGTTCGCGCAAAACTTTATGAGCCCTCTGAAGTTAGGCCCAGTGGCTGCGCAGTACGCATATTATAGGTATCCGAGGAACTTTACAGGGCGTCGGGGAGGCCTCGCGCCTAACTTCAGAGGGCTCATAAAGTTTTGCGCGAACGATAGCTACCACCCTCAAGTTGAAAATCCGCTGCCAAGCATCTAACAGTGTCCCGCACCATCACTTAATAGCCAGTTCCCCTTCCAGAGTAGGCATGTTTTTTGGCGGCTCCACATTAGTGCCGTGAATTCACGCGCGAATTCACGTCGTGAATTCTCGGCACAAGTCATACCCTCCACATTCGCGGGATGTTCACAGTCGTTCGTGAAACCCGCCGCGAAATGGACGTAGAATCTGCTGCTGCAATAACTTTGTTTGCTGTGGCAACATATTACTATTTAGACGTCCAAAACAAGAAAGTTATTAAAAAGCGTTAGAAAAAAAAAGATGGTAGATGACGTCCGTACGCCTTTATAGACCGGAGTAAACAAGAAGTAAACTGGCGCGGGACCGTGAATGTGGATGTGTACGCGTGAACGCCGCGCGAACGGGGCGCGAACCCTTTGTCGCGGGACAAAATACCGACTGATCGGGGAACAGGCGTGAACGCGCGTGAACCCCGCGAATACTCTCCACATTCACGTTCACGATTGTTCTCGGAGCTTCACGGCACTAATGTGGAGCCGCCATTTGTGTTAGTATCTTCGACCCTTTGAGTATGTATATTTCTAGAGAGAGTGTTGCGGAACAATCGCAGTAAACAAAACAGGCCAGGTTTGTACACAGAATAATAAAGAGTTGACACTGTCATGTGCGTTATACACATGCGCGCTTACATTCTTGATGATGCCAGCTATTGGACGTTTCCCATAAAATTAGGATACAAACGTAATCATTTAGTTAGAGTATTTTTAATTATTATCGACGTAAAACACGTATTATGATTATTATCACATTTATTACGCTAGCTATACTGAGTTATGTATATAATTAGATGTAATTAGATTATTTTTTTAAATGGTCGGAACAATTGACACTGCTTTTTCAGTGTTTCCAAAATTCCTCATCACAACTTTTACGAATTATTTTAATCCATCTGCTCTGCAGAGTTGGGTCAGTTTGTGTTTTGCAATTATCAATATTAATTTTAACTTGATATCCTTACCCCTTTTCTGAGAAAATGTGTGTCAACAAACATAATATCCTACAAGGGTTTTCCTTTTAGGGTACCTTGTACGGAACCCCAAAAATAAAATGGCCGTCATCTTACTCGAACTGAAATTCGATATATTCAACGGATACTTACAGGGACTGTTCAATTATGGGAAAAACTTCAAAAAATTGAGTTCTAATACAAGCAACACCACAAATGCAAAAAAATAACGAACTATAATACCTATATTTCCATACAATTTCAATGCCTTATTACCTATGTAGGAACTTATACGAAATAATGTAATTATCGATGGTAGGTCACTTTTCTAATAATTTGGTGCGCCCTTTGTAGTTTCTGCAAAGTTTGATTGATGGCTCAAAGCATTTTATAAATTTAAAAAATGGTCACCATTTTTATGTTGCTCATGTGACACCGCGACTGACACTGAGCGGTGAGAAAAGCCTTATAAGCCAACAGTTGGCTGCTATTTTTTTCTCTGTTATCCCGGTTCCTGGCGGGGTCTAGACATATAGATTGTCATAGCTTCGACCATACAGTCGTTTAACATTAGGTAAGCAATAGTCAAAAGCATAGTCCGTAAACTATAAAATAAATTGCTACAGGTCGCAGCATTTACGGTGAGCGTTTCGAAGACGAGAACTTCAAGCTGCGCCACTACGGCCCCGGCTGGCTGTCGATGGCCAACGCTGGCAAGGACACCAATGGCTCTCAGTTCTTCATCACCACCGTGAAGACCCCCTGGCTGGACAACAGACACGTTGTCTTCGGCAAGATCTTGGAAGGCATGGTGAGTATCTGTTCAATTTACGCAGTCGATGGTAAGCCGCACTTGCACATAACAAGTTCAGTGCCATCCAAATTTGTGGAATATTATATTACTGTAAGTCCCACGCTAAAGATCCCGAACTAAATGAAAAGAAATATTTTTTTGGGTGTATAACCCTCGGTGCGCGAATCGGACTCGCATTTCGCAGGTGTTTAATAAATCTCAACAATTCAAAACTATGCTGCATGTGTCACTGAGGTTATGTTACGAAATGTCGTCTCTTATGCACTGTAATTTCACCTTAAAAATCATTCAATCTGGTGGTACACTTCTCACTTGGGATGCATTATGCATTCACCCTGTCAATCTCGCCCATTAAATAACTGCACCATGATATCTTTGGATACTGGTTGCATGCAGAGTATGTTTGTTATGCAATTTTTTTTCGTCTAATAACTAACCAAATAGGCAATATAACCAAACTATTTAATAGGCCCTTGATCTTGATGATTAATATCATTTAGCAAGGTTATTCTCTAAAGGAATTAATTAGTAAAAATACTTAGCTTCATTCAATTAAATGTTTTACAGACCAAAAGTTGCAGCAGCACAGCTTGAACACGGGCATGTCAGTTATACAAATCATCCTTGGTTATACAAAGTAACATGTAAACTCTACACACCAAATATGCCACAGCTTGAGAGCAGCATAGCCAGTGTTTCATTCAGTGTATACTGGTCCATACAGTTCATTGTAATACCAATCGCAGTTGGAACTGCGCTGCTGCCGACACGCATTTGTTTTTAAAAGACTTTAAATGCAACATTATAATGAAGGCATCGCAAACATCCTGTTTTATCCTGATATTTCAACATAACAGACTCTCAGATTACAGGCTTTTTTCTGTAATCCGAGCTTGTTTTAAAACATCTAAGGTTATGATGTAAATGTAAACTGTCAGCTTGTGAGAGGGATGATACCACAGACCTATATTCAAGTAGACGCCACAAGTTGACCCACCTTGCATGTCATATCTCTGATACAACTCTGATTTATTGTCAGAGTTGAGTCCGGCTAAAGTCCTAAATCAGTCTGCTCAATCGGTGCCGCGACAACACGTGCCAATTGGAAATGAAAATGTTGAATTGTGCAAAACTGAGCTGTAACAATACCGCAAATACAGTTGTCCAACAGAATAGAGATATTTCTTTTCACAGGTAAGGACTTTAGGTGCGTAAAATTGACATGCTTGGTTTTTATAGATTGAACTGCTTGTGAAGTCTACTTTGGTATTGGTCTGTGGATGACAATAGTAATATCGAGTGACCACTTATGTTATAACCTTGATCGTTGGCATTGAGACTAAACATTAAACTAATTTTAATTTCAGAATGTTGTGCGTACTATTGAAAAAACCCCAACTGGAGCCAACGACCGCCCTGTCAAGGATGTCCTCGTTAGTGACGTTCATGTTGAAGAACTCGCAGAACCTTTCAGTGTCGCAAAGGAATAGCAAAAATAATTTTATTATAGTTCTAAGTGTTAAACAAGTTTCATTTCTCTTAGTGCATTTACTTGGGATTATATAAAATTTGTGTCACATATTGTAACATTACTGAGGATTCTATAATTTACAAGAAATATTTTTGTGAAGTAAAAAAAACAATCTTTAACTCAAGCGTTTTATTTCTTGTAAGCACTCCTCAGCTTCATTTTTGACCTCCTTATTTTTGTTCACTATGCCAAGTTTCCAACCGTGGCCACAACTTTTCCGGGCTTCGTCAATGAGCTTTTTCTTCAAGAAGGCTCTTCCAAGATTAACATACATTGTTCCTAGATCTTCTAGCTTTACAGTTGTTCCAAGATTGATTGCTTGCTGGAAATAAGTTATGCTTTCATCAGGTTTTCCTAGTCTGTCATAGACTGTGCCAATGTCATTCAACTGGTAGACCACATGCTCTTGCTCCAGGTTTGGCACTTGCTTCATCAGGTCCAATGCCTTGGTCATCAATTTGGCTGCTTGTTCCAACTGGTGGTTATCTAAATAAAGTCTTCCGTACCAATCATTGGCTAAAGCTAGAAGTTTTAAATTGTCCTCACTGGGGTCGTTTGTGAACAGTTTCTCCAATTTTTCAAGGCAAAATTCAAATCCTAGTTGCGCTGTAGTGTATTCTTTCTGCAGATGACTTATTCGGGCTAGTTTGACACTAATGTGGACCACACGAGGGTCATCTTCCGTTGCGCCATTGGCCATGATTCTTTGTGTAAGATTTATAAACAGAGTTTTTGCTTTGTTTAGCTGTTCTCGTTCTAAAGCTAAGTTCGCCATTATATCGTAAATGTATGTGATCCCAAGATTATGATGAATCTGTTGTGCTTGTCTCAACGCAACGTGGAGAAGCTGTTCCGCCTTTTCATAATCTGTTCTTTGGATGAAGAGAATACAGTGTTTTATTGTATGAATAAGGTCATCTTCTGCTGTAATTTTTCTGTCGAACCCTAGCCAAGTAAATAGAGAAAAACCGAGCATGTATGGTAATGCATTGTTTCTTTTAGGTATTTGTGACATTCCAGTTGGTATTGGTACTGGTTTAAAACCAATTGCTAGACGTGAAAATCTATTCCAGATAAACCGCAATCTTGTAGACATGACTGGATAATATAACAATTTCAGCTTGAAATTAAAATATTTGAGGGTTTGGTTATAAGGGTAAGTATGCTAGGGGTATGTTTATTCACCGGAGAAATAGCAAGCTGTTGGACTCAAGATTTACTATAAAATTCAATAGCACAAAACTAAATGACCTTTTTTCAGACCTAAAATTACATAACTCAAAATGTTTCAATCTTCTCCAAAATAAATTACATGTTAGAATAAAATAAAACTGTACAGACTATATTATAGTACTCTTTGGTACAGACAGAAAACAGCTGACTCTGCTGTCAGTGTCACGAAAGTAGTAGTTTTTTTTTATGACAATGGATACAGAGTCCTTCAGTCGTAATATTAAACAAGTTTACTTAGCGTATTACTTATGGTATAATATGGCGTGGTCAAACACGTCAGTCAGAGTATTAGCCCAGTAAAATGGTGGAGGCTTTACAAGAGGTTTCTATGCAGTTTTAGAAACAAAACAACCATTCTCTGAGTCCTAAAGAGATAAAAAAAAATACTGTCAGCTGTCACATAAAATTATTGTCAATGTCTGTTTTTTTGTTTATGACCATGGAGTCCTTTAGTCGGAATAATCCACCATTATTATACATAATAGGTCGGGGAAAAAGTCTTTTCGTATTTTGTATGTATAAAGTTGTAGTAAAAATCTCATCGGTTGTACTGTTTGTATCTGGCTGGTTTTGATACCATTAAAAATATGACATTTTAAAAAAGGAATATAAAAAGTAAAAAGCAATTTCCCGCCATTTTTCAATTGTTTTTTTGTTCGATAAAATGAGTGAATCTAACGAAGAAATTCGATATATTGTGAAATTTTATTACAAAAAACTGAAAAATGCGACACAAGCCGCGAATAAAATTTGTGACGTTTATGGACCTAATGCAGTGTCATCAAGAGTAGCACAATGTTGGTTCAAGCGTTTTCAGTCCGGGAATTTTGATGTCAAAGATGCAGCTCGCTCTGGTCGCCCTGTTACGGATAAAGTCGATGCCATTTGTGAAAAAGTGGACCAAGATCGGCATATTAGTAGTTACGACGTAGCTGAAGACCTGGGGATTGACCACAAAACCGTTTTGACCCATTTGAAAAAAACTGGGTATACAAAAAAACTCGATATTTGGATGCCACACGAGCTCACTGAAAGAAACCAAATGAATCGTGTACTCATTTGCGATTCTCTATTGAAACGTAACGAAACCGAACCGTATTTGAAAAGATTGATCACTTGTGATGAAAAATGGATCACCTACGACAAGAATGTGCGCAAACGATCATGGTCAAAGCGCAGTGAAGCACCACAGACTGTAGCGAAACCCGGATTAACACGTAATAAGGTGATGCTGTGTGTATGGTGGGATTGGCAGGGCATCGTTCATTATGAGCTTTTACCGCCGGGCAAAACCATCGATTCGGATCTCTACTGCCAACAACAGATGAGACTCAAACAAGAAATTGAGAAAAAACGGCCGGAATTGATCAACAGAAAGAGTGTGGTCTTTCATCATGATAACGCCAGACCGCACACATCTTTGGCCACTCAGCAAAAATTTAGAGAGCTTGGTTGGGAAGTGTTAATGCATCAACCACATAGCCCTGACTTTGCACCCTCAGATTTCCACCTGTTTCGATCTCTTCAGAATTCTTTGGGTAGTGTTAGATTAACATCAAGAGAGGACTGTCAAAACTACTTGTTGCATATTTTTGATCAGAAGTCCCAAAATTTCTACAGCAACGGGGTCATGTCACTACCTACAAAATGGCAACAAGTTATCGAACAACATGGCACATATATATTATAATTAAATGTAATTAAACTTGAAAAAAATATGTCTTGAATTTGTTTATAAAATACGAAGAAACTTTTTCCCCGACCTTATATTAAAATTGAAACTACATTACTAAATATCTTAGGAAAATAATACAACGAGCAGACATATTTGTTTTCCCCCACAATACAAGTTTATTTTTTTCAATTCACTTTGGTGCCAAAACTCTTTATCTGGCAGGGTTGTCAGATTGGTTTTTTTTTCCGATTTCGTTTTCAAGGAAAATATTAGTACTTTGCAATTTTTTTAAGCGAGGTTTTCAGCACTCCCAGTGTTACTTAAAACTCACGATGCGCTGTGTTTTTGAAGGTTTTTTTTTGTTGTAAAATATATAAATAATGTTGGGAACAAATATTTTGATTTGACCTTTGGGGAAAAGTGAATAATATTATCGATCTGGCAACTCTGTTGCAGGCTGTCACTTCTGTCAGTCTCAGTCATCTCGGAAAGCAACGAACGAAACGAAAGCAGAAGCACGAAAACTAATTTTACAGATTTTTTTGTTCGTTTTTGTGTCGTCACCGCAAATTAAATTAGAAAGCACGATTATTCTGCCCTACAAGCGGAGTGTATATTATGTATATAATGATCTGGCTCAGTTGACGTAACGCAGACATTAAATATCTTATTAACTCGATTAAATGTGAGCCAAGCGTCTGCCTCGGACTAAAAAGGCCGTCGTAATATGAAATAATAAATGGCGAAACAGTAGTTTGCATTAAAAAGATGAACGATACGACCACCACAGGCTTGCCTCCAGTAAAAGAGGACACTTTTTGTAAATATGTTTTGTACTACGAAATAAATAATTCAAGGTTGGTGAATGCTATAAAAATTTACGTCCTTGTGTTGTTTTTTGTGCTATTCGCTCTCTAATATTTGTTTATCGTATTTGTTCGCAGGGTCCGTATCTGGGATTTGATAATTTTGATACCGAATGCTCTGTTTGTGCTATTTCTAGTTGTAAGGTTTAATAAGGCTCAACTGAAATTGCGTGCCACGAGTAGTCCGATATTTCTTACCTTCTATACTTTGGTATGGGGGAATGTGATCATCAGTGTGGTGCGATGTGCAGTGTCCATGACTGTGAATCCAGCCGACCCAATTGGTGGCCTGGTGGATAAAGTGCTATGGGTGGTCGTACGATTCTTTCTCCTTGCAACTGAAATGAGTGTTGTCATATTTGGTCTGGCCTTTGGTAAGTTTCATGCTTAATTTAAGTATAACAACGATATTATTTAGTGTGACAGTTTGTATGTGTTTGTTCTCATTTTACTTTTTTTTATTAATTTGTATTGCTGATCTGTCTCTGGGGTCACTTTCGTCAACTATTACTAACATGTTTCCAGCGAAATTACTGGGCACACAGAGATTTGACATCTTATATCTCAGGGTGACGAGCGTAGTGCATTGCCATCCAGGTATTGGAACTGTTGAAGTTCAAAATTCTGAGTGGTGTTGAGCTGTTATGGGCAAGCGTGAAGAGCCATCAGGCGAGCGACTTCACTCGTCTTGTCACTCAGTATCATTAAAAAAAAAACTTATGGTAAAAATTGTAACTTTGTGTAAGTGTTTATTTGCATTTACCTACAAAACATTTAAATGGATTTAGAGGAAATATGTTTTGAAGGTAGTTTGTACCCTGGATTAACTAAAACACTACTTTTTTCTGGGAAAATTCAATATTACTGTTGGATAGCGGGTGAAACCACTGGGTGATGCTAGTAATTTCATAATATATAGATGAAATCGAATTTAATTTTGTGTAGCAGCTTGTGTAGGCACATTTTAGATATATAACAGCTAATGGAATACGTACTACTGTTCTGAATGTTACCATTGAAAGAAAGACCAATTACAATGTAAACACAAGCAATGGTAACATTCAGAACAGTGGCACATTTTTATATTTAACAAGTATATTATTAAAAAGAAAACAAAAAACCCGATTGCAAAATGTAGCCTATGACATTCCAAAGATAAAGATGTAAATGAACGTCACCTCGAATCGAAAGTCCGGTAAGCCCTCCTGAAGCAACATTAAATGTATAGCTTCTGTGAAAAAAAACACAGAGTGATCCTTTTATATTTTTCTCTAACAGCACCCAGCAATTTCACTCATTTGGACATTCCCCCAGGATCCGTTTTTTTTTTGTAATGTTGCTTTTCTGCCTTTCAACAATCTCTATATGAAAAATCAAGGCGATCTCTTGTTGTGTTGTCTGAAAGAAGAACAAACACTTTAAATAAATTATTATTTTACACACACATATACATCATCAGCCAGTAAACGTCCACTGTTGAACAAAGTCAACCTCTGTTGTAAATTTTTTCATGACCATGGATACGAAGATCTTCCGTCGAAATATTAATCAAGTTTACATAGTCTTAAATAGTGTCAAACGGTCATAGTCACAGTCAGAGTCAAACAAAGTAATATAGAGGGGTGTTGCCGTAATCCCCATGCTTGGCAGGTGATTCTTGACTATTATTTTATGCATTTATAATATTGGTAGGATTTCCCTTTGTAATAAATATGTTGATTTACTATGAAATAAATAAATATAATCATAAAAGTCATGAAATCTGTACATAAAATAATAAATCCTTATTTACCTTGGTATAACTTGAGAACGACTTTACCGTTTTTTTTTTCTACTACTTTGTAGAAGGTTCTTAAGGAAAGAAAATAAGAACTGGAAAATTTCAGAAAGCTTAACGACGATGTAAGAAATGACAAGGTCTGTCGTCAGCTAGTGTTTTATAATGAAAGAATGGAAATCTCACTTTATTAAAACAAGCAGATAGCACTGACCTAAAAACCAGATTTTGTTGACAACATTTCAAACTAGAATATTTCAGCAACAACTTTATTTGAATTTAAAAACAGAAATCAGTTTTATACTGGTTATTTGAGTAATTCTGTTTCTTATTTATTACCTATAATCATACCTTATTTCTTAGTCCTCAGTGGCGTTTTCCAACTGGTGGGTCTGAAAATTAACATGGACAAGACAAAAATCATTTGCTGGCAGGCTGTCATTCAGCTTGGAGTTATAAGGGGGATGCCTATGTTCAGCAGTGGACGTCTTCTGGCTAGTGACGATGATGAATTTGACCTTATTTCTTCTATAAAATTGTGGGAATTCAGAAAAGTGCAGAACTGTTAAATTCGTTGACAGTTTTTGATCAAACATAAACCACTGCAATGAAACAGGATTTTAAATAAATGTGTTGAACCCAGGACCTCTTGCTTATAAGGCAGGCTTGCTACCACTGAGCCAAACTAATTGTATTAGAATAAAAGAGCTAATAATCTTCAAATTGCTAAATATATTTAATTGAATCAACTAAGAACACTACATCAAGTCACCTTTCAAACAAAAAAAAACTAAATCAAAATCAGTATGGTAGTTTGAGAGCTACAATGCCATAGACAGACACAGATACACGCATTAAACTTATAACACCCCTCTTTTAGTGTCGGGATTAAAAATTACAATTAGGTTGAAATTCCTTTGAAGGATAATACCCGCATCAAGGAGTTGGGTTGGCCCGGGTAACTACAATTCCATCTACGCCACTGGAGCAACTGTGCCAGCGCCCCAGAGCCTCGCTGATTGATCACAAGAAGTTGGGTTGGCTCGGGTAATTGCTGGTAGGGGGAAACGCACAATAAACCCCAAGCGGGTCGTCAGTGCAGGACTTATCGCCCCCATCTCTAAGAATGCCTGCATCCACGCCCCTTTTTATTAGTGCAGCCTACATTGTATGTAACTCAATGTGAATAAAGTTGAATAGTAAAATATAATTTTCAGGTCACTTGGACAGCCGCAGTAGTATCAGATACGTTCTCCTCGCCACATCCCTCATTTCACTGGCGTTCACGGTGACACAGGGCACGTTGGAGATAGTCATGCCAGATGATATATTCCACATTGAAGCGAGAGACTACAACCTCTTTGGACACGGAGGCATGCTGTTCTGGTTCACATCTTCTGTGGTGTTTGCACTGATCTACCTCGTGATACTGCTTCTGCCGTGGATCCCTTTGAGAGAGTATCTTGCTCTGCCATGTAAGTAATTGTTACTTATAATAGACTAGTTAAAACATATGGCTTTACTCAAATATTAAACAATACATAGATAATGTCACTGGGCACACTCGGTGATAGGGTATAGCTTTCCATCAGAAATTTTTATTTAATTCTGTTCAGTAGTATCTCATAGGTTTCATACAATACAAGTTATAAGCTTCACGTCTTTATAATATTAGTGTAGATAGTTTATATGAGATTATCTTATATTATGTATGTTTATAGGGTTCCATATTATTTCAAGTAACCCTTATAAGTTCGTTCTGTCTATTCGTCTGTCCTAATTCTATAGAAACTTCTAACTTTTATATAGTTACTATGATAAGTGCATGAAAACGCCGCGGGCATAGTGTAGCAGCATTAAAACAGCATTTAAAATCTAAGTTTACTGAATTTTGAACTTGGAAAGCTGCTAATGGTTTAACTTTCTGCTTAGTCCTGTATTACACATACTTTAGATAAATAATTATTATGCATTCTGACTTTCTTGATACACTCTATTGTTTTATGTTTTCATTAATTGAATATTTTAATTAACTTTTGTAGTTAAATGAGATAATAATGCAATTAGATAAAAAATTGTAACAGGTCTTAATAATTTCCATTTTAAACATTTTTTTCTTCTAAATAACATAATTAAAGTGATGTAATTGGTCAATTATGCAGCCATAAAAAGATGTTTGTAAACAAAGCTGCAAATTGTTGATTATTTTAATACAAATGGCATTTCCTCTATAATATCAATAAATTTTGTAAGGTAATACATCAATTGTTTATACAAAAGGCTCGATATGACAGCAGGCTGATAACGTTAAATGTTACTCGCAATCACAATAGTTCAGTCGTGTGCATGGCACAAAATCTAGCAAACTTAATACATTGCGTCTCGTTTCAACTGCTAGTCTGTGGAATGCGCAGCCTGAATGGGTGTTTCCCGATAGTTACAATCTTGGTGTTTACAAATCAAAAGTGAATCGGTTTCTTATAGGCAAGCGTGCTCCATCGTAGACTGCATCGTCGCTTAACATAACGCGAGTTGACGGTCAAACTCAAGCCAATTATCAAATAAATAAAATAAAAAAACCATTTAAATTAAACGAGACGTTTAGCATTTGCTAGGTCAGACACAGCATCAGATTTTGCAAGGAGAAAGTGTGATTAAGATTGCAGTTGACAAATAACATAATCATCTACAGGCCAATGAGCACTTTGATAACCCTTACATTGATTATGAACTCTTCGACAAAAGCTAGACATACAGTCATGTGACTGTGTGTACCCGAAGGAGTAGTGTACACGTCATGCGAAACAACTAACAATACATTTTATCTAACCACATTGTGAGTTAAAAAATAAAACCAAATCATGGTTTTTGAAGTAAAAACTTCTTTAGGTGCGTTAAGCTCTTTTTGGGTGAACAAAAACCATGGAACTCTCGGCATCGGCACGCTGTACCGTGTATTTTAAAACAGCGCCATCTTTTGTAGAATAGGTGAATTACTACTTAAGTTTTCACTTCTGACGTGCAGTCCTATGACTGATGTTTTTTTCATTGAATAATAGGCTTGAGCTTGATGCCTTGATGATGCGTCCACGATGAAGCATCTTTGCCTCACTCAAGACTCACTCGCGACTCTCACTAGGGTTAACATACTTCCGGATTTGTCTGGACATGTCCTGACTTTTATACCCTAGTCACTGAGTTATATTGTACTGTATAACCTCATTGACCCTAGTCCGGCTTTTAGCTTGGGCGATGTAATACGACTAAATCTTGAATAACGTTAGCATACCTACACACAAAACAAAAATCTTATTTCAAAATTAACCAATATACTCAAATGTCCAGACTTTATTGAAATATCCGGCTTTATGTGACTTCAAATTTTGATATAGTAACCCTACTCGTGACTTGGATTGTAGCTAACGGGGAACACTCATGCAGGCAGCATGTGTTGTATGGTTATTCCAGGCAACAGGATTTTACACCAAAGACTTTATGAGAACTTTTTCTATATAAGAACTTAATGCTTCGAGTCTTCATTGACTTGAAATAATCGACGTAGTTAGGTACATTGGGTCAAGGATTTTTTGTAGATAATTTACTGTTATCTCTCTGTATTTTGTTCGCTGAACAATTATACCAAGATTTCTTCTTACGAGACTTACGATAGTTACCAACATTTTTGTGAGCTAAACAATGCAACATTTGTGTTAAAAATTTCTAGCGGTTTACCTTGCATTTTTTAGTTTTTCTGCTCTTAGTTAAATTAGTGTTAGGGAGTCCTCTGGTCATTAATTTCCTAATACACAGAAACCTATGAATCTTTTTCTTATCTCACTATTTAATTACTATATGTTATAGAATATATATAAAATATAGATGTTTTCAACAAGGGTTAAAATAATTATTATAGTTGAAAAACAGCTTATGAGTCGCGTAAAACGAACCAAAGTACTTAGCCCGAAGCAAACTAGAAGAGTATATTGAAAGTTGTTGAAGAGTTCTACTGTCCAATTCCCTGGCCATCATCAGACTCTTGTTACCAAGAGTAATGTATGTGGTTACTAAATGAAAAAAAGTACTGGGAAAAACCAAAACGAGATACAAGTGAAGCTGTTACAAGTAATGGATTTTTGATACAAATAAAATATTGTCTATGGTCTAAGCTAATAAAACCTTGTTTTAAACTATCACGGTTGTTCACTAAAGTCATATGATTATTTATGGGATATTTACCGTGGTAAGGTTTTTCCGTGAACATGGTGCATGTAACTGCGCCCAAAATATCGGGAGCTCCTTCCACAACCTTACCACGGTAAATATCCCGTAAATAATCATATAATTTTAATAAAACCTTGTTCAAAATAAAAAGTTTAAGATTATTGGTAAGGTTTGTGCCCGGCGGTGTACTAATGACTTATTTTAGTAAATTAATAAATTATGTGCAGTCTATGCCATCACTCGACAATGATAAAGGAACACATCGTGAGGAAACAATGTCCTAGAACCTTAAAAATTCAGAGACAAATGACATTCACCAACATGCACTGGGCCAGCATGGTGGATTAGGGCCCATCCTCTCTTTGAGAGAAGGCCTGTGACTCCGCAGTGAACATGATAGGCTGATAAATGATTGTATTATCATGTGGATGACTAGTATTTGCAAATATTCATACAAAAATTTGGTTATAATTAATTTCCAAGATTTGTGTGCATAGTTCGTTAGTTAGTTACAAGATTAAGTAAGATTTCATCTCACTTACCATGGCTGGCAGCCATTCCCACAATATATTCCAATTCCCAATCAGCCATATTACTAGCTTTGCTTAGTTTGGGGTCTGATGACCATGTGTGCAATAATGTCCCAGATATTTATTTATTTATTTCTAGAACATTGTGAACTGCAATAGTGTCAATGTAAAAAAAAATATTATCATTGTGGTAGTGGGAAATGGTTTGTTTATTGTTATACTCTTCAGAACTCTTAGTCATCATTTGATTCCATTAGATTTCGTCGTAGCCATTTGTATGACTCATCGCCAATAGATTGTGGAATGGTAAAACTGTTTGTGATTACCATAGATTTGTGCCTACACTGTCGAGATATTAATTTGTTCTATAATAAAATAAATTCTATAATAAATCAACACAATAGTTTAGCCTTTCTGCGTGATTGAGTAACAAACATCCATCCATCCAAACTTTCAAATATGTATGATACTAGCTGTAACCGGGACTTCGACCGCGATTTTTCAGAAAAAAAATTTGCCTATGTTCGTCCTCATAATTCCCAAAATTGTATTGAGATCGGTTAAGCCGTTTAGCTGTGATTATGTAGCAAACAGACAGACAGACAGAGTTACTTTCGCATTTATAATATTAGTGTGGATTATAGTAATCACAATATATTAGATTTGTATCTGATTGATGGTGTGTGTTGTGATATCACCCACATAGTAATTCGTCACTAGTTTTAGATGGTGTTTTCCTTTTCAACCATATCGGGCGCGACATTAGGGTGTTGATAAATTGAGCGCATTCATTTGTACAGCACCATTTTCGTCGACGTCCATAGATGAGGCGACTTCATACAAATTAATCTGACGCTCTTGCCACCTTACCGTTGCCGCTGTGAATTGTTACAATACGACTATCTTCAAACCAAGAGTGAATCAGTTTCTTCTGGGCACGCGTGCTCCAACGTAGACCGCATCATCGGTTAACATCAGGCTAGTTGGCGGCCAAAGACAAGCCTATTTATTTAACAAACAATAATTATCAATATAAAAAACCGACTTCATCAGAACTGGACCCCAATTCTACTAAACCATATATTTTTTCTTTTTAATTAATTGCCTCATTTTTCTTTTTCTTTTGACACTTGTATCTATACCAAAAGTGTCAAAAGGGTAATTTTTGAGGCAATTCATTAACAATTTAAAAACAATTGGTTTAGTAGAATCGGGGCCCTGGACCAAATGGGAAGCACCAGCTTTCAAATAAAAAAAGAATCATCAAAATCGTTTCACCCATTCAAAAGTCCCGAGGTAACAAACATACAAAAAAACAGTCGTATTGATAGACCTCCTCCTTTTTAAAAAAAAACTAAGGTATAGCCCAACCAAACTGTATGGTTCGAGGTCTAGAAAACTGTCTGGTATGTGATCTCACAAAGGCTTTCTAATTCCAGCAAAGCTGTCGTTCTACCTGTACGTGTTACTGCTGGCTCTACTAGACGGCACGCAGGCGGTGGGCGCAGGGCTCCTCGGTTGGGGCTCCATGCAGCCGGGGCTGTGTGTCGTCGACGTCACCACGTGGCTCTACTTCTCTCTTTACACGCCACTCGTATATCACACCTTCTTGAGCGACTTCTTTAGGTATATGCTTTTTGTTAAGCTAGAATTATAGCTTGCGCCATAGACCCTTAAATTGATTCATCATCATCAGCCAGACGTCCACTGCTGAACATAGGCCTCCCCCTTTAACCTCCACTAAACGACATCCTGCCATCTACATCCACTGGATGCTCACGACTCTCACAATGTCGTCGGTCCATCTAGAGGGAGACCTGCCTACGCTGCGTCTTCCGGTTCGTGGACTCTACTCAAGGACCTTTCTTCCGCATCGGTCATCAGTTTATCTAGCGATGTGGCTTAAATTGGTTACAAAAAGACAATTTAAGAATTTGGAGACCGAAAAGAAAGCGGCCGTAGAAAGAAAGAAAGAAATATAATTTTATTTTTACAGAAAAACGTTACGGTGCGTTACATGGGGGGAGGGGGAGTCCAAAATCTCCAAAAATTGCGTTACGTAATACTTGAACGCTCCCAAAGATACCAGTAAATAAAATTATGCACCCCCTTGATATGGGTATCAAATGAAAAGGTTTGCTGAGTAGAATACGAAAAATAAAATGACGTCACATGAAATAGAATATGGCGGACCCCTAAAAGCTTGTTTTTGATTTAAAAAATAAATGTTTTTAAAACTATATAAACCGATCAATCGTTTATTTAATAATCTTAACGTATTACTTACATGCATGTTGGTAAACTTGTATAGTATTTTACTGTTTTTTTTGGGTCCGTACCCAAAGGATAAAACGGGACCCTATTACTAAGACTCCGCTGTGCGTCTGTTTGTCTGTCTGTCACCAGGTTGTGTCGTATAAACCGTGATAGCCAGTTGATTGACTGTTTTTTTACTAAAAAAATAATAAAAAATACATTAGGCCGCCTGTTAAAAGCCTAGATAATTACTGTAATTTATAATGTTATCTTTGTTTTTGTGGTTTCTAATAAAGAGTTATTGTATTGTACATTCACTGTAGGTATGTTTGTTGTACCTAGCCAATGTTTAAATTATTGATTGATAAACACTTTCACATTGTAGGCACCTACTTCAGATTCTATTTATACTATTATCCTTTTTGAAGCTATCCCCAGAGCTTGATTCCATAAGCTGGTTTTAGGATCGTTTTATTAAAGCCGTAACAGAAGTACGGACCACGAACCATGCACCGCCGCGGCGCCGTCTGACCAACAGGAGGGAAAGAGTTTTTTTTTTCTTTCCCTCCTGTTGGTCAGACGGTGGTTCGTGGTACGTACGTCTGTTAAGCCGGGTCCGCTGCGGCATGTTTTCATGTTAGCTAACAGTTAGTGTGTTAGCTAACATGAAAACATGCCGCAGCGGACCCGGCTTTATGGCTTTTAATTAGCTTGTTCTTTGTTGAATCAGATAATAATGTGATGTGTATGTGTTTTTCTGTTAACAGTGTGTCTCAGCCCAGCATAATGTTCTCATACAAGGCGCAGATGGACGAGCCGATGGATGAGGACCAGGTCTCGCTGCCGCATCAGCAGAGCTTTAGCTCGCTAAAGACAGACTCCGACTACATCTACCAGGTACATGCCGCTACCCTTCGTCACTATTTAAACGCAGGTTTCTGCTTACCATCAGGCGGACTGCAAGCTTATTTGCTGCTCTTATGAAGAAAAATAACCGGCCAAGTGCGAGTCGGACTCGCGCACGAAGGGTTCCGTACCATTATCTATAAAAACGGCGAAAAAATCACGTTTGTTTTATGGGAGCCCCTCTTAAATAATAATTTAATTTTAGTTTCATTATTTATTTTTTAAGTGATTATTATAGCTTAATATTCTGTGACTTTTTCAAGCATTTACCTGTTGGCTCTATCAATATCGAGCAAAAATGAGCAAAAAAATCACGTAATCATTGTATGGGAGCCCCCTTAAATATTTATTTTATTCTGTTTTTTAGTGTTTTTTGTTATAGAGGAAACAAAAATACATCATCTGTGAAAATTTCAACTGTCTAACTATCACGGTTCATAAGATGGTACAGCCTGGTGACAGACGGACCGCGGAGCCTTAATAATAGGGTCCCGTTTTACCCTTTGGGTACGGAACCCTAAAACATCTGATATTATGAACTAGCAGCACCCCGTGGTTTCACTCTCTATCCTACAGAAAACGCAATTTTGTATGTAATAAAAAATAAATATGTATGTATATCAGTCTCTGGCAGCCATATTACAAGCTTCGCTTAGTGTGGGCTCAGATGACCATGTGTGCAAAAATGACAAAAAAATCATAGAATATCTTAAAACATGTTTTTATTCTAGCAGAGTAACAGCGTGTACGATAGCACGTTGTTCGAGGCAGGTGGTAATACTCCCATGAACCCGGTGTACAGCGCTTCACTTCAAAGCCCAGACTCGATAGCCTCCGGCCAGTCCATAGAGGTATCACCCGCAGCGGGCTTTCACCAAAACATGCCTTCAACATAACAAGCACCTTACTAATCACATGAGACATCCAAAGAAAGTGCTCGATGTTCATTGGCTAGCGGATGGCACGGAGCTAAAGGCGACCAATGGCGCAAGAGATATCACCAATGGGCGATAATCACGTCATATTCGGCGAAGTTTATTGGTTGTCTTCCGTGGACTGTATTTGCCAATGTTTGATGTGGAAAGGGCGTCGTTGTAAGTCAGATTATAGTCCTTTTCAAATAGCATGGCACTTGACAGGTGGTTTGAAAGGACGATAGAATGTAACGTGATTCGTAAATATTTAATGTGACGTCACAG
This sequence comes from Agriopis leucophaearia, assembly GCA_949125355.1. Lineage (NCBI taxonomy): Eukaryota > Metazoa > Arthropoda > Insecta > Lepidoptera > Geometridae > Agriopis > Agriopis leucophaearia. The sequence goes on along the minus strand of OX421278.1, from coordinate 6,822,197 downwards.
AACTAAATTAAAGATTTACATTTTGCGCCGAAAACATGTATAGCTAAGCTACTATGAAAACTAGTGGTGAAAACTAGTCTGTTAGTAGTGGTTGTCAAATGCCATGCTAATTGAAAAAGACTAGTGTTTGTTTGATACTGTAGAAAGTTAATGTTTCCAAACAAAATTTGAGACGGATTATGCGTCAAGCACACGACGCATCTAACCTTCCTAATTAGAAAAGGCACGTATTATTACATACTTGTAACCAGAAGCGTCTACTTGTAACCTCTCGTGAAGCCCTTCTAAGTTGAGTAGCTTACTTGCACCGTGTGCAAGATTCATTATTGTATAGACATTGGCGATGCTTGCAGGAGTTGCCGCTATCCACTGAATTATCGGCATCATTAAATTTTAGCATAGAATCTCGTAATTTTAGCACTATATAGTGGAGCTATTATTTCAACTCGTAACGGAATCTCGAAATAATTTAGGTTTCTATAGACTGGTGCAGGCCTGGTAAAGCGCGGAGTGCTAAGCGACGATTTTTTTTGTATGTCAGACTAGTGGCAGTATGATTAAGACTTATTTCGACTTAGAATTGAATAGCATTGTCTATTACACGAACAACAGTTTTCGCATTTTTTTTACATTCGATACACATAATTTTCGTGTCACCAAAAATTGGTGAAAATTTGGTGACGCCTGTGATTAATAATTTTATAGAAGATACGAAAAATTAATAACCATTGTGTTAACAGGGAAAGGGATATTAATCGTATTTTTTTTTGTGGAAACCGACGCGGTATTCTCACATTTTAATTTTATAACACGGGAATTACTCGCGTATGATTAAACCGGTTACTCCGACTATAGTTTCAACCGCATTCAGGGGTCTTTTTAAGGTGAACGCACGCGCTCGTTTTCGTCTCGCAAAGTGCAACGCAAGACAGAGCTGCGTGCGCGCATTCACTAAGAATGCCGTATGCGATTGAAACTATAGTCGGAGTAACCGGCTTAATTATACGTAATTCACGTGTCATATAAATAAAACGGATAAATTGTCTAAGAGTTTCAATTTCGGTTAAGTTGTTAGGAGTGAAAACAGGGCTTTGCCAGGTTTGCGGCCGGCCTTAGGCATTATTTCATCGAATTACCATTTATGTTTGTGATATATTTGAAGCCAGTGATCAAATCGAATTAATTGAGACTGTGTTACATCCCACTTCTTATAGTCTTGTAATGGATCCATCCAAATAATTGACATTAGATTAGAGACCTACTAATAAGATGTAGATATAAAAGTTTACTGTGACGTTTGAGAGACTCGTCTTGTGATTTATTTAGTTAACCATTCTGTTTATAACGATCTAAGGTTCGATTTACACATAACGGCGCGCGTCGTGTCGCATTTTACAATGCGGTAAGGAAATTAAAAGAGTACTCATCGAGATACAATACCAATAGAGTTACAATCGTGCCAAAAAATGTCCGAACCTAAACTCGGCGCACTCTACGCATTGCGCAGACTTTTATTTAGTCGTAAGGCAACCACGATCCGACTACAATGCTGCGCGATGCTAGTGCTACGATGCTCTAGCGGACAAGCGACGTTGAACACTATGCAAGCGACGTAACGTCTAAATTAAAGTAAATGTGGCATTGTGAACTAAATAATTGATGTCTAGGTTTGTACAACGACGCTCGGACGTTTTTTGCCTGTTTTAACTTAGAGATTGTGACTCTATAGGTATTGTATCTCGATGATACAGTAGTTATTCATTTGTCCGGCTACCGCAGTGTGTGTGTATCCGACCAGTGGCCTTGTACGAGCACTTGCGAAAAAGTTATCGTTACGTAAACGATAGCAAAATGTATGAAAAATTTAACAGCGTCTCTATCGGACGTAAAAGGAAACTGAATTTTTGATACATTTGCTATCGTTTACTTAACGATAACTTTTTCGCAAGTTCTCGCACCAACCCCACTGATTACCAAGATCCATACAAACATGTAGTAGGTACTATATTTAATAGTGTTCCTACACCGCATTTAAAAATGCGCTCCGACGCGCGACGTTCAGTTTAAATCATCCCTAAACAGTCATATACTTGTGTACCTAACAATGAAAATATACCCAGTAAAGGTTGTATTGATTTCAAATTATACGTTATAACAGTTAGAGCGCATTTATCTGACCGCGTGAGGTGATTCATTTTTGTCGCCCTCAACGTGTTCATAATTGGTATGGTATTGGTTATTCTTCAAAATTGTTTGTATCTTTTTTTTTATTCAATAAGTGTAAGGTAGAAATATAGAGCTGTCAAATTTAGTTTAGTCATAGAAAAAAAAAAAACAATGGTCTAGAAAATGGTACGACAAAACGCAGCAGTAAGAGTACCATTGTTTGTCAATGCTATGGCCCAAAATATTCATGTGACTTGACACAGGATCTGTCAAATTTTCCTTGGCCCTAACCTGCTATAGTGCGTTTCACCAGAGTTCCCTCGCCGTAATGTTGGCTCTCCTGTACCTCTCTGTGAGGAAGTATACAAGTGCAGGGGAGCCAACATTATAGCCGCAACAGACGGGTCAGCATGGCTGACGTCAACCACCTCAACCAACGAGAGAAAAAGAGGGGGAAATAATGTTCTTACTCTTTCTCCCCCGTTGGTCAGACGGCGGTTCGTCAGCCATGTTCGAAACGTCTGTTACGGCTATTACAGCGAGGGAACTCTTTAGTGAAACGCACTATACTTGCCATGCATTGAGACTTGTCAGATCATGTGTTAAATCACTTGATGGGGTTTCCCTGATATTGTCTTTGTGTAACAAAGCTTGCAACCAGCAAGCTTCGTTTTGTTCTGTACCTACCTTTTTGTTCTCTACCGTTTTGTTATGGTAAATATCCATAATTCAATATCTAATTATTATCTCGAGATTTGAAATCAGACCAGCTTCAACTACTGTAAATAACAATAAGAGAAGTTATTTTTATAGTCACCTACTTGTTCACGCATAAAAGTTTTTAGTATACCTTAGTCCTAATTCACACACAAATTCAACTTCTATGTCATTATATGTATGTACGAATGATAAATAAGGCATTGCAACTAATTAGGTTCACAATGCATGTAATATTATTACTTAATTGCTGACAATTTTCTTTATTGTTAGATGACCTACAGACATAGTTCGATCAGCAGTATGATTCTGCTTAATGTCCAAGTTCAATCCTAATTTGATTAATGAAAATCATACTACTTGAATGTCCACTCGCTTAATTTTCAAACAACTTTGACAAAGTCTACCTTATTCTTAAGTGCATAAAGTGGACGGGCTTTCATCATTCACATTGGGACTGAACTTTGACGCTAATAGCACAGGTCCGCCGCGACACCGTAGCAGCGAAAACGCTACTCATTGAAATATGAACCTTATATGATGTTCCTTAAAGCAGATTATTAAATACGTGTCTGAGAAATGCCAAATGAGTCGAGCGACGCCTTCGTTCCAAGACTGCTGTATGTAACACATAATAAGGTTTACATTTATAGTAGTATTAGTTTCGCTACTACAGTTTCGCGGTGGAGGTGGGCTACCAGTGTAACGTAAAGCGAAATAGCTGCAGTTAGAACAGTTTTGGTTTAGAGTGTGAAGGTTGTTATTTTCATATCATTTTCCTACCTGATAAATAATTTTATCACAAACAAGCAATATTTGAATATCAACACTTAATGATTAATTGGAAGGTTTGATTGGTACCTAACTCTTAAATGTTATAATAAAATTTTTAAAAAACAATTCCCTTGGAGTGTCGGAACAAAAATCAGTTTCCTCCCCAAAAGTTAGAAGATCCTTAATATTAACATTACTTCAGAAGAAATTAATCCATAGGCCTGGGATATTTTGTAATGTTTTCTGTAAGTAAATATATCTATTTTTTCCGACACTTTTACTTCATGTCTGCATTGTGACTTTCTTCTTTTTTTGATGGCTTATTTCTAAAGATTGTAAAACTTTTGTTTTATGATTTTCCTTTTCTGATTGAAATTAGTTTGTTGGCTATTGGTTTACCTATTTATATTTTTTGTTTTGTGTAAATATATTTGTTCGTTTATTGCAGATTTTCTTTTATGCAAATCAGCCAATATTAACAAATCAATAGAATTCTTAACATTCTTAAGTAAACTTGTAGACTCAATTATTTTCAAGAAATTCAGCTCTACAAGTTTTAGGCTCTGAGGCATGTAAATTGTATCTATAAAAATTAAACCTAAGTAGTTGTATGTAGATTATTTCCAGATGATTTTGAAATGCTGTAGTTATGTATTTTAATTTCAATTTATTTTTTGTTATTTGGCTAGCCAGCCACGTCAATTGCAGATTCAACTATTGATCTTGTCAATTTTTTTCCTTTTCATTGTGATAGTCCATTAGATGTACTAAGTGATATTTTGGTTGGTAGGTGGCGTATATTTTTGTTGATTTCATATCTTAAAATAAAAATAAAGTACTTTTACTGAAACTTTGTTTTATTTCTGTTACAACAAAGTTCTGTAGGTGGTATGTAATACAAAATCGTTGGAAGTTCACTTTTCAAATTGTTCATGAATGAATGGATGTCTCAAACAATCAGTGACTGACGCCCTTTGGTTGGAATCTAACATGAGCATCTTCTCTAACAATTCTTTCAGCTGCATTAACTTTTTCTCTTCCCCCGTGGACAGGTTTTTGCAAGATTTCTGTAGCTCTTTATAAATATCTCTGGTGACATTATTATTACATATTTCGACTACTTTATCCCTTCCGGAGAATTCATCTTTTTTGTGCAGTAGAAAGTTATTGTTGTAGTTAAAGTGTTGGTCCTTGAATTTTCCTTTTTTTACCAGTTTGCTGGAGATTTTACCTTTTAAATCCATAAAACATTTGAGCATCTTGTTGTTTGAGCCTCCCGTGAACATTATCTTTCCTGTGGCCATCTCGTAGATGGTACATGCAGTTGACCAAATATCTATACTGTGGTTATATGGTATGCCGAGAATGATTTCAGGGGCTCTGTAAAATCTAGATACTAGATATGGTGTGAGATCACTGTCATCCACTTTAGCTGCAGAGCCAAAGTCACATAACTTCAAAATGTTTTTCTTTTCATTGACTAAGATATTGTCTGGTTTAATATCAGCGTGTATAATGCCAATTTTTTTCAACAATCTCAAAGCCAAGAGCAGTTGTCTACTATAACTTACTAGTGCTTTCATGTGGATCCCGTGGTGTTTGCCATATTTTTTGAGGACGGCCCTCAAGTCCATGTGAAGCGATTCTAGGACTAAACACAAGTGTCCTTTGTGCATAAAATGTGTTATAAATCTGACACAGTGATATTTGTTTTCTGGGTCGGCCTCATTGATTTCGTTAAGTATTGAGATTTCTTTGAGACTGGTTTTGTACATCAATTCATTATTTCTTACAATTTTTATAGCCACTTGTGAGCTAGTTTCACTGTCGTATGCCCGAACTACATTGGCAAAGACACCTTGTCCTAAAATGTATTTCAGAGTGTATCTTTTGTTAATAACATCGCCCGATCTAACATTATAATACCCATCAGCATCATCCCAGTTATCAGTTAACTGGGAGTTATTTTCATCTTTCGCAATGGTCCCGGCAGTGCTTTTGTGAACAAAATCATCTTTTTCTGAAAACATGTCTGTGATCAAATTATCTTTAGCTTCTTTTATTTTTACAACTTTTTTGTTTGTGTCACTGAGTAAAGCTTTTTCTACTTGCTCAATGTAATTTTTAACATTGTTTTTATTTTCCTGTTTTACGCTTGATTCATTACCATTAAATTTTTCTAAGAGCTGTTTGCGTTGTTTTCGTCTTTGCTCAATGATGTCTTCTTCATCTTCTGAATCTAGGTGAATGTCTTGATAATCGGGGGAACGTTCTTTCGTTTTTGTCTCTTTCTTAGAGATTTTTTCTTGGTATGACCTAGAGTTTTGATTGCTCAATGTTTTATGTTCAGAGTGTTTACGTTTCTTTCTTTCTCTTGTTGTGTTTTTGCTTCTAGAGTCTTTGTCATTATTATGTTCCAATCTTTCCAGTTCTTGTTTTAGTGAATGTCTTCTTTTCAAAAGATCTACCATTTCGTAATTGCTAGCGGGTAACGGAGGAGTTTTAGAGCGTCGTTCATGTTGCGAGATATTTTGGTAACGGTATTTTTTTGTTTTGGCTTTTGTAGAATCTTCCTTGAGTCTTCTTGACGATTTAGAGTCATTTCGGCTGTATCTGTCCGACATTTTGGTTTTCTTGTAACTTTTATGCACTGTTCTTTCACTTGTTCTGTTTGAATTCAGCAATTTTCATCTGTAAGCATAAAGTTGAAATTCAATTACTAATACAGTTAGTTTGATATTACCTAATAAAGCATAAAATTAGAATTGAAATAAAAACAAGTTTTTCACATAACATTTCATTGTATTTGAAGCTTTGAGAGTCAGTTCCATGAATGTTGTTTGTAAAATGAAAACTGTATTTTTTTAATTGAAAACAACTGTCACGAAAATGACTGATGCATAGCACATCTATGTGGTAAAAAATATTTTAAACTATTATCTTTGATTACATTTCCACCATGTTCCATAAGAGCCAACATTACTCAGTCTAGTACTTGTTCATTTTATTATTTCATCTTCTCCCATCCTCTATTGTTATAAAATGTTGTCCAGTCATGATTTCTGTTGCTTTATTCATTTGACAGTACCATCCATGGTTTTATAGCGAATGGCTATTGCATTTTGACTTTTGAGTGTTGGCATCTATTATTTTTTCCCAACTAGAAAAAATACATAAGTTAATAGGTAATATGTAGTAAAATTGATAGAGCAAATACTCATGGTTTCAACAAGATAAAATTATTAGTAGGATAGTAGGTACTCATCCCAATGTTTCTCATTTGAAACAGAACATCCATTCCTGTTTGCCACAATACAATATCAACAGTGGCATTCAGAAATGGGATTTATTTTTTATTAGAACAGTACTCAAAACATGAAGACTGAATTTTATTTTATATTGCTTTATGTGCCCATGTGAAATGCTTCCCAATCCCGTACAAAAATCTACTTTGCGGATATTTCATTGAGGTGGTATTTATTTGCTGTGCACTGCAATGGCAATCGGTTAAAGCTATCATAGGTGAGTCATCATTAAATACACATAATTTGTTCCAACTATCTATGCTTCATGGCATGAGTACTGTAGCTACATTATAACAGGAAACACATTAAAATGTAACACAAACAATCCTATTTTAGTTCTGATAGGCTCAGTCAGATTATTGGTAAGGTACAATGAATTCAATGTACTTATTTATCAATGGTAAGGTTTTAAACAATTTGCATGAAACCAAAAAAGTTATCTGTTGGTAAGATAACACTATATAAGAAATGATAAAAGCCTTGTTGATGTAAAGGTTGAAGATAATGTAACTAAAAGGATTCCTTGAGTTACACAAATACACAAAACAGGTTAAAATATATCTTGCAATATGAAATAATATTTTAGAATTTAACTTGACATTCTGTACTGAGTAATTATAAGCATTTTAAATTCCACCGAAGGCTGGTAAAATATAAAATGCCTTTCTCAGACACTTCATTACATTTTTAGATATGAAAACGCAAAGATTATTCCGTAAAAACCAAAATTTCATATGAGGTAAGGTAACTTTCTGTTTTTTACATTCCACCATGTTTTGTACTTGGAATAAGTTTATGGTTTGTGTTTTTTTTAGGGATGAACTACATATATCGAGGCTTTCATTATAGATTCAGTCGATTTTTTTGATCAGGCTAAAGCCTTTAAGGCCATATCCGTATCACCCCCTGTATCCGTATTTTTGGCACTTTTTATTTTCAATAAGTAGTATTCAGTCTTAAAAGCGATATTTCTGTTTAATTTAACTTTTAACTATGACACATCGCAATGTTATCGCCGACAAGTCGGTCAAAATTGGTCACAGAGTGCGAGGTTGCCATTCTAATAACAGCTCTCCCGTTTACGCTACGCAACGATCAATGTGATAAAAAAGGTGTTGTCAATAATAAACGTTGGAGCGGCGACGTGTCATGGCTTCGTCCATTATGATGGTTCGCCCAAGCTTTTAATAAACATAACAACGAGTTACCATAATGAGTAAATATTTGAAAAACCTTCGTAAATTTTTTTTTGTTGCTATAAATAAAATCTATGGACGCCAAAAAAAAAAACCAGACAAAATTCTGTCATTTGCTCTTTGTAAGTCCATATAGCTTCGTTCTTTATTTTTTTTCTGTAACCACCAATATCTGCACTATGCATAGCTAGCATGCGCACGCAGCGGCTGATTATTGTAACCACAATTGACCTTGGCTACGGAAAACGGAACCCTACCATAAGCGTGTCTCGACACGCTCTTGCCCAGTTATTTCTTAGTCGATTATGCCAGAATCTCATTTTGGACCAAAGACAATAACATTTTTTTGTCTATCAATGAGTTTAGAAGACTTTTGATTGACAGGTACCTGTTTATGTTGTTGCCAATGTCACTGTCACTTCTGCCAGCCGGCCATTCATTCATGTTTGTATTGGTTGGATTCTTATAACCTAGAAACTAAAAAAACCTCCATAAATAAAAAGTCTTGATCTTAAAGTTAATCGGCGTTCGGAAAAAAAACAGTAAATCACTCGAAAACTTTTAGTTGTAAACATATTTCTGAATAAAAAGATGTCTGTTTTTCTCAATGCAGTTGTGAAGATCTCACTTAATCCAAATTTTCGGTTATTGGTACCATGCAGAAATGTTCATGTTACTACAGGTAAGGTAAAATAAAATATGAATACCGAACGTGAGGATAATACAGAATTACTCTACCCATTAATAATACATGTTCCAGTAAACCATCTGTATTCGCCTGCCGCACTTGGTGTTGACAACTACATTCATGCAAGGAAGAGAATTCAAGAGCAGTTTGCCAATTTCTCCGATAAATTTCGTGTAAAGATGAATGACTTTGTATCGGATCCCAAAAATATGATATTCACTGAAGATCTGAAAAACATGGTGCACATGGCAGAGCCATCAGACTTGGAGCTAGTAGTTAAAATGGTTAAAAAGTGAGTTTCATCATCAATCAGTTTCATCAGTCCACTGTTGAAATCTTAACACGTGAGCCGTAATAAAATGTTGTTCACAATTTTTGTCCGCGCGCAAAGGCGAAATAACTAAAATATGGATATCTGTCTTCATTGCAAGATTAAAAAAGAGGATTATATTTTTCAATAATCGTAGGTCCCATACATGTGCCTTGCCATAGGCATGCCATGAATAGTAAAAATCAAGGTATCCTTGGAAAGTAAAACCATAATAAGCCTTTTTTAAATCTTTTGTATTAAAGTGAACCACAATAAAACTGCCAAAAGAACAATACAGGGTTACCCTGAAATTGTACCCAGGTAAATCCTTGATGGATCCCACGGGTAAGGGGCCATGGTGGTTAAGTGGGACTCTCCAATGAAGGGAGGCATACCTACTAAAAACCTGGGGTGATTCCTCTCGGCGCCACATGTCAGGGCTGTGGGCTTGCTCTCACTCTCCGTGGCCCGGACGGCATTCGTTAGACCCTAGAGACCCCTTCACGCTGTTCCACCCTCGTCAGTGACGATGTGTCGAAACTCTGGACGCATTGTACAGTGAACACTCACAGAACTTTGATAGTTGGGCGACAGCTTCCCCTAAACCCGCCACCCGATATTCCAGCTGGGGACCGGAGAGAGCCGTGAGTGAGCCATTGTGTCAATGACTGTTTTCAGTGGAGCAGCAGTTTTTTTTTGCGATATCCGGTTTGGTCCCATAGTTAATGTTGGGCATAATGATGAGTACAATGACCTTTCTGCTTAGTACAGTATATATGCGTAACCCTGTATAAGGTAATTTATTACACTGAGTCAGTTTTATCATTATGCTCAAAGGACGTGATTATTAATTGTTTCATAATGATTGTAAAAATTAATTAAATCATTATTGTATTTGCAGGTTCAACTCTCAAAGTAGTGAATTTCGTTTTGGTTCATTCATATTTGGTCCAGTAGTTATGAGAATGTTTTATTTACTCAATGCGCCAGAACAAGCTTTACAGGTAAAATAAAACTTCCATTAGCAACTTTATTCAAGTAAAAGTAGTAATTTAATTTTATTGAATTATCCCTAAGTATTAGGGATAATTCAATAAAGTATTACGTAACGCATTTGGGGGCTTGTAAAACGTTACGGTGCGTACAGGGGTGTTTGAACTACGCGTTACGTATTTTTTTTTAACTCTTCAGAACGGACGCGTAAAGAGATTCTTTCGCGCATTTTTTATATAACAGGTATTTTAGCTACTTTCCGGTACTCGACGCGACATAATTGTGACTTTAAGGTAAAAATTGTCACTAGGTGGTTACGTAACGTTTTACTAGGGGGTGGGGGGTACAGAAAAACGTTACGGCGCGTTACACGGGGAGAGGGGGAGTCCAAAATCTCCAAAAATTGCGTTACGTAATTGGTTACGTGTAGTGGTAGGAATCTTTTGCAGGGGTCCGCCTGGGGAAGTACCACACCTTTGCCAGTTATTCAACCGCCAAGCAGTAGTGTACAAACACTACTGTGTTCCGGATTGAAGGGCAATGTTTCCAGCGAAATTACAGGTCACACAGAGATTTGACATCTTATATCTCGGGGTGACGAGAGCAGTGCATTGCCATCCAGGATTTTGAACTGTTGAAGTTCAAATTCTGAGTGGCGTTGAGCTGTTATGGGCAAGCGTGAAGAGCCATCAGGCGACCGACATCGCTCGTCTCGTCACCCAGTATCATTAAAAAAAAAAACTTGAACGCTCCCTTTTACTTGGTTGTAGTTTTGCTTGCCCTTGACAGCTGTAATAATATTGTAAAATGCTGACTGAAACATTTTTTTTTTATGTTTAACTCTAATAAATTGGCTATCAGCTATTGCTATTGGCTATCTACATTTCGCCGTTCATAAACCTAGCCCATAGACTATAGATTGCTCTGCTTGATGGATGGGTGTTGCACAATAGTTACAATCTGGGTGTCTTTGAATTACGAGTAAATTGGTTTCTTCTAGGCTATCATACTCTACCGTAAATTAATATTAAAAACCGACTTCAAAATGAGTAAATACACAATTTTGTTTACTTGGATGGCATATTTATTCCAGTTATTTTGATTTAAAAAGCAAAGTAATGAACTGATTGTTGATAAATTTCTATGGGCCCAATCTGAAAGTATATATACATATATATTCTTTCAAATAAAAAATAATAATTCCAAAATGGTTTATAAATGACCGTGTTCTGATGTAACAAACAACTGAATTGAGAAATAGAGTTAAGTGGAGACTTCGGCAGCGGCGGTTATACGATTTTAAAATACCTATTGCTTCAAAATAGCATTAGTAGACCATTCTCTTAATATCAGCTCACCCCCACACCTTGAAAAGCTGAAAATCCCACATCGTTCGCTTTTTCCGCGCCTTTATTCCGCGGACCAGCAGGCCTAGCACGGATTGTCTTTCCACCGTTTTTATCCCGCTAGAAAGAGACAAACGTATCTACATTCTAGCTCTGTCACGTCTACGCGGGGATAAAAACGGTGGAAAGACAATTTTTCCACAGCCCGTGCTAGGCCTGCTGCAAGGTGTGGAATATCCTCCTCCCAAAAGTCTTCCCGCCGAGCTTCAACACCGCTAGTGTTGCAGGTGTCCATAGGCGGCGGTTTTGCTTACCATCAGGCGAACCGCATACTTGTTTGCCGCTCTTTTTATAAAAAAAAAAAAAACAAGGTGGCGGTCAAGCGCAAGCTTTTTATTCAATTAAACAAACTACAGAGCCAAAGTAACCAGAATTTACATTTCAATCAGTTTTTTATAATCGATTACACTGTTAGAACTAAAAAGACTAAGACTGAGTATAATATTTTTCTCATTTTATTTATATTACAAGGTTATTACTAAAGTAAGATTAGGCCGGTTACTCCAACTATAGTTTAACTATTTGGTTTAACTGGCCTAATCTTACGTGAGTAATTCCCGTGTAATATAAATAAAATGTGTGAAAACCACATCAGTTTCCATAATACAAAATATTTTTCTCTATTCACAGAGCTTTAATGACCCAGCTAACAACGGTTTCTTTGACCAGCTAGTATCATATCAAATATTGCTAGATATGCTATACAATAATGAAATGTACGATCACATGTTCCCAGTATTTGAAAAAGTCAAAGAGAAACAAATCAACATGTCCAAGTATCCTAAATACCCGGTTGTTCTCGTTTTGGCGGCCTGTTATAAGCAAGTAAGTGTTTAATAATACATAATTATCTATGACCAATAAATATTACACCTTTGGTTTTAATGTAAAGCCCGTCGCAGACTCTGCAGTAGCTTGCGCAAGTACTTGCGCGAGTAATTACTACGCATCGTCTGCACTGCAATGAGCTACAACACTTTATTTGTGCAAGTAGCAGTGGAATTGCTTAGTAGCACTCGTTCTGGTCCTTGGACAAGTGAATCTTCGATTCCCCGCGCTACACCTTTCGCACCCCCTGTGGCGTCCGTCGTTAACTGTGCATGCGCAACACGCGCGAGTACATATTGGCACGCGAGTAGTGTGCTTCACCACGGGAGTTGCTATTTACGTTTGAAAGCCGGCGAGTACTTGCGCAAGGTACTGCGCATGGACTGCAACGGGCTTTATACCGGTCTAGCGTAGTAAAGTTATAACCAGATTCTTTAATTGTATTTTATTATTATTCAGCCTTTTGAACTGAGATAAGATTAATAGAATGTCCCTAATCTCAGTGTGCCTTTCGGCAAAAGCCTCCTCTAATTCTTTCCATTGTGTTCAGTCAAGGGTAACCCTACGCCAGTTGGTGGACCCAACTGGCGTAGGGTTAGGCTGTCAGTCTTATGTCATCCTCCCATCTCTTGCATTGTCTGCCTCTGCTCCGCATGCCATCTCTGGGGTAATATTCCGTGACTGCTTTAGACCACTTATTTCTTTGTTCTCGCATCATATGACCGGTCCATCTCCATTTTTGTTGGTCTATTCTTTCAGTTATGTCCTTGAGCTTAGTTTTCCAATTGTATTTATTGTATTGTTTTAGAATACGCCGAAGAGCTTAGAATATGCTTCAAATCTGTGGACAGACATGCTCAATGTTGGTACGGTGCCTTTGAGGAGAGCTTCTACATTCTTTGCAGGTTTGTGCTAAATAAGCTTTTTATAACGTTACTGTGTTTGCATCCTCGCTTTTCATGTTATTCCCCCACCTTATATCTTTTTTCATAATGCTCACTATTTTCTTGCCACATTTCATCAAGATTAGTACATTTATTTATTTGTGAGAAGGTAACAAAACAGCTAAGATTCCTTGTGTTGAAGATGCCATGGAACTCGCAATGAAATGGACTAACGGGTGCCGTTAGTCCATTTCATTGCGGTATCTTGCAGAAAAAAATATCTCAACAACTACGTGAAATGTCCCGGGGACAATATCGCGGAGCATCTTGCCCGCCACACTAACACAGAATACAGAATACACACAAAAAGTTCACTCCGCAAACTCCTGAACAAGTCGGTTTCCGTAAAGGCTGGAGCACCATAGACCACATACAGACGCTCCGCCAGATTATACAGAAGACTGAGGAGTATAATCGGCCATTATGTCTAGCGTTTGTGGACTATGAAAAAGCCTTCGATTAAATCGAGACCTGGGCAGTATTGCAGTCCCTCCAGCGTTGTCATATCGACTATAGATTTATCGAAGTGCTGAAGTGTTTGTATAGAAACGCCACCATGTCGATAGTCTGCTGGGTGTGTCAGACTAAAAGCATCACGCCTGATTTAGGCCAGATGCGTTCGCACCCGTCACGCCAATTTACCACATCTGCCTTATTTGTCTGATTTGAGGATATAGGGTACTTTTTTAACCGACTTCCAAAAAGGAGGAGGTTCTCAACTCGACTGTATTTTTTGTTTGTTACCTCAGAACTTTCGACTGGGTGAACCGATTTTGATGATAATTTTTTTATTTGAAAGCTGGTGCTTCCCGTGTGGTCCCATTTCAATTTGGTCCAGTTCTGACATTTTTATGAAGTCTGTTTTTTTTATTAATAATTATTTATTCTAGAAAAATATTGGGAAAATTGGTTGGTCGTTTAAAATCATATAACGCAAAAGTATCCATTACTATAATATTTTATTTTTACAGCACTGGCGTTAAAACAAGGTGCTCCACACATTGCATTAGAATCAATATCAATGCAGAGACAGCACTATGTCACAATAAGAAACATCAAGGTACAGTAACCACCAAATATCTTGAGCAAAAATTAGTGTTGAGGGGGAAAAGTTTGCGCATGTAGTATATCGGGTACCTAGTACAGTCTTCGTTCAAAAACCTAACGAAAGTGATCAGAATTCGTGGTTTCCATTCAGCTTTTTAATGTTATTGCAACTATCAGTGCAAATAAAGTCTTGGACCGAGAATAAGTATGGAAACTGACATGGTTTTCAGAAAAATAAATAAATAAAATGCGATTGCGATTAAACTAAGGTAAGGAGTAACAGACTGCAAGGTACTGATAAACATGTTTAAGAGCCCTTTCACATTTTTTGACGAAAAAAGCAACGAAAACTGGATTTTTGGCGTTCTGATTCTATCAACTAGAACGATTTATAGAGAATTCAGTTTCTGTAAATAGATCAGTGGCCTTATAGTACGAGCACTTGCGAAAAAGTTATCGTTAGGAAACGATAGCAAATTTATGAAAAATTCAGTTTCTTTTCACGTTCGATAGAGGCGCTGTTAGGCCACAGTATTTTTTATTGAAAATAACGGCTTCATATATTGGAAAAACTCAATATATCAACTGATTACTTCGTATTTAAAAAAGTAGTTTTACGTAAAACTCTCGGAGGGAAAGTTTAAGAGTGGATTTAGTTTAATTCATCATCATTTCAGCCATAGGACGTCCACTGCTGGACATAGGCTTCCCCATCGATCCCCAACAGAGCCAGTAGGGAGCGGCCGTTCGTTCGGTTCGATTTTCTGACGACTGACTTACAATAAACAATTTTAATATAAGGGTTTACTTGTTTTATATTAATCTTGACAATTACGGAGGACAATGATGATGATGATTTTGTAACACCTCCCTTAAGAGCCCTTTTACATTTTTTGACGAAAAAAGCAATGAAAACCGGATCTTTGGCATTCTGATTCTATCAAATTACCATGAAAAATTAAACTTTTTAAATAAATATATTTTATCTGTATTTTTATTGATAATAACGGCTAAAAATTTTGGAAAAAGTCAACATATCAACTTGACTGGCTCAGTTGGTAGTGAAAACCTATGTTCTGCGCTTGGGGGCGTGGGTTAGATTCCCACCTAGAGCAAACATTCATGTGATGAACATTTGTGTTTGTTCTATGTCTGGATGTTAATATATATTTAAGTATGTATTTAAATATATATTTGTAGGTATATCAGTCTCTGGAAGTCATATTACAAACTTTACTTAGTTTGGGTTAGATGACCGTGTATGCAAAAATGTCCCGAATATTTATTTATTTATTTTATTACTTACCTCCAATTACGAACGTAAGACTAGCAGGTACCCGATATAAATCTTCGAAATATAAAAAATATAAGTTTTTATGTAGCTTCCGCAACTGTTCGAACAAATAAACCGAGTTTAAGCTTGTACAATCCATTCAAACTCGGTCAGTTAGTTGTCCAGTTGCATTACAGCTACCTATTAACGCGGGCTCGAAACAGCGTAACGTGGACAATCACGCGAACGTGAACCTTAACGCGCCGAGATATGGTTTGCGGTCGCACAACTTTTCGATATCACCTAAACAGAATCGCTTAAAACAGGCAGCTTAAAGGCCCCTGGTACTTAAGAGTTTCAAATGTGTCATAATTGTTTTCAGGTGATAGCTTTAGCAGACATGGGGCGAGTTGACGACGCACTGCCAGTTCTGAAGCAAGTCTTAGATATCGACAGGCCTGACCAGGAAGGCAAGCACACATTCTTCAAGGAATCGGTATGTTACTTTTTAGGGTTCCGTACCCAAAGGGTAAAACGGGACCCTATTACTAAGATTCCACTGTCCATCCGCCTGTCCGTCTGGCACCAGGCTGTATCTCATGAACCATGATAGTTAGTTGATATTTTCACAGATGATGTGTTTCTGTTGCCGCTATAACCACAAATACTAAAAAAAAACCAATAAAATAAATATTTAAGGGGGCTCTCATACAAGAAACATGATTTTTTTTTGCTTGTTTTTGCTCGATATGGATAACGGCAACAGGAAGTAAAGCTTGAAATATTCACAGAATATTCATTTATATATTCACTTTAAAAATAAATAATTAAATTAAAATAAAACAAATATTTATAATTTTTTTCCCGTACAACACAGATGATTTATTTGCCGTTTTTATAGATTTAATGGTACGGAACCCTTCGTGCACGAGTCTGACTCGCATTTGGCCGGTTATTTATTGTAGTGGCAAACAAGACAGACCACCTGATGGTAAGTGGTCACCACCTATAGAACCTACAAAAATAATTCGGGTAATGTCATACTGTCACATCACAACTACTAGAAAATAAAAGATCGAAGATAAAAGGGCTGCATGGTCACCCTGCAGCCCTTTTATCTTCGCAGCCCCTCGTCCGATATTCCTCCAAACCATTTATTTTTATTTCCATAAACTATTTGCCTACAACATTTCATAACGATCAGAGGAACAGTGCCTATGGCTTTCATAGACAAATAAACAAATATATAGTCATACAAACGCCGTTTTGTCACCATAGATCTGAAACCTTTGCTTTGCTCAGTCAAAAATTGCTGAAATGAGATAGCAGATGTAACTCTTTCCCTCCGCTGCTTGTTTATTACAAAATAGCTGGGTAGATATTGATGAAATTTTGAGAGTAGTGCGCGTTATGGCAGTTTTACAATATTATGACTTCCTTAGTCAAGCTTTGCAAAAGAGTCCTACCACTACAGGGTAAAACTTTGTGTGTACCTAATATGCCTACTTTTGTGTGATCTATTTATGAGGTCCTCTCTCAGCGTCTGGCGACTGCGACCCCACAGGGAATAGCTTTTTACAGTTCTTGTAATGGACATAGATTGAGGGGGCACGAGAGACGGGGTGCGGCATAGTTTACTAGAATACACTACAATCGCACTCTGCCCTGTCACTGTACCTCACCTAACCAGGTTGTCCCTGAAATTGTGTAAAAATTAAGTGAAATAATGTAAATTTGGTTTTACAGGTGGAGCGAGTTCGTCAAGCAGTGGAAAAGTCGAACAAGAAAGACATAGTAAAAGAATTTGGAGACGTCGAAAACGCACTAAAAGACAGAGGGCTAATTGACACTCAGGTAAAAAAATATATCTACTACTATAAAAATACTGTAAAAAGACAACTGACTGAAATAAATAAAGGAAAAAACTTACCATTGCGGTGTAAGGGTTGTACTTTGCCGAAAAAAGGTCATAGTACCCATCATTACTTATCATTTACTTTTACTATGGACCCACCTCTGAAATAGCGAAAAAAATATCGACCGTTCCACAGAAAACGATCATTCTTATTCACACTCTGGAATATATGAAACAGATGATATTTTTTCGTGATTCAGGGTTGGGCTCTTATTAAAAGTTGTTCATAATGATGACGATGATGTATATCGGATCCTTTTCGGCTTAGTACACCCTTTCCGCATAATCCTGTCTGTAATGTGCGTACTTCGTATTAGATTACACCGTTAATGTTGTGTTTGTTTGTGTAGTCACTGGACCAGCTCCTACTCGCTGAGATCACGATCTCGAGTAAAGGTGCGCAGGCGCAGAGCCTGCCCGGGAGGAACCAGTTCAAGCAGATGCCGTACGGAATGAGGAAGAAAACTGCCTTCAAATAATGTTAAATATTTGTTATGTCGCCTGTACACTCGCCACGACAGGCCAAGAAAGAGTGTGTATTGTGTTACTACTACAAGCTCTTGGCTCAGTTGGCTATAAGCGCCTAGTCACGCGCAGTTTCCCTCGTGTGTTTTGAGCCCGAGTTATGACTCGTTGATTCTAGCGAAGGAGACGAGAATAACTTGAGTATCTGCAGAAGTGTACAGCCGGGTTGATCTGTTTCATACACAGAGGAAATTGGTTATTTCTTCCGTGGTTTCATGTGATTGCATTGAGCTGTTGTGTAGAACGTACTAGGATACATCACACTTCAAGTTACTGTCCCGTTCAATTTCGGCGATATCGCTGAACTTTAGTCACTCGCTAGCGAAGAAACAATTATTATTCAGGATGGGGGTGATCAGGACTGCACTGACATCCCACTTGGATTTTATTGTTCAACCCAGCAGAAAGTCTCATGTACTCATTTAGTCCAACTGAGTGTGAGTCGATAAACCATGAATCACTTTTCATCTCAAGTAATCTCAATTCTCAACTGACAGTGCTGTGAGTAGAGCTTTATCTTCTGAATGCAGTTTCTGTGTTATTTTATTCCTTGGGCAATTTCTCATTGTATGACCAGTCTTTTGGCATTGGTAACATTTATATATTTTTCTTGTTGCCAGGGCGGTGGTTGATTCTGACTTTGACTCATCCCGTTTTTGTCCTTCTTGAAGTAGTTTGCTCTTGACCAACTCGCTTGAAAGAATGGTATTGTTGTTTTCTAATGTCATAATAAGTGAATAGTAGTCTGATAGCTGTCCACTCAACATTATGACCGCTACAAAATGGTCATCTAAGCTAGCATTGATATCACTTAATTGCTGGGTGATTTCTGTTATTTTTGCTAAGTATAAATCCATATTCATATCCATGTCACTTAGCTTGACTCGAAACAATTTCTTGAGAAGACTCAATTTCCGACATAGTCCTCTATCGTCGAAGGCTATACACAAATTTTATTGTTCCATGCCTCATACGCCGTCTTTGCATTTTTGACGTACACAGAAGGGTGAACATGGGTGAACAAATCTTAGCCAAAGCCTTCATGTCATTCTTGCCACTTTCTTTCATTTGTTTTTCTACGTAATCTTATTTTCATGGATCAAAACCACCAATATAAAGTTTGGTTTACACAATAAATCTAACACGTATGGCTAGCGAGTGACTGAGACTAGGGCGCCGGTATTAACGCAATTGAATGGGGCGGGGCGCCTTAAAGTGCGATTTCTCCTCTAGTATAGGCTCAATGTGTGATTGCTGATTTTTAATACAAACTGGAGTGCAGCTGTCAGAGCAAATAAATGCTTGGACCTAGTTCAACTGTATTAAAACTCAGCAAGTAAAGGCTTTATCTCGTAGTATAGTTCGTATAAATATTATTGTACATACTAGTTTTTGTAGAATGCGTGTGTGAACGGCTGGATGGAATTAAATATTAATTGTTGACTATTTGTTTTGTTTTCCTTGTGTATTAGTATTTGGGTTGATTTAGGTCACATGTATAGGTACTTTTAATACAAACAAACCACTCGTCCGATTTTGATGAAATTTGGTAAGTAAATTGGCAAATATATTATGAATTCATATAATTATCAATACAAAAAACCGACTGCATAAAAATATCAAAACTGACCCAAATTGAAATGGGACCACACAGGAACCACCAGCTTCAAAGAATCATAAAAATCGGTTCCTTGGGGTACCTTATCGACTTACGTTGCTAAAACACGACATAAGGGAATCTTAACCCGTCGGCATATATATATATATATATATATATATATATACTATAGTATATATACTCTGATCTATGCCTAATATATGACTAAATTTAAATGGGACCACACGGGAAGCACGAGCTTTCAAATAAATAAATAAAACATCAAAATCGGTTCACCCAGTCGAAAGTTATCAGGAAACATTAAAAAAAACTTTTTGGAAGTCGGTTAAAAAGTGACAAGTGCCGTTCTTGCATTTAGCCATTCATATATGGGGATAAGAAAGAATCCTATAGAGCAATAGGACCAGTGGTTAGCATTAGTCTGTATCTGGGAGACTCCAATCCACGTCTGCTGCAATTATCATCCCGCTCTTTCCATTACAGCTCGTTGGAGGACGGAAATTAAACACTTCCACGAGTGAAGAGGCACGCCTATTTCCTCCACGTAACGTAGATTTGTTCGTGATATCCGGAGTTTGATTTGACATGAAATAGAGAACTGTTTTGAGGAAAGTAGATAATGCTTTGATTATTATCAACCCCCATACACAGTTCGTTATCGGATTATCGCGCACAGCTAAAGTTATCTAAAGTGAATAAAACCTTACGTTTTCATTTGTCTACTTTATTTTTCTATGGAAAAGTAATATGCTAGCTAGCTAGCTATACCTAGAGCTCGAAGCATCGATGTGACCAAGTATATACTAGTAAAATTTATTGATTAAAATATAAGAGCATCGTTTTAAAATGATGAAATAATTGGTAGTAGAAGAATGATGAATTTTATTTTGGTAACAATATTTTGTCGTAAAACTCTGGAGATATTCTGACTTCTGTTGAAGCCTTTTAGATTAAAAATCAAATTGTTTTTTTCCATTGCTTGAAAGGTAAACATCAAAAATCTGTTTTGACGTTATGGAAATACAGGATGTTTTTAGTGGAAGAAAAATTTATTTGGAGGTTTACATTAAGCAGAATTTGCAAATTAGAGCTTTCAAGTCAGGCCTCTGTGTGTTTTTTTCAAATCGAACACCAGGATAATGACGATTACTGAATAAATAAGTAAATTACCTAAAATTGGCTATGACGTTATTGAAGAAGATGATATGAAGGGTATTTTTCATGTACCTAATCGCTAGGCAATGCATCATATTTTGACTACGAAAACCTTGCAACTACGCATTTTTTGGTAATAGCGCCAATAATTAATATTAAAAAAATATTATATGTTATAAAAAAACAATAACCTATGATGTATTAAATGTGTGTGACGGTTTTGTCCTGACAAGCGATAAAACCTCTATTAATTTATTTAATTAACCGCATTGTCTTACCTGCAAGTTTATGGCACACAATTTCAGAACAGATAAATAGATCTTTCCCATATTAAAGTACCTATCGTGAAGTAAATTTAATTCTTTTAAGTATTAGGTAGTTGGGTAGGTACCTAATAACCTACCTATAGACGGCTCATGTGCAGTTTCGATGCCGGTATGTCCAAGAACCTCATAAAAACTTCAAAGACATTTTGAGATTCACCAACATGCACTGGGCCAGCATGGTGGATTACGGCCCATCCTATCTCTCTGTGAGAAGGCCTGTGTCCTAGCACTGGGAACATGATAGGCTGAAGTGATGATGATGAGACGGTTCATAAATACCTACGTATCAGGGACGTATCTACGTATACGTCGTATACGTAGGTAGGTAGTCCCGGGATTAGTTTTCGGGGATTATAGGACTAGGACCTTTTTTGGTTAATGTTTAATGAACAGATTAATTTTATTAATGCATTAGCTCAAAGGCAATTTAGATCATAGTATTTTGAGTGGCACTAATAATGTGTGAACGCAGCGGATCGCATTATTAGAATACATATCCCCACCCCATAACTACGAGCCTGAATGAATAACCTTGCGGGAAAAATAAAAAAGTTTTATATGGAAATAAGGAGTTCATTGAATCAGGCGTTACTTAATGGAAGTTTATCTTCAAATCTGTTTCTTTACTAATCTCTAACTACTCTAAAATACATTTTATTGATTCATCATCCAAAACCGTGACTGTGTTTCCGTGTGTGCATAAATTTCTCAGATATTTATTATTTTTTTATTTATTTATTGTAGTTTTTAAGAAGTGTTTGGATAATAAATATCCTCCCCCGTCATGTAGGTATACGGGTCTGCTATGTAAAGAAAAGAAACCCATTCCGTGAATAATGTACTCGTAGACTACGCGGGCCGATTCGTGAGCAAATAACCTTCAGGAAAAATCAATTCAAAAGCAATAATACTTACTTAATTTACCCTAAAAACAAACGATTCTTGATGGAATTCGAGAAATAAAATCCCCAGGTGGAAAACTCCTTTGGAACTCAATAAAATGCCAATGGTCATAAAAGAAAATTAATTTTGCAGAATTGAAATAGGATAGCCCGATCGCTACCTATCTATTCAGTTTCTATAAAAGCTATTATTATGTACCTACTTTTAATAAAATATAATAGTATTCGGTGAACGATAGGTAACTATGAAATGATAAGTGTATTTAGGCAGCTCTAAGCATAAGTAATTAAGTAGTAGGTATTTAGTTATGTAAGTGTAAGTATTTAGTTTTTATTGTAATTAGCGAAATTTAAATCCGTAATATGCTAAAAACAAGTTTTAAAAAAGCTCATTAAGTAGGTAGTGTAGGTACCTACATAATACGTGTACCTACGTATGTACATACGTACATTTTAATTGTAAGTGTCAGCAATAACGTTTCGTTTTATTCAACAAATTATAACAACACCAATTTCTGGATATATCTAATTGAAAAATTGGTTTTCATAAAATTGATTGGTGGCATATCAGAGAATTCTTAAATGGAATTGTAACATAATTGTAATTATCCGTATTTTAATAGTAATTGAAGTGAAAACAAATAATTGTACCTGTAATCACTAAAACGACAAGAAATTTTGAACACATTAATAAGTTATCTCGTAGCAGTCGCCATCGTAGAGGGTCTACGAAGCTGAAAAGTAGGCTTATAAAATTGAAAGGGAACAATGAAGATACAAGACTTTTTTACAAAACGCTTTGAATTGTTGTTCCGAAATGGTGTTGGAGATCCTATAGACGAAGAGAAAAATATGGTCAGCAATATCCAGAACTTGGTTGGGATTCACAATGTTTTCGGAGACAACGATCGACGTAAGTAAAAAACAACCTAACCTAACACCTAACCTAAGAAGGTTCTCCGTTTTCATGTCAAAAATAACTGTAAAGGATTATTCCCAGTTGTAATGAACGTTGTTTTTTGGGTTTAGATCACTGACTTCTGTTGTAATAAGTAGTACGCTGGGTACTGAA
Source organism: Agriopis leucophaearia (assembly GCA_949125355.1). Lineage (NCBI taxonomy): Eukaryota > Metazoa > Arthropoda > Insecta > Lepidoptera > Geometridae > Agriopis > Agriopis leucophaearia. The sequence continues at coordinate 6,799,037 of OX421278.1, read as the reverse complement.
GTTTTTAATGGCACAAACATTATTTTTTTGTGCCGCTTCAAAGCAACTCTGCGTGTGTCCCTGAAACTTGCAAGTAGTTTTTTTTGGTACCGCCCATGAATTTATGAATCAGCTAAAAACACGTCATTCGATTAAGTCACTTTTCAAACAAACAAAAAAACTATGATGCCACACACATTGACACAGATACACACGTTCAACTCTCACCTTTTTGTGTCGGGGGTTAAATACCTACGACACTTGTTGCAAATGACCTACCAAATCTTGAAAGTAAACTTTTTTTTTGTCTTACTAGTTTAACATAATAAATAACAAAAAAAGTTCAGAGTATTGAAATTAAATACTTTCAATGGGTTTTATCGCGCCTTATGAAATAAAAGTTCCATTAAAATAAAAAATAACCGTGAAAACCTAAGAAATCGTTGTTGGATTTGTTTTGTTGTAAGTTTCTATCCATTTTCAGTTATCGCCATGTATTTCTTGTATGAATCTAGTACTAAGTAATAATTTTTAAAAACAAGCCTTTTGGCGTCGGAAACATTGAATTTAGGTGACGTTGTATTTTTCATATTCTTCTCAGTAAACTCTTTCATTTGATACTCATATTGTAACTGGCCTGCACTCTTTGGGAGTACGCCATATTGGATTTAAAATGACGTCACTTAGCTAACCATGTATTGTCGTTAAAACCAAACGCGTATGAAAAATTTCAGCTCAATCGGTTGGGGGATTGTCGCACACATACCTACATACTAACAGGGCAAGTTAAATAAAAGCTTGTAAAATGAGTAAATCTAAATTTTTGGCTGTTCAAAGTTCTGTGAAATATAGGTACAGAGCTGTTACTTTAATAAAGATTTTTTTACAGGTTTTACAGCTTTCCACTTTTTAGCAATCATGCTTTTTGCCGGAGCACATTTGTACGTAGGCTCACTCAGTCAGCTGGTGTACTTAGTGCAGGTGTTTCCTGACAAAGTGGAGTCTTTCAAAGTGCTTAACTGCGTGAGTGCCACGTCGGTGCCGTTTTCTAAGTATATTTTCATGTGGACCGCTAGGTAAGGACATAGAACTCAGTGACAAGGAAATCAGTAGCTGTGACCAAAATGTCAGTTACACGCTGTAGTTTCGTAGCAGATACTCGATTATTGAAACGCAAGACTGTATATTTTCACGCGAAATTACAGACTATCAAAAGAAATCCTAAAAAATCACATTAATAAATAAACACATCATTCGCAACCAGTGATTTCAACTTTTAGATTTGTGTGCTATTAATATTAATATATATTAATATTTTAATATAAAATCTGACAAATAAAATAACCATCCACATTTTTTAAATACGTTTGCTGTATGGGGTTGTATGTATGTTGTATGTCCCCCTTTCAATTATATTTTTTGACTTTTTTATTATTTCTTAGTTAATCCATCGTAACATTATATATTCTATGAAAATTTCAACTGGCTATCTATTACGGTTCCAAAGATACAGCCGTTTAAACGTAAGACGGACGGACGTACAGACAGCGCTAGGCCGAGGGCTTAGGGTCCCGTTTTTACCGTTTGGATACGGAACCCTAAAAAATACATAAAATAAAAATTATTCGTATTTGATATCACCTGTGATTGTTTTCGAATATGTATAAGAAATTCATACCTAAGGATTTCAACACTCGAGCTCTAGGGTATGTACCTACCTAACCTTGCGACTTGAGACCTCTTTGTGCTTGTGTCAGAATTAGGCCACGTAGACCAGTGCCTCGTGACCAAGTTCTGAGATAGGCAGTCGCAAGGTTTGTGGTTACTACAAACTGTCAAAATATAGTTATTGCTTCTACCAGGATTAGTAACAATGCCGAGTGCCGGACATATTGTTACTATCTTTGTGCCTGTGTCAGGATTTTTATCGGTTTAGTTATTCTCTAATAAACAGAAATTCAAAACATTGGTTAGCTTATATTTTGTTTATTTAATAAAGACACTTTCGTAGAAAAAAGTATCAAACTTAACTTCTTATTGTAATTTTAGTGTAGACTACGAAATTTCAGAGTTATTCCTGTCTGTCCCCTCATCTTGTCCACACGACTGCACCCCAAAAACAGCGTCCCAAATATTCATTTACCTACAACTACATACCTTACCTTTCTTATATTTACTTACAGGTCTCGTCTCCAAACCATCTTCGAGATGAGTCGTGAAGGTCTGTCCTCTATTCCCGTTGGTAGTCCAGCTCAGGAAGTGATGCTGACGACTCTCCACAAAGCGCGATATGCCTCCTGGCTCGTCGTATTTAACCAGGGGCTCTCCCATCTGCTCTACCTATTTGTACCTTTCACGATAACTGTCTTTGGAAATGATCGGTATTTACCAACCACACCTGGAGACTCTTATGGTAAAGCTGTACAAATTTTCTATGTATCGTGAAAGCTAAGAGCGAGATGGAAAGTTTATATCTAGTGTCTTGAACTGATACCAAATATAATCACCTTTGGAATAATCAAATGGAATAGATGACAAGGCCAAGCGCTGCAAGCTTTCAGTTTCAGGCTTCATACTTTCAGGGTTGTCCGATCTTATAGCTCGAAGGTGAGCCTTTTCGACTTCGAAAGACATTTAAAAGTCTAGTAATCTCATTTTATTAAAATTTTACATACAATCACAAAATTCAGAAGTTTAAAAACGCGAATTTTAGAATGTTGGCTCACATATATTAAATGCCTAATATCAATGCCTAATGATCGGCAGCGGTTACAGTGCTCAAATCGCAGTACAAGCCCGCCTCAATAAATGTTTGTCCTGAAGGATTTTTTTATAAAATTTATCTGTTCAAAATTTTCAGGACTTTCTCCAAAATATGAGACCCCATTCTACGAGATAACGTTTGCGGTGACGACCCTTGGAACATTCTTTTCTGCTGTCAACCAGACCGGCTACATCGTGCTTTTTGTGACACTCCTGGCCCATGAGCTTGGACACTTGTACTCCATCACTGCCACTTTGAACGAAATCCATAACATCCTGACCAAATCTACACATTTTGAAGAACGCGACTCTATTGATGAAAAGTTGAAATTCTGCATCAAACTGCATCAATTCTTGCTAAAGTTCCACGACAGGATAAGAGAGTTGTATAAAATGATCTTCGGTGCACATTTCTTTATGATGACCATAGTTCTAGTGACGACATTACAGACTCTGAACCAGTGGGATATTAGGAACACGATTTTGACTGGCATCACTGGGATACTGCCTTTATTCATATACTGTTTTGGTGGGGAGTTGCTGATATCGGCTGGTACTGAGATGTCTGCGGCGGTATACGCGAGTGGATGGGAACTGATGGAGGCGAAACAGGCCAGGGTCGTACTTCTGATGCTCTGCTTGTCTCAAAGGCCCTTGTATTTTACTGCGGCGGATATTTTCGTAATGAGTCGAGAGACGTTTGGTAACGTCGCTCAGGTGGTTTACAAGATTTATGCTGTCTTTAATTAAGTATTTAATATGCAAAGTACAGGTTTGACGCTATGATTTCATTTGGTTTCATAGACTTTGAAAAAGAGTTATGTAGTTATTATGTCTATAGGTTGCGATACATTTTCTCATGCGCCATTTGAATATGGAAAATATGACTTTTTATCGCATTTTTAGGGTTGGGTTGGTTTATTTTGGTTATTTAGGGTAAAAGTGGTTCATAATAATGAGTAAAATTAACCTCTTTTGGCTTATTACTATCGTTCCGTGTAACCCAGTTTAACGTATTAGAGATTGTATTGACACTAAAAACTAGACCGTACACAATAAAATGCTTTATTCGTGTATCTTTGTGTTATTCCTGTTTAATATTTCTCCGCACCTAGTATATATAATTGTAGTAGTAATTGTAAATTTAGGTATGCTGTTTTAAACTACCACGGTTCTTCAATACAGTTATATGATTATTAAAGGGATATTTTAAAGGTTGTTGATGGGGCCCCGAAATTTCGGTGGAGTTACATGCACCACGTTCTCGAGCTTATATGAGGCCCGTAAACGCCGTTTGGTATGGAATCACCGTAAATATTCCGTAATAATCATTTAACTGTTGTAAATTTATATATGAGTTTGTGGCTTACTAGCCGATGCCCCAATACCTACTTTAGTTGTTAATTGTTAATTATTTAACTTGTGTAAATTGTACCGTCCGACATAAATGTCGGAAGGCGGTCGGGTCGTGTCGAGAACGTTGATCAAGCCTCCGGCGCGCTCCTGCGCGCCGATAACCTTGAACGGCCTTGCGCATGCGCAAGACGCCGCGCGCCGACCGCCAGTCAGTAACCATTTTGTATTACGCGCCGACGCACATTATTTTGTCACTGCACTCAAGAAGTGTCCCGCGGTCGGAAATATTGTATAACAGACTTTGGCTATCAATATACATCATTACTATATATCACTTGTTGTGTTTATTGTGAATGTGAGTGGAGTTATTTAATAGCGCACCCCATTAACGCTATAGTGGTGACCCCGACGTGATTTCAAACATTGATTAAAATGAGCACTCCAACGGACGATTCAAATTCATCGAGTGAAAAAAGCCACTTTATACCATCCGATTTATGTCGTGTCGGTGTCCGACTGCCACCATTTTGGCCAGAGGAGCCGGCCGTTTGGTTCGCCCAAATAGAAGGCAGTTTTGCCCTGTCGAGGATTAAAGACGACGAAACAAAATATTATTATGTCAGTGCACATCTCGATCATCATTACGCGGCCGAGGTGAAGGATATACTGACGAACCCACCGGCAACTGGCAAGTATGAAATGTTAAAAGCGGAGCTAATAAAGCGCTTATCGGCGTCTAGAGAAAAGGAGGTGACCCAGTTGTTAATGCATGAAGACCTGGGAGACAGACGCCCGTCACAATTTCTACGCCATCTCCGTCATCTGGCCGGCAAGGACATACCAGACGACTTCATTCGTACCATATGGACGAGCCGTTTACCAACCAGCCTGCAAACTGTCATTGCATCCCAGCCAGAGTCTACAATGGAAGCGCTTGCAAATTTGGCTGATAAAGTGCACGATCTGGTGCCATCCACGCCCCAGGTTGCATCCGCAGACGCCGTGCCTGGATCTCTATTGGACAAACTCACCAGGGAAGTAGCAGAGCTGAGCCGCCAGGTGAAAGCCCTCTCCACAAACAACGTAGGTAGATCCCGCTCAAGAGACAAAGGTAACCAACGTGACAGAAATCGTACCCGGTCACAATCGAGTTATCGAAAGTTCCCGAACTGCTTCTATCACAGCAAATACGGCGATAACGCTAGAACTTGTGTGAAGCCGTGCGATTACCAGCCGGGAAAAGCCAACGGCACTCGTTAATGGCGACAAACGATTGCCTAACTTCTTCAGGTCGCCTGTTTGTAACTGACCGAAAGACGAAAATGCAATTCCTGGTCGACACTGGTAGCGACCTCTGTGTTTTCCCACGTAAGGCTACGAATAACAGACCACATAAGACTGCCTACGAACTGTTCGCGGCTAATGGATCACCGATCGCTACATATGGTTTCGCACAGCTGGATCTCGATTTAGGCCTACGTCGCGCATTTCCTTGGCGCTTCATCGTGGCCGACGTCAGCAAAGCGATAATTGGTGCAGACTTCCTGTCACATTACGGATTGATGGTCGACTGTGCCAACCGCCGCCTATTCGACAATCATACGACGCTTTCGGCAATCGCAGCACCAGCTCCATCGTCAGATGCCATTTCCTCGGTGAAAACTATAACCGGCGAGTCGAAATATATGGAACTTCTTCGCGAATTTCCGGAGATCACTCGCCCACCAGGCACACACCGGATTGTCAGCCACAAGACAGTCCATTACATTAAGACTACGGCTGGACAACCTGTCTACTGCACGCCAAGACGGCTAGCACCTGAGAAGCTCAAAATTGCCAAGCAAGAGTTCAACGATATGCTGAAGGCTGGAACTGCTAGGCCATCAGAGAGCCCTTGGTCATCACCCCTGCACCTAGTCCCAAAGAAAGACGATGGATGGCGACCATGTGGGGACTACAGAATGCTTAACGCTCGCACTATCCCGGACAGATATCCTATCCGACATATTCAAGACTTCACTCAGGACATCTCTGGCTGCCAGGTTTTCTCAAAAATCGACTTGGTGAAGGCTTTTAACCAGATACCGCTGAATCCTGAGGATATACCGAAGACGGCAATAACCACTCCATTCGGAATGTTCGAGTTCCCATATATGACATTTGGACTGCGAAACGCCGGACAGACGTTTCAACGATTCGTCGATGAAATGACGAGAGACCTAGACTTCTGCTATACATACCTAGATGACTTTTTGGTCTTTTCCAAGGATACCACCAGCCATTTCCACCACTTGCGGCAGCTATTCACTCGGCTGAAAGAGTTTGGAATGGTTATCAACCCAAACAAATGTGTTTTTGGAGCAGAGGAGGTTAGTTTTCTGGGATGCATCGTATCCGCAGCTGGAATCAAGCCACTGGACGATAAAGTGGAAGCCATCAAGCAGTTCCCTATCCCGAAAAACGTCAGGGAACTGAGAAGATTTCTGGGGATGATAAATTTTTATCGTCGATTCCTCAAAGATGCAGCTAAGTCACAAGCTCTTCTCCACGACATGCTGACTGGAACAGTTAAAGGCTCTCACCCCGTGACACTAACTGGTGACACGCTGAAAGCTTTTGAAGCCTGTAAAAGAAGCTTATGCGACGCAGCACTATTAGCGCACCATGACATGGATGCAGAATTGGCTTTAGTCACTGATGCCTCAGATACGACCATCGGTGGAGTCCTCCAGCAACATATTGGCGAAGAGTGGCAGCCTTTAGCTTTCTTTAGTCGAAAACTTAACCCAGCACAACGGAAATACTCTCCATATGACAGAGAGTTACTCGCAATATACGAGGCTATCAAGCACTTCCGTCACCTAGTTGAAGCACGACATTTTACAGTCTATACAGACCACAAGCCAATATCCTTCGCATTCCAACAGCGAAAGGATAAATGCTCGCCACGCCAGTTCCGTCACCTGGATTTTATATCTCAATTTACAACGGACATAAAACGTATTGCTGGCAAAGACAACGTTGTAGCCGATACCCTCTCGAGGATAGAGGAACTGGTACTACCCGTCGACCTGGAAACCTTAGCTAAGTCACAAAATACCGACACAGAGCTAACACAGATTCAGGGAGGTGGCACGTCACTGAAACTAGTAAAAGTGACTATACCTGGAACACGGACGGAGTTATACTGTGACCAATCTACACAGACACCTCGCCCGTACGTACCAGCTGAGTTGAGGAAGCAAGTCTTCAGCAGCCTGCACTCTCTCAGTCATCCAGGAGTTAACGCGACGACCAAGCTATTGACACAACGATATATCTGGCCTGGAATAAACAAAGACTGTCGTGAATGGACGAGATTATGTCACGCCTGCCAGACCACCAAGATAACACGCCATGTGACACCAGCTATGGGTGGATTTAACTTACCACGAGCCAGATTTCAGTTTATTCATATTGATTTGATCGGACCGTTACCACCATCGGACGGCTACCGCTATTGTCTCACTGCAGTCGACCGGTTCACCAGATGGCCAGAGGCAATACCTCTCGCGGATATCACCGCTGAGACGGTCGCTAAAGCCTTCGTCGCTAACTGGATCGCTAGATATGGATGCCCAACTGAGGTAGTGACAGACCGTGGAAAGCAGTTTGAGTCAGCATTGATGAAACAGCTCGCCGAACTCTCTGGATTCCGGAGAAACAGGACCACAGCCTACCATCCAGCCAGCAACGGCATGGTCGAAAGGATGCACAGACAGCTGAAAACGGCGATAAAATGTCATGAAAACCGGAACTGGACCGAAAGCTTACCTCTTGTTTTGCTCGGAATGCGCACAGCATTCAAACAAGATATCCAAGCTTCACCAGCTGAACTCTTATATGGCGAGACGTTGAGGTTACCCGGAGAATTTTTTGATACTTGCAAAAACACGCATACAACGGATATCACAGACTTCACAGCACGACTTCGCTCGTTAATGAATAATGTCCGTCCCCAACCTGCGTCCAGACACTGTAAGAGAAGCATATTTGTCTTTAAAGACTTACCTTCTGCAACTCACGTGTACGTCAGAGATGACAGCGTGCGTGGACCTCTCCAAGCAGCATACTCCGGACCCTATAAAGTACTACAGAGAGGAGATAGAGTATATAAGTTGCTGATGAAAGGAAAAGAACAAACTATAACGATAGAACGAATCAAACCAGCATACTTGCTTACCTCTGAAGAACAACTCACAAGTACTGATACACCAACACCTGAAAATTTAGAAGAGAGTGTTAAACTTGACATTACCAGAACACGCTCAGGGCGACATGTCACATTTCCTGATTACTATCGTCCGTCTTAACTACTAAGACGGCCTCTGGAGGGGAGAACTGTGGCTTACTAGCCGATGCCCCAATACCTACTTTAGTTGTTAATTGTTAATTATTTAACTTGTGTAAATTGTACCGTCCGACATAAATGTCGGAAGGCGGTCGGGTCGTGTCGAGAACGTTGATCAAGCCTCCGGCGCGCTCCTGCGCGCCGATAACCTTGAACGGCCCTGCGCATGCGCAAGACGCCGCGCGCCGACCGCCAGTCAGTAACCATTTTGTATTACGCGCCGACGCACATTATTTTGTCACTGCACTCAAGAAGTGTCCCGCGGTCGGAAATATTGTATAACAGACTTTGGCTATCAATATACATCATTACTATATATCACTTGTTGTGTTTATTGTGAATGTGAGTGGAGTTATTTAATAGCGCACCCCATTAACGCTATAAGTTATTAGAAATTTTCTTCTTACTGAGTTAACTAAATTTTGTACGCCTATGATACCTGTGAATGGATGGATATCATTATTTTAAGACCCCGTCTACCCATTATCATTTAAATTAAGACTTAATGGTGTCCTAGCTTAATTCTACAGGAGCCATAAATTCATGACAAAATAAAGAAATTTTCACAGTTTGAGGCTGTAATAAAATCAGAGAAACATTTTGGCAAAGAAGTTAAAAAAAGAAAATTCTGAATTCCGTCGCCAAAACCATAGGATGTTTGTGATGTGACTATGAAGTAAATAATTTTGTGTATTTTTCTCCCAAGTAAAAAGCTGGAAAAAAACCGCGAATTCTGATCACTTTCGCTAGGGGTTTCGGAGTACCTACCTGTAGCAGGTACCCATATACTTCGATGAATATTAAAATAAATTGTTTTTATTCTCCTTTTGAAATGTAATTAATTGCAACTGTAAATAAGCGAATTAAAAAAAGTATAAATGGGTAATGCCCTTTAATAAGGGGCGCCGCGACGTCTTGCTAGTCATCTTGTGAAATATGGAAAAACGTTTGTCAGGTTCACGCCCCCATGATATAGCGATCACGAAAATCTGAGGAAATGCGACTTTTCTACGACTTCAATATGATAAATACCAGCAGTGATTGATAACTCAGATTTTTGATAAATTATTATGAGACGTTCCTATTTTTTTGGTAGGTACTTACTTGCAGATTTTTCAGATCGTTAATTTTTAGCTCGAACTGTATAGTTGAGCCAGTGAAATAGTAACTAGTTAATATTTACCTTCCCTGAAAAATTATCTATAGTTTATTAAATGTAGGTTGATTGAAATGAAGTATGTCAAAATCCTCGATTAGTGCTGGGACAATTCGGACCAAATCGAGAATAATGTGTGTCTTTATTTGTCGACTGGAAGTGTCTTGCGCGAATAATATTTTTAAACCCATCTATATTTCTGTTGTACTACTATTATAATGAGGCTTTAGGAAATTTTTCATTATAAAATAGAACAGAAGAAGCAAATATTTTTTTTGTAATATAAATAAATCTATTGTTTAATCTAATGGTGTACATTCCAAATCAGTGTCATCATCATCATCAGCGTTAGAGTCACTTGAGCAATCCTGCAGATTAATAATAAATTCTATTCAATCAATAGTCAGTCTAGTATGCTATTCTAGTAGTCAGTCTTTGGATAAAGATTTTTCGTTCCGTAAAATTTACAAAGACAGTTGCTAGTAATTAGATATTATTATACTATTTACAAAAGAAATCTAAGTAGTACGTTAGCTTTGCGAGTTTTGTATTTCGATAGTACGCAGAGGAAATTCTGAAAAAACATTAAAAAAAAATATATTTTATTCACACAGCAAAATAAAACAATCGATTTTACGTTTATCGATTTACCCGTCCCTAAATTTTTTGTCAAGTTCACGTAACCTTGTTATGACAGAATGGAAAAATATGGCTATTGTATTGTGATAATCCACACTAAATGCAGTTCCAGTTTAAAGTTCAAATATACTTTAACTATTTATATGTACAGCACTTGTAGTTCATAGTATTTTTACACGCAGCATACCAGTGATCTTTGTGTTTCAAGTAAATGCGATTCGCCAGACGTTATTACAAAGATATGCCCTGAAATGTCAATATCATTTCAATCAAGCTACATTTAAAGGATTATATAACTGATGGTGAAAACTGCATCAAAATCCGTTGCATGGTTTGGGAAGAGTTAGCGGACATACATACAGATAGACAGACGCGGATAGTGATTTTATTTTATATTATATAGAGAAGAAGTAGAAGTACGAAGTATGGTTGTATACAGGATGCTTGGAAACTTTAATATAACAGTAAGGGCACCTTAACCATTATAGCTACTTAAGAAGAATTGCAATGGATTTTTAAGACATTTTGATTGAGATTTACATCAGATTTTAGAAAAATGCAGGCTTCGAGAAAAAAATAGTTCTGGCTAAAGCTTTTGTGATGCCTTTTGATACTGATCCTTCGGCAGGCCCAAGTTCGTTCGGTTAGAGTAAACTAGTTTAAATATGATATACATATAAAAATGAGTAGAATATATGATACCCTATTAGGTTTTTGTCGGTGCGCAAATGAATAGAACCTTTTTAAGCAATTGAAACTTATAGTACGTACAATAAAACTTCTCCATGCATGTTAGGCAACATTAAGAAATGATTTACGTAACTACAAAACGTACCGGAAGTCGTTATCTGAGACCCCTAACGAGGGAAAAGGGTACAAAACGATATTTCTGGCCTGATTTTTATGATAATGTGAAAGGACTGTGTCATTTACATTAAACTGCAACCTTAATATTATTTAAACTATGTTCAGTGATTAAAAAGATATACTGGGTATTTTGCGATATCTTTTTAGGGTTCCGTACCCAAAGGGTAAAAACGGGATCTTATTACTAAGCCTACACTGTCCGTCTGTTCGCCCGTCAGTTTGAAACTGTAAGAGATAGCCAGTTGAAATTTTCACAGAATATGTGTGGTTACGACGGATTAACGAAACAAAAAAAAGTCTGAAAGTAAAAACTAAAATCAAAAATAATAAATACTGCTGGCCAAGTGCGAGTCGGTGACCAGTTTCTGCTCACCACCGATTCTCGTACGATTACCGAAGTTAAGCAACGTCGAGCGCGGTCGGTACTCGGATGGGTGACCGCTTGGGCGTGTTGTCTTTTTGCACTACTTTTTTGTAATAATTTAAGTAGATTATGCTGCCAAAAGCTATTTCGCTCGAAATAAAAAAAAAAAAAAATTCAAGTGAATGAAAATCAAAACCGATTGGCGTAACAACATTGCATGTTTTAATTAGAGAAATTTCTATGTTGATACGATATTCGTATTTAAATTTTAGTGAAGGTTTTTCATAAAATTTACACGAAAATTACTTTGAACATCTGCAATGTCATTGTTGAATATAATACCTAGACGGTTTTTTTATTCGCAGCAGATTTTCCATTGAAATAAACTTTAATTAACTTTTCCAATGGATACTATTGGAAAAGATGATTCGCCCCGTACTTACTATAATTAAATTATAGGTACATATAGAAAATGTTCGTTCACAATGGAAACTATCTGAAAATTGGTAGCTACACGTGACAAACTACAGATTTGGCGCGAACCTAAGACGACTCCCACGGGATCATCTTTACACAAACAGCTTACCGCGGATCTCGGTATCCTAGGGCTGGATTTTGAATGGCTCATATGATATTTCGCACGAAAATATCACGCAAAATTATACGAAATGACTGGCTTTCGAAGTTATTAGCTAAGCGAATTGAGATGCAAAGCCTCTTAAACAAAATCAACACGCCTCTAGCTCTTACTTTTCAAAAATACAGGCAACCGCGAAGGTCGCACTTTGAAAATATGAGTTCCGCCACACCCTCGTTAAATCAACCCGAGATTTAATAGGTACCTTACTTATTAATAGCCGAGACAAAACTGAGATCTATTAAAAAGGATGTAACCCTATTTATAAAGTTGAGTTGTAGCCAATAAATCAGCCAAGCGCGAGTCGGGCTCGCGCACGGAGGTTTCCGTACCAGCATAAAATACAATAATTATCAATTAAAAAAACCTACTTCAAAATTAGTAAAATATGCAATTTCGACTCCGCGAAAGACATAATAACATAAGGTCGAAGTAGCCGAAAGTTATAACTTGGTAAAGAATGGAAATTTGCCACCGTCTCGCACATAGCCTTTATTTATTATTTGTTGTTATACTTTAGAGTGTGTACTATAAGCGTTATTACTAAATTAAACTAAACTATTTGTTTACCCCGTACTGTGATATTGCGACCTCCTATCTTCATAGCTTTACCGACTTTGCTCATATCATATTCGAACTTAAAAATTGTATTGAAATTAACTACTTGTTTACACAATTTCATGAAAATCGGATCAACAAATAAACATACATACAAACTCACAAACATACACATAAACACCGATAACTAGTACCATTAGTGGGCTTGAGTAGTGGGCATTTGGATAGTCTTTAGACAACGGTTAACGGTCTATGAGCAGTCCAAATGCTTTTGTAGTGCTAGTTACTTTGTTTAGTTAGTAAAGGCACTTGCCAGAAAAATGCCGCCTATCGGTTCCCGTTGACTATGAGATCTTCGCTTCGCTCGGTCAACTAAAGCTTTATGATTCACGTGACCTACAGTACTATCGTTACTTACGGAGACCTAATGATAAGAATGGTTAATGTCTCCGTAGGACGTATCTAGGTTCTAATGGAAATAGCTGAAAATACAACGAAGTAAGTTTTTTCTTGTAGCCATTATTGATTTCTAAAGGTATAAAGTAAGGCATGGTATCTAAAAGGTAACTTTTCAAATTATAAAAGGATTTTCGAAAGCACCTAAATCCTCTAGCGGATCTAAAGACGAGCGCTGTGTAGATAAAAAAGGTTGAAAACCTTTGGGAACCCTATTCTTATGTAAGATCCGATAGCGGCGATAGCATTACGGGGTCTTGAAATCCATCTGTCTAGATAGCTTTGCGGGCAAACAAAATACTGGGTCTTTTAAATCAAACAATATTATGGCTCAGAGCTAATTTATAAGTACCTACAGGTTCTGTCATATGCTGACTACTTCTGACGGGCGATTCTCAAGTGATATTGAATGAGTATGCGTGTGTGAGGCGTGTTTTTAATTGGAAGGCACTTTTCTTTCGACTACACTTTGGCAGTACGTCGTGAATTCTCTTTACTTCTATAATGCTAGATGGCAATTAATGGCCTTATTTTACTCAACTTTGAGCCGTCTAAAAACTATTGAAACAAAGTCAATTAAGTAGTAATTTTTAAACTTTCGCGATTTCAACACATGTTTTTTATATTTATCGGGACTTATTGCGCAATATTAAATATAGGTAAAAATATATACCTTTCGCTCGACGTTTCGACCATGTTACAATAGCCGTGGTCACGAGCTGACTGAAAACTGCGGGTGAGTCCGGCGAGAAGTGCGGGTATTTTGTTCTCCTACCCTCACTTGATCTTGAAAAATTGCAGGGTTGTCACTACGACACACAACACTGACTGTATCGGTAAAAGTCCTAGTACCTACACCACGGTTTGAATATTTGCTTACTATGAGATTCCACGATGCCGCTAACTTAAATCCATCCTCCCGGTTGAAATTGCGATGTTTTCTAATTTCAACCGCTTCACGAACCATTCTTGAAAAATAATGCCGTTCAGTGGAGAGGACCTTCGGATCGTGGAGCTCGATCCAGCGACCTGACCCCGACTCAAGCAAATGCTCTGCTATAGCCGACTTCTGTGTCTGGCGATTTTAATATTGCGCGATAAGTCCCGGTAAATATAAAAAACATAAAGTCGGTAATAAAATAAACTTAAAAAAGATTTTACATAGAGCGCGTTCTCTATTGTTATTGCTTGGTGCTAAAAAAAACACCACCGTTTTAATATATTTGTGCTTTGTTTCCTCTCAGTGCGAGTAACCTATGCGTTATGTTTGCATTCATATTGTATTTTCAATAAAAAGTAAATTGAAGCTCAAAAGTTCTTATTCTACTTATATACAATACAGCACTTGAAGTAAAAATCTCACGCCAATGGAAACTCTACTGAATTATTCTTGTATCGAATACGAAGCACTCAAACGGAAAGAATGCTGTAAAAGAAGACTCGAGTGGAACTTTATACTGTGTCAAAGACTAAAGTAAAGAACAAAGTGCTGTAGAAAAGATAGGAACAAGTTCATGAAGAAGGAATACCTATTACTGCAATGCAGTGGTCATTGATTTACTAAAACATGGATGCTGGGTCTAGTATACAAAATTCACGAAAAAAGTGTCTTATGTTAACAATAACTCACCTATCCTGACTAATATTATAAAACTGAAAGTAATTTTGTTTCTCTGTCTGTTTGTTTGTTCGCTTTTCATAAATAAGCAGCTGCGCCGATCTTAGTAAAATTTGACAGGATGATAGGTACCTACATCATAAGGACGGACATAGGTACTTTCTAGTTTTTTTTTTACCGCGAGTAATAATACCACAGGTTTCAGCTAGTATTTTATATATGGTTGACAGGCTAGGCCACAACTCATCTGAGTGTGGTCCAAATGGTAAACACACATCCTGGAATATGACTAGTCTAGCTCCCAAATGAGGCTCTCTCATATATTTACCTAATTTACGAAAATTATATAATTTTTTTAAGCAACTTATCACAAAGTTTACAAAACAAAAGATAAATTATACTTAATCATTTGATAAAATGAAACTTATGTGTATTGTGGTGTAAGGAACACGATTTTATTTTATACTAGACGTCCGGCCCAGCTTCACACGGGTGTAAGCTCGGCCTTCGGCCTCGCTACAAAATATATTATAGCCTATGTCACCCGGGGATAGTGTAGCTTCCCAACAGTGAAAGAATTTTTCAAATCGGTTCAGTAGTTTCGGAGCCTATTCAATGCAAACGAACAATCAAATCTCTCCTCTTTATAATATTAGTATAGATATAATTATATAAAATAAGAAGATTTACAGACACCGCTTTATTTGAAGTTTAAATAAGATTCTATGATTAGTTTTTACACGTTAGAATTAATTCTTTACTTTAATTTTTTTACGTAATATAAATATCCAGCTAAACGTACCAAAAACAGATTCCGGGTGCATTAACTGTCTTCACCGTAACCACCACCGCTCTGAAGTATCCTCTGAATTAGCCTTTAAGCCAACGACGTTACGATCGATGTTATTGGCAACACGTATCGACTTACGCCTTAATTATTTTGATAACATTGATGGTTAAAAAGCGTACCTCATATCTAGATACATAGTTAAACCTATTACATTTCTTTTCTGTTTCGCAGACTTCGTAAAATCGCAAGTTTATGACCTTATAAAGCTAATAAAATCGCAAGTCAAGCAGATTGGTGGGGCGTTAGGTAAAAACATCACAGACGGAATTCTTATCAAATAAATTAGAATTCGTCCTGTCCATTTCAACTTTAGATTACTTGCGAAACATTATTTTTAAATTGTGGTGAAATTAATCAGTGGAAGTCGTCTCAGCATAGTCACGAGTCTGAGTGGACCACAGAGGTAACTTTTAGCATTTTGAGCACTTTGCCTGTAATTACAGATCATTTGAACTTTCTTTATATCTATAGGCCTTCGTATTATAGATAGTAGGTATAAACGATCTTCATTTATTTTATTTTTGTGTTTGGTATTCTTAAGTAATTTTTTATTTATATTATTAGGTTTTAAGATGCCTTACATTTCTCGTTGAGAAATAAGGTTCATATATATATATGCGTGCAGACTGCACTTGACTGCAAATGTCAAGGTGTGCAAGTGCCTTTAGGTCCGTACATGTTACCCGCACCGTGTCAAAGTAAAAGTAGTCTTTAAAAAAGACAATTTTGATTTGACTTAGATCTCACCGTGACACGAGGATTTTATATATAAAATCCTCGTGTTTGTGGTCGTACTCCTCCAAAATGGCTAGACCAATTTTTATGATTTTTTAATGTCATCAGTTTAGCTGGGGGTCAAACGCTATTTTAAACGTATTTTAAATAATAATAATAAAAAAGTATATTTGGTAGGTATGAGAATAGGTCGTAAAGTATTTTTCATTATCATCATCATCACAATTTTTTATCACTACGCGGGAGAAACCCCGGGGCACAACTAGTTTTTTAAAAATTTTTTTGGATAAGTACTTTTAAAATAGAAACACTAAAACAATCTCAATCAGCCAGTCTATTCGGCAAGCTAAGTGAACGCGCAAGTGAAGTGATAAGCCAAGTGAACGTGTATTTTTCTTGTCGATTACTATAGAGAAATGCAAAATGTCAAGCGATCACCCTTGACTGTAGTCCCTTACCCTTATAGTTCGATGTTTTGACATTTATCTGCAGAAACAGGTCACAATCACTTAGCTTATCACTTCACTTACGCGTTCACTTAGCTTGCAAAATAGACATGATGATATGGACAAGGCTTTTCCAAATTCATTTTCACATTATAGAAGGTACCTATCTATTTATTATGAATAATACATAACATAAAAGATAAATACCGTCCAATAATATCCAATTTTACGCCCTGTCGGTCTCAGATGAGCTTTTTTTCGGAACTACGAAGAATCTGCCAAAATTCTTGTTCTAAGTCTCAAAGGGAATTTCATTAATGCTACAAGCAAGAGCGTTCCAAAGGACGATTTTATTTTTACCCGATGACAGAAAGGCAAAAGGAGAGAATTGTCACAGAATAAATAATACAGTATTGTTAGACTGATCTACATTTGCATTTTTTAATGTAATAATAGACTCGCGTTTGACCGCCAACTCGCCTGATGTTAAAGCGATGGTGCGGTCTACGATGGAGCATACTTGCCTAGAAGAAATCGATTCACTCGTGATTTGAAGACACTTAGATTGTAACTATCGGGGAACACCCATTCAGGCAGCGCATTCCACAGACTAGCAGTTCGCAGAGTAAAACTGAAGTCAAAGCGGTTTGTACGGGTTTTCGGAATATCAAACATAAAGCAGTTTCGATTTCGTATAGCTTATACCTACCCTCAGGGCTTTTTTTTATTATATGTTGACATTTCCTCATTTTCATAGTAGAGTAGAATTTGGAGTAAAATACATCTATTTTTCAAGACATTTATTTAAATTATTTGAAATAATGTACATAGAAATTTACTTATAAAAAAAGAATCATTAGTTACCGCAATACACTAACAAGTAGCTTAACAAATATTTCTGGATTTATTTTCATTCTTACCTAACTATACTAATATTTTAAACAATTAAATAGTTTGTGTCCATACATAAATTAAATAATGTTTATTACAATGAGATATGCGAAGAGTTATAAATATGACTTTCTTATATATTTAGGTATGTGTATTGAAATATATCAGAAAGTTAGATTTTTTTGTCTGTACATGTTCCTATCTATAATTATATTACATTAATGCGACATAATACAACATACATGATAGATATAATATCTAGGTATTAATAAGTCTGATTTATAGGTAATCAATATTTTTTTATTAGTACTTAAATAAAACGGGTAACGGGAAAGCCAGCACAAAAAATATTGTACAATTTAGCTATAATGTAATGTAGTTATGGACTTCAAGGCTGGACTGAATGGGGGTAAAAAATTATATATTATAAAATAATTAAGAACAACTTTTAATTTGCAACAAGTCCTGAAATCGCGAAAGTCAGCTGTTCCATGGATATAGTTCAGTGTGAAAGGCATTTTTCTATAGATCAGCTGTGTTTTTTTTTTCATTATTAGGGTTCGCATCCTATTAGAAACAAGAAGAGGGAAGATGTTTGGCCACCTTGTACGACATGACAAATTAATGAAAACCATCATAGAGGGAAAGGTAGATGGAAAGAGAGGACCGGGAAGACTTAGAAGATTATTCGTAGACCAAATAAAAGAGAAGGCAAATGTCATGTCGTACAGGGAGGTGAAAACACTGGCAGAAGACCGTCAAACCTGGAAATTACTCCACCGACACGAGCTAAGCTCCGAAATGTTGAATGAATCCTAGTAAAATGAAGTTTTTCATATAATTTTATGAGTACAATGACTTCTTTTAAGCTTAGTGTCATTGTTCCGTGTAAACCTGTAGTATTTAGAAGTTTTGAGGTGAACGTAGCAGCTGCTCTTTTAATCAGCATACCTGGGGCCCGATTCTACTATACCAATTGTTTTTGAATTGTTAATGAATTTTCTCAAATATTGCCCTTTTGACAGTTTTGGCATAGATAAGGTATCAAAAGTGAAAAACAAAATTGTTTTTAAATTGTTAGTGAATTGCCTCAAAATGTAAATTTTTTACACTTTTTGTATAGATAAAGTGTCAAAAGTAAAAAAATTGTGGCAATTCAAACAATTAAAATATTTTACAACACATAACACCTACGATGAAAACGCGATAGAGACGCCGAAAGCCGAGCGAAATTTTTATATTTTTCTTTTTCTTTTATCAAACGTGTTGCATCGCTGGTAAAATGCGCCCTACAAAAATAAAAAATACCTCCAAAACAAAATATAAAATACCTCAATATAAATACCTCCTTACACTTATTATAACCATAGTTGCCACATTACTACAACTGTACTACTTTTTAAAGACTATTAAACAAGATAAATAAAAAAATTAAGCATACCTACTTGCAATTAGTAAAATCTTACCTAATATTTAAATGATCAATTCCAAATTTATTTTAGCAAATTTAGTTATAGATATGCTATAAAATGTATAATACAAATAGCGCTTTGTTTCCCGATTTAATCCTTAAATCACTAGATGATTAATCTACGTAAATTTATTATAGGAAAAGAGTATAAAGGTTTGGCAACATTTACTTACTCTCAAAATTATTTACAAATAACGTTAATTTGAGATGTCAATGAAATAATATAAAAACTATTTCTTCAATGAAGCTGTAGTGTACAATAAGGAATTTGGGATCATCAATTTAAATACTTTTTTTTTTAGATTTTATTAATTTTTGTTTGCATTCAAGTTATGTTAGGTTAGAATGAATGAATAATATGAATGAATAATAATTATTTCAGACCAATGTCCATAGGTGACGAAAACAATTACACACTTATATAAATATCATTAAATTCAAATAAAAAAATTAAAAGTTAAATAATCATCAGTTAAAAATTAAAATTTCAAATTGTAAAACAATAAATAAATAAAAACAATGACATAAAAATTCAAATTAAAATAAATAATGCATGATATTAGAAAAATAAAATAAAATAAATAATAATACAGAAATTAAATTATCTTAACCTAAACTTTGGTTTGAATCCGGAGTGCTCAACATGCACACTTGTCCAGTGCTGCATTATTGGGCAGTCCAGATCCATCCGCCAGGCGAACAGCTGCAGGTAGCTGTTGTCGTTGCCCCGCACTCTGCGCATCAGGGACGCGACTCGCTTGCGCATGATCGCTGCGAACCCATCTATGTGCGCATCTGCGAACATCCCCGATGCGCTGCAGTGCCGTGGCAGCCACATCAGTGCCCTGAAGGCGTTGTTATACTGGACACGAAGGGCGTTGTAGGAATTTTTTGTGTACTTAACCCACAGGCTGCACGTGTAGAAAGACTGACAGTAAGCTCTAAAAAGAGTATCTTTCACTTGTGCAGTGCATCGTGCAAACCTGCTAATAATTATTATTATGATAAACTACAGAAAAAAAGTCTAGGATTAGTATAGCTTGAACAATATGTTACAAAAATTCAAATTTTTTACGACGAATGGCGCAGGTTCATATCCTGTCTTCGAAATGGATCCATATATAGTAGTCATCATTATCAAAAACTTTGGAGCCACTATGAAATCGCGAAAAAAAACAGCTGTTTTATTGAAAACGGTCATTAACACTCGACAAAATGCATGGAACAGTAGGATTTTTTTTCGCGATACGATATCAGTGTTGGTCCCATAGTAAAAGTTGTTCATAATGATGAGTACAATGACCCCCTTTCGGCTTAGTACATTCTATTTGCGTAACCCTGTATAAAAATACTTTCTTGAAAAATTCGTTAGCTTTCTTACTCAAGTGCATGCACTAACTTATATCGTAATTATAACCCTTAGCCATACACCTATTTGCCTACCAAAATTATAATAAATAAAATAATAATATTAATTTATTTTTATTCGTTAAAATATTTGGTATAAAGAAGTATAAAATGTCTGTATTTACACATTTTAATCAATAGAGGTAAGTACCTATAGATTTAAATATTTTTACATTGTTTAGTGGACTTTAAATTTGGACCGACCAGAACTAAAATTAAAAATATGGCGAGAATTGTAAAAACATTGCAAATTTTATCCATCGAAAGAAAGAAGAGGTTCTCAAGCCGACGCATATATACACGTATATATTATAGAATGTATTAAATTTTTTTAGTTAACAGCATGTCGAAATTAGTAGGATAACGAAATGAAACAATGCCCCTAAGTAACCAAATATTTACAAAGTCATGAAAAAAGTAATTATTTGTTAAAGTAGGTATGCACAGATCGATCCATTAAATTCAAATTTAATTTAATTACTCGCGACACATTTTACTTAGTAACTACTTAAATGTAATTTTTATTAATATAAATGCACTAAAGATTCAGATTTATGCTTATATGCGTCGCCAACATCATTGCACTAAAAACAGCGTATTACTGGCATTAGTGATGTCTAGCCTTTACGCTGAGTGATGCGTAACTAAGACAATACCAGGCAATTACCTTGCTTTGAATTATGTTGCCAATAAAGAGCGCGGCCAACGCATTTAGAAACAAAAACAAGGCAACATGGGTAGGCCCAAGAGAATGTAATACTCCTAGGTAGGCGAATTGCTTCCCATCAGGTGACAGAGGATAATGAGCGACTTGCCCGTTTCTTTTATTTAAAAAAAAAGCTAACAGATGACAAGTCACGTTATTTTGTCATGTATACTATTTGCGGTGTCGCATGATGCCTAATAGTAGTTAATAGTACAGGTTATATATTATCGTCTCGACAAGAGACATTAATTAACGCACGCTCGGGCATCGTTTCGTGGTCCCAGTCGTTCTGCCTCCGAGTCAAATGGACTCATCAGCTGGTAGCAGGAGGTATCCCGACGAGTCATTCGGGATCACACATTTAATGATTCCCACGCCTTCTCAAGGTGCGATGATTTTGTCCCAGGAAAAGACATCTTTATATTCGTTTCTTTGGGCCATAAACTTATCTATAAACGTACAACTCATGTATACACTCTACTTTCTTCTAATAGTCGAAACATTTTCTATTCGGGCTAGAGTTCGTGGAGTTCGGAGTAGATGCCTTCGATAATTCCGACTGACTCATCAAGTACAAGCCATTTGGAGATTTTAGTTCACTATATTCATTTTTAGAAGAATCAGCATGGAAATGTTTTGGAGTATAGTTCGAATTAGCATTATTATTTGAGAAGTAAGAGTGGTTGTTAGAGAGAAGGGTTGGAGATTTAATGTTTGAAACGCAAGTTGTGCCGCTATGGTTGGTTAAAGCACAAGGACCATTTTCAGTGGTTGAAATAGGAGTTGGATCTTTGTTTCTTCCAGCGTTGCATACGTTGTTACTGGTTGGATCGTATGGTTTGATATGGTTGGTTGAAGCGCAGATAGGACCACTTTCGCTAGTTGAAATACAGGTTGTTGTATGTAATGGATTGGAAGTTTCAAGCCAAGCGACGTGGGTGATAGAGCGAAGAGGTGATGAAGAGGCGGGAGAGGCCGGGAGAGATGCGTCAAGGCTGGCGGCGGCATCTTCCTCGGGCAATGTGAGCAGGCGCGAAAGCCTCCCCCGCCCCCCGCCTCACACTGGCGACTGATCGCCGCTTGCGCTGCCGATGTAATCCTGCGCATTCAGACATAAAGATGCTGTAATTGAGCTGTATATTTTTTTAATTATGTCTCTCACTAGGGAATATTTCTGGGACATAAATATTTGAGTGAGACATTAATTGTAGCACACACGGTCATCTGACCCCAAACTAAGCAAGCTTGTAATATGGCTATGCCAGAGACTGATATACGTACCTACATATATATTTTTAAATACATACCTAAACAGATATTAACATCTAGACATAGAACAAACACAAATGTTCATCATAATATACTCGTATGATTGTTTGCTCTAGGTGGGAATCGAACCCACGCGACCAAGCGCAGAAGGTATATAGGTCCACTACTGAGCCACCGGGGCAGTAAAATTATCGTTGACCGCTGTTATGCATCAACGACGAATGCAAAAATCAGGCACTAGCAACGATCTTTATCAAAGATCAATAACCACTAATAATATCCTTATTAATAAATTTGGAGTAGTCTTGGAACAGTTACACGGTGTTTTGTGTTTTTCTCTCTTTGATATTTTTACTCGATCGAATGTAACATACTTTTATGCCGAATGTGCGGATAAAAAACATCGTGGGTAACGTGGCTTCAGGTTTACAACGTCCAATTCCTTGTATGTCTAGTCCTTAATTCTTTCTTGTCTCTAAGGCCTCTATATTAAAAGTCCCTGAAGTGTAATTGCATGATAAGGATAAGGAAAGGTTTTTTTTGTAAGCGTAAAAAAAATTAAAACATTAATTACAATACATTCTTCATGCTCGTCATCATCATAAGCCTTGGATAACATACAGCAGGTCTAGCATAGACCGTTTTTATCCCGCGAGAAAGAGACAAATGTATTCATATTCTAGCTTTGTCTACGCGCCTACGCGCAGATAAAAACGATGGAAAGACCATTTTGTCACGGCCCATGCTAGGCCTGCTACGGGTATAGGTCTCCTCTCGTTTCGCCATTTTTTCCGGTCCTGTTAGGACCTCATCCAGTGCATGAAGACAAACTGCTTGGTCTTCTTTATTTCAAGGCAGCACTTCAATAATTAATTATAATATTTATGACCAGCAGCAGTAAAGTATCTCGTTAGTCAGTCTCGTAAAGGTATCATAGTATGGTAGTGTCGGAGCTCAGTGGGCACACGAGCAGATACTCCATGGTCTAGGAGGTGGTTTCACAGTCTCATTGTTCCAGTGAAGGATCAGCCCCATTTGCACATATTGTGTCTGTACCGGCCTTCTAGTACTAGCACTAGAAGCCGGTTTATAGATTTCCATATGAGCTGATTAGAGATAAATAGAAATAAAAGCGAAGGGTGTACCTATCTACTCACAGCATGCAGATGCCGTCCATCCAGCGGCGGCAGCAGCGAGGTCCTCGGCACCAGGAGCGTGGTGGTGGTCGTCTCGGACGCTGCAGACTCTCTCTTCGACGGGTGGTGGTACAACCTGCCCCACAGGCTCTTGTTAACACCCGGTTTTATAACATCTGTATCCATATATGGCTTTAAATGGCGTGACTTTAAACGGAGGAAAGTGGACTGACCGCTGGAATAATGTTCAAGGGCCAATCAAAATTTCTTAAGAGCATTCTCATTTATCTTATAAGTTTTTTATATAGTTTTGATGTATCAGAAGAAAAAGTATAGGGGTTCAATATAGTTTGATTTAAAATTTAAATGTAATGGCATCTTATTTCTTAATTTTTAGTGCACGGTATGGACTTGATTATGTAAACCAATAAAAAAATCTTATCAAGTTTTGGTGGGTCAAACTTGTGTGAAAAAGGCCGTGTATCGTTGATTTCATAAATAAATCACCATTGTTTTGTTACAAAGTTGTATTTTAACTATTCATCAAATCAAAAACAAATTTCATTCAAGTTCATAATCATATAACTTTAGTGAACAACCGTGATAGTTTAAAACAATGTTAAATTTCATTCAGATGAATATTATTGTAGACATCAAAATAAATTCGTCACAATTTCTCATTTCACAGAGAGGATGCCAATAGATATGAAAACACCCCTTTTAGTTAGTCCCTTTTGGGGTTTGCTTTTAAGGTATAAAATATACCTACATAAGTAAGTAGGTACCTATTATTCGTAGTACAAAGCGGTTTTGTCGGAGAATATTTAAGGTCAATGAAAATACGTAGCTAACGATAAACCGGCAAGTTTTTTCATACCTACTTACTTTCATACCTAAATAGACATTTATAGCGGAGGAAGGTACTTGTAACTGATCTCTGTGGACGAAATGACTGCATGTTGATGATGATTGACAAATAAGTACTTAGCGTATTATGGCAAGTGGCAACTGACGTGGTTTGCATCAAAGACAACACAGGTATACACAACCAGATCGGCAATATATTTCAGTGAAAGAGACAAATTGATATGGCTCAGCACAAGTACAAAAAGGACATAACTAGACTTTTTTGTCCTTATCGGCGTGGCCTGTTTTTTGGACCAGAAATGTCAAAATCTGACGGTTCTGTGCCAAACAAAACGGGTCTGAATATTGTTTATTGCATTTTTTTGGTGATTTTATGTGATAAATGCGTGTTTCCTCTGGGAAATAATTGTAAAACAAACATTTACAATGGTTGGTTGTATCATTTTGGGCTGCAAGTACCGCAGTGAGAGAAAAAACGATGAAATATCATTTCACACGTAAGTAAACATATAGAGCTTGTAATGATCACCTAAATAAATTCAGGATATCAATTAGTAAATATTTTATTCATAATTAGTCCGTTTTTTGGTCGATTTGTGGTATTTCCTATGAGTTTTATCAAAATATTAACTGAGAAGAATAACAATCAATGTTGCCAGTTTATAAATGAAATTACCCACCACAATTAACATAAATTATTCGTCCTGCAGGTTTCCAACTGATCCTGGTTTACGAATAAAATGGATCAGTGCTACTGGTTGTGAAAATTGGGTGCCAGGAAAACATAGTGGAATTTGTTCCAGTAATTTCAAAGCCGAATCCAATATCAGAAAGGGAAAAAATATTTTTTTGAGCAACTGCAGCTGCTTAGGGTCTAATAAACACACTTAAATGTACTTAAATCAAAGAAAATATATCATCATAAATCATCATCAGCGTGATTTTGTTCAAATAAAACAAAATAATCTTTTTTTGAAGTCTGATTTATCGTGTGTGAAATGTGTACTGTAAATAATAAAGAGTTTTATCTAAGTATCTCATTAATTGGGATGTTATCCATGATTCCAACCATGAAAATAAATAAACTGGCCAAGTGCGAGTCGGGCTCGTGCGCTGAGGGTTCTGTACCGTCACAAAATACAAAAAGTAGTGCAAATACACAACATCACGCCCAGGTTGTCATCCATCCAAGTATCAACCGCGCCCGACGTTGCTTAACTTGTGGGAAACAGAAATGTGTGACCGACTCGCAAGCGGCCAGTATTTATTATTTGTTGTTTTACTTTAGGGTGTACACTATAATCCGCCAAGTTTGACGCTTGTACCGATTACCGTTTTTACACCAGTGCAAATACAAAAATACCTTAACAAAAACGTTTGTTGTATGTGCGGATGTGTACCCTCTTTAGTTTTGACTTAATTATATTTCTTAGTTAATCTGTCGTAACATTACATATTCTGTGTAAGTTTCAACTGACGATATTACGGCGCGAAAGATACAGCCGTTTAAAGCTGTCTTACCTTTAAACGGATGGATTTGGATCTTAATATTAATTTCTTTTGTTCATAAGTATTTTTCAGATATCCTTCCATCTCACAAGATTTTCCAAAGTTTCCAAAATTACTCATTGAAGAGATTCACTACCCGTCATAGTAGGTAAATTACCCTAACTTAAAGCAAATAATTTTAATGTGGCAACACACCTTGTTGAAGCGAGAGGCACTGAGCTAGCCACGCTCATTGAAAATCTATAGGTAGTAGGTCTGTGACAGACAAGAAACGTTTTTTTCTTTTCTGTGGTTTACGAACTTTTTTGTTTATAATGCACGGTTTATATTTTTCTTATTCATTAACTGACTTTAAAAATGTCGATGTTCTCAGTTCGCTTGAAAAATATCATTTTTATCCATCATTTATGAACCGAATTGGAAAACTGTTTTTTAATTGAATGGATATATAATTTCAGATTGGTTCCATAAAAATTTCATCAAAATCGCTTTTATATCAAAATAACTGGAAATATTGTTGCGAATTTTTGCGAATATTGCGAACAAAATTGCTTATTTTAACCGGTTTCCAAAAAGGAGGAGGTTCTCATTTCGACTGTGTTTTTTTATGTTTGTTACCTCAGAACTTTCGACTGGGTGAACCGATTTTGATGATTTTTTTTAATTGAAAGCTGGTGCTTCCCGTGTGGTCCAATTTCAATTTGGTCCAGTTCTGAGATTTTTATGAAGTCGGTTTTTTATATTGATAATTATATACTTACTAATTTTTTACCTACGATAAATGAATGAGGACGGAATGAATGTTTCACTGTTTTTTTTAATGTATGTTCACTGATTTCTCAGCCAACTGTTGACGATTTAAAATAAAAATATTTTGTTGGGTAGGGTATACTTCCAATTTGGTCCCATTGTCAAGTCAGGATCTGATGATGGAATCTCAGGGAAATTGAATACAAGGAAATTGAATGACGGAGTTCTGAGGTAACAGACAATAAAAACCCCCTTCTTTTTTGAACTCGGTTAAAAATACAAACATACCAAGTTAATTACAAGCATTGCCTCCTTGTAATATAAGTGTATAATTAGTCTTTACCAAATTACCTATACATTCATATTAATTTATTTGGTGAAGTCAATTTACGAGTCAATATTCAGTATAAGTACTAATAAATTCTGAGAAATTACCATACAACGTCCTTTTCAACCGACTTAAAAAAAATGCCTCTATTTTTTCGACTGTTTTTTGTGTATGTTCAAGCGATTAAGAACCTATTTTAATGATAGTTTCTAGGTAAGTGGTTCTATTTAAATTTATTTTTCATCACGTCTAGTGCAACTTGTGACTAGAATGCTGGCCTCTACTTTGCTCAAAGATGCGTTTTTTTCTTATATTACTAAGATGGAATGTCAATAAATTAGATTTTAGCCACTACTGACAATTTATTTAAAAAAAATATTCCATCAATAAGGGTTACGCAGAAAGGGTGTTATTGTACTCATTACTATGAATAACTTTTACTACGAAATCACGAAAAAAGTGCTGTTCCATAGAAAAATGTCAATCAGACTTAACTAAATGTATGGAACAGCTGATTTGTTTTTGCGATTTCAGGGTCGGCTCCGTATTAAAATAAAAGTAATTCATGATGACGAGTATAATGACCTCCTTTTGACTTGGCACACCCTTTTTGCGTAACCTTGTATAAGGTTAAATGTGAGCTTGAAGGCGAGTATTTTTTTTTAATTTAAATTAAGTCCACGGACACCGGGGTCCGTGACTATTGTTTTATTTATATGACTACAATTTTGCTAACTTAAACGAATTTACTTTAGCTGAACGTAAGGTTTTACATGCTTATTTACCTTTAGGTTAGGTAAGAACATTATTTCATGCGGGTAAATCCCCTAGAGCCCTTGTAAGACCGAATGAAGAAGAACTAAACACTTGTTACATATTACTTACGGAGCCTTCCGTTGAGAAAACCAAGTTAGAATTCATGTAATCCTATTTACATACAAATGAGATTTGAATATTTCTATCTTTGTTACTTTGTCTGATTTGTTATTATTTACTCACTAAGAAGCTGTTGTAAAAAGGGTTAACTTGAGGCCTTACGCCTTTCCAGTGTGCTACAAGAATCACTTTTTTTTGGGATGTATTTCCACATTACAATTTAAATTATCTACAGTTTACAATAGACATGATGCCTAATATGTTTTTATTACCTCATAAAAAAGCTGATCATCAACGAAAACAAAATTTTAATTATATTGCTCAAAAATAATCTAGGTGTCTTCAAATCACGAGTGAATCAGCTTCTTCTAGGCAAGCGTGCTCCACCGTAGACCGCATCATCGCTTAACAACAATTCGCGGTCAAACGCAAGCCTATTTATGCATAAAAAAAATATGTTATAAGTATTTTAGTTTTATGCTAGACAGAGAGCGCACTATACTGAGCTATGACGTCAAGACTCAGGCGCGGCATACAAATGCTATACTAACACACGATTTGCGAGAAAGGGACGGAGCATCCCCTCTCTATCCCCACCTAAACTTTAAACGCTCATATCCCAGAGATTAATCAGCCAATTCAATTTATTTTTTCAGGTGGAAATAAACATTCTCACAACCTTTTAGAAGATAGATGGCGCTGTTCGGGTTTGGTCACAGAATAAGGACTAGTAAACAAATTAAACATGTTACATTCTTTACTCATATGCCAAATTTGTTGTTATCAGAACGAAACAGATATATTTTTGACAGGCCGGCGAATTGCAGGGTTGTACACTTTTTTAATATACTAGAAATTGGGACCATCATCTCTAGAAGGCTTCAAAGGGTACATATTATGTGGCAGACGGCGTTGTACGCTTTGTAAACCATGTGACGGATTCTATGCTACTTCTAGTCCTTATTCTGTTGGGTTTGGTGCATGTTTTGAGATTTTGTAATAGTCATATCGTAGGCTAATATCATGAGAAATGATCAGCGTTAAGACCACAGAAAAGAGAAGTAAATGGAACGGAAATGAGAAGGAAAATCTGTCGCTAGGTATTGTGACAGAACTTTGATTGAACATTCTTATTTATGTCAACGCGTCGACCTCTGCATCACAGTTTCTAATTGATTTCAAATGACTGACGTTTCGTTTATTTATGGGTGCAACTGGCTACAACAAATTTATTATAAAAATGCTTTTACAGCCGTTCTAATTTAAACTTTTTTTTTTCTTCTGTGGTTATGACTTTTTTTATGATCATATACAACATAACTGACAGTTTTAATGTAGAGCGAGATTCCTGAATCCTATACGTCAATAGGTGCGTCTCAAAGACCTTAATCTTAAGGTCCATACATTATTATGGGGCCCTATTTTTGAATCGCTCTTATTCGCATGAAAATATCATGCGAAATGAAAGATTTTCCATTGATAGAAAGCAAATTTAAAGGGTTCAAACGTTGCGTTAGCGAGTGTTTTATATTAAGCGATATTTTTATACTCGTATAAAAATACGACTTTTGTTTGGGCTTTCGTTCGAAAGTCCGTCATTTCGCATGATATTTTCGGCGGATTGGCTGATTGGCGGCTCGTTTGGACGGCGACTGAGATATTTTCTTTGACAAATGTTAATTTTTCATGCGTTATTGCGTGCATTAAAATGAGTCTGTAAGGAAGGTGTTAGTCTAGTGTTCCTAATAGAAATTAAAGTAAAACCAAATTAAAAAAGCAGATTATAATACTGTTTATTGTAAACAAAAATAAAAACGTAATCCAAATCCACATAATCTAATAATAATTTCTTCATAAATGCATAAAGTTGGTCCGGCTATCTCGGTACCCAGAACAATCCAGATGTCTTCACACTGTGAGCCTAGTGAGGAAAAATACTTTATCAAATATGGATTTGGAAAAGCGATAAAAACTAAATGCAAAATCCACTGGCAGTTGGTTTGCTCGGCGTCTAGAGTCTGTCCAGTTGCCTGACTACTCGGTCATAAAACAAAATATTCTAAAACACTCGGAACCGGCTCTTCGCACCATCTGACCACCACCAGTCTCACTTCAAATTTTACTAGTAAATTGTGATATTTTTTCCTAATTGCCACCAATAGTAAAATGGAAAGTGCTACGTCCCAATCTTCACCACTGGTGTTGGTATAGGAGTAAAAAGTCATTTCGGTTTCTGGTGGCCAGTTGGGAAATCGGTATGCCAACTTACCACCGGTGGTGGTGAGGTTTGATGGTCAGATGGTCCGAAGCAGGAATCGGCCGCACTGCGCGCTTGCTGCTTCGCCAGTCGCCTTTAGAACATATTTATTTGTTCTAGTTGAGTAGACAGCCAACTCTTAAGCTCTTAGGCATTAAGCAAGGAACCTGCGCGGGTGGTTTCGACCAAATGCATGAAAAGACTATATAAAGTATAATGTAGTGCCATGCAGAGGATCCGTAATCCCACGGGTAATGTAAATTTGTAAAAATACCCCCATCCCAAATTTCATGCAAATTGCGTATAGCATTTACGGAGTTGAGTGAAAACAAACATACCTACAGACACACCCTCTTGTACCCCCCATTTATTATAATAATCATCTTCATCATATCAGCCTATCGTGTTCTCCACTCCTAGAACTTAGGCCTTCTCTCAGACAGAGAGAAAAGATGGGCTCTAATCTTAATCCACCATGCTGACCCAGCGCATGTTGGTGAACATTTATAATATTTAATATTAGTATTAGTATGATAAAGATTCTCATTAAGAGCTCTTAGTCTAGTCAGCCGTAATGTTCGAGGCCCTTGAGAACCGGGAGTTCACCTTATTTTTAAAAATCTTTCAGAGATCCTGGCGTGTTTCTGGCTCAACACATAAGCATTGTTGCTCAGCGTGGTAGTACGTACAGCATGCTGGGATTGCTGGGGCTTGACAATTTGGATTGTCCTTAAAACTTTAACGGTCTACGGGCAGTGTGTTTATTTAATGTTGGTTAGCTAGTTGGTTGCAGTGCTACCTACCTATCCTACAGAAGGTTTTTTCAGAAAGAAATGATGTACCTACCTACTTGACAAGTAATTTGCATAATAATCATGTAATATGTATTAGAAACCAGTTATGGCAAGTAAACTTCAGAAACAGGACGCGTGCGAATTTTAACGAGGTTATAATGAAGCTTCTCTCGAAAGGTTTGAGAGTATCAAAATTTAATTTATGTGAAGCCGATAAGTGAAGATGGGTATTAAAGTAACCTCGTGGAAATGTTAGGACTTTGAAAATGAGTTTGCTCGATAGAATTACTTACTGTCGATATACAATGTATCTGTAGGTAGGGCATGGCAAAATTGAGGTCTATGTCACAAATTTAGCAGTGGAATGGGGAGTACAATAAAGGTAGTTAGCTACTGGGATATACATGGATAAAACTTGGATAAAAATGGTAGGTATTGTAGTGTGATACGTCATACGATTCAGTGCATGTCGCGCGCGAAAACAATACTAACTACATTTTAGGACCCAAGAATCAGAATCAGAATCAGAAATACGAATACCAAGAACAGCGAAGTTGGTTATAACTAACTTGGCTGGCCTTGAAAATAAAAAAGCCGTTAAGAAAAAGCCATTTCATTTTCGAGCCATTTCACAAGCTATTCATTATACAGGATGTTGATTTACAACCGTGTAATATTACACGCAAATAAAATAAAAAACATGACAATACATGTATAAAAAAAAATCGCCAAATTGTACCAAGATTACTGAAGATTACCTTCTTGACGTCACAAAATGATCCTAGGTCGATTCTATTTTTTTATAGCATTGTACACAAAAAAAGAGGCTGGCGATTGTCATATGTTATCATCCGCCACCCTGCACCTTGATTTGGCGCTTATCTGATAATTTTTATTGTTGAGGTAGACATATATTTCATTTTCAGAGAAAAATAGTTCATTATTAACTGTTTTTATGCAGCTAGGTACATACCTACTTGATTTTAGTCAAGTAAGGACCAATCAGTTGTAATTCGTTTTGTGTATGCTATACATTTTTCGCGTGAGTTAAAGAGAAAGGGAAAGTCTACGAATAAACGTTTATTGTCTTTGTTTGCCCATGCACAACAGATAATAAACCACATGTTAAGCCCGGTGTTGTTAAAGCCATCTGAGGCCAACGGCAATAGTCATTCCAAATTAAATCCAGTCACTACCTGATGCTCTCAGTCCTGGACCGTGGAGACCAGTCCTTGGAGTAAGAGGCGCCCCTCCGCCTGCCGCCGCCGATGTTCCGGCCAGTCTTCCACCTCTCCACGTGGTATCGTATCGCATGACGTACTTCCGTATTCATGAAGCAGTAGAACAACGCCACTGTGAAACCCTTGAGAAAGAAAAACATAAGTTAAGTCATAAGTATTTATTGATAAAATGGCAGTTTACAAGTCAATATCACTACAAGTTTTTTTTTAAAACGAGCGACTCACAAGCAGGCGGTCCGCCGGATTAACAAAGCATATCTCACTTGCGCGTCTGATCTGAGTGACTACCGTACTTTTTTTTTTCTAATGTGACTTTTTGCTATTGACAGCTCTATAGCTTGACCGGACTAGTTGGTGAACGCAGAGGGCGTTGTGTGAACATGATTATGATTTTTGGGCGACAAGCGCAAGGGCACCTCGGAGGTACGAGGCTCGGCTTGGGCCGTCGTCGCCGGGAGTGGGGATCAGACTTGCCCTGGCACCACTGAAGGGGTGTGCCCTAGGGCCCGAGCAGGTTGTTAAACTGAATGATTATTTGGAGAGAATCTAACCGATCTTCTGACAGAATCTTGGGTACCGTACACACAAACTTTAGTATTTATATAAGTATTGAGTGATTCGTAAGTCTGGCGGGGTGTCATTATCTACCAACAACATCGGTGAAAGTGTACAGGGGTTCTTTTTTCACGACCTCTTAAAAACTCCTTGAAAATCCTAGTCGTTAAATTTAAGAAAAGAAAACCTGCTAAGGTCGACTGAATAAAATTGAAACAAAAATTCTCGAATTCTTCGAGCCTGCTCAGAAACTGACTTTGACAGCGAATCTCTAACCAGCAAACAACTTATTGAAAAGCAGGTTAGGCGCTTAAACTTTTAGCTTTATAATAGAGAGAAAAGATTCTAACGAACTAGATCAAGGCAAACATTGCTAAATTCTCCCCCTTTTGTAAGATCTGCTGAATATACAATCAAATCAGTGAAATGTGTCTTCAAAGGTTGGTAAATATAGAAAAAAAATTGCAAAAAGGTGTTAGCTAGTCAATTAGATTGTACTGATATAAGAATGTACCTACGTTCTTATCAATAATCAGAGGATTGTATAATATGAAATCTTTGATCACATATTGCACTAACAGCCCGACCGCGGCCTACCTAAAACTCCGCCATAACGCGCCGGTGCAGCAGTTTGCATTCAGTTAATCATTGCCTAGTGATGTGTAAACATGACGAGTCATAAACAAATGTATAGTTAGTAGATATTGACAATTATGTCACTATTGTCAGGGTCTGTACACGGGAGATCTGTGGATGGCGTATACCAAACGAACGCTGGATACTATACGCGTCTAATATAATAACATTTTCCAAGCATTTAAAAGCCTGGTTTTCATTACGAGATAGCCTTATTATCCATTTATCTAAACCCTTTTAAGCGGTTTAGCCTACATAACCAAACCCCGATTTTACGCCGAGGATTACAATTCGTGTTTAAGCACCTAATAAAGCCCATTTCATATGGTTTTAGCTGAATACGTAAAAAAAAATAGGGAAAATTTGGTTGGAAAATGTATTCATAGTTAACAAAATATGGTTTTGTAATTTTTTGAAAATTGGCACGTTGTTGTAATTCTTGATTTTATGCAACAATGTGAATTTTCGTTTCAATATCTTTTCATTTGACGGAGTAACACGGTAAACAACTAAGTTTTTCATTTTCTACCCGACTGCGCAAGAAGGAGGGTTTTGTTTTTCGAGTGTATGTATGTATATATGTATGAATGTAAGTATGTATGTGTGAGGTTTCTTTGGCACGCCTTATAGCATTTTGATATGGTGAGGTGTCATTTGAACACAGACTTTTAAAAGTCTGTGCATTTGAAAAGTTTGGCATAGTGTACAAAAATTCAAGATGGCGCCCGCGATATTTTTTTTAGGAGTAATTAATAAGTGAACTTATACGTCAATATTATTACCTAGAGCTCACTCAGCAGATTTCAAAATATATATTGTACCTAACACGATACTATGAAATAAATATTCAGTAGATTACTTTATTAATTTGACGCTGTTATTTTCAATAACAAATACAGATCTATTTACTATAGAAATTGAATTTTCTATAGATCTCTTTTTATTTTGAAAGAAACAGAACGCAAAAAATCCAGCTTTCTTTGCTTTTTTCGTTAAAAAACGTGAGGTTCTAAAGGTTCAAACTAATTAAAAAAATTACTAACCCGAGCACCTTGTTTTTTTTATAAATTAAAAATTTAATACTATCGAGTTGAAAAGTCGATCAAATATTCTGTAATCAACCTTTTAAAGTTTAAACGTTTTCCCATAGTCATTTTATCGGATCTCAAAACAAAACATCATTAAAGCTATAAATGTACTTAAAATAGTCGTTCAGACTCGAGAATGTCTTCCAAGACAACAAATCTGTGTCGATTATTTGAAAACTCATTTGCTGGAGAGCACAATGCAATACCCTACCAAGACGTAAGTTCCCAACTTTATTTCGAAATGTGTCGCTCTGGCTCTACCATACTTTGCTTATATTGAGTTTGATTGTTTGAAAGGGGAAATGTTTAATTGCCCATCAGAAGTACTTAGCGTACATCAAAATATATAGTAAATAATTTTTAAACTTTTGCGATTTGAAGACATGTTTTAATATTTATCGGGACTTATCGCGCACTATTAAATATAGGTAAAAATAGATACCTTTCGCTCGACGTTTCGACCATGTAACAATGGCCGTGGTCACGAGCTGACTGAAAACTGCGGATGAATCCGACGAGAAGAGCGGGTATTTTGTACTCCTACCCCTCTATCTCACTTGATCTTGAAAAATTGCAGGGTTGTCACTACGACACACAACACTGACTGTATCGGTAAAAGTCCTAGTACCAACACCGCGGTTAGTACATTTGCTTACTATGGAATTCCACGACGCCGCTAACTTAAATCCATCCTCCCAGTTTTCAGTCAGCTTGTGACCACGGCCATTATAACATGGTCGAAACGTCGAGCGAAAGGTATCTATTTTTACCTATATTTAATAGTGCGCGATAAGTCCCGATAAATATTAAAACATCAAAATATATATTGGCAGATCAAAATTTGCTTATAGATAGCGAAGCGGAGCTTCCGCCTTCGCGCGTTTACTTACGATCCACGATATGTCCACGATACATAGCCAAGATCTGTCATCGTATATTATTCCATAAGTTGTAGTTAATCTTTCTTCTTCGCTACAGGCCACTGAATGATTTAAATATAGAACATGATATCAAACGGAACTTGATAATGGATGACGGATACCGCAGTATACTGGAGGCTTTAGATCGGAGCTTACGGAAGAAGTCGGCATGAGCCTTTTTTTGCAAAGATGTCTCGCCTGGTAGGCGTTGCGACACTCTTTGAAGCGACGTTCGGAGTGGTCCACTCCAAAGCGACCCTAAGAGCGGTGGATCAACTCTTCAAAGCAACTCCTGGAGGTGTATATTAACATGCCAAGTAACGAAAAAATTGAGGAAATTAATACTTAAGATCAGTATATAACCCTATTCTAGTGAATAAATTATATTTAGTTTAATTTTTGAGGGGTCAACTCCTCAAAGCGA
Source organism: Agriopis leucophaearia (assembly GCA_949125355.1). Lineage (NCBI taxonomy): Eukaryota > Metazoa > Arthropoda > Insecta > Lepidoptera > Geometridae > Agriopis > Agriopis leucophaearia. Next base: position 6,763,098 of record OX421278.1, on the reverse strand, counting down.
CGCTCGGAGGGGTCCATTCCATCCTCAACTGCAACTAAATTTACTCTGATCTAATCTAATCGTCTCTTGCCACGCGTGTGCCACCGTAAATATGGTTTCAAGTCTCCGTGTAAAACCTTTTACTGGAACTAAACTAATTAAAAAGTGAATCTGTGCTGAGTCTGTGTTTCTGTGCTAGTCCAAACTCTAGGATAGGTAGGACCTGCACAGTTACTTTCCTTCGAACTGGGTGCAGCAGGCGTGATTCCGGCCAAGTACGTGGTAGTGGCCGGATGGTAGGTGCAGCTGGAACAATCTGCTACACTACAAAGTGATGATTCCGTAATTGCACGGCAGTCACATCTAAGTCTTCTGGTTAAGCCCGGTGTCCATCTAATCAATGCAGATGAACTTTAGTTCACAGTTGCGTAACTTGCCACAAATCTCAACATTCGAAGCATTGGTAAGGAGCAGAAAATTGTGTAGTGGTCAGTCTTATAGCGTCGTAGGTAATTGTTAATTGAATCTATTTGATGTTAGTTTATAATACTCCAATTGTTATACCAATCCAATCTACTCCTACCACATATACTGTCTTTTTTGGTCTAAATTCTTTGGTGTGCAGTTGTAGTTGTTTTTTTTTGTTATTACCTCATTTATTATGAAAGGGAGGTTTTTTGGTGAATTATTAAATAACATCAGTTTGAAAGCAACCTATTTATGCTCGCAAGAATAAAAGGGAGCAGTGGTTGTAATACTGTTATTTTTTTTCTGTGGCAGCGGGTAGCTTTGAAGGGGAAGGCATACTTTGGAGAAACAGCGAGCCTAAGCGCCGGTCTCAAGTGGTTGGCAGTCTCTTAAGCCGATTTAGGATGGCTTAAGGATACTTAGACGGTGGTTATTTTTGACGCAGGTCAGTCAGATTTATGTTATGTTTATGTTTTTCTTCATGAAGCGTATTCGTAGTTTTTTGAGACACACGATTGGAGATCGCGTTACTGCAATTGCCGAAAACCTTTTTTTGTGTAAAAACAGCTGAACAACAAACAGACCAATTCTCGAAAAACTATGAAGTCACCCCCTACAATATAGAGACGTAATGAGATCGTGTATTGTAAAACGATTGGATGGTATTTTATACACATACTCGTAACTAGCTGTTGCCCGCAATTTCATATGAACTTTAAACCCCCTTTAGCCCCACTTAATTCGTCCCTTTCGCAAAAAAATAATCTTAAACCTATAAAGAATCTGCCAAATCTCAGCTTCGCAGCAGGTTTTGTGATGAATCAGTGAATAATGAATAGATAGTAGTATTTTGCGTTTAATATGAGATAGGAGTAAGTGATTGGAATTGTGGAATATCTTTGCTCAGAAGCGAGACAGTACATCATACTAATATCATTAATGCGAAAGTGTGTTTGTGTATTCCACTTTCACGCAGTAACAGAGCAATCGATATATTCTTGCGTAGAGACAATTGGAGAACCAGAGAGTGATATATGATACATTTTATCCCGGAAAAAAATATGGTTTCCGTGGGAATATCGCTGTGTTAATATGGTAAGTATAAAAGCATTCCGACAAAAAATTAATAAAAAATTTAGATTAGCGTGTAGAGTTACCTGTGTTGATAACATAAGCGCTCTGGTATAGTCAAATGCGTCCGCAAACCAGCCATCATCGCTGGGCCCACAGAGCACCAGCAGGTTTGTGATACCCAGCAGTGGGATTAGGACTAGTAGCGCCTTAGTCGCTTTGCGGTACTGCTCCGTTTCTAGCGTGTTTGCTGACCGCAGCTTTGTGATAAGAACCTGTAATTAATTATTGATTCAATAAAAGTACGAAAAAAAAACACGCAAAAATTTACTCCATGCCATGTCCATAGGCTATGTGGGTTGTGGTGAAGGATGCACATCCTAAATTCCACGCTAATATTATAAATGTTAAAATAACTATATCTATCTGTCTGTACTGTATGTTTGTTATCATTTCACGACTAAACAGGTGAGCCAATCTTGATGAAAATTAAAATCTGTCCAAATTAAAAGTCCGATCTTCTGCTTTCCGCTTCAAATCACTGCCGGCTACCTTACGTATCATAAATATTGTCACACCATCGACTCTCAAAAAGTTTGCCGGTTCTGCGGCAGATAATGACTTTGGTTTTCTGGTAAATTACTTCGACCCGAATACCATCCCTCGAAGAAACATCGCCACCACACCACACCACACCGTCTTTCCATAGCTCGTTGAGTGTCTCTTGACGAAAACAAAACGAAGCCAAAACGTAGCATTAAATGTAGGACAATATCCAATAACACCTACCCACATGATCCTAATAAGAAAGAAGAGGTTCAAAGCCAGGCCAGCGAGCGACGGCGCCTTGTGGATCCAGTCCACTTGGTGTTCATGCATCCACAAACACATCTTCTCCTCCCCTGCGAGTGCCAGCTGCAACATCAAACGCTACAAATATATATTGCATAATAAAATCATACGAGGGTGCGTTCGTAATGCCAGCTGTTCACTCTCGCCGAGGCAAGCCGAGAGCGAAAAGTGTTGACACATGATCTGGAAAGTCTTCATACAAACGCTTTGAATTTTGGCAGTTTACGCGCTAAGTGAACTGGGACCTTATTGTAAGTCTGGTGGCAATGAAAGTCGAGTGCTATCCTGCTCACGGCAAGACGGCAACTTACTTGCACCATTCGCGCGAGTAGAATAGCAGATGAACAGCTACCAGACGTACGCTTAAAGGCCGTGGTTAAAACAAGTGTCACGTCTGTCAGATACGCATCGGGATTTAGAGGCTCTCGTTAGATCTCACTCGTGAACGCCTCACCTTATGCGGTCTCGGTCATGTGTCGTATGCGCGAGATGAAGGGACTCGTCGTTTCCCGCGAAGTACCTACGTCTCGGGGTGTTACCGGTGAGTGTACAGCTGGCATTATAATTTCATGATACGCTCATTTCTGGTTATATTTGGAAAGAGATTTTGTAAATAGGAATCTTCGTAGCGTTGATATTGAATCTATGTTATGTGATGTTATTTTGTTCGTTGGAGTGTGGGATTTGGCTTAAGTAAATGTTATAGCGACACTAAACGATAAACTGAGATATGTTTTCGGTGGTTATGTAAAAGAATCATAGCAAAGATACAGTTTTATAAACTGCAACGACTTCAACAATGGTGACATTAGTTTTGTCACAGGCATTTTCATTCGGATTAAAATAAGTGCGAGGGAGAAATAAATAATATCGCAGACACTAGAATAACCAACTGAAAAATGTCGAAATAAACATTTTTATATTGTATTTTGTACTAGCAACCAGTTTCGCACGGGTGTAAGCCTTCGGCCTCGCTACTATGACCCGCTCCAGGAACACAAAATTTCATCTAAATCGGTTTAGTTGTTTTTAAATGTTAGAACCTTCTACGAAGTATTAGAAAACATTTAAAAAAGATAAATTAAATCGGTAAATCCGTTCTCATATTATAGCGTGACCAGGTGAAATAAGGGTTATTTTTTTATATTTAGATAGATAAGGCATAACACGCTGTTGGCGTGTTATATGGTATATATATATATATATATATAGATAGATAGATAAGGCATAACACGTTATGTGGTTTGAAATTATGAATAAGGGTCACTATCCCACTGTATTTAAATGGCAAATGCAGGTAAAAAGCTTGTATGTCCCTAATGCACCCTATTTGAATCCAATTCACATTAGTATACCCACTTTACGTTAAATCGCGCTTGTTTTAATATTTTTATCGTTGGTTCTTGATATTTAACGTAAGTACAATGGAGAACGTGATTGAGGGGAAACGCCAATACAAGGGTTCGAGCACGGATGCCCAAGAAATATTTTACAAGTATGAAATATACTTGTGTTATGTGAAACTAGAGGGAAAACGTGACGGAAAATTACAGGATTGGTGACGAGAAAATGGTTGAGCAAACCTACTTTCTCTACATTTTCTGCGTGTATATTTTGGATAAAGAATCAGAAATAACGAGTTAAACTGACAGGATTGATACCGAGAGACATGAGATTTTTTTTTGTCAGATGTCATTCATTTTCAGAATTCATTGGTAGAAAAAATGTGAATCATGAGGACGGACATACGGTAATTTCCCCCCGCCCCATAAAATGCGGGACAATTGGAAATTGCGGGTAACGCCGCGGTATTCAGCTAGTATCTAATAATTATCAAATAGATCTAATAAAACTTACGCCATCGGCACTCGTAGCTGGTACCACTGTGACAAGACATCGTGATATTACCCATACTGTAATAAAAATTGCTGGAGCACCTGTAAAAGACCAAAATTTTAATTTGAAATAAATAAATTAAAAAAATTAAAATAATATAGATCTATGAAACTTTTATCTTTACTGCAAGTTCATGATAAACCAATGAATTAGGTAGTGGTAGGACTCGTTACAGGGGTCCGCCTGGGGAAGTACAACCTTTGCCAGTTATTCAACCGCCAAGCAGTAGTGTGCAGACACTACTGTGTTCCGGATTGAAGGCAATGTTTCCAGCGAAATTACAGGGCACACAGAGATTTGACATCTTATTATATAGGGGTGACGAGCGCAGTGCATTGCCATCCAGGGTTTTGAATTGTTGAAGTTCAAAATTCTAAGTGGCGTTGAGCTGTTATGGGCAAGCGTGAAGAGCTATCAGGCGAGCGACATCGCTCGTTGACGAGACGATTACCATTACAATAAAAAAAATAAACATAAAAAAAAAGGTAGATGTACTTAATACACTACCGGCAAGGAAGATTTGTCTAACTATACTACCGGCAAGGAAGATAGTAGTATTTGTCTATGCTACCGGTTAGATGCTGGCATTTGTCAAAAATTTTAGGCTTAGTTGATAATATAAACCTGTATTAAGTATAATGAAGAAATTATTTAAATCGGTTGATAAAGTTCTGAGATATAAGGGTTTAAAGTTATTGGTCGGAATGCGAAGGGATGTTCTCTTCCTTTCCCGTAAAGTGAGTGTCATGACAGAATTTGTAGGTAGTAGGTATGATTATTCATAAAGAAAATAAATTGGTAGTACATGTTTAACCACCATTACTATCTATACATTGTGGACTTTCCTTGGATACGTACCAAACATTTCGATTCTACGTTTCTAATCCGTACGGTCAAGGATTGGAACAACCTGCCGGCTTCCTTGTTTACTAAGAGATATAATTTGGGACTTTCAAGGCAAGGTGTGTAAACAGGTATCTTCTCAGTCTGGGTGCTTCATCTTGACCACATCGTCACTTACCAACAGGCGAGTCGGTGGTCAAACGGTGGACTTATTAGCGATAAAAAAAAAACTGTAAAACAACTTACCCCAGCCTATAGTAGCATAAACTTTAAGCTTAATATTTTCTGCTGTGAAGGTTTCCACGACTAGCATATACAAGTATAATCCTGAAAAAAAAAAACAATATTCATCATAATTATGCGTAAAGAAAAACTTTTTCTAAATTTATCCAATGCAGGCAAAGTTTTTTTTAAATATGCGGTATCTATCCGATGCAACCAAAGAGTATAACATACGACAGTTACAAAGAATCATTCAAATTATTATTTAAAATTATGGAATATGTTACATATAATTATGTTGCTTATTTTAAGGCGCTCACCAGCCACAACTGGCTTCAACATTATTAAAGAAAAAAAATCACTAAGCGATAATTAAAAAAAAAAAACGATTGAGCATTAACTTTAGAATAACATCGTAAATAGTATGAAGCAATTTACATGTTGATATTTTATAGGATGAAGATGACCTCAACTTAACTTCAATAAAAAGTCGTGGCCTTAAAATCCAGTTTTTTATAAGTTCTTTCTTACCTTCAACTAGCATCCAAAAGAAGTTAGTTAAATAGAAGTAATGTGTACATATCACTAACACCATACACGAAGTTTGTTCCTGGTGATCACCGTCAGACCAATTCTGAAACAAATATATATTATACAGGGTTATTTTTAATTATCCTAAAACCACTCGCAGCCAGCTTCCTTACATCATATCTCATAAATTTTGTATCATAACTTTTCACATAATGTAAGACCCCAAAAACATGTTTTAAATTTTGTATGTTTTTTTTGCCTCCAATTTTTTGTTACACGTTGCGGATCTTAATTTTTGCTTAGGTCCCCGTATTAATTTTTATTTAAGACCTTGTAATGTTTTTTTTTCATATTATAGATGGCAAATTTAATTTTTTGCTGTTTTTGGGGGAAAAAAAATAAACGAATTACAAGTCATGGAACAAAAGTTACCCGTGAACGTGAGGCTACCGGTATGCCCAAGAATCTATAAAGTTCTAAGAAATATGACTTTCACCAACATGCAATGGGTCAGTATGGTGGCCCATCCTATTTCTCCGTGGGATGGCCTGTGTCCCAGCAGTGGGAACATGATAGGCTGACAATGATAATGATTTTGGAACAAAAGCTGTACGGTATGATGGGGGGCAGCTAAATCAATCCCGACTAAGATATAAAGTATTGACTCTGTCTTTGTCATAATAAAGGTTTCTGTATTATGCTCACTCAGTTTAAGACTTCGGCATTGATTATGCTTAGTTCGATCATTTCTGGTATTGACATTCGGATGTCAGATCCAATTATATATGCTTCATAATAATATTAGGGCTGTGTCAAATGTTCTCGGCCTAAGGTATAAATAAAAGAAATAAGACAAGACAAGAATTTCAACTAACAGCGGAACTTGGGATTTATTAGTGACTAGTTGCGCCTCACGGTTTCACTCGCGAGGATTACTCCTTCTAACATCAGCTAGCGTGCCAGTGAAAGTCCTGTCAAAATCGGTCTAGCCGTTTCTGAGTTCATAGGGAACATACATATGTCAATATACACACATCGTCTTTGATCGATATTTCATCGTTCTTGATATATAAGAGAAGATATCACCACACATAAAATATATGTAAAATATAGCCTATGACATTTTGGATATAAAGATGAATCTAACGGCACCTTTCATATCAAAATCGGTCGAGCCGTTAAGGCTACAGGAATTAATAAACATACACACTTAGGGTTTTCAAGAGAATAATTATAATATAATTCACTCGCAATTACCCTCTTATTTGCACAGTTGGATAATAAAAGAAAATAGCATTACGATAGATACTTGGCAAATTTATCGATAGCATTTTTCTCAACACTATCATGACTTCTACAAAAACTTAATAAAATAAATAAAAATAAAATAAATATCTGGGACATTATTGCACACATGGTCATCCGACCCCAAACTAAGCAAAGCTTGTAATATGGCAGCCAGAAACTGATATACATACATTTATTATATATTTTAAAATACATACTTAAATAGATATTTAAAGGTTATTCTAATACCGCATAAAAAACTATACTTTATCATAACTTTAGAAAACAAAAAAAAAATAGGCAAATAACATACAAATTTCACCTAAAACACTGTTTTAAATTATCACGGTTGTTCACTACAGTTGTATGATTATTTATGGGATATTCCCGTGTCGTTATCATCATTTTCTTCCTAAAGGTAACTATGTATATGTATTCTGTGCTTAAGGCCAGACTATTACTGGTCAATACTACGCGAAATTGTTACACACTTGGGACCTTACTTAGAAACGTTACTCAAGTTGATCTATGCTTAAAATAGCTCTCTCTCCGAGGCGCTATAAAAATGCATTTTTTTAACTTTTTTTATTTAGGGCGCCCCTTGCTATCTGGCGCCTAGACCCTAGAGCAACAGCTCTTCTCGCTCTATCTCAGGGCCGGCGCTGATGCTTGTAACCTTTATTACGTACTTTTCCGACTATGAATTTGACTGCCCCGGTGGCTCAGTTGGTAGTGAACCTACTTTCTGCGCTTGGGGGCGTGGGTTCGATTCCCATCTAGGACAAACATTTGTGTGATGAACATTTGTGTTTGTTCTATGTCTGGGTGTTAATATCTATTTAAGTATGTATTTAAAAATATATATGTACGTATATCAGTCTCTGGCAGCCATATTACAAGCTTTGCTTAGTTTGGGGTCAGATGACCATGTGTGCAATAATGTCCCACATTTATTTATTATATTATTTATTATTTATGAATGACGAAGCATTAAATAAACGATACTTCGAAATGGATGCTTAAGTTGTATTGGTATATCTAAGTAGTTTTCGACATAAAAAGTAATAGCTTTTCTAACGCCAGTAATTCTTGAAGCCAGATGTGCCATTTGTTATTATAAAAAAGAAAAAAAAACTCCTTAGCATACATACTCATAAAGTTTTTCAGTATTTTGTTTAGTTTTCGTAATTAAAATTGATTTTATAGAATAGATTTATGAATCTATTTCTTATAGGTTAATAGGTCTGTGGTTAATTTTGTAGACTTTAGTAAATAAAAAATGTTTTCACCAATTTCATGGTGAGTGGTTTCAAAAAAAGAAAGAGGTTTTCAATTCGGTCGTATTGTTTTTGTTTGTTACCTCTGAACTCCGTCATTTAAAAACTGGTTTTAGTCTAAGAGCTAGCAACGTTTTCGAGAGAGAATTTCAGGTAGGCTAGTTTTTAGATATGCTATCTCTCTCACTCCCCCGGACGTCATACGGGCTATCTGGCTGGTGGTAGTGGTTGCGTTCATCAGTGCGCATCCTAAATGTCCAGGTAAAATATCGATTTTTCAAATCATTTTAAGAAGTTTTTTTTTTTTTTTATTATTTTTATTGAATTTTTCGCAACATGAATCTATTATTGCCAGACATTTTTATCGTTGTTTAAATTGTGCCAGACGCTAATTTTGAATTGAAAAATTATTATTTTTTTCAAAATATTTCAGTATGGCTGAAATTTTTATATGATGTTATTTAAGTATCTAAAAACCTAAAATTAATTTGCCAAACAATAATTCGATTGTTAAACCTTCAGCCAGACCGATCTAAAAGTGATGTGGTACCATTTTGCTTGGTCTAGGAATAGTTGTCGAATAAATTACAGAGAAAGAATTAAAAACTATTGAATTAATTGTGGATTAACATAGCATTAAAATAATTATTTATTTTTGTGCAAAATTAAGGTAATAATCAATCTCAAGGATGAAAGTAAACAAAAATTATATTGAATTATCTTGATAATTATCATCATCATCATCTTCATCACTGCTGTCATTTTCATTGTCATCGTCGTCTTTTGGATTATCAACGTCTTGTAAGCTATTATCTGTAAAAGAATGAAAATTTTTATAATCTTTCGGCAAAGAAATTTATTAGTATTTTATTTTCAATTTTTACCTTTAATGATAATGTCGGCAACTAATGATGGTAACTGCTCTCCAACAAACCAGATAAAATCATATTTATCGTCATTTATGGTCCAGCCAGAAGCTTGAGGTGATAGAGATGTTGGGTGTTGTAAATGAGCATTTCTCCAAAACTTTGTTACGTAACGAATTCGTAGTAAATGCTGATACAATTCAGCTTTGCATGGTGGTAGGCTTGATGGATCAAAATTACGATTTTTTTTTTCAAAATTATCATCTGATTTTTTAGACCGATAAGTGTTTGAAAACAGATGAAACCGAACTTCATTGACGTTCCAAGAATCACGAGCTCCGTAAATGTGACAAATAAACTTTTCTAAGATCTTAAATGTCTCATCCAGCAATTCTTCATCATCTGTTATAATATTTTGACAGGCTAATTGATACTCTTCTGATTGCTCTAACAGTTTAAAAGGTCGAAGTTTACCTTTCCGGAAAAAAGCTGGTGTGTAGTCGCATCCTGTTCTCATTAGGTGTTAATCGTTCTAACATTTGCAATCGGGCAGAAATTGGAACAAGTTCAGGAACAATGGCTTCAAAGGTTCGTCTTCTTTTTGCTGGTGGTGGTAGCATGTCGGACTGATCACTTCTACAATCGATATCATTTTCATTAGGAGCATCATTATCAATATTTTGACATTTACGGAGCTCGTGATTCTTGGAACGTCAATGAAGTTCGGTTTCATCTGTTTTCAAACACTTATCGGTCTAAAAAATCAGATGATAATTTTGAAAAAAAAAACATAATTTTGATCCATCAAGCCTACCACCATGCAAAGCTGAATTGTATCAGCATTTACTACGAATTCGTTACGTAACAAAGTTTTGAAGAAATGCTCATTTACAACACCCAACATCTCTATCACCTCAAGCTTCTGGCTGGACCATAAATGACGATAAATATGATTTTATCTGGTTTGTTGGAGAGCAGTTACCATCATTAGTTGCCGACATTATCATTAAAGGTAAAAATTGAAAATAAAATACTAATAAATTTCTTTGCCGAAAGATTATAAAATTTTTCATTCTTTTACAGATAATAGCTTACAAGACGTTGATAATCCAAAAGACGACGATGACAATGAAAATGACAGCAGTGATGAAGATGATGATGATGATAATTATCAAGATAATTCAATATAATTTTTGTTTACTTTCATCCTTGAGATTGATTATTACCTTAATTTTGCACAAAAATAAATAATTATTTTAATGCTATGTTAATCCACAATTAATTCAATAGTTTTTAATTCTTTTTCTGTAATTTATTCGACAACTATTCCTAGACCAAGCAAAATGGTACCACATCACTTTTCACTTTTAGATCGGTCTGGCTGAAGGTTTAACAATCGAATTATTGTTTGGCAAATTAATTTTAGGTTTTTAGATACTTAAATAACATCATATAAAAATTTCAGCCATACTGAAATACTTTGAAAAAAAAAAATTTTTTTCAATTCAAAATTAGCGTCTGGCACAATTTAAACAACGATAAAAATGTCTGGCAATAATAGATTCATGTTGCGAAAAATTCAATAAAAATAATAAAAAAAAAAAAAACTTCTTAAAATGATTTGAAAAATCGATATTTTACCTGGACATTTAGGATGCGCACTGATGAACGCAACCACTACCACCAGCCAGATAGCCCGTATGACGTCCGGGGGAGTGAGAGAGATAGCATATCTAAAAACTAGCCTACCTGAAATGCTTGTTTTCTCGACGTTGCTAGCTCTCGTACTATTTGTTTTATTTTTATTTGAATGGATATACTTTCCGTCCTTAAGAAATTTCATCAAAATTGGTTCAGTAGTTTGGATTTTAAAACAAAATAACTGGAAAAATATGTGTCATTCAAGTAAACGAACTTGCGTATATACTAATTTAGAAGTTGTTTTTTTTTAAATTGATTATTAGTTTTGTTTTCTAATCTCGAACAAGTTTAATAATATATTAATTGCATTTATCGAAATAGTAAAATATAAAACTACGAGTATTGCTGCAGTTGCAATATTGTTCATAGCACTCGGCAGCAACTGGAGTTATTAAAAATGCTTATTCCATGAAAGACTGCCTGAATTAGTATTTTGAATTATATATTCACTGATATTACACAACGGCTATTTTGCCATAGTAAGTTAGAATAGACCCTCAGATTTTTTTAGGAATAGTCTTTTGGTTGACCTCGATCGATTAAGCGATGATGCGGTCTTTGATAGAGCACGCTTGCGTAGAAGAAACCGATTCACTCGTGATTTGGACCGGGAAACACCGATTTACATAGGCAGCGCATTCCAAAGACTAACAGTTCGCACAATAAAACTGAAATCAAAGCGCTTCGTACGGGTTTTTAGAATATCAACCATATGTAATGTAATATTTGGCTACAATGCCTGTCTGAGAAATGTCCCTTATAATATACGCCACCTTTTGCGTTACCATCGTCACGGTTCTGAAATTTGCTGAGAGTTTCCTTAGAATTTGTAATTTCACAGAGAACCAAATTTATCACTAAATCCGTTTAATAGCGTTATAGAACCAGATCTGAATTCTGACGACGCCATCCTTCCGCACCTGAGAATCTTTCTTTATTCATGAATATTCCTTTTAGACAGAATTTTACTTGCTTTTGAAAGTTTGGCTGTGACTTGAATTTATTTTGGAATACAGCAGAAAAGGATATCCATATACTCTTAAAGATGACTATTTTGCTTTATCTCTCTGACCAATTGTATTACTGATTACAATAATCACTGCCTTCAACAATACTGCTGTCAATAATCATTGCTCTCGGTAACCACTGCTTTTAATAATTACTGCTCTCAGTAATCATTGTTCTAAGTAGTTACTGCTCTCCATAATCATTGTTCTCAGTAGGTAGTTACTGGTCTCAGTAATCACTGCTCTCAGAAATCACTGCCATTAATAACACTTCTTTCTTTAAGCTCAGCTTTCGGTAGTCATTGCTCTCTGTAATCACTGCTCTCTGTCATCAACGCTGTTAGTAATTACTGCTTTCAGTTTTCACTGCTAGTAATAATCACTATTCTCAGTAATCACTGCTCTCAGTAGTCACTGCTCTCAGTGAACATACAGCCACTCTTCATACTGTTTGTTATCTTTTGACGACTAAACGGTTGAACTGATCGTGAAAAAATTTGGTCAGAAAATGGTGTAGGCACTAATTTACATTACAAAGATGTGGGTACGTAAAATATTTAAAATCCCGGAAAGTACGTGACAATCGAAAATTGTGACGAAAGAAAAAGGTAAATATTGGGTGTCATACTCACTTGTAAAGCTAAATTTAATATCCAACTACACGCTGATAAAATATAGGTTGACATGAGGTTTGTGTGAATCGTGTTCCTTAAACATCGAAGATCCCTGAAACCAAAAGAAAATCCATTAAAACAATTATGAAAAATAGTTCACAGTTATTTAAATAATATCAGAGAGATAAATGTTAAATACAGATTAATAATTACCTTAATATAATTATTACTTCAAATAATTAATTAAGTACGTAATAATAAAATATACTGGCTACGTACCATGTAGTAGCGTACAAGCGTTTGGTGTAGAATCTACACCAAATGCTTATTGTAACTACTGATAAGCCATTCTTCATTACTTCTAAATTTGAGTAGCAGTTTTGTAAAACATAGCGCAATGACAATCCAACTGAACACTGTTCAGCTATTTTACATAACGGAGCTGTTTTGTAAAATAGCCAGTGGTTTTGTAAAACAGCTGATTCGAAATCCATCTGTGACATATAGGTATATTAATTTTAATTCAGGTATGGTCGTTAAGATTCCAATTATTATTATGTACAAAGTAGTTGTGTTAATCAATATCTAACTAAATCTATTTTTGCTTGAAATAATTTCACTATCAAAGTCAGGTTGTCACGGGTTTAAATTCTAAGTTATTTTTACGTTCTGTTTTTCTTAGTTGGATTGACATTTGCTTGATTAGATTAAACTAAAAAAAACGAATTCGTAATGAATATTTTGACCGTATTCTGATATTTAAGTTTTGTTTGACTTGCTGGCCCACGCTCGTCGAGCGCTCCAGGCAAAAGTTATAACGTCAAAATATTTGTTTTCTGTGAAGATAATTTTATACAGAGAATAGTCTTCGTAAAAAGTTGTAAAACAGTGTTCTTTTGTGATCTCTTTGTATCTTCAAAGAAATTGCTAATAACGCCGTTCATTATTTTCTAAATAATAATTACAAGTTTTAAGAACCATTTTCTAGTTGACTTTGAATGCTGAATTGATGTAGAATCGCTAGCGGAGTCAATGGCAAAATTAGTTTTTTTCACACGAAGGTTTTTTTAAATCATCATCATCAGCTAGAAGACGTCCACTGCTGAACATAGGCTCCGTAACTCCGCCTTTAACCTCCACATTAAACGACAGCCTGCCATCTGCATCCACTGGCCGCCCACGACTCTCACAATGTCGTCGGTCCATATAGCAGGAGGCCTACCTACGCTGCGTCTTCCGGTTCGTGGTTTCCACTCAAGAGCCTTTCTTCCCCATCGGTGTATTGTGAAGTATACTTATATATTTTTACTAAGCAGATTGTCTGTCTACATGTTGCTTTTTACGATGAAATCGATCAGCATTTAAAGAACTCTCTTGTACTGCATGGAATACAATAGGCTAGATGACTGTAATTGAACATCTGATAGAATTGTCTGTTTATCTGTACAATCTATCTAGTCATTTGACACGCACATGTGAAAACATAAACCATGCAAAAACATAAACTTTCGCATTTACAACTTTTTTATATTAATATATTACTGTATTTCTTTATCAGCCACTGAATTATCAAACAACGACTGTTGTCAGTTATGTGTAACGGTGGTACTAAACCATAAGAGTCATTGTACTAATCTTATTAACCACTTTTATTAAGGGGCAAACTCTGATTTCTGAAAATATTGCTTTTCGACATTTAGTTCAGTGTGAAAGTATATTTATATTTTTTGTAAAAGCAAATTGTTCTTATGTAACTACTACAACAAGCAAATTACTAGTGTTGAGTTGTGCTGTACAAACAGCTCATCTATAGCTTATTTTATTTATTTATAATTTACATTGCAAGGTGAAAACCGGTAGCGATCACCGAATTGTCTGAGGCACATTGAATATCAACATCAAGCTCGAGAGGTCTCGTCTGGTGAAGTCCACGCTCCGTCCTGGTCATGCTCAAATCCAAAACCCCAAAGACTTCCAACTCGAACTGCATAATCGTTTCCAGGGCCTAGCTGAATGCGGAACTGTGTGGAAACGAATTAAACAATTGGCTGGTGGAAACTGTCCAAGCAGTGGGGTCTAAGTTCTTTAAGACCCCACGCCGGAAAAGACCTCAGAAGCTCTCAGACGAAACCATTAAGTTAATGGAAGACCGGGCTGAGATGAGACTGCAATGTTCAGCTGATATGTCGGAATATGGCAAACTTAATAGACGAATCTCGAAATCGGTGCGACATGATCTGCGTTCCTATAATACAAGATGTATTAGGGACGCAATTGAGCGGAACCAGGGCTCAAAAATGTTCGCGAAGAATTCGTCTATTGGGAAAAGCCAAATGACGAAGCTGAAGATCGAGGATGGCAGTATCATTTCATCAAAGCCGGAGATTCTGAGAGAGCTCGAGAGGTTTTACGGACAGTTGTACACCTCAACACGACAGCCTATTGTCAGCGCAGGTCAGGACAAGGGAGCTAAACTGACCCGACACTACACTGATGACATCCCAGACATCAGCTTGTACGAGATTAGAATGGCTCTGAAACATCTTAAGAACAACAAGACGCCGGGTGATGACGGAATCACGACAGAACTTCTGAGAGCGGGTGGAAAACCGGTACTTTTGGTCCTCCAGAAGTTATTTAATTCCGTCATACTCGAAGGTACTACGCCTGAAGCATGGAATAGGAGTGTGGTGGTGCTCTTCTTCAAAAAAGGTGATAACACCTCGTTGAAGAATTATAGGCCCATCTCACTCCTGAGCCATGTGTACAAGTTGTTCTCCAGAGTCATTACGAACCGTCTCGAAAGCAGGTTTGATGACTTCCAGCCTCCCGAACAAGCCGGTTTCCGTAAAGACTGGAGCACCATAGACCACATACACACGCTCCGCCAGATTATACAGAAGAGGAGTATAATCGGCCATTATGTCTAGCGTGTGTGGACTATGAAAAAGCCTTCGATTCAATCGAGACCTGGGCAGTATTGCAGTCCCTCCAGCGTTGTCATATCGACTATAGGTATATCGAAGTGCTGAAGTGTTTGTATAGAAACGCCACCATGTCGATCCGATTACAGGACGAGAGCACGGAACCAATCCAATTGCATAAAGGCGTGAGACAGGGAGATGTTATCTCTCCGAAACTGTTCACTAACGCATTGGAGGACGTTTTCAAGCTCTTGGACTGGAACGGATTCGGCATCAACATCAATGGCGAATACATCACTCACCTTCGTTTTGCCGACGATATAGTTATCATGGCAGAGTTGCTGGAGGACCTCAATATAATGCTCAGCGACCTCAGTAGCCTTTCCCAACAGGTGGGTCTTAAAATGAACATGGACAAGACAAAAGTCATGTCCAATGTCCATGTTGTACCCGTACCGGTAATCGTTGGGAACGATACTCTCGAAGTTGTTGACCATTACACTTATCTTGGACAGATTGTTCAGTTAGGTAAGTCCAACTTAGGCAAAGAGGTCGCCCGAAGAATCCAACTCGGATGGGCAGCGTTCGGGAAATTGCGTGACATCTTCTCGTCCAAGATACCACAGTGCCTGAAGACCAAGGTATTTGATCAGTGTGTGTTGCCAGTGATGACATATGGTACTGAGACGTGGTCCTTAACTGTTGGCCTTTTGGAAAAACTCAGAGTCACACAACAGGCAATGGAGAGAGCTATGCTCGGAGTTTCTTTGCGCGATAAAATCCGAAACGTAGATATTCGCCAAAGAACCAGAGTCACCGACATAGCTATTAAAATCTGCAAGTTGAAGTGGCAATGGGCAGGCCACATCGCTTGAAGAACTGTTAACCGATGGGGAAGAAAGGTTCTTGAGTGGAGACCGCGAACCGGAAGACGCAGCGTAGGGAAGCCCTCCCACTAGATGGACCGACGACATTGTGAGAGTCGCGGGCATCCAGTGGATGCAGATGGCAGGATGTCGTTCAGTATGGAGGTTAAAGGGGAAGGCCTATGTTCAGCAGTGGACGTCTTCTGGCTGATAATGATTGAATTTACATTGTCATATAGTTAGCATTTGTTTAGCATTAAGTCCTCAATTTGTGCATTAACTTAGTTTGTAAGTGTGCAATAAAGTATTAAATAATAATAATTCGATGCCATCGCTCAAAAACGGTATCTCCAAAAATCTCAAAAGTTTAACACCAACATGTAACATGAAATTGACCAACATGCACTGGGCCAGGTGGATTTTCAACAAAATGCCTTGTTTATAGTGTCTTCCAAAAATTTAAAAATATTCATGAGTTTTCTTCTAAGAACTCTCATCTATTGTGTAATTAAAAAAAACCCTTTCCCTATGGAATATTCCGTTATTTGTCTCGCCTCTTATTTCTTTTAGAAAATCTAATTGCTCATTAAATCAACATTTCGCGAGGTCATGTCATGTCTACATGTCATGGATATACGAGTAATTAACGCTGGTGTTATTTATTATTAATTTGTGATTGCATTACACTCTTCTAATAACTATTAATAAAAATAATGACTATTAAAATGTCAGAACTGGACCAAATTGCAAGGGGACCACACAGGAAGCAACAGCCTTCAAATAAAAAAAAGAAACATGAAAATCGGTTACCCAGTCGAAAGTTCTGAGGTAACAAAATTTTTTTTAATACAGTCGAATTGGGAAATTTATCCTCTTTGGAAGTCGGTTAAAAAGATAGTAATTGCTATAATGTTTTTTCGAAATATCAGTCTTTTTAGAGAGGTTAAATTAATAAGTAACCCAATTTTTTATATTTTTATGACTTTTTTCTGAAACTGATACTTTTGTTTGATTTGTGTTATTGTGTAAATTGTCAAATACCAAAAGGCCTAAGTATAGAATCAAGTTGATAGACATAAATTTGGTTTAGATTTCGTCAAGTTCCAGGGCTTTAGTTATGTATATTTCATCACACAAACCCTCCATATAGGTAAAAATTATAACTTCGTGAATGAAAAAAATCATATTACAATCTAATAACGTTCCATGACTCTACTGACATCAGGAAAGGACGTAGAAGATTGTGCAGTAAAAAAGGCATACTTGGGGCTGCCATAGGGTTGCAGATGCCTCGACCGTCGCAAGTATAGTTGGAAAGGGGAAATAGAAAAATATCTGCAGATGCTCGTTCATGCGTGACATGAACATGGTATGAAGGATGCCGCCTTTTAGTAATGGGGCTCGAAACAGCGCTGAAACAGCGCAGTGCGGAAAATCGCGCAAACGTGAACTTTAACGCGCCGTGATACATTACGGCGGCGATCGCGCAACTTTTCGCATCACGTAAATAGAATCGCTTAAAACAGGTAGTAGTCGTATGGCCCCCGGAGGCAAAGATATATTTTGGGTCGCTGCACCAGCAAAGTTAGTTGGTACTAACCTTTAAAGTGTCAAACCTCAGAACATGTGGTAAAAAAAAAAACAAATAAAAGCGGCCAAGTGCGAGTTGAGTTGGCGCACTGAGGGTTCCGTACCATCACATTAATTGTTAACTACTAAATTTCAAAAAAAGTAGTGCAAAAAGACCTCATGCCCAGGCGGTCACCCATCCAAGTACCGAACGCGCTCGACGTTGCTTAACTTCGGTGATCGTACGAGAACCGGTGGTGAGTAGAAATTTGTCACCGACTCGCACTTGGCTATTATATATTATTTTATTGTTATATTTTAGAGTGTGTACTATAGTCATACTAAGTTTGACGCTTGTACGTATAACCGTTTTTACACAAGAGCAAATAAAAAAATATGATTAAAAAAACGTTGGTTGTATGGGGACTCCCTTTTAGTTTTTATTATTATTCCTTAGTTAATCCGCCGTAACATTACATATTCTGTGAAAATTTCAACTGGCTATCTAGGTACAAAACTTTAACAGCCGTTAAAAGTTAGGACAGACGGACAGACAGACAGCGTAAGCTTAGTAATAGAGTCCCGTTTGGGTACGGAACCCTTAAAATAATATTTATTTCTATTCGTATAGGTATGACGAGATAGCGAAACGTAAGTTTGCTTTATTATTTGCAAAGAAAAGATAACGCGCAAGCAATGTTTACGGTAAATACATAACTTAGCACGGGTTCGGAATATATGCAAATCATCTAATTAATTTTGTACTCATATAATAATATATTATGAACTGCTTGTTGTATGAAATTTAATTATACATACGAATATAATCTAAATATTTAAATGGTTTTTGACTCCAAATATTTATAAAACCATATTGTAGGTTTCTCATTTGAAATTTTGACCTCGTTTTTATGACCTAGCCTGAGAAATTCTCCTTGAAAATTGATGGACTATGCCATCCGTTGGGCTCACATCTCGCCTCCTTTTTGGGCTCTTTCACATTATAGACGCAGATGGATGGCGTTTACTCGTTGTGTTTAAATATTCTATCTATTATTTTATCTATTTAAGTATGTATTTAAAAATATATATGTATGTATATCAGTCTCTGGCAGCCATATTACAAGCTTTGCTTAGTTTGGGGTCAGATGACCATGTGTGCAATAATGTCCCAGATTCTATTCAGCCTTTGTTTCAACCACCCTTAAGACCCTTTTCCCAGTTTAAACAATTTTGGTCATTCTATTTTTAGTATTTCTACTTCTATAGTAAGATTAAAATTATAAAAATTATGTTATATCAAAATTTTATCTTTATCTAGGAAACTGTCAAGACTGTAACACGATTCCTGGACCTTTCGCTCGATAGAAAAAAAATATGAAAGACAGAAAAAAATATTAGCTGTTCCATAGTTAACGGTTATTGACACTTGTCAAAATGTATGGAACAGCTGTTTTATTTAAGATTTCGTGTTGCTCACATAGTAAAAGTTGTTCATAATGATGAGTACAATGACCTCCTTTCGGTTTAGTACAGTCTATATGCGTAACCCTGAATACCCCGTCTACGGTTTATTTATGCAATTTACAACAAAAACAAAAGCGGATGTAATATACAATATTGGAATCAGTCACGTCACGAGTTTCAGCGGTGAAACAGGAATAGGTATTATTCATGAACGGTTGTAATATCGTTCGGGGTAATGTCTAGTCATTTAGGAAATCTCCTTGGACGATGTGGGTCAGAGTCGTTAGCCCGCCATAGAGTGATTCGCCATGAATATTGGCGTGGATATCTCTCGATTTATCTTACAGTTAATGCTTTAATGGGACTTGATTTGGAGTGAAAAGGAAAATGTTCTCAATAAATAGAAACGTCGGTGAAAAGACAATGCGAAGTAGCAAGGCCTACCCACGTCTACCTACGTACCTACCTATGCAGACATCAATAGATCGAAATTACATTGAATGACAATACAATTGAAATACATTTTTTTAAATTGTCGCATAGACATTGTAGTTTGTGGTAGCATATCATATAATATGTGATATTTCTTATAGGTCAAAACCGCAAATCATGTCCTAACCATATATGAACGGAACCACCACCTACCTTAACAATATGAACCTAAAAATAATAAATAATTAATGTGTTCTAATCGCTGCAAGAATAGTAGTAGGTGTGGTAATTTTACATAAAACTATGAATGTTTTATTTTAAATAAGAATCTGAGGTTTGTCCGGAGCTAAGGATTAATTAAAGGATAGTAACGTGACAATAACAAGAGTGCTTTCAATGCCATCGGTGAAAACGAGCATTTTGTTCATTGGCCGAGTACTCGCCTATTGGTTTGGTAAGCGACGATGTGGTGGGAAATTCGGCATGCATTCTGCATCGACGAGGTCTGTTGCTAAATATTGTATATGAAATCACTAACTCAATTAATGACTAAAAGAGACTCAAAATTCATTCACACAATTTGAGCCTAGGATTGACCCGCTCGAAAAAGATTATGCTGAAAATTTTGAATCGTTTCATCGCGGGTAAAGGAAGGACTAGCTGTCAAGTGTTTTTTTTTAACATGGCTACTGCTACCCTGGTTTTAGGCAATTTTGCCGGAGGAGATTGATAATATATTATAAACAGGACAGGAGATCATTGATAAAAATATTATAAATAATTGGAGGAAACAGTGAGATTGTTTATATGAGGTAATCCTGGTTGATGACACTATTAAATAACAATTGGAAAAACTAAAGACGGATATTATTAGATTGAACGAAATTAGCAAATGAAAAAAAATACTTTTTGTTTGGAAATGAGAAGTAGAGAAGAAATATTTAATGGAAGTGGAACTTTACATTTAGCGATGGTAGAATAAAAGGATGATTTACTACCAAGAGGGCAAATAAAAAATATATGATTTATACCGTCATTGGTTTCAAACGGTTCAAATATGTAAGCACTGCCTAGGTAACATATTTGCGCCGTTCGTGCATAAATACTTACTTAAAATAAAGAAACACGAAGACAGCCAGCGAGAGCACAGCGAGGCTGAGCGAGTAGCCAGCGAGGTAGATTAGACTAGTCACTTCCGTCGGGTTTACATTGGCGATGCGCTCCGTGCAGTTCACGTAGTTCGTGTAGTTGTGCCAAGTGCCGTCCATGCATAACCGCGATGCATTCTCTGCAAACAAAAGACATACAAATTGCATAAAAGAGTTTAAATGCGCTAGCCTGCCCAGTAAGCGAAAAAAAATACAAAGTTGGCCTGTGTTTTTGGCGCCAACGTGAACAAAAATGTCGCCTCAGAGTATTATTTTCCTAAACTTGTGTTATTTCTAGTGTTAATTATTATGTAATAATAGTAGTTTATTGTTTATTAAGTTTCAGTGAACGCGGTCGAGTTTAAGCAAGTGAAATTATGAGGTCATCAAGCGAGTTGGTGGCTAAACGTAGATCTATTCTACATTAAAAAAAAAGTTGAATGAACTTTGTTTTCGTCTTCTTCTTAAATAAAATCTTCTTATTGTTTTATTTTTCGATGAGACATCTCTCATTATCTACAAAACATTCTCAGTTCGTTACATCCAGACGTGTGATGAATGAAGAAGCTATTCTTCAAGTTAATAATACGCCATATTTATACCCGAAAACATTACACGTGCGCTATTTTACCGTCAAATAAATCTGGGTTTATTAAGGAAAAGCTTTAAAGAAAAATATGAATAGTCCAAATAAGAGAAGGCATTGAATTTCTCTAAAGAGAACAATAAAGAATTTTCGTAATAGCATAGAAAAACAGAATGGAGATTTAATTTAACAAACAGGAGTTGTTTCTGACCGATATACTCTGTGAAGACTTGACGTTAATCATGGTAAGAATAAAAATATGAAATTTTTGGGATGACATATATAATAAAACTTTTTGTACAATTTAAACTATTACTCATTGTGTTCTATATATAGTGACAAAATGTGTTATTTAAAGAACATTATGCCTTTAATATTACTTAACAAAATACAAGCTAACACTACCAAAACAGTTAGACTGCCCATAGACCATTTAAGGTCTAAAGACTATCTAAATGCTTAAGCTCACTACCAGTTAGCACCGTGCCCAATATGCTGAGCCAAAAACAAACCAATATTTTGGTAAATAATTACTACACATACAATTATGCAAATGAAGATAGTAATGTTTATACTTATTTGAAGTGTATTGTTTCACTAAACAAGAGGTTAAGATTAAAAACCGACTTAAAAAATATATGAAAAACGTAATAAGTGCCTATAAAATTTGAAGTTTACCCTCGATTTCCCTGGAATCGCATCATTATATCCTGACTTGGTGACAATGGGAACAAATTGGAAGTATACCCTACCGAACAAAAGATATTTTTTTTAAATCGGTCAACAGTTGGCGGAGAAATATTATAGGTGAACATACATTTAAAAAAGAATTGGAACAGTTTATCCTCCTTTTTTGGAGTTGGTTAAAAAGCGTCACTATAACTTAGTATAATGCTGCCGGTTGTCAAAGTTTTGAATTGTGTATAAAATAGGAAACGTATTATTAGATTAAACTGGGTTACTTTGTATAAAGTGTATCATTGTGAGGTAGTATCATAGAATTTTAAGTATTATTTTTTACCCGATAACGGCAAAAGGAGGGTTATGAGCTTGACCGATTGTGTATGTATGTTCATGTGTTCCCTCTAATCTCCTGATCTACTTATCATATTTTGTCATATGACAAGATTATTTTTTATCATATTTTGTCTATTGACGCGTCGCTATATGACGTCACGCTAAAACCAACATGGCCGATTTTATGACCGAATTTCGCTTAGTTTTTTTTTTGTAAGTTTTCGTAGTTGGGTTTTAGTTTTGGTGGTTAACCCTACGTCACGACGCGACGCCATCCGGCGAAGGTTAATCCATTAGATAAAACTTGAACCTATCTCTACATTAATCTACGATGCTACATCGGGATCCCAGAATTACAGACGAAGCACGATAAATGAGAAACAGCCCGCGGGGGTTTTTAATAAGGAGGACTTAAAATAGCTGCAAGCGTAATAAAAGAAAAGCCTATTCCATTTCCTATTTATATTTTTAATTTAATAGTGGTTTAGTTTTAACTCCGCAAACTGTCCCGTTTTGAAAACAGCAGGATCGTCAGTCATTTGTTAAAAATCCCATTTGTGTACAGTTTTTTTTTTGTAGGTTGCGGAATCGTTACTAACGGTAGGAATGTATTTCCTAACTTTTATTAAGTGTCCTAATCATAACTGAAAAAATGGAACAACGGTACCATCGATTGGAAACTTTTGGGTTGCTTTACAAATTACAATCATTCTTATCTGTATTAAAAAAAAAAAAAAAACGGTCCTGAACAGTGATTGGATTTCACATAACACCTTTTGTGAAAACAAACAAAACCCTGATAAATTATGCATCAAATCGTTAAAAGTTTTAAGTCGATCGACTTTGGTTAACATTTGCATAAAGTTGAAAAGAAAAAGTATCAATGAAGTTGTTTGGATCGACTCGCTATTAGCTTTATCTTGCTAAGATCTTTCTTGTACAGAATCTGAGTAAATGATTTATCTTCAAGACTTCGTTGATTAAACAACATTGTTGTGAAAAGAGGTATTATCCCTAAATAAACGCTATAAATCAGTGATTTATCTCCATATTTATCAATGTCTATCTAAAGCGCAATCTGAAAACAGTTCTAGATAAGAAAATCTTAGAATAAGGTTACAGGTTCATGACTTTTACCGTTGGTGTTGCAGAATTTAGAAACAATTTGCATTGCTTTGGCCTTTCCTAACAAAATAAGAAGATAATGCACATTTACAGGTGATTTAAAGATACCAAAATAATAATTTGAAATGGAATTGCCTATGGTCACCTAGGTGATTATATTCACGGGTGATCAAAGTTTTAACGGTTACGTCAAAAATAAATCTACTATCCAAACATTCTTTGCTAAGATAAATTTTATAAGTTATCGGAATTGTAGTATTTAATAAGTATGTCCGATAGAATCTTGTAAAATATATCATCTCCATTTTACATGAACCAGAGCCACCCCTAAAATGCTAAATAATATTTTATTTCATAGTCAGTTTTATCACATGTAATAGCCAGCCCCTATTGTCAGTTTTTAAGGCTACTTCAAGGCCTCCGTCACGCTTAGCGATTGTTGTTAGAGGAAAATCGAGACGTATAATATGAGGTGTCCAGGCCATTCAAGTATTAAAAGAAAAGTACGTGAAGCTACGTGAGCTATGCCATTAATGGTACTGTATAATTGCAACGAAACAGAATTATGGGGCGGTATTGCATTATTTTCCAAAACTTGTGTTTTTTTCGTGTTAATGTGTATTATATCAGTGGTTTATTACCCACGAAGTGGTCGATACGACCACGACCACGATCGTGCACTTGGTATAATGCAACGTGAAATATGTTTTTTCGTGTTGTTTCCAAATTTCCATAGAAGCCTTTAGTAAAGTTACCACCGCTTCACTGGAGTGTGACTCGGACTTGAACGTAACATACTTTGCTTGACTTTGACTAAGACTATGACTTTTTGAAGATATTTTCAAAAAATTGTTAACTTCGTCATTCTTGAAGAATATATTATACTGGAAACTGGATAAATAGACGAGATGCCTGGAGCCAAAACACAAATAAAACTTACGCGTATCGTCGTACTGAACTCCATGAAATTCTTTGAAGCATGGTTGCACCGCGAGCGTGTTCCACGGCGTGGGGTCCCAGCAGAGCAGCCCGTCATAGTACGCCGGGCAGTAGTTCTCAGACGACAGGTTGAGATTCCTCCCCAGGCACTCTTCCACTTTTGCACTGCCATTGTCCACCACCCTCTCAGCGCTCTCCAACGTCTGTAGGTCCTCCAGTTTGTCCGATTCAATTCAACTCTCCAACTAAAAATCCTAGCTCAGCAGCTTTGGTTTGTTCTTTGGCTAAAGTATTTGCACTGTACACTATAAAATCACATTCATAGTCACTCTATCTCGTCTCAGCTGTGGACTCCTCCATCTCGAATATTCACAATTTCAGGTGTTTTGCGGGCAGGTGCTCGCCGGAGCGGAGCCTGCGGAGTACCTCTCAGTCCTCAGTGAGAACGTTACCATGATAAGAGTGTTTACTCTCGGCTTGTGTTCTAACTTATCAAGCGATAACGCTCTCTGAGCAAACATCAGCAGTCTGTAGGAGTATTTGTGTATCGTGCAAGGAACTCTAGTTTTTATTTAATTGCCTTCGTACCATTGTAGCCTTCCTCGCGCGACCTGCAAAGAGACATTGGTCATGTTATCATATGATAATGCTGTGTTAACTAAACGATTATGGTTACAATTCCAGTACTCGTACAGCGCTTTACATCACCCATTTAAATATGACTACAAACATTAATGTAACGCTTATTTTAACTGATAATGCAATAAGCCTATCTAACCTTGTGTGGTATCAACTTATTTATTTTTACCCTAAAAGTAGCGGCTCATGGTTTCGCCCGCAGTTTTTTTCCTATTTTCTGAGATATGCTTTTTCCTATGTCTTTACTTAACTCATTATTAGCTTATCATGTTCCTACTACTGAGACATAGTGCTTCTCTCAGAGAAAGAGGTAGGGCCCTAATCCAATATGCAGGCTCAGTGCGCATTAATTAATATCAAATGTCTTTGAACTTTTTAGGTTCTTGGACATGCCTACTGATGTTATATGATTATTTACGGGATATTTACCGTGATAGTAGTTTGTAGAAAGAGCTCCCGATATTTCACCGCAGTTACATGCACCATCATAGGTTGTCTTCTCGTGAACATGATGTTCACGAGAAGACAACCTACCTACCTAGCTTAGTGTTATACGTACTGGTTTCTCACGATGTTTTCTTTCGCCGTTTAGTGATGGCATAGAAGGTTTTCTTTACTTCTTCAATAATTCTTTGTAATATTCAGAAGATTGTTTTTGGAAATAGTATTTTTGAGAATATATTTCGGACCCTTTGGGAAAAAGTTGTTTTGATATACAGTCCTAATGTATATATCCTAATGTATGTATCCTATAACTGTAAGCTGAAAAGGTAACAAACAGACAGAAGGACATACAGAGTGTACTTCCAGAAGTGTTTTGTACTGTGGCTAGGTTTTGTAGATAATGTAAGGGCATACTCGAATGTCAAATATTGTAAGTCATCGAATCGTGGGCGTAAAGAAAATTATAAATAGTTTGCTGGAGGTGAATCAATGGAGCGGAATTTTTTCACGGACGTTGGGTGATATATATATGATAGAGTCTATAAAGGCTTTTGTAAGAAATTTATTACAAAGCTACGAATGGTTTGTAGGTAGGAATACATATTGATATTAAACACTTAATAGATTAAGGACCATTAACGTTTTCATTAACAAATAAAAACGGCGGTACCTCTACTTGTCAATAATTTCGAAACATTTATATAGACATCTGCCATCAAGTCTACATGTGGCATTGCAGTGTTAGAAACGTCAAGAAAAAATTAATATACACGCGATAAAATTCGTTATGTATATTAATGTGTTAAATTTTAATCACACTTCATACTAATCACACTCATATAATAAATGCGAAAGTATAAGTGTGTTTTTGTGTGTGTGTGTGTGTGAGAGAGAGAGAGAGAGAGTGTATGTTTGTTACTTTTTCACGCAGAAACGGCTAGACAGATTTGGATGAAATTTAGAATATACATAGCTTATGTCCTGGATTAACACATAGGCTACTTTAATTATCATCATCAGTATTTTTTTATCGCCTCGCGAGGGAAACCGCGGAGCGCAGCTAGTGTGTAATAATTGCAAAATCCTAAGAAATCATTAGGAACACATAGGTAGGTTGGAATGGAATATAAGAATCAGGATTTTTTTAAATTCTCCAAATAAAACTTGAAACTTATTCAAATTTGTTTGTTAATGAACGGACAAATTAGAATAAGTTTGGTTGAAATGAGATATGTAGGTACACCAGGACTCTAATTCCGTAAAACAACCCAAAACACTCTGAAAACACGATTTATCACGATAACACAGTAACCATGGTCACTATCGATACGGTAACCATGGGTTAATAATTGAAATGCGTCCAACGAATCAAAATCAAAACGCATACATTTATACTACAAAGATCCTTGCTAAAAGTTTTTCTTATAAGTGTTTTAAGTATTATTACTCGTTTACTAGAACCTCTTTTATATTCAGTTTTAATTGACTTCAAAAAAGGCGGAGGTTCTATGTTCCACTGTTTTTTTATGTATGTACACTGATTTCACCACAATCGGATTAGGAGTTTGGTTTTTAAATCAAAATAACTGAAAAATATGTCACCAAGTAAACGAAATTGTGTATTGACTAATTTTGAAGTTGTTTTTTAATGTGATCCACTTGTAACAGTTGCGATGCTAAGCCTTGGAGATTAATTAACCACGAATGTTAGTTTTAATTAAGCGACTGCCTTCAAAAGTTCAAAGTTTGTGATGTTTAAAGTTTCAAAGCTTGGGATTTATTGGCTTAGCATTAAAATCGAAAGCGTCACTGAACAAATAATATTTCTTGAATATTAGAAAACTTGGAGTATTTTCAGAACACAAACAATGTCGAAAAGAAAACCCTTCGCTAGATAAAGTCTGTGTCTGATTTTTCTTAACCTTTGGGACTCGTTAGTCACTCCGTGAGATATGTAAATTGTCTAGTGTCTAGCATAAATTTTCTAGCCAAAATTGCCCTGTTCAGTGAAAATACTTCAACTGATGCATATTCGACCATAATCTGCATAAATACAGGGGTACAAGCACGATGATGGAAAGGACCTTTTTCATTGAGACCAACCCTGAAAATTAACTATTTCATAGAAAAAATGCCACATTCAACAAAATATATGAAACAGCAGTTGATTTTTTTCGCGTTTTCAGGGTTGGTCCCATACTAAATATGATATTCACACAAAAAATTCAAAACAAAAAAAATTGTGTTTTGATAAAAAAAAACGGACACTCTCTCTCTCTCTTGTGAAAAATGTGAGGTCATTGAAAAACTGTGCAATCGAATTGTCGTGATTTGGAGTTTGGAGTCGTGTTAATTGTTTGTTGGGTTGTGATTTGGTGTTCTTCTCAGAACAACTTTTAGATGTTAATAAACTTTATAACGTGTGAATAATAATAAAAACATCAGTGAGTGAACTCAACAAAAAACAATGCGCGATCAATTCTATTCAGTGTCCTGTCTTCGAGTGGGTGTGATCAGCCCGTCTTCAAAACCTTTGATTCATCGTTACGTAAGATTCAGCTAGGCTCCCCTTGTATCAGCGCGCCCCAAGGTGGTTACGCTTGCACACGCCACTGTCCAACACCCACCAGCCCGGTTCCGGCTTAATCCCGGGCCTTAGCAAGCTGGCTGAAGGCCGCTTTTGCCGTCGCTGTGTCTTGGAAGCTGCCACGGACGGACCAGAAGCCCAAAGAAACTAAGTGTTAAGTACCTGATAATTTAAATTAATTGCACCGCGAATCGTGGTCATGTTGTGCCGAACATTCAACAGAACCGGGTTCTGCGAATGTCGGTAACGCACATATAATCCAAATGCCCACGTCCAGTTGTTGGCAGCGTATCCAGAATGCTAGCGGTGCGGCATTACCAATGCTTATGCGTTGAGGCAGAAACACGTCAGCATTTTGGTCACGCATCGCATAACCAGACGCTCTGAAAGATTTAAGAAATAAGGTAAGCTCCCGGTCCCCAAGGTCTTAATATCACCACCCCAAACGGCTCAAATATGCAGCCACCGCCGAAGTCTTGATAATGTATTTATTTTGACATTCTAATTGATAATAAGGTGTTGTAATGTTTTAATTTAAATATATTTTTAGATGAAATAATGCAATGTGTTATGAACTTTTATTGTGTCTGAAATAAATCATTATTGTTATCATTACAGTAAAATGCTTCATGAGGACAATGAACTGCTTTGAGGACCACCGTTCCATTTAACCCCGTTCAATACGATTGTTGACGTGAGATAAGACTTTTCTGACACAAAATAACGTATATTTCCATAGCATTAGCATCTAAACAGATTTTTAAATCCGTTGTGAAAAATAGCTTAAGTGTGTAAAACTTCAAAGCAGTTTTCTTAAATTATGCGTCATTTCCATGCGTTTACTAACGGCGGAGGCTTGTGAAGTCAGCCAACGCTAGGCTACTTTGTCTGCGGTGTGCGTCAGAGCGTCGATTTTTTTATGCATTCGAGTGAAGGGACGAGCTAGTCGCTGGTGGTGCGCTCGCTTGATGGTAAGCAATAAGCATTAAAGAACCTTGAGTTTTTGTAGAGTTACCCGTTGTAAAAACGTATTTCAGGGATTTTCTAAGCCTTTTTTGAAGCACGATAAATTCCTCTTCTTCAACCTCCTCAAACAAAGCACAAATAAATTAATAAAACTGACTTCAAAATGAGTAAATACGCAATTTCGTTTAGTTGGATGACATTATTTGCCAGGTATTTTGATTTAAAAACAAAATTACTGACCAAATTTTGATGCAATTTTTCTGAATCTAAAAGTACTCGTATATCAAAAATAAAAATTAAAGAATTTTCTAAATTGGTTTATAAACGTCGGAGTTCCGCGAAAATTAACATATTAAAATTATATATTCTCAACAATTTCACTGGAAACATATCCGGTGTCATTGAAGCTTACCTAGCTTTCTTTACATTAGATGAAAACCAAATGCTTTTAAAACACTGTTTTAAACTATTACGGTTGTTCACTACAGTTGTATGATTATTTACGGGATATTTACCGTGAACATGGTGCATATACCTTCCATGGTTACCACGGTAAATATAATTTAAATAATCATACAACTGTAGCAAACGCTTTTAGTTCCACTTCGCCTGATGGCAAGCGGAGATGAAGCCGTAGTTGGAATAAGCTTGCCCAGAAAGATAGTTCAGATAGAAATAAAAGACGTACTGCAATAAATCAGAAGTCACTTAAGTATTTAGAAAAGGCGAAAGTCTGCTTTCTGGATAAATAAATATTTTTCTTTCACTCGGGCCCATAGATTCTATAATTTTAAAGGAAATAGTACCAGTTAGTTTTTACTAGATAGGCTACGTATTTTAGTTTACTGGACCGCTTTGACACTTCAGATCCTTGGGTTAGGGTTTGGGTTTATCTTTCAATAAAATAGAGTTGATATTCGATTAACAAAAATACAGTAGTAATATTCGCAGAGCACAAAGCAGAGGCCTAAAAAAAGTTTGAAAACTTGCAGTTCATTACTAACCAATCTTTTAATCGTATGTCTTCTATGAAGGACTGATATAAGTGGCTCCTTATTATTCGAAATGAGTTATTATTCGCTTTTATTATATTTTATTAGATTTTTTGCGTTTTTTTATGATACTGGGTGACAAGACGAGCGAAGTCGCTCACCTGATGGCTCTTCACACTTGCCCATAACAGCTCAACGCCACTCAGAATTTTGAACTTCACAGTTCAAAACCCTGGATGGCAATGCACTGCGCTCGTCACCCCGAGATATATAAGATGTCAAATCTCTGTGTGCCCTGTAATTTCGCTGGAAACATTGCCGATGTTTGGTTATTGGTAATTGCAGATTACTTGCCATAAGTAATCTGCAATTATCAATAAATTTTAAATCTAATTTACCAGAATAAGCGCCGTACCAGGGTAATAGCGGGTAGATGACCGCTTAAAAATCAACAGCATTTTTTTGTTAACGCCAATATAACGAAGCCGTCCGGTCCAGGTGGCGGCACAGCACAAAATAAATGTTTATTACGGGTTTGGGTTCAGTATCACTAGTAAAGTACTCACTCTTTAAATATAAGCACGATTGCAAATCAACATCTTGTATACCTATCACTTTCATCTTGTCTAGCAAACAAAATAGAAGGTGAATGTGTTATTCTAGAAAAATTCTGGGTAAGAATTTATGTAACAAATCGTGGCTAAATAAGGGTTGTCATGCGAAAACGAAGTAAGAAGATAAATTATGTACCTAAGTATTTGACTCCTCGATCGTAGGATCGAGGCCGGACGTTTTGTGAGCAATTTACTGCCACAAAGACGACTTGGCTCATTTCGAATTCAAATGTTATAAGTATTTGTCTGGGGTACTTCCTCACGTGAATAGTGTTGCTTATTGGCTCGGTCTCTGGTTGGCACTAGAAGTATCGTAGTTAATAAAATACGGGTATTGTTATCTCTTTATACCTATATATACTATACAGGGTACATAATACAAAGTAAAGAGGCCATTGAACGCATCAATATGAACAACTTTTACTAAACCAACCCTGAAATACCGAAAAATATTAGCTGTTCTATAAATTCTGTTGAGTGTGAATGTCATAACGGGACCATATTACTAAACCTACGTTGTCCATCTGTCCGTCTGTCCGTCTTTCCGTCTGTGCGTCTGTGCGTCCGTCCGTCCATCCGTCCGGCCGTATCATTCAAACAGTACCTAATAAAAAGCCAGTTGAAATTTTCACTGAATATGTAAGTAATGTTACGGCAGATTAACTTTAAAAAAGTAATAATAGTCATAAAGCAAAAATTAAAGTCGCGATACAAAAAAAATTTTTAAAACGTAATTTTATATTTGATCTAATCGGTCGAGTGCGAATCGGGCCCGACTCGCACTCGACCGATTTTTTCTATGATACAGCTCTTTTTTTTCCGCGATTTCAGTGTTGGCCCTATATTTGTTTATTATGATTACAATGACCTCTTTTCATCATAGTATCACCGTTTCATGTAACCCTGTAGAGCTAAAGACGTCATAAACATTATCTTTTTACACCGTAGGTATTATATCCTTTTTGTCATGCGTGACCATTTGCTACTACATTGCTCTTCCGCGGGCCCTTCATTAGTAGACAGGATCGCGGGATTACGAGTAGAAACCTAACTACAATTACACATCACACACATCATCAGCCAATTAACGTCCACTGTTGGACAACGCCTCCCTTATAGAGAGGGGTGTTGCCATAATCTCCACGCTTGGCAGGTGGCTTGGGGATCGCAGTACGTTCACCTTGTACTATTAGGACACTGCTGCCCATCCTCCGGTGGTTCTGGTTGCAGTACCCGGGACATACCCGGGT
Source organism: Agriopis leucophaearia (assembly GCA_949125355.1). Taxonomy (NCBI): domain Eukaryota; kingdom Metazoa; phylum Arthropoda; class Insecta; order Lepidoptera; family Geometridae; genus Agriopis; species Agriopis leucophaearia. Next base: position 6,730,919 of record OX421278.1, on the reverse strand, counting down.
AACTACAATGACAGTTTTAAGCAACCATAGGGATTTCATTTAAGCAAAAAAAGCCTGTATTGCGGTCTCTGGTCTTCCTATATACTCTTTGAATTGGTATGTGTGTGGGGGAAGAGGGGCGGTTTGGGGTGTCTGTATGTGTAGAAAATGTGCTGCAACTATTACTTTGTCAATAAAGTAATGCGACTTAAGAAAAAACCCGCATCAAACCGCTAACTTTAACGCTTACTTTTGATGCCACAGCGTTACAGCGATTAGTTAGTAACGCTGGTATACTAACTAATCTTCAATATATCGACGGCGCTGACGGCAACTTCTTCACTTTATATACTCCCGCAGTTGATAGCACTCTCAGTCTAAAGTTAACGCTCCGGAGAGTGCCACTTTACGTCCTGGTCGGTAGTTATGATAACTTCACTTTAACGAGCGACCTTATAAATTGAAATAGCTCCCTAGAGCAGTAAACACCATATAATATTCATGTTTTATGACCAGAGGCCTATATCCGTTGCTTCCTAATTCGAAAGCCATAATATGTATCGAATATCAGATACAAGTATTATGAATATAGGCTGCATGACCTAGATCAGAATAACAAGGGATGGTAATGGTAATGTTGCGTGGAGGCTGCGAACGCATCAGGCCTAAATCAGACTTGACACGTTTAGTCAAACTCACTCTGCAGACGGCTTTGCCACCCTTTCTTGCATGTGAACTATTAGTTAGTTAATTGGTGTCGTACTTACAGTTTTACATTAAGCGGCCAACGCTGAAGTGAAAAAAGTGGGTGAAACACGGAGACGTTTGAACATAATGATAATGGGCGGTTTTCCAAAAGGCAATATAAAAATTATTGTTGATGAGACATGGATATATGAAGGTTTTGCAAAACCACAGACGAAGAAAGCTCAATACAAAAAAACTTGCTTATTCTCATACAAAGACAATATCTATGTGTCTGTCATGCTTGTTTTATTTCGTAGTGTAGTATTATGTGGTTATTGTTTGCTAACAATGTCAATGTACTTGATTTTCCACAACACAACACAAATTAGTAGGTACACAAGTGTGCCTTGCCTAGCCGTGTTGTAAAATGTCTCCTCTTCCTTGTGTTGTAGGTTTCATTGTACAAAAACGAAAAAATTATAACCATGTTTGCAGCGCTATTTATCGATGGTTGCAAAACTATGTTCCTAGAAATGAAATTAATATAATATGATTTATATGAATATTTATGATATTATTGTTTACGTCTCTCAGAAAACCTAATATTGCACTAAGCAGAATTACTGAGACTTGTTCCTTAAGTGCTGGCGTTTTGGAAAAACTCACAGCGTTCAATGGAGGGAACTATGCTATATATATATGATAAAATCCGGAACAAGGATGTTTGCCAAAGAACCACAGTCACCGACATAGCTGCTGAGATTTGCAAGTTAAAGGGGCAATAGGCGCGGGCCACATCACTCGAAGAACCGATAACCGATGGGGAAGAAAGGTTCTTGAGTGGAGACCACGAACTAGACGACGCAGCGTAGGTAGGCCTCCTATTAGATGGACTGACGACATTGTGAGAGTCGCGGCCATCCAGTGGATGCAGATGGCAGGCTGTCGTTCAGTGTGTCGTTCAGTTATAAGGGGGAGGCCTATGTTTAGTAATGGACGTCTTCTGGATGTTAATGATGATGATGATATTTTCCTTCTTTGTCTGACCTGAGGCATATGCCCTGGATTTACACATCAGCTACTTTTTATCCCGAAAAAAAAAAGGTTTCTTGCTGTAGAATAGTAGGTGAAACCGCTGGACGTTGCTAATATTTTATATGCAAAGTTATCTTTCCCTCTCTAGCTGTCACGATTCCAGAACTAAACGGCTTTACTGATCTTGTTAAGGTGATACGTTTCATGTTTGACGGGAAATTCAAATTTCAAATAGTTTTTATGTCCTTGTTGCTAGTCCAGGTAATTATTGTGAAATGACACAGTGTTTGCGAAAATTGTTGGTTGTTCTTTACGTTATCATGTACAGCTATGAATCAGTAACTCACCATATTACTTACATTTGTCAATAAACCGTTTGAAACAGCAAAAATTTGTTTATTGACAAATGCAGGTAATAACGTGCATTAGAGATAAATAGCTATACGTGAGTTTGTAAAGAATAATAACCAATTTTCGCAAACATCATGATCGCTTAGAATAATTACCCGGCCTAGCTAAGAGAACAAAAAAACTGTGTTTAAATATGAATTTCCCGCCATACGTGACACGTATCACCTTAAGGAAATATTTCGTATTATAATGTAATTATTTATACTCTATTTATAGATATTATGAGCTGCTCGTTCTGTTTATTTTATATGTATCCTCCTAAGTTGATTCGACCACATTATTTTATGGAAGTTATGGAATGAGACGTCAAACTTTTATAGGATAAAAATAATGAAAGTAATAAAGAAATACATCATTTTGCAATAAGACTAATCTATAGAGTCGCAAAACCCACTTAAATGTTCTATTATGTTGTGCTTAGTGCTTATTTATGATTTTGCTGTTTTGAATATGAAAATAGCTTGCATTGTTCTTGGAATTTCAAATTCAAATTAATGTCATAATGCATATGGTTTGTCTGTCTGTCTGCCTGCCTGCCTGTCTGTCTGTCTGTCTGTCTGTCTGTCTGTCTGTCTGTCTGTCTGTCTGTCTGTCTGTCTGTGTAGTTAAAACTATAGCTTTGCTCAATGACAGTTTTAGAAATGACAGTTACATGTGAAATGGGGATAAAATATTTTTTTTCGCTGCACCCCCCCCTCAAGTGGTATATCGTTGAATAGGTCTTTTAAAATGAAGGCATATTCAAGGTTTCATATATCATACATCACTTTATTATCAACTGAATCCTTTGCGAATTATGGCCCGCCATAGGGATAAAAATTTGCCCCCTCCCTGCATTGCATGAAGACTCGTTTTGTTCCTGTTTTAAAAAGATACCGTGTTATTTTGCAAGCACACTAGGAGCGGGCGGAACGAGTCATAGCTGAAAACACCGCAATCGGTTTCCGGTGTCGGATAGCTTTGTACTTTTTGTTTCAGTTTTGCGACCGGTTTCAAATACACGTTAAATCTCGAGCTGTTTCTGACAGAGGTTTAGCAAAAAAGAGACTGTTGTTTTGACATGTTTGAATTAAAATAAAAAAATTAGGATAAAATTATTGTTAAATTTACCTTAAAAAATGTACAATCTAGGAGTATGTGGATGAACATGACGTGAGGGCACGTAAATAGTTTTTTCACCTCACAAGCTTAGAATACCTTTCTTTATCGTTTAAATCTGCGTGCCTAAGTCATTTTCATCCGCCAGTGTGGAAAGTAAATTCGAAATTCAAACGAGTCGAACTATAGTCTAACCTTCAATTTTTTTGCCTTTTTCTATAAGTACCTCAAGTAGTTGATACAAGGTTCATACCTTAACATGAAATATATACAATATTTCATTGCTAAGATGAGATGAGAAGTTGTGTATATCACTGCTGCAAAATATATACGTCTCGTGCCAATTGAATCCACTGCTACGCTTAGGATTTCATTTTTGAATGAACCACTCTCTTCGCTCGTGGTTTAATCTTGGATTACTTCGCTTGCTCTGGATTAAATTTCAGGTACTTGCGCTAAATAAAATAATTGAAGCCCAGGAAGTAACAAATAACTATTTCTGTTATGATTTTTCAAAATAATACTAAATTTAACTTTGAACAAATAATTATCAAATAATGGTAAAGTAAGAAGAACAAAAAACCTAACTGCAATTTTTAGCCAATGATACTTCGGAAATAAAAAAGAAAAACAACAACAAGTAGGAGGACTGCACACTACCACACCTTCCTCGTGGAAATTCTAAAGATTCGTACTCAACGATTTGGGTCGTCATTTATAATACGTAGGCACTGCCCAAGAATGGAAATCCCTGCCGTTCTTTTTGTTTCCTGAGAACTACAATCTCCTAGATATTTTCAAGCCTAGAGTAAATAGATTTCTTCTAGATCAACGTGTTCCATCTTTGGCCACACCGTCGCTTACCATCTGGGAAGTTGGTGGCCAAAAATTGATCTATTCTGTCTAAAAAACAATATTTAACTAGATTTTATTTTTCAAAACATTTTAAAAACAAGTTTCTAAAATAAATGATGCTATTAATATTTATTAAAATGTTATTTTTTAGCGCCATTTCGAAAATATTACAATATTGGATATTACATATTGAGTATTACATATTGTATTGTCTCCAGAACTGAATGTATGCATAACTTCAGCGAAATTAGATAGGGGAACTACTTCTAATTCAGCTTGCAAGGTTTTTTGATCTAAACAAACAAACATTGCAACTTAAATAAAAACTTGTAAAAACGAATCTAACGACACATTGCACTTCAAAATCTGTGAAGCCATTTAGGCTACAAACAAAGACAGACAAACATATCGTACATATATATATATATAACACTTCATTCTATTTTTTTTTTAAGTTTGTGAGTAAGTTTATCCGCACTCAACTCTATAACGATTTGGATGAAATTTGCTATTTGAGATTAACAAAAAGCTGTCCCATACATTTTGTGTGAATGACCCTTTAATATGGAACAGCTGATATTTTTTTCGCGATTTCAGAGATCTACCATACTAACCCAGTAAATTGATGATTTAATCTAAAATTTCAAAAAAGTGTGAGCTAGACAGCTGTAGTAGTACAAAGTAGGCTCTTAAACTGTGGCTCTCTGTCTCTGCATCGCTCACGCTCTGTGATTTATGTAGACGTTATTATAATTAAGATCCTCCTAAATCAGCCTGACTACGTAATCAAACGATTATCACGCACGAACCTACTTCTTGGAATTATATAAGGTCGGGGAAAAAGTTTCTTCGTATTTTTTAAACAAATTCAAGACATATTTTTTTCAAGTTTAATTACATTTAATTATAATATATATGTGCCATTTTGTTCGATAACTTGTTGCCATCTTGTAGGTAGTGACATGATCCCGTTGCTGTAGAATTTTTGGGACTTCTGATCAAAAAAATGCAACAAGTAGTTTTGACAGTCCTCTCTTGATGTTAATCTAACACTACCCAAAGAATTCTGAAGAGATCGAAACAGGTGGAAATCTGAGGGTGCAAGGTCAGGGCTATATGGTGGATGCATTAACACTTCCCAACCAAGCTCTCTAAATTTTTGCTGAGTGGCCAAAGATGTGTGCGGTCTGGCGTTATCATGATGAAAGACCACACTCTTTCTGTTGATCAATTCCGGCCGTTTTTTCTCAATTTCTTGTTTGAGTCTCATCTGCTGTTGGCAGTAGAGATCCGAATCGATGGTTTTGCCCGGCGGTAAAAGCTCATAATGAACGATGCCCTGCCAATCCCACCATACACACAGCATCACCTTATTACGTGTTAATCCGGGTTTCGCTACAGTCTGTGGTGCTTCACTGCCCTTTGACCATGATCGTTTGCGCACATTCTTGTCGTAGGTGATCCATTTTTCATCACCAGTGATCAATCTTTTCAAAAACGGTTCGGTTTCTTTACGTTTCAATAGAGAGTCGCAAATGAGTACACGATTCATTTGGTTTCTTTCAGTGAGCTTGTGTGGCACCCAAATATCGAGTTTTTTTGTATACCCAGTTTTTTTCAAATGGGTCAAAACTGTTTTGTGGTCAATCCCCAGTTCTTCAGCTACGTCGTAACTATTAATATGCCGATCTTGGTCCACTTTTTCAGAAATGGCATCTACTTTATCCGTAACAGGGCGACCAGAGCGAGCTGCACCTTTGACATCAAAATTCCCGGACTGAAAACGCTTGAACCAACATTGTGCTACTCTTGATGACACTGCATTAGGTCCATAAACGTCACAAATTTTTTCGCGGCTTGTGTCGCAGTTTTCCCTTTTTTGTAATAAAATTTCACAATATATCGAATTTCTTCGTTAGATTCACTCATTTTATCAAACAAAAAAACAATTGAAAAATGGCGGGAAATTGCTTTTTACTTTTTGTATTCCTTTTTTAAAATGTCATATTTTTAATGGTATCAAAACCAGCCAGATACAAACAGTACAACGGATGAGATTTTTACTACAACCTTATACATACAAAATACGAAAAGACTTTTTCCCCGACCTATTATTTCAAATGAAATGGTAAACAAATATCATGAAAATATTGGTTTTTTAAAGTTGTTTATAAAAATAGATTTTATTTCTTACAAACTAGAGAAGTAAATAACAGTGAATTGCCTATATCTTATGTTTATAATTATATAATATAACCTATGATTATGTCTATTCTGTATTTTGACTATGATTAAGTTTATATTAGGTATATTATTACTATATTTTAATTTTATATGGTTTATAGAATATAATTTATATTCTTACTTTCCTTATGTATATAATTACTAGCTGCGCCTCGCGGTTTCACCCGCGTGGTGATGAAAATCGGTGAAGGGGTATGGAAAATAGATAGTAGCCGATTCTCATACCTACTGAATACGCATATAAAATTTGGTAAAAATCGGTAAAGCCGTTTCGGAGGAGTACGGTAACTAACATTGTGATATGGAAATTTTATATATACTAGCTGCGCCCCGCGGTTTCACCCGCGTGGTGATGAAAATCGGTGAAGGGGTATGGAAAATAGATAGTAACCGATTCTCAGACCTACTGAATACGCATATAAAATTTGGTAAAAATCGGTAAAGCCGTTTCGGAGGAGTACGGTAACTAACATTGTGACATGGAAATTTTATATAATAGGTCGGGGAAAAAGTCTTTTCGTATTTTGTATGTATAAAGTTGTAGTAAAATCTCATCGGTTGTACTGTTTGTATCTGGCTGGTTTTGATACCATTAAAAATATGACATTTTAAAAAAGGAATTCAAAAAGTAAAAAATTATTTCCCGCCATTTTTCAATTGTTTTTTTTGTTCGATAAAATGAATGAATCTAACGAAGAAATTCGATATATTTTGAAGTTTTATTACACAAAGGGAAAAATGCGACACAAGCCGCGAATTAAATATGTGACGTTTATGGACCTAATGCAGTGTCATCAAAAGTAGCACAATGTTGGTTCAAGCGTTTTCAGTCCGGAAATTTTGATGTCAAAGATGCAGCTCGCTCTGGTCGCCCTGTTACGGATAAAGTCGATGCCATTTCTGAAAAAGTGGAGCAAGATCGGCATATTAGTAGTTACGACGTAGCTGAAGAACTAGGGATCGACCACAAAACAGTTTTGACCCATTTGAAAAAGTCTGGGTATTAAAAAAAACTCGATATTTGGGTGCCACACGAGCTCACTGAAAGAAACCAAATGAATCGTGTGCGCATTTGCGATTCTCTGTTAAAACGTAACGAAACCGAACCGTTTTTGAAAAGATTGATCACTGGTGATGAAAAATGGATCACCTACGACAAGAATGTGCGCAAACGATCATGGTCAAAGGGCAGTGAAGCACCACAGACTGTAGCAAAACCCGGATTAACACGTAATAAGGTGATGCTGAGTGTATGGTGGGATTGGAAGGGCATCGTTCATTATGAGCTTTTACCGCCGGGCAAAACCATCGATTCGGATCTCTACTGCCAACAGCTGATGAGACTCAAACAAGAAATTGAGAAAAAACGGCCGGAATTGATCAACAGAAAGGGCGTGGTCTTTCATCATGATAACGCCAGACCGCACACATCTTTGGCCACTCAGCAACAATTGAGAGAGCTTGGTTGGGAAGTTTTAATGCATCCACCATATAGCCCTGACCTCGTACCCACAGATTTCCACCTGTCTCGGTCTCTTCAGAATTCTTTGGGTAGTGTTAGATTAACATCCAGAGAGGACTGTCAAAACTACTTGTTGCATTTTTTTGATCAGAAGTCCCAAAATTTCTACAGCAACGGGATCATGTCACTACCTACAAGATGGCAACAAGTTATCGAACAAAATGGCACATATATATTATAATCAAATGTAATTAAACTTGAAAAAAATATGTCTTGAATTTGTTTATAAAATACGAAGAAACTTTTTCCCCGACCTTATATGTCTCGATTGGAAAAGAGTTTGTTTGATCGACGTACACGAACAATATGAGCTATGGTGAAGCATAGGCACACATAGCGGAAGTCTATCAACGCCTAGTTTTCTATGATTGACAGGCTAGTTATTTGACCTCAGCTCACCTGATGTTAAGTTGCCACCAAGACTTGTAGATTACTTTTCTTAAATATATCATGGTGGATATTATCGGAAATACCTCGATTGGAAAGAACGGAATCCAAATATGTAAAATAAATAACTCAAAGTAAAAGAAAGTTTTTTTTTATAAATCAGCACTGTAATACATCTTTTATACACACCTTAGCAAAAAAAACAGATGTCGGATCAAAGTATCAGAAAGCGATAAAATTGTGAACCTAAATTCAATTGCAATCAATGTCGATAGTAAATCAAATTATACAGCTCTGCAAGTTTTACCAAATTGAACTTTAAAAAAGACGAGGTTTTCACTGAGTAGGTAGGTATTTTTTTTACCGACGCCACAAAGCGAAAAAAGGGCCAAAGCCTTCTTTTTGGAGTTTTAAATATCTGTCTCCATCAAATTCAAATTTATTTATTAGCTTCACAATAATAAAAATCACAAATAAAATACAAAATGTAAATACAAAAAGAAATATAAATAATGTCACAAAAAAATATAACATGTCAAATTAAATAATACTAAATACACAAACAATCAATCAATCGTTTATTTAATACTTAAAACTAAATAACACTTCAAATTAATAATAATGTCAGGTACCTACTTACAATACAATCACTAGTACGTCCGGCATTGGCTTCATCAGACCAGCTTGATGGTATAACATTACATTGTCACCGAACATAGAAAAATATGCCAAATTTCAGCTCAATCGGTTGAGAATAACTGGTCTACAAATCAGTTGCAAGATTTTTCCCACGCATATGAACGTAGTACATACATACTAACAGGGCAAGTTGAATATAATCTTGTAAAAATGGGCAACTAAAAGTACTTTCTACTCGCTTATTACTATGTCACTTACGGTGATCAGTAGACAGTATGGAAAGCGTGGTGGCATTTAGGTGACAATATACGGGGGTAGAGAAAGGTCAGAATGTCAAATTGTCAATATGTTCCTTTATCACGTCGATAGCGAATCGCAAAAATATTAGATTATCTTCTGCCACAGGTGCAAAAAGACTACGTTCTAAAAATTCTTTGTAGAACAAAAGCTACGTACGAGCAATTTTAAAAAAGGTTTTTGGGATAACTATTATGAGTAATCTAATTATATTAAATTTGATTTGTTTTCGTCCCGGCGAAGTACTACTGTAACTGTGCTGTAGTAATCTTTGTCAATTTATCACAGCTGAGTAATGATAGATAATAAATTGGCGGAATCCGATTCGTCTGATGTATGACCTAGAAGATGTTAAAATTATCTAAATTCCAATTTTACTTAAAATGAGAATACATTAATAACTTATTAAAAGTTAGTCAGTAGCTTCTGAATACTTAATTAACATAGTTATAACTAAACCTTTCTAAAGCCATGTACTTACTTAAGTTATAAGCCAGGTGGACACGGTAATACGTCTTAATGATTCATTGAGAGTATTTTGTATAGATAAAATGTTGCCTATTCAAATTAAATTTTTATTTTTTATTTTATGACTACTAAGATCACATTTGGCACATGCTTCAAGGTTGCCACTTGTGGGTCTACCTCTGATCCTTCGTAAAAAGAGAGTTTCTGCTATCTATTTATATTTTGACCTCATGATGATAATTTTTTTTAGTTAATTAATTCAATATATCTTATTTAGTTAATTTCTATTAATTCAAGATCCAAATTATAGTTCTATTTTCCGACTTTAAGCAATTTTGGTCATTCTAGTTTATATTGTGTTCGTCAATAGTTAGCTTATAGGTGGTGTCAAATTTATCAAAATTGAATGTTTTTTTTTATCTAGGTAACTGCAAAGACCGAAAAACGATTAAGGACATTTCACTCGATAGAAACAAAAAAAATGTGCCACTGATTTGTGCTTTTCTCCATGTTTTTGGATTCATTTAATTAATAAATAAATAAATCTTTATTCACTAATAAACGATTACACTGAAATTAATTAATATGAGCGAATACAATTGCCTATTTATTAAAATGATGTCTACGATATCTTAATATATATCACAGATTTTATAATTATGGAGGGAACCGTTAAGGTAAACTTTACATTACAGCAATAATTTTCGAAAAATATGATAAAAACCCCAATAATAGAATTAGTAAAACTTACGTACGACTATATGTAAGCGCCAATTAAGGTTATGCTGCACTAAATGTGATTTTAATACAATATATTAAACCTTAAAAGCCTTATGGTCATCTGTAGTAATATGCGCTACTTATAAGTAGGAAAACCTCGCCTTAAGTTATTACAATAAACGTAAGATATGAACTAAAAGTAAAACTTGAACCTACAGTAGTATTTTATGAACTGTGCAGGAATAGATCTACATATTCAGTCAACAACCGCAAAAAGGTAACAGAGACGGACAGCAAGCGTAACGTTTTCATGATTACATAATTGATGTTATTTTTATCACTGTTTAGTAAACTGTTCGGTTTGAACTGCCTATTTTGCAATCACAAAGTTTTCAGGTTTGTTTGAACGGGTAGATAAAAGCACTATGATATTATTATCAATTTTATGAAGCCAATTAATAATGAAATTGAAACGCGACCGGAAATTAATCAGTTGCCGGAGTCCAATCATTATTTATCAACCATGAAAATGATTCATAATTTAATTTGGAATATCACATTCCAATTCCATTTAATGGATTTGATATTTCAAAAACTCGAATATCTATACGTAGACTTTAATGGATTTAAAAATAGTTTGTTTAATGATATTTTTATATTGGTGTAAGTGGAATTATTTTTGATAACCGTACTGGGATCCGTGGAAATAAACCCGTTTCTGAAATAGTCTCAATGGATTTTGGGAACATGCATGCAGTTGAGTTATAATAAGATACTAAACTTGTCTAAAATTAAGAAGTAACGTCGCTAACAGGTAGTCTTCATAATGTAAAACACGCTGGCTTAAGACTTTTCTCTCTAGACGTTGCGGGATGGGTGATGAAAAAGTAGTTTTCCATATGCAACCCATTTCAACTGTTTGGCGCCGAACAGTTTTAGTCTACAAAACTTCAAAGTAGCTACTACTTATACTACAGCTACAAATATACAGTTTTGAGAATTAGAGGGTAGGTGACAAATTTGTACACACTTATTCCAATAAGGTAACCCTGAATCTCACACTAGGGTGGTCCAGTGTCGTGAGATTAATTGCCTTCCGTGTTCATATCAGTATTATTAATAGACATACAAAATAGGTACTTACTTGTTTTTTTTTGTTGAAATAGGGTAGCTAGTACTAAAGATTATATAATTACTATGGTGAAACTAAATTAAGATTATGTGGGAATAGCCCTGATGAAACTGGTACGGATCCTAAAGTACAAGTATCTCCTCATTTCAAAGTCTGCGTTTTGTGCGTGTGCGTAAGAGACAATCGGCGGTGGCGTGAGGAACAAGCCTCGGGCGTATTATACCCACAGGTACTTTAAAAAATATATGTGATTAATTAGTGTGTGTATGTGTGTGTGTGTGTGCATGGATGTGATTAATAAATCTATATTTTGTGTTCTTGTGTACTAATACTCCTTACAAATTGTGCGTTACAAGGAATATATGTGGTTACATGATTGGGTGGTAGTAGTCGAGTAAATATAAAATAAAGATTTTGCTATAGGTGCCTACTTACGGATCAGGTGAACCGCTTCCTTTCTTTCCATTTTTTATACAGATAAACTAGATTTCCTGCTGCTTTTGAATAATAATTTTCTTCGTTGATCTTCCTAAGCTTAATTGAAAACAAGAAAAACATCGGGTACAAAATTTTTCGTTACCCTGTCGTTTAACTAAAAACAAATGGACGCGACTTTATGTTTGATTTCGAGCCAATTTAACTTCGCCGTTATGAAGGTTATTCTGATTTTCGTTTATTGTTGCCTTTTGATGTTTATTTTTGTTTAATGTTTTAAACCGACTTCAGAGGGGAAAGGTTTTCAATTCAGTCTATTTATTATGTATGTACACCTATTATTCCGATATGTGTTAACCAAATAACCTGTTTTTTTAATAACCTGACTACGGCAAAAGGATGGTTATGAGTTTGACCGTCTATGTATATGTAAATAAGCTCATGTGTTCCCTCTAATCTCCTGATTTACTCATCATATTTTGACCAATGAGACGTTTACCGAAGCGTATCAATACTCCTCGTGTCATAGAATATATGTTAATAATAGGTCACGCTAAAATTACTATGGCAATTTTTTGAGCAAATTTTTTTTTGTGGTAAATGTATCGTTTGTTATCAAAAGAAAGGGCTTAATGATGTATTTCAAATACGTATCATTTTCTTATTCAAATGAACGAATGTTGAAGTATGCATTTATAAATTTATTTGTTTGTATTTTCATGCTTGTGAAATTTCGTGTTTCATTGTTTCATTATTTTTTCATGTGTTTCCCTCATTGCTCCAAAACCATTAATCAAAATTTTAATAAATATGAAATGTTAATTATAGGCATTGAAATAATACTGGTTAGCTTTTGTTATATTAAAGTACTGCTTTTTACGAGTGCTACGCTATATGAGTTTTATGTATGCTACGCCGGCGTAGTTATCTATTTAAATTGTCGTAGTAGTCTTTTGACATCAATCATTTGCTACGCCGTAGCTGTATTTCAAAATGTAATCATAGCATCTGTATGCAGCATGTTAGGTCGTAGCAATATTTTTCAAACGCGCGTGCTACATCGAAATTTTATTAAGAGGGCCCACCTCATGTGACTTAGAATTGAAAAGATCGTTTATAAAATAAAAGTGAGGTTTTATTCATAACTTTTTGTTCAGATGTAACGTTTGCAAAAAATTATCTGCGGAAAATATCGTTGTCAGAGTTTATTATATGAGAGTTTACCGCAAGGTTTATTCCTTATAATATCAGCTATCTGCCAGTTAAAGTCCCGTCAAAATTAGTCTCGACGTTTTGGAGTCCATAACATGCTAACATACATATATACACATATCGTCTTTCATATAATATAAGAAAATTACAGGCTTCAGCCCACCAGATGTAGGATTGTACTATTGACAAGGTATAAATAGATAATCTTCAGGCGGCTGAACAGATTTGCATGAACCATAGTTAAGACCATTTTCGATCAAGTCACTATCAAACAAACAAAAAAACTAAGTCAAAATCGGTTCTGCCGTTTGGAAGATACGATGCTACAGACAGACACACAGTTACAAACCGTAAACTTATAACACCCCTCTTTTGGCGTCAGGGGTTAAAAATGGTTAACATAATATCACCTTGTAAATTATATATCTAGCGCGTGCCCGTAGCACGCTTCGACTTGCAAAATAAATGTGGCGTTCGAATTTTCATAAAGAAACGAAAATTACCTATATGTCGAAGTTTAATCCTAACCTAAAGTTCCAAAGTTCATAATAACCAATTAATTTCAAATTAATGTCTGGACTGAAAATAATTTCTTTGATGTTTCAATAAAGGTGTTGAGGCTTGTCAATAACTTAGATTAATTAATATTTGAGCATTCCAACTTCTATTTTAGGAAATGTATAGGAACTTGAATTTAAATTCAAAACTATGTGAAATTAATATTATTAGCTAAATAAACTGCGTTTTCCGGTTTTGTCCATGATTTTGCTGTTTTCCAACATTTTCCTAGATAGAATGTATGTATCTTCGTCCTCACAAATCTCACAATGTACATTGGTTTGCCTGGTTGCCTGGAAGTGATCGCTTTTGGCGATAAGGCCGCCACTTGTGGCACTATCTCGTAAGTGTTTTCTATCTGTTTGTAATTTTTATTTCTGGTTTATTTAACTTGCAATGTTTGTATTTTTGTTTAGGTAATCTTATTAGAACCACTCTTATTCTACGGAGTTGAATTTTTACATTTTGGTCCGGTCCGATGACAATGCGTCTTTATGGTAAACATGACCTGAATCGACATCTACGATTAGCTCCAGATAAATTAACTCTTTACCGGTCAACAGCACACGAAATTTTGTGTACGCAATTTATTATGATATTTTAAGTTTTACCATGACATGGTAGCTGCACTCAGGGTTGGGTCTTGACTAGAGAACGCCTCAATGGTGCTAACCATTGCGGCGTTCTCTAGTCAAGACATTGACACATTGCACAGACATTGATGTTGTATAAGCGTTCAATTATGATAACCCATTCTAAGTGTCACCAAGAAATGGCTGTTGCAATCAAGATCCTAATGATAAATCCTCAACGGTAAATAGCACAGACACGAAATGTATTTATACGCATTATAAAAGTTTGTTTAAACACATTTTTTTTTAACCATTATTTATTCATAGATTTGCGTTTGACCGTCACCTCTCTAATGTTAAGTTATAATGCGGTCTGTTTTAATCATAGTTTTACTTGTGATCAGGCAAAAGTATACAAGCTTTTTATTTCTTTGTAATTTATTCGAGTCAATAAACAGATTCTGTAGGGTAGCAAATGAAGCCGCGAGCGCTATTAGTTGACTTATTACGAGTAGGAAGGACGTGGTAAATGAAATTTTCCAGTGGTGTTAACAAGGTATATTGCGTACCAGGGTATAGTCAATTGCTTGCCAATTTCGTGTGCACGATGCGACGATGCAAGCATTTTCGGATCATGATATATAATCTTGATAGTAATTTTTTCAGTTATGGGCTACCTACTACCGTCACAATAACGACTAAATCGAAGCCAAAAACAATTATAAGAAAACAATTATGTTTTTCTTGATAACATCGTTACTGAATCGTGAACCCGCTAATCGAGGAAAAACAAACGGAAAGTAATGTTTTATTTTATTTATATATTATATATTTTTTATAACGGTAAAGTGAAATCTGTCCATTATCTGACCCATATTTTTGTCCAATTTTATCGAGTAAAATAAACGAAATAAAAACAACTGGAACAAAACAAATCGCATAGCAATTTTACAGTTCATGAAGCTCAGCGAAAGAAAAATATTTTATTGCACTCTCTAACTTCTTTCTTTAGCTCCTTAAGTTTCCTGGAATTAATAATTATTAGAAAGGAAACACATACCAGCTTTAAGATTACAATATATATTTTTTTCCTTTGACGTGTTTGTTGTTTTAGGATAAAGTCAGTTTATTTTGTATTTTGGTCGCCTTTTCAGTTGAATAAATTTATCCACTTACTTTACAAATAAGCAATGGCATTTAATGAATGAAGTACAATAATAAATACCAGTACCTCATCCACTTACTGACTCCTCACAAAATCTTAAAAACTACTTGATCTTGAAGCTGAAATATGGCAGGTAGATTCTTTATAGGGTGTAAGGATCTAGAAAGAGAGGATTTTGCGTAAGGGCAAAATTAAGAGGGGCAAATGACGGTTGAAAGTTTACATGATAGTCAAGGCGTATACGAAGTTGCAGGCAGCAGCTAGTGCACCGGACCCGGGTATGTCCTAAAACTGCGACCAGAACCACCGGAGGATGGGCAGCAGCGTTCTTATAGTACACGGTGAACGTACTGCGATCCCCAAGCCGCCTGCCAAGCGTGGGGATTATGGCAACACCCCTCTCTATGAGGGAGGCCTTTGACTAACAGTGGACGTTAATTGGCTGATGATGATGATGTAAATACATGCACGACCGTGGACCAAGACAGCAATTTTAACAGTGGGCGAAATCATGGGATAAGTTAGCTATTTTCTAGTTAGGTTTATTGATTTTAAGCTTTTTGATGTCAAATGAAGATTGATTCTGTCTCAGCATTTATTTGAAAGGAAAGTTCGAAATATTTTCACTAACGTTGTAAAACGGTTGTAACGTAAATCGTAATTGATCGATGGCCAATTCACATTTCTCTTGACAGCTATTCAGGTGTAAGTTGATAGACAGATGGATTAAATGGCAGAGAAAATCTATAACATCAGCGAGTTTAAAAATTTCTGATAAAATATTGTTTGAGAAAAATTTCAGAATTGGGATTTCCAATGTTTTTTTTAAATCTGTTTGGCAGACATCTAAATTGGTTACTATTATATTTATTATTGGCACGGAAACCATGTGTCTTGCTGCATGATCAGCCGAAAAATTCAGAGTCGCGCAATGGGTTATGGGAAGACCTATGTTTGGACCTTACGCGACCGCAGGAGATATAAGTAGATTAGGCAAAAAACGAGGCTGAGAGACGTCGTAGAAGTGATTGTGGGAAGAAAATGGAGTTGGGCTAGCTATATGGCTCGGATGCACAGTCACTGATGGATGAGATGCACCCTTGAGAGGATACCATAGCGACAAAAATTCGAGCTACACCATAGCGACAAGGAGTTTGTATTTTAGATTGACACTTATCATTACCTTACCTACTACTATTTCTTTTGTCGGCCACGGTACAGGAACCATGCACTTTTAAGTACAGAGTAAAAAAACCATACGCATACATAATTTAGAAACAGCTCCCAATAGATCCCCAACCTAATTAATTTTTTCCAAAGATTTCCCCCAATGAGTTATTTTCCCCCAAAAACTTGCAGAAGACAAACATTTCCCCAAATTCGCAAGGAAAACTCCCAATCTGGAAACCCTGAATAATTTCCCAGCTCAGCCGTCTTTGATTGCACCAATTTTCTCTGCGATACTAAAAAAAACATTAAGTGAAAAATAATGCCTACTCCAACATAAACCTTTAGCTGTCAGCGATCTGACTATATCACATAATGGCGAGCAACAACAGGAAACACGGGAAAGTTTTCATTTGTTCTCACCGCAGCCACGCTGCGTAGAAAATTTCAAAACTCCCTCATTATAAAGACTGTGTTATATAACCGCCGTTATACAAGACGTGACTTCGAAGTACGTGATTCTGAAACTTCAAGGCTCATTAACTTACTCGTAATCAAAGTTTAGGCGTCACTGGTAGATGTTAAAGTTAAATAAAAAGAAAATAACTTTATAATATTAGATTCTGTTCGGATATTTCTTTAGCTTAGATAACCGCAATGATGTTACGTATTTCTATAGAGCAAGCAATTATGTGACTTATTTTTATATTGAAAAATAACTATTACGACATAAGTAAAGTATCAGAAGAATTTTGTTCCGAATGTTGCACTCAGTGCATAAAAAGTATACCTACATGTATATTTTTAATAGAGCTAAATGTGAAGATAATTTTAGGTTTTTTGACAGCTCTAGGAGCGTATTTCTGCAACCATCGAAAACGTTGTGGAAAAACAAGTACTTCGTTAGCAAACAATAACCACAAAATACTATACTACGAAATAAAATAAAATGACACAAAAACAGTCATGACAGATACTGTCAGACAAATATATATTGTCTGTCCATGAGAATAAGCAACTTTTTATTGACGTTCGGCTGTGGTTTTGCAAAAATCTTCATATCCAAGGCCCGTTATTGCCATCTATCGCATTTTTTTAACCATTTTTTTTGCCTTTTGATAAACCTACCATTCTGAAGGTTGCGCCTCAATATATTTAGTAAATATAAATATACCGTCAGTCGAAATCACTACTAACGTAGCCTGCCCATACGTGTTTATATAATACTTATGTGACTATTTATGTACACCCAAGAATGACGCAAAGCGCCATGACCACTCACCAGCAAAGTCGTCTAGCGAATGACTTGATACTAGTGCCAGTAAACCAGTTAGTCCCACTTTGTTGCCATTGGAAATGTTTATTAGCCTCGTCCGTACTATATTAATCAATGTTTTTTATGTAAATTACACTATCGGTATTTGAAATGAGCAATGAAATCTGACGATATGATGAGCATATTGTATTGTAGATTAAATCAGCTCCGAGATCTTTTTTATGTAGAAAATATTGCAAACTCTATGAACTCTACAAATAAAAATAACGTATGAAATATTTCGTGATCTTGGTGGAAATCTAAATCTAACGTGGTTGAACGTGAAGTAATAGCATAATTAGATAGAAGAAGTAATTGTGAATCTTTTTTAGTCGTAGAAATAACATAACATTGAAATGACTTTTTTTAATGTGAATAAGTCCAGGTTTGACCACCAACTCGCCTGTTGGTTAGCGACGTTGACACGACTGTTGACTTTGTTTAAGCGACGATGTGGTCGAAGATGAAGCACAGTAACAAACGTCTTCTTAATATTACATCATTATCAGCCTATCATGTTCCTACTGCTAGGACATTTCGACTTCTCTCAGAGAGAGAGGATAGGCCCTTATTCGTCGTGCTGGCCTAGTGCATGTTGGTGCATGTTATTAATTTCCTAACGATATTTTCCTTCACCGTATTTGAGCGATGCCTTCGAAATAGCTTATAATTTATTTAAGTACTACATAATTCATTGGGACAGGACCATAGACTGATATACATACAATACGAGTACATACATATAGATATTAACACCCAGCATAGAACAAACACAAATGTTCATCACACAAATGTTTGTCCTAGGTGGGAATCGAACCCACGCCCCCAAAGCGCAGAAGGCAGGTACACTACCAACTGAGCTAATGGGGTTGTGAAGATGGGATACCAATACCTTCTGCCGAACATTCTACACCTAGATAAATATATTAAGGCACGGGCACCAAACGTGTTTATGCCAAACGCCTAAATAATTAAAGATCCATTTGGTAGCCTCTGGTAATCTGCTGCGTAAATCAAAGACGGTGCCAACGTAATTGAGAAAAGTGAGGGCAGGTCGTCGTCGTTGCTACATTTTCCGGATATCTGCTCGATTTTTCCTGTTTACTATTTAAGTTATTTCATTTAAGTTAAATAGGCGAAATTCGGTTTTTAAGGCCGGTTTATTTATAGTGGTACTGAACGTGAAAACAAAGCTAAATCAGTACGGCTGGTCATATTTTCCGCAGGATCCGAAAACCAAATTGGTAAACGTACTTTAAGACCCTAAGATAGAACGAATTGATATTTAGTTTAGTTAACCTGTTTAAGAACTAGCCGAGACGAGCTTGATTCCCATTGCAGCGGATGCTCCAAAAAAGCTCTCGACCGTGAGAAGTGGAAGGAGGTAAAGCTTTTGCCCAGCTAACGGACAGTCACGGCTAAAAATATAATTAAACCTATTTGTCCCACGGTTGCGCAAAAGGTCTCTCCAATTATTATTTTTACTATAAATTATTAATAATGCGATTGGCAATGAGTTGAAGCGATGAGCTGAAGATCAGCCCCCCGATTCTATAATAATCCAATTATTTTAAAATTGCTAATTAATTGCCGCAAAATTTACACTTTTGACACATTTGGTATAGAAATTATGTACAATGTGTCAATTTTGAGGCGATTCATTAACAATTTAAAAACGATTGGTTCAGTAGAATCGGGGTCCTGATTGAGCAGCATGCTTTGGGAGATGCCTTTATGTCATTAGACTGGTGTGGGTATTGTGGATTGATGATGGACCAGTAAATATGACACCGTTCAATGGTGGCTACTCATGTAATAATTTACATTAAAATTTTACCATAGAAACTCATTTATGTTACAAGCTTTGTTAGATCTTTCATATTCCAGCCAAGAAATAATTCACGCTCGCTTAAGCCCGGAAGTTTGTTAGAAATTATATTTGCACGCCTTATTTCATCGCGAATTATGAATACTTTATTTCAGTGAACAGATTTACTTCATTTAAAATCTGAGCGTAAAAATATATTCCTTCTTACGTAGAAGGAAAAAATTACAAGGAGATGAATTGACTTCTTTATGATTTACGGATCCGTAGGTAATCCGGATTATCTTATCCTATGCGGACTAGAAAAAAAATCTGCCAATGTTTTGTGCGTATTTATTTCGCTGCTGGATTTCAGCATTTTTAGGGTTACGTACCCAAACGTAGCCCTATTGCTGTTGCTTTGCTGTCAGTTCGTCCGTCCATGTTACCTAGCTCCTAAAAGAAATAAGTTACAGTCCTGAAATTATAATATAACATGTTAAATGGTGGCCCAACATCGAATATTGATTTTAAAACAGAGCCTTCTGTTTTTTTACATACCTACACATAAAAGACACCAAATTTTTTTCTGACCCAGGCACATGGTTTGTCATTGTCTAGAGTTTGTTAGACAAGAATAAATGAAATGAGAGTCCGTCAAAGTTGTAACTTTTAAACCTTCTGTATTACAAGATTGTATCTCAAAAAACTTGACTAGCTATGAAATAGAAATTTCTGCATAGGTATTATGTATATTCCGTATTTAAGCGACAAATACATAAAATAGGTTAAGCGTGTGTCGGAATTGCGCTAACGATATTAAACCAAATGGAAAATAATGACTTCTGTACGTAGCCCTTGGTGAACGAGCCCAACTCGCACTTGGCCGGTTTTTACTAAAGATATAAAGGGATTGAATGTACTTATGTAAAATCTAAGCTGTACGTACCTATAAAGAAAATAATATCACAAACCGTTTTTTTTTTTGACTAAAACAAAATAAAAGCGTGGTAGACTAAATTCCACTAAACGTAATCTTTAAATTAAAATTAATTACACATCTTAGTTGAATAAACTCACAGAATTTTAGGTAGATAATCGAGCACAACACTATTTTAAAAATGTTGACTATAAAATAGAGAGCCGCATGAGTTATTCATAAGTTAGCAGATATTTGATAAAGCCAATAAAATTTCTTTGGCTTCAAATATTTTCTCGACTTAATTCTCCGTGACATATAGCTTTATTTTCTAGACGAGAAATTATACGACGTAAACAAAAATTTAATAAGGTCTGGCGGTCTGGGACGTCTGGAGTCGGGATTCGAGTGAAATTAGACAGTAACACTGGCATAAAACTTACTGGCATATTTGCTTGTAACTAGAGAGTTTAGGTTCGTTGCGTACAATTTACAGAATGCTTAGTAAGCTAGTAAGCCCCCAACGTCCTAATTCCAAAATGATTACATTTTACAGGAGGCGCAGCTTAGCCACTATTTATGTTTTTTTGTTGTTGTTTGGAACCTGTCATATATGGCAAATAGACAAATCTCAAAATGTCAACTTTCCCATAACTATAGTTATTTGTTAAGCAAGGCTGCAAAGTTAGTTTTTGGCTAAAGTACTTGAATCCTAAGCATAGCGAGGGTTTCAAAAGTACGAGGCGCAGAAAAACTTTGCTGCCGAGCGAAACACACAACTTTTCATATCACATTAGCGAGGAAAATATTGTATTTCTTCTAAGTCAAGATACAAGATAAGATAGACCTTGTTGGATCAAACAATTTGAGGTGCTATTCACTGAGGATGGAAAATATTAACACTGAAAAAATGTAAAGGTTCGACAAATTAATCACGTTTAAATTACTAATTTACTTTCCGCGCTAGCGGAAAAAACGACTTTTGACTTTTAAACGATAAGGAAAGCTTTACTGCCAGAGCAAATAACTGCTTGTACCGAGTTTAGCTAAAGCGCCATTTGACAGTTGCCAACTCTATTTTGGCGCGCATATTGTTTTTGTACCAATTATTCTTTTGTTCATCTTAATCATTTAAGTGTCAGTAATAACTAGCATATTTTCAAGACCGTAAGCGTAACGTATGGAACGTTTTGTCTATATAAAAATCATTGGTGGTGCTTGTAAATAATAATAAAAAAAAAAAAAAAACTATAAATATCGTCACTTAGTCTATCTGTGACTACGGACACTGCAAAGGTATCGAAACGATGGGAATTAATATAATATAAAATAAACGCGATAAAATCTGTTAAGTCTTTAAATTCAATGTAAAAAAATATACTATCCCAAAAAAGCCCCACAGTGAAGCATCTTGTACTCGTATTTTATAGAATTTTTCCTTCGTCTTATTTTAAGCTCTTGTACGTATTTACCGACATACCGCTATGTTTTTATTAACCGACTTCAAAAACGGAGGACGATTCTATGTTCTACTGGTTTTTTAAATGTAATGTTCAGGTTCACCGATTTCAACACCAAATGTTGACCGATAAAAAAAAACTTTTGTTTGGTAGAGTATGGAGATATACTCTACCAAACAAAAGAAAGAAACCAAAAAAAATTTTTTTGTTCGGTCTCATTGTCACCAAGTCAAGATTTGATGATGGGATACCAGAGGAATCCTCAAATTTTACAGGCACTTATTACGTTTTTCATATATTTTTGAAGTAGGTTTTTAATGCGATCCACTTGTTAAAATAGTAGAACCATCACTGTTTCTACTATTTCAAAGGATTCTCGGACACCAACTGTGCTTCGGGTGATTGCACTTGCTAGTTATTATTTGCTTCGAGAGTAGAAAACGAACTCGTTATTGGAGCTCGCAGTTGGCGACACTAAATTATTGGGTAGAGTCTGCAAAATGAGAAGCGTCGTGGCATAACGGTGAGGCATGTATGTAAAGGTACCCGAGTACTAGAGTTTGTAGGGTTCCGTAGCCCGACAAGGAATCCTTATAAATTAGTTCTGTCCTTCTGTATGTCTGTCTGTCCGTCAGTCTGTTCGTCCGTCTGAATTTTTTAGAACCTTCTAATTTCTACAGTAAATTAGCACACGCGCGACCTTAATCCCTACGACGCTTTTCTTTATGCACAGACTCTATCAACCCATCCTATTTGTGTCTGACACGAACGGCTGCATTTCAATCGTATTTAAAAAAACAATGCATAAACTCCAGAGTGAATACTCGTGACAAAAATATATAAGTACTTGCGTGTTCACTACATAAAGAGACTCGGATGACGCGCGCGTACACAATAAAGGAAATCGAAGCCATTGTGCGTTTTAGAGGCCCTAAATTTGTTTTATGACCGCTTCGAAGACGAATGCTAGATTGGAACACAAACAACCAGCCTACCATTACTTTGTTAGGAGACAACGTGTTAACACGGATACTAAATGTTTCAATATTGTTAATGTGAGAAATACAAACATTTTTTTCGAAACTTCTAAGTTTCATGGTAATAATATGTTATGAGATAAAAATAAAAAACATGCTTAGCTATTGAAGAGCTCAACTGTCCTTACCTTAACATCAGACCTTCGCCACTAAGTGTAATGTATGCAAACCAAAAAGCCAAACTCGATGGTTTATTACTCGTAATAGAATATATTTAAAATTAAATTAAAGAACTGGCTCGTTGAAAGAACTTTTTACTCCATCGACGACTTTTTTTAAAGTGAAAGGAAATGTTATTTAAATAACTACGGACGCAATGTAATAATTAAGTAATGATTTAAGAATTAATTAATTGGAATTATTTTTATTATTGTTTTACAAGAAATTCATTATACTGACTTATAATTATGCACACTATTATCAATAAAATTGTTTATCTGTTTATCTGTTTAGCCATTGAAAAGTTCCACTATAATCTTCTAAGACCCAGGGTTCAATAGTTTTTGTACTCTTATTGAACATATTAGTGTACAAATTATAATATTCCTTTTTTTAAAGCACATTATGTACAGAAAAGTGTACCCTAGGTCTCTATGAGTACAACGTGAGGTTTCACGTTAGACCTGACTGATGTAAATTGTTTGCTACAGAAATATGTACGCGGGGTCTTAGGCTAGGATAGTTAGTGGAACTCCGATGATGGTACTTACCAAATTATTGTATTGTTATCATCAGTCAGTAAACGTCCACTGCTGAACAAAAGCCTCCCTCTTAGAGAGAGGTGGTTTCATAATCCCTACGCTTAGTAGGTGGCTTGGAGATCGTACGTTCATTGTGTACTAATAGGACGCTGCTGCCCATAGTTGAAAGAAACTCGTTGATATTAAACACCGCTTTGAAACTTTTGTTACGCTTTTATTAGCACACATTCCGCTCGCATTTGTTTGCACACAACGGCCTCTTCAGATTACGGTAGAATAAATAGCTTTATTATAGAAACTGACGTAGTTTTCACACATTTTATTTATATTACACGGGAATTACTCACGTAAGATTAAGCCGGTTACTCCGACTATAGTTACAACCGTATTCGGCTATAGTCGTAGTAACCAGCTTAATCTTACGTGAGTAATTCCCGTGTAATATAAATAATATATACTTATAGCTTTATATTTTACCTGTGACTACATGTACAAGCCATTCTTTAGTTCACAAAGAATTTCCCTTGCACTGCGTTAAGTTGTAGAAAGAGTGCATAGGATTAAAATCTGCTAATAACTTTCTTGACTTGATCCTTTTGCTAGACGAGTTTTATAATAAACCTTCAAGACTCTGCATAAAATGATGGCTGTTTTCAAGACTATGCTAGCATACAGAGCGGGGATAAATGCCTTAAATCCTTTGCTCGCATCCACTCGGAACTTTCAAGATTTCTCCGAAGTTTTACTGAATTCTGGTATATTTTACCATCACTATTTAATGGCGAAAACTTCCTTACAATATTCCATTGTTTCGAAAGAAAGCTTTTAAATTGAAAAGAGTTTCAAGTTATGGTAAGTGACTGGAGGTAGAAACAAGAATTTGCTAAAAAAGTTTTTATGTCGTCAATCGCTTCACAAACTTAGCAAAACGTAAGGCCTTATTTAAAAAAAAAACCACTTCAATATAAAGTTTGAAATAAAATTATTATAACTTGAGAATCGACTTAAAAATTTGTAAGCGCTCGAACAATATTATTATGAAATCTGGTTAAAAATGTAACTAAACTACGTGGTTAAAATTTTATGGGGCCATCTCGAGAGCTTTATAATAGAATAGTGTCTCCTTCTTCTATACTAATATTATAAAGAGGAAAGATTTGATTGTTTATTTGTTTGCATTGAATAGGCTCCGAAACTACTAAACCGATTTGAAAAATTCTTTCACTGTTGGGAAGCTACACTATCTGCCGTTGACATAGGCTATATTATATTGTGTAGTGACGCCGAAGGCCGAGCTTACACCCGTGCGAAGCCGGGACGGTCGACTAGTCATATATATAAAAAGCGATGCGTGTATATAATATGTATGATCCCTATGGACTCCAAAACGGCCGAACCGATTTTGACAGGACTTTCACTTGCAGATAGCTGATGTTTTTTTTATTAAGATATTACACGGTCAAGCCAATTACATTATTATCTGCCAAATTATAATTATGCATAAAAAAATAAAGAGGAAATACATTAATCACAAAAAAACAAGCTCAAAAGAAAATTATATGTATAAAAAAATACATCGAAATTATCTTCATATAACATAAAAGTAAAATTAAAAAATAAGAATAAAATAATAATGACAAAAATCACAAATATGAAGAAAAATTATGAATAAAAAAAAACAATCAATTAATAAATAGTATTTTCATAAATATCGGAGTAATCGCTGTACATATACAAAGAGTAACAATAAGAAAATAAACGAATCGAATTGAGAATCTTCCTCCTGCCGGTCTATTCTGCAAGCTAAGTGAACGCGCAAGTGAAGCGATAAGCTAAGTGAACGAGTTTTTTTCTTGTTGATTACTATAGAGAAATGTCAAAATGTCGAGTGATCACCCTTGACTGTAGTCCCTTACCCTTATAATTCGATGTTTTGACATTTATGTTGCAGAAATAAGCAAGAAAAGTCACATTCACTTAGCTTATCACTTCACTTGCGCGTTCACTTAGCTTGCAGAATAGACATGCTGAAGTCGGTTATAAAACATTTGATTAAAATTACTCTATTTAGTTAAATTTTAATTATGATTAGATCATTTCAGGGTTGGTCCCATAGTAAAGTAGATGAGTACAATGACCTACTTACGGCTTAGTACAGGGTATATGACCATATATAACCATATATGTACCTATAGCTTTCACGTGGTCTCATGATGGGAATCTTTTTGTAGCACACCTTTCAGTATGTGTTAGTGTCACCATTTTCTGTCTTGCAAATCATTCAAAATAATGTTTCTTTTCCGGAGAAATTTTAAAGTGTATGTTTTAATCTAATGCTGTATGTAGGCCGCTTCCAACCGGCCCTTTTGGAAATCGATGGGGGAGGCCTATGACCAGCAGTGTACGTCCTATGAGTGAAATGATGATTAATGTCTATCCATTCTTCATTTATGTTATCATTTATTAACCATTACAAGGTGTCCGGCACTTAGTAACCATTAATTATACACGTCCTTAAGACTGAGTTACTGGTCTCTGCAAAACAGGGAATCCTGGTGTAGTGGCCAGGGTTTTAAATTGAAATTAATTATTTATATTATTAAATAGCTAACCATTTAATGTATGTACTTTAAAATATATGTATTATTTTCTATATTTAGATAATTATGTTTTTTTTGCAAGCAACATACCTACCTTGTGAGAAAAATATATATTTATTATTCATTTTTATTAAATGTATCAATTTTTTGACCAACATTTTATACAAGGCTTGACCATTGCTAAAGTAATTGATGGGTGGCCAGTTTTGGTATCTTCTAATTATCTTGTGCGTACAATATTTAATGTGCAAAAATGAACCGTAATCTTTACTGTTGTTTCCAAAACTATAGAAACCAATAATAATAATCTCTATCACTTTACTGGGATATGATTTAAATTCGATCGTAACTTTGCTTGTGACAATGATTTTGTTGACGATATTACATTAAAATGAGAAATTTAAAAATATTTTACATTGGCAAACGGTAATAATGCACAAGAAGTACGACGTCAAAAAAAATAACAATAATTATCAATATAAAAAACCGACTTCATCAGAACTAGACTAAATTGAAATAGGATCAAATGGGAAGCACCAGCTTTCAAATAAAATAAAAAAAACATCAAAATCCATTCACCCAGTCAAAAGTACTGAGGTAACAAACATTAAAAAAAAACAGTCGATAACCTCCTCTTTTTTGGAAGTCGGTTAAAAAAAACCAAAAAATAGAGGAATTAGAAAATACTTTATTATTTGTCATCTTCTATCTTACCGACATAATATTTAGGTTCATTATCTCTTTAGAGGCCTCCACGCGCACCTGCGATGACGTAATGAGGCTGAAAACAATAGTAGCAATCACAGTTCCTCTAACGACGCAACGCAGAAGGTAGCGTGATCTCGTAAATAGCTGCTCTTAATCGAGGCTTAACTCAGTCGTAATCCCGATTAATCTCGTACGACAGAGAAACAATTACCAGAAGCTCAGGAATCCATTATCAATTGAACGTTTATATAATTTCATTACTATTAATTATAATATAATATAATTATAAGGCTGTCTAATGCACTAGCTAGTGCTTTAAAAGCAGCCAACACGTTAGGCCTTATAACTGAGTGCTTTTCATGGTCATCTTAAGAAATAGAAAACGGTATTTTCGACGTAACCAGGTATCGTCTTGAATGAGTGTTCCCCGATAGTTATGATCTGGCGTGCTTCATCGAAGACAGCATCATCGCCGAGGTGGTGGTCAAACGCAAGCCTATTATTATAATATTAATGAATGAACTTTTGAATTATAAATTGAATTTTGAACTTTCTTAAATTATTTTATAAATCCGACAACGTTATTTTTGATGCATAATTGTTCGCAAAAGTGCAGTATTTTTTTTTTTTATTAACCACGTTTTACATATCGCCATCTTGTTTGTATTTATCATTACGTCACGTCAAGTATGAAAATTCGACGCCTTAGATCATAATGCTGATCTAGATCATGCTGACTATGCGAATGGTCATGTAGTATGTTACTTTACATGTTTTAAATGTATATCGGGACTTATCATGCTTATATTGAGCTAACTCAGACCACAGCACAGTGATATGGTCGAAACGAGGTCGATCAAGCGTAAGGTACCTATTTTTACCTAAATAAAAGTTATGTTACTTTACGTTCAAATTATTTGATTTGCTTATATAGTATTGACAACTATTCGCTTCCGTATATAGTTTACCCGCGTGGTCATTCTATCAAGAACAGCACATTTTTGAATCCATTTTTTTTTATGATATACGTTAAACATTTAATTTGTTTGCTAACACCAAAAAACCTAGCCGAGGTTTATCTTGGAATTAGGTTCTCAGCTTTTATACATAGAAAAACACAATTTACTTAAAGTTATCTACACAGTGAGTAAAAAATTAAAGTAAACAATCTAAGTAGTAAACGCATTTAAAGGGCCATTTATTTATCAGTTTCTTGACCGAAAATTACACACAGTTGAATTATCACGTTTCATGTGTAAAAAAAGTATCACCATGTGGTTAATGGCACAGAGCTATGAAGATACAAAAAAAATATATAAAGATAACAAAATAACAGTACTACACACCTGATACTGGCATCTAATAGGTCGGGGAAAAAGTCTTTTCGTATTTTGTATGTATAAAGTTGTAGTAAAAATCTCATCGATTGTACTGTTTGTATCTGGCTGGTTTTGATACCATTAAAAATATGACATTTTAAAAAAGGAATATAAAAAGTAAAAAGCAATTTCCCGCCATTTTTCAATTGTTTTTTTGTTCGATAAAATGAGTGAATCTAACGAAGAAATTCGATATATTGTGAAATTTTATTCCAAAAAATTGAAAAATGCGACACAAGCCGCGAATAAAATTTGTGACGTTTATGGACCTAATGCAGTGTCATCAAGAGTAGCACAATGTTGGTTCAAGCGTTTTCAGTCCGGGAATTTTGATGTCAAAGATGCAGCTCGCTCTGGTCGCCCTGTAACGGATAAAGTCGATGCCATTTCTGGAAAAGTGGACCAAGATCGGCATATTAGTAGTTACGACGTAGCTGAAGACCTGGGGATTGACCACAAAACAGTTTTGACCCATTTGAAAATAACTGGGTATACAAAAAAACTCGATATTTGGGTGCCACACCAGCTCACTGAAAGAAACCAAATGAATCGTGTACTCATTTGCGATTCTCTATTGAAACGTAAAGAAACCGAACCGTTTTTGAAAAGATTGATCACTGGTGATGCAAAATGGATCACCTACGACAAGAATGTGCGCAAACGATCATGGTCAAAGGGCAGTGAAGCACCACAGACTGTAGCGAAACCCAGATTAACACGTAATAAGGTGATGCTGTGTGTATGATGGGATTGGAAGGGCATCGTTCATTATGAGCATTTACCGCCGGGCAAAACCATCGATTCGGATCTCTACTGCCAACAGCAGATGAGACTCAAACAAGAAATTGAGAAAAAACGGCCGGAATTGATCAACATAAAGAGTGTGGTCTTTCATCATGATAACGCCAGACCGCACACATCTTTGGCCACTCAGCAAAAATTTAGAGAGCTTGGTTAGGAAGTGTTAATGCATCCACCACATAGCCCTGACCTTGCAACCTCAGATTTCCACCTGTTTCGATCTCTTCAGAATTCTTTGGGTAGTGTTAGATTAACATCAAGAGAGGACTGTCAAAACTACTTGTTGCATTTTATTGATCAGAATTCCCAAAATTTCTACAGCAACGGGGTCATGTCACTACCTAAAAGATGGCAACAAGTTATCGAACAAAATGGTACATATATATTATAATTAAATGTAATTAAACTTGAAAAAAATATGTCTTGAATTTGTTTATAAAATACGAAGAAACTTTTTCCCCGACCTTATATTACACGGGATTTACTCACGTAAGATTAAGCCGGTTACTCCGACTAGAGTTACAACCGTATTCGGCTATAGTCGTAGTAACCAGCTTAATCTTACGTGAGTAATTCCCGTGTAATATAAATAATATATACTTATAGCTTTATATTTTACCGGTGACTACATGTACAAGCCACTCTTTGGTTCACAAAGAATTTCCCTTGCACTGCGTTAAGTTGTAGAAAGAGTGCATAGAATTAAAATCTGCTAATAACTTTCTTGACTTGATCCTTTTGCTAGACGAGTTTTATAATAAACCTTCAAGACTCTGCATAAAATGATGGCTGTTTTCAAGACTATGCTAGCATACAGAGTGGGGATAAATGCCTTAAATCCTTTGCTCGCATCCACTCGGAACTTTCAAGATTTCTCCGAAGTTTTACTGAATTCTGTAGAGCTAAAGACGTCATAAACATTATCTTTTTACACCGTAGGTATTATATCCTTTTTGTCATGCGTGACCATTTGCTACTACATTGCTCTTCCGCGGGCCCTTCATTAGTAGACAGGATCGCGGGATTACGAGTAGAAACCTAACTACAATTACACATCACACACATCATCAGCCAATTAACGTCCACTGTTGGACAACGCCTCCCTTATAGAGAGGGGTGTTGCCATAATCTCCACGCTTGGCAGGTGGCTTGGGGATCGCAGTACGTTCACCTTGTACTATTAGGACACTGCTGCCCATCCTCCGGTGGTTCTGGTTGCAGTACCCGGGACATACCCGGGTAACTACAATGACAGTTTTAAGCAACCATAGGGATTTCATTTAAGCAAAAAAAGCCTGTATTGCGGTCTCTGGTCTTCCTATATACTCTTTGAATTGGTATGTGTGTGGGGGAAGAGGGGCGGTTTGGGGTGTCTGTATGTGTAGAAAATGTGCTGCAACTATTACTTTGTCAATAAAGTAATGCGACTTAAGAAAAAACCCGCATCAAACCGCTAACTTTAACGCTTACTTTTGATGCCACAGCGTTACAGCGATTAGTTAGTAACGCTGGTATACTAACTAATCTTCAAATATCGACGGCGCTGACGGCAACTTCTTCACTTTATATACTCCCGCAGTTGATAGCACTCTCAGTCTAAAGTTAACGCTCCGGAGAGTGCCACTTTACGTCCTGGTCGGTAGTTATGATAACTTCACTTTAACGAGCGACCTTATAAATTGAAATAGCCCCCTAGAGCAGTAAACACCATATAATATTCATGTTTTATGACCAGAGGCCTATATCCGTTGCTTCCTAATTCGAAAGCCATAATATGTATCGAATATCAGATACAAGTATTATGAATATAGGCTGCATGACCTAGATCAGAATAACAAGGGATGGTAATGGTAATGTTGCGTGGAGGCTGCGAACGCATCAGGCCTAAATCAGACTTGACACGTTTAGTCAAACTCACTCTGCAGACGGCTTTGCCACCCTTTCTTGCATGTGAACTATTAGTTAGTTAATTGGTGTCGTACTTACAGTTTTACATTAAGCGGCCAACGCTGAAGTGAAAAAAGTGGGTGAAACACGGAGACGTTTGAACATAATGATAATGGGCGGTTTTCCAAAAGGCAATATAAAAATTATTGTTGATGAGACATGGATATATGAAGGTTTTGCAAAACCACAGACGAAGAAAGCTCAATACAAAAAAACTTGCTTATTCTCATACAAAGACAATATCTATGTGTCTGTCATGCTTGTTTTATTTCGTAGTGTAGTATTATGTGGTTATTGTTTGCTAACAATGTCAATGTACTTGATTTTCCACAACACAACACAAATTAGTAGGTACACAAGTGTGCCTTGCCTAGCCGTGTTGTAAAATGTCTCCTCTTCCTTGTGTTGTAGGTTTCATTGTACAAAAACGAAAAAATTATAACCATGTTTGCAGCGCTATTTATCGATGGTTGCAAAACTATGTTCCTAGAAATGAAATTAATATAATATGATTTATATGAATATTTATGATATTATTGTTTACGTCTCTCAGAAAACCTAATATTGCACTAAGCAGAATTACTGAGACTTGTTCCTTAAGTGCTGGCGTTTTGGAAAAACTCACAGCGTTCAATGGAGGGAACTATGCTATATATATATGATAAAATCCGGAACAAGGATGTTTGCCAAAGAACCACAGTCACCGACATAGCTGCTGAGATTTGCAAGTTAAAGGGGCAATAGGCGCGGGCCACATCACTCGAAGAACCGATAACCGATGGGGAAGAAAGGTTCTTGAGTGGAGACCACGAACTAGACGACGCAGCGTAGGTAGGCCTCCTATTAGATGGACTGACGACATTGTGAGAGTCGCGGCCATCCAGTGGATGCAGATGGCAGGCTGTCGTTCAGTGTGTCGTTCAGTTATAAGGGGGAGGCCTATGTTTAGTAATGGACGTCTTCTGGATGTTAATGATGATGATGATATTTTCCTTCTTTGTCTGACCTGAGGCATATGCCCTGGATTTACACATCAGCTACTTTTTATCCCGAAAAAAAAAAGGTTTCTTGCTGTAGAATAGTAGGTGAAACCGCTGGACGTTGCTAATATTTTATATGCAAAGTTATCTTTCCCTCTCTAGCTGTCACGATTCCAGAACTAAACGGCTTTACTGATCTTGTTAAGGTGATACGTTTCATGTTTGACGGGAAATTCAAATTTCAAATAGTTTTTATGTCCTTGTTGCTAGTCCAGGTAATTATTGTGAAATGACACAGTGTTTGCGAAAATTGTTGGTTGTTCTTTACGTTATCATGTACAGCTATGAATCAGTAACTCACCATATTACTTACATTTGTCAATAAACCGTTTGAAACAGCAAAAATTTGTTTATTGACAAATGCAGGTAATAACGTGCATTAGAGATAAATAGCTATACGTGAGTTTGTAAAGAATAATAACCAATTTTCGCAAACATCATGATCGCTTAGAATAATTACCCGGCCTAGCTAAGAGAACAAAAAAACTGTGTTTAAATATGAATTTCCCGCCATACGTGACACGTATCACCTTAAGGAAATATTTCGTATTATAATGTAATTATTTATACTCTATTTATAGATATTATGAGCTGCTCGTTCTGTTTATTTTATATGTATCCTCCTAAGTTGATTCGACCACATTATTTTATGGAAGTTATGGAATGAGACGTCAAACTTTTATAGGATAAAAATAATGAAAGTAATAAAGAAATACATCATTTTGCAATAAGACTAATCTATAGAGTCGCAAAACCCACTTAAATGTTCTATTATGTTGTGCTTAGTGCTTATTTATGATTTTGCTGTTTTGAATATGAAAATAGCTTGCATTGTTCTTGGAATTTCAAATTCAAATTAATGTCATAATGCATATGGTTTGTCTGTCTGTCTGCCTGCCTGCCTGTCTGTCTGTCTGTCTGTCTGTCTGTCTGTCTGTCTGTCTGTCTGTCTGTCTGTCTGTCTGTCTGTGTAGTTAAAACTATAGCTTTGCTCAATGACAGTTTTAGAAATGACAGTTACATGTGAAATGGGGATAAAATATTTTTTTTCGCTGCACCCCCCCCTCAAGTGGTATATCGTTGAATAGGTCTTTTAAAATGAAGGCATATTCAAGGTTTCATATATCATACATCACTTTATTATCAACTGAATCCTTTGCGAATTATGGCCCGCCATAGGGATAAAAATTTGCCCCCTCCCTGCATTGCATGAAGACTCGTTTTGTTCCTGTTTTAAAAAGATACCGTGTTATTTTGCAAGCACACTAGGAGCGGGCGGAACGAGTCATAGCTGAAAACACCGCAATCGGTTTCCGGTGTCGGATAGCTTTGTACTTTTTGTTTCAGTTTTGCGACCGGTTTCAAATACACGTTAAATCTCGAGCTGTTTCTGACAGAGGTTTAGCAAAAAAGAGACTGTTGTTTTGACATGTTTGAATTAAAATAAAAAAATTAGGATAAAATTATTGTTAAATTTACCTTAAAAAATGTACAATCTAGGAGTATGTGGATGAACATGACGTGAGGGCACGTAAATAGTTTTTTCACCTCACAAGCTTAGAATACCTTTCTTTATCGTTTAAATCTGCGTGCCTAAGTCATTTTCATCCGCCAGTGTGGAAAGTAAATTCGAAATTCAAACGAGTCGAACTATAGTCTAACCTTCAATTTTTTTGCCTTTTTCTATAAGTACCTCAAGTAGTTGATACAAGGTTCATACCTTAACATGAAATATATACAATATTTCATTGCTAAGATGAGATGAGAAGTTGTGTATATCACTGCTGCAAAATATATACGTCTCGTGCCAATTGAATCCACTGCTACGCTTAGGATTTCATTTTTGAATGAACCACTCTCTTCGCTCGTGGTTTAATCTTGGATTACTTCGCTTGCTCTGGATTAAATTTCAGGTACTTGCGCTAAATAAAATAATTGAAGCCCAGGAAGTAACAAATAACTATTTCTGTTATGATTTTTCAAAATAATACTAAATTTAACTTTGAACAAATAATTATCAAATAATGGTAAAGTAAGAAGAACAAAAAACCTAACTGCAATTTTTAGCCAATGATACTTCGGAAATAAAAAAGAAAAACAACAACAAGTAGGAGGACTGCACACTACCACACCTTCCTCGTGGAAATTCTAAAGATTCGTACTCAACGATTTGGGTCGTCATTTATAATACGTAGGCACTGCCCAAGAATGGAAATCCCTGCCGTTCTTTTTGTTTCCTGAGAACTACAATCTCCTAGATATTTTCAAGCCTAGAGTAAATAGATTTCTTCTAGATCAACGTGTTCCATCTTTGGCCACACCGTCGCTTACCATCTGGGAAGTTGGTGGCCAAAAATTGATCTATTCTGTCTAAAAAACAATATTTAACTAGATTTTATTTTTCAAAACATTTTAAAAACAAGTTTCTAAAATAAATGATGCTATTAATATTTATTAAAATGTTATTTTTTAGCGCCATTTCGAAAATATTACAATATTGGATATTACATATTGAGTATTACATATTGTATTGTCTCCAGAACTGAATGTATGCATAACTTCAGCGAAATTAGATAGGGGAACTACTTCTAATTCAGCTTGCAAGGTTTTTTGATCTAAACAAACAAACATTGCAACTTAAATAAAAACTTGTAAAAACGAATCTAACGACACATTGCACTTCAAAATCTGTGAAGCCATTTAGGCTACAAACAAAGACAGACAAACATATCGTACATATATATATATAACACTTCATTCTATTTTTTTTTTTAAGTTTGTGAGTAAGTTTATCCGCACTCTATAACGGCTTAATAGATTTGGATGAAATTTGCTATTTGAGATTAACAAAAAGCTGTCCCATACATTTTGTGTGAATGACCCTTTAATATGGAACAGCTGATATTTTTTTCGCGATTTCAGAGATCTACCATACTAACCCAGTAAATAGATGATTTAATCTAAAATTTCAAAAAAGTGTGAGCTAGACAGCTGTAGTAGTACAAAGTAGGCTCTTAAACTGTGGCTCTCTGTCTCTGCATCGCTCACGCTCTGTGATTTATGTAGACGTTATTATAATTAAGATCCTCGTAAATCAGCCTGACTACGTAATCAAACGATTATCACGCACGAACCTACTTCTTGGAATCATATTTCAAATGAAATGGTAAACCAATATCATGAAAATATTGGTTTTTTAAAGTTGTTTATAAAAATAGGTTTTTATTTCTTACAAACTAGAGAAGTAAATAACAGTGAATTGCCTATATCTTATGTTTATAATTATATAATATAATCTATGATTATGTCTATTCTGTATTTTGACTATGATTAAGTTTATATTAGGTATATTATTACTATATTTTAATTTTTATATGGTTTATAGAATATAATTTATATTCTTCCTTTCCTTATGTATATAATTACTAGCTGCGCCCCGCGGTTTCACCCGCGTGGTGATGAAAATCGGTGAAGGGGTATGGAAAATAGATAGTAGCCGATTCTCAGACCTACTGAATACGCATATAAAATTTGGTAAAAATCGGTAAAGCCGTTTCGGAGGAGTACGGTAACTAACATTGTGACATGGAAATTTTATATATATAGTGATGATGATGATGATGATGATGATAATGAAGTGATTAAATAACGTTTATAATTATATTATATGAACTTAGATAATACGCTTTTAGTAGTTAGCAAGAACCTCGCTTCGGGTGAAGGCCTCCTCCAAAGAATTCCATTGGTTTCCATACTTCATTCTTTATGATATGTAAACCTACAAAAGTTATACAACATAATTTAATAAATTTACCAAAAACGTAAATAACCTAATTTTCACACAATTTTATCTCGCCGAAATTTGATAAGTACAACTTATTTTGTCCCAACTAGTTTCATATCACACTATCACACTAATATTATAAATGCGAAAGTTTGTGAGTGTGTGTGTGAGTGTGTATGTTTGTTACTCCTTCACGTTAAAACGGCTGGACGGATTTGGATGAAATTTAGAATAGAGATAGCTTATGTCTTGGATTAAAACATAAGCTACTTTTCATCATCATCATCATCACCGATTTTCATCACCACGCGGGTGAAACCGCGGGGCGCAGCTAGTATAAAATATAAATACCCAACACTTCTTATCGGGCAAGCGCTTTTATTAACTAAATAAACAAAATACGAGCTAACTAAGACTAATTACCAAACAACTTACGCTATTATAAAAAAAAAAAACAAGTTGCATTGCCTTGAAGGTACGACTAAACGATTTTGGCCTTTTGCGAAAACGCGACAATGCTAATTTGATCGTTCGCCTTTAAAATCATTGAAATAATGTGAAATAATACATATTGTGTCTTTTGGACCTTTGCATTTTTGGATCTTGCGTCGAAATCAATTAATACCATGCCGCATACGTGAATCATACATCAATTCAATTATTATGGAACGCGTCAAATTGAAACATTTCTCTGTCATTTATTTTTCATGGACAAAAAGTAGGAGACATTTACGAAGTCTTGCTGTTTTTTGGTCCTTGTTTTAGTCTGGTGAAGCTAATTCAAATAAAACTCCACTTATATTGCCGTTTCCGAATTTTAAAAGGCCATTCCCTCGTCAAACGACGGAAACAAGATGAATTTGATGTGGAAGGGCTGCTTTCAGCCGTATAAATTTTGTTATTGTAAGATCTGCCGATTCCTTTTTATAGCTTTGATTTGAGAAAACAACAGACTTTTCTGGAACTGGAACATTTCTTTGTTTAAATTTGGTAAATTTAAGTCAACCTGTAGATAACCGTTATCATAAATTTAATAACAGTAATCTACAGGATACTTGACGTACTTTCCCCCCCAGAAAATACGGAAAGCTGGAAAATGACGGGTAACATCACGGAATTCAGTTAGTTTTGATATCATCATCATCATCATCATCAGCCAAAAGACGTCCACTGCTGAACATAGGCCTCCCCTTTTAACCTCCACACTGAACGACATCCTGCCATCTGCATCCACTGGATTCCCGCGACTCTCACAATGTCGTCGGTCCATCTAGTGGGAGGCCTACCTACGCTGCGTCTTCCGGTTCGCGGTCTCCACTCAAAAACCTTTTTTAGTTATAGCGATAAAACTGTAATAAATTAAACCATATACTGTTTTTTTTTCTGCGTAAAATGATTTTAACACTTAATTGTAATGTTTTGTTGAAGTAATTTGTATGGCTTTTTTTTGGAGCTGCCCGAACTGTTTTTATATTGTTTCATCACTTCGAAAATTTCCTACTATAATAGCACTTTTAAATTAATAAGTTCTTCAGTTTTTTTGCAAATCTGTGTTAAGTTTCGTCACTTCAAGTCATTATCAAATATTTTAATAGCAGTTTAATTTGGACAACTACTGTGAATTTTTAGTTTTGATTTTGGTACTGTTAATCTATTACATATTTTAGGACGCGAACAAGTGCGCAAGTTTAATTTGGAAATTTTATGTCTTGGTTGGAAAAGAGTTTGTTTGATCGACGTACACGAACAATATGAGCTATGGTGAAGCATAGGCACACATAGCGGAAGTCTATCAACGCCTAGTTTTCTATGATTGACAGGCAAGTTATTTGATCTCAGCTCACCTGATGTTAAGTTGCCACCAAGACTTGTAGATTACTTTTCTTAAATATAACATGGTGGATATTATCGGAAATACCTCGATTGGAAAGAACGGAATCCAAATATGTAAAATAAATAACTCAAAGTAAAAGAAAGTTTTTTTTCATAAATCAGCACTGTAATACATCTTTTATACACACCTTAGCAAAAAAACAGATGTCGGATCAAAGTATCAGAAAGCGATAAAATTGTGAACCTAAATTCAATTGCAATCAATGTCGATTGTAAATCAAATTATACAGCTCTGCATGTTTTACCAAATTGAACTTTAAAAAAGACGAGGTTTTCACTGAGTAGGTAGGTATTTTTTTTACCGACGCCACAAAGCGAAAAAAGGGCCAAAGCCTTCTTTTTGGAGTTTTAAATATCTGTCTCCATCAAATTCAAATTTATTTATTAGCTTCACAATAATAAAAATCACAAATAAAATACTAAATGCAAATACAAAAAGAAATATAAATAATGTCACAAAAAAAATATAACATATCAAATTAAATAATACTAAATACACAAACAATCAATCAATCGTTTATTTAATACTTAAAACTAAATAACACTTCAAATTAATAATAATGTCAGGTACCTACTTACAATACAATCACTAGTACGTCCTCTCCGGCATTGGCTTCATCAGACCAGCTTGATGGTATAACATTACATTGTCACCGAACATAGAAAAATATGCCAAATTTCAGCTCAATCGGTTGAGAATAACTGGTCTACAAATCAGTTGCAAGATTTTTCCCACGCATATGAACGTAGTACATACATACTAACAGGGCAAGTTCAATATAATCTTGTAAAAATGGGCAACTAAAAGTACTTTCTACTCGCTTATTACTATGTCACTTACGGTGATCAGTAGACAGTATGGAAAGCGTGGTGGCATTTAGGTGACAATATACGTGGGTAGAGAAAGGTCAGAATGTCAAATTGTCAATATGTTCCTTTATCACGTCGATAGCGAATCGCAAAAATATTAGATTATCTTCTGCCACAGGTGCAAAAAAGACTACGTTCTAAAAATTCTTTGTAGAACAAAAGCTACGTACGAGCAATTTAAAAAAAGGTTTTTGGGATAACTATTATGAGTAATCTAATTATATTAAATTTGATTTGATTTCGGCCCGGCGAAGTACAACTGTAACTGTGCTGTAGTAATCTTTATTCTTTATTCTTTATTCTTTATTCTTTATTTATTGCAAATATGTACACTTTCTTCTAAAAACTAAGTTTTAGAGTACATTGTGTAATATACCCTGCATAAAGGGTGCAGCAATGCTTTATGTAATGGCTGGTCACAAAACCAGACCATAGATATAAATTTATACATTTATAATTAGATCTATTACATATAATTATATCTACTATTTAAACTTTACTTAGGATGACATTATTAACAAAAACAAAAAATAAACATTATAGCTTAGTGTGATATGGTTGGTTAACAATATATGAGATCATACAAAACTTATGATGCTACTTTCTTAACTTAAGAGATCACTATTTATTTTCTAATTAAATTTTATCGTTGAAAAAGTCTTTTAAATCGTAGTAGCATTTTTGGGTTAGAAACTTACGGAGTTGGTTCTGAAAAGTATTATTATTTGTTTCTTTCTTTATTGTGTCCGGTATTTTGTTATATATGTTTATTGTCATGTATAAAGGGCCTTTTTTGAATATTTCTATTCGCGGGACTGGTAATTTGAGTTTATATTGTCTACGGGGGTTAGAATCGGGTGTGTATAGGTGAAGATGCTTTCTGACAAAATTAGCCGCTTCATAAATATAGATACATGGTAGTGTTAGCATTTTTTGTTGTTTGAAGTAGGGTTTACAACTTGTGCGTTGGCGAATGTTGACGATTATGCGCATGCATTTCTTCTGCATTTTGAAAAGTTGATCAGCGTCAGTACTGTTTCCCCACAATATTATACCGTAGCGAAGCCATGAATACGCGTAGGCATAATAAGCGGTGAGGGCAGTGCTTGAGTTACTGTTGATTTTTAGTTTTGCTAATGCATAGGTAAATTGTGATAACTTGGATTTGACTTTTTCAACATGCGCTTTCCACGTGAGGTTAGTGTCTAAATTGAGGCCTAATAATGTGCAATCGCTTATTTCCTTTACATCAAGACTCTTTGCAAGTTCAGTAAGTTGTAGTGGCTTTTTTTGGTACGGAATAAATTGTATGAGTTTTGTCTTGTTTGTATTTATTTCCAGATTGTGTGAGGCTAACCATGATTTTATGTCGATAAATGTATTTTTTATGTGTATAAGTGAATTAGAATCGGAAGTACATTTAAATAGAAGCGAGACATCGTCTGCGAATATAATACATGGTGAATTTGTTACTTGAGATAGGTTATTTATATATATAAGGAAGAGAATACAGCCCAGTACACTGCCTTGAGGGATAGAGTCGTTAATGGTATGTATATCAGACTGTATCGATTCTATTTGACCTGTGTCTTGTCGGTAGTATTCAATTTGGACAAACTGTTTCCTATTTGAGAGGTAAGATATCAGCCAATTAAGTGGCTTGCCCCTAATTCCAATTTCAGATAATTTTTTGATAAGTATACGGTGTGAGACTCTATCGTACGCCTTTGACATATCAAGTAGTAGTCCAACCGAGTGATATTTCTCTCGCATGTTATTTAAGATTTCTTGTACATAATTAAATATTGCTATTGTTGTTGAAGATTTTTTTCGGAAACCGAATTGATTTTTATTAATGAGCTTGTATTTTTCTAAAAAACTGTGTATACGATCAGAAATTGCACGCTCAAATATTTTTGATATGACCGGGAGTAGTGCGATCGGCCGGTAGTTGCTGACATTACTAGCTTTACCGTCTTTCTTGAGAATAGGTTTTATTTTAGCAATTTTGAGTAGATCAGGGAAACATTCTTCTTCAATCGATTTATTAATTAACGCTGCTATGATAGGTGTGAGTTCGTGAGCGCAAGATTTGATTAAGGCAGGTGGTATATCGTCTACTCCGCAACTAAATTTATTGGGTAGCTTCCGAATTATAGCTAACACTTCTTTTTCCGTAATTAGTGATAAGAACATAGAGTTAGCCAGAGCCGGATCAGAAGAGCTGTAATCTATATGAGCGTAAGGGGTTGGGTTTATTAAGTTAATTGTTTTTTTGCCTATTGAAGTAAAATAATCGTTAAATACGTTTGCAACTTGGTGAGGTTGGTTAACAATATTGCTATTTTCATAGAGTTCAATGTTTTTTATACGTTTACACTTATTTTTATTTGTATTTTCTTTTATAATTGTCCACATAGTCTTTATTTTATTTTTTGATTCCTTCATTTTTTTTGCATTGCTAAGTTTATTAGATGTTTTTACACATTTTTTTAATTGTTTAGCGTATTTTTTATAATATAATTTAAGGCTTTTACTGTTTGATTCGTTGCATAGTGTTTTTAATATTCTTTTATTTTTACATGAGATCTTTAGACCTTTAGTCATGCAATCGTTTTTGTTATTTTGATGGTTTTTAATTTTTTTATAGGGTATATATTTATCTAATAATTCTCTTAATTTTAGATCAAAGTTATTATAGTTCTCATTAATATTTTTTTCAGGTTGTATAATTAGATTCCAGTCCGAGTTATTAAGTGCCTCCTTAAATGAGTTAATACTTTTGGTCGTAAAACATCTTTTTGTCATTGTAAGTGTAGTTAATGTATTATTTTTTTCTAAAGATTCAATTTCATAATATAGTGCTTTATGGTCAGAGATGCCATAATCGTTAACTGCTATTTTGCATTGTTTATTGGAATGATTCGTAAATAAGAGGTCTATACATGTAGCGGTTTTAAATGTTTTTCTAGTGGTGTCAAATATTCTTTGATGTAAGTTGGATTCTAGCATGGTATTTAGTAGTCGCTTGTAGTGGTTAGAGTTTTCGTATATATTTATATTAAAATCTCCACCTATAATTACGCGTTTCTTGGATATTTTTGTTCTAATTTTATTTAATAGTGCGTCTAAGAATGTAAAAAATGTTTCAATTTCATGGTCATTGCGGTATACGTCAATTAATAATATATTTTGTTTGGGTATTTCTATGGCACAACATTCTACTATACATTCAACAGAAAGTTCTTCTAGATCTACTCTTTCTATGAACTCGATGTTTTTTCTAAGCAAAATTGCAACACCGCCACCTCTGTGCATTTTTCTGTAATATCCGGCAGCAAATACAAAATTAGGGATTTGTATTAAACCTTTTCGTTTCTCTCTGATCCATGTTTCTGACAAGCACACTGCCTGGATTTGGCTTTGTTCTTCTAACAAACTTTCTAATATATGGGTTTTATTATTAATACTTTGTGTGTTTTGAAAAATAGTCG
This sequence comes from Agriopis leucophaearia, assembly GCA_949125355.1. NCBI lineage: Eukaryota > Metazoa > Arthropoda > Insecta > Lepidoptera > Geometridae > Agriopis > Agriopis leucophaearia. The sequence goes on along the minus strand of OX421278.1, from coordinate 6,688,584 downwards.
TGAAGTTAGGGACGAAAAGTATGATTTAAGGCTGTTGTGTTGGTAGTTTTTGTTTGACTGCTATTAGTATTTTTTTGACGGTCGTTATCAGTGTCGGATCTGTTTTGTGATGAATTGGAGGCTGCAGTAGTAGAGTTAGCTATCCCTTGGCCCTCGATCTGATTCTGCTGGGAATGCATTTTATTTTCAGGCAGATCGGTGTTATATTTAGTTTTCGTCATGCGGGAAGCAATAATAGTGTTATCTGTATCGGTGGCTGTAACTGGGTTTCCCTCTAGCGTGGTTATGGAACAGGTCATGCAATGCGTATTATTGTTCTGAGACAAGATTTGTTGATCTGGTTGAATATTTTTCATTGCATTTTTGTTTATGTATTCTTCTTGTATATCTGTGTGTTCTTTCCCTTCTACATACAGTTTATTATTTCTAATTACTGCGTACTTTCCCTTTTTTCTTTCCTGAATTAGTATTTCTCTAAGTTTTCTTCGTAACCTGATATCGCTGTCATTTAGGTAATCCGATACAGCAAGCCCCGTGTTCTTAAAGTACTGAGTGTTTCTTAATATGTACTTCGTCATTCTTTTACTAATAATCTCTATCATTAACGGTCTTTTGTAGCCTTTTTTTCCAATCCTTGCAAAATCCTCTATGTATCCAGTTAGATCAATGTTCATTATGTCTCGAAATATTCTGATAATACGGTCGTGTAATTCATTTTCGTCTTCGCCATACTCTTCCAGTCCATACATCACAAACTTCTTACAATTATCACTGTTATTGTTTTCTTTGATCACGTGCATCGGTACATTTAGTTCTGCTATCTTCTGTTTTAGTTCCGCATTTTCCAATTCCATTGTGATAATTTTTCTTTGGATTTCATCAATTTCTTGTTTCGTTTCATGATATTTTATATTTGTGTCTTGTTTTAAGTCTGTTAATTTGCGTTCAAGCTTGTTTACAGCAGTATTTATTTCTTGTTGAATAGAAATTTTGATTTCAGATATCTTGGTTAGTATGTGTTCAGTATTTCTTTCTAATTTTTGGTCCAGTAGTTGGCTTATCTGTTCTAGCGTTACATTATTAAATTCTTTAATGGTTGCACTTGTGGTTAGTTCAGACTTCGTGTTTTGCGTATCGCCATAGATAGAGTGGTCGTCATCGTTGTAATCGTCAATAGTCGTGACTGTATCGTCGTATGTAGAGTTTTGCGGCTGCAATGTAATTGTGGTGTCCAGTGTGATAGGCTTAGCATTTTGTATAGGTTTTGTATGGGAGCGCAACGAACGTACTGGAGTGTCGTCATTTCTTATAGGACGAGTACGGATATTGCATTCTGGACATATCCACTTGCGTTCTAGGTCGTGTAATTTGGCTCGATAATACTCTTGTTTTATTTTTACGCACGAGTAATGGAATTGTCCACTACATCTTGTGCAACGTAAAAGCTCATTTATTTTAATGTGAGTTAAGCAAGCCGCACAGTCTCTCATTCTTAAATTGTATTAATCAATCGAACTTTAGCTATAAAAGAAGTAGCTGCTCGTTTGCCGGGTGGTTCGAACGAACGCCGCATCGATTAAGATTATGTGTATAGGTACTAGGTACGTATATGTGTTACCTCGTTCCCGCTATACGCGCTGTTAGCGCATTGACTAAGTAGCTCGCTGCAGTTGTGTGAGTGCATATAGGTCCATCGTGCGATCGGGCGGGTTCGGGCGCCTTCGGCTTCGTTCCAGGAACTTGCGACCGCGCGCTTCTGTCTTCGATGTAGCGAATTGTTCGTATAATTATTTTATTGTGTTTCCATAAAGTATTGTTATTGTCGTTAATTGAGAAGGTTTGGGAAGATTGTCTTTAAGTCACAAAGTCACTTTAGTTGTTGTACGTACAGTTGTGTAGTTTTTTGTTCACTTTTTTATCACTTTACTTGATAAATTATTTTTTAAACGCGGAGCAAAGTATTAGTACGTGCGTGACTTGCGCGCGTACCGCGTCCTCTCTTTGTCAATTTATCACAGCTGAGTAATGATAGATAATAATTTGGCGGAATCCGATTCGTCTGATGTATGACCTAGAAGATGTTAAAATTATCTAAATTCAAATTTTACCTAAAATGAGAATACATTAATAACTTATTAAAAGTTGGGCAGTAGCTTCTGAATACTTAATTAACATAGTTATAACTAAACCTTTCTAAAGCCATGTACTTACTTAAGTTATAAGCCAGGTGGCACGGTAATACGTCTTAATGATTCATTGAGAGTATTTTGTATCGTTAAAATGTTGGCTATTCAATTTTTTTTTTATTTTTTTTGTTTATGACTACTAAGATCACATTTGGCATATGCTTCAAGGTTGCCACTTGTGGCACTACCTCTGATCCTTCGTAAAAAGAGAGTTTCTGCTATCTATTTATATTTTGACTTCATGATGATAAATTTATTTAGTTAATTAATTCAATATATCTTATTTAGTTAATTTTTATTAATTCAAGATCGAAATAATAGTTCTATTTTCCGACTTTAAGCAATTTTGGTCATTCTAGTTTAAATTGTGTTCGTCAATAGTTAACTTATAGGTGGTGTCAAAATTATCAAAATTTAATGTTTTTTTTTATCTAGGTAACTGCAAAGACCGAAAAACGATTAAGGACATTTCACTCGATAGAAACAAAAAAAATGTGACACTGATTTGTGCTTTTCTCCATGTTTTTGGATTCATTCAATTGCCTATTTATTAAAATGATGTCTACGATATCTTAATATATATCACAGATTTTATAATTATGGAGGGAACCGTTAAGGTAAATTTTACATTACAGCAATAATTTTCGAAAAATATGATAAAAACCCCAATAATAGAATTAGTAAAACTTACGTACGACTATATCTAAGCGCCAATTAAGGTTATGCTGCACTAAATGTGATTTTAATACAATATATTAAACCTTAAAAGCCTTATGGTCATCTGTAGTAATATGCGCTACTTATAAGTAGGAAAACCTCGCCTTAAGTTATTACAATAAACATAAGATATGAACTATAAGTAAAACTTGAACCTACAGTAGTATTTTATGAACTGTACAGGAATAGATCTACATATTCAGTCAACAACCGCAAAAAGGTAACAGACAGAGACGGACAGCAAGCGTAACGTTTTCATGGTTACATAATTGATGTTATTTTTATCACTGTTTAGTAAACTATTCGGTTTGAACTGCCTATTTTGCAATCACAAAGTTTTCAGGTTTGTTTGAACGGGTAGATAAAAGCCCTATGATATTATTATCAATTTTATGAAGCCAATTAATAATGAAATTGAAACGCGACCGGAAATTAATCAGTTGCCGGAGTCCAATCATTATTTATCAACCATGAAAATGATTCATAATTTAATTTGGAATATCACATTCCAATTCCATTTAATGGATTTGATATTTCAAAAACTCGAATATCTATACGTAGACTTTAATGGATTTAAAAATAGTTTGTTTAATGATATTTTTATATTGGTGTAAGTGGAATTATTTTTGATAACCGTACTGGGATCCGTGGAAATAAACCCGTTTCTGAAATAGTCTCAATGGATTTTGGGAACATGCATGCAGTTGAGTTATAATAAGATACTAAACTTGTTTAAAATTACGAACTAACGTAACAGGTAGTCTTCATAATGTAAAACACGCTGGCTTAAGACTTTTCTCTCTAGACATTGCGGGATGGGTGATGAAAAAGTATGCAACCCATTTCAACTGTTTGGCGCCGAATGTAGACTAAAACTTCAAAGTAGCTACTACTTATACTATAGCTATAAATATATAGTTTTGAGAATTAGAGGGTAGGTGACAAATTTGTACACACTTATTCCAATAAGGTAACCCTGAATCTCACACTAGGGTGGTCCAGTGTCGTGAGATTAATTGCCTTCCGTGTTCATATCAGTATTATTAATACACATACAAAATAGGTACTTGCTTGTTTTTTTTGTTGAAATAGGGTAGCTATTTCTAAAGATTATATAATTACTATGGTGAAACTAAATTAAGATTATGTGGGAATAGCCCTGATGAAACTGGTACGGATCCTAAAGTACAAGTATCTCCTCATTTCAAAGACTGCGTTTTGTGCGTGTGCGTAAGAGACAATCGGCGGTGGCGCGAGGAACAAGCCTCGGCCGTATTATACCCACAGGTACTTAAAAAAAAAAAAATGTGATTAATAAGTGTGTGTATGTGTGTGTGTGTGTGTGCATGGATGTGATTAATAAATCTATATTTTGTGTTCCTGTGTACTAATACTCCTTACAAATTGTGCGTTACAAGGAATATATCTGGTTACATGATTGGGTGGTAGTAGTCGAGTAAATATAAAATAAAGATTTAGCTATAGGTGCCTACTTACGGATCAGGTGAACCGCTTTCTTTCTTTCCATTTTTTAAACATATAAACGAGATTTCCTGCTGCTTTTGAATAATAAGTTTCTTCGTTGATCTTCCTAAGCTTAACTGAAAACAAGAAAAACATCGGGTACAAAATTTTTCGTTACCCTGTCGTTTAACTAAAAACAAATGGACGCGACTTTATGTTTGATTTCGAGCCAATTTAACTTCGCCGTTATGAAGGTTATTCTGATTTTCGTTTATTGTTGCCTTTTGATGTTTATTTTTCTTTAATGTTTTAAACCGACTTCAGAGGGGAAAGGTTTTCAATTCAGTCTATTTATTATGTATGTATGTACACCTATTATTCCAATATGTGTTAACCAAATAACCTGTTTTTTTAATTACCTGACTACGGCAAAAGGATGGTTATGAGTTTGACCGTCTATGTATATGTAAATAAGCTCATGTGTTCCCTCTAATCTCCTGATTTACTCATCATATTTTGACCAATGAGACGTTTACCGAAGCGTCTCAATACTCCTCGTGTCATAGAATATATGTTAATAATACGTCACGCTAAAATGACTATGGCAATTTTTTGAGCAAATTTTTTTTTTGTGGTAAATGATCGTTTGTTATCAAAAGAAAGGGCTTAATGATGTATTTCAAATACGTATCATTTTCTTATTCAAATGAACGAATGTGGAAGTATGCATTTATAAATGTATGTGTTTGTATTTTCATGCTTCTGAAATTTCGTGTTTCATTGTTTCATTATTTTTTCATGTGTTTCCCTCATTGCTCCAAAACCACTAATCAAATTTTAATTAATATGAAATGTTAATTATAGGCATTGAAATAATACTGGTTAGCTTTTGTTATATTAAAGTACTGCTTTTATACGAGTGCTACGCTATGAGTTTTATGTATTCTACGCCGCCGTAGTTATCTATTTAAATTGTCGTAGTAGTCTTTTGACATCAATCATTTGCTACGCCGTAGCTGTATTTCAAAATGTAATCGTAGCATCTGTATGCAGCATGTTAGGTCGTAGCAATATTTTTCAAACGCGCGTGCTACATCGAAATTTTATTAAGAAGGCCCCACCTCATGTGACTTATAATTGAAAAGATCGTTTATAAAATAAAAGTGAGGTTTTATTCGTAACTTTTTGTTCAGATGTAACGTTTGCAAAAAATTATCTGCGGAAAATATCGTTGTCAGAGTTTATTATATCCGAGTTTACCGCAAGGTTTATTCCTTATAACATCAGCTATCTGCCAGTTAAAGTCCCGTCAAAATTAGTCTAGACGTTTTGGAGTCCATGACATGGGAACATACATATATACACATATCGTCTTTCATATAATATAAGAAAATTAAAGGCTTCAGCCCAGCAGATGTAGGATGGTACTATTGACAAGGTATAAGTAGATAATCTTAAAGCGGCTGAACAGATTTTCATGGACCATAGTTAAGAACATTCTCGATCAAGTCACTATCAAACAAACAAAAAAACGAAGTCAAAATCGGTTCTGCCGTTTGGAAGATACGATGCTACAGACAGACACACAGTTACAAACCTTAAACTTATAACACCCCTCTTTTTGCGTCAGGGGTTAAAAATGGTTAACATAATATCACCTTGTAAATTATATATCTAGCGCGTGCCCGTAGCACGCTTCGACTTGCAAAATAAATGTGGCGTTCGAATTTTCATAAAGAAACGAAAATTACCTATATGTCGAAGTTTAATCCTAACCTAAAGTTCCAAAGTTCATAATAACCAATTAATTTCAAATGAATGTCTGGACTGAAAATAATTTCTTTGATGTTTCAATAAAGGTGTTGAGGCTTGTCAATAACTTAGATTAATTAATATTTGAGCATTCCAACTTCTATTTTAGGAAATGTATAGGAACTTGAATTTAAATTCAAAACTATGTGACATTAATATTATTAGCTAAATAAACTGCGTTTTCCGGTTTTGTCCATGATTTTGCTGTTTTCCAACATTTTCCTAGATAGAATGTATGTATCTTCGTCCTCACAAATCTCACAATGTACATTGGTTTGCCTGGTTGCCTGGAAGTGATCGCTTTTGGCGATAAGGCCACCACTTGTGGCACTATCTCGTAAGTGTTTTCTATCTGTTTGTAATTTTTATTTCTGGTTTATTTAACTTGCAATGTTTGTATTTTTGTTTAGGTAATCTTATTAGAACCACTCTTATTGTACGGAGTTGAATTTTTACATTTTGGTCCGGTCCGATGACAATGCGTCTTTATGGTAAACATGACCTGAATCGACATCTACGATTAGCTCCAGATAAATTAACTCTTTACCGGTCAACAGCACACGAAACTTTGTGTACGCAATTTATTATGATATTTTAAGTTTTACCATGACATGGTAGCTGCACTCAGGGTTGGGTCTTGACTAGAGAACGCCTCAATGCTGCTAACCATTGCGGCGTTCTCTAGTCAAGACATTGACACATTGCACAGACATTGATGTTGTAAAAGCGTTCAATTATGATAACCCATTCTAAGTGCCACCAAGAAATGGCTGTTGCACTCAAGATCCTAATGATAAATCCTCAACGGTAAATAGCACAGACACGAAATGTTGTATTTATACGCATTGTAAAAGTTTGTTAAAACACAATTTTTTTTAAACCATTATTTATTCATAGATTTGCGTTTGACCGTCACCTCTCTAATGTTAAGTTATAATGCGGTCTGTTTTAATCATAGTTTTACTGGTGATCAGGCAATAGTCAGGTATACAAGCAACAAAATCAGGTATACAAGCTTTTTATTTCCTTGTAATTTATTCCGATTCAATAAACAGATTCTGTAGGGTAGCACATTAAGCCGCCAGCGCTATTAGTTGACTTATTACGAGTAGGAAGGATGTGGTAAATGAAATTTTCCAGTGGTGTTAACAAGGTATATTGCGTACCAGGGTATAATCATTTCGTGTGCACGATGCGACGATGCAAGCATTTTCGGATCATGATATATATCTTGATAGTATTTTTTTCAGTTAGGGGCTACCTACTACCGTCACAATAACGACTAAATCGAAGCCAAAAACAATTATAAGAAAACAATTATGTTTTTCTTGATAACATCGTTACTCAATCGTGAACCCGCTAATCGAGGAAAAACAAACCGAAAAGTAATGTTTTATTTTATTTATATATTATATTATTTTTTTTACGGTAAAGTGAAATCTGTCCATTATCTGACCCATATTTTTGTTCAATTTTATCGAGTAAAATAAACGAAATAAAAACAACTGGAACAAAACAAATCGCATAGCAATTTTACAGTTCATGAAGCTCAGCGAAAGAAAAATATTTTATTGCACTCTCTAACTTCTTTCTTTAGTTCCTTAAGTTTCCTGGAATTGATAATTATTAGAAAGGAAACACATACCAGCTTTTAGATTACAATATATATTTTTTTTGCTCTGACGTGTTTGTTGTTTTAGGATAAAGTCAGTTTATTTGAATTTTGGTCGCCTTTTCAGTTCAATAAATTTATCCACTTATGTTTTCATATTTATCGGGACTTATCGCGCACTATTAAATATAGGTAAAAATAGATACCTTTCGCTCGACGTTATAAGTCCCGATAAATATGAAAACATGTGTTCGAATCGCGAAAGTTTAAAAATTACTATTTTTATCCACTTACTTTACAAATAAGCAATGGCATTTAATGAATGAAGTAAAATAATAAATATCAGTACCTCCTCACAAAATCTTAAAACTACTTGATCTTGAATCTGAAATATGGCAGGTAGATTCTTTATAGGGTGTAAGGATCTAGAAAGAGAGGATTTTGCGTAAGGCCAAAATTAAGAGGGGCAAATGACGGTTGAAAGTTTACATGATAGTCAAGGCGTATACGAAGTTGCAGGCAGCAGCTAGTGCACTCAATTTTTTTGCTGTAACATTATGACACAGGTAAATACATGCACGGACCCGGGTATGTCCTAAAACTGCGACCAGAACCACCGGAGGATGGGCAGCAGCGTTCTTATAGTACACGGTGAACGTACTGCGATCCCCAAGCCGCCTGCCAAGCGTGGGGATTATGGCAACACCCCTCTCTATGAGGGAGGCCTTTGACCAACAGTGGACGCTAATTGGCTGATGATGATGATGTAAATACATGCACGACCGTGGACCAAGACAGCAATTTTAACAGTGGGCGAAATCATGGGATAAGTTAGCTATTTTCTAGGTAGGTTTATTGATTTTAAGCTTTTTGATGTCAAATGAAGATTGATTCTGTCTCAGCATTTATTTGAAAGGAAAGTTCGAAATATTTTCACTAACGTTGTAAAACGGTTGTAACGTAAATCGTAATTGATCGATGTCCAATTCACATTTCTCTTGACAGCTATTCAGGTGTAAGTTGATAGACAGATGGATTAAATGGCAGAGAAAATCTATAACATCAGCGAGTTTAAAAATTTCTGATAAAATATTGTTTGAGAAAAATTTCAGAATTGGGATTTCCAATGATTTTTTTTAATCTGTTTGGCAGACATCTAAATTGGTTACTGTTATGTGTCTTGCTACATGATCAGCCGAAAAATTCAGAGTCGCACAATGGGTTATGGGAAGACCTATGTTTGGGGTTACCTTACGCGACCGCAGGAGATATAAGTAGATTAGGCAAAAAACGAGGCTGAGAGACGTCGTTGAAGTGATTGTGGGAAGAAAATGGAGTTGGGCTAGCTATATGGCTCGGATGCACAGACACTGATGGATGAGATACACCCTTGAGAGGAGACCATAGCGACAAAAATTCGAGCGACACCATAGCTACAAGGAGTTTGTATTTTACATTGACACTTACCTACTACTATTTCTTTTGTCGACCACGGTACAGGAACCATGCACTTTTAAGTACAGAGTAAAAAAACCATACGCATACATAATTTAGAAACAGCTCCCAATAAAGTTAAATGATTATTTACGGGATATTTACCGTGGTAAGGTTGTGGAAGGAGCTCACTTAACTTTAACTTTAGTGAACAACCGTGATAGTTTAAAACAGTGTTTAGCTCCCAATAAATCCCCAACCTAATATTTTTTTTGCCAAAGATTTCCCCAATGAGTTATTTTCCCCCAAAAACTTGCATAAGACAAACATTTCCCCAAATTCGCAAGGAAAACTCCCAATCTGGAAACCCTGAATAATTTCCCAGCTCAGCCGTCTTTGATTGCACCAATTTTCTCTGCGATACTAAAAAAAACATTAAGTGAAAAATAATGCCTACTCCAACATAAACCTTTAGCTGTCAGCGATCTGACTATATCACATAATGGCGAGCAACAACAGGAAACACGGGAAAGTTTTCATTTGTTCTCACCGCAGCCACGCTGCGTAGAAAATTTCAAAACTCCCTCATTATAAAGACTGTGTTATATAACCGCCGTTATACAAGACGTGACTTCGAAGTACGTGATTCTGAAACTTCAAGGCTCATTAACTTACTCGTAATCAAAGTTTAGGCGTCACTGGTAGATGTTAAAGTTAAATAAAAAGAAAATAACTTTATAATATTATATTCTGTTCGGATATTTCTTTAGCTTAGATAACCGCAATGATGTTACGTATTTCTATAGAGCAAGCAATTATGTGACTTATTTTTATATTGAAAAATAACTATTACGACATAAGTATACATATCAGAAGAATTTTGTTCCGAATGTTGCACTCAGCGCATAAAAAGTATACCTACATGTATATTTTTAATACATAATAACATGTATATGCTGTTGTTAGTAGAGATCCGAATCGATGGTTTTGCCCGGCGGTAAATGCTCATAATGAACGATGCCCTTCCAATCCCACCATACACACAGCATCACCTTATTACGTGTTAATCCGGGTTTCGCTACAGTCTGTGGTGCTTCACTACCCTTTGACCATGATCGTTTGCGCACATTCTTGTCGTAGGTGATCCATTTTTCATCACCAGTGATCAATCTTTTCAAAAACGGTTCGGTTTCGTTACGTTTCAATAGAGAGTCGCAAATGAGTACACGATTCATTTGGTTTCTTTCAGTGAGCTTGTGTGGCACCCAAATATCGAGTTTTTTTGTATACCTAGTTTTTTTCAAATGGGTCAAAACTGTTTTGTGGTCAATCCCCAGTTCTTCAGCTACGTCGTAACTATTAATATGCCGATCTTGGTCCACTTTTTCAGAAATGGCATCTACTTTATCCGTAACAGGGCGACCAGAGCGAGCTGCATCTTTGACATCAAAATTCCCGGACTGAAAACGCTTGAACCAACATTGTGCTACTCTTGATGACACTGCATTAGGTCCATAAACGTCACAAATTTTTTTCGCGGCTTGTGTCGCAGTTTTCCCTGTTTTGTAATAAAATTTCACAATATATCGAATTTCTTCGTTAGATTCACTCATTTTATCAAACAAAAAAACAATTGAAAAATGGCGGGAAATTGCTTTTTACTTTTTGTATTCCTTTTTTAAAATGTCATATTTTTAATGGTATCAAAACCAGCCAGATACAAACAGTACAACGGATGAGATTTTTACTACAACCTTATACATACAAAATACGAAAAGACTTTTTCCCCGACCTATTATATAAAAGAAAGTCGTGTTAGTTACACTATTTATGACTCAAGAACGGCTGAACCGATTTGGCTGAAAATTGGTGGGGAGGTAGCTTAGAACCAGGAGACGGACATAGGATACTCTAAAAACGGCTGGACCGATTTGATGAAATTTTGTGTTCCTGGAGCGGATCATAGTAGCGAGGCCGAAGGCCGAGCTTACACCCGTGCGAAGCCGGGGCGGTCGACTAGTATAATATAAAATAAACGCGATAAAATCTGTTAAGTCTTTAAATTCAATGTAAAAAATATACTATCCCAAAAAAGCCCCACAGTGAAGCATCTTGTATTTTATAGAATTTTTCCTTCGTCTTATTTTAAGCTCTTGTACGTAATAACCGACATACCGATATGTTTTTATTAACCGACTTCAAAAACGGAGGAAGGTTCTATGTTCTACTGGTTTTTTAAATGTAATGTTCAGGTTCACCGATTTCAACGCCAAATGTTGACCGATAAAAAAAAAAACTTTTGTTTGGTAGAGTATATCTCCAGTTCGGTCTCATTGTCACCAAGTCAAGATTTGATGATGGGATACCAGAGGAATCCTCAAATTTTATAGGCACTTATTACGTTTTTCATATATTTTTGAAGTAGGTTTTTAATGCGATCCACTTGTTAAAATAGTAGAACCATCACTGTTTCTACTATTTCAGAGGATAGAATCCTGTGGACACCAACTGTGCTTCGGGTGATTGCACTAGCTAGTTATTATTTGCTTCGAGAGTAGAAAACGAACTCGTTATTGGAGCTCGCAGAGTGCAGTTGGCGACACTAAATTATTGGGTAGAGTCTGCAAATTATTGGGTAGAGTCTGCAAAATGAGAAGCGTCGTGGCATAACGGTGAGGCATGTATGTGAAGGTACCCGAGTACTAGAGTTTTTAGGGTTCCGTAGCCCGACAAGGAATCCTTATAAATTAGTTCTGTCCTTCTGTATGTCTGTCTGTCCGTCAGTCTGTTCGTCCGTCTGAATTTTTTGGAACCTTCTAATTTCTACAGTAAATTAGCACACGCGCGACCTTAATCCCTACGACGCTTTTCTTTATGCACAGACTCTATCAACCCATCCTATCTGTGTCTGACACGAACGGCTGCGTTTCAATCGTATTTAAAAAAACAATGCATAAACTCCAGAATGAATACTCGTGACAAAAAATATATAAGTACTTGCGTGTTCACTACATAAAGAGACTCGGATGACGCGCGCGTACACAATAAAGGAAATCGAAGCCATTGTGCGTTTTAGAGGCCCTAAATTTGTTTTATGACCGCTTCGAAGACGAATGCTAGATTGGAACACAAACAACCAGGCTACCATTACTTTGTTAGGAGACAACGTGTTAACACGGATACTAAATGTTTCAATATTGTTAATGTGAGAAATACAAACATTTTTTTTCGAAACTTCCAATTTCATGGTAATAATATGTTATTAAAAAAATAAAAAACATGCTTAGCTATTGAAGAGTTCTACTGTCCACCTTTACATCAGACCTTCGCCACTAAGTGTAATGAATGCAAACCAAAAAGCCAAACTCGATGGTTTATTAATAGCCATTGAAAAGTTCCACTATAATCTTCTAAGACCCAGGGTTCAATAGTTTTTGTACTCTTATTGAACATATTAGTGTACAAATTATAATATTCCTTTTTTTAAAGCACATTATGTACAGAAAAGTGTACCCTAGGTCTCTATGAGTACAACGTGAGGTTTCACGTTAGACCTGACTGATGTAATTTGTTTGCTACAGAAATATGTACGCGGGGTCTTAGGCTAGGATAGTTAGTGGAACTCCGATGATGGTACTTACCAAATTATTGTATTGTCATCATCAGTCAGTAAACGTCTACTGCTGAACAAAAGCCTCGCTCTTAGAGAGAGGTGGTTCCATAATCCCTACGCTTAGTAGGTGGCTTCGAGATCGTACGTTCAGTGTGTACAAATAGGACGCTGCTGCCCATAGTTGAAAGAAACTCGTTGATATTAAACACCGCTTTGAAACTTTTGTTACGCTTTTATTAGCACACATTCCGCTCGCATTTGTTTGCACACAACGGCCTCTTCAGATTACGGTATAATATATAGCTTTATTATAGAAACTGACGTAGTTTTCACACGTTTTATTTATATTACACGGGAATTACTCACGTAAGATTAAGCCGGTTACTCCGACTATAGTTACAACCGTATTCGGCTATAGTCGTAGTAACCAGCTTAATCTTAAGTGAGTAATTCCCGTGTAATATAAATAATATATACTTATAGCTTTATATTTGCCTGTGACTACATGTACAAGCCACTCTTTAGTTCACAAAGAATTTCCCTTGCACTGCGTTAAGTTGTAGAAAGAGTGCATAGGATTAAAATCTGCTAATAACTTTCTTGACTTGATCCTTTTGCTAGACGAGTTTTATAATAAACCTTCAAGACTCTGCATAAAATGATGGCTGTTTTCAAGACTATGCTAGCATACAGAGCGGGGATAAATGCCTTAAATCCTTTGCTCGCATCCACTCGGAAATTTCAAGATTTCTCCGAAGTTTTACTGAAGTCTGGTATATTTTACCATCACTATTTAATGGCGAAAACTTCCTTACAATATTCCATTGTTTCGAAAGAAAGCTTTTAAATTGAAAAGAGTTTCAAGTTATGGTAAGTGACTGGAGGTAGAAACAAAAATTTGCTAAAAAGTTTTTATGTCGTCAATCGCTTCACAAACTTAGCAAAACGTAAGGCCTTATTAAAAAAAAACCACTTCAATATAAAGTTTGAAATAAAATTATAATAACTTGAGAATTGACTTAAAAATTTGTAAGCGCTCGAACAATATTATTATGAAATCTGGTTAAAAATGTAACTAAACTACGTGGTTAAAATTTTATGGGGCCATCTCGAGAGCTTTATAATAGAATAGCGTCTCCTTCTTCTATACTAATATTATAAAGAGGAAAGATTTGATTGTTTATTTGTTTGCATTGAATAGGCTCCGAAACTACTGAACCGATTTGAAAAATTCTTTCACTGTTGGGAAGCTACACTATCATAGGCTATATTATATTTTGTAGTGAGGCCGAAGGCCGAGCTTACACCCATGCGAAGCCGGGACGGTCGACTAGTCTTATACATAAAAAGCGATGCGTGTATATAATATGTATGATCCCTATGGACTCCAAAACGGCTGAACCGATTTTGACAGGACTTTCACTTGCAGATAGCTGATGTTTTTTTTATTAAGATATTACACGGTCAAGCCAATTACATTATTATCTGCCAAATTATAATTATGCATAAAAAAATAAAGAGGAAATACATTAATCACAAAAAAAACAAGCTCAAAAGAAAATTATATATTTAAAAAAATACATCGAAATTATCTTCATATAACATAAAAGTAAAATTAAAAAATAAGAATAAAATAATAATGACAAAAATCACAAATATGAAGAAAAATTATGAATAAAAAAAAACAATCAATTAATAAATAGTATTTTCATAAATATCGGAGTAATCGCTGTACATATACAAAGAGTAACAATAAGAAAATAAACGAATCGAATTGAGAATCTTCCTCCTGCCGGTCTATTCTGCAAGCTAAGTGAACGCGCAAGTGAAGTGATAAGCTAAGTGAACGAGTTTTTTTCTTGTTGATTACTATAGAGAAATGTCAAAATGTCGAGTGATCACCATTGACTGTAGTCCCTTACCCTTATAATTCGATGTTTTGACATTTATCTTGTAGAAATAAGCAAGAAAAAGTCACATTCACTTAGCTTATCACTTCACTTGCGCGTTCACTTAGCTTGCAGAATAGACATGCTGAAGTCGGTTATAAAAAAATTGATTAAAATTACTCTATTTAGTTAAATTTTAATTATGATTAGATCATTTCAGGGTTGGTCCCATAGTAAAGTAGATGAGTACAATGACCTACTTACGGCTTAGTACAGGGTATATGCTAACCCTATATATGTATAGCTTTCACGTGGTCTCATGATGGGAATCTTTTTGTAGCACACCTTTCAGTATGTGTTAGTGTCACCATTTTCTGTCTTGCAAATCATTCAAAATAATGTTTCTTTTCCGGAGAAATTTTAAAGTGTATGTTTTAATCTAATGCTGGATGTAGGCCGCTTCCAACCGGCCCTTTTGGAAATCGATGGGGGAGGTCTATGACCAGCAGTGTACGTCCTATGACTGAAATGATGATTAATGTCTATCCATTCTTCATTTATGTTATCATTTATTAACCATTACAAGGTTACTTACAAGGCACTTAGTAACCATTAATTATACACGTCCTTCAGACTGAGTTACTGGTCTCTGCAAAACAGGGAATCCTGGTGTAGTGGCCAGGGTTTTAAATTGAAATTAATTATTTATATTATTAAATAGCTAACCATTTAATGTATGTACTTAAAAAGATATCTATTATTTTCTATATTTAGATAATTATGTTTTTTTTTGTAAGCAACATACCTACCTTGTGAGAAAAAATATATTTATTATTCATTTTTTATAAATGTATCAATTTTTTGACCAACATTTTATACAAGGCTTGACCATTGCTAAAGTAATTGATGGGTGGCCAGTTTTGGTATCTTCTAATTATCTTGTGCGTACAATATTTAATGTGCAAAAATGAACCGTAATCTTTACTGTTGTTTCCAAAACTATAGAAACCAATAATAATAATCTCTATCACTTTACTGGGATATGATTTAAATTCGATCGTAACTTTGCTTGTGACAATGATTTTGTTGACGATATTACATTAAAATGAGAAATTTAAAAATATTTTACATTGGCAAACGGTAATAATGCACAAGAAGTACGACGTCAAAAAAAATAACAATAATTATCAATATAAAAAACCGACTTCATCAGAACTAGACTAAATTGAAATAGGATCAAATGGGAAGCACCAGATTTCAAATAAAATAAAAAAACATCAAAATCCGTTCACCCAGTCAAAAGTACTGAGGTAACAAACATTTAAAAAAACCAGACGATAACCTCCTCTTTTTTGGAAGTCGGTTAAAAAAAAGCAAAAAATAGAGAAATTAGAAAATACTTTATTATTTGTCATCTTCTATCTTACCGACATAATATTTAGGTTCATTATCTCTTTAGAGGCCTCCACGCGCACCTTCGATGACGTAATGAGGCTGAAAACAATGGTAGCAATCACAGTTCCTCTAACGACGCAACGCAGAAGGTAGCGTGATCTCGTAAATAGCTGCTCTTAATCGAGGCTTAACTCAGTCGTAATCCCGATTAATCTCGTACGACAGAGAAACAATTACCAGAAGCTCAGGAATCCATTATCAATTGAACGTTTATATAATTTCATTACTATCAATGATAATATGATATAATTATAAGGCTGTCTAATGCACTAGCTAGTGCTTTAAAAGCAGCCAACACGTTGGGCCTTATAAGTGAGTGCTTTTCATGGTTATCTTAAGAAATAGAAAACGGTATTTTCGACGTAACCAGGTATCGTCTTGAATGAGTGTTCCCCGATAGTTATGATCTGGCGTGCTTCATCGAAGACAGCATCATCGCCGAGGTGGTGGTCAAACGCAAGCCTATTATTATAATATTAATGAATGCACTTTTGAATTATAAATTGAATTTTGAACTTTCTTAAATTATTTTATAAATCCGACAACGTTATTTTTGATGCATAATTGTTCGCAAAAGCGCAGTAATATTTTTTTTATTAACCACGTTTTACATATCGCCATCTTGTTTCTATTTATGACTAGCTTTTTTGCCCGCGACTTCGTACGCGTAGATTTTCATATAAACCTTCAATTCTTTTTTCTTCCCTTAATCCGGCCTTGCGCAAAATAACATAGCATATACTTCAATCTGGTCATAGCTAAGCATATTCGTGAAAACCGCATTTAAATCCGTCCGCATTTTTCTTCCAGGGGTGTAGGAGATGTGCGTGAACAAACAAACAAAAATTCTAAAAACTGTTCTTTACATGTTCAGCTGCTTATTTTAAGTCGCCCTGTGTGAAGTATTGATAGAATCATAAAAGTAATAAATAACACCGTCAACAGTTTTCAAATCAAAAAGATAATGTGACCACAGTGCAGAGCATGTTTTGAAATTTTCTTTTTGTCTAAACCATTAAAAGTATATTTCCGGCCAGTTTCGCTGGCCACGGAACCCTGACATAATGCTTGTCTTAACACGCTCTTGGCTAGTTATTTCTTATTTCGCGTGCATTTGTATGTATACCTTGATTAAAAAGCCATGAAATGGAACTACTCTATTTATCTGTTAAAATATCACAGTAAAATAAAATTATTTCTATATTCTTATTCTTATTGCAAATATACACTGTATTCTTCTAAAAGCTAAGTTTATATACCCTGCACAAAGGGTGCAGCAATGAATTATGTAGTGGCTGTTCACAAAACCAGACCACAGACATAAACATATAAATTTAAGTATAGTTAAATCTATTACATAGATATTATATATACTATTCAAACTTAACCTAGGGTGAAGTAATTTTACAAAACAAAAAAAACATACTTAGTGTGATAGGTTACTTAATTATATATGAGATGATACAAAACTTATGACGCTACTTTCTTAACTATTTATATATCGATATTTATTTTCTAATTATAATTTTCTAAAATGTATCGTCGAAAAAATCTTTTATCTCGTAATAACATTTTTGGGTTAGAAACTTACGAAGTTGGTTCTGCAAAAATGTTATTATTTATTTCTTTCTTTATTGCGTCCGGAATTTTGTTGTATAGGTTTATTTTCATGTACAAAGGGCCTTTTTTGAATACTTCTATTCGCGGGACTGTATTAAAATAGGATGCGGTATATTTTGTGTTTTAAATGCTAACATAGAATAAAACCATGAGAATGTAATATGGAGCTTGGAGCTTCCCGGTGTGGTACTGGATGTAGATGCGACCTGGGCTATAGGGACAACGTCATGTATGCGGTCGGCTAGGTCTGCCAGCACATCGAGTGATGACGTCATCTGCTGCGAAGCAATGATGGTCTGCGTGCTGTTCGGTAGGCGGCTGGTCCAAATCATGCTTAAAAAGTCTTCTGGAACTCCGGGGCCTGCTAGGTGTCGTAGATGACGTCAGAATTGAGAAGGCTTACGATCACCTAGCTTCTCGTGTGTTAAAAGTTGCTGTACCTTTTTTCTCTTGATGCGGACAAACGTTTAAGTAGCTCCAGCTTGAGTTTTTCGTACTTCTCGCTCACAGGCGGATTGACGATGATGTCTTCGACTTCAGCTGCGTATTGCGGGTCAAGTTGTCCAATGACATAGTAGAACTTGGTGCTATCTGCAGTGATGTTGGAAATCGCGAATTGGCCTTCGATCTGGGCGAACCAAATCGCCGGCTTCTCGGGCCAAAACGGTGGAATTCGCACGCCAACTCGGAATACATTGTCATCATCTTTATTCTTCGTGTCAGCCGCAGTGCTATCAGTACGATCTAGCGGCATTCTGACCTTTGTCGGTGGTGTACGGTCCATTCAGTGGTCACCAATTATAGTGGATTTGTACTATTTATATAGAAGGAGAGGGTTAAGCTACCGACAATGGAAGAAAATAGCTGAGTCCGAAAGAAATTATAAATTTAATGCAAAGAAAAATCTTAGACAAATCGTAGAAAAAGCGAATGACAATTCCATTTGAAAATCGGTGTTCTTTTTTTTTTTTTTTTTCTTTTCGCGCCCCTGCGCCACACGTCGTGGAAAATTGGAATGAAATTCACGAAGGTTGGCGCAAGGAGTATGAGTACGCCACACTCCTACTCCATGCACTGGAATGAATCACCAAAGAGGTTGTAAGGCCTATAACATGCTTGATCTACACGTTCATTCATCTAAGAAGGTTAAGGAACCTTCTTTAAATTTAAACTGATTAACCGAATGACAGTTGACAGTTTCAAAATTTTAATGGCTATGTCAATAACATTCTCTTTACTTTGGATCTCTTTGCTTGAGGCTATGTGACGATCCTCATATTACGTTTCGGGTAACGAAGAAATAAATCATTGATTTTTATTTTCGTTTATGTAAAAATAAAGAATTAAAATAAATGATATAAGATAGCCTATGTTTTAATCTGGTAATTTCTAAGCATATTCGTGAAAACCGCATTTAAATCCGTCCAGTGGTTTAGGAGATGTGCGCGGACAAACAAACAAACAAACAAACAAACAAACAAACAAACAGACAAAAATTCTAAAAACTGTCCTATCGTGTTCAGCTGCTTATTTTAAGACGACCTGTGTGATATTTTTTTTGTTATCTCGCAATTACAGATTTTTTTATCTCTACGTTTTTATTATATGTATAGATTACGCCACGTCAAGTATGAAAATTCGTCGCCTTAGATCATAATGCTGATCTAGATCATGCTGACTATGCATGTAGTGTGTTACTTTACATGTTTTAAATGTATATCGGGACTTATCACGCTTATATTGAGCTAACTAACTCAGACCACAGCACAGTGACATGGTCGAAACAAGGTCAATCAAGCGAAAGGTAACTATTTTTACCTAAATAAAAGTTATGTTACTTTACGTTCAAATTATTTGATTTGCTTATATACTATTGACAACTAGTCGCTTCCGTATATAGTTTACCCGCGTGGTCATTCTATCAAGAACAGCATATTTTTGAATCCTATATTATTATTATTATTATTTTATGATATACGTTAAACATTTAATTTATTTGCTAACACCAAAAAACCTAGCCGAGGTTTATCTTGGAATTAGGTTCTCAGCTTTTATACATAGAAGAAACACAATTTACTTAAAGTTATCTACACAGTGAGTAAAAAATTAAAGTAAACAATCTAAGTACATACTCGAATATCGGAAAGAACTGAGCGAGTGCCGAGTGCATACCCGTCGGTCGCTTCGGATTATCTCTCCGGCCTTCCAACTATCTTTATGCAAAACGAGAAAGAGGTAAAACAAACACTTTTTTGCGTTTATAAAATAAATTACGATTGTTTATAGTTGGCAACAGGAAGTTACGCAATAATTTTCTTAGACATGTTTAGTAATTCCATGAAATATTGCCAACCACAAAAAAGCCCATATCTGAGGTTCAAAGAGAAACAATTTCTTCTAGTCAATTAATTATCATCGCTCAGAATTTCTCGGCAGCAAAGTTCACAATTTCAGACAATGTCACCCGTCATGATGGATGGGTTCTGCCCACCGAATAAAATACAAACCATATGAGAGGCCGAGAGGAGAGAGGTAATGTATTTGTCTTGCTATGGATGAAAGCTTATTCTATTTTGACGAAGGCACCCTTTGAACTCACATTGGGGACATATTATATTCGCAAAGCTTGAATTGAAAAAAGGGAAATTTAATTTGTCAAAAACGTACGTGGGTCTCCATAATGGTACTCAACCAAAACGCTCGTATTTTCAAACGATCATATTTATTTTAATCAGTGTATTTAGACTAAGAAATTCAGTATATTATATTAAGTTGTGTTATGGAACAACCACATGTTTTATTGAGCGATGGTGGCCGCCCGGTAGCATGTGTGCTTTACTATCTGCCTCGGCCCTGCACCAATGACTTATTTAGCTGACTTAGAGGAAAGGTATCGACATAGTCTAAACCACTGGAAAAAAAACATTTTTGTAAGTAATTTGTTGTAGCCACTTGCATCCATATAAAAGAAACGTCAGTCATTCGAAATCAGTTAGCAACAGTAACTGTGATGCGGAGTTCGACGCGTTGACATAAATAAGTATGTTCAAACAAGTATCTGTCACAATACCTGGCGACAGAGTTTCCTTCTCATTTCTGTTCTATTTACTTCTCTTTTCTGTGATCAAAACACACAGGTATAAAAACTGTTCTACAACATTATGATTATTTACACCAACGTACATTAGAACTTAGAAAATAAATATTTATTATTATTAGCGCTAGCAAAAAAATCTTTAGGTTTTGCTGAGATAAATAAAATAAAAACAACTGACTTTTAAGCCTGTGTTAATTAATTCTCATGTACTTTTCAAGAACATTTAAACGAAAATAGCCTAGCGTAATGCTACGCCGTAGAGCCTCTACGGCTAATGTTCTGGTGAATCTAAAACAAACTACATGGAAACTGTGCCGCTACGGCACATTACCGCTGGATAGCGAACAGCGATTTAGATTGTTTGTTCGAAGTTTTTTGTAGTGCTAAGTCGTTTGCGGAAAATAGCTCGTATTTTACGTTTTGTTTTTCATTTTTAAAGCTGTTTTTCAACACGGTACATGAATTGAATTGAAATTGATATATTGTAGTAATATACTTATATTATTTTCACAGTACATCTCACTAATATACCTGTGAAAATACTGGGAATTCTCTAGGTGACGAGCGTAGTGCATTGCCGCTCAGAAATGGGCTTGCTTGAATGAACAGTTGATCGACGAGGGTGGATTGAAAAGTACTCGGCCTAACCAAGAAAATAAACTTACTAAATCAGTTATATTTTTATTTTTTTACATAATCACCATCAAGTTCAATACACTTTTGCCACCTCCCCATCCAAGCATTTAGACCGTTGAAAAAAAATGATTCTTCCTTAGAGTCAAAATATGCGTCTACAGCTGCTTTGACCTCGTCGTTTGTCGAAAATGTTTGACCTCCCAAGTGCTTTTTTAGGTTAGGGAACAGAAAGAAGTCTGATGGTGCCAGATCAGGTGAATAAGGCGGATGCGGTAACAGTTCAAAGCCACAGTTGTGAATTTCAGCCATTGACTGTACTGACGTGTGAACACGGGCGTTATCTTGATGAAACCGGACTTTTCTTCTGAGCATTCCTCGACGTTTTTCTTTTATTTCCTCTCGTAAACGACGTAGTAAAGTGCAGTAGTAGTCAGAGTTTATAGTCTGACCCTTTTCAAGATAATCAATCATAATCACACCTTTCGAGTCCCAGAATACTGAAGCCATCACCTTATTTGCCGACAAAATCGACTTAGCCTTTTTAGGGGGTGGTGAACCAGGTCTTCTCCTGTTTTGATTGTTGTTTTGTTTCCGGTGTACAGTAATGAACCCATGTTTCGTCCTTAGTAACAAAACGATTCAAAAAATCATCTGCATCGGCTTCAGATAACTCCAAACAGTCGCGTGAAATAGTCAATCGCGTCCTTTTTTGTTCAACTGAAAGCAGTCGCGGAACCCACCTCGCAGACACCTTGTGGAAACCCAACTCGTTGACTATGATGTATTGAGTTCGTTCATAAGAGATGCCTATAATCTCGGCTATCTCTCTAATTTTTAATCTGCGGTCTCCCATTATTAAATCAAGTACTTTTTTAATATTTTCGTCAGTAGTGGACGTTGAAGGCGTTCCAGAGCGGGGTTCATCTTTCACACTCTCTCTACCACGCTTAAATTCTGCTATCCATTTTTTGACGGATGAATCACAATCTGATCTGATGAGCACAATCGCCTAATGTACTGACCATCTCATCATGGATGGCTTTTGATGATAGCTCCTTCTTATGGAGGTACTTAATGACGGCACGCTGCTCGATTTGCTCCATTCACGGAAATTATGTCCGATTGCTTTGTTAATAAATTTATAAAATCTCAACTAATTATCGCACACGTTTCGAACTTCACACAATGAACTAATCTGAACTGAACTAAATAATGTGGGTAGATTTGATTTTTAGAATTGAATGGATTTGTGTTAGGCCGAGTACTTTTCAATTAATGAAGCTGGCTTGCTCATTTCGTCACTCAGTTAAAAGGACTTTATACTGGGTTACGCGTAAAGGCTGCACTAAGCCGAAAGGGGTCCATAATACGCATCACTATGAGCAATTTTTACTATGGTATGTGACCAAAACTGAAATAGCGAAAAAAGAAATCAGCTGTTCCAAACATTTTGTCGACTGTGAATGACCTTTTTCTACGGAAAAGCTGTTTTTTCCGCGATTTCAGTAAATATAGCCCATAGTAAGTTTTTCATAATGATGGGTACTATGAATCCCTTTTGGCTTAGTGCACCTTTTCTGCGTAACCTAGTATACACATACCGGAAAATTGTGGGAAATCTAGAAAGTTCCAGGTAAAGTGAGGAGTGATTATACTGAATTTTCTAGAATGCACGTTCTAGCACGTTCTACGACCATAGTGAACTAACGATTAAATTACGTATATTAAGGCATTATTATTTATTAACCCCCAACGTTTGAAGATTGTTCATTATCGGAGTAGAAAAAAAAACAATTTATACTTGTTTACCGACTAACGGTACGTGCCCTACAGAGAAACCAGTGCTTTGAATTTATTATGGACGTATGGGAATACGTAGTATAGGGATACACAATAAGTTTTATAAACACATTGAAAAGGTCTCAGATCTTTATCAAGATAGAAGCCGCGGGTACGTCAATTAGTATGAAAACCCAGCGGTCCAATTTTTTGTACCTACTAAGCCGTCACGAGAGCAAGTAAGTGGTAGTTTAACTCAATATACACGGCCATTCAATTTGGAAGAGTTTCTGCAGCTTAATATGATGCATTTTTTGTGTGAGTTTTTTTGAAGTGAAATTTCTTTAGGCGCGTTGAGCACTTTTTGGGTGAACAAAAATCATGGAACTCGCGTCATCGTTTCGCTGTCACAGAATAATACACAGTACCGTGTATTTTAAAACAGCGCCACCTCTTGTAAAATAGGTGATTCACTACTTAAGTTTTCACTTTTGACGTTTAGTCCTATGTCTGATGTGTTTTTTTTATTTGAGCTGTAGTTCAAGTTTTACTTTTAATTTAATGTTTTACTGAGAGTCAGTGCAAGAAGAGAAACGTTGTAGGAATTGTCACACTGTTCTGTCATTGCAGGTACGACTAAAAATGTTTGATACTTGTTAAGTACCTACTCAGTTCTCACTAGTAGCAAGGATGGATGGTTTATCTTTTGTCGATGCTAGTAGGTGGGTGCATAATGTAGGTACCTTCACATACATGCTGACTAAAATTTAGTTCATCGTTATGTCACGACGGACGGTTCTCTTTTGCATGCAGAGTCTACCATTGATATTGTGTTTTTTTTGCCACAAATAAATTATGTCTATATCTATTTGTCATTGTTGTATTGACGGCTGATGTGCTACTGCCAAGACGATGGAGAATGAACTGAATTATGCAGCGTGCTGGTAAGAGCATTAATCCAACTTAAAAAAGGCTACAGACACACAAAGTAAATGAACTCGTGCGTTTCCTGATAAAGGTATATGGGAAAAGTTAATAATGCATCTGTGAAACTTCTAATTAAATGTATTTCCGACTTACTTCGCCAGACAGGAACCAACTTTGCTTCCCAAGTTTTCGAACTGCGAACTCGAGGTCTGCCTCAGACAGGGTGCTATAGACTAGTTAACTAATTCAAGATCTCATAACACGCTCGAGAAGTTTCTTCGCCAGCGAAATATGGAAATTATTAAAAACCGACAATACGTGGAGTACCTATCTGATAAATCGACTCAAGAATAAACATGGTTTATGCAAATAGCTGTGAATATTGGAGGTTATCTCAAAATGCAAAACGGATAATATTTAGAACCTCACATGAAACTCTAAAGAATAAAGCTTTTTAAGGGTTCCGTACCCAAATATAAATTGTAAACGGGACGCCGTTCCTACACTGTCTGTCTGTCTGACCTACCCTGTGGTCCTATCTTTTAACAGCTGTATATTTCAAACCGTAATAAATGCCCAGTTAAAATTTTCACAGAATATGTAATGTGACAGCGGATTAAATAAGAAATAATAATAAAGTAAAAACTAAAGGGAGGCTCCCATACAACAAACGTTTTTTAAACATATTTTTGTATTTGCTCTAATGTAAAAACGATAATTCTCACAAGCGTCAAACTTGGCATGATTATAGTACACACCCTAAAGTTAAATAACAAAATAATAAATAATGGCCAAGTGACAAATTTCTGTTCACCACCAAGTTAAACAACATCGGACGCGGTCCGTACTTGGATGGGTGACCGCCTGAGCGTGCTGTTGTGTTTCTGCACTTTATTTATTTTTTGATGATACGAAACCATCAATTCGCAAGCCCGACTCGCACTTGGCCGGTTTTTAAATATGATAATAATGAGTGACGACACAAACAAGATCGCTCTCTTGATGGTACGCGTCACACTTGCTCTTAACATACCTACATAATAAAAACACCACGCTTCTACATTAAAAACAAAATGGGATAATATTTTCTCATAATCACTTTAACTTTAGCAATAAAAGTCCATTTGTAGAGGAAAACAAACGTAAGTTCCAAATTAAAGGGACACATACGACTTAAATAGCTTTTATCTTAAAGTTCTGTTGGTCTAACAAAATAAGTTTGCACGGAGTTATTCGTTCCAGGTCTCTTCGAAAGTAGTAGTCTTATTTTAATTTCTGCTCTGGGGTAGTAAGCTGTAAGTAATTAGATTTTTTATTGACATTTACTAAAATAAACAGACAATTTTTTATGTAATTGAATGACGAGACAAACACTTCGCTTGCATGGGGTGGTAAGTGTCAGTATTGCCCAAAACAGTTAAGTGCCTTCTAGAGTTTAGATAATGTTTGCAAACTACTGCTTGTTAGTTGAACTAGGTATATAGACGAAGATGCGATTGCATTAGTAAAACTGGTTATGTCGTCCATTTAAACAATGGAACCAATAGTCTGAAACCAATTAATCAGTCACAGAAGATATCAACTAGCCAGGTTCTTTGTGGTGGATATAAAAAATTTCCGCGATTTAGACTATTCTGTTCAAAGAAGCTCTAAGAAAAAGTGTCTGGATGATTAAAAAATCTAGAAACCTTTTACAGAAAATTTCCTACATTTCTTATTCACCTTTAAGATTTTATTAATCCCTAAAAGAATTCTTGTTTATTTTGCGCTCAAAAAGATTGTCCGACCCACGCAGAATTAACTTCGTATCGGTTCGTTCCAGTTGGTTCTCGTTGCCCTAACCTTTAGCGGTGAAAATGGGCACCGAAGCCTAAATATTTAGAAGGCCGCGCATGTTTTGAATTAACTTTGTTGTGTGTAGAGCACGTTTAACATAAATTGTACCGCGTCTCTTTGTCTCTGGCGGAAAACATAGTTAATGCTTGCCACGACTGAATAAAATATGGTTGTATGGGCAGAGAAGGATCAAGAAATTACCTAAATACTAGGTAGTCGTTTTCTGCCTTTTTGGTCATCTTAAACTAATGTTTTTTTTTTCATATAGGTTTCTTTCTTAAATAATTATCAATAGTAAAACCGACTTCAAAATTAGTAAGAGCTTGAACAAAATTATTGCCATTGTCAATATCAACAGGCGCTCGAACAAAATTATTCATACATTGGAGCTGGTTAAGAAACTACTGTGCCCAAGTTAATGAAATTTTTGTGGGACCATCTCAAGAGGTTCCTCTACATTGAAAAAAAAAGAACCACGTAAAAGCAAATTTCGAAGTAAAATGATATTATAAGTAGGTACATACCCAAATAATTATCAATTTAAAAAAACCGACTTCAAAATTAGTAACTACGCAATTTTGTTTACTTGAAAGACATATTTTTGCAGTTATTTTGATTTAAAAACCAATATACTAAACCGATTTTGAAATTTTTATGAAACCACCTCTGAACCAATCAACCAACCTATGGCCTACCAAACAAAACATGAATCATCAAAATAAATTCATAATTGGCAGAGAAATCGGTGAACATACATTAAAAAAAACAGTGATACATAGAATCTCCTCTTTTTTGAAGTCAGTCAAAAACGGACCGAATTGAGAACCGAAAATAGTTGAAATACGTGTTTACTAGCGTATCGTTCAAACTAACGTTCACAAAACTGTTATAATAACCATATTATGGGATGTTTTAAAGACCAATAAATAACTCATTGTAATTTCTATTATTTTTAACTATATTAGTTTCGTAACATTTCTTTTTAAATAAGTCATTGACAATCTATCAAAGACAAATAAATAAATAAATTCTAAAAGAATAAAGAGCAATGAGTTCGTAGTTTACTTAGAAGCGAGACGCAACCGCGCGTGCGCATTCACATTAATAAAGACCGCCGCATGCGGTTGAAACTATAGTCAGAGTAACTGGCCTAATCTTACGTGAGTAATTCCCGTGTAATATAAATACAACATGTGTGAAAACCACGTCAGTTTCCATAATATATATACGAGTAACTACTTAAGTACCTATTTACTTAGACGTTGTTGTTTGGTGCCTTGAGATAACTTTACCGGGCAATGAAATCTAACTAATTTTACTCGCGACCTTGACCAGTTTACCCATTTCAACTAGCACCCAGCCGACAAAAGGCTAGCATATTGTAATAAATCAGCACACCAAAGGAATTGCTTGATCAAACTTTCATAAGAGCATCTCAAGGCAAAGGTTTGCCTGAAGCATTGTTTTCGATGTATTATGCTGAATCAGAGCAGACGAGGGCATCTCGACCTCGAGGGGACAGGGAAGGCGATTTTTTCCTTACATTTTTATGATTTCCAACGATGTTCAGCGCAGATGTCGAGAACCCGTATTTTAAAAGCTTTTTGTTTAAGTTGCTTTGTCTCGTTTTCGTGAAATGAAAAAGTTTTAAGTTAATATGGAAGAGAGTAGGCAAACGTACCACGAATTGGCATACGTTGGCAAACTGGGCAGGACACCCTGGAAGTTGATGGAGTGACGATATACGTAAGGTAACTGGCAGTAGCTGTAACCGAAAAGCTAATGCTGAGTGGCGTGCCTTGTTAGTAACCTCTGTCCGTTAGTAAAGTAAGGTGTGCTGATTATGATGATGATGCTTAACTATCTGTTTGTAGTGGAAAATGCCTTTATTAACTAAACAAAATACTAGCTAAAACTAACACTAAATAAACAGTTAGACTGTCCATAGACCGTTGAAGGTCTAAAGACAATCCAAATGCTCAAGCCCACTATCAGTTGGCAGCGTACCCAGCATGCTGGCGGCATTACCACGTTGAATGGCAATGCTTGTACGTTGAGCCAGATACACGCCAGCATTTTGGTCACGCGTCGCGTTAATCAGACGCTCTGAAAGATTTTTGAAAATGAGGTGAGCTCCCGGACTCCAAGGGCCCAATGCCTCGACACCAAACGCCTCAAATATGTAACCACTGCCGAGGTTAGCATATTTGCGCCGCTTGTGCTGCTCTGCCGAATTGCAGCTGCACCAGTGGTAAGTAAGCTTGTATAGGCTATATTGCCAACCCTGATGTCAGAATTTTACACCGCCTTAAGACATCGAAAATAGCTTAACGGTTGTTATTATTGAACAAACAAACGGAACCTACAATATTGATCTTTTCTGTGATATTGATCGCGTCATCCAATCCAACCCATGAATTGCTCTAATGTAAAAACGGTTATACGTACAACTGTCTAACTTGCCCATGATTATAGTACACACTCTAAAGTATAATAAAATAAATAATAAATAATGGCCAACTGCGAGTCGGTAAAAAAATCAGTTCATTACTCATTATTCGAACGACCTCATTATATCTTTCACTAAATCGAAATTGCATATTTTATTAATTTTGAAGTCTGTTTTTTATTGATATTTATTGTATTTTGCGGTGGTACGGAATCTTCAGTGCGCAAGCCCGACTCACACTTGGCCGGTTTTATTCTAGCTTTTTGAACGTAACATTGCAGCTGGTAATATCGTGAGTCCGTGCGATTGGTCGTATTGTGTTCCCGTATAATTATGCAGTGACTTTTCCCACTCTACGCCGCTTTTTGCTGTACAGTACATAATTATACGCAATCTGTCTCTCGTTCAGCAGTTCCACTCAAATCATCTTTGTTAATTCAGGAAGTACAGTTCACCGACGGAGGTTCGCATAAAATCTACGATAAAAGTGGATGTATTCTACTTTCCTCAGAAATATCTATATAAGGCTATGAGATACTTTCTTCTCTGGGGCTCAGAGACTGGGAGCATCCTGGTGTTGACGGTAAGCCGTGATTACTTTCATTAGCAACACACTAGCAAAAAACTTTACTAGAAAATGTGGAGAAAATATACATATCTTTTTTATGTCCTATTCTCTCCTACATCATACTTAACAACTTTTGTTCCAAAACTTTTCACAAATTGTACTAATACTTACATTAAAAATAACTGTTTGAAGTTCGTAAAATATTTTAACGTTTTATTCTGTTGGTGTAAGTGTAGGCTTCTATAAGCGTCGGCTGTTCTTTTTAATTTGAGATCTCGTAATTTTGTGTGGAAAAAACTTCGACCAAAATAAAATGAATGGACGGGCCCTAACCATTGAACTTGATCAGTAAAAACGAGTCAAAACCGTCGGACATATACTTCAACACCTAATTATAAAAATGTACAGTATATTTGTTACAAAAAATAGATATCGGTTTTATTTGTGTATTTACACTTCGGTAAAGCATACGAATTCATAATTTTGTCAGATGTTTCGTTATCGCGTAACAATAGACTCGTGTTTCACTTCCTACGGCTAGAGACCAACTGAAACGAAATGAGAGCTGGCGCTCATTTTGTAATCTTCAAAAATGCGCTTCTACTGGGCCCGTCCATTCATTTTATTTTGGTCGAAGGGAAAAAACACATAGACGAATTATTAATAGGTTTGGAGTAAAAGTTTTTAAGTATAATTTAGATAAACTGTCGGGAGGGCTCCGGTACTTTTAATGAATTAAAAAACACTTAAAAATTAGCTTTTAAGCGTCAGCCATATTGAATATAGGAAACGGCATTTTATTATTCGTATTCTTCTCAGTAAACCCTTTCGTTTGATACCCATAGAGAGTGTATAAAATTACTGGTCCGCCATCTTTGCGAGTCCGTCATATTGGATTTAGAATGACGTCACTTAGTAGACATGCATTGTCAAACAAACTAAACGAATTCCAAACAATTTTTTTCGTCGTGAGCCTCTAATTCACTGCTTGCATAAGGAACGTTTCGATTAAATATCATTAGCGGTACCTACCTGTAAAAAAAATTATAACATTTCTACAGACATCTGTCATCTAATTAACAAAGTGTTGAAAAAACAGAAATAAAAATAATATAAAATACACGCGACAAAATCCGTCAAGACAATTGTTCAAGTCAGCATATCTTTGTAGTTACGTCTGTTTTTGGGCATTTAATTTTGAACGCAACCCTGAATTCATTTTACGGTTGAATAAGTTTGTTTACGAGTAAATTATTTGATGGTCAGTGAAAAATGATAGAAAATGTAATTAAAATTAAGTTTTAATATTATTATCCTCTATTTTAATTTGTCTACATAATAAATATTTATTAATGGTAATCCTTATAGGTTTCTCTGTATATCTGCAGGTTACCCTTGGGTCAATGATCCTATTAGTTGTAATGTTTATTTAGTTCATTTGAATGGAATTAATTAAGACTTTACAAACATTAAAGTAAAATTGGCTCTCGAAATGTTGGGTTTAATTAAATGAACGTGTTGCCATCGTTGCATATTTGATCAGATTATGGTTGGTCTTTTCAGTTAGTTTCGATACAAACTTAAAGTAAGTCTATCAATGTTATTTTAGTCTAATTTATTTTAAGTTGAAATAAATCGAGGCAAAGATTTGGCCTTTTCTGTTTTAGTTTTCTCGCTTAACAGGCGTAGTAACCTTTATTTAACTTTTTAACTAATTTCAAGGAGGTGGGGGTTCTCAATTCGGTTGTTTATTATTTAGAGTTTCGTACATATAGGGTAAAAACGGGACCCTATTACTGAGTCTACGCTGTCTGTCTGTATGTCCGTCCGTCCTTCCGTCCTACCTTTAAATGGCTGTATCTTTGGAACCGCAATAGATAGCCAGTTAACATTTTCACAGTATTTTTTTTTGATTGACTGAGAAATAATAATAAAAGTCAAAAAGTAAAAACAAAAGGGGGGTCTCCATATAACAAACGTATTATTTTAACGTATTTTTGTATTTGCTCTAGTGTAAAAACTGTCTTATAAATATAAACCGATTTGTGAAAATTCTTTTTTTATTTGAGATTATATTCTGATTAGTTCCGTAGAGATTTCATCAAAATGGGTTCAGTAGTTTGGGTTTTAAATCAATAATCTGGAAAAAAATGTCATCCAAGTGACCCAAATTGCGTTTATACAGTCGGTTTTGTTTAAATGTTAATTACTTATTTTAGAGACTAAGATGTAGGTACCTCTGTTAAACTTGAATTCTTCATTTTATATCAGCAATTCCATGTTATTCCGAAAGTGGGTTTTAACACCCATGTAATAAACTTTATGTAATCAGTACCAGCTCATCCCACTAATCAGATTGCTTTCTCTTAATCTAATCAGGTTTTTTTTACGAGGGTAGTTGCTTCATAGCGCTCTTCAAGCCTGCGATACTCGAGCCGTAAAGATAAATCTTTCATTATGAGGAGGATCAAACTCCGCAGAATGCAGATAGACAGTGCATTCAACCAGTAAGTTACTTTACAACACTTGTAAGCCAATTAGAGCTGTAACTATATATACTTACTCCCATAGAAAGGGTTGTTTTGTCTTGTAGGTGCGAAGGAATCCCTGCAAAATGTGGAATGAGCTGCCTTCCGTGTTACCGAGAAGCTACAACATGGGGTCTTCAAAAGGCGATTGTTGACGAGCATGCGAATATGCGCTAATACCTACCTACTCCTGCGCCGCCCTCCCGCCGCGCCCCGGCTTTGCTACACGCCGCAGCAGGTTATAAGGGCACCTCCTGCACGGCCGGAGCGGTCCTCCCCGGCGACGGTCCAAGCCGAGGCCCGTACCTCCGAGGTGCCCTTGCGCTTGTCGCCCAAAATCTAAACCATGTTGGCCCAACGCCTTCTGCGTTCACCAACTAGTCCGGTCAAGCTGTAGAGGCCGCAAGGCCAACAGCAATAAGTCACATTAGAAAAAAAAAGGAGCGGTCCTCTTTCTTCCTTGTGCGCGTCATTCATAGCACCGTATACTTAGTTGTAATTATTAATGTAATAAAAGTACCTAAATGTCAAACTCTGGATTTCATTTCCACCACCAAACACAGGAGTAGCAGAAGTTTTTACAGCGAGTTAATAGAGTCTTAAAAGGGTCGGAAACGTATTTGTGATACCTTTGGTGTTACATGTATCCATAGGCGACGGTTGCTACTTACCATCAGGCAGCCCGTCTGTTTGTTTCCCACCAGCATTTAAAAAAGTAGAAATGGTAAAACGATAACAAATAATATATTCTGCAGTCTGCTGGCTGCCGAATCTCTAGGTATAAATTAAAAATACTTAGAACAAAGAGTTTTTCGATAAAACGTTTCAAATCTATAAATATTAACAATGCAATTATTTCAGAGCATAATGAAATTGTCGTCTTGTTCTGTTTTGCTTTGCATATAAAAGCTAATATGTCCTTGCATAATAAGTAACTAATTAAGTGGTTTGTGCTCAACTTTTTTTTTATGTTACTGTTACGAGACGTAACAGTACTGTGCTGTACTGTACTGTGTTACGAGACGATCGATCGCGCTCGCCTGATGGCTCTTCACGCTTGCCCATAACAGCTCAACGCCACTCAGAATTTGGAACTTCAACAGTTCAAAACCCTGGATGGCAATGCACTGCGCTCGTCACCCCGAGATATAAGATGTCAAATCGCTGT
The DNA here is from genome assembly GCA_949125355.1 of Agriopis leucophaearia. Classification (NCBI taxonomy): domain Eukaryota; kingdom Metazoa; phylum Arthropoda; class Insecta; order Lepidoptera; family Geometridae; genus Agriopis; species Agriopis leucophaearia. The sequence goes on along the minus strand of OX421278.1, from coordinate 6,655,794 downwards.
GAGCCCTGTAATTTCGCTGGAAACATTGCCCTTCAATCCGGAACACAATAGTATTTGCCCACTACTGCGTGCAAATACTACTGCGTGTAAATACGTGTTCTAATCACCAAGTCCATTGATCTTCTAGAATCTTCTAAACAGAACTTTGCAAATGATTTTAAGTAGTATTCTGTTTGCGTTACAAACTGTGGCAAGGTTCACTTCTGCCTGAAAGGGTGCACTGAAATGAAAAGCGGGGCTAGTCTGTAGTGTACAGGTATACGTTAGTATATCTGCTTAGATTGTGGTGCAGACGTGACTAGCTACACAAGGCTTTATAGACGGATTGTTCTTTTTAACCGACTTCAAAAAAGGCGAAGGTTCTATGTTCCACTGTATTTTTTTTATGTATGTTCAACGATATCTCCGCTAACTGTTGAGCAATAAAAAAAACTTTTGTTCGGTAGGAGATACTTCCAATTTGGTCCTGATGATGGGATCGCAGGGAAAACGAGGTCAACCCTCAAATTTTAGAGGCAATTATTACGTTTTTTATATATTTTCTAAAGCTCTAAAGCATCTGATAATCATCATCTAATATGGATGAGCTGATGATGAAGGGTACATACAACTCCTCAACGGTTAGGCATTGAAAGTAAATTATTTCACAACAAGTATTTGCGTCTGATAATCATCATCTCTCTCATATGGATGAGCAGATGATGAAGGGTACAACTTCGCAACGGTTAAAAGTTGAAAGATAATTTTATCGAGCAATTTTAGTTTCGTCCATAGTGTGTGTATCTGTCTATAGAGTTGTGTAGTGTTTCTGCACGAGTGGGTATGAACCCACTCGTGCAGTGTTTTCTATGTTATTTTCACAGATAACGAGTTTCGCTCAGTTTTCCACGTTCACGGTGGAAAACAGCCAATAGCCCTGTAATGTCAGTAGTGAACACCTTTCTATTTTTCGAAATGAACGCTGGCTGGGACGCTGAACATTAACTACTCAGTCCCCGTAGCTCGCTCGTAAAAGTTTGCTTCCAAAACTTGCATGTTTCATGTAGACGAGCAGTTAAAATGTGCAACGTAGCGTTCTGAATGCAAAGCAGCAAGAGGTAACTTTTTATTGTTTTGCGTGATTGTCAGCGTTTTATGCGGGTTTGAAAACTGAAGTGTTTGCTCGAGCAGAAAGTTTAGCGAACGAAGGTTTACTAGAAAGACCATTCCAAAGGGTTTTTTTGATTGATACGCTATTATTAGCTTTTCTTAATCTATGTAAACAAATCTTGGAAGTCAATTTTAAACCATTCTATTTCTAATTATTAATACAATAGTTTTGGTACCATTGAACTGATCTGATGATGGAGTCAGAAAGTGAATAGTGGAACTCTGTAATGGGTGAAAATAAAACTCTAGAAATAGGTTAAAGTAGTTTAAACTCCTTTACTATGTTTTAACGTGTCACACGTATTCGTTAGTTTAACCATAACAATTTTAATTTATGTTTAAACCTGGATAAACGGGGTTTAATTTTTTTTTATCGCGTTAAGGCCGCTTTTGACCACCAACTTGCCTGTCGGTAAGCGATGACGTGGTTGACGATGAAGCACTTAGAAGATACCCTATGGCCTTCAAAAGGCGTAGATTATATCTCACAGGAAACAAGAAAGCCGCCAGGTTGGTCCAATCTTTGGTTTTGCGGATTATATATAGACATAATATACAAGGAAACTTAAACACTAAAATGAAATAAAAGTAAACTAGAGCTTATTATATTTTTCTTTTGTCACAAACCGGCTCCAACTCAGCATGATGCATTAGAAACGTAGAATCAAAACGTTTGGTACGTATTCGAGGAAAATCCTCAATATATGGGTGGTAGTGGCCTGACTTCCTACTTGTCCTGCAAGGGTCCTGAAAGGGGATGGTAGGATATCATGTAGCTCCGACGTACATTCTCCGAAATTATTCCCGTAGGAAATGTACATACTCGCTACTTTACGGCGCGGCGTTTGAAAATTGTTGGAAATGAGTGGATGCGACTGGAAAGCGAGATACAAAAAACTCCAAGCATTTATTTCCTGTAACAGCTGCAAAAACATTGTAAAAAGCCGTAAGAAAACCACTTTTAATCACTTTCGCTAGGTTTTTGAACGTAAGACTCAAATCAAATCAAATATTTATTTATTAGCAAAAAAATTAATAATTTACAACCAACAACAGGTTCACATCTGTTTATGAAGGTTTACTCTAAATTTAACTAGATGGCGCTGACTCATGTTAAAACGCGCAATCGCTTGTCGCTGATTCATATGGTATTAGATTTGTACTTCGTAAATTAAAATGAGAGTGTTTAGAGGCCACATAGTCGTTTCCTTTACTATTGATCCTTCTGCCGGATAAAGTTATACGCGTGTGTAGTGGGTGTAATAATTGAGCGGATAGCAATGCATGGATCGTGCATGATAATGCTGTCTGTAATTGTAAAGTGAAGTGAATAAATAGTGTTGTGCATCTGTCAATTGGATTACAGAATTACAGTGAATAAAAATTGGACTGGTAACCGTGAGTATATAGTATATAAGAAGTGAACATTAAATACATAAAGTGAACTATATAAATCAAAGAAAAAATAAATAATCAGTGATTTGACGAACTTATAAAAATACAGTTTCCAAATATATAAATACCTTAATAATACGTTAATAATGGAAGATCTACAAATAGCAACTTATAACCAAATCAAGAACTTGTTAGATAACTTCAAAAAATCGCCGAGAGATAGACTAACACAAGGATACCTAGAAACTAGACTAGAAACACTAGAAGTTTATTGGAACAAATTTCAATCGAGTCATGATAAATTAGTGGTGTCAGTAACTAAAGATCCCAAGTCAGACTATTTCAGCAAAAATACATATGATTTGTGCTTAGATGTCTACTTTGATATGAAAACTAGAATAAAAGAAAAATTACATTCATTTTCCGAAAAAGGTCAAACTTCAAATACGTCGAACGTGAACATAGAAAATAGTGATGAATCACTTAGACCTATTGCGAAATTGCCACCGATTACTCTGCCTAAATTCTCGGGAGACTACAAAGAATGGTTGTCATTTCGTGATCTTTTTAAGTCTTTAGTTCATGATAATGCAAAATTAAGCAAAGTCAACAAATGCCAATACCTAAAGTCGAGTCTACATGGAGAAGCAGAAAACTTAGTCAAACAAATCTCAGTCACAGAGTCAAACTATGATATTATATGGGAAATACTCAATAAAAGATACCATAACCGTAGAAACATGGTAAATGCATATATCGGAAAACTATTAAATCAGAAACGAATAACTAGTGAATCCCCCAAAGCTATTAAAGACCTGTTAGATGTCACGTCTGAATGTTTGATATCTCTTAAAACGATTGATATTCCCACAGAACATTGGAATGACATAGTCGTTTACATAGTTATACAGAAACTAGATTCAGAGTCACACAAGCTGTTCGAGCAACGCATAGAAGGGCGGGAAAATCTACCAACATGGAAAGATTTATCAGAATTTCTGGAATTCCGGTTTAGAACCTTAGAAGCAGTCAAATACAAAGATGCACTACCACAACATAGAAACACTCAATACAACACTAAGACTTTTGCAACAAGCGTCACCTCCTCAACTGTGAACTGTTCGTATTGCAAAGGAGAACATAGGATTTATACCTGTCAAGACTTTTGTCAGCTGCCAGTAAATGAAAGGCAAAAGTACGTTCAGAAAAACAACCTCTGCTTTAACTGTCTGAAGAGAGGTCACTCGGTGAAAGATTGCAAGCAAACAACCTGTAGAAAGTGTAATAGAAAACATCACTCATTATTGCATGGATATTCCATAGAACCTAGCACAAAAGAGCCTGAAACCCACGAAGCACCACAAACATACATAGGAACCTTAGATAACATCACCCTAAATACCTCCAATAGCAATAGTAATAGCACGACAAGCCCTGTCATTTTAGCTACTGCGCTTGTAGCAGTACAGTCAACAAGAAACAATAGTATACACACACTTCGCGCACTTGTAGACCAAGGGTCTCAAGCCTCATTGATATCCGAAGGTGCATGCCAAGAGTTAGGATTGAAGAAACAATCTATTCAAGGAAACATAGTCGGTATTAATTCCAAGCCCACAACCATCAAAGCACTAGTAAAACTGGAATTAATGTCCTTACACAACCCGCAGACGAAAGTTAAGGTCAACGCTTATGTATTGCGTAACTTGACATCCCAACTACCACAACGAACCCAAACAGTCAATTGGCCACAACTTAATAGCTTACAATTAGCAGACCCTTCGTTCACACAGCCAGGTCGTGTTGATCTTCTCTTAGGAGCAGAGGTCTTCGCTGACATTATTCAACCAGGTCTGATGATATATAGAAACGATACAAACGCACTTGTGGCACAAGAGACCTCACTAGGATGGTTGATATCTGGTAGTAACGATAGAAGCAATAGAAAACACACAAAAGTACACACTCATCATGTAAAACTAGAACTAGATGCGGAACTTCGTAGATTCTGGGAAATTGAGGAATCAGTACCTGGAAAAAAGATAATGACAAATGATGAGATTAAATGTGAAAAGCATTATAGTACAAACCATAGTAGAAGAGAAGACGGAAGATATGAAGTTAAATTACCTTTTGCCGTTAACCCTCCAGACATCGGTGAATCTGAAAAAATAGCATTGAAGAGATTATTAGGAGTTGAGAATAAATTTAAAAGACACCCAGATTTACAAAATAGATACAATGAGTTCATGACAGATTACCTAGAACAAAATCACATGCAACCAGTTGCAACGGATAAAGAGACTAAACTTAGTTGTTACTTACCGCATCATGCCGTCATTAACGAACAACACTTAACTACTAAGTTACGCGTGGTATTTGATGCTTCCGCGAATACTAGCAACGGAAAGTCACTGAACGACAACTTGCTGACGGGACCATCGCTTCAAAGTGACATCCGTGACATAACGTTAAGGTGGCGACGACATGCTGTAGTACTAGTAGGAGATATTAGACAGATGTATAGACAAATAGTAGTACATGAAACCGATAAAGCCTTCCAAAGGATATTATGGAGATTCAACACCAATGAACCGGTGCAGAAATTTGAACTCTCCACGGTGACATATGGTACATCATGTGCACCATACCTCGCAATAAAAACGCTGAAACAATTAGCTGTTGATGAAAGGAAGAACTTCTCTGAAGAGATAACTGATGAATTGGCCAATGATTTCTACATGGATGACTTACTTAGTGGAGATTCGACACCTAAAAAGGTCGTAGAACTGCAAGAAAACTTAAAAGAATTATTGAATAAAGGTGGTTTTACGCTGCATAAATGGGCAACCAATTTGGTCAACACAGATGATTCATCAGAAATAAATAGAAAGATACTTGGAATAGACTGGAACAATAGAACAGATAAATTTGAACTAGGATTTGACATCAAGGATATTACTCAAAAGCCAACGAAACGATCAATCTTGAGAGACATAGCCAAGTTATACGATCCAGCGGGCTGGTTAGCTCCCATAGTAGTTAGAGCAAAGGTTTTTCTGCAAAGACTTTGGATAGAAGGTTTAGACTGGGATGACGAAATTTCCGAACACTTAGAGGCAGAATGGTTGAATTTTCGCAAACAGTTATGTGAAATGCCTAAGATAGAACTTGATAGATGGATTGGCATAACAGATAACACGATCAAACTGGAGATCCACGGATTTTCAGATGCTTCAGATATCGCGTATTCAGCAGTTGTTTTCTGTCGCACGATTTCATCAGACTCCATCAAGGTGACTATAATAGAAGCTAAGACTAGAGTAGCACCTGTGAAAAAGATATCTACGCCTAGATTGGAATTGTGTGGCGCAGTGTTATTGGCAAAACTTATAGAAAGAGTTAGAACAGCACTCAATGTTCCATTGAACGATACTTACGCTTGGACAGATGCAACCATAGTTCTGGCTTGGTTACAACGCCCACCTAGTTATTGGAACACATTTGTGGCAAACAGAGTGACAGAGATCACAAACGCCGTAGACATGAGTAGATGGCATCACGTAGCATCACTTGACAACCCAGCAGATGTGGCTTCCAGAGGAGTTTCTCCACTTGAGATGCAGTCGCACGTGCTGTGGTGGAATGGTCCATCCTGGCTGCGAGAAGATAGTGCATTACCTGTGAAAGACATAAGTGAAATAGTTAGTTCTACAGAGTTAGAAAAAAGGCCTGAAGTGAAAGTGCTAGTGAATAGTGGAGTTATATCGGAACCTGAAACAAAAGACATTATTAATAGATACTCTAGCTATAGAAAATTATTAAGGGTAACAAGCTATTGTCTACGATTCTACTATAAATGTAAAAGCAAAGCTAAGAAAGAAAACTTACCTGCATTTATCAATACTACTTACCTGAACTCCAAAGAACTGCAAAACTCAACAAAATTCTTAATAAAAATGTCGCAGAATTCTGAAATTATAAATAAAAGGGATATAGTAAACTTAAATTCAATAGAAGATAGTGATGGTATACTTAAAGTTGGTGGTAGAATACAGAATGCAATTGTAAACGTCGAAACTAAACATCCTGTAATATTAGCCAAAAATAGTAAATTAGCTTACTTGATTGTAAAAGACTCGCATCACACGACCTTGCATGGTGGAAATCAGCTAATGTTAAACCACATTCGAAATAAATATCATATAATTGCTGTAAAATATTTAATCAAAAGAGTAATTCGAGAATGTGTAACTTGTTGTAGAAACGCCAACAAAACTGCACACCAGCTACTAGGAAATCTACCTAAAGACAGAATTACCCCGCAAAGACCTTTCTTGGTGAGCGGCGTAGATTTTGCAGGACCTGTAATTTTAAAATTTGCTAGTGGTCGTGGTTCAAGTAAAACTACTAAATCGTATGTAGCTTTATTTGTTTGTACCGCCACAAAAGCTACCCATATTGAATTAGTGAGTTCCCTTAGTTCAGAAGGGTTCCTGGCTAGCATTTCGACGTTTCACTGCTCGTAGAGGACACTGTAAGAAACTTGTGAGTGACTGTGGCACGAATTTTATAGGAGCTAGTAAAGAACTCGAAACTTTGTCGAGTAAAAGCATAAGTGATCTGCCTGAAGAACTTGCTGAGCTTTTAGCTCAAGATGGAACTGACTGGCAATTCAATCCACCTGGGGCCCCACACATGGGAGGCCTGTGGGAATCTGCAATAAAATCCACAAAGAAACACTTAAACAGGGTTTTAGGTGACACTAAATTAACTTATGAAGAATATTCCACTTTATTGTGCCAAATAGAAAGTTGTCTAAATTCTAGACCTTTAACTTCTTTAGACGATGATAAATCCGGTACCACTATAGCTCTTACACCTGGTCACTTTCTTATTGGTGAACCACCAATTGTAGTACCGGACGAAAATTTAGAAAATCAAAATATACCTTATAACAAAAGATGGATCTATTTACAACGAAAGCTTCAAAGTTTTTGGCGTCAATGGAGCCAAGAATACCTTGTCAATTTACAAAAAAGGTATAAATGGAACCGTAGCCAGGATAATTTTAAGCCTGGTGATATAGTTTTAGTAAAAGATGACCGATTACCCCCCACTAAATGGCTTATGGGCAAGGTAATCACTACACACCCTGGTTCAGATGGTTTAGTCAGGGTGGTCTCCCTTAAATGTAAAGACTCAATTTTAAAAAGACCTATACATAAATTGTGTCTACTTCCAACAGAGCCGAGTCTTGTCATTTAATTGAATAATGTTAGATTGTTTAACTAGATTTTAGTTTGATTATTAGCATAAACAATAACAAGTTTACAGTCCACTTGTTCTGAATGTACCTAGTTCTAAACACTTGTTTTATATTCTAGTAAAGTTTATTCATAGTTAACTTGCTTGAATATAACTAATTAGTTAGCTTACCCCCCCCCCCTCAAAGTATTCCTAAAGATTCTTTAAAATTTTAGTGTAAAGTTATAGAATTCTTGTTGTGTTAAAACCTGTCGAACTTATGATTGCTGTCAATTATTGTTCTTGTTAATTCACATTTTGTTTGAAAGTTCTAACGCACTTTGAGGGGCGGAATGTTTATGAAGGTTTACTCTAAATTTAACTAGATGGCGCTGACTCATGTTAAAACGCGCAATCGCTTGTCGCTGATTCATATGGTATTAGATTTGTACTTCGTAAATTAAAATGAGAGTGTTTAGAGGCCACATAGTCGTTTCCTTTACTACATCATTACAATGAAATATTAGTTTTTTTAATCAACTTTTTATAACTTTTTTACAGCTATCCCAGAAAATAAATGCTTGGAATGAGTTTAACATTCACATTCCTTTATTACTATTGTACTGTTCAGCAGCTCCTCTATTGTACCAGTCACCAGACAACGTATTTTACGAGTCCCAAGACTCAAAGTATCTTGTAACACAGGTTGTTCTCTCCCGGAGTAGGGTTAAAGATCTCATATCATTTGTCTCCTTTGACTATAAATTGTGAGAAGGTATGCAACTTGGTATTACCTCTTGTTTAAAGGATGAGAAAACTAATATGCAGTACCTACTACTTTCTACCTTGTGTGTTTGGCAATAAAAGTTTAATTACATTTTCTTGTAAAATGAGAAAATGTTCCTCTCTTTGACAGAACGCGGATCAAACGCGTTCTTTCATTTAAATTAGAATCTGATTTGTTCCATCTAAAACCGTTTCGATAAATTCGGTCTCGGTTATGAAGTAGATTCCTTGAATGTTTTGAATGTTTGGTATCATGAATCAGTGGGCAGTGATTACGTAAAGAGTAGAGATGAAAAGTAAAAAGTTAAAAAAAAATTTTTTTGCTAAAAAAAATTCTAATATCAGAAAGTTTATTTTGTAACAATAAAATATAAAACAAGAAATATTTGAAACATAAAGACAGACATTGTCACAAAAATCGGCCCCAACTCAGCATGTTGCATGCTATTTTCTTAATTATTTACAGTGAAATATAGACGTTTAAATATACAGTACTATATTAGACATAGATTTCAGTCAGCTTGGAGTGGGGTACTAAAGAGCCCATTTGGCAACGGACTCTGAGTCCGGAAACATTTATGAGATATATAGGGCAGAGAATGAGTGCCTATTGTATTCAGGGTCAGATACCCGCGCCACATGCGTACGGATCGGTCCCCAGGGGTGCCTGTCGTAAGTTTCTATATATGTTATGGGATCGATGTCTTAGAAACTACCTAAAGAAGAAAGACTTCTGCTGTGATGATTCCAAAATGTAAAACCGAATTTGCTTGTAAGCAACATACCGCACGTTCGGCTAATGTATATAACATAGCTAACAACGATTTGGATGTACATAAAAAACAACTCTATGAAGTTAAAAAATGTATTATCAAATGGATAACACCTTTTGGCTACGACGAAACAGAACGGTTACTACTACAGGTTCAACATAACTTACATAATTATTCCACTAAATACACAACCGCCCTGTACATTAACATGCAAACATTAACATTTACATGTACGTACACCCTTTCATACACTCATAATCACACTACTACACTGCCTCACATGAACACACACCCCACACCCCCCACCCCACATACACTCGCAATCATCCACTCACACACGCTCACAATCATACACACATTTAAGTCAAAGACGTCCTATATTAAGGAAGAGCAGGGACTCCTAATACAGGCATTTTTTTGTCTAAGAGGAATCCCTGATCACTTTAAACTGCTATGTACTAATGTTTACTGAATAAACTTATGACTAATTACTAATTACCTAGATTTTTGACAGAGAAAGATACACATAGCTTTTAGCTATAGAGCTATACGCTTTTTAACAACAAAGAGATGATGATTAAAATTGCACATAGTTCCCTTTCGCGTGACAATATCTTTTATATACTTCGTTTATATATTTAGTATCACGAGAAATTATGCACGACTAGTTGACTGCCATTTTAAGCATTGTCTAATTGCTTAAATATTTTTTTATCTACACTAATATTATAAAGAGGAAAGATTTGTACCTATTTTTGTATGTTTGTATGTTTGTAATGAATAGGCTCCGAAACTACTGAACCGATTTGAAAAATTCTTTCACTGTTGGAAAGCTACACTATCCCCGGGTGACATAGGCTATATTATATTTTGTAGCGAGGCCGAAGGCCGAGCTTACACTCGTGCGAAGCCGGGGCGGACGGCTAGTTATTAATATAACTACTTATACTTACCCAATACTCTATAACTCATTATGAAAATATCCAGATCTTTGATAGCATGTTTAGGGTTGATATCTCCAAGGATGATATCCCTAATTAATTAATGATTCGGTAAGGCAACAAAGGTGGAGCGGATCGTTTTTTATTTACCTATTCTCCCTTTCTCTCTCTCTTGTTGGTGATATCAGTGAAGGCTTGTCTCCCAGTAGTAGTGGGAACATGAAAGACTGATAATGATGATGATCAAGATTGTCATTCACACCATATTATTATAGTCCATATTATACCTAATATTAATTTCAGTAATAACCACAATAATTATAGTTTGCTTTTAAATTATGTATTCAATAACATAAAAACTTTGATCTAAGAAAACACAATTTGTTCCAACATAAATATTGAAAACATTTTGTTATTTTTAAACTATGAGATCGAGTTGCTGTGAACAAGCTACGCATGTTCTTTTGTTTTTTCAGGCTTTGTAATTTAAAAACTACATCACAAATGAAATTGAATTAGATACAACGGTGAAAACTGAACCATGTGTTAGGATTTTCGGTGAAAAGGTTACCCGAGTTATTGTGAGTAAAAACAACCCTCCCGGGTATGAACCTATACTTGCAAATGTGAACAGCGAATTGGGTTTCACTTACTGGAAGTATTAGTACGTCATATCTGACCGAGCGAAATGTCGTTGCGGAGTCTACCGGAACCAATCAGGGTTTGTATTCGTATGTATGTTTGTATGGACTCGTGTATGTCCTAAACCTGCGACCAGAATGAGCCATCGGAGGATGAGCAACGGCGTCCTATTAGTACACGGTGAACGTACTGCGTTCCCCAAGCCGCCTGCCAAGCGTGGAGATTATGGCAACACTCTCTAAGAGGGAAGCCTTTGTTCAGCAATAGAATTTTACTGACTGATAATGTGTGTGTGTGATGAATGTTTGTGTTACATATATTTGTTCAACGAACCAAATTTGCGTTTGACAACTAAAGTTCAAATAGCCTCACCTATCTCAAGCTACGTTCCATGTCTAAGTTTTACAATATCCATCAAGACTGTTTCCTCCACCAATGGACCACTTTGAAACTTTTAGTTCAATACGTCTCTTGGCCCGATATGCGGCGTTTCAGTGCCAAAACTGTACTAATTCGTGCAGTACCGCCCGTTATTGGACGATGTTGTTAATATAATTGATAGTATAAATGGAATGGCCCTGTTACGAGAGCCTTCATTATTTTTTCTTTTTAACCGATTTCAGCATAGGGGTGATTTATAATTAAATTTTTATAATATTATTTGGCCCTGTTGATTTGGCTATTGCAATAATTTTGTTAGAGTATTTACTAATGTTAAAGTCAGTATTAAGAATTATAATTACAGATATAGAAAAGGAACCCTTACTCGTTAGTAAATCAACCCTTTTTGCAGAAAAACAATTTTCTGTACACTCAATCAAAATTTATAACAAAATTAATAGAATTAAAAATATTTACAAAATGTCACTTCATTTGTATGAAAAATATTTGTATGATTTTGTAAAAATGTAAAATAATATGGCTAAAGAAACTTGATTATGAACGAACGGAGCACTTACTCAGTCATGACATACGAGTGAACACAAACACGCACATAATATACCCACTTTAAATTTAGAACTAACTACATATACATAAATTGTTTATATACAATGTCTGTAAAAATTCTATGTAAAAACGAAACAGCGGTCTCTCCTAATACAGGTTGTCAAAACTTAACAGGAGAGGCCAAACACTTGTAAATTAATAAATACAGAAAAATAAAGAGTTAGAATTTTGATAAAAGTTTGATGTTGGTTAGCTCCTAACAAAAAAAAAAAACATAAAAATAAAAGCTTTTTAAATACTAGCTTTTTTCTTAATTCTTCTCAGCAAATCCTTACATTTAATACCCATATCATGAGGGTGCATAAAAAATTACGCCATATTGCATTTAAAATAACGTCACGTGTAAACAAAATTACAGCTCAATAGGTTGGAGATAGGCTTATGTACTTAGCCCATAAAATAAATGAGCTTTTCACTGGAACGCCATGACACGCTCGACTGTAAGTCCCGGTTGTTCGGAATATAACAAGCAATGTTAGAGGCCTCCAAGCGGCCTAAAACTCTGTCATTAAGGTTATACATCGAGCCTGTACAAACATTAAATTACTTATTACATAGATATCAGTCAGTCAGTTTACTTTATGTACCTACAATCTGCAATACTGTAAAGTAACTGAGCTTTGCACCGATCAAATCAAATCTCAGTAGCATTATGGATTGGAAGTAACATTATGCATGTATTTCCCCGGGTCACCAACAGTGACAAAATATACCCTGATCTAATCAAACTCGCAGAGAAATTTAGAATTCAGGGCACAGATTCGATCTCCGTCTTCAAATGCAAACATTTCTTCAAATTTTTAAATTATTAGCTATTTTAACGGCCAAATATATCTTTACTATACAGGGCTACACAGAACGGTGGTACTAAGCCGAAAGAAAGTCAGTGTACTTAGCATTCTGAAGAACTTTTAATGGATGGATCTTAAAGATGAGTTAGTACAATGACCTTCTTTACAGGAACCCATTGAAATATACATACAAAATTTCATCCAAAACGGTCCAGCCGTTTTGGAGGACTGAGGTGACAAACACACAAGAACAAGTACAGAAGAATGATATATATTATATGAAAAAAATTTAGTAGATAGTAATTTGTTTCATTTATTCTTTTGTTTAATTTTTTCATTATTTACAGTTTTGTGTTAAGTAATTGAACACATTGTATCAGTTTTTTAGTATATACAGCAAAATGTTGCAATATATTTTTATCTTCGGTTTATTTTAGGCAAGCATGCTCTATCGTAAGCCGCATCATCCCTTAACATCAGGCGAGGTCGCGGCATCACGACCTCGTTCGTGTATATCAATAACAAAAAAACTTAAAATTATGTCATAACTATGTGTGTTAAAAACGATTTAAATTCACAGATTGCCATGGATTGGTGCCAAAATGTACGCGGAGGATAAATCAATAAATTTATTCACGTTTTTTGTCATTTATAGCGACAAAAAAGATATAGATCATGTAGGAGATGGCCTTAAATTGAATTTTGAATACAGTGAAAGTTTAAATATTTAATGTACGTCGTCCGCTAGAGTAATATGATTTAGCTACGCTAATATACCCTTTACTGAAAACATACTTGTTATAATAATGCTTGCCTCGAGTATAGGTAGGTACTTAAATGAGAATGGCTCGCTTTGTATGGAAACCTACAAGCTAAGGAATGTTCCTAAGTACGTGATAATACCGTAAGTGTGTTGTTTGTACAGAAATGCAAATGAATGCAACTTGACAACGATATTTTAGGCGGCTCACATTTCGCAACAGTTTACTTGAAAAAGGACAAATTGAAAAACCTCACTTTCTGTTTTAGGGTTCTGTACCCAAAGGGTAAAAACGGGACCCTATTACCTACGGACCCTTTAGGCCTACGCTGTCTGTCCGTCCATCTGTCTGTCCGTCTGTCCGTCCTACCTTTACAGACGTATCGAACTTGGCTGACGAACCGCCGTCTGACCAACGAGAGAGAATGAGTGAGAATATAATTCCCCTCTCTTTTTCTCTCGTTGGTTGACGTGGTTGACGTCAGCCATGTTGATGTGTCTATTATGGCACTTAAGTGGCTATATCTTTCGAACCGTAATAGATAGCCAGTTGAATTTTTCACAGAATATGTGTTGTTATAGTAGATTAACTCAGAAATAGTAAAAAAGACAAAAAAAAAATCAAAGGGGTCTCTTACAGCAAACGTATTTTTTACGTATTTTTGTATATGCTCTCTTATAAAAACTATAACACGTACAAGCGTCAATCTTAGCATGATACAGAATAAACTCTAAAGCATAAAAAATATATATAGATAATGGCCAAGTACGAGTCGGTGACAACTTTCTGCTGGGGGCTGTTGAGGCGTTTCTGTTTATGCCATATAAAAGTCAAGGTACCCTACTCTCAATACTGTTAAAACAGAATATTAGATGCAACATCTTACAAGCATTAATGCATTCTGTCCATAATATTTAACTAAAAAGATATAAGGAAGGGATCAAAAGGCTCCTTCAACTGTGCAAAACTGGGAACGTTTTAAAGGCCGTTAAATTACTTAGTCAGTAAAGATCTCTGTGTTCATATATATTTTTGAAGAAAGCAGCTCAGATTACAGCGGTAATATTGATAATATGACCAGTATAAAAAGAGCTGTCTGATAATGTAATGCTACGGTATTGTTAGGTCAATCGATGGTGGAAAGTTTTATGAAACTTACAATTCTGCAGTAGAACACAATACATTCCATTATTTATGGATGCATGCTTTTCTAAGACAATGAAACTTTTCAGAATTATGATGTTTTTATAGATTCAATCACAATAATATTTTATTGGCTAGATATTATCAACCTCCGCTATCCTTCATAAGATGTAAAAATAAATTAGAATAACCACAATAAAATTACCTTTTATTAACAATACAAAAATATCATTGCAAGAAAAATAGGTACGTAGGTATAATAGGTATGTAAACTTTAGAAATAAATAGGTACGAAAGACGGTATCGAAACTAACCGCATTGAACTTTTTTCTAGCTTTTTCTAAAAAAGTAGTTATATTACTGAAAGACGGTATTATCGCCAAAGCGATCTCTTCTAGGCAACAACCAAAAACAAGAAAAAGACAAATAACAACACTACAAATTAAAATAAACATTTAAATCGAATAATATCGAACAGAACCTTAGTGAAAACTGCTTTGAAATAAAAAATGCATTAAAATCCAGCCGTTTTGGAGAAAAATGGTAACCATAATATACAAACAAATTGACAGACGACCTCTTATTTGAAATGCATATACCACTGACTAGGTAAAAAGTTAGAATTTCGAAAAAAGTTTATCAGCACTTGACGACTAAACGATTCCACTAATCATGATGAAATTTAGCAAGAAAGTAGTAAAATTGCAAAGAGCCTCTGGCGCAGTTAGCCTTTTACAAAATCGGGGTTTCATCCGCGTACACAATTCATCAAGAACCGTAATTTTTCCTGGATAAAAAGAATTTTATGTCACTCTACAGCCCGGTATCCAACTATTTCTTTATGAAAAAAAATACTTTAATCCGTTGCTTTTTTGTTTGTAATAAATACAATCAAACCAACAAATAAATTGTTGCATTTATAATATTAGTATGACATAAAGTAAGATTTCTTGTCATTCATGAAGCTTCACAGAAAACACCACATGAAACTCTCTTACACCTGAAAAGTGACAAAAATCGCCGTGAAATTAATTGCTGAAGTCCTCAGGAGGATTAAAAGCTTTAAGTCCTGTAATGTGCTCAAAGTTTAAGCTGCTTTTAGAAGCTTATCTAGGCATAGACTACGTAAACAGTTTGTTTAGACATCAAAGGCTTGGACTGAACTACAGTATTTGGTTTTGCTTTTCTAAATAGATACAAAGCTTTAATGGCATAGGTAGAAAACAAGCTAATGGGTCGCCTGATGGTAAGCAATCTCCGTTACCCATGAATACCTGTGACACAAGAGGCATTACAGATACGTTGCCGACCTTTAAAGACTCTATTTACAGCCTTTTTCAAAAACCCGTGCTATAGTTACTCATATTGCAGGTGGAGGCAAATAGATCGCGTAAAATGCACAGTGTGCGATTTCAATTGATCTACGAGTGGATGGATGGATATTTGGATGAGCTTTCGAGTTGTGGCGGCTAGTGCAAGTATGTTCATTTGTACTAAACTCCGTAAGGACTGACAGGATTTGGATGGGAATGGAAGGCGCTTTTACTATGGATTAACTATAGGTATATCCCAGAAATATATAATAGCATTTTCTTTCCAGCGGTAAATTACTTTTTCAACTAAGTTGCTATAAATTACGAATTTCTCTGAGAAATTCGTAATTTCTAAAATATGAAAAGATCTTCAAAATTAGGCAATAAGAACACTTTTATAACAGATATTTCTTTTTTTAGATAATTTTTAGATATTTCAGATTTATATTTATTATAGTTATTATCACATGTTTGCTAACAGTTTTATTGATATTTTTGGCCATTACAAATAAATTTGAATGTGATTGCAAACGTTAACGGCAATGATACTAACTGCCTAAACGTTATTTGAGTTAAACAATGCTTCAAATTGTTTTATCAATTTCTGGTTGACGAAAATTTTCATGCGTTAAACGAGATAGAGCAATTTTAAGCATTGGTGAAGAGACCGCAGTGGAACGAACTTATTTAAAAAACATGACTGGTATACTAAAATATATGTAAATAAAAATTTTACGCCGACAGAGTCGAGAATGCAATGAAGCATTCCTGGAGTACAACTTCCAACAACACAACGTATTGCACAGGTTATAAAACGCAATTTAGCTATAAACGGCAATGAGTTTCATAACTATTAACATATGATACCTCATGCTACTAAAAATAATAGTTCAAAAACACTTCATCACCCCCTCGAGTGACTATCGGAGTCCAACCTTTATTTTAGCCACGTTATAGTGTACCGAGAGCGTCACTCCTGCGCACTTTTCACCTTAAGAAGGCCCTTCCCGCCACAATTATATTTTTTTTACTCTTGATAGTTAAGAAAACTACTATACTATATAACTAATATAACTATTATATTATTTATGTGGGAATATAAAATAAATAAATAAACTCTCAATCAAGTCATAAAAAAAACAGAATCAAAATTGGTTTAGCCGTTTGGGAGCTACGATGCTACATTCAGACACACCCCTTTTTTGTGTGGGGGCCTAAAAATATTTCTACCGACCTTAAACCAACAGCAGTTTCTCTATGACCTTCCAAACCACATTTCATGTGGAATAAACTCTAAAACACCCAAATGTGCGTCTGTAGTAACAAATTCGGACCAGTGATACCTCTTTTTCTTTGATGTAATCAATCTGTATTTTATGATCGAAGACGTTAAATTTTATTAATAGGCTTTGATCTAGTACGATGGGATGTCGTAAACCATGATTACATTTGGGGAATTTCCCCATAAACATTACTTGTCTCTCAAATAACCTTCATAATGATTATGGTATGTCATGGGCTATACAATATAATAGGAACATTTAATACATAAATTAAACTGTATGTTATATATATCTATCTATACTATATTAATATATAATAAAAACGTAAGAATGAAAAATAAAACTGTAATTGCGAGGTATAAAAAAACCACACACCTGGGTGTCTTAAAATAAGCAACTGAGTTTTTAGAATTTTTGTGTGTTTGTCCACGCACATCTCCTATAAACCACTGGACGGATTTAAATGCGGTTTCCAGGAATATTCTTAGCTATCCAGATGGAAGTATCGGCCATGTTATTTTGCGCAAAGGCCGGATTAAGGGAGGAAAAAAGGGTTGAAAGTTTATATGGAAGTCTACGCGTACGAAGTTGCGGGCAGTAGCACTAGTTAATAAATAAATGCGCCTCGTAGATAGGTCTTACCACCTCGTTGAACGACTTTGAACTACTGCACTGATCCAATTGATAAATGTCCACGTTTAGTCACCGTAAATCACGACATAATGCCTGGGTGCGAGGTTTTCCAATTGCGATAACTACGATTTGTATTGTAACGCTCCTAGTTGTTCTACCTATCCAGGCGTAGTAGGTAGTCAAGAAAACAACAAGAAGGTTAACAAAGATAACTATAATTTAATAAAAGAAAAAGAGGGTAGCTATAATACAGTTATTAAAGTACAGCTATAAAAACTATGAAATAAGATAAAGAAGAACGGGTCGGGGTGAATTTACACTAATGGACCG
Source organism: Agriopis leucophaearia (assembly GCA_949125355.1). Classification (NCBI taxonomy): domain Eukaryota; kingdom Metazoa; phylum Arthropoda; class Insecta; order Lepidoptera; family Geometridae; genus Agriopis; species Agriopis leucophaearia. The sequence continues at coordinate 6,637,599 of OX421278.1, read as the reverse complement.
AAATGCGTTACGCGACCATGAGACACACTGGCCTTGGATTTTAGAGACAGCTTCCACGGAGTGAGGTAGGTCACGGAGCAAGTTAGGTGCGCAGGGCAGTGCTGCGGTGCAGAACCGAGCCAAGCGGCCGGATGTAGAAGCTGGTGCCGTGAGCGCTAGCGTGCGGGTGAACCCCAATTCGGGGTAAACACACACTTGAGTTTTATGTAACAATATTTAGTAAAAGATATAAATGAAAGATTTAGTAATGGCGTACGTAGCGTAGCTGTGTAAAACGAAATCACGGGAGCTATCGTAGCGTCCGCTTTCCAGTGCCACTCGCCGTTGGTTGTGTCCCAGAGGTCGCGCGGTTAGCGGCGTCAGGTGATTCACGCCGAGCACTAGATGGTCGCTGATTGGCTTAGACGCGCGACTGGGTGCGTTTACGCAAAAGGTGCTTGTAGTATGTAGCATGAATTCTTTGTTATTTAATTAGATAAATAACGAACCGTTACATATCCCCTTTTTTAGTTTAGGATTTTTCCTAGGAAAAATCCAATATACTAGCTAACTAAGCTTGAAATCTTTAACATGCCAGGTCCCTAGATTACGACCTGCCAGGTCCTCAAGATCGTAAACGAGTTTCGACTTTTTTGCCGTTATGCGACATTTAATATATTTAGGAGCTAACTTCTTGGAGAACCTGCTGTCCTTGTCACTCTGGTAGAATGTCCGTTTCCAAATTAAGTCGCCTACATTAAAATCGACATTTTTACGGCGCAAATTATAATTGGTACTACTGCGAGAGTGTGCTTTAATGAGCGACAGTTGTACATTGTCAAAGATCTTCTGTAGTACCCCTAGATTTTCAGCGTAGGTGTCCCGGGGGGCAAATATCATCTGATTTCCCAGATCCGCATCAATGTAGTGAGAACCGTCACATGGTAGTTCCCGCCCGAAAACGAGGAATGATGGAGTAAAACGGGTTACCTCGTTGACAGCGCTGTTTAATGCGAATTGTATTTTGGGAATGTTGGTGTCCCAAGACCTATGATCGTTTTCAATGAAGGTAGAAACGGCTGTCATGATAGTTTTATTATAACGTTCTACCGTATTGATCTGAGGTGTGTAGAGTGGGGTATAGTAGACGTTTGGGATGTTGTAGTGAGTGAATAAGGAGCGCATCAGATTGCTTGTAAATTGTTTTCCGTTATCCATGATGATTGTGCTAGGGATTCCGTGGACAAGAAAAACACTATCTTCCAATATCCTAGATATAATGTCCGATGTAGCTCGTCTAATAGGGAAAAGCAAGCAGAATTTTGAAAAGCAGCAAGTAATCACAAGTAGGAATGTATTTTGCTTTCTTGTAACCGGTAAGGGTCCAACGAGGTCAATACTAATCATTTGGAAGGGGCGGCAGCAGTCCTTAGGCCTACCCATTGTTCCTAGAGTAGTGTGGTTCGGATGCTTATAGGAAAGGCAAGTTTCGCAGCTAGTTACGAAATTTACCACATCCTTGTGTTGACTAGGCCAGAAGTATTTCAAGCTAAGGCGTTTATGCGTTTTAAAAATGCCAAAGTGCCCAGATGTAGGTTCCGAATGATTCTGAGCAATCACGTCCTGTCGATACTCCAACGGAACTACCTCCTTCCAGTCAAATTCTCTGGTAAGTGGGTTTAATGAGTTCATGTATCGGAACAGCTTTCCATCGGCGACGCGGTAATTAACAAACGATGTCGGGGAACTTTGACAGCCGTCGAAGATATTTAAGTACCACGAATCGTTGGTATTTCGTGTAGGTTTGTGTGGTGTAGCATCGATGGCTGAGACAGGAACTGAGCGACTTAAGCTGTCTGGTACAACATTTTCGGAGCCTTTCCTATGTTTTATCTCAAAATTGTACACAGATAGTCGTACACCCCACCGAGCCAGTCGCCCTGTTGGGTTATTTAGATTAAGGAACCACTTAAGAGAAGAGTGGTCAGTGTAAACTGTGAACTTGAGGCCGTTTTCAAGGTAGCAACGCCAGTGCTCGATAGCAATGAGCACGGCTAACGCCTCACGTTCCGTGGCACTGTAGTTGCGCTCTGACTGAGATAAGGATTTGCTCATGTATGCTATGACTTTTTCCTGTCCATCTAATGTCTGAGTTAATACAGCGCCGATTCCATAATCACTAGCATCCGTTTGGACTTGAAACGGTTTAGAGTAGTTTGGGCAGGAAAGTATAGGTGCAGAGACAAGGCACTTTTTCAGTTCCTCGAATGCCTTGTTAGCTTCAGAAGACCAAGTGAAAGGTGGAGCGTTTTTGCCCTGAGAAGTCAGTTTGTTCAAAGGAGACGACAAGGTGCTGAAGTTAGGGATAAACCTGCGATACCAAGATGCGGTTCCTATAAATCGCCTAACTTCTTTACGATTGGTAGGCGTAGGGTAGTCCACAATAGACTTCACCTTTTCAGGGTCAGCATGTAGGCCATTTAAATCTACGATATATCCGAGGTACTTAAGTTGTGGTCTAAAAAATTGACTTTTCTCGTAATTTATCGTGAGATTGGCGGTCTTCAATTTTTCCAGGACACGCATCAACAGTGAGATGTGCTGTTCAAAGCTGTCAGACACAATGATGACGTCATCAATAAAGACAAAGACCCTATGTTCAAACTCTGGCCCGTAGAATAGAGCATCTACCAGTCTTTGTTGGGTAGCAGGCGCTTTGTCAGTCCAAAGGGCATAGATTTAAACTGAAACGTGCCGCGGGTAGGTATGTAGAATGCCGTTTTCTGCCTGTCTTCTTCTCTAATTAATATCTGCCAAAAGCTTTTTGAAAGATCTACGCTTGACAGATATTTTGAGTCACGCAGATTGTCGAGGATCTCTGATATGTATGGCAGGCTGTACGCGTCTTTCTTAGTGATAGCGTTCAGTTTCCTACTGTCAAGGCAAAAACGTAGTTCACCGTTTTTTTTCGGAGTCAAGAGGACTGGAGATGACCATGGACTCTCGCATGGTTCCACAACATCTTCTTTCAACATCTCATCCAGTTGTTCAACCAGGAGTCGTTGTTTTTCTGGTGACATTCGGTAGTAACGTTGACGAACGGGGGCAGCATCCCCAGTGTCAATTGCATGCATAGTTAAAGAGGTACGGCCCAGACCACGCTTTTCGTAGGATATATTGTGGAACTGTGATATTATGCCATCCGCTACTAGTTTCTGTTCTTTAGATAGGTGGTCATACGAAAGAAGTTTGTGTTTATCGTTTGCCACTCCTGTCGCAGAAACCCTTGTGGACTCTTTATAGAAGGCTATTTGGTCTAGATTTTTAGGAAGTAGTCCAAAAAGTCGCCAAAAGTCCATGCCCAGAATCAAATCGTGTTTTACAGTTGGCACTGCATATGCTTGTAGTGTTATTGTCTCTCCCTGAAAAGTTACTGGGAGGTATATTATGCCGATTGAATCGAGTTTTTCACCACCTGCAGCAACAAAACGAGTAGAATCACTAACTTCTAGATGAAACCCTGCTTTGAGTAAGCTTTCGTGACTTCCGTTACCTAGGATGGTTGCAGATGAACCTGTATCCAGAAGTCCAGTAAGGGATTCGTCTTGAACGTTGACGGAGACATATAGTCTAGATTTATTTATATTATTATTATCGCGGATTGACGAGACAGTATTAAAGGTACAGAATTTAGAAACAAAGCTTAACCACTCCTTCCACTCTGTTGTGCTGGTTTTGTTCTGTACCGATAATTTCGGAATACTGCTTTCGCAACCCTGTTTTATTAGTTTTTTGGCCTAGAGGCACCAAGATTGCAATCGGGGCATTCTAAGGAACGAACACCCTTCTTACCACATTTGAAGCATATGAGAAAGCGCTTCTCATTACAAGTTCTGAGCGAATGGTTATCTGTTCTGCATCTAGGACAATACGTTGGTCTAGGTTGTCTAGAAGCATCCGATTCCAAAGTTGCCACATCGGTCTGGCTCTGGTTTGGATTCAATTCGCTGCTGTCACTTAAATAATTTACGTTAGGGCTAGGTTTAGTGTATGTATTAGGGTAAGCGTAAGTGGTTTTTTGACTAAAATTCTTACCGTACTGGGGGTACTTATTTGTTGGAGTATACGATGCAGTTTGTTTGTACGCGAACTCTGGAGCTAGTGTAGAACTAGTTACCTTAGGAGGTTCATGGAAGTGAGTAAAACGGCCCTGAACACTTTCGTAATTACGACATACTGATTTCAGCGCATCAATGGTCTGAATCCCAGGCGAGGAAGCCAATGAGCTCGCGTAGCAAGGGCGAATATTGTGGAGCAAGATATCTAGTTTGTCTTCCTCTGAGACAGACTTGCTAAGGCGAGAAAACATACCATGCATTATAGAAAGGTAGATAGTGATGTTTTCATTCTCACCTTGTGTACGCGATCGTATTTCAGCAGCAAGCCTGTAGTCGTAGTCACTACTGCTGAAATCTTCTTTTAGTAAAGTACACAATTCTTGCCATGTCTGAACCCTATCCTTGTTGCATCGGTACCAATGTAAGGCGTCGTCAACGAAAATTTCATAGGCAAGAGACAGAATTCTATCGTAGGTGATTCTTCTCGCTTGAACAAATTCTTCGACTTTCTGAATAAATGAACGCACGCACGAGTTGCCGGAAAATTTTAATTTATTGATATCTGCAGTTAAGCTGCGATCGCAAGTAACAGCTATTGCCATAGCCTCAGGAGTAGTTTCAGTAGTCGCGGAAGTGATGGTTCTGGACTGAGATTGTAATATTTGTGGTTTGAGGGCAGCAAGTTCTTTATATTGTGAGTTTATATTAGCGATGCATGCCTTATGCCATTCAGCAACCTCAGGCAGGACATTAATTCTATTTAGCCGATGATAAATGTGGTTTAGTAGATTTTCAGCCCTGATGAACAAGTTTTTCTCAAATTTTGTTCTTATTGTAGAAAAATTACCCTGTGACTTTATCAGAGAATCTTTTACGGCCTTTAAGTCTTCCGTAGGCTCCAAGTGCGATTCAAGAATGTCTTCAGATGGTAGTAACTGAGACAACTTAACTATTTGTTTTCGTAGTTCTTGAACCGATTCACCGACGCCACCGCGAAGTTCTACTTCGTACTCTAGTTCAGCCTTTTGTAGAGAAAGAAACTTAATGTTATAGGTCATTGTGATGTTTGGGTGAGTGTTCCAATGATACAAAAATTGAAAAAGACAACTAACTAAGTACACAATTGATTTAAACTAAATTTTAGAAGCGAATTGCAACCAAGTCACCTTAATAGTAGTAATCGGCTAATGGATGGTAGTTGGAAAAAAATATTAAAATGTTTGAATGAATAAGCTATCCAAACGTTAAAAAAACACAAAAAGTATTAAAAAATGTAAAAAGAGTAGTAGAATACCACACATTAGTCGATTTAGCACAAAATGAACCTTAAAAATAATTGTATAGCCAACACCAGAGAAAACTATTAAAAGCGAACAAGAAGTACAACGCATTTCGGTCATGAATGTAAGTTGTAGCTGGGCGCCATTGTAACGCTCCTAGTTGTTCTACCTATCCAGGCGTAGTAGGTAGTCAAGAAAACAACAAGAAGGTTAACAAAGATAACTATAATTTAATAAAAGAAAAAGAGGGTAGCTATAATACAGTTATTAAAGTACAGCTATAAAAACTATGAAATAAGATAAAGAAGAACGGGTCGGGGTGAATTTACACTAATGGACCGAAATGCGTTACGCGACCATGAGACACACTGGCCTTGGATTTTAGAGACAGCTTCCACGGAGTGAGGTAGGTCACGGAGCAAGTTAGGTGCGCAGGGCAGTGCTGCGGTGCAGAACCGAGCCAAGCGGCCGGATGTAGAAGCTGGTGCCGTGAGCGCTAGCGTGCGGGTGAACCCCAATTCGGGGTAAACACACACTTGAGTTTTATGTAACAATATTTAGTAAAAGATATAAATGAAAGATTTAGTAATGGCGTACGTAGCGTAGCTGTGTAAAACGAAATCACGGGAGCTATCGTAGCGTCCGCTTTCCAGTGCCACTCGCCGTTGGTTGTGTCCCAGAGGTCGCGCGGTTAGCGGCGTCAGGTGATTCACGCCGAGCACTAGATGGTCGCTGATTGGCTTAGACGCGCGACTGGGTGCGTTTACGCAAAAGGTGCTTGTAGTATGTAGCATGAATTCTTTGTTATTTAATTAGATAAATAACGAACCGTTACAGTATGAAATAAGAGCAGTGTCATCTGTATGACGCTAGATGGCGCTGCTCTTATTTCACTGCGGCGAAATAACGGAGTCTAACAGTAATATAGTAATATAATAACTTTATATTTTAATAACAGTAATATGTATATTAATTTTGTTCGAAGATAACTTGAGTATCATTGATTCGATCATCATGTAATTTAATAGACTTGATTCAAGCAAATAAAATTGAAATTTTGGAAATTAGCAAACTCAGTTTAGTGATTATAAAGATAAAGAAGTAGCGCAGTTCGGGCGAACAATTTGTAAGTATACGAAATATAATACAATACAATACAAGGATACAAAAGATCTTACTGCTAAAATATCTTTCAACAACCTTTAAAGAATATTATAAACAAAATAAGAATAAATTAAGACTTTATTACCAAAAACAATAAATATAATGAAACGTAAATGAAGACTGTTATTTCACTACATATTGGAAAATTATATGAAACGGATTCTAGCTTCTTCGAAAAGAAAACAAAATAATGTTTATTAAGAAAACAAAGCGATGAATGCAATGAATTGAAAATGTTTCTCCGATTGGAAAAAGCAGGTACTTACGTCCAACAACGGAAACTATTGGAATTTCCGATCTAATAGACGGAAAGGAGAGGTTAATAGCTTTTGAAATAGTTTAATTACGGTGATATTTTCTTGTCTTTTATGTTATTTACAGGATTTTATAGCATAGAATATTTTAATTAGAGATGATACTGGTATATTAATACAAAACTTGCTTTTAAAATAAAATCATGTAATAGACTAACATACGCATAACACAACCTTCTTTCCTAAATGCATTTACCTTCTCTTCCATTTGTGCCTTCTCCGTTCCGTTGTGGATATTTTTTTAAATGTGGAATGAGCTTTCTGCGGTATTTCCTAGTAACTATAATAGTATTCAAAGATTGGAAACGTATCTGTGACGTTTCTGGTGCTACACCTATCCATAAGCGATGGTGATCACTTACCATCAGGTGGCCCGTTAGCTTGTTTGCCAACTATGGCATAAAATAATAAATTGATAAAAAAACACGCTTTAATAGGACAAACTATTCAAATTATTGTATTGTCATCGGTCCTTGATAAGTGTGCAAAATTTCAATTAAATTCAACGTTTTGAAGTAGTTGAAAATCAAGTTCAAAGATTCCGTTACTTAAATACCAAGCTAATAAAAGCGTGTTAAAAACAGTAAACGTAAAAACTGTTTTAAACGATTGTTCACTACAGTTATATGATTATTTACTGCATTGCTTAAGTATTTAGGTTTTTTTTTTATTCTAATTTTTTTGGGCTTTAGTCGCTATGCGATTTTGCCAGCCCCGTTTTACAAGGCAACTTACACAGTCGAAAGGGACCAAAGATAATACTTATTTCAATCGAATTTAACTCCAGATAGAAAAACTAAGTTCAACTTTACCCCAAATCTTGTAAGTCGTCAAGCAACTCAACAAGGTTAAGTAAAACTTCACAGGCCGGCTTGTTGAATCCTAAACGCCGCAACAACCCCAGAAGGGCAGAATTAAGGGGTGATAATTGTTAGAGCCCCCTTTATTTAATTAACTAGGCCTCGCCGTGGGCTCTGCTATGATTCGTAATGAGCCAGCTCTGAAGTGCCCCAAACCTGTAAATTCGCAAATTTCACAAGCTTAATTAGACTGTTGAGTGGTTTGGGTGCCGCTAATCCTTGATAAGCAATAGCGTAAAAGTAAAAAATGCGTAATAATTTCGTTGATATTCGCGATTTTTACACATTGAAATTAAACACTAGGTACTAACGAATTTAATCGCCTGTGTTTTGCATTATTTTTATTTATGGTGTTTCGAATACTTTGCCGTGTCCGTGCTCACAAGACATGATGACAGAAATCGTAGGGATATCGTAGGAGTATGAACGTAGGGTTAGGTTTTATAACATCCTTGGTCCAGAGCCAAAAAACTAATAACAAAACCTTATTGACGTAATAAGTGACGTATACCCATGGACGGAGCAAGCCTAAAAGTTTTTTAACGTCCTTGCCTAGACCTTATGTACCTTATTTTTCAAGAGATTTTTATTTCTGTTTCGACTTTTCTTCGACCATGTAGCTCCGTAGCATGTCAGATTGTTAGCATGTTTTTCTCCGTGAAATGAAGTTAACAGCTACATAAAACCTCTGTGGTGTGAACTTGGTACTTAGAAAAACAAAAATTCGCGAAATTTTATATGAAACTGAATTTTCTTAGGCGTTTTTTTTATCTTCCTTTGCACTAGTGATGAAATGTAAATTATTTACCGAACAAGTAGGCAATTTTTTACTCTCTTAAACCATTAGCGCTATCCTCGCTCCGCTCGTTGGGCGCCAAAATAGCTTGTGTGTAAAAGATTACCTACCTACATCCCTTGTGTAACAGTCTGCTATTGTTACTGTAATCAAGCATTGCAATGTAGGTAACAAAGCTGTTGTGGGGCAAATGTAAACATAACTCTATCATTTCAGTATATATTAACTTTGTAAAGGCCTCGGGATACCCAAGCTTTATGTTTGTACACAAACGTAGTAAAATATTCAATTTGGTAAACAAAGTACGTAGCTGGTTTCACCGTATTACGAGTAACTTAGTATAAGCTTTGGTTGAATTTTCTATTGTTGGTGTTTACGTCAAATAATAGCTATGTTTTAATTAAGTAAACTCGTAAATTTTAGAAGTATCGGATTGAATTGATATAATATTTCGAGTGGTATTTTTAAATATTGAATATCAAATGCTATACCTATAAGAGGTTTTATTGAAAAAAGTCAAATGCAAAGAAATTGAGTTAGAATTTAAGGTGAAACGTTTCACTTTGGCGGGAAATTCAATTTAAAAAAAAAATTTTTGGTCTTGTAGCTAGGCCGAGTAATTATTGTAAACAATAATGATGTTCGCGAAAATTGATTATTATTCTTTACAAACTCGCGTAAGGTTATTTATCTCCAATGCACATTATTACATACATTTGTCAATAAACAAATTTATGTTGTTTCAAACGGTTTATTGCCAAATGTAAGTAATATGGTGAGTAACTGATTAATATCTGTACATGATAATGTAAAGAACGACCAACAATTTTCGCGAAAACTATGCCATTTCACAATAATTACCCGGCCTAGCTACAAGGACAAAAAAACTGAAATTTGATTTTCCCGCCAAAGTGAAACGTTTCTCCTTAAAGTGAAAAATCTGTGACTGGCTCATAGCTATCAAGAAATGTTTTATTACGAAATTAGGTTGCTAGGCAACCTTTTAGTGAAATGTGTGTTTACTGAATATATTTATGTGCATTTTGCGTGAATTTCCGCACAATGTTTGGGAAAAGTACTAGGTATACATGCCTTAGCGGTAGCTGGGCATTTACGGACTTACATTTATGCTGATCTCGGCTTATACCTTGACCCACATTTTCACAGTTAGTTCATAATGCTTCTATTGCCTGCGCTTCAATAACGTACATATTATACTGTTCGCATGTGGAAGGTTGAAAATGGTCTAATCTTTTATTCAAGTACCTACATAATGGCGGCTCCACATTAGTGCCGTGAATTCACGGCACAAGTCGTGCCCTCCACATTCACGGGATGCTCACAGTCGTTCGTGAAACCCGCCGCGAAATGGACGTAGAAGCTGCTGCTGCAATAACTTTGTTTGCTGTGGCAACATATTACTATTTAGACGTCCAAAACAAGAAAGTTATTAAAAAGCGTTGGAAAAAAGAAGATGGTGGATGACGTCCGTACGCCTTTATAGACCGGAGTAAACAAGCAGTAAACTGGCGCGGGGCCGTGAATGTGGATGTGTACGCGTGAAGGGGGCGCGAACCCTTTGTCGCGGGACAAAATACCGACTCTGATCGGGGTACAGGCGTAAACGCGCGTGAACCCCGCGAAAACCCTCCACATTCGCGTTCACGCTTGTTTTCGGAGCTTCACGGCACTAATGTGGAGCCGCCATTATATTAGATTTCTTCTGAACAACACAGTTTGTATCACACTCCCATACGACATTGTTGAACAATCTCTGGACAAACTATTAATTCCTTTGGTCTTTAAAACAAAGCGTAGTCGTGTTCGGTAAGCAAAACTGTATTTCGGTTTTCTTTGTATTTGATTGTCGTGAGTGTTCAATTAGGTGGTGAATTTGTAAGCGTTTCAATTTCCGACATAAAAACCAGATGACCGTATTTACTAAAAGTATATCGTTTTAATCTGATTCTTATCTCAAAACTTAAAGGGCTCACATTCTAATATCAAGGCCCGTTAAGTTACGTTTATCTGGTTCTTACCCTGCCCGCGAATTTAACAAAGGTGAAATACCTAAATAGTTTGTACACGAACCGAAATTACCGCCTTTGTAGTTACAAGCATATAATCACCTTATTATAGCCGCAATCAACGTAAAGTAGTAATTAATTATCATTCTAATATTATAAATGTAAACGTGTGTTTGTTTGTCCTTTTTTTCACACAGCAACAGAGCATCGGATTTACGTGATTTTTACAAGCTTATTTAACTTATTTTGTTAGATTGGATCAAATCTTGCAACTGAATTTTAACAGTTTTACAGTCATCTCAAACCTATTGAACTGAGATTTTGCATGTACACGTTAATTTGGATGACAATGGATGGATGGTTAAATGACATCATTCTAAATCCAATATGGCGGACTCTCAAAGATAGCGTACCAGTTATTTTGAAGCATCCTCATGATATGAGTATCAAATGTAGGGGTTTGCTGAGAAGAACACGAAATATAAAAGACGTCACACAAATTTTTAATATGGCGGACGTCTAAAAGCATGTTTTAAAAGAATTAAAATATTAAATTGTTTTTAATTCAAATTTTGGAAGATTTTCGAACGCAGCCCATCCAAGCTGTTTTCTCCTACCGATCTCTTTGCTCTGAGTTTCGTTGTCATAATAATTATCAAAATAAAAAAACAAAATTTTAAAACTTTCAGAACTGGACCAAAATTGATACGGGACACGGGAAGCACCAGCTTTCAAGTAAAAAAATAATCATCAAAATTTGTTCACCCAGTCGAAAGTTCTGAGGTAAAAAACATAAAAAAATATACAGTCGAATTGAGAACCTCTTCCTTTTTGGAAGTCGGTTAAAAAGAAAGAACATGTCCAAGACACGTCATCAATTACCTTAAGCCTCTCATTACCAACTGTGATGGTTACATTACGAGTTCTGAAGATGTTTGACATCATTTTGGTATTGGGCATATTTATCCTGTTGCCAACGTTCAAAAATGCGTGATGAAAGCATGCGCTGGAAGGTCAGTAGGGTTTTCAGTGAATAATGTGAGGTCATCTCCAATTTTATTAGATTCAAATAACAAGATGCGTAAACCAATATGATGTTTGCGTTTGTTACGATGATTAATCGATGTTAATTAAATTCGTGTTTGCTTTTATAAAGCGGATTAGACAGCTCATTGAGTTAAACATAACAACTATTTAAAAGTTTTGAAGTAACATTATAACAGACGTAACGATTTAACATGAAACAATTAAAAAAAAAACTTTTTCATACCAAGATTTTATGAATTTAATGATCGGAACGTTGTGCAAAAAACATGATATACTTTTCTGTCAAAAACATTTAGAGTAGACGAACAGGGAAAATCAGCCGTCCAAGCCATTCATGTAATCACTGAGGTAAAAATAGATGCAAGTCAGTCAGGTGCAGGCAATTATGATAATGACCAATATTATGATAATGATACAATTTTCAAGATGCATCAAGACCATTCGGTAATTTGCTTTTATCACCTGAATATTGCCTTAGCAAAGGACCATTATTCAGATAAATACATCTAAAATACTATGCAATTAGCTTTAAGGTGACACAGCGAGACAGACAAATTAATAGCGCAAAAGCCAGGCAACAGCGGACAAAAGCAATTAAGCACCGGAGACAGGCACTGTCACCCGGACCTTTTGCAGAGACTGAACATCTTAATTAATTGATTTTATTTTCAGTCTCGGAAAGAGCAATAACGAAAGGGTCAAGATTCTAATTACATTAATGATTCTCAGATTTTATAAGGTGGGCCTTTTAATAGGAAAAATGAGAAATTTTAGCTCTTACTACTCAATTTAAGAAAGTTTTATTGGCTCTACCTTTAGGCCTCCTACAGTCTATGGGTATTGTGTGTAATATACGGTAGTAGACTAGACTTAAACTATTCTGCAGCTCACAAATTGTGTCACTTAATTTTCTATCTTATCCTCCTAGGTATATACCTCGCTTTTGCTGTTACAGTCTGCCTCGATCACATTGGTCACCTCGATTGGGTCTAAGTTCGACTTGATTCTAAATAATTTAATTTTGTTAAGTACATGCTTTAGGTTACGAACGTTACGCAGGGTTTAGAATCGAAAACTGAAAACTTGCCAAAATGTGTGCATCGTTTAACCGAACATCTTTATGTGGGTACCTACTTATGATTTTTAATTCCAAATTAGCAATAATGCTACTAAAATTGCTGTAGCTAATAAAATTAGAAATTAATACCCACATTTCCTACATCAGTGTCTCTATTAGATAGAGCTGTGGGAATGTTTTGCGGATTCCAAGGGTCTCGCAACCCATTTCACACATGAAATCTGCTTGTCAAAGATACTCCCAAAAGCTTTCCTTCCTAATTATCATGTACCAAGTACAGTCAGTAATTAAATCTAGGAATAGAATTGTTTTTTTTTAAATTAAATTATAACTATAAACTTTTTAATATTTTAGTTTATCAATAAATTGGGTTTAAATTTCACGTCTCTATCATTAATTTTAATTATCATTTGGTGTATTTGCGTAGATGACTAGAAAAACGCTTTTTCTTGTTTAATATACTGGGTGTTTGGTTAGACGACGGATATATTAAAGGATTTCATTATACTCATCACTAAAAACAACTTTTACTTACGCAGACATTGTGAAAAAAATATCGCTGTTTCATACATTTTGTTGAGTGTAAGATACATTATATTATATCAGAGTTGGTCTTATAGTAAATTTTGTTTTGTAATGATTAGTAGGTACAATGATATCCTTGAATATTTCTATCGTCTAACTAAACACCCAGTCTACATGTACATACAAAACGCCTTGTGCACAAAATTTTGCGTACAATTTACACTTTAAAATAAAATTCCTTCAAATTTTATTTTTTCTACAAAGAAACCCTAAACAAAAGCCATAATCAAAAGGCAAACTTCTTAACAGGTTATTAATGTTTCTAAAGAAAAGGCCTATTAGAACGGCAAAAAATATAGAAATTTTAATTCCAGTTTCTTAAAAGTATTAGCCGATACTTAGAACATTAATTTTCATTTACAATTTGAGCTGCGGTGAACGTTTTCGGACACGATCTAAGGCGTTCCATTGAAACATGAAAGCTTACAAAAAGGTTACCGATGGTTGGCCTTTGCCACTCCTCATGAATATGCTAAAATGCGCGTCTGTTTGTTTCGACACGATCTCAGGGATTACTTACGAATTGGTTACAAACCGCATTATTATTGGAGCAATCATTTGTGACTATATATTTTTGTTCCCAATATTTTTATCAACTCCAAGAGCAAAAATAAAACAGTCGAATCGATAAAGTTATAGCTTACACTGTAGTATTTTTTTAAGATTGGGCCTAAAGCAAAATCTTCCATCTTTGATTAGATTTTCACAGTAGTAAATCATGTCCAAAATCGAAAAAAAAAATACGTTAGGAAACTTCAATATATAAGTAAAGGTCGACCCTGACGAAAACATGGTAGGATAAAATTTTCTCGATAGAAAACCATCACAAAGTTACCTCTAATTTTCAACATTTTTGGTTTGCATTCTGTTTTGGTACATATTATTGAACAATAAATTATGTAAATATTATCACTCATGTATAACCTAGAGCTGACCCTAGCAATTTTTAAAAATATTGTCTATTCTATAAGCTATGAGAGTAGAAAGCACTTGGCGCTTACAACATTTTTAATCCGCGCAATACGCTGTCTTTCGTCTCGCGTGACACAAGCTTGAGGCATCGGTTTGTTGCACCGATCAGTTACCATCGCTCTGTTGAGACGGGTAGTCCATGTCAGTTCAGACGTCTAGTACGCAAGCTTGGTTCCGCGCGTCGTCGCGCCGCCCGTGTTTGTTATCCGTACATGCGCTGGGTGTGGCGAGATGCGCGGGGGAAATCAGAATTTATCCTGCCATTAGGCCCGCTCTTAAGAGATCGGGTTTGTGTTTTTATCAATAAGTCGGTATAAAACTACCTAAACGAGGTCATTGTACTCATCATTATGATTACTTTTACAAATAGATCAACGCTGAAACTGTAAAAAAAATGCTGTTCCATAGAAATATGTACTGCACAATCAACAAAATGTTGAGAATAAAAATAATCACATACATAAATTGTTTAATAGGTACATATATAAATAAATAAATTGAAAGAATTGAGAACCATTGCCTCTTGATATCAGTTAAAAATGAACTAAAAAAAATAATTGGTAATTTTTATTTTCAATTCATATCCAGAAAGGTATTATTTTCAACTTTTAACGGGTCAATGTTGTGCCATAATTTGGCATCCTTGATTTGTTTCCTGAACTATGATTTCTATCAACCTGTAAACACCGCTAGTGTTGCAGGTGTCCAAAGGCGGCGAGGTGGTGGTTTTGCTTACCATCAGGCGGACCGCATGCTTGCTCGGTCGGCAGGGCTCTGCATCCAGTTTTTGCCGCCGTTTTACGTAGGCCACCGCTGTACATAGATATTCTTATTTTAGGCTATAAATAAAATAAACTTCTTTACAATATGGAACAGTCTTTTCATGTGGATAGGTATATTTAGATAGCTATCGTAGGGGTAAGGAAAATTCGTAGAATCACTCGCTCATGGTAAGTGCGTGGAGTGTTTGGTGAATGAGTTTCAAATATGAGAAGACGGCTGAGTAGGTATTTGATCATGCTAGAGTAATATAGGTCGGTATTATTATATCTATTAATATTATGTCAAGTAAGAGCTGTGAACAGTCCTGTTTTTATATACATAAGGGTAGTTATTAAACATAATAATATAATTATAATGGTTTTTTTTAACTTAGCCTATTATTAGTTACATATTTAATTCCTTAATTAACGTGCAAATATAAATTCAATGATTAATTATATGTCATTGAAATCAAAAGTAAGTAATTTTGCCATACGGTCTAGCCGGGCAATTATATTGTACTGAATTTTATTATAACTCGCTGGTCATTAAGGCAAACGTAGTGTAGGATACCCTGCGGCAAGGTACAGTGGCGGCCTACGTAAAATGGCGGCTAAAACTGGATGCAGAGCCCTGCGGACCGAGCAAGCATGGGGTCCGCCTGATGGTAAGCAAAACCACCACCTCGCCGCCTTTGGACACCTGCAACACTAGCGGTGTTTACAGTCCTTTGCCAGCCCGGAGAGGTAGATGAAGACACCATTTTTGAAACGCTTCATGTTGAAGCTCGGCGGTTAGACCTTTAGGGGAAGGTTATTCCACACCTTGCATGTCAGCGGAATATAGGAGCGGTAAAATCGAACGGTGTGGGATTTCTGACTTTGCAAGATGTGGGGGAGAGCTTTTTGACGGTGTCGGGATATTCGGTAGTGGAAGTCCAACGCAGGAATGAGATCAAGCTCCTCAGGGCATTCCCCAAAAACCAAGCGATAAAAAATGCAGAGGGAACCCACATCTCTTCAGAAGCTAAGTGGATCCAGCTTTTTAGTGAGCTTGGGATCGTCAACAATTCTAGTGGCGATGATGATCACAAATATCAGTAATTTGGTACACAAAGAAAGTAATGCAACATATTGTGATCCTTCTTGTACTTCGCAATATGTACCTAGTGAAATATGTCATACTAGCTTATGAGCTCAGCTTCACATGCGTTGTGAATAAATCTGTAATTTAAAGATAATTTAGCATTATATCAGCGAAACAATTTAAAAAACCTTTTAATAGTTCTATAGATTACGTTTTACAAACCAAAACACAACTTTTAAACTTTACCACTTTAATATTTGTGTTTAAATTCATAGAATATATATCTTCAGATCTTGTTAGAGCCATTTCGCATACAAATTGGTATATCGTATCACTGTCAGCAGAGTGCGAAACTGCAATTTTCATTAGCCACTGCGGTCGTAGGCAGGAGTGACAGATAGCCCATGTCCTTTGTAGGTCAAGAGGTATGGAGAAACATTATTACCTTAAGGTTTGATTCCACAATGACACGCTAGTTTCATAATTTAAACTCATTAAAGCAAGCATTTATTTGCTTTGACAAATGAAATAGCATTGTAAATAACTGAATAAAAATATTATCTTTTAATATTTCATTGAAGTATAATGGGTACCAGCTTACAGTCTTACGTTCAAAAATCTAGCGAAAGTGATTTTTTGTATTTTACATTTTTAGGGATACCTACAGCCTGATACTATGAGTGAAAAAATTGTTTAGGTGACTGGCCAATCACAAGTTTCCTTCTATAGATATATATATATATATAATATATATACAATCAAAATAATTCTCGCAGTCAAAAAAACTGATAAACACGCTTTTAAATCGCTTATCCTGAAGATCCTGGTAAGGATAATGGGACAAACTATATAAAATATTGCATTGTACATACATACATACACACACACACACACATACACACCCACGCACACACACTCACAAACACCCACACACACACACACACACACACACACACACACACACACACACACACACACACACAAATACATAATTACATATCAAGTTAATAAAATCCGTGTTAAAACATACGCAACACACTAAACCACAACGTCTGACCCCGATCGCATATGGTCGTAAAAAGCTTGCTAAGTATTAAAACTAAGAGTAATCAAAGTAGCCTTAGTCTCCCAACAAAGTGAAAGTCAAAATGGTGACACGCCAATTTGTCACGTCTTTCCCTAGGCGCGGCATTTTCCCGGTCAGATATTAATGGTGGTGAGGCTTTTTTTACAAGAAAATCAACTGAATTTAGAGTACGAGTAACTGAGACAAGTTGGCTTTAAGAGAAAACTGGAGCACGTTTTGTTTGTTTCCTTTACCTATAGTGTTCGGTTAGACGACTGACATACTCTGGGAAGGTATACAGCCCGTGACGTTTTTGTGAGGAGGGATAAAGTAACATAGTTGATTAAATCAGGCGTTACTTTGCGGAAGTCCATTTTCAAAACTGTTTTAATGATGAATTTCTAGTGTAATTCCGCTTCTACGTCGCTTCAAGTACAATGAGGAATTTGTGATAAATATTCACTTGTTGCTGGACAGGCCTCCTCCATCGATTTCCAAATATTAAAAGATAAGGTGAAACATGTATTTTCGTAATGTTTCCAAACCTCTACAAAAGGCTCAAGTAACGTGTTGTTCGTGATGTTCCATCTTCGGTCACAACGTCACTTATCATCAGCTTACTTTCCCAAAGTGAAAATTTTTCATGGTGAGTACAATGACCTCCATTCGGCTTATTACCACCGTTTCATGCAACCCTGTATACGCCATTTCATATCAACTTTCCATTTCAGGAGTTGCTAACAAAGGACTTAAAATCTTTTATCTTCAAGCTCGTTATCTCAATCCTGAATATTTCTCAGCTTTTTGGAAAATACAACCTACATTTTCGGCCATATTTCATGTGAAACATGCTCGAATTCAAATCCACACAAAGTCATGCATTTTCCGTAACGACTGGCTGTTTCTGACGTTGTTAAACCTTTATAAAAGCAGCTTTAGAGAACTATTCGGAAAGTATTGAATACATTTTTGATAAATAATTTGTCGTTTGCAAGGAATTTGATAAAAGATGTACAATGTCCGTAAATTGGGTTTTAAATAGAAAAAATGTTTAAAAAATTGGCAATTTCAAAAAGGATTGTTGAGATTTTGTCTATACAATACTATATAATTAATATATAATATTATAAAGAGGAAAGATTTGATTCTTTGTTTGTATGTTTGCTTGCATTGAATAGGCTCAGAAACTACTGACCCGATTTGAAAAATTTTTTCACTGTTGGGAAGCTACATTATCCCCGGGTGACATAGGCTATACTATATTTTGTAGCGAGGCCGAAGGCCGAGCTTACATCCGTGCGCAGCCGGGACGGTTGGCTAGTTCTAAAATAATTTGAAAACCTTAAATTGTTATCTTTTTAGCCTTTGGTGCAAGTTTGAGGTGGATAGAACGATCTGAAAAAAAAAATGTTCAATCAACCTAGGTCTTTGAGACTTTACGAGTATATTTCTTACCCACGACGGGACGGAGAAGATGGAACTCCAAACGCAAAATTATAATGTCTATTATATACCTATGCGTTTAAGGTAAAATATTGTGTGTATGTTTGTAAATCTATTATAATTTTTCCAAAGCGACTGTACCAATTTGAATGTAGTATTTTATTTGAAAGCTTTTTAAATAAAATAAGGTTTCGTTGATACAAAAAAGACTGAAGTCACAGGGCCTTCTTAAAGAATACTAATTATATTAGACGGGAATTACTCACGTAAGATTAAGCCGGTTACTCCGACTATAGTTTTAACCGCATATATTGTCTTATAATCGGCAATACGCTTCTATTCATTAACAGCGGTTAATTGAACCTAACGGGGTACGACCCATCAAGTTGCTAGCGTAGGCACTAAGCAGTAATTTTCCTAAATAGCTAGGTACTACCTAAATGATGTTTGTGCCGACCGATATTCCAAAGATAAATAGAATAGTTGTTTTGCTTTCTCGAATTTCAGAAACTCTAATTAATTCAACATCAGAGGTTAGGGAAACAATTCGAGTTTCTGTCCAAATAAGTTACAATACAATAATAAAAACATATTTTGTAAGCTGTTTTGGTTTTTAAGTGCTGAGTCAGCTGTGATGAGTGATTGATGTAGGGTATTTACAATTATTACGGGTATTGATCCCGCAAGCTTGTTGTTTTGATGCCAGCACTCAATAACGGCAGAGGAAAACATTATGACATTCAACTACATGCACTGGGCCAGCATGGTGAATAAAGGCTCATCCTCCGTCATCCTCTGTGTCCTAGGCAACATGGCTGATAATGATGATAAAGCTTAGTTTCCAGTTTGGCCTCATATATTTTTATGAATTATTAAACACCAAACCTCACTGGCTCTGGCAATACGTACAACGCAAAGAAAATTTTGCAGGATGATATGATATGCTTCCGATATACGAAAGGCAGTGCCTGAAAGCTAAAATCCGAAGATCAGGCTGTGGTGTGATTTGGAGCAGCCTTATGTCTAGCGGTGAACAATGATAAGACTATGATGATGATCAAGATCATTATAGTCAATTTGAAATAATATTTACTATTTTAAACACCGACTTTCGACAAATCTGTAGCAATATTGTTTTCAGTATAAAGTTGGTTTGGGCAAATCTAAACAAAACATAAATCTAGACGTCTATGCCACAATAGATATATTTGTCTATCAATAACTCTTAGAACGATAGATCAAAATAAACGATAAGATGTACCTATCTATTTCGAGATATCATCGAAGTGAATTTGGCCCTAGTCCAGAGATTCATCTAAAATATTTACCAGTGTTAGATTAGAGAGCACTCAACAGTTTATACTGGGTTAGAAAGAATGATGATACTAACCCGGAAAGAGGTTATTGTACTCGTTTACTTATTAAATAATAGGCTTGCGTTTGACCGCCAACTCACCTGACGTTAAGCAATGATGCGGTCTTAGATGGAACACGCTTGCATAGTCTAGAGAAGCCGATTCACTCGTTGTTTGAAAACACCCAGATTGCTATTGGGAAACACCCATTCAGGCAGCGCATTCCACAGACTAGCAGTTCGTAGAATAAAAATGGAATCAAAGCGCCTTGTACGGGTTTTCGGAATATCAACCCTAAAGTGGTGTAAATTTTTCGTGCTCACGTGACAAATGAATTTCGGTGATACACGTTGACCTTATGAACCACCCAGTCATACAATGCATACAGTCCCGACCTGGCACATTGTGACTTTTTTATGTTCCCAAAAATTAAGAACCAGTTAGACGATCAACGATTTTCATCACCAGAAGGCTGTCGAAGAGTATGAAAAACCACATCAGCCATAGGACTGCACGTTAGAAGTGAAAACTTAAGTAGTAATTCACCTATTCTACAACAGATGGCGCTGTTTTAAAATACACGGTACAGCGTGACCTTGTATGGCGCGAGTTCCATGATTTTTGTTCACTCAAAAAGTCCTCAACGCGCCTAAAGAAGTTTTCACTTCAAAAACATGTTTCCGATTTCATCACGGACGAGTGGCATAAATGATTTCAAAATTGGTTTATTCGTATGAAAAAGTACACTTACGTTCACGGAGTTTTTTTGATTAACAATAAATTCATTTTTAACCATTTTAGTAATTTTCTTAGTCATTCCGGAAACTTTTAGAGCGCCCACGTACGTAAACTACAAAAACAGTTGCACTGCCCATAGACTGTTGAAGATCTAAAGACAATCCAAAAGATCAAGCCCACTACCAGTTGGCAGCGTACCCAGCATGCTGGCGGTATTATCAAGCTAAATAGTAATGTTTATTACGGCGAGTGATTCAAAAACTAGAATCCCGAGCGTTAGCGAGGGAATCAAAAGAGCACGAGGTGAAAAATCTTTGCACTCGACTGCAACTCGTAACTTTTCATCTCACCTCAGCGAGGAAACTTCTCGCGTGATTGTTGAGGGAGAAAGCTCATTTGCGCATTATGTTAATAATAACTTTCAGTCAATTCTGTTGGCGTCAAATAAACTTCCTCGTCGTTAGAATCACTCATTATAGGTTTTTCACTTGTTTTCAAGTTTCTTGTTTTTAACCTAAGGTTTAACAATATGTCGTGAAAAGAAAGTGGCGCGTGAAAAGCAAATTAAAAAAAAAGTACACCAAGAAGGTTCTGAATCTGAGTTTTTGACACATTAAAAAAGGTTGTATGATAAATTCGGCACCATGGACGTAGAAGTAAATAGGTTTAATGATGTTTTGAATTCACAAACTTAGTGCACACGATTTTCTAAATTCAATTTTACTTTATCCTCTAGCGGATAAAAACGGCTTTTGCACTCAGATATCGAAGAGCAAAAATACTCTTTCCGAGATGGGGGGATGAAAAGAATATTATCTAAAATATCTTTGGCATCATCAATAATAATATGTGGTTTTTGAATGAAATTCAGAGTTGGTTTACACTTTTCACCACCATTGACGTCAATGCGATAAATTATTTGATAGAGTAGATCGTAGACCACAATAGATCAGAACATTTTATGGAATACTAGCTGCGCTCCACGGTTTCACCAGCCTTTTTTTCTTCGACATCGTACTTTCCCAGAAAAAATATTATCCCCGTCCTAGTAGCCTTCTCGATGTACACTACTTCCTTGCCCGATTTCACCAAGATTGGTTTAAGTAATTAGGTAGTCGTAAAAAGTTAACAAAATGTGCTTTCGTATTTATAATAATTATAGTGTGAAGTGAAAATGGAACGAAGAAGCGGATTTTTTTTTAACAACTAAAAATAAAGAAAAATAGATTTGACTGTATATAAAATTTTCAAATTAGGTATCTTCTTCTTCACACGTTTTATTATGATGTTTTTCTGTATTCAATATTTTTCTCTTACGATGATTTAGGCATTGTACGTCTTGCACATTTGCCAGTGTCAAGTGACAAGTAAGGATTGAAATATTTTTAAGTTTAATCAGATGCCGACAAACAAGTCATAGCCAGTCAGAGTTAATCAAAGTAAGTCACAGACAAGTCAAAGTCATGCCCTAGTAAAGTGGTGAAGTTTTTAATAGAGGCTTCTATGAAGTTTTGGCAGGCTATATTTTAAAAATAGGTTTACACAAAAAGAATAAAAAACTATTCTATAAACCAAAGTTCTACTTAAATTTGTCAGAAATAATTGATTTTAGTATAAATTTAGAGCCGTAGTAGCCATATTCTAACAGAATATAGATAGGCACTGAAACGAAGTAACAACCAAAGTTTATTGAAGATAATTGGATATAAAATGAAATGAAAATACCATTTACTTGAGGCCTTGTGGCCCACGCACGGTCCCAAACCGCAGTTGTTACGTTCAATTTACTTTTTAAAGATCTCTTTTGAATTGTTTAATTAATAAAATGTGAGTTTTTATTACATAAATCAAGTAAAAAACTGAAGTTAATAGCATTTAGGAGTAAAAATATTATGATTGAATCACAAACTGTATTGAATTGAATAACAGCTCAAATCACTATGACAAGTTGTCATTGGCAACACTCGTGGAAACTGGGCATAAATATTTATACGACTGTGTAAAAAATAATGTCTCGTACACATCGCTGCAAATGACAATCCTTTACAATGGAAAAATGCTATCGGACAGGTGTAAAAATAACAGGCATAGTGAAAAAAAGAATTAGGTAAAGGACTGAAATGCTTTGCCACCGCCCTTGTTTCATGGAAACTATAACCTGAATGTCTTCGAGGCCAGAGTGTATAAGTACCTTCTTCGAATAAGGTCTACGATCTACGTACTCCATCTTCGGCCGCAAAATAACTTTCCATCAGGTGAGTTGGCGGCCAAACGTAAAGCATTTTATTGCATAAACAACGGAGGGGTACAGTTTCTTTTAATCAGCCCCTAAACAGGTTTAAATATTGTGTGGCTTTGCTTCAATTTAAATTTGTGTCTTATGCCTATGGGTATTAAAGCCTGCAATAAATAACTTTTATTACTTATTTATTACACTTGGTGACGAGCTTCTGATGATGAAGTGAAAAGTGAAAGAAAAGGGAAGTGAAATAGAGTGAGTGTGAATAGTGGAAATCTTCAAAACCTCTCGAGTTTGGATTCCTTTGGTATATTTTATTCAGTCTCAAAAGCGTGTATATTTTACTATAATAATTATTCTAGAGACCCAGCTGATGATAAGTATGTATTTATCGCTGTCTATGGACCAAGTCATTAGAACAGAAAAAGCCATTGTGCTGTAAAAAGACTTAACCGCCCGTTATAAGAAATAAAATTAAATAAAAATAACGCCCTTATTTGTTCAAGAATATTTGAAGAGTGACAATCATCAAGCCAGCGAACCGTTAATAACTGCTAAGCATAAACCCAATAATGACACTGAATCAAGTCAAATAACCCAATTTTGAAATACGAGGGATTTGTGCCCGTTTAATGAGAGAAAAGTTCCTTGCAACTTCCCTTCCGGATAAAGTAAGGGAAATGTTAAATCGCACATCAGAAAATATTTATTGCGTATCGGAATAACATATTTTATAATATATGCTGGCTCGTCCAAAAGCGTTCACCAGCAATTTAGAAGGTTGGAGTTAGTGTTTTTTTTTTTGCTTCCACTGATTTTGGCGTCCCACATGTTTGATGTCCCACTGTATATGCCATTTTCATGACAAGTAGTTAAATAGTATGGTAGTAGTCAAACGAGCATATTCAAAGTCAAGATCACTGAATTGAGTTTTTTTTGTTTAGTCTCTTTTCTGTGGTCAAGATCAAGAAAAGTAAGCCACGCACAAGTTTAAGTCATGTCCCTGTAAAGCGGTTTGTCATTATTATCTCTTTCCTACACTCGAACACGTTCACGAACTACTACGTACACGTACGTTCACGTACTATTTAGATCCACTTTCTGTTCGTTCCTCTTTCACACAGCAATAGAAAAACGGATCGACGCCGTTTTTTAACTAGAGATAGAGAGCCGGAGATAATTTTAACATCGGAAAAAAAATACAGATTCTTAGGGAATATCCACGTGGGTGAAACCGCGGGCGCAGCTGGTAAATAATAATTCGCCATTAATTTACATCATCATCAGCCAGAAGACGTCCACTGCTGAACATAGTGAACATAGGCCTCCCCATAATCCTCCATTAATGTACATAAATACTCGAAAAAACAGAAGTTTTTTTACAATGACCATTATCTCTTAAGGTAGAGACTTTAGACTTTCAACGGTCTATGGACAGTCTAACTGTTTATGTAGTGTTAGCTTGTATTTTGTTTAGTTAGTAAAATCAAGCAATAAAAGCCGTTTAAAAAAAATGTGAGACTTTAGTAGGATCGTGGGACTTTAGTAGGCCCTGGCTGCTCTAGAACTGTATAGGGACGTAACCAAATGTTTGGTAGAGCCAAATGTGACCATGTGACCCAAATGCTGGGGCCTACTTTGGTCAAAAATTAACATTACCACTCAACGTTCAATGCTGCCAGTATACTGGCCACTTTTCCTTCCACCAAGGGACTTTTATATTACTTAATTTTAGCTTGGTATATTGAAGTAGTTTTAGTTCATTTGAAATTGTACATAAATAAGCAAATTCCTAATTATTAATTACCGTTAAAGTTTGGGAAAACTATACAATGAGACGACATGACTTTTTTGATGCGCATATTTTGTTGTTTGTCAATTTTCTTAATATTTTGTATTTTTTGAAGTGATTTTTTGATGGGCGGTTAAATAACATCCCAAAAGTTGAGTGCGTTCGGAATTGAAGGAATTGTATCTGTGGTTTTAATAAATGTCAGTAGCAGAGGGGTGGAATGATATACCCTGTGAACAAAGCGGTAATGCCGTTTGTAGAATTCCTTATGCCAGGACTCAGCGAGGAAACAGGGAAGCCGACGCTTTGGAAACATTTTGACAATTTAGATATATTTTTTCATTTAGATTCATTATGCTGAAATTGGTTTCAGACTGTTGGTTACAATGCTTGGTTCCACAAATGGGACCAGTAGGATTTTTAGTCGATGTGTCTTTACTGCTTAACAGGGGTGGGAATAGGAAAAGAGAAGAAGTTCATAATGAATATAACAATGATCTCCTTTCAGTTTAGAACAGAGTATATATTATGCGTAACCCAGTATAAAAAAAATTAATAAGTTTATTGTAAACGATTTCCACAACAACAAGAAAATCAAGTAAAAACTCAAAATAACCCGACTGCGGAGAATGAAGCAGTCTATCTATGTCTAACCATGCCCACTCCGGACTGCCGGATGACTGCATTTGCGGTAACCGAATCCGATTTCAAGCGGTACATTCAGATAGTCCTAATCAAACGTACTAATCGTTTGCGGCTGAAACTCATTTGCGAACGGATATCGAGTGGGCATCGGGAGTAAACTATTACGTCAATCTTTTCGACGGCTCTTAATTAGAGCGAAGTATTTGCGCAGTAGACCCTCGCTAATCCGGCGTTTCAGAAAACGGTACGTCCAGTAATCCGGCACCTATGTGGGGAAAGTCTTGGTAGCTATTAAAATAGTTAAAAGTATTTTTGACGAGAAACATTTATTGCGCGCCATGGCAGTAAAACCGACTCGTGTGTCGTGATGGCAAACGGGATGACGCTCTCTTATGCCGTCATGTTTCACATCTGCCGGGCGTCCCGTGCCAGCCAACTATATTGTAACTATAACAGTGTTCTTAAACACTTTAAGATTTACCATTTAAATATTATAGACAACTAGCCCCGCCCACGGTTCCGCGGGGATTACTCCTTATAACACCAGCTATCTTTCAGTGAAAGTCCCGTCAAAATAGGTCAAGCCGTTTCGGAGTCCTTAGAGAACATACTTACACACATACATACATAAGTACATTCACGGCGATGTGTGAATGTACTTATTTTATATCGAAAGATTAAAAAAAAAAATGACCGGCAGGATTCGGATTTGTGCCATTACCATCCGAGTTAACGTCCCAAGCGCTCTAACTTCTTACCCTTTCTAACTTGCATCATTTCTTGGACAGAGAGAGAGAGAGAGTAGGTGAGTGAGTATAACTATGTAAGCACTATGTTATGAGATAAATTCTAACTCTGCCCCTTTCTTGTACAGTGTCAAAACAATACCAAATGTACCTACCTAGAACTGCTTACTTCCATATAGTAAATATTTATGTTCTGCAAACGTGTAAGTATAGGTAAGTATTAAAACTAAGGGTAGGCATAAATGTTACGGATGCAGGGTAACGCGGAACGGTGGCATTAAGCCGAAAGTTCGTAGTATTCAACACTATGAAAAAAGCTGTTCCGAAAAATTTTATCCACACGCAACCAAATGTATGGAACAGCTGATTTTTTTCTTTATTTTAAAGTTGGCTTCATAATAAAAGTGATTCATAATGATGAGATCAATGACATACTTTCAGTACCTCCGCCTGTTCTATGTAACTCTGTAATTATCAGCAATTTATGAGGAGTTGAAACCTAGATATTTAGACAGTAAAAAACACCTCACTGAGACTGACAGAAAAAAATACCTATTGTCCTAAAATAACCTCATTAAACTTAGCTCTCAATTCCTAATTCCATTGATTACGAAGACTCATGGCCTCAATCTAATTTGACACCGGATATCGGCTGACGATCGGCTTGGGCCAGAATTTTGCGGCAGGTTTTCCGGTTTGCAGGACGCCCTAATTAGTAAAAAGCCACTCTGAGTGTTCACGCCTTTTAAAAGGCAAGTGAGATATTAATTGATGTATTTTTGTGATGTTTTTTTACCACACGTACTAAAACAAAATAAATTAAAATGACTTACTTTATTTGAAGAATTTCATCTAATCCTGCCCAGCCGTCGTCACAGTACCTGTAATCAAATTCGAAAATCATTCAAGCTTCCAAATGTGCGATTCACATGATCTTTCTTGCCTCACACCTGCAAAATGTGGAATGAGCTACCTTCCGCGGTGTTTCCGAGAAGCTACAACATGAGGTTCTTCAAAAGGCGAGTTAATGAAGTCTTAAAGGGTCGGCAACGCATTTGCGATGCCGTTGGTGTTACAAGTATCCATAGACGACGGTGGCTGTTTACCATCAGGCGGCCCGTCTGCTTGTTTGCCACGTATGGAATAAATAATACAATACAGGGGAACAAAGTACGGAGTAAATGTACTGTCCAGAATATTTTTCATAAACTCAATTACAGACAAATATTTTTCTCCAATAGCAGATAAGCGGACGTTTTTATAGAGGAGGTATATTTACAGAAGCCGGAGAAAGCTTACAGGAAATGAATATTTCCTTTCCAACATCCGTCGAAAATGTGTTCATTACTTTTTTCACAAAGAGTAAGTGCTTTTCCATCCTCCTTCATTTATTCTGGACATTCTGTATCTGACATTGAAATTGAATTCATTCGGAAATTATATGATATCTAGTATCAAATTTTGGAAGTGGGTACTTAGTCTAATTTGAGGAATCACTACTTAGCCCAGGCACTTAAGCCAAAAAGGGTCAACGCGGAATAAGGATAATAAGCTATAAGTAAACTTGTATAAAACTTTATTATGGCATTCTAAAAGTTGTTTCATAAAAGTTGTTCTAAAAGTGTCCGCGTCTTAATCTTAAGATATTCAAGGTCACAAAATTATTTTTTTCCTAAATATCTCGGTTCTTATGGTAGCGATATTTGCATTTAGTATAAAAAACGTAGAGCATAAAAATTTATACAAATTTTGTTTCAAAAATGAGCGGTGCGAGCTGCGCTTACCCATACATAATGACGGTTGACCTAATAAGAAGCGGACACGAGATTTTATGAGACTTTTGAGATACCTTTTAGAATGCCAAAATAAAGTTTACAGCTTATTATCTCTCATTCCGTCATTCCGAGGTGAAACCTCTAATTTGCCTGTTCTAACTGGATCTGTACCTTAAGATCCCGTTTCCCGATACAGACTGTATTTTTCCCAAATATCTCGGTTCCTATGGTTTTAGCGATATTTGCATCTAGTATAAAAAACGTGCGATTATGCCAGCCAAGGGGCTTACAAAAAAAGCAACTTACACAATTGAAAGGGACCAAAGTCCCCACGCTGATCTAATACGATACGACCGAGACCATGGCATACAAGGCCCTCGCCGCATCAAACGTGGATGCGGCCAGGATACCTTAATATTTTAAAGAAAAAAAAAACGCTTAGTGGGAAGTAAAAAAACTGATTAGCGGAACTACGTGGACCAGATAAGCGTTAAACTTTGCGAAAGAGGGAACAGGTTATGTCCAGGAGTGGACTGAGTGAACTGCCAATGATGACAGTGATGATAATATTCTAAATAATGTGGAGCACTTTTTATGTTCGTATGTTTTATTTTTGCGGGAGAATTCAAAAAAAGGACATTACTTTACGCGGGGGTAATCGAATAGATTTTGAACGAGGGTAGCATTTGCAGCAGGAGCGTAGCGAACCAGTCTCAAATCCGTAGTTTACCCCACGTGATGTACCTAAAGTGATTTTTTCCATACCTATAAGAAATTTTTTCGTGAATGTTCATAATATATTATGATTAAAAAAATCATTTAAAGTTTAGATAGAACCTCCAAAAACAAAAACAACAACAAAAACAGATGAAACTTTCAAAAAAGATTGGCAAAGCACGCGAAATATCAAACAAACAAATGCAACGCACAACAAAATAGAACAGTTGTTACTTTTTTCGTCATCTCAAGGTAACTTAGTGAAAGTTTTTATAATGATTCACTTGTACCTACTTATAATAAACTCCTTTCGACTTAGTACCCCATGATGTACCATGTAACTCCATACATAAAATAGGCCGTCTGACCGATAAGCTTGTGGTTTCATTCTATTAGCCATGATTAACCTTTACTTACACACTGTGCCACAGCGTTATAAAAAACAGTAACTCAACTGTCAACTCAACTGAAATTTATCCTGTTGTGGTTTTTATCACAATAGTAAGATGGAATGACAGGCGTAGTGCGTTACACAAACGCAATAGTATACCGGGTTTATTTTTAAGATTTTTCACCTGAAGTTATAAACTGGTTTCCAATAAAAGTATTACCCGATTAGAGTAAATTAGTAGAATACAAGATTACATATTATGACTGCCATATATTAATATGTTTTCATAAATTACTCGGGTCATATTTATCGTTTAGTTATATTATAATACGGATCATTCCTTATTCTCCTTCTACGGGTACAAATTGTACGTTCTGACCGTTGACTGTGGCGTGGATTGAAGCAATTTGTAAGTGGGCGATGTGGGCATTCGAGATTATAGCGGAAGATGCGGGCTGCAGCCCACATTAATCTGAAGTAGTGGTGCAGTAAATACTGATATTTACACACACAATTGGCTCATTTAGTACCTAGCGGAATGTTTTAAATTATAAGAAGGAAGTTAATAACCCGTGGTAATAAAACAATGAAACAAGTTTCTTTCTATAGAACAATTAAAGAGGTATCCGACAGCATTAAATAAATAAATAAATAATAATCTGGGACATTTTTCACACTTGGTCATCTGACCCCAAACTAAGCAAAGCTTGTAATATGTCTGCCAGAGACTGATATACATACATATATAATTTTAAATACATACTTAAATAGATATCAACACCCAGACATAGAACAAACACAAATGTTCATCACATAAATGTTTTCCCTAGGTGGGAATCGAACCCACGTTGGGGACAGCAGGTAGATTCACTACCAACTGAGCCACCGGGGCAGTCATTGATTTACAACAACGTGGATGTTGAATCTAGAACAAAGTTTGCGAAAAAAACGTCCTATTTTTGTAAATCATTCCTTTAGACTTTGTGTCGCCAAAAAAATAAGTGCAACATTCTTACAAAACAACCATATGGAAGCCATTTAGTAGGTTTTTTTTTTACATTGAAATTTTAGAATTTACTATTCAAGTTTATAGAAAGTAAAATAAAAGTCAACTGGCGGAATTTGAACTTGCTCCATCCGGGTTTGCGTCCCGAGCGCTATAATCCGTTCTGTCCACTAATCTAGGGTTGCTTTCTTGTCGGTCTCCAAATTCTTGAGCTGTCTTTATAACCAATCTAAAGCGTTGGTGACGCCATCTATATATTTCATACTACCTGCAAGTAGGTAAATACTCAGTTACAACCGCAGAATAAAGACTAGAAGAAGCATAGAATCCGTCACGTGATTCACAAAGCGTACAAAGCATTCTGTCAAATAATATGTAAGCCTTTGAAATCTTTTAGAATTCACTTTCTGAAATATAATATGTCAAAAATATATCTATTTCATTTAGATAACTAAAATTTTGGCATGTGAGTGATGTAACATGTTTAAATACTACTTATATCCTACTAATAGTACCCTACTAGTCCTTATTTGGTGGTTAAAACCTTTACAGGCTCCAAAGCTGACGCCTTTTTACTAAGTCGAAATTATTTGTTTTATTTGAAATGGTGTTGGTATTGATAATTTAAAACAAATTATTAAATTGTCTACAACATTAAAAAACCCATTGAATGATCAAATTAGGGAGTTAAGTTAAGAACTTTACAGGTTATCTTGTTATATTTCAACCATGTACTCGTAACACTTGCCTAGTGCTGGACGGCCTCAAATGAAAACGACTTCACGATTATTTGCTAGGCGTTCACCATCAGCAGTTTTTCTCAAGTCGTCGCTTGACCTACATTTTCTCTGCCCATTTATTTTGTACAATAGTAGTAGATGCTAGCCCGTAGCGTACGTTATACAGATTATATTAATTCCAGTGGCCCTAGTACGAGCACTTGCGAAAAAGTATTCGTTCCGTAAACGATAGCAAAATGTGTAAAAAATTGAACAGCGCCTCTATCGGACGTAAATGGAAACTGAATTTTTCATACATTTGCTATCGTTTACGGAACGAATACTTTTTCGCAAGTTCTCGTACTAGCTCCACTGAATAACAGATTGTTTTGAAATTCGATATAATCTATTCTCATTATCTGTAAAAACAAACGATTTCAAACATTTGCAATGTTATTTTAAAGATAATGCCTGTTTTATTTTAAATTATAATGTGATTTGTTTTCATGTTTAAAACTCGCGATGTTTCCTGTGGCGAGAAATGGGCTATGCATCAAAACATCGACATGATTTTTTTGTAGTTTTTTAGGATTCCGTAGCCCAACGAGGAACCCTTATCAATTCGTTCTGTCCATCTAACCGTCTGTCCGTCTATGCGTCTTTCCGTCTGTCCGTCTGTCCTTCCATCCGTCCGTTTGTCCGAATTATTTAGAACCTTCTAATTTATATAACTATTAAGATAAGTGCATGAAACTTCGCACAATTACAGCTAAATATGGATATAAAAAATATATCATATTGTATTTTAGGGGTGGCTCTGGTACATGTGAAATGGGGATAAAAAGCTTTTTTCACAGCACCTCCATGAAAGAAGATTCGTTGAAAAGGTCTGTAATAACTGGCCAAGTGCGAGTCGGACTCACGTACGAAGGGTGCCGTACCATTATCTAACAAAAAGGAAAAAAAAACACGTTTATTGTATGGGAGCCAACATAAAAAAAATAAAAAAATTAAGTGAATATATAACTAAATATTCTGTAAATATTTCAAGTGTCTACCTGTTGCCGTTATCAATATCGAGCAAAAACGAGCAAAAAATAAGGTTTGTTGTATGGGAGCCCCCTTAAATATTTATTTTATTCTGTTTTTTAGTATTTGTTGTTATAGCGGCAACAGAAATACATCATCTGTGAAAATTCCAACTGTCTAACTATTACGGTTCATGAGATACAGGCTGGAGACAGATGGACGGGCGGACGGACAGCGAAGCCTTAGTAATAGGGTCCCGTTTTACCCTATGGGTACGGAACCCTAAAAATGAAGCTTAGGGTTCATACATTTTTTTTATAAAGTCTATACTTTGCAAAATATGATCCACCAAAGTGGCAAAAAGTTGATTCCCCCTACATTTCTAAACTATAAGACATTTAAAGCCTTCATTCAAAATAATCACGAATATTATCTGATTATGACTTTTTTAGCAACAACGATAAAACTGTAATAAATTTAATGCATTCTAGCTCAAAGCTCATTGACCTTTTTGCATAATGGTCTTAGCAAACAATGTTTCTCAATCAGTTTTCTCTATGTTTAAACCATAAAAAGTATATGCTATGTCGGGATGATACATCTCTGAAATTTGGCAAGACCACAGAGCTTCGTTTGTGCGAGTTTTTCTATAACCATCAATTTCTGAACCATGAGTACAATTATATGGCTTTGGTTACGGAACCCTACCAAATGTGTGACTCGACACGCTCTTGGCCAGTAATTTAACGAGCTTTTATTTATCTTCCCCTGTTAGTGTGGGACAAATGTTGCTTGCACAACTGAATTTTAGACCAGTTATCCTCAACCAATTAAGCTGAAATTTGGAATACTTATGTTAGTTCGGTAAAATGCAATGTTATGGTACCATCGAGCTGGTCCGCAAGGTGACCGCAGGAAATCCTGAATGACGTATCCCCCGCCCCCCCGTTAAATTTCTCTTCCCAAGCACTTTGGTCCTAGATTCCAGAGTTTACTGAGAAGAATACGAAAAAGCTTGTTTTAAAAAGTATTTTTTATGTATAAAAAAGTTAATTTTAACTTAATAATCTTGCAACTGAATTTCAAAACAGTTATCCCCAACCGATTGAACTGAAATTTTGCGTACATATTTAGTTTGAATGACAATGCACGGCTAGCTAAATGACGTCATTCTAAATGTAATATGGCGGACTCCCAAATATGGCGGACCTGTTTTTTTTATACACCCCCATATGGCTATCAAATGAAAAGGTTTGCTGAAAATAATACGCAAAATAAAATGACGGCACACTACATTTAATAAGTAGGGTGCCCCAAGATGGCGACAAAGTTTTCTTATCTACCATCATGATATGCGTAGCAAATCAAAGGGGTTGCAGAGAAGAATACGAAAAAAGCTAAAGATTTTAATATATAGCCATTGTTTTTCACCCAGTAACTATACATATTTGTAACTGTAGTGTTTTCATATATCAAAGGTAAGATGCACTGAAACTAGGTAAGTCTTAATCGACTCAGCGAGCTTTCAATGTATTTGCATCTTGTATGAGCAGCGTCAGTAGGGATTTAGCAGAATTGCTCTGGGTTGCATTGGATTTGAGTCCAGATATAATAGTTAACTAACTTTGTATACAAAGTTAAGATCTAAGGTAGGTAAACAATATAATATCTGTGTTTGTTGCGGGGGAATTGACTTTCCGATAATAGGCTATCGAACAGGGTGTTGTTAAAAATAACAAGCTTAGTAAAAATATATATTTAACCAGAACAACTACTGAAGAAATAATTTAAATCGGCTAATAGAGTTATGAGAAATAAGTGTTTCAGATATTTGTTCCGATTAAAAAGGGATGCTCTATCCCGTTTCTAAAATTGAGTGTTTGGAGTCTGTATGGCGTAGGTACTCTCGAGTGACGTTATAATTATAAGCAAGTATAATGCGCTCTCCACTGACTTTTATTTAATAGTCTGTCTGTCTCTCAGCAAGACATTGAAATACTAAAAAATATATACAAAATATATACGTATGTATATCAGTCTCTGGCAGCCATATTATAAGCTTTGCTTAGTTTGGGGTCAGATGACCGTGTGTGCAATAATGTCCCACTTAAATCTTCCTTAATTTCGAACATATTTTAATTTTGTTTTAGGTGATTGATTCTATATATGGTTACTTTTTATACCACAATAAAAAATAATCAGTCCGGACGGACATAAAAACTGACAAACAAACAGCATAGGCTAAATCAACATTAATACACCCTAAAAAGTTTTTGGCTTGCGTTTGACCGCCAACTCGTTAAGCGATTTTGCGGTCTACGATGGAGCACGCTTGCCTAGAAGAAACCGATTCACTCGTGATTTGAAGACACTCTTATTGTAACTACCGGGGAACACACATTCAGGCAGCGCATTCCACAGACTAGCAGCTCGCATAATAAAAGTGGAACATAAAATACAATATGTAATGAAACTGGTAAGTATTTATTAAAGCAACTGAGTGACTTTGAGGTGAACGAGTCGATCGCCTAGTGATAACTGGTAAACGTCACAATAATGCAGTGCTACCCAAAATGTATTTTTATCTCTCCAAAATCCTGCTCAAGCAATATACTGTTGAGCGCATCCCAGAGATCATTTAAAACCATATAATTTCACTGGAAACATTGCCTTTCAATCTGGAACACTGTAATGTTTGCACATTACTGCTTGGTGGTTGAATAACTTTACTGGCAAAATTGTGAGACTTCCCCAAGTGGACTCTGCAAAAGAGTCCTAACAAAATACCGCAGATAAAGCACAAAAGTGTAGCACAGCTGGTGAATAACAATGAATAAGAAAGATTGTGAGTATGTATGTTAGTTTATTCCACCATAAATATAAGCTGCGAAATTCTGTTCAGCCGTTATAAAGATGCACTCATCTCTACTCATCAGCACTCATGCACTATCCTTGACTTTATTTGCTTCTTGTAGTAGATCGAAGATACAACAGTCTACAATAGCTTAATATACGTCACATACAACGGCTGACAGTTTTTTATAGTGTTATAAGTCCACGTTTAAGCGTGGTAAGTGCGTTTTTCATGGTAAGCGACGATGCGGTCAAAAATGAAGCATGTAGACTTAGAAGATATTAAACACCCAGTTAATGGTTTGGATCAAATTTGGCATGGAAGAAGCTTATACTTAATTATTAACACAGACATAATTATCATAAATAATTATATATTGTTCCTGTAGGGTAGCGAATAAATCCACGGGCCCTGCTAGTAAAGAAATAAAATGTTTACTGAAAAGTATACTAGTACAAGAGTCAACAAATTATCTACTATTTTCGGGTCGTATTACGATAGTACCCTCGTAATGTCTAAATTTACACAGTGTCTACTATGTTGACGGCGACATATTTATTCGGGGAATTGGAGGGATTTCTGGAAGCTTCTGTTCACATGTCCTGATACAAGTTTGGGCTTGGATCTTGTAGATATAAGTAAGATAGGTATATTGTCTATGTGGTTAACTGAGAGAAGGGAAAGATAGACTTTGTTCGTATTAATTAGCTTTTTCGGTTTACATAGTTGTACCATTCTTCAAACGAAATATCTGAAATTTTTAGAAATATGTCTGAGTAAGTAAGTCAAAAAATCAACATGAGAAACTTCTCTTTTCAAATTCAAATTCGAATTTTAAAAAAAATGTCGTAAATTTTAGGGAGTTCCAGTTTTAAAATATGTGCCAGTGTGCACAATTAGTCAAGTTTGCGATTTGAACTGTTTTTTTCTTTCCCAAACAATAAATTGTTTTCTAGTAAATTGGTAGGTATGGAAACTGAGGTGGTTTCCACGGATTTTATCACAGATCTCTATTTTATTTATATTATTCCGGAACTAGTTACTTACTTACGATTAAGCCGGTTACTCTGACTAAAGATTTAATCGCATTCGGTGGTCTTCTTCAAGAAGAGAGCGCGCGCGGCTGCGTTTCGTTTTGCAGTTGAAACTATAGTTGCAGTTGAAACTATATATGTATAACAATGGTGGGTTATTATTTATTAAGTGTTCGTGAACTGGTTCGAGTATAGACAAGTGACATAACGAGGTGA
The DNA here is from genome assembly GCA_949125355.1 of Agriopis leucophaearia. Taxonomy (NCBI): domain Eukaryota; kingdom Metazoa; phylum Arthropoda; class Insecta; order Lepidoptera; family Geometridae; genus Agriopis; species Agriopis leucophaearia. The sequence continues at coordinate 6,601,766 of OX421278.1, read as the reverse complement.
AACATTATCTTTTTGTGTTGTTTCCAAAACTTTATAAAAGCCTCTAGTAAAGTCGATATGAATAGGACTTGGCCGTGACTTTACTTGACTCTGGCTATGACATGTTTCAGTGTGTAGTAAAATTGTAAATAATTCAATATACTTGACACTGGCAAATGCACAATACGTGTGACACCAAACAGAAAGAAAAAAATATGTTGACACTTGTTTGGTATTTTTGTTTGACACTACCCATTGCTAAAACGTGTCTATTTCAATGACGAAGATATGTCTTCCTAAACTCATTCATTTTAAAGAAAAAGTTATTATTCTGTGGTCCATTTTCATAAACATCAGTCAAGCGTTGTTAAAAACGGTAGATCCCTAAATGCAACCACAAGGAAAATAATTTCTTTATCAAAAATAAAATGTGTATATTTACTTCCTTTATCAAGATCCTGTCAAACTCGTCAGGTGTTATTGAAGCGGTGCCATCGACATTCCATTTTCCATTTAAATCCTCGTTTGTCATCTAATTTGGAAAATACGAGTACAAAATAAAGACCACCGACCTTGTTATCGTCTGATATTGTAATTTCTTCAAGACTCTGTAATTGCCTATCAAACGAAATATTTATACCTACCTACCAAATTATAACTGAGTACGTTTCAATTTCATAAGTCACATACTTCTTAACAATTTTTCTTTCTTAATAATATTAATGTAATGTAACGTCTTGCAAATAAAAATGAACGTAATTAGCTAATAAATAAAACGTAAGACAAGAAGCTAATTAACGTTAGAGTCTGACTAATGAAAGCAAGTGAATAACTGGCCAAGAGCATGTCGAGATATATGTTGTTATTTTAAAGTAATAATGAGTTGAGCATCCACACTTATGACTCAGTTCCCATTTTAGGCTAGAAAAGCTCATTAATTAAAATCGGGTAAGCTTTAGTACAAACATAGCTTGTCAATCCAATTTGCTGCTTGTCAGTCATAAAAAAAAATTTGCTGACACTATAGATAAGCCGGCCGCTCTGTAAAGTTGTTTGATGTGGTTCACTAGTTGCTAAAGTCGTGCTAGGAATGCGGGTAGCCCGTAATTTCTGACGCTCCAACTTTAACTGACCACCACGTTTTAATCTACGACGACGTTAAAAGAGAGACATGTGGGTAGTCAAGAAAAACTTGACACATTGTCTACATTGTGTGTGAAATTATGTAGTCTAACCCTCTTATGCATATACACTCGATATAATAATCTGTTGTTATCTGTCTCGTTTTTACGCTTGGCACTTCTCGTCAGCGGGAAGTTAACAAACCATTTCATAGCATAGATTAGCTTATAGCTCGTTAATATATGAGAAGATAAATGTGTACTATATTTTTAATACCTTCAAGTGCTTTTTCATGATAGTCTGGCAGAAAGTTTCTTAAACCGTAGGTACATTTTTATAGATCGTTAAGTTTAAAGTTTTTTTTTTGAACTGGTATTCGAGTAGAAGACTCAAAAGCAACGAAGTCATTGACTCGCCCCCGTATTTTTAACCGACTTCCAAAAAAGAGGAGGTAATCAATTCGACTGTTTTTTTAATATTATTGTTCTCCTCAGAACTTTCGGCTGGGTAAACCGATTTTGATGATTATTTTTTATTTGAAAGCTGGTGCTTCCCGTGTGGTAATTGGTCCAGTTCTGTCATTTTTATGAAGTCGGTTTTTTATTTTGATAATTATCATGCAACATGTTTTATATTTCAGTACTGTAGTTTAGAAAACGGGCTATGAACTGACTTAGCGTATTAGTTCGTTCTCAGAAATGTATAGATACCTGCGTGTATTATACGTGTGTGTTACTGGTAACTCGATAAAACTACCATATCTACTACAGGACAAGTATGAAAACGGCCCATTACCACCCATACATTGTGGACTTTCCTTGGATACGTACCAAACGTTTCGATTCTACGTTTCTAATCCGTACGGCCAAGGATTGGAACAAACTGCCGGCTTCCTTATTTCCTGAGAGATATAATCTGGGCCTTTTCAAGGCATGAGTGAATAGGTATCTTCTAAGTCTGCGTGCTTCATCTTCGGCCACATCGTCGCTTACCATCAGGCGAGATGGTGGTCAAACGCGGACTTATTAGCGATAAAAAAACTTGATTTCGGGATTAAGTTGGTATCATAGTAAAAGTTGTTCATAATGATGAGTACAATGGCCTCTTTTCGGCATAGTACAGTCTATATATGTAACCCTGTATTATGTAGATACTACAATCAACACATATAACTTCTTTGGGCCAGCTGTTTCTATTTCTCAATTAATTGGGACATTATTGCCACGTTTGGCGGTCATACGTGCGTTCCTGATTAGTGGTATGCCAGATATGAAATGATGAATCAATGACTAATTATTGGTATGAAACTATTGCGGTGCGTTGTTAATGACGCGTATGGTACCTTGATGCCTAATTGGTGGGTAATTCTACTACTACTTTTTTGGAAACTGAGATTAAAGTGGACGTAGTGTGAATAAATTCAGTCATTATATCCTGCTGGTTTAGTATTATTTTATTATTTAAGCAAAAGGTAAGCTAAAGTGGCGATCTCATAATAAAAACATAACAGGTCTACTAAAATATAAGTTAATGAAAATTCGATATCTTCAGGTTTTCGATTTAGATTCGCACTTTCGATTTGATGACACCCAGATTGTAACTATCGTGGAACATCCATTCCCTCAGTGCATTACACAGACTAGCAGTTTTCACAATAAAAGTGGGATCAAAGCGCTTCGTACGAGTTTCGTGTCAACCATAAAGCGGTGTCGATTTTTCGTGCTCACTCTGGCAGTCAGAAAAATGAGGAGGAGAGAATTAGATCATGCAATGCACACTCCGAAAGGTATCCGATAAAAACTGATGACTGATTTTTATTTTTGATGTTTGTTTTAGTTCATTTGTATTTTTCGGTGTGTAATTAAAAATATATTGTATTGTATATATAGACTATCAATTTTGCGCCGATGCTCACTGCTTTGAACTATGGACATTAAACAGAGCAACTTAAGGCTCAATTTGGGCAGCGTTTAGTCCATACAAAATTATTCTCCTGTTTCCTCCCTGGATAATACCGCTAGAGCCATATTTTTTTTTTATAAAATTTATCTCCTTTATGGCCAGGCTTGTGTCATTTATTTTTTCTCGTAAGTTAAGTACTATAAGAAATATGAGCCTTTAAAAATCCCAAAAAATATCAAATTTTTACCTCCGTGTTCAGACGTCTCTCAAACAAAATTTATGAGTTTGTAAAACAAAAATAAATGACAGAAGCCGAGAGCAAAACTTTTTAAACAATTAATTGAAAAAAATAATGAAATCGGCCTATTTTTGAATGAGGAAACAGAAGAATCCGAGACGATAATTTTGTCTACTTTTCGTAGGTATAAATCGATCCGAGCTGCAGTTGTCCTTATTGCGCTCTGCGGGCAGAGGCTCGAGGTCAGGGGAGGGTCGGTCTAATACGTATACAGTTAGAGAAGAGACATGTAGTAGATAATTGCATCGACACATTAGTGCTGTCCATCGATATCGATATGTAACGGTTCTCGTCTTTAGTTAGTGTTTTGTGCGTGAAGTGAATTTAGCACATTACTGCAACGGTCGGCAAGTTAGGATTTGGACAAAATTGTTGACGCACAACATGATTTATTTTTACCATGGAAACTGACGTGGTTTTCGCACATAACACATTTAAGTACGAAAAGAAAGAATTTAAAAAAATATTGTAACTTGTGTATCAGGAATATCAGGATCGTAACAAGTGGAAAAATTTATAAATAAATAATTCTCTTAATATTAGTTAATTTTGTTGAACTATTTTTTCAAAATTTTATTCAAATACATTAGGTTATTACGTTGCTAAGTGATTAGATTATAGCTTATCATCATCAGCCAGAAGACGTCCACTGCTGAACATGGGCCTCCCCCTTTAACCTCTATACTGATAGTGATCGACATCCTGTCATCTGCATCCACTGGATGCCCACGACTCTCACAATGTCGTCGGTCCATCTAGTGGGAGGCCTACCTACGCTGCGTCTTCCGGTTCGTGGTCTCCACTCAAGGACCTTTCTTCCCCATCGGTTATCGGTACTTCGAGCGATGTGGCCTGCCCAATTGCCACTTCAACTTGCAAATTTGAATATCTATGTCGATGACTCTGGCTCTTTGGCGGATATTCACGTTTCGGATTTTATCGCGCAAAGAAACTCCGAGCATAGCTCTCTCCATTGCCCATTGTGTGACTCTGAGTATTTCCAAAAGGCCAACGGACCACGTCTCAGTAACATATGTTATCACTGGCAAAACACACTGGTCAAAGACCCTTGTCTTTAAGCACTGTAGTATCTTGGACGAGATGTCACGCAATTTCCCAAACGCTGCCCATCCGAGTTGGATTCTTCGGGCGACCTCTTTGCCCAAGTTGGACCAAGAATGATGGTCCTGATCGTTTTTGGTTGGACTGACCTAAATGAACAATCTGTCCAAGAGAGGTGTAATGGTCAACAACTTCAAGAGTATCGTTCCCAACGATTACCGGCACGGGTACAACATGGACATTGGACATGATTTTTGTCTTGTCTATGTTTATTTTAAGACCCACCTGTTGAGAAAGGCTACTGAGATCGCTGAGCATCGCATTGAGGTCCTCCAGCGACTCTGCCATGATGACTATATCATCGGCAAAACGAAAATGAGTGATTTATTCACCATTGATGTTGATGCCGAATCCGTTCCAGTCCAAGAGCTTGAAAACGTCCTTCACTGCGTTCGTGAACAGTTTCGGAGAAATAACATCTCTCTGTCTCACGGCTTTCTGCAATAGGATTGGTTCCGTGCTCTCGTCCTGTAATCGGATCGACATGTTGGCGTTTCTATACAAACACTTCAGCACTTCGATATACTTATAGTCGATATGACAACGCTGGAGGGACTGCAATACTGCCCAGGTCTCGATTGAATCCAAGGCTTTTTCATAGTCTACAAACGCTAGACATAATGGCCGATTATACTCCGCAGTCTTCTGTATAATCTGGTGGAGCGTGTGTATGTGGTCTGTGGTGCTCCTGCCTTTACAGAAACCGGCTTGTTCGGGAGGCTGGAAGTAATCAAACCTGCTTTCGAGACGGTTCGTAATGACTCTGGAGAACAACTTGTACACATGGCTCAGGAGTGAGATGGGTTTATAATTATTCAATAAGGTGTTATCACCTTTTTTGAAGGAGAGCACTACCACCCTACTAGTCCATGCTTCATGCGTAGTACCTTCGAGTATGACGGAATTAAATAACTTCTGGAGGACTAAAAGTAGCGGTTTTCCATCCGCTCTCAGTAGTTCTGTCGTTATTCTGTCATCACCCGGCGATCTTGTTGTTCTTAAGCTTTTCAGAGCCATTCTTATCTCGTACAAGCTGATGTCTAGGATGTCCTCAGTGTAGTGTTGGGTCAGTTTAGCTCTCTTGTCCAGAGCTGTACCGATAATTAGGCTGTCGCGTCAATGTGTACAACTGTCCGTAAAACCTCTCGAGTTCTCTCAGAATCTTCGGCTTTGATGAAATGATACTACCATCCTCGATCTTCAGCTTCATCACTTGGCTCTTCTCAATAGACGAATTCTTTGCGAACACTATCCAGCCCTGGTTCCACTCGATTGCGTCCCTAATACATCTTTTATTATAGGAACGCTGATCGTGTCGCACCGATTTTGAGATTCGTCTGTTAAGTTGGCCATATTGCGACATATCAGCTGATGTTTGCAGTCTCATCTCAGTCAGGTCTTTCATTAGCTTAATGGTTTCATCTGAGAGCTTCTGAGGTCTTTTCCGGCGTGGGGTCTTAAAGAACTTGGACCACACTGCTTGGACAGTTTCCACCAGCCCATTGTTTAGTACGAACAGTTCCGCTTTCGGCTCTGGAAGCGATTATGCAATTCGAGTTGGAAGTCTTTGGAGTTTTGGATTTGAGTATGACCAGAATGGAGCGTGGACTTCACCAGACGCGACCTCTCAAGCTTGTTGATATTCAATGTGCCTCTGACAAAACGGTGATCGCTACCGGTTTTCACCTTGCTAATCACGGAGACATTGAATATTCGCTTCTTGGTCGTCATGATGAAGTTGATCTCATTTTTGGTCGAACCATCGGGGCTCATCCACGTCTACTTCCTGCATGGTCACTTCTGAAAGAAGGAGTTCATCAAATAGAGTTCCTCCTTCTCCATGAAGTCAACCAGCCACTGGCCCCTCGAATTCCGCTGTCCATACCCATATGACTCGACTCTTAACTCATCAACATTCCGCGTTCCATCTTTGCGTTGAAGTCACCCATAACAACGGTGAAGTATGTTACGGAGGTATCTATGGTCTCGGATATCTCCTCAAGTCCTCATACAACACCTCTACTTTAGATTATTAGATTATAGTTAAAGTTATCACAGGAATTGTACATGGTAATCCTTTCCGTAACTATCATCACATTATAGACCAGCACCCTCACAGGAAGTTTTCAAGCGTCGTGTGAAACTGTACTATTTCTTGGAGTAGCTACTGTATCGTTATTATCTCGCTTTAAGTTTATAAGTATGTATGAATTTAATATTTTTATTTATGTATGTATATTATTTTAACTAAAAACTTGGTTATTTAAATTTTTCACATAAATTTTGAGGTTATGTGAAAAAATTAATGGGACCAAAGTTGTAGATATTTTTATTACCTACAACTTTGCCATTAAACTTTTCAAAAACTATATTGCAAAACTATAAATCCATAGGATTTATAGTTTTGCTGGAAATCGAGTTGAACCATTTTTTACCCTTAAACCCACCAACTTCCCGAACTCAGATCGCCCGTAATTTATTTTTCCTTTCATTTTTATCATAATAATGGGTTTCATACTACTGTGATTTTTTTTGGTTTCAAAAATTATCGACCCTGGTCTATTTGGCGTAGTCGGTTAGTCAAATATGAGCAGATCGCAAAATAACAATAATCACTCGACATTCGGCAAACGCCGATATCAACTAGCCGAGTAGACTGCGAGGCGAAATGAATTTGTAGGCAACTAGGCATTCAGTGCGGGAGCACGGGCGGGCACGCACACACGCACAGTCTGTTCGTCACGCACACGTATATAGCTCGCTCGTCAGGGCGCAGCGAGACAGCAATAGAGTTGCTAAATACCTATTCATCAAATTTCTTGGCCATGGTATATCGGCTTAAACATGATACAGCCAATTCTCGAGTAAGATATGGATCTTATAATAATAATAACCCTTACCTTTTCTGATCAATCTACCATTATTACGATAACCAACAAGAACTGTCACGTAAATGGCTAAAAAAGTTTATTTCCATATAAACAAGGTGATATTGTAATGACATCATGAATAAGTCATGCTTGTCATGTCAGGCTTCATAGTAAATGTACGATGCAGACAGTGTTTCAAATTTATTTTTATACTTGATTCAGAATAAACTGAAATCATCATGGCATTTTTGATGTCTTTGCAGTAAAAGCAACTCGTATACCGTGATGGCAAACGGCTTGACGATTTGTGCCGCGATGTTTCACATCTGCCGGGTGTCCCGTGGCGGCAAACATTTTTTAATAAGTTTAAAGTATAAACACTTAACATTTTAAATGCTGAAGTTTGTGTGTAAGTGTTTAAGTGTGTTTGTTTTGATTTCATAGCTTCATGGATTTGGATAAAATTTGGTAGGTAGGTACACAGAAAAGAGAAGTAAATAGAACGGAAATGAGAATGAAACTCTGTCGCCGGTTATTGTTACAGATATTTGATTGAACATTCTTATTTATGTCAACGCGTCGAGCTCCGCGTCACAGTTGCTAGGGTTTTATATGGGTGCAAGTGGCTACAACAAATTTCTTACAAAAATGCCTTGACAGTCGTTTTAATTTAAACAAAAAAATAATCTTTTCTGTGTGTAGGTATATTCTGGAATAAGAAAAAAGTCCAAAAGTTTTTTTTTATTTGAAGTGTTGTTCACCACTAGAGAATATATTATTCAAATGTTATAGATATGACTCCACCACCCGGATTTATGTCTCAAACTCTCATCTTCGACTCGGATAGTGTATACTGTGCAAAAGAAAAGGCTGGGTCTACTGGTAGTAGCGCCCTCCACTTTAAGAAGCCTTCACATCATCTGATTATGGACAAAAATCTGATCGCATGATGAGAGCACACAAAAAAAAAACAGTTAAATTGCTGAGATTCCTGTATAATTGGCACTTGTACTTTCCGGGGTTCAGCTCAAAATGCAGGTAACTCTTTTTTTTTTTTTTTTTGCGTATGATATAAGTATTATACTACCCTAAAATACGAACCTATACTCTTCGCTTACGCTTCGGAAATTTAGATGAATGAAAAATCACATCACATTTCAAAACAGGTCGATTAGTTTAGGTTACATACAAACAAACGTACATTTAACGCAGGCAACTTACGTCCGCCGACTACCTATAAAAGTTTAAACCTTGAAATTGATAGGATGATAATGATGAATAAACTTGCGTACGTTTGAAGCTTCGACCAAAATAAAATGAATGGACGGGCCCTAACCATTGAACTTGATCAGTTAAAACGAGTCAAAACCGTCGGACATATAGTTCAACCTAATTATAAAAATGTACTGTATATTTTTTACAAAAAATAGATATCGGTTTTATTTGTGTATTTACACTTCGGTAAAGCATACTAATTCATAATTTTGTCAGATGTTTCGTTATCGCGTAACAATAGACTCGTGTTTCACTTCCTACGGCTAGAGACCGACTGAAACGAAGTGAGCGCTGGCGCTCATTTTGTAATCTTCAAAAATGCGCTTCTACTGGGCCCGTCCATTCATTTTATTTTGGTCGAAGGTTTGAAGTACAGTTTTACTAATTGGATTTTTTATAAATACTTAAATTTGTTCACAATTTGAAATTGAGAATGTTCATCAAGAATGTGGCTAGCTTCGATACTGTTTGCCGTTTACCACGCATTATCGGAAGCGGTAACCAACGAAAAATCATGTTCGTAAATTTAATATCACTAGAGCTTATTCCAGAAAGTGTGATGAGGCGTGTCATTTTCGTGAATATCATAACGGAACGGTGATATTATTCCACACATATATACCTACTGGCATAATAAACAGGGGTGATGGATCATTTTATTATCGTGGATGTCATTGAACATTCTAGATCGTCCCGTATTCTTTTAGACTTCCCGCTAAAAAAAAAAAACTATAAACAAAACCTAAATTTTTATTTTATGTTGATAACATTTAATTTTATTAGAAACTAGTGCTGTTACCCGCGACTTCGTACGCGTAGATTTTAATATAAACTTTCAACCCTTTTCTCCTCCCTTAATCCGGCCCTTGCGTAAAATAACATAGCTTATACTTCAATCTGGTTATAGCTAAGCATATTCGTGAAAACCGCATTTAAATCCGTCCAGTGGTTTAGGAGATGTACGTGGACAAACAAACACACAAAAATTCTAAATCTGCCTTATCGTGTTCATCTATATATTTTATGACCCAGTGTGATAATTTTTTGATATCTCGCAATTACAGGTTTTTTATCTCTACGTTTTTATTATATGTATAGATATGTTATGACATTATTAAAAAAATTAAATCAATACTTATTTCTGCAGGCGACTACCTATCTCGGTTTTACGGAATATGTGCAGTATTTTTAAATAGACCTTAGTTAGTCAACCCAAGTATATCATTACGGCGTGGTGTACCCTTTCTTGGCTAGCATAAATAGCTATTATATTTCAAAGATATTTTAAAGCCACCCAAGCTTATACGCAACGGAAACCGCCAAGAAAGCCGCAGTCATCTCGAGGGACTTATAGGGATGTGAAGTAAACCAACTAGCGGCGCTGTGGTTTCGATTGTGGATTCTCCATTTATACAATTAGCTCTGCGCCCCGATATTTCACTTCCGCTTAGACATAACTTCATAAAATGTAAATTTCCCGGGATAATAAGTAGCAAGAGAGTCCGCAGGCACGCGTCTGTTGTGACTTGCGCCCTAATAAAATACCTTGTATTCGTACGCCCCATTAAACAGCTTCGCTCCAAATACGGGTGTTTTGATTGTTCCCTTAATTGATTACTCATTTGTAACGGCTGATGTAATTAGGAAATTAACCAAACATACCTTTTATCTTTGATCGTAGAAAATTAGGCAACATGCGTTTTAGTCAATTGTGGGTCCAATTTATAGGAAAATTGCCTTAGTTGTACTAAAAGTAAATAAAAATAAATGGCCAAGAGCGTGTCGAGAGATGCATATGGTAGGGTTTCGTAACTAACGCCATATAATAGCAGCTGAACACGTTAAAATCGTTTTTAGAATTTTTGTCTGTTTGTTTGTTTGTCCACGCACATCTCCTAAACCACTGGAAGGATTTAAATGCGGTTTTCACGAATATGCTTAGCTATGACCAGATTGTAGGCTATGTTATTTTGCGCAAGGGCCGGATTAAGGGAAGAAAAAAAGTGTTGTAAGTTTATATGAAAATCTACGCGTACGAAGTCGCGGGTAACAGCACTATTTGATAATAAATTACTTATTCATTGAAAAAAATCACTATACCGCTAAGCCGCTTAACACAAAAACTGTACGGCTCGATTTTTCAGACATATTAAGAAACTTCAACAGCCATACAAATACATTCCCAAAAACTTACAATAACATATGTTTTACCTACTTACTTACTTATTACAATTACTATTGAAATAATTATAATTGGTATCTCGTAAGCAGCTGTACTGGGTTAAACCTGTATTACAGCTGCTACCAATTACCGATAAACTAACTAATAGCCCACATGCAATAAAATAGGCGTCAGGGTCAACTGCTGGGTAAGTTTGACAGGCATCACGCCTGATATAGGCCAGATGTCTTCGCACCCGCCACGCCACTTTATCATATCTCCCATGATTGTCTTATCTAAGCACCGCCCATTCATCAATCGAATGGTTGAATGGGTCGATGGATGGTTATCGAATGGGGACCACGGACTGGTAAGTGCAGCGTAGGACGTCCACCCACCAGATGGAGAGATGACCTAAAAGAGACCGCAGAAAAACTCTGGATGCAGGCAGCTTCCAACCGGCCCTTTTGGAGATCGATGGGGGAGGCCTATGTCCAGCAGTGGACGTCCTATGGCTGAAATGATGATGATTAATCATCAGTCCATCAATTTATGTGGTTCGTAATAAGTAATACGTTTCCGCGATATTGATTCCATAGCCTTGAACCTATCTGCTCAATTAGTAGCAATACTTATAGGAAAATCGTAAATTGGTAGCGATACTCGGGTCGAATGTTATGATTCTGCGCTTTGATTTTCAGCAATCACTTTCAATAGGTATTATTGACTGAATACACATGTACTTGCAATCTGCAATAAAATCAGGGGTCTTTTATTGTGAATTTTGTTCTATAATCAACATCTATGACATTGTAAATCAATGGACTACAACAATAATTTTTATTTTAGCAAAATGAACGGCTCATTGTTTTATCGGGTAAAACCGCAGAACGGTCCTCAATAGCTCCAAAGGTTCGGATTGCTTCAATGTTCAATTTGATGCTATCAACTTCAATCAGAGGGCCTTTTAATTAATATTGATTCTGTCTTATCTACATTGCCATTACCGTCTTAAAATATGGTTGTTACGACTTTGCCACCCTTTTGTATGTGATTTATTAGTTAGTTCATTGGTTTCTTAGTGTTCGTGAAAAATAAGCAAGTGTAGCCGTACCTAAATTTTTTGCGATCAAGCGGTGTGGCGTCCATTCTGTAGATGATACTTGGGATGAATGTGGTCCAACTGTCCGTCACTAACGAGAGTTTTATAAAAGAGCAGCATATTAAGTACTAAGCAACTTTCATCATGAGCAAAAAATATGCTGATAACACTGAGACTCTTAGATATAGGTGTGTGCTGAGACTAGTAGCTACACTATCTATGGTAGGTACGTGTTTGGCACTGTTAGACCAAACTATATGCATTTTTGCCTTATTTTACCTAGGTTAGATCTTATGTTCGTATCTTTATGTAGTGGAATAAACAGCGAGCTTATTCTAATGCAATACGGCGTGGTACAATCTAAATCGAAACCATCCGAAACTAAGAACTCTTTCAAATTTCAAATTTCAAATTAATTTATTTCAGGCAACAAAACAACCCATACAATTCATTAAAAAGATAATCAATACATATACAAATAAACTAAGGTAATAAATCAAATTCACAGTGACACAATACAATTCCAAATTATAAGTTAATACGTAATGTCAAAATATTAATAATAGTTCAGTCAATTCACAGTTATAATCAATTAAATAAATACAAAAATACAATACAAAATGTCCATAGTCATACAATACAATGTCACCATAATTAGTATTTTCGCTTCGGCATGGGTACTGGAACATGCCTGTTACAGCAATGCCGAAGGAAAGAACAATCGAGCCTGGTCGCAATCATCGCCAGGACGGCATTGGAGCTGGCCCGCACTCTGCGCACCAAGGACATACCTCGCTTGCGCATGGTCGCATAAAAACAGTCTGTCCGCGCCTCCGCGAACATGCCCGAGGCGCTGCAGAACCGGGGCAGCCCCAACACCGCCCTGAACGCGTTGTTGTATTGGACGCGGAGGGCACTGTAGCCTTGTACTGTAGTCTTTGTACTGATTATTATGAACAACTGTTACTACACGATCAATTGAAGAAGCGAAAAAACAACTGTTTCATATAAAATGATATTCATACTAAACGAAATGTGATATTATTATCGAAACTGACGTGGTTTCCACACATTTTGTTTATATTACACGGGAATTACTCACGTAAGATTAGGCCGGTTACTCCGACTATAGTTTGTGCACCTTGATAAAGACCGCCGAATGCTGTTGAAACTATAGTCAGTAACCGGCCTAATCTAAAGTGAGTAATGCCCGTGTAATATAAATAGAAATGTAATATTTTTATAAAATGGAACAGCTTCTTTTTACCCATTTCTAGTTTGGTCCGATAGTAAAAGTTGTTCATAATGATGAGTACAATGACTTAATGACCTCCTTTCGGCTTAGTACCACCTTTCCGTGTAACCCTGTATATTATCCCAATCACTTAACATTCTCAATGGGATGGGCGTCGATTTTAAAATGAGTTGCACCACAGTTTTTACGTAAGTTTTAACTTACCTTACCTTATAAACTTCGAAAAATGTATACGGCAATTTTGGACTATCGTTTATCCACTTTCTATAGTGACGTAACAAATCCTGTTGACATAACATGCCAAGGTTTGTTGGACGGCGGCAAATATTTGTCAGAGTTCTAATGGAGTCGCGCCTCTGTGACCTTCCGTTATCACGTAAGTCGTAATGCTTCAAATTTTGTGGATAAGCACCTAATTCAGTGAACATTACCGCCGGACTCACCCGCAGTTTTCAGTCAGCTCGTGACCACGGCCATTGTAACATGGTCGACACGTCGAGCGAAAGGTATCTATTTGTACCTATATTCAATATTATATTGCGCGATAAGTCCCGATAAATATAAGAAACATAGATATATCTAGTCCATTTCTAAATAACGCTTTTATTAATTAAAGGAAGTTTTTCGGAATATGTATAGATATTCCGAAAAACTAGATATTATCTAAAAATAGACTAGATATATCTCAGCCTGAAACCACATTGCAAGAAAGAACGTTATAACGCCGAGTCTAATGTGTTAGCCGTTACAAGTGGCTGTGGAAAAGTCAAGTTTTCCACCGCAGCATGTTCAAATTATTAAAATATTACGCCGCGTCGTACCTCATCTATTTAAATTTCCAGTAAATAATTATTGTGAACCTTTTTTTAGATATACCGTGTTGACTTTCAACCGCCGCGCACCGCCGCCGTACCTTGTGACGCCATTCAGACGCGAGTCAGAGTGTTGAGCACAAAATAAATAGGCACAGAAGGCCGGCTTCGGCTGACGTTGATTTTAATAACCTACGTGTGTTGACTTTCAACCGCCGCGCACCGCCGCCGTACCTGGTGACGCCATTCAGACGCGAGTCAGAGTGTTGAGCACAAAATAAATAGGCACAGAAGGCCGGCTTCGGCTGACCTTGATTTTAATAACCTACGTGAAATCGTATCGCTAGGCTGGCAAAGCAACTACAATGTTCAATGAAAAGTTACGATTTGGGAGTTTCAATTAAAACTTACTAGGTTATGTTACTTTAAAACAAATTTATTTCTAATAGAAAAGGGTAACCGAACATAAGACTACAAATTGGTCACTGAAAAATACCTTCGTCGATTACGGCACGTACGAAAGGAACAATTATTATATTTTGAAGTATAATAAAGCCTCATTCTTAAATAAAGTTTTTTTGCAATATGGCAATAGATAACTCATTATAAATTACGACAATTGTCACAAAACAATAATTACGAATATTGCCACCTGAAGCGCGGGTACTCGCGACTGGCGTTCGACTGACTTGTTCAGAGATCTTAGAACGCACGCGTCTTTGTGTGCGTGCGCCTGTTAACACTCGTTGTATGCGGCTGCCTTCTGTAGCTATATATTTTGCAGTACAAGCTATCTAAAACCTATCTATATATACCTAACTATAAATTATTGAACGAGTGTTTCGTCAACCCTCATGCGGTTAAATGTAGCGGTCCCTACCAAGTATTTGGCAGCTCGTCAGCACAAGTTGTTCCAGGTACCCTGGTGCAGAACGGACTATGGTAGGTTGACACCGGTGCCGAGAGCGCTGAGCATGCTCAATGCCCTGTTGGCCTAGAAGATGGATCTAGATTCGTATGAGTGTACAGAAGAAGAGTTTCACAGAAAGACAATGCATTGTTATAACATTATATTAAAGTGCAATTACTGAAACTGTTGAAATTTGGGCTATAAATGTTATATTATGTTTATTTTTCTTTGTTTTATATTTTTGTTGTTTTTTAAGGATAATTTAAGTATAATTATACTACATAGCTGTGTAAAATCTCTAACCGTGTACAAAGCTGTTCACACGGCTGGCGAACCTGGCTGGCACAGTTGTTTACATAGCTACAGAAACTGGAGCCGTGTTCGAAAGCTGTATGTTTTTCCCAGTGTACAAGTTAATTTGTTAATGTATTAATATGTTGTATGGATTTTATTAGCTAAGGTCCCTGGGTGAGTGAATGAATTGGGGCTTTCTGTAACTGCTCACCTAATAGCATGTTTTATAACATATTTTTTTGTAGTGGTAGAACTCATTTGCAGGGGTCCGCCTGGGGAAGTACCACACCTTTGCTAGTTATTCAACCGCCAAGCAGTAGTGTGCAAACACTACTGTGTTCCGGATTGAAGGGCAATGTTTCCAGTGAAATTACAGGGCACACAGAGATTTGACATCTTATATCTCGGGGTGACGAGCGCAGTGCACTGCATTGCCATCCAGGGTTTTGAACTGTTGTAGTTCAAAATTCTGAGTAGCGTTGAGCTGTTATGGACAAGCGTGAACAGCCATCAGGCGAGCGACTTCGCTCGTCTCGTCATTCAGTATCATAAAAAAGAAGAAAAAAACCGCAGATGGTAAATAAGCTACCGGGCCGCCTGATGGTAAGTGGTCACCGTCGCCTATAGATACCTGTAACAATATGTTGCCGACCTTTAAGACTCTATTAACAGCCGTTTTTAAGAATTCCATGTTATAGTTACAATCGAAAATGCCACAGGAGAAGCTCATTCCACAAATATGTATAATAGGTGCATGTGAAGGAAAAAGATCGTGTAAAACGCACGGTATGCGATTTCCACATATTTATAATATCAGGATGAGCTTTCAGGCGGTGGTGGCTAGTGCGACGATAAAACCGCGACGCTGGCATTAGATCGAACAATTTGTAAATGCGATAAAATATACAAAAAGACCCAACGTCTCTGCGCATGCTGAGAGGCTCTAGGTGTTCAGTGAGCTTCGAATCGTCAACAATTTTGACAGCTCCACGCTGTAATATATCAAGTGGTTCAAGCTGATACTTGGGTGCTCCGTTCCAAAGATTGGAACAATACTCCTTGTGAGGTCAGTCAGACTTGCGCTTTGTAAAGCAAAAGTCTTTGTCTCGACGTGTAGTACCGCTTTGCCTTGTTGAGCACACCAAGTTTCATAGAGGCAAACTTGGCCTTGCTTGTAATGTGACCACGGAACTGCACGTTCGCAGAAATGTCGACTACTTATAAGGATTCCCATGCTCTCCAAAACCTCGAGGGGAGTGTTCTAAAACCGAGGAGCTACAACAAATGGGGCTTTTAGACAAAATAAAATAAATGAATACGATTTATTAGTTACTTTTTTTGGTATCGCTACCGAATAAAGCCCACGCGGCTAGTACAGAGTTTTTATAACACCCAGTAGAGTATTTGTGCGACGAATTTTCCACCAAGTAATTACCAGTTTGCTTTTCTTTACACGGTTTTAAAATGTTTTAACAAGACACCTGAACAAATAAAACAGTTTCCGCTCGGAGCGATTTTTAATTAAAAAGCTTGTTACTTGAATAAAACGCTGTAAATTTTCTTTTGTGGGATAATTTTAAAATTATGAGGGATTATACGGAAATTGGTTTGAACATAACAGCTTAGCCTTGAGAATCTTAGACGTTAAGCTCGCTAGTTAACGCTAGCTTAAGCTAGGTAACGTTTTGCGCGATAGAATATTTTCCATTGGTAGAAGCAAGCTCGAATGGTTCAAACCACTCGCTGCGTTAGCGAGTGATATATAAATGTTTTTTTAAATAAGCTACATTTGTTTGGGATTTTGTTCAAAAGTCAGTCATTACGCATACGAGCTATTCAAAAATCGAGCTCCTGAATGCTTTTGTGTTAGCTTTTCAGGGTTTTTGCTCTGTTGTTCGCAAGCTTTAATAAATGGCGCTATTTTTTATTGCAAATAATCACTGGATCCGACAAACAAGCACAATGCATTAGTGCAATCATTCTTTTTCTTATTTTAATGTTGGATACATTTAATTTTTCGTCAATTGTTTTACTATAACAGTTAAAGCTAACTGTAAGTACAGGCTTACTTACCTACAAATTTTTTACGCATACTAAGAAACATGTAGCAACTAATAGTCCACATGAAACAAAGGGGGGCATGGTTGTCTGCTATAGGTGAGTTCGATTAAAGGCATCAAGCCTGATTTAGGCCAGATGCGTTCGTACCCACCACGCCACCTTACCATATCTCCATTGTTTGGCTGATGTGAGATTAAAACACACGGCATTAAATATACCTACCAAAGGAGAATTTACATTACACATGGTACAATACACTTTCCGAATCAGCTGTCTTAAATTCACATCGGCATGGTGGCGCCCAAAGACATTCTTTATTACCTAGCTTTACCTAGTCTGCGGTGGCCCCGCCGGTTTCTTCGTAATTTTATATTATTGTTCCGTAGTTTCCATTAGTCCATATTTAACAAATCTGACAAGTTATAATGTGGGCTAGATAGTTGCGGTTGTACCCTATAACGAGGCAACTGAAACTTTTTTTTTGATGAAATACCCATTGGATCGTCTATAGGCACCAAAACTGGATCATATGCCGTGAAGGCAAACATTATTACGTTCTTTTATTTTTATTATATTATAGGCGGTTAAAGATCGCCAAATGCGGTTGAAACTATAGTCGGAGTAACCGGCCTAATCTTACGTGAGTAATTCCCGTGTAATATAAATAAAATGTGTGAAAACCACGTCAGTTTCCATAATAAAATTATTACGCTCTTTTATGCCATCATGTTACACATCTGCCGGGCGTCCCGTGCCGGCAAATTTTTTTTATTGTCATTAAAAAGCTCTCAATGATTCGTACCTATCTATGTTCGCAGACGATATGTCTTTACAATCTTCACATACGTCACAAAACATCGAAATTACTTTCAATTTATCATGACCGTTTGTTACCACCGGAAAATATAGAGCCACTTTTCGTTTCGGAGAGACAAAAAAGAAATGATAGAATGCCACTTAGAGACATCTCAGAGATTTTTTTCGGCATTTCTCTCCCTTTAAGATAACGTCTTCGTTTGTCGAAGTATGTCCCTTTTTAGCACAGTGATCCCATTCAACATAAACTGTAGGTTGCGTGGAATGGCAATAAAGGTATTATCACTGTCTATTTTAGTATTCCTTTTATGTTCAAACTGGAATACCAGTAATCCGCAGCAGAATGAAATACTAACATTAACGGGAGGTGCAATAATTTATTCGTTCTATCAATTTATTGCTTTGTGCCAGCACAAAGCTAATGGATCGAATTCCAAAGAGCCAAGTTTTACTATTTCTTCTGTGAAATCTAATTAACATTTTCAAGCAAAAATTTATATTGATTAATATATGATTATATATTTAAAAAATAACATAATAAGAAAATGCTAATGGGACACGTTAAAATAAACCATTATATTTTATTATGGAAACTGACGTGGTTAAACACTTCAAAAACTTATCCGAATGCATATTACATAATCTTGGATACTTTTGTAAAGCTGTCTTGATAATATTGTTGATATGATAATACTGTTTGTATTATTAATGTTGAATATATTTTTGCAGAAACTCGCTAGGTTTAATTATCATTTCGTAAGTACCTAAGGCACTACTCACTATTCAATATTGCACGTCCCGCCTTCTACCTCCTTTACGAATCCTCTCCATCCTAAGGTTGCCTGGATGAGCGCTCTTAGTGATAATGCCGCCATTGTTGCACTAGTTT
The DNA here is from genome assembly GCA_949125355.1 of Agriopis leucophaearia. Taxonomy (NCBI): domain Eukaryota; kingdom Metazoa; phylum Arthropoda; class Insecta; order Lepidoptera; family Geometridae; genus Agriopis; species Agriopis leucophaearia. The sequence continues at coordinate 6,582,898 of OX421278.1, read as the reverse complement.
TTAAGCTGTTCTTTCTTGTATATGTAATTTGTAGTGTGAACAATAAATAGTTTATCTATCTATCTAAGGTAAATTGACTCTCACTATGGGCCTCGTAACCAAGCTCAAAGTCGCACAATGAGCTATGGAGAGGGCTATGCGCGGGGTTTCTCTACGAGAGATCAGATTAGAAATGAGGAGATCCGTAGACAAACGAAAGTTACCGACATAGCCCACTGAATTAGTAAACGGTAAGCGCAGCGTAGGACATCCAGTGCCCACCCAAGAGATGGACATACATACGATCTAAAAGAGACCGCAGGAAAACGCTGGATGCAGGCTGCATAAAACCGGCCCTTTTGGATATCGATGGGGGAGGCTAGCATATAGCTATGTCTAGCAGTGGACGTCCTATTGCTGATATGATGCTTATGGTGATGAAGTACCTAAAAGGGTTGTGCTTTCTTAATGGAAGAAAAAAATGCATTGATCGAGATAATTATTCTTATCATTGTCTATCGCAAATGAAAACTTGTTATGACATTTATGAGTTTCGCAACTCCGATCATGATCATTTGTCATAAAGCTCCATTGTTTTCACGGAAACTTTATTAAATTCAAACAACCTCGCCGGGTCTTGACACCAATAAAAACGATAAGCTTTTGAGAGCTTTCGATATTTTACAATAATGCCCAAACGCGGTAAATAAAGAACTGGCAACCCCAAACAATACAAATTGTTTCGGCGTAATCAATCAGTGGCCAGCTGATACAATTTTTCATGGTAGTTTGTTACGTTGCTGTGTTGCCAGCACCTAATCACTCACTGGTAAAGGATGTTATTTACTCAATACAATATTACATACAGATCTTAGATAGCATGTCTAAGGTAGGTAGGCTTTAAATAATGACCCTGATTGGGTATTCAAACAATGTGTGGAGCGCATCGATTTATTCCATAACTAGCTTTTTTGCCCGCGACTTCGTACGCGTAGATTTTCATATAAACCTTCAATTCTTTTTTCTTCCCTTAATCCGGCCTTGCGCAAAATAACGTAGCATATATACTTCAATCTGGTCATAGCTAAGCATATTCGTGAAAACCGCATTTAAATCCGTCCGCATTTTCTTCCAGGGGTGTAGGAGATGTGCGTGAACAAACAAACAAAAATTCTAAAAACTGCCTTAACATGTTCAGCTGCTTATTTTAAGTCGCCCTGTGTGAAGTATTGATAGAATCATAAAAGTAATAAATAACACCGTCAACAGTTTTCAAATCAAAAAGATAATGTGACCACAGTGCAGAGCATGTTTTGAAATTTTCTTTTTGTCTAAACCATTAAAAGTATATTTCCGGCCAGTTTCGCTGGCCACGGAACCCTGACATAATAAATAAATAAATATGTGGGACATTATTGCACACATGGTCATCTGACCCCAAACTAAGCAAAGCTTGTAATATGGCTGCCAGAGACTGATATACATACATATATATTTTTAAATACATACTTAAATAGATATTAACACCCAGACATAGAACAAACACAAATGTTCATCACACAAATGTTTGTCCTAGATGGGAATCGAACCCACGCCCCCAAGCACAGAAAGTAGGATCACTACCAACTGAGCCACCGAGGCAGTCAATAATGCTTGTCTTAACACGCTCTTGGCTAGTTATTTCTTATTTCGCGTGCATTTGTATGTATACCTTGATTAAAAAGCCATGAAATGGAACTACTCTATTTATCTGTTAAAATATCACAGTAAAATAAAATTATTTCTATATTCTTATTCTTATTGCAAATATACACTGTATTCTTCTAAAAGGTAAGTTTATATACCCTGCATAAAGGGTGCAGCAATGACTTATGTAGTGGCTGTTCACAAAACCAGACCACAGACATAAACATATAAATTTAAGTATAGTTAAATCTATTACATAAATATTATATATACTATTCAAACTTAACCTAGGGTGAAGTAATTTTACAAAACAAAAAAAAAAACATACTTAGTGTGATAGGTTACTTAATTATATATGAGATGATACAAAACTTATGACGCTACTTTCTTAACTATTTATATATCGATATTTATTTTAAATCTTTTATCTCGTAATAACATTTTTGGGTTAGAAACTTACGAAGTTGGTTCTGGAAAAATGTTATTATTTATTTCTTTCTTTATTGCGTCCGGAATTTTGTTGTATAGGTTTATTTTCATGTACAAAGGGCCTTTTTTGAATATTTCTATTCGCGGGACTGTATTAAAATAGGATGCGGTATATTTTGTGTTTTAAATGCTAACATAGAATAAAACCATGAGAATGTAATATGGAGCTTGGAGCTTCCCGGTGTGGTACTGGATGTAGATGCGACCTGGGCTATAGGGACAACGTCATGTATGCGGTCGGCTAGGTCTGCCAGCACATCGAGTGATGACGTCATCTGCTGCGAAGCAATGATGGTCTGCGTGCTGTTCGGTAGGCGGCTGGTCCAAATCATGCGTAAAAAGTCTTCTGGAACTCCGGGGCCTGCTAGGTGTCGTAGATGACGTAAGAATTGAGAAAGCTTACAATCACCTAGCTCCTCGTGTGTTAAAAGTTGCTGTACCTTTTTTTCTCTTGATGCGGACAAACGTTTAATTAGCTCCAGCTTGAGTTTTTCGTACTTCTCGGTCACAGGCGGGTTGACGATGATGTCTTCGACTTCAGCTGCGTATTGCGGGTCAAGTTGTCCAATCACATAGTAGAACTTGGTGCTATCTGCAGTGATGTTGGAAATCGCGAATTGGCCTTCGATCTGGGCGAACCAAATCGCCGGCTTCTCGGGCCAAAACGGTGGAATTCGCACGCCAACTCGGAATACATTGTCATCATCTTTATTCTTCGTGTCAGCCGCAGAGCTATCAGTACGATCTAGCGGCATTCTGACCTTTGTCGGTGGTGTACGGTCCATTCAGTGGTCTCCAATTATAGTGGATTTGTACTATTTATATAGAAGGAGAGGGTTAAGCTACTAAATTATAAATTTAATGCAAAGAAAAATCTTAGACAAATCTTAGAAAAAGCGAATGACAATTCCATTTGAAAATCGGTGTTCTTTTATTTTTTTCTTTTCGCGCCCCAGCGCCACACGTCGTGGAAAATTGGAATGAAATTCACGAAGGTTGGCGCAAGGAGTATGAGTACGCCACACTCCTACTCCATGCACTGGAATGAATCACCAAAGAGGTTGTAAGGCCTATAACATGCTTGATCTACACGTTCATTCATCAAAAAAGGTTAAGGAACCTTCTTTAAATTTAAACTGATTAACCGAATGACAGTTGACAGTTTCAAAATTTTAATGGCTATGTCAATAACATTCTCTTTACTTTGGATCTCCTTGCTTGAGGCTATGTGACGATCCTCATATTACGTTTCGGGTAACGAAGAAATAAATCATTGATTTTTATTTTCGTTTATGTAAAAATAAAGAATTAAAGTAAATTATATAAGATAGCCTATGTTTTAATCTGGTAATTTCTAAGCATATTCGTGAAAACCGCATTTAAATCCGTCCAGTGGTTTAGGAGATGTGCGCGGACAAACAAACAAACAAACAAACAAACAAACAAACAGACAAAAATTCTAAAAACTGTCCTATCGTGTTCAGCTGCTTATTTTAAGACGACCTGTGTGTTTTTTTTTTTGTTATCTCGCAATTACAGATTTTTTTATCTCTACGTTTTTATTATATGTATAGATATAGATATAGATTGATGTGTTAAGGCCAGGCTATAGTATCATTTTGCGAGCAGTAAATCTTTTAGGGCAACTTTAATCTCATTTCTTTTCTTTTAACTGTACCTACTGGTAATATATTATAGGTACATCTTAGTAGCTATTGGGTTTAGTTAGACTGGAGCAAGAAATTTATCGCTTGTATTTTATATTATTTTTCATTACTCATACTCGGAAAGTAGGTCTGAAATTGCCTGAGGAGCCGGTTGAAAGTAATACATTTCCGCCCTAGGGAGAATCACTTTCAACTGACAGACACTCAAATTATAAAAAAAACTAGTTCTATTTTCACATTTGTATTGTTCCAACTTACTTTTTTGTTCTCCTCAGAGGATTATGGTCCCGCACTTCTCGTGCATTTGCCTGTGCCAGTTATTTTTTAATTTTTAGTTTCTTTGTATTCGTAATGAAAACCACAGTGTTTACCTTGGGGTTAAAGACTTATTTAGTCCCTCGGACTATTAGCGCCCTCGCTACGCTCGGGCACCAAACCCCATCTCGGGGCTGAAACTTTCACCCCTAGGCTAACAATGTACAATTAATTCCTCAAGTATCGAATACGTTTGTCTTTTCAAAGGTACATGTAGGTGGTAGCAGGATTTAGGCACAGGAACTGCAAAGTGTTCAAAACCTCAGGAATTAGAAAATTCCTGAAATACATTAGAAAAATCCGTTACAAGTGTTCAATTTCAATATGTAATAACCGTGAAAACCTAATGTTACTTAATGGCACTAAAATTACTTTTTCACACGAAATGCGGAAACAAAAACCTAACTGCACATCGAAGAAACAAACAATTCAAATCGATGCAATGCAGCAATGTCTAAGGCAGAATAAAATAGATTAAAATAAGTCTTAAAAAAAACGGTTTTTATGTAGTAATAAATAGGTATAACTAAGAGTCAATATGCCTATTATGTGAACTAATAGATTTAGGTACATTATTTTGTACCAGTATAATACTTGCTGTCAAACGGCTGAGTAGTCTACTAGACTAAAAACAAATTAAACAAGTAAAAATAATATTATTACTCTAAACCTTGAGATAATTAGAGTAGTAATTTATTCATCGTTTTCACAACGGATAGTCACTCAATTCATTTTCAGCCTTGGCCTTGTCACATGTCCGTTTAATAGTCGTTTACAAACTGAAATGTTAATTTTTCACCGTCTAATTTTCTTATCACTGTTATTCATATATCACACCGACATTCATACATGCAACTGGATTTAGGGTAAACTGTTTTATTTATACTATAAAGCATGAAAACCAATAACAAGTCAAGTGCGAGTCGGGCTCGCGCACTGAGGGTTCCTTACCATCACAAAATACAGAAAGTAGTGCAAAAAGATATTATCAGGCCCAGGAAATCGTATAGAATAGATAGTAATTCCTTAAGAATTTATTTACCACATAACTTACTGTTCTGGATACATGATGGGATTCAAAACTAAGTCTACAACGGGGTTATTATGTGCCTAGTATATTATACGGCTTTGTCGACTTGTAAACAGCTAGGACGTCAAAATAAGGCCGGGTTTTATCTCCGCGAGTAATAGTGTTCCGTGGGTTTTATCCTCAGCGGGCGGAACGGCAGTGAGAGCGGAGGGACAGAACTGCGTTTTAAACGTCTTTCGATGACTCTTGATCACGTAATACGCGTTCTAAAACCCTCAGGGCAATCGCCTATCAATCAAAGCCTTTCGTAAACATTACTGAAAGGCGAAATAGTGGTTTCAAGAAATAGATGGTTAAACTATTTACATCGTGATTTACACTCTTTGGGTTTGACATAAAATTTGACAGTAGACATGTTGTTTTCAAATTGAAGTAACTTTATTTTTCGCGCGGTAATTTTTAACATCAAACAGGATACCATACTCAAAATCATCATAGTCTAATTAAATTATTATTTTCTTTCATCATTAAATATAATTTATAATTATTTCTAACCAGCTTCTATTCTCAATTTATATTACGAGCCCTAAAGGCTATAAGTAAAGCAAAAAAATTATAACCATTAAAAAGTTTATTTTTATTAAGAGCCCTGTGGTTGCCGAGAACGGGTCTGCTTACCTATTATTGCCCACAGCTGCCTGCTGAAGTCAAAATGCGGCCTTTCAGCTAGTCCCGTATCTTTACTTAAGCCTCAAACCAGAATGTAAATGTAATCGATGATTCCAGCATTAAGTTTCCTTAGATACAATAGTTACACAGATTGTCTAAGCTTTCCAAAATAAGCAGATTATAATACGTCGTTGACGGAGTAAAAGGGATAAACGAGATTACTCTGTTTGCCTCAAACAATACGAAAAGTTGTTTCTCGCGGAAAGTTCGATTATTTCAGTTTACGCTTGGGATAAATTCCGAGTGGATAGACACAGACGCGTGAGCAACTGGAAACTTGATTAGATATGTTAAACAGCGTTTGTAATGGGGTTTTCAGAGATATTTTTTTTTCTATTAAACGTCTTTTGCTTTTATACTATTAGGTACTAGCGACGCGCCCCGGCTTCGCACGAGTGTAAGCTCGGCCTTCGGCCTCGCTACTATGACCCGTTCCAGAAACACAAAATTTCATCAAAATCGGTCCAGCCGTTTACTCACTGTTTAAACCTTCCCTGGACTACGACAAACATTTCAAAACCAAAATCAGCTAAAGCGGCCCAGCCGTTCTCGAGTTTTAGCGAGACTAACGAACAGCGATTGATTTTTATATATATAAAGAATAGTACGATTTCTAGCAGAGAAGAAAGGGTACTTATTTATTCAATGCCCCGAGTCATTAACGGATACAAACCTACAAAAAAGGATACCTAATGTTTCTACAATGTTTTAGCTTAGTAATGCATCTAAAAGTTTAATAAACTTTTTTTCTTTGAAATTTGTTTGGAGACAATTGAAAATAAAAGCGGGATAGTTTTTTTTCTTGGTCAATTTAATAAACACTCACAAATTCTCATTTCAGTGGTGTAAACTATGTTTTGTTTTATAAATACTAAGCAAGCAAACGCTATGTAGGTTATTGAAAAATCTGTTTTTTTTTTTAATATGAATGTTTTATATTTATATACTTTCATTCAATTCACCGAATGTGTTTATAGATACGATAGATAGAACTCTTTATTGTGTACACCAGAAATAAAAAAATTACAGACAGATAAAAAACACTTACGAACTAGTGCCACAACTGGCGACCTTATCGCTAAAAGCGATCTCTTCCAAGCAACCATTGTATGGAAAGAATTGGTTTATATCAGAAACCTTTTGACATTTTTTTGCTACATGGTTTATAAGTATAAATTTTAGGATTGGTTCCATAGTAAAAGCTGTTCAAAATTATGAGTGATAGGACCCCATGAAATTTGTTGATAGTTTAGGAATAGGCTTGCGTTTGACCGCCAACTCACCTAATGTTAAGTGATGATGCGGTCTACGAGTGGAGCGCTTTTACGTAGAAGAAACTGATTCACTCCTGATTTGAAGATTTGAGGAATTTATGTAGGTTTTGAAGAAGGTGCGAAAAATGTTATTAAGGGAAGCGGATAAATGGTTAAGATTACAAAAAAGGTAAAAATAGAGGCTACCTTAATCTAGGTATCAGAAATCAAAGGTATCAGAAATTGCTACGAGCAGTTTATTGGTTATTCAGCAGGCACAATTTGTCTATGGTTACAAAGTTCTCATTGTTTGATCCACAAAATTAGATTATACTAATATTTTGAGCCGAATTTATAATAATTAATTTAGACAGTCAACTAAGTCTTTGAAAATCAAATTAAGCTTGAAAATAACATGGCTTTGAGCAGAAACTAGGTAAAGCTCAATGTAGCGTCTTCGGCTTTGAGTTTGTGGTTCGAACCTACTGAGAAATTCCATCTTTTCGTTGACGGAAATTTTATTGTCATGTTGAAAACGAGACAAATCAAATTTTTGTTAACACATACTGTATTTTGTTTTTAGGGTGGTTAAAAGTAATATAGCACTTTCAATCAGTTATAGTTATTTGAAGTTTGTTACTGATCGTTAAGTTCCAAGTCATAAGTTATTGTTAAAGTTTCATAATATTTGGTTTGGCAGTTAAATCATTACAGTAGGTAGGTACGAGCAAATATTATCCTACTTAGATTAGATTAGATACTTTGCGCTAGAAGTTGGGCAAGTTTTTGCCTATGAACCTTGCTTACGCTGGCTTATTCACTATTCAGGGTTAATGTTGACTCTTCAGTTTTTTTAAAGTATACATTTTGGTTATATTTTGTTATGTTATTAGTTTCACATATTTTTATTTTTTTACTCGAAATGAACAAAAATCAGCAAAAATAATAATAATTTAAAATAAAAAAAACGTCTTACTTTTATTATTGAACTAGCCGTCCGCCCCGGCTTCGCACGAGTGTAAGCTCGGCCTTCGGCCTCGCTACAAAATATAATATAGCCTATGTCACCCGGGGATAGTGTAGCTTCCCAACAGTGAAAGAATTTTTCAAATCGGTTCAGTAGTTTCGGAGCCTATTCATTACAAACATACAAACATACAAAAATAGGTACAAATCTTTCCTCTTTTTAATATTAGTGTAGATAATAGGCTTGCGCTTGAGCGCCACCTCGCCTGATGTTAAACGATGTAGCGGTCTACAATGAAGCACGCTTATCTAGAAGAAACCAATTTACTTGGGACTTGAAGACACCCAGATTGTAACTATTGAAGAATACCCATTCAGGCAGCACATTCCTTTCCAACCTTTTCCAACTGATTTTAACGTTTCAAGTAGTAGAGCAATGTTTGCAGATACTGCCTTTACTTATATGTGATTTTTGGGTTTGTTTTAAAACATAGGCACTCGTACGCAAAGTTAAGTAATTCTGTGTTTATCAGCACCAAATATAGGTGCAATTAAATAGTGTCAAGCACTTTTAACCCAATGATAGAGCTGTGTCATTGAGCAATAAAGATAAATTATGCTCAGCAAAATCGGCTTTAATAACTATTTGGTCTTTTATTACTTGAATGTTTAATTTCTTTTGTTAAAGTCGTATCTAGCTGTTGCTAAAGCAAGATAATAATGCAAAAATTATATGTAACTTTACTAAGTATGTAAGTAAATAACTACCCAATAAAAAAAAAACTGATTTAATAAGTTACGTTTTTGGCCTCTCGTGTTAAGTTTTGACAACCAGTGTTAGAAGAGACCGCTCTTTCGTTTTTACGTCGTATTTTTACAGATATTATAAATAAATAGTTTATATCTAGTTAGTTCTAAATTTAAAATGGGTAGTTTATGTGCGTGTTTGTTATATATAAACAATTTCAAAACTGTTTTTCTGATGAATCTCTACGTACTGTGATTCCGCTTCTACGTCGCTTCAAGTACTACCGGTATTTACCGAATAAAATGTATCTCAAATTCCTTATTGTACTTGAAGCGACATGGAAGCGGAATTACAATAGAGATTCATCAGAAAAACAGTTTTGAAGATGGACTTCCGCAAAGTAACGTCTGATTCAATCAACTATAAACAGTTTATATAACTGAAAATTCTCTGGGAATTTTTACACTCTAATTCATGTGCGGACTGTTATGGCACGCTGTCTGGCCACAGCTATATCTTACGCACATTTTCAACATTTTCATGTTAAGTTTGATGTTTTATTTTGACTATTTTTATATTTACGGGTAGATATAGCAAATGTAACGTTTGTAAGGTATGTATTAGGGGCTTAATAATCAGCGTTACAATGGTACGCATGTTCTGGACTTTTGTAACTTTTGGACTAATTTTCGCACGAACCAGAAAGGGTCCTCTTAACTGAATTCAATAGGATGGGAGATTTATGTCCGATTCATCCCTCAGAGTTTTTTCCCGCATAAAAATTCTGGTTTTGGTCCGTATTTTACGCTAGTTTCGGCCCTAAAAATGTATTACAACCATAATTTTTGAATTAAAAACTCTTGTTTCCTACTCTTTGATTTGTCCCTATTTTTAATGAAGGGGTAAAATGTGTTGTCCAAATTGTAGGCAAAGGCATCCATATAGCCTCTTTAAATCTCTTTCTATTGGTATTGTTTGCCTGTCTTTAAGGTTAGTCTTGCCAAGTTTTTGCAAAAATAAAGTAAGGTCAGAGAAGGAAATTAATGGTAAGTACTGTTTCATAAAAATATTTTTTCAACCACTACTCGTTGGTTTATATGCCCGTAAATAAAGTGCACGCATCAAATGTAAAAAAAAGGTGTAATGTGATGATGAAATGAAGATTATTTTGCATACTTTATTTTCGTTGAACGGTAAACAGTATCAGTACGAGATCCGGCTGCAGAATTAGTGCGGTCATCGAGTTTTTGCCTAAAACCAAATCTTTACGCATATATATGATTAGGAGAATATATATCAACCCGGGTGCCAATCAAAATATGGCCGCTAGTATTATTAATTAAATTATTGTTAATTAATTTATGGGAAAATATTTCATTCACTTGGTTTTTAAATAAAATATCGTCTACTTCACGGCAATATATTATAATCAATTTTACAATTCAATCATAAATTAATTAACAATAATTTAATTAAAAATACTAGCGGCCACATTTTAATTGGCACACTGGTTGATATATATTCTCCTAATCATAAATATGCGTAAAAATTTGGTTTTAAGCAAAAACTCGATGACCGAAGTAATTCTGCAGCTGGATCTTAGACTATATTGTAGAACTAAAAACACTATCATACAGTAAGAATGGTTGGTAACTCTATTGAAGGTTCATGTTAAATTCCGTCAGCCACCTAAAGCCATCATATTATAGGTACATGTATTTATGTACTAATCTTCATTCACTATTAGATGTTTATTATTTGTTTTTCACTATGATGTGTTTTATGTACCTACTCCATTGTATAGTCATTTGATGGTCGCCTAGGGTCAACACGATTGGCCTAATTATCTTAATTTAATGTTTATTCTATGACATAACTGACATTTGTGATAAGGACATATCTTGCTTATACGGTATATTTTATAGTATTATCATATATTTTTATATATTTGCTCAAGAAGTTCCAGACGATGATAAAATTAATCAGATTAAAAAGAAAAGCTAAAGAAACTAAGTGTAGGTACCAAGTTTTTGTTTTAGTCCCAAAATAGTTCTATTTCATTTAAATTGGACTAGTGTTTTGGGATAATGTAAGAATTCCAACAATAAAAATTACATCAAAATTAGTCCATGCGTTTAGGAGTTATGGTGTTATCAAGGATTCATTCGTTCTTGGGTGTTATTAACAAATCCACATACATAATTGCATATATGAACCCTAAAAACATAATACGTATATTTTGGGCAGTCGTGTAAAAAAGGTTAGCTTAATGTGGCGTGAACACAGCCAGTGTGACAGTTTTTAACTAGAAACGTCTACAAAGTAACAGATAACGACATGAGTAACACACTCTATCCAGTCCGCCGCACTCGCCGTAAAACCGACCATAAAACGAGCTCAGACCTCGTTAAGGCAAGCACTTCCCTTCGCAGACGATACAATAAACTTACTTATTGAAATAACCACACCTTTATGCTGTCGCCGACTCTTAGCAATATATTGCATGGTACTTTACTGCCCACTAGAGTCCAAGTTCGATATTGGATTGCAAGTACACTCATAGTTTTTTTGTTTAAGTTTCGTACCTATTCGATGGCCAATAAGGGGAAAAATTCGATATTGGTAGAAGTCAAGAGGACGAATTGGAGTGCGAGTCTTACAATTTAGGTATGTTATATAAGGTCGGGGAAAAAGTTTCTTCGTATTTTTTAAACAAATTCAAGACATATTTTTTTCAAGTTTAATTACATTTAATTATAATATATATGTGCCATTTTGTTCGATAACTTGTTGCCATCTTGTAGGTAGTGACATGATCCCGTTGCTGTAGAATTTTTGGGACTTCTGATCAAAAAAATGCAACAAGTAGTTTTGACAGTCCTCTCTTGATGTTAATCTAACACTACCCAAAGAATTCTGAAGAGATCGAAACAGGTGGAAATCTGAGGGTGCAAGGTCAGGGCTATATGGTGGATGCATTAACACTTCCCAACCAAGCTCTCTAAATTTTTGCTGAGTGGCCAAAGATGTGTGCGGTCTGGCGTTATCATGATGAAAGACCACACTCTTTCTGTTGATCAATTCCGGCCGTTTTTTCTCAATTTCTTGTTTGAGTCTCATCTGCTGTTGGCAGTAGAGATCCGAATCGATGGTTTTGCCCGGCGGTAAAAGCTCATAATGAACGATGCCCTGCCAATACCACCATACACACAGCATCACCTTATTACGTGTTAATCCGGGTTTCGCTACAGTCTGTGGTGCTTCACTGCCCTTTGACCATGATCGTTTGCGCACATTCTTGTCGTAGGTGATCCATTTTTCATCACCAGTGATCAATCTTTTCAAAAACGGTTCGGTTTCTTTACGTTTCAATAGAGAGTCGCAAATGAGTACACGATTCATTTGGTTTCTTTCAGTGAGCTTGTGTGGCACCCAAATATCGAGTTTTTTTGTATACCCAGTTTTTTTCAAATGGGTCAAAACTGTTTTGTGGTCAATCCCCAGTTCTTCAGCTACGTCGTAACTATTAATATGCCGATCTTGGTCCACTTTTTCAGAAATGGCATCTACTTTATCCGTAACAGGGCGACCAGAGCGAGCTGCATCTTTGACATCAAAATTCCCGGACTGAAAACGCTTGAACCAACATTGTGCTACTCTTGATGACACTGCATTAGGTCCATAAACGTCACAAATTTTTTTCGCGGCTTGTGTCGCAGTTTTCCCTTTTTTGTAATAAAATTTCACAATATATCGAATTTCTTCGTTAGATTCACTCATTTTATCAAACAAAAAAACAATTGAAAAATGGCGGGAAATTGCTTTTTACTTTTTGTATTCCTTTTTTAAAATGTCATATTGTTAATGGTATCAAAACCAGCCAGATACAAACAGTACAACGGATGAGATTTTTACAACAACCTTATACATACAAAATACGAAAAGACTTTTTCCCCGACCTATTATAAATCGATACGTGTATGTATTAACTCCAAAACGGTATATTTTGACTGATTTTGGCGAGAATTTCACTGGCAAGATAACTGATATAAATAATTATTGTTAACAAAAAAAAAACCTCTTCCAAACCACAAATAGGCACACAAAAGCGAAAAATAAATTAATATAATTATTATAAGCGCTAGCCATTCATCTATTTGAAGTCGGTGCCAGCCAAGCCAAGTAAAAAATAATTTTTGAAATCGGTTTTCAATGAGTGAAAATATCGATGAACATACAAAAAAAAAGATACAGACGAACATAGTACCTCCTCCTTTTTGGAAGTCGGTAAAAAGAGTAATTATATACCGGTGAAACCGCGAGGCAGCAGCTAATAAAATGTAATATTTGAGTTTGACAACAAATATGAAAGTAGGAAGTTACCAATCTATATTTACATTTGGTGTAAATTTTACGGTTATTTTCATACAATCACGTTCTTTTGTTTCACGTACAACATTGGCAGAAGTCAAGAGAACAAATCAGAATGCGAGTTTTACATAAAATGAACATACTTTTTAACTGAATATACTTTTGTATTACATAGCATACTTTTTATCCCGAAAAAATTAAAGGTACCTGTAGGATAATTTCAGTCACACCTCGGTAACTATTTAACGGATTTCGATGAAATTTTGTATGGAGGCTTTTTATGTTCTGGATTAACACATAGGCTACTTATCATCATCATCATCACTATTTTACATCACCACGCGATTGAAACTGCAGGTTGCCACTAGAATGTACAAGTTTAGCGTAGATATCAGCTATTAAATGTTTTCTCAAATAAAATAAGTACCTTCATAAATCCAGGACATCAGAAATATCCGTGTAATATTATAATAATAGGTCGGGGAAAAAGTCTTTTCGTATTTTGTATGTATAAAGATGTAGTAAAATCTCATCGGTTGTACTGTTTGTATCTGGCTGGTTTTGATATCATTAAAAATATGACATTTTAAAAAAGGAATACATAAAGTAATAAGCAATTTCCCGCCATATTTCAATTGTTTTTTTGTTTGATAAAAGGAGTGAATCTGACGAAGAAATTCGATATATTTTGAAGTTTTATTACAAAAAAGGGAAAAATGCGACACAAGCCGCGAATAAAATTTGTGACGTTTATGGACCTAATGCAGTGTCATCAAGAGTAGCACAATGTTGGTTCAAGCGTTTTCAGTCCGGGAATTTTGATGTCAAAGATGCAGCTCGCTCTGGTCGCCCTGTTACGGATAAAGTCGATGCCATTTCTGAAAAAGTGGAGCAAGATCGGCATATTAGTAGTTACGACGTAGCTGAAGAACTGGGGATCGACCACAAAACAGTTTTGACCCATTTGAAAAAGTCTGGGTATAAAAAAATACTCGATATTTGGGTGCCACACGAGCTCACTGAAAGAAACCAAATGAATCGTGTGCTCATTTGCGATTCTCTGTTAAAACGTAACGAAACCGAACCGTTTTTGAAAAGATTGATCACTGGTGATGAAAAATGGATCACCTACGACAAGAATGTGCGCAAACGATCATGGTCAAAGGACAGAGAAGCACCACAGACTGTAGCGAATCCCGGATTAACACGTAATAAGGTGATGCTGTGTGTATGGTGGGATTGGAAGGGCATCGTTCATTATGAGCTTTTACCGCCGGGCAAAACCATCGATTCGGATCTCTACTGTCAACATCTGATGAGACTCAAACAAGAAATTGAGAAAAAATGGCCGGCATTGATCAACAGAAAGGGCGTGGTCTTTCATCATGATAACGCCAGACCGCACACATCTTTGGCCACTCAGCAACAATTGAGTGAGCTTGGTTGGGAAGTGTTAATGCATCCACTATATAGCCCTGACCTTGCACCCTCAGATTTCCACCTGTTTTTGTCTCTTCAGAATTCTTTGGGTAGTGTTAGATTAACATCCAGAGAGGACTGTCAAAACTACTTGTTGCATTTTTTTGATCAGAAGTCCCAAAATTTCTACAGCAACGGGATCATGTCACTACCTACAAGATGGCAACAAGTTATCGAACAAAATGGCACATATATATTATAATTAAATGTAATCAAACTTGAAAAAAATATGTCTTGAATTTGTTTATAAAATACGAAGAAACTTTTTCCCCGGCCTTATATGTTGCTTTATTTTTCCTTCTTTCACGCAGCAAAAAATCAACGACGTGATTTTTTATTGAGATAGTTCAAGGACTATAGTAGATAAAGACTACTTTTTATCCCGAAAAAATAAGACTATTCCCGTAGGATACCATAATCAACAACGGTTCAGTAAAATTTGGTACAAAGATAAGCAATGGGCCATATTAAAATACACAATACTTTTGACCCCGTAACAAATTATGGTTCCTGTGGAATAACATAAAAGTAAGTAAAAAAAAAATTCGAGGTTGCGCGGTTCGCTGGGTCGCAAGAGGCCTGCGAGTTTGAGTGTCAAGCATAGGTGATACATAAAAGTAAAAAAAAAACGAGATTGCGAGGTTTGCTCGGCGGCAAGCGGCCTACGAAGCCAAGCTCAAGACAGGTGACTACGGGTGTTCCCCGACAGTTACAACCTAGGTGTGACTCACGAGTGACTCGCTTTCTTCTAGGCAAGCGTGTTCCATCGTCACACGCAGTACGGCTGTCTTACAAGCAACACCGCGTTCACTTTTGCTCCGCAAAGTATTTTAGTAACAGAGTGGTAAAAGTGCAGTTTATTGTGTTAAATGTGGATATATATATGGTTTAAATGTTCCCGTTTCTAGTGCTGTCTATTTGACGAAAATCTGACCACAAATAGCAAAGATATATGCAAAAATATTTTAAATTTTACGCCAACGGTCACGTACGTAAACATAACTAATTACATCTATCGCGCAAAGACATCGCCGCCTGGGTCGCAGCGTGTGTGACTCACCGCGCGCTCACTGCTGCAACTGTTACCTAGGTACTGATTGCCGGCGCTTTTGTTTACGTTCGACACATTATCCATTAGCAAAGAGCTAGCCTGTGTTTTGAACAGTGATAAATACAAGTATTAATTTGATCTCTTTACTTTTTGCGCAAACACAGTTTATGCTTATTAAACCGCTACGTTGAAGATTTTATTGTAGCAAATATGAATTGCGCAGCATGCCTTAGTAAAATAGATGTTGAACAAGAGGAGTTCTTGCGCTGCACAGTACTGGGCTGTGGAAAATGCTATCACCACTTGTGTACAGGCGAGAAAAACACCACTAAAGCAGCTAAAAAATCCTGGGCCTGCCCCGAATGCCTCTCAGTCACTAAGAGGGGTGGAGACAATAGCCTTACCCCAGTAGGTGTGACCAAAAAGCATAGAGATTGCAATGTAACTGTCCGGCAAAAAGTAGTCCACGTTCAGTCGAAAGAGGATGAAAATTCAGTTGATACTCAGGATATAATGCGCGAGGTGCGTGAGTTGCGATGCGAAATGAAATTAATGAGAGAACAGCTTGCTAATTCTAATACATTAATATCAAATTATGAATACAAACTCGATGAAGCTGTCTCCACTATTGGCGACTACAGTAAAAAGCTTTCTCAGTCTGTTCGTATCATAGCGGGCTACGAGACAAAGATGGAGAAGTATGCTGTTCAACTAAATCAACTGCTGGATAAGCTGGAGAAATTTGAGAGCGGCACACCTTTAACTGTACCTGGAATTCAACCTCAACCGAGTCCACCCATACAGGAGGCAAGTATCCTGAACATCTCGTACTCTGACACTCTTAAGAAAAAGCAAGAGAGACCAACGTACAATCCTCCGGCTCCTACACAACCAGCTCTAACGGTTCATCGTAGTGACCCTAAATTTCAAGCCGAGCCTTTTTCTGCCGAGCATCCATCGGCGGCAGCAAGTACAATCCCGACCCAACCAGTCAACGAAAATTGGACAGTGGTAGGACATAGGAAACCGCGCCAGTCCCTCTCGCTTCGCTGTGTCGCTGGACCGGCCGTGACGTCACTTAAAGCGGCTGAGTCACGAAAACACTTCCATTTATGGAATATGTTATCCGGAGAGGAAGACGTCAAAAAGTATCTTAGCGAACTTTTGCCGCAGCGAGTAGTTACCGTAGAACAACTGAAGACCGCAAATCACTACAAATCGTTTAAAATAGGAGTCCCGGAAGACTGTTATGAGAAGTGTTTCTCAGTCGAAGTTTGGCCAGAAAATGCACGGGTCAAGCAGTGGATAAACTACAATAAGCGCAAGTCTGCAATTACCGACGACCTGACATTTCGACGCGGAGTCGGTGCGCAGTGAGCCGCGTACCGCTTCACCTTCGCAGTTAAACATCTTCTACCAAAATGTTAGAGGCTTGAAGACGAAGCTTCCTATTTGGCGGGCCAGCATGTTCGTCTCTGACCATTTGCTTGTCTCCGCAACGGAAACGTTCCTCGACGGCTCGGTGGAAGATGCCGAGGTGGTGCCTGACGGCTGGACGCTACAGCGCCGTGACCGGGCGTCCCCCGGCGGCGGGGTGCTACTGGCAGCGAGGCGAGACGTCACCGTGCGTCGGCGACGGGAACTTGAGTCTGAACTCGGTGAAGATTTGTGGGCGTCTGTCACGTACCGCGGCTTTTCCTTTATCGTATGCGTTGTTTATATAAAACCAAAGGCTACAGATGCCGTATACATGAATGTTTTCTGTAAAATTGAGTCCTTCTTGGCTAATTCAAACATAAAAATTTTTATTCTTGGCGATCTAAACATGAACAGTGCTACTTATAATATTAGAAATTATTATTGTTATTTTTTGACATATTGTAACCTAATTGACCATAATGAAATAGTTAATTTGCATGGAGGTATTCTTGACGTAGTGTTGGCGCAGGAGTGCACTGAGTCGCAATCGCGACAGGTATGGGTTAGCGAAGCCGCCGCCGGGTTTGTCCCGCTCGATGAGTTGTACCACCCTGCGCTCGAGATCACGGTGACTCTCCGACTGCACAATACCTGTGCTCGACTACATCCGAGTAATATAGACACGTCGCGAGACTGGAATTTCAAAAAGATGGACACTCCACTGTTTAACTCGTTGCTTGCTGATATCTCGTGGGCGCCCGTACTTAAATGTAACAATGTAACAGTAGCTACTGATACTTTTTATGATATTATGTATCGATTATTCGATTTATCGGTACCTAAAAAGAAAAGGCAGATGGCCAATACCAATAGGTATCCCGTTTGGTTTGACGCTCATATTATTAAAGACATTCGGCTGAAAACTAAACTGCACAAGTGCTGGTTGGCTTCAAAATGTACTGGCACATACAGATTGTTTTCTGATTTACGGGCAGACTTAAAAATTCGCATTTCCTTGGCATACAAAACTCATATTAGCAGAATTGAAGATAATTTACTTTTGCGCCCCCAGCTATTTTGGAATCACGTGCATAGCCTCAGGTCTAAGGGCGGTTTCGAGCCCTGTGTATCTTACAAGGGTAATTCGTTTAGTGGTGTAGAAGCCGCTGAAGCTTTTGCAGACTACTTTTCGAGTGTCTTCCTGAATGAATTACCGGAATTGAACGCAAGCGCGTGTCGAGAGCGGGACGGGTACGGTGCCTATGTTAGTATACCTACTTTGCTACCCGAAGATATCGAGCGCGGGCTTAATAAGCTAAAGTCAGGTAGCTCACCGGGCCCCGATAACTTGCCGAGCTTCGTCCTTAAGACTGGTAAAAAGCACTTAATTCTCCCACTTTATCATATTCTCAATCTTTCGCTCAAAAATGGGCAGTACCCCGAAAAGTGGAAGTTGTCCAGGGTGACCCCAATACCGAAGAGTAATAACAAGACCTTGGTAGAGGAATATCGTCCAATAGCCATCCTTTGTGCGCCTGCCAAGGTTTTTGAGTATATTCTGCACAACGAAATATATAAACAGGTCAGACACCAGATAGGCGAAGAGCAACATGGCTTTAGACCGGGCCGCTCCGTGAACACGAATCTGCTGGGCTTAGTCGACTACATTTCCAGCGCCTTGGATCGTGGATCGCAGGTTGATGTCGTTTATTTCGATTTTCAAAAGGCATTCGATAAAGTTTGCAATGACATCTTGTTGGGGAAGCTAGACGCGATTGGTTTCTCTCCTGGACTCTTAAATTTTTTCGCGGATTTCATGAAGGGCCGGCGCCAGTTTGTACAACATGGGATTCATCTATCACAACCGTATCATACTAAATCTGGTATAAGCCAGGGCTCGATTACTGGCCCTTTACTTTTCCAGATTATGATTCATGACCTCCCAAAAGTATTGGATGCCGCTAAATGTTTATTGAACGCTGATGACCTCAAACTTTTTCTTGAAATTAAGTCTACCGATGACTGCGAAAGCTTACAAAATGACATTAATCAAATTTATGACTGGAGCGTTAGAAATAAAATGACATTTAACATAAATAAATGCAATATTATGACTTTTGACCGAAAAAAACATCCAATTATATTTCATTACCATTTAAACAATTTACCAATAAATCGAGTTAGTCGTATCAAAGATCTTGGGGTTACTTTTGATCGTAGCCTCACTTTTCATGATCATATATCAGATCTTGCTAAAGAGGCCTACCGTCGGTTAGGATTCGTTTTACGAAATGCCAGGGATATCGAAAATCCGCAAGTAGTTAGCACGTTATACAACTCTCTTGTCAGAAGTAAGCTTGAAGCGAGTGCTTGTGTATGGAACCCGTATCACGTGACCTACACGAAAATGCTTGAGAAGGTGCAAAAAGCTTTTTTGAGGATGTTGTACAAGAAGCTTTATGGTTATTACCCATTCTTGTACCCGACCAAATTCCTGCTCGGTCAGCTCGGGTACAATTCATTAGAAGTGCGAAGAATGATAGACCAACTCAATATTTGCTGCAAGGTAATTAGAGGTGCAGTTGACTCAGTCAATCTGCACGACTTACTGTGCACGCTATTCGTCCCTGACGGACACGGGGTTCCTACCAGCAGACGTGGTCGGCGGAATAACTTGTTTCACGTAGATAACAATCGCACAGTGGCGCGCTCAATGTCACCTCTTATTCGCGCCCGCCGCCACTTCAATGCACTCCTTGCCGCCAACACTGATTTTGACATTTTTTGTGACAACTGGAATATTGTAAAGACAACTTTTTTGACATATTCAGAGAATCAAATTGACCAATGGGATAGGGGCAAAAAAGCCGATAATGATTTGGACTGTTAGACTTAATTTTATTTTTATTTGACATATAGAAAATTGTTTTATACTATTATTTTGACAATTAGGAAACTGTATTGATTATTGTTTTAGTTGCCATTTAGATTATAACCCGACATTATTTGCATGCAATTGTAGTTTATGAATCTATTATTTTACTGTATTATTGTGTGAGGTAAATGTAAGTGATTATATCGTTTTTATCTCAATAAATAAATAAATAAATAAATAAATAGACCGCATCATCGCTTAACACCAGGCAAATTGGCGGTCAAACGCAAGCCTATTTATGCATAAAAAAGGTGATATGCACATAAATAAAAATTAAAAAGAGGTCGCACGGTTCACTGGGCCGCAAGCGGCCCGCGAGGGTGAGTGTCAACACTGAAGTGAGAATTTTTTTCGTTTAGATGTCAAGCACAGGCGATGTAGGTACACAAAACAAATAAATCAACTTATAATGTTGTTACGAAGTTGAGTGTCAACAAAAGGTGACGTATAAACAAATAAAAAAACTTTCGATGTCGCGCAGTTCGCTGGGCCGCAAGCGGCCCGCGAGTTCGAGCGTCAATAAAAGGTGACGTACAAACAAGAAAAAAAACGGCCCCCGAGTTCGAGTGTCAATAAAAGGTGACGCACAAACAAGTAAAAAAAAATTTCGATGTCGCGTGGTTCGCTGGGCCGCAAGCGGCCCGCGAGTTCGAGTGTCAATAAAAAGTGACGTATAAACAAATAAAAAAACTTTCGATGTCGCGTGGTTCGCTGGGCCGCAAGCGGCCCGCGAGTTCGAGCGTCAATAAAAGGTGACTTACAAACAAGAAAAAAAACGGCCCCGAGTTCGAGTGTCAATAAATGGTGACGCACAAACAAGTAAAAAAAAATTTCGATGTCGCGTGGTTCGCTGGGCCGCAAGCGGCCCGCGAGTTCGAGTGTCAATAAAAGGTGACGTACAAACAAGAAAAAAAACGGCCCCCTAGTTCGAGTGTCAATAAAAGGTGACGCACAAACAAGTAAAAAAAAACTTTCAATGTCGTGTGGTTCGCTGGGCCGTAAGCGGCCCGCGAGTTCGAGTGTCAATAAAAGGTGATGCACAAACAAGTAAAAAAAAACTTTCGATGTCGCGTGGTTCGCTGGGCCGTAAGCGCCCCGCGAGTTCGACTGTCAAGAAAAGGTGACGCACAAACAAGTAAAAAAAAAAACTTTCAATGTCGCGCGGTTCGCTGTGCCGCAAGGGGCCTGCGAGTTCGTGTGTCAAGAAATGGTGACGTACAAACAAGTAAAAAAAAAACTTTCGATGTCGCGCGGTTCCCTGGGCCTCAAGCGGTCCGGTCCGCGAGTTTGAGTGTCAAGAAAAAGTGACATACAAACAAGTAAAAAAAAAAAACGATATCGCGTGGTTGGCTGGGCCGCAAGAGGCCTGCCGGAGCCAGTTTAAGGCAGAGATAACTAGCACTGAGACCCTAACATATAAATATTAAGATAAATTCGCCATTTAAAAATTTGCCAGGCCGGGATCAGAAATCTTCTGCTCAGAAGGCACACGTGTTAGTACTTAGCCATACCGGTCATCAATATCCAGTATGAAATATTTATATCGTTCTTAAATATAAGTACCTACTTTGCAGAGAACTTGATTATATTTCCCTCAAACAAAGCGGGCGAAGCTGCGGGCGGAAGCTAGTATATGATATTTGAGTTTGACAGCAGATATCAAAGTAGGCAGTTACCAATCTATATTTACATTCGGTATCAATTTATGGTTATATTCATACAATCGCGTTAGTTATTCACGTATCTAATGGAAGGCTAATAGACATGCGAAAAATTTAATTTTGAGCAGAAAAAGGTTTTTGGACAACAATTCATGATTAACAACCATTGATATAAATAATAGAATTAGGTCACAGCCAAAAAGTTGCTACAAAAATATAACTACGAATAAAAGTGTGTTCATATTTTTTATTATTTCAGCCCGATTTAGCGTGCCAACGCGTTAAAATTTCTATTTTTATAGTTGAAACTGAATTTGGTAACATTTTAAAATCTTTTTTTGCAGTTTTTTGCTATAGTTGTATAGGGATATCTTGATTATCTAGACATGGTTGAATTTCAGTGATATTTTCTTTTGTTCGTGACCAGTTTCTATTTAACTCTACAATAATCTACTACCCTCAACTTTATAGGTATTATACTCCGGATACATTTAATGCAATAAATTATGTACGTTATATACTATACTATTCTATCTCATAACCGTTTTAGTTATAGTTTTTTTTAATGTTACTGGGTGACGAGACGAGCGAAGTCGCTTACCTGATAGCTCTTCACGCTTGCCCATAACAGCTCAACGCCACTCAGAATTTTGAACATCAACAGTTCAAAACTCTGGATGGTAATACACTGCGCTCGTCACCCCGAGATATAAGATGTCAAATCTCTGTATGCCCTGTGATTTCGCTGGAAACATTGCCCTTCAATCCGGAACACAGTAGTGTTTGCACCTACTCGTACTTGCTTGGCGTTAAATAACTGGCAAAGGTACTTCCCTAGGCGGATCCCTGCAAAAGAGTCCTACCACTACAAATACATTCAGTAAGCATACGATACTAGTAAATTTTTAACATTTATTTTACTTTTCATAACAAATTTGTCAAGTTTAACTTGATGGTCCGCATATCTATGCGGACGAATCTATATTTTACTCCTCGTTACACATGTATCTACATGTGACAAGAGGAGCACACGGTCATCGATTTTTGGTTATTTGCATAAGGGCAAAAGCAGCAGCGACTTGGTTTCAGATCTTGAAAAACCGGTTCGTTGCTGTCCATTTCAATTTTCAGGATACCTTTAATAGATTCTCGGATATCCCGGGGAAATTATTTGCCATTGTAATTTCTATAGCAAATTTAAAAAAAAGTTCCTAGCAGATATGGTAAATAGAATCCAAGAATTAAGGGGTCGGCATAGTATTAACAGAGTTTACCCTCTACAAACATCATACTTACAAACTTTACCTCATTGTAATATTAGTGTAGATAAATACACGTTGTGTCATTATATGATTGCACCAAAGTTATAATATAAAAAAATACCAATAAATCAAGGATTTTCAATTAAAATCAACAGTAATAATCCTTTAAAGAATACTATGACCGTGGGGGACCCCACGGTAATAATATTCAGCACCCTGGAACACCTGTATTAGCGACAGCACTTGCGCGGTTCTGGCGCACAATTGACACACACTAATTACGTGGCAACTATCCAATATAGATAGCTTGAGTGGCTTAAGTGTGCATGCAATACTTTTGTAATTATTGGAATTTTAAGTGCGTGCGAGATACTTTAGTAATAGTACTGTAGTAAGCATGGTATCTAGTATCGTTCTTGTCCAGTACCCAATCCAGTAGTAGTGTTCTAGACTTAAGTACATCAATGGTTGTCAAACACAGATAATACGTTTTCTTGTTTGTTATTTTTTTACAGTCTGCACTGTTTCGTTTCATTTATTTTCTCTGATAGCTGCAACAGTGAGCTGCTTCACCATGACTTATCTTTGGTTGAATCTGACTGTGACTATGACTTTATTTGGTAACTAGCTAATGCCCGCGACTTCGTACGCGTAGCGCAAAGTAATTAGTGGGTGGACGATTAGACTGACATATCCAAATATAAATGTTACACTAACGAACACGAACGGAACTTTAAATAGGCACAAATCCATCGGATTATTTATACTGAATATTTTATAGATAATACCTACACATATGACATGATTGTAGATTTATTGCTCTCCATTTTAATGCGGATTGTCATACTATCGTCATAGTATGATTTTAGTCTAGTTTTAATCTGACTCGATACAGGTATCCCGACATGTCCATAGTTTCAAATATATTTCAAGCAAATAATATATTACTTTCACTGGTTAAATACGTTGGAAGTGTGGAGCCATGGAGCCAATAAGGAAAAAAAAATGGTATAAGTCAAGCGAAATGTCATGCATGACAGACGTTATTATTGAATTAATAGTAAATAGTAAGTAGGAAGCATGGAGCGGTATCTATAATTAATCGCTGTTATTTAACATTACTCCGCGTAAAGACTGCCAATCAATGATGTCTTAATAATTTTTGCCCACCTTCTGCGCCTCGACCCTTCCAACAACTAAACCGCTTTCGTTCACCACCATAACATCCAAAATAGCTGCTAATCATAGATCAGTAACAGATTAGATGCCGCGAGTTCACCTACTTTGCGTGTCTGTTATTGGTGTTAAGTTTGATCCTGGCAAAAAAATGTATTCATTTTAATCTCCGTCGACTTGGTATATTAGCACGTCAGAAGTCAATACAAAAATAAACGTACTTTAAATTACGCCATAATAAACTGTAAAACCTCTTCAAAAGCAGTTGGCTGTCCTGAAAATAACAAACACAAAAAAAAAAAACTATTTGGTGCAGTCTATCGGAAGTTATGCGGGTACATACATTTCGGCTATTCGTTTTTATTTCATTATCATCATCAGCCAGAAGACGTCCACTGCTGAACATAGGCCTCCCCCTTTACCCTCCACACTGAACGACATCCTGCCATCTGCATCCACTGGATGCCCGCGACTCTCACAATGTCGTCGGTCCATCTAGTGGGAGGCCTACCTACGCTGCGTCTTCCGGTTCGCGGTCTCCACTCAAAAACCTTACCTACTTCCCCATCAGTTAACAGTTCTTCGAGCGATGTGGCCTGCCCAGTGCCCATTGCCACTTCAACTTGCAGATTTTAATAGCTATGTCGGTGACTCTGGTTCTTTGGCGAATATCTATATTTTTATTTACATATAGATTATATGGCAACAGCCGCTTCAGTCTTCCTACCTACCATGTCTGCGAGTAGAAGTCTGTCATTACGACAACATTACTATAAAATAAGCTAGATGGCGTTATAAATAATTATTAAAAAAATTTTTTTTTTTACTATTTATTATCATAAATTAATATAGCCTATGTTTCAATCAGGTATTTTATAAGCATATTCATGGAAACTGCTTTGAAATCCTTCTAGTAGTTTAAAAGATGTGCGCGGACAAACAAACAAACTGACAGCCGTCAGATTTGTAGTTCCATAGTTTGAAAATAGATTGCGTGCTAAAACGATGTTTTGCGAAAAAATTGTAAATTTGCTTAAACTTTATGAATAATATTATTAAAAACGTAATAAGGTATTCAATAATTCCTAAAATAATGAGTGTAAATGGATCGTAGTTTCACAAATATGAAAAGTGCGTCTATTATAGGTAAATACGACACTTTACCTGAATCACGCAAACGGGATTTTTTTTGCAAGTTAAACCGATATCTGGTATTGCTTCTACTTAGTTAGAAGTCATGTGTGAAGGTATTTGATCTACACATTTATAATATGGTAGGGAAGGGATAACTAGTAAAACTTGATAATAATTCATCCACGTGCTACTCGGGCATTTTTTAAGGGTGATGACTAGAAAATATAGGTTTTATTTCTTAGTCAGTCATTATTAGTGCAGAAGTTCCGGAGGTGCGGGAACAAAAAACTAATTTTAAGTTTTTTTTATTGTATTTCTTATCTAACAATAGTTTTAAGATTTGTTTGTACTAACCCAATTGGGTGACAAATTCATATTCAAATTTTGAATTTGGATATGAATTCGTCACCCTGGAAAGTGCGCAAAATTTGAGATGCCAAAATCTTCTCATTCGAGGAAAGACAAAAAATACCCACTACGAGCTACAATGACGATATAACCAAATATCTTTGACAAGCTACGAAATGCTACGCTGCCTTTTCTAACTCTACGAAAACGTGCGTAGCGTTGATGTATACTTACATAATTAACTAGGTATGTCTTTAAAGTTAGCATGAAATAAGATATATTAACAACAGAACTAATGAGCAAGAACGCGCAAGTCAGTTCGATTTCAAAAATCTATTTTTTTAAACATTGTTATATAATATCTCCCAATACATTTGAAGGCTTATTTTTGTTGCGATGTTAATGTGTCTTTGGACTTATTCCTACGTATCTTCTGATACAAAATCCACCCAACCAAATTATCTTATCAACCTAACGACGATAGGTACTAAAACCTCGATTAAGCAGCATTATTTATCGGCAACCTTTTACGAAATGTCAGCAGTCAATCAAAGAACCAATGTTCCAAAAGCTCGCTGTCATCTTCACATTGTGCTAAAGAAAAGTGTTAGCTGAAAGTTACAGCTAAGTCCAGCAAAGTTTTCTAGTAAAGTCGATACATAATGTTCGCTTTGACTGGCATGAACTGTTAGTGTCCATTCATCAATATCACTAATCTATTGAAGTTGATTAAAAGAAGTTATAAAGATACATACAACTTTCATATTTGAAGTGATGCCTGTAGTTAAAATCACCCTGCAGACGACCTTTCAGCTCATTTTGCATGTAGTCAATTTCTTAGTTTATTTTTGTGTGCGTAAAAAATTAGTAAGTGAGTCGTACTTATAGTTTTCACGTTTACTTAATGGTTTAACAGTGAAAAATATTTATGAAACACGATAATTAGTTGTACTAAGGCAAATCTCCCTTGTATGCCTGATCTGTAATTTATTGTTCATTTCTTCTGTTCATAAAGCTGTTTAGAGTTCATATCGGCCAAAACTTAGTTAAAAGTGCCACTTTTAAATAGAGGTTTCTAAACCTGTATTGAAAAGTTAAGCTAATCGTACAGAAAAATAGGAATTCGTTCCAATTTTTTTTACACTTAAGCTAATTTAAATATGGATAGTTATGAACATTATCGACTGGACTATGATTGAAATACTCGTAAATCTATGTAGAGTATTAGGATTGAAAAATTCTGGGCTATTGTGGTGAGTTCTTGATGGTATTATTGGATATAGTTGGTCTGTGGTATGAGGCACGGCACCCGCCGGCATTATGCCTCATGTCAAGATCTTAGTGGCGGCCGATGACATGCCACCCACTAAATCGCTCCCCATAAAGGCTGCCTTATATTGGCGCTGGCGCTGGGGAAACATTGGCGTAGGTGGCTTTATATAGGGTGTCGTGTGGTTCTTATACTACTCGCGGCTTTATGCCTTTAACACTTCCACCTTAGAGCTTACATTTTTACTACTTGCAGTTTTCACCCCTAGACAGCCGGTTAAGGTAAGCCGAGGTCAGGGATCTCATTTAGCCCCATAGAATCAGGGTATGTGGTGTCGCCGCTCCCGACGGCTCGCCACAAAGTCGCCCCAGCGTTATGTAATTTATTATTATGTAATATTTTAAAATGTTTGCCTTTTGCGCGGTTCTTTATATTACTTTAATCTGAACCAACAAATTGTGTTGCGTATTTTCCCAGTGTCAAGCAAAATAATAAATTATAAGTTTCCTCACATTCGAATTGAAAAGCAGAGTACACAACCCAGGAGAAATGATTTCTTTTACACTCAAAATAAATAACTTGAGAAACAGATTGCTTTCACCATTTGGTAACAAACTTAATATTACAAATGGGTTTTGTAATTATGATGGCTACGGCATTGATTTAAATAAATTCCTTAAAAAACTTGTTTTATTTACGCCGTCTTATGTACGCAGTGATGAACATATCCTAAAACACATTTATCATAATTTCTACAAGTTCCTATTTCCCTTGTAAAGAAAGGGTTTACTCCCGGGATTTTCCTTCCCAATCATATAAATTGACGCCGATACATTTCGACATCCGGAACTGTTTGACGCAAACCTAGTTATTATAGATAGGGTTGTATGTACTCTTTTCACAATAATTCTGTAAACGAAAAAGTTTCTATATGTAGGTCTGTGATGTGTGTTCATATTTGTTCTCACTTAATACTTCTTCTACTTCTTTTTAGCGTTGATGTGTTTTTTAAATGATCTTTCAGAGCCGTATTACAAAATGCAATAATTAAATTGTAGGTATCTGGATATTCGGGCAAAACACGAAAAAATAAAGCCGTAAGGTTGAATCCCCTAAAGCTGGCTGCTGGACACACTCGCATGTGATGCGGCGAGGACCTTGAATGCCATGGCCTTGGACATACTAGTTCAGCGTAGGGATTCTAGTCTTTTTTGATTGTAAACGTAGCATTGTAAAACGAAGCTGGCATACTCGTATTTCGAGTAAAGTCCCATTTTGTTTTAAAGCTTGCGTGTGTCCGTCAACTCGGCGATGATGCTGTCTACGATGGAGCACGCTTGCCGAGAAACCGATTCACTCGCGATTTGAAGACACTCACATAGTAAAAAAACAAGCAACAGGCCACCTGATGGTAAGTAGTCCCGCTGCTTACTCTATAACTCGGATCATAGGCGATGCGATGCCTTCTTTTGAGAGCTCTATTCACTCTTCGTTTGAAGCAATTGAGGTCATATTTGATAAGGATATAGCATAGTGTAAAATAATATACTTTTTCTCGAATTATTTTACGATTACTCAAGGGTCGCGAGCTGAATCGCAGTTTGCCACTACTTAAATGAAACGGAAAAGAATTTGAGAGCTATTATTAGGGCGGTCGTTAGACTAATAACATATCGGAAGAACAAGTTTCTTTATTTCTGTATGATACGTTGTCAAATATTATTTCTTACGACTATAATATACTTGCTGTCTCTATTGTGTCTTGTATTTATAAAAAGCATATACTTACGATACAAACAGAATCGAGATATGACTTTGTGTAAATTTATACCTAACTTTATTTGAGTACAATGGTAAAATAATACTCGTACCAAAGAAAAAATTACTTATAATTTTCACGATTATTTTAAGCACAATAGTAAAACAAAACTAAACAAAAAATTACTAATAATTTTTACGATTATTTTAAGTACAATAGTAAAAAAAAACCATACAAAAAAATAACCATAAATTTCACGATTATTTTAAGTACAATGGTGAAACAAAAGGAAACAAAAAATTACTTATAATTTTCACGGTGGCGCTCAACAGCCATAGCTTTCTTTTTAATATGCTTTCAAAATTTTTGAAGAGAAAATAAAGAAAAGACAAATAAGTAATTAAGAAAACCGATTGGGGATTATTAAAAAGCTTTTTTAAATAAAACTTGTTTAATACTCACATTCTTCGACCAAAATAAAAGAATGGACGGGCCCTAACCATTGAACTTGATCAGTAAAAACGAGTCAAAACCGTCGGACATATACTTCAACACCTAATTATAAAAATGTACAGTATATATGTTACAAAAAATAGATATCGGTTTTATTTGTGTATTTACACTTCGGTAAAGCATACGAATTCATAATTTTGTCAGATGTTTCGTTATCGCGTAACAATAGACTCGTGTTTCACTTCCTACGGCTAGAGACCGACTGAAACGAAATGAGAGCTGGCGCTCATTTTGTAATCTTCAAAAATCCTCTTCTACTGGGCCCGTCCATTCATTTTATTTTGGTCGAAGCTCACATTGACATTAAATAAATAAATAAATATGTGGGACATTATTGCACACATGGTCATCTGACCCCAAACTAAGCAAAGCTTGTAATATGGCTGCCAGAGACTGATATACATACATATATATTTTTAAATACATACTTAAATAGATATTAACACCCAGACATAGAACAAAAACAAATGTTCATCACACAAATGTTTGTCCTAGATGGGAATCGAACCCACGCCCCCAAGCGCAGAAAGTAGGTTCACTACCAACTGAGCCACCGGGGCAGTCACATTGACAGAAACACGCGTAAATAAACCCGAAAAACATTCCTTCCTTCATCAGTTCTTCGACAGTCAAGTAAATACCATTTTTATGTCCAGTGGTAAAATAAAAACATGTATAAAATTTGCTCAAAATAACCCAATAGAGAGAAGAGGTAAAGATAAAGGTAGAAAGGTCGGGCGTAAAGTCCACAATTCACGGTTTTAACCTACACGAGTTACTGAGGGTACTTAGTTACCTTTTTACTTTAAAAGCCCAAATTAGAAGTGAAATAATTTGATTATTTAATTAATTTAAAAGCCCGCTTCTATTTCACACGTTATTAATATATTTGAAGATATAGAAAACAACTAAACAGGAGTAAAAAAACGATCGAGCATTTTTTATTTCATTTTGTTTGAAAATAAAAGATAATGCCCATAGCTATAAATGCCCATGATAAGTATTTTCAATCATTTTTTCATGTAAAGTGGTGGAGACTATACAAGGGTTCTATTTATATCTTCTATTTATATATATTATCTCTTACTACTATCTCTTCTATTTTTATATATTATAGCTTTGGAAACAACAAGAAAATACAGTTATCATCATGTTATATCAATCGCCACACTCGAGCACGTTAACGAGCATTTAATAAATAATAATACACCATTATTACGCATTAACACTAGAAAACACACAAGCTTAGGAAAATTATACAATGAAAATTGCTTTTTGCGAAAACCCCTTGAGTGGCTTGAAGACAGCTCTTAATGCGACGTCTATCTGCATTATCATGTGCCTAAAACAACATAATGCTAACTACAATGCGATGTAATTGAAGTCTAGTAAGTGTCCATTGTCCAATAATGTAAGTGTAATAATTAAATACATAATTCGTAATAATCAATCCTGGTAGGTTTATTAAGGTCATGGTATCTTTTAAATAACAAATTGGTAGGTGCTTACTTATTTATAATGGATATAATGTTAATATATCTACAGATACACAATGAATACAATATCTTATTAGGGTTCCGTATTTGACTTAATAGAACATGTCCGAAGCACTACACTGCGGTCCAGTGCCCTTAGTGCGAGCACTTGTGAAAAAGTTATCGTTACGTAAACGATAGCAAAATGTATGAAAAATTCAATTTTCTTTCACGTCCGATAGAGGCACTGTAAAAAAAAAACATACATTTTGCTATCGTTTACGTAAAGATTACTTCTTCATAAGTGCTCGTAATAAGGCCACAGGGCTTCAATTCCTGACTTGGGCGACAAGAGTGCTAAGCTTCAATGACAGTGGGCGGACTAGTTTGCAGAATTAATCCAGAATATAGCATAGAAAGCCACGCTATTCTTGCCTCAAGACGGCATGGCATATGAAATAAATAATGGCATTTGGAAGCGGCCTTTGGAATCTATGGCAAGATGATCGAATGTATTGACAGCCACGTTAGCTCAGTTGGTAGTGTACCTGCCTTCTGCGCTGGATCGATTCCCACCTAGGACAAACATTTGTGTGATGAACATTTGTGTTTGTTCTATGTCTGGGTGTTAATATCTATTTAAGTATGTATTTAAAAAATATATGTATGTATTTCAGTCTCTGGCAGCCATATTAGAAGCTTTGCTTAGTTAGGGGTTAGATGACCATGTGTGCAATAATGTCCCAGATATTTATTTACTTATTTATTTATTTATTCTGCAATTAATCGCAGGACTTGGCTCAGGAGATGAAGATGAAAGAAGAAGACCCTTGCCCGACATTGGCCCGGCTTTATTGTTTCGTTTTATGCCCGAAAATTCTTATACCTAAAACTAAATTTGGTAAAAGGCACGGCTCTGAAGTACTTAAAGGTACCTACTTTCAAACTTTTTCTTGTAAATAAATCGCTGTGGAACTGGTAACAACAGTAGCCCAAGGTAAGTAGAAAATATTGTTTTCGTAGTACCTATAAGCATATCTGTTTATGTCGTAGGTTACTTATCCAATTTTCCACTATGCAAATACAAATTATCACTTCCCTTTTAAAAGAAGTCACAAAAGGAGATGGTGAATAGAGGTTTGATGCGCGTAATTCGAAGATTTCACTTGACACGTCCTTATACCGATGCCTATAAATCCCAACGCAAACAACTCTCAATCACTTCAATGCCGGGGTCACAAGATAACGAGGCGAGATGATATTCAACACATTGATGTGTGCTACTATACAGTCTTATACACATACCCTTAATAGGTACTGTAGTTCGCTCCGAACTGAGACTTCGACACTTGATATCTTTATAATCCCTTGATCGATTAACTACACGCATAAAAGAAATTGAATTTGAAGATCTAATCATCGAAACGCGTTATTAAATACAAATAAACATGAAAAGACCACGATTTGTTCCGGTAGTCTTTTTACGATTTGTTCAGTTAATTATATATTTCATAGATATTTTAGTTGCTGGCAAATGTGGAGTATTCGAGGAAAGGAATCGGTTCGCACAGCTATATTATTGTTTTCTTAAATTTTACTATAATTTTTCCTGGTGTTTAAGACTTAATAAAGTTAAGTCTTAAACACCATACGCGCTTCTAAATTAACGGTAACGAGAAGTACTAGAGTACATACTTGTTTAAGTACTATTTCTATTAAAAAATATAAAAAAATCTGTAACTTAAACAATCTGAAAATACAAATAACATTCAGTCAGTAAATAAATAAATAAAACTTACCTATTCAAAAGCAATTTCTTACTGAAGTTTGATGATAACTGCCTTTGACGCTGAAAAAGTTAATGTGTCTTCCAAATCACATGAACATTCACTAACATACACTAAACACTTTCTCATTTATGGAAATAGATATGGTTGATCTATTTTTATTTATCATTTACAAATTATTTTGTTCGATAACTTATATTCGACGAGTGTTAAGAAAGGAGCGATGGCGCGCGTCCATCCGTCATCAATGCTCCGATTGCACTGACCTGACCTGACTGAAACGTGAAACGGCTGAACTGAAGAGTCTACTTTATGGTAGAGTTCTACAACCTCTGGTTACCGTACTATCTATTCTTAAGTCTACACATGATATAACTAGCCGGATTCATAATATTATTTTCAAAATATGACTTTTCAAGCTGACTTATCTAAAAGATCTTTCTAACCTTTAACCGAGCTTAGATTTACTAAATTGAAATTTAGGGTATAAATAATTGATTTGACTCAGGATCTAATAAAAATGGTCTGATATTTCGGGACTGACACATGCCGTCGTCACTGTCCAGTTGCCACTGCATTGCAACATACACAGAAATTGAGAAACAAATCTGTTAAAAATCTATGAAATAAAATACAAAAAGCATTTCAATTGTCATTTTGTTTGTCCGCTTAAGCGAAGCAGTTTAAGTTAAACACGAATTAAATATATTAAACATCAATGACATAGCCTTGTGTCACCCACGTGACCTTTGTGTCTCGGAATGTTATACGTGGCAGAGTAAATTAATTATACCATGATTTGACTCAATCTGATAAATATTTTAAAACAGTCACTCATTCATTTAAAATTTCGAAAATTACTTGACTTACGAAGCTGAAATTTAGCAGGTAGATTTCTTTTGGAGGGCGCAAAGAAAGAAGTGCGGTCAAAGTGTGAAGGTGAAAATTTACATGAAAGTTGTGTACAAAGTCAGGGCATATATTATTTGATATTTAACCTGAGGTCGTGCAACGTATTCATGGGATTTTAAATGTGTAAACAGTCTAAACCCGAATCCTTTTGTACCTTAGGGCTTTCAATTTCATCATAAATAAAAAATTCATAAGTTTATGAAAATATTTAGCTCGATATTCCGGCCTTGATTTTCGTGTGTTGCGGGAAAGAGGAGCGTCTTTTACGATTCAATTTGTGATAAGAGCCCCCGGCAGTGTACACGCCTATGAGGCTAATTTTCGTTCTTTCAGAGAAAGTGATGGATTTTTCCAAGTGTGTGTAAACTTCGGGAATTGGCATGTAGAAATATTTTCGTAATGAATATGCATGCAAATTTTAGGCTGATAAAACTTGGATGGATAAATCCAGCGAAGCTATTTCGAATCCAAGGATTCTGTATCGCCTGAAACACAGGAAAGTAAGACTGTATTGTAAAGTTATCTTGTAATGCAATTTTTTTGAATAAATTATTATATTGTTATTATTGTATGGTATAGTGCGGATTGGTAACTATTAGATCAAGTGATGCGCGGCTGTTGATTTCTCAAAATGGCGTCATAAACTAGGGATAGTACATCTCTGAATTGGCTAAGTCCACAGAGCTTCGTTCGTTCGAACTTTTCTATAACTATCAATTTCTGAACTATGACTACAATTATATGGCTTTAGTTACGGAACCCTACTATATGCGTGTCTCGTCACGCTCTTGGCCAATTATTTATAAATGACTATAAAAATTGGATTTAAGTACAGTTTTTCCCTTTTATTCAGGCCATTATAAAAATATATATATAACAAAGATGTGTACTAAATATTTCGAAATATTAACCTCACAAACTTGACCGAAGCATTTGCAAAAGTGATTGCCTACTTTTATCAGTTATCAATTTATATCTTTAAAAAACATCAAATGAGCGAGTGAAATAGCAGCGCTTCATATTCTGGGTCTTATGTTACTTTGTGGCGCGTCCACTCCACAGAAAAGAGAATCTAAACGAAAAAATTCTCACTTCAGTGGTCCACTCTATAGAGCGTCTTTGCTAGTGATGTTTATTGTTTTTTGACAGCTAACGTATCACTTGACAGATATCCATGCAAATATGGCAGAACTGCAAGGAAATCTTATATATTATGTTACCTTTCGGCGCGTCCACTCTATGGAGCGTCTTTGGGTAAATCTTATTAGCGGTGTATAATTTTAGCACAGATTTTGGCTGCCAGCCAAATGACTGTGACCTTGACAGGATCAAGCAAACACCATTCCTGCAAATTAAATAGTTCGAGTTTATTTCATACCAGCTGCCCCCCTCGGTTTCCCTCGTTGTATCTTCTGTATAAAAGTATTTATTGATCCAGGGTAGAAGCTACATACCAAAATTTACACAAATAAAAATTTGTAGTTATTGGGCTTTTTCGTAGCTCTAGTGACATCATACTCCGTAGCTAGCTTTATATAACCTAGAGAATGTGTAAAAAAAGACCTACACTCTGGCTTAATTATCTTATTTCATATTGAGCAGTATTTTTAGACACGATGGAACTGGGGTATGCGTTTGTAAGTATCTATGTATCAGGCAGACCGTTCGCTTGTTTTCCACTTAAGAATCTCTCAAAGAAGTATTTGTTTTAAAAGTATCAGTATTTTTTTTTACATTTAAGTTCTGAGTTTTTTGTGATATAATTATCAAAGCAATGTCTACGAAGCGTAGCTTGTGCTACGCCAACTTTACCTGCAATACCGCTAAGCTACATTTAATTATTTATCTTGTAGACGTTCACCGTAGAATATCTTATTTTTTTATAGATAAAATGCGACGTGTGTATGTAAGTATGTATGTTACATACATACATGTTATGTTTATTCTCTATGAACTCGAAAACTACTCCTAAACATGATATGGCATGATTTCTGTTAACTCTATACTCAAGGGTTCATTATAAAAACCAGCGCTGATAATTCTTGACTTTTAGCTTTAATGCCGACTGGGTATTCGACATTGATTGTATCCTTTAGATACACGTTTTTTTAAGCAATGTCGAATAAAATGTATTTTTTGGCTTTCAAAAAAAGGGGCGACAAGGTCGATTCCAGGGTTAGTTCAATTTAGGCATCAAATCTAGCATTTGCATCCACCAGGCCACCTGCAGGCAATATCTCCCTAGTTTGTCTTAGTCTCTTGTAGGGTAAAACCAAATGGTGAGATAAGCTCTGTTTCAACAACTTAAACAAAATATAAACCTGTGAATCCTAAATGAGTCCTTGCAAGGCGACCTAAATCCACCTGACTGTAACATTTTTCACAGTCAAGTGTCGTCAGAACAAGCCCTCCAGGGTTCCTTACATTATTATTGACACGGAAAGTGACACTTCACAGATCAAGGCAACGGAGCCCCTCGAGCAGCCAGCGGACCGAAGGCCGATCCGCTGACGGTTTTTACGTGACAAAGAGTTTCCAGTTCGGTCTCTAAGGGTTGTTAACCGTACCAGATAATAAATAATAGACTTTACCTCGGGCAGAAAGTGTGCAAACAAGCTACTTTCGACACTACATAGATTGTGTGATGGTGTATAAAATATGGAGTATTACATAGTACGCAGGTAAAAATATTTTGTTTTTAACTGGCTTCAACAAAGGAGGGGGTTATCAATTCGGATGTATTTTTCATATTTGTTATCTAAGAACTCCGTCATTTATAAACCGACTCGGAAAATTACACTGATTTCAATATATTTTTTAATTTAAAAGAATACTTTCAGATTCCCAATCAGTCCCATAGAAATTACATCAAAATCGGGTTATAAATCAAAATTATTTGAAAATTTGTCCATATGAAAACGTAAACGAAATTGCAGTGATTGCATATACCTATTACTAATTTTGAAGTCGGTTTTTTAATATGCTGTCAAAGCTGCAAAAAAAACACCGAACGCATTCGTAAGCCTGACGGACACGATTGATTGCACGTTTGTTCGGACGCGTCTTCGGCTGCCAAAACATCCAGTGTGCTATCACCTTCGGACGTCCGTTCACTCAAGGTGGTTGGACCCACCTGTTCATGACCTGTTCATGTCCTCGGCTTCTGACTGTCATTAGCCACCACTGAAATGAGAATTTTTCTGTACCCTTCTCTTTTCTGTGTTAGCCACAGCCGCACAGTCAGCCTATATTGTGAAAGTATTAGCTAGATCGCGTCCGTCAGCTATGGCTTATGGACGCGTCCGATAATAATTAGTTCGCAGCTTAATATTTACTTATTAGGTAATTTTTAATAAAATGTGGTTAATGGGGACCACAATGGGAACTGCCGACAGAAGTGAAAACTAATACGTTTCGGTGACGCGAATCCAATAGTTTTGTCACTGCCAAAAATCGCTCCATGCTGCTAAAGAAGTTTTTAGTTGGCGTCATTTAAAACTATATTTTAGGTAATGTTGAATTTTGCCTTTGCGTCTGTGTATAATAACAATTGACGTCCCAAATGATATTTAGATGTAATTTACATATTATGAGTTACCCACCCAGTTTAGGTATGTGTTAATTTCATCTTAGTGAAATTAGGAATGTTAATTTGATACCCATCAAGTTTCATAGTAACGTTCTGCTTACATGATAAAACTAGTCCGATATTAGTATGCAAGCTGAAACTTTCAGTAGTTTCCTCGCCAAAGCTTTCGGGAAGTTACAAAGACGACACGGCGCGTTTCATGTCTAGAGTTATACGTATAAGCATCAAAGGTACACACGGGTAGGTAACCAAATTATCAGAGCAATTAGTGTAAAACGTACTGGGGTACTTTACTAAAGAGAGATTAGGTAGGTACCTCAATTATAATATTTAAACGTTATGCCATCTTTGGTTTAATGGGTATGGGTCCAAGACGGCTTATTGCTTTGCGGATGGGTAATTTCATCGCGATCGTCTCGGTATTTCTTAATTATCGCTATTTTGTATACAGATATTTTAGGGTACAACCCATAGAACAGATCAAGACTAACAAAACAATTGATTTTATATAATACTACCTGACCCGACAGGCGTTGTCCTGTCTTACATCGTCAAATTAGGAAAACTGGAAAATTTCAGAAAACATAACGACGATGTTAGACAGGACAACATCTGTCAGGTAAAGTAGTATTATAAAAAACTATAAAAAAAATATGAAAAAAGATAGACAAACTATAATAATAAAAAAAAAAAAAAAAAAAAATGACCGCTGTCAACATAAGTTCATTTTTTCATAGCTGTGATTTTTAAATCATTTTCTCCATAAATTACGAGCAAAATCAACAAAATATTCCTTTACATAAAGAAAATACAGATAATAGTTAATTGTACACCAAAAAAATCAAACCAAATAAACCAAAATGAAAAAACTACGAAGAAAATATTACGTTGCCATGACATCTGTCACAATCTACAATAATATAAAATGGGAAAATGTTTAAATAATATAGAAAATGATCACACGGTCTCAAAGAAAAAAGAACACAGCGGATACTAGCGCACACCCTCCAGCACCACCCGC
The DNA here is from genome assembly GCA_949125355.1 of Agriopis leucophaearia. NCBI lineage: Eukaryota > Metazoa > Arthropoda > Insecta > Lepidoptera > Geometridae > Agriopis > Agriopis leucophaearia. The sequence continues at coordinate 6,544,874 of OX421278.1, read as the reverse complement.
CTCGTCGTCGTCTCCGAGCACCTCGTCGGGTGAGGATGATTTCCACACCACCCGCGAGACCAGCGGCTCGTCGAGCGACGCGAGCGGGCTCGGGAACCCGCCGCCACGTCCACCTGCGCGACGAGGACGTCCCCCGCTGCCGGCACGCTTGGGGCCTGTGGGGCATTCTGCCTCACGCCCGGCCCCCGCTACCGGTGGTGTAGTGCGTCGCATGCGATGGTCTCAAAATATGAACGAGGATTGCATGCGCGCCTATTACAGGGCTACAGACGGAGGAACCAACCTGAGTGCGTATTGTGCTAGGATGCTGCCTTTGTTTCAGGCCCTTCAACCGACCATCGCCGTTTCCGCCCAGCGACTGTCGGATCAAGTGCGGGCTATCCAGCGATGTAAAATGCTGGATGACTCTGTGCTTGATCGGCTCCGCCTGGAAGAACAACGTGCTCGACCGATCCCTGCCTCGATGCAGGATCCGCCCGTCGCGTCGTCTGCCCCGACATTGGCGTCAGTACCGGCGTCGGTGGCGACACTAGCGGCACTGGCTGATCCTGTAGACGGTGTGGGAGATTTGGCGAGTGATAGTGTATCCGACCAGGTGAGAGAGCAACTGAGGGGGGCTTTGGAAGACGCGATCTCCCAGTATCAGTTTGCACCCGACTCTAGGCCGCGACTACCACGTTTGCCCACCCATAGACGTAATTTGGCTTTGATGGGAGCCCTGAATGCTTTGCTAGCTCCGTATATACGAACTAGCGAAGATTTAGTTGATACCCACTCGATCATGTACTGCGGTGCCATCGCGGTGTGTCGCGTTGCACGTGTTAAGTTTCCGGACACTAACCGTGCATCGCGAACCGCCGGGGGGGCGCCCGCATGGCAAGTGCGGATCGAGCGGCGTGTCGGCTCGTTCAGGACTCTCATTGCAAAGCTAATCTGCTTCAGCCGGGGGAATAATCGCCCCCGAGTCATGCGTTTCGTGACACAGGCATTCGCTGGGACCGGTATTAGGCCCTACGACTACCTAGCCAAAGTCACGGAACGTATTGACTATCTGAAGCAGAAAGTCTATGCATGGGTAAACCGTATTCGCCGCTACAGAGAGCGTGTGGACAGATATTGGCAAAATCGCCTCTTCCAAAGCGACCAGAGGAAGGTATACCGAGGCTGGGAAGGAACTGAGCAACGTGTGAGTGACGGGCAGCTACCGGATGCAAACGCCATGATTAATTTCTGGCGTGGTATCTGGTCGGTGCCCGTCGAACACACGGAGGGTGATTGGATGCGTGTTGTCGAGCGAGAATGTGAGTTCATCGAACCCATGGGGTCTATTTTAATAGACCCCGTAGACGTTAGTTGTGCGATCCGTACGGCACAGAACTGGAAAAGTCCTGGCCTGGACGGGTTGCACAACTTCTGGATAAAGTGGATTCGATGCTCACATGACCGCTTGGCGACCCAATTTCAAGAAGCCCTTGAGCTCGGCTCTCTTCCCAGCTTCCTAACCACCAGTGTCACCTTCCTGCTCCACAAGTCCGGTAGTACCACGGAACCCAAGAACTACAGACCCATCACGTGCTTGCCTACCATCTACAAGCTCCTTACATCCATTTTGAGAAATAAAATTAATGCGCACATTGTCGCGAACAACGTTTTGGCCCACGCTCAAAATGGATGTAGGGTTGGGTCGCGTGGTACTAAGGAGCTCCTCCTCATCGACATGGCCATTAGCCAACAAGTCCGTCGAAACAGAGGAGCCCTCTCCGCTGCCTGGATTGACTATAAGAGGGCCTATGATTCAGTGCCTCATTCATGGCTAGAGAGGATTTTAGAGTTGTATAAAATTGATACAACTCTAAAATCATTCTTAGGCGCATGTATGAGGCGGTGGATCACAGTCCTTCGTCAACCAGGCGGGGGAGATGGCTCTTCTGTTCCGCAGGACTTAATAAGGATTGAGCGAGGCATCTTTCAGGGCGACAGTTTGAGTCCATTGTGGTTTTGCCTAGCTCTGAACCCTCTCAGCACTTTGCTGAGGGATTCCGGGCTAGGCTACCGGCTTCGAAGAGGTGGTCAAGTCATCTCCCATCTATTGTACATGGACGATCTCAAGCTGTTCACACCGAAACGCCAAGACTTGGTGGAGCTGCTAAAAATCACAGAGGTTTTCAGCAGCGCCATTAAGATGGAATTCGGTGTAGACAAGTGTGCGGTCATGCATGTACAACGGGGGAAAGTTGTAAATTCCCCGAATTTACAGCTTTCTGAGGCGATGACTCTCAGGTCTCTCTCTGAGGCCGAGACCTACAAGTACCTCGGTATGTCAGAGTCGTTGGGTGTATCGGTAGAGGACATCAAGAAATCGGTGAAGGAGCGCTTCTTTTGTCGCCTGACCAAAGTACTTAATAGTCTTTTGTCTGGTGGCAACAAGGTGCGTGCCTTCAACGGTTGGGTGATGCCTTTACTGATATACTCCTTTGGCATATTGAGGTGGACTCAAACTGAGCTGGACGCCCTGGACAGAAGGGTCCGTCAACTGCTCACATCACATCGCATGCTACACCCACGCTCGTCTGTTATGAGACTGTACATTCCACGGAAGTGGGGGGGTCGAGGCTTTTTAAATGCCAAGAACCTACACAACCGTGAGGTGTGCAGTCTCAGGGATTTTTTCCGTGACAGTGAGAGTGGGATGCATCGCGATGTTGTGGCTGTTGACAGGGGCCTCACGCCGCTCTCCTTGGCAAACGAGAATTGGCGCAAACCATCGGTGCTAAGCATCGAGGATCGCAAAGACGTATGGAAGGGCAAGGAGCTGCACGGGCGGTTCTATCGGGTCTTAACAGGGCCTGATGTGAACCTGCTTGCGTCGGTGAACTGGTTACGTTTCGGTGACCTCTTTGGGGAAACCGAGGGGTTTGCCTGTGCGATTGCGGACGAAGTTATCAAGACGAACAACTACCGGAAATATATCATGAAGGACGGTACGGTCGACATCTGTCGGGCATGCCACCGTCCTGGAGAATCTCTCCGACATATTATTTCCGGTTGTTCGCATCTTGCTAACGGCGAGTACTTGCACAGGCACAACCAAGTGGCCAGGATCATCCACCAGCAACTTGCCCTTCGATACGGCCTTGTAGAGTCTGAGGTGCCGTACTATAAGTACGCACCAGCGCCAGTTCTCGAGAATGGTCGTGCTTTGCTCTATTGGGACCGGTCTATCATCACGGACAGGACTATTGTCGCCAATAAGCCTGATATCGTGATGGTCGACCGGTCCCAGCGCCGGGCAGTGCTCGTCGACATCACCATCCCACATGACGAGAACCTCGTGAAGGCCGAGAAGGACAAACTCAGCAAGTACCTTGACTTGGCTCACGAGTTTACCGCCATGTGGGATGTTGACTCGACGATCATTGTCCCGATAGTCGTATCGGTGAACGGCCTTATAGCGAAGAGCCTCGACCACCACCTTAAGAGGCTCTCGCTAGACTGTTGGGTCAAGGGTCAGATTCAGAAGGCGGTAATCCTTGACACAGCGCGCATTGTCAGGAGGTTCCTTACTCTGCAGCCCTAACCACCGGTAGCTTGGGCCCTGCCCCGCTGCTGGCGGCACCCTAGGTTTAAGTTTTTTTATAATATTTTGTTTTTATATAAATATTGTAAACAAACTTAGATTTAAGAAGACAAATAAATACGTGAAATAAATAATAATAAATATCTGGGACATTATTACACACATGGTCATCTGACCCCAAACTAAGCAAAGCTTGTAATATGGCTGCCAGAGACTGATATACATACATATATATTTTTAAATACATACTTAAATAGATATTAACACCCAGACATAGAACAAACACAAATGTTCATCACACAAATTAACTGCAGTTAATCTTTACATATAAATAAAGAAGCTAAATATATAGATAGGTTTATATAATATATTGAATTTATTGATTGAAATTTGTTTTGTGTATCTAAAAAAATACAATTTACCCCAAAAATACTGCCTTTTTTTAGGTTTCACATGTAAGCGTTAACATTCAGCGTTATGCCACCAGCATGTAGGATACGCTGCAAACTGGAAGGGGATTGTCTTTAGACTTTAAACAGTCTATGCATTCTAGCATTTTTTTGTATAATAGGCTAAGTAGTTTCATGTTAATCTGGTCTCTGAGAGAGAGAGAGAGAGAGAGAGAGAGAGGATAGGCCCTAATTCACAATGCGGGCCCAATGCAGGTTGGTGAATGTCATAATTATGTCTTTGAACTTTAGAGGTTCTTGGACATACCGGTTTCCTCACGATTTTTTCCTTCACCGTTGTTGAGCGATGGCATTGAAACTACATATATTATGTCATTAGTGCTGGGCCAAGGATCGTACCGGGTGCTGTCAGATTGTAAAGCGTACCTGTCACCCAGGGCCCGGCAATATATTTCAGTGAAAGCAAGTGAAAGAGACAAATTGATATGGCTCAGCACAAGTACAAAAAGGACATAACTAGAGTTTTTTGTCCTTATCGGCGTGGCCTGTTTTTTGGATCAGAAATGTCAAAATCTGACGGTTCTGTGCCAAACAAAACGGGTCTGAATATTGTTTATTGCATTTTTTTGGTGATTTTATGTGATAAATGCGTGTTTCGTCTGAGAAATAATTGTAAAACAAACATTTACAATGGTTGGTTGTATCATTTTGGGCTGCAAGTACCGCAGTGAGAGAAAAAACGATGAAATATCATTTCACACGTAAGTAAACATATAGAGCTTGTAATGATCACCTAAATAAATTCAGGATATCAATGCGTAAATATTTTATTCATAATTAGTCCGTTTTTTGGTCGATTTGTGGTATTTCCTATGAGTTTTATCAAAATATTAACTGAGAAGAATAACAATCAATGTTGCCAGTTTATAAATGAAATTACCCACCACAATTAACATAAATTATTCGTTCTGCAGGTTTCCAACTGATCCTGGCTTACGAATAAAATGGATCAGTGCTACTGGTTGTGAAAATTGGGTGCCAGGAAAACATAGTAGAATTTGTTCCAGTCATTTCAATGCCGAATCCAATATCAGAAAGGGAAAAATTATATTTTTGAGCAACTGCAGCTGCTCAGGGTCTAATAAACACACTTAAATGTACTTAAATCAAAGAAAATACATCATCATAAATCATCATCAGCGTGATTTTGTTCAAATAAAACAAAATAATATTTTTTTGAAGTCTGATTTATCGTGTGTGATATGAGTACTGTAAATAATAAAGAGTTTTATCTAAGTATCTCATTAATTGGGATGTTATCCATAATTCCATCCATGAAAATAAATAAACTGGCCAAGTGCGAGTCGGGCTCGTGCACTGAGGGTTCTGTACCGTCACAAAATACAAAAAGTAGTGCAAATACACAACATCACACTCAGGCTGTCATCCATCCAAGTATCAACCGCGCCCGACGTTGCTTAACTTGTGGGAAACAGAAATGTGTGACCGACTCGCACGCGGCCAGTATTTATTAATTGTTGTTTTACTTTACGGTGTGCACTATAATCCGCCAAGTTTGACGCTTGTACCGATTACCATTACGTACCGTTTGGTTTTTACACCAGAGCAAATACAAAAATACCTTAACAAAAACGTTTGTTGTATGTGTGGATGTCTACCCTCTTTAGTTTTGACTTAATTATATTTCTTAGTTAATCCGTCGTAATTACATATTCTGTGTAAGTTTCAACTGACGATATTACGGCGCGAAAGATACAGCCGTTTAAAGCTGTCTTACTTTTAAACGGATGGATTTGGATCTTAATATTAATTTCTTTTGTTCATAAGTATTTTTCAGATATCCTTCCATCTCACAAGATTTTCCAAAGTTTCCAAAATTACTCATTGAAGAGATTCACTACCCGTCTAGTATGTAAATTACCCTAACTTAAAGCAAATAATTTTAATGTGGCAACACACCTTGTTGAAGCGAGAGGCACTGAGCTAGCCACGCTCATTGAAAATCTATAGGTAGTAGGTCTGTGCTGTCACCGCTCGGCGACCATCACTCTATTCGAAATCTGATTGAAAGCATATAGACCTAAATTATTTTTTTATCTATGATTGAAAGCCTTCATTTATTTAAATTAACGACAATTTTTTTTTATCTGTTACTCAGTTACAATAAATATATTATATTGTGTCCTTTAGACATTTTGTAAAACATACACAGTCTAAACAAGATTAAATCTTAATAAAGTCAAGTCTCAAGTCTTAAATATTAATTATTTATTATTCAAAATATTATAAATACGAAAGTTTGTGTGTATGTTTGCCCGCAAAAAAGAAGCTTAGTATACCTTGTATCTCATAGGTATCTTCCAAGTTCGCGTGAGTTGACAGTCAAAAGCGGCGGACGTGGAAAAAAGTTCATTTCAACCTGAACAAAAAAAAACATATTTCCTGTAGGAAAGCGAGTGAAACCGCTGGGCAGTTTATTTCTAGAAAGTAAAAAAAAATGGCTGGTTGAGCGATAAGGCGCGTTTTATATTTGTTTACACGTTCGAAAACTTGAGAGGACAAAACAGTGAACTAGAACTAGCTATAAACAGTCTACTTGGGAATTGATTAGGGTAACTTTAGGAAACTTCAACAGCTGCTTAGACTTGGTAAGACGTGCCTGTCAACAGATCTTTGCGGATTTGGGTAGTCAAGGATAACTTGTGAGTGAGAAGTCACATGATTAAGGCATATAGACAAGACATTTATAAACAAACATCTAAGAAGTGCAATTTTTTGCTGTAAAAATCATATCATCACGCCAACATTATCATCAGCCTACCTAAGTCCAGTTCTAGATAACGGTTTCTACACGGCACTTAGCCGGATTCTCAGCTTTTCGCTGTCAGTTACTGCCATTTTGTCTTACATATATCGTCTGTCTATCGAGTCTCAGTCCTACGCTACGTTTTCTAATTCGTGAATTTCATGGTCCCACGTGTGAAATACACGTGGGACCATGAATACTATCACATGACACTTCACCAATATTATAAATGTAAATAAAACTTTTTTACCGCTCACCATCCGCAGTATCCGCCGCTGAAAATTTCAATATATAGATTTCACATTTCAATATATAGATCTGTGGAAATCGCACACTGTGCATTTTACAAGATCTTTTTTGATTCACACCCGCAAAACGAGCTCCTCCGCCTGCGGCATTTCCAAATAACTATAATAATATCAAGTTCTTCAAAAAGTCTGATAATAGTGTTTTTAAAGAAGCTGCAGTTATAGAGTAAAACTTTGCCATCACAGATTTGTGACAATACCAGTGTTACAGGTAACGAAATGCAACGCTGAACGCATACTATCTGGCGGCTCGAAAAATCTTTGTCCATACATTTTCACGACTGAAAAGCTTAAGAAATAAAAATAAAAAAAGTGTGACAGACATAAAATATGGGCAAAATACGTTATCCTAAAATTGAAAACATAAATCGCTGGTAAAACTGCGAAATATAGCTTGTTTTAAATACCTTACATAATTTTGAAGTTAAATTACTAAAACTGAGATAAATGTAAGGTGACTACTTGCATTAGTCAGTGTCAAAGGTTTAATTTAGCCTGAGTTGACTACCTAAATTGGTCTTTTAAACACTATTAATCTTGTGTAAAATTTTAACATTTTTTTTTTTTTTTTTTTTCTAATGTGACTTATTGCTGTTGGCCTTGCGGCCTCTACAGCTTGACCGGACTAGTTGGTGAACGCAGAGGGCGTTGGGCCAACATGGTTTAGATTTTGGGCGACAAGCGCAAGGGCACCTCGGAGGTACGAGCCTCGGCTTGGACCGTCGCCGGGAGTGGGAGATTAGACTTGCCCTGGCACCCCAGAAGGGGTGTGCCCTGTGGCCCTAGTAGGTTGTTGAACTGAATGATTATTTGGAGAGAATCTAACCGATCTTCTAACAGATCCTGGGGGTCTCCGATCCCGCCGGCGGGATCGTTGTGTGTGTGTGTGCTTGTGGTAACCGGCGCCTATACCAAAAACTGAATATTTCCTGTTGCCAGGAGCAGTCGGATCGGACGAGCCCAACGCCGCCGAGGTGACGACGGCGATGGGGTCGTCCGGGTCGCCTAAGATATTTCTGGGGCGTCTACGGAGGGGTGGAGTGTTTGTCGTGTCTGTCGAGTAGTTCGAGGCCTGGACTACGAGAGGGTTGGGATGGTGGGGCGCCGCTTCAAAGTAGCGGCGGGAAGTGTGCTTCATATATTGAAGAATGGACGGGAGTTCGAGATCGCAGTGCAAATCGGCGTTTCGCATGTACCAGCTAGCGCCGACCGCTCTGCGTATGAAACGGTTTTGGATGACCTGAAGCTTGTCCAGGTCAACGCGGGATGCGTGGGCGAACGCCACGGAGGCATAAGTCATGACGGGACGGATGCAAGTTTTGTAAATTGTCAGCTTATTCCTAAGTGACAATTTACTACGCTCGCCAAGGATGGGGCTGAGACGGCCTAGGAAGAAAGCCGCTCGGTTGCGGACTATCTGGATATGTTTTGAGAAAGTGAGGTGACGATCGAGGGTCACGCCGAGATATTTGGTGGAGTGTGTCCAAGGGATGGGCTTCCCGTGAAGCGTGATGGGTTTAGCGGGGGGATTTTTGGATGGGTGGAAGTACATTGCTGCACTTTTGTCAGGATTGACCGTGATGGCCCACTTCTTGAACCAGTCACCTAGGTGAGTGAGGGCTCGTTGAAGGTGGGCCCGCTGGATGATCTTGTTCCACCCTCTGGTGTAGAGGGCGGTGTCGTCAGCGAAGAGAGCTATGTTCACGTTGGGAGATCGGGGAATATCGCTTGTGAAAATCGTGAAGAGAACAGGTGCCATGACGGAGCCTTGAGGGACACCGCCACCAATGGAGTGAGGTGAGGAGCGAACTCCCTCGACGCGATAGCGAAAGCTTCGAGCCGTGAGGTAGTCTTGTATGATGAGTACAAGACGGTCTGGCATTCCGAATTGATATAGCTTGTATAACAACCCGTTATGCCAGACTTTGTCGAACGCTTTTGCGACGTCGAGGAAGACCGCAACTGTGCCCTGATAGATGGGCTTGTGGGTGAAGCCGTGGGATGGTTTCTTATTGAAACCTTCAAGAATGTACTCCGTGATGCGGTGCACTTGTTGGACGCAGGAGTGTTTGGCTCTAAAGCCAAACTGCTCGTCGGGGAGGAGGTTGTTGTCCCTGATGTGGGACCAGATGCGCTTCAGAAGGATGCGCTCATAAATCTTCCCCAGAGTACTGAGGAGACTAATGGGACGGTAGCTGGAGGGCTCAGAAGCCTTTTTACCTGGTTTGTGAATGCCGATTACGTCGGCAGACTTCCAGGCATCGGGAAAGATAGAATTGTTGATGGCCGCATTGAAGATGCTGACTAGAAGGTACACAAGCGAGACTGAGAAGTGCTTGAGCACTTTATTTGAGATGCCATCGGCACCAGGGGCTTTCCTGACTTGGAGGCCCTTGATGATCGACTCGACCTCAGAAGCCGTGACTGGCTCGAGGGTATCAACGGGCGGGGTGGAGGATTTGTGTTCGACTTCGCTGTCCACCGCTTCGCGGTGGGCAGGGTCGACCTGAGCTAAAGAGGGGCAGCATTGCTGCTCGAGGCTTTCGGCTAGACATTCGGCCTTTTCCTCGTCTTCGAAAGCGGGGGGGAGATCAGGTCGGGTGAGGGGGGGCATAGCAGTCACGGTGTCAGATTTCAGAGATCTAGCCAACCGCCAGTATGCCTGGTGGGTTGGCTGAATCCCTGAAAGTAGGTCATCCCACCTCTGATTACGGAGCTCACTGATGCGGTTTTTTACGGCACGCTCGTAATACCGCAGAGCGGCTCTGTTATCTTCGGTGCGATACCAGTCAAAGGCCCTAGCGGCAGCGTGTTTCGCTCTCAGAAGCTCCTTCACGTCCTCCGGCAGGACCCAGCGTTGGTCTTCCTCGGCTGGGACCTGCTTGGAGGATGTACCTATAGCGGTGCGAAGATGGCTAGTGAGAGCGTCGATTGAGGTGGTGACGTCGTCAGGGGTCACGATGTCGTCGGGGATTTTGTCCAAGTCTGGAGAATTGATCGCCTTTAGGGCTTCGCCTAATTGCTTCCAATTCACCACGGTCTTGGTTTCAGGAGGTCTGTCAGTCGGGTCGGGGCCTAGTCGCATAAGGACGGGTCGGTGGTCAGATTCGAGTTCGTGTAGCACCTCTAACGAGCGTAAACGAAGTGTTACGCCTTTAAGAAGTGCTATGTCGAGTACATCAGGTCTTAGGTCCAGGTTGGAGGGAAAGATTGTCGGGGTGCTGGGAGGGAGGATATCAAAGTTGAGTTCGTCAGAGAGGGAGTTCAGGAGGTTACCCTTCACATTGGACACGTTGCATCCCCACATGAGGTGCTTGCTGTTGAAATCGCCAGCCAGAATGACGGCGCTTCCTAGAGACAGGAGGGCCTCGAGGTCGCTCCTGTGGAGGGTCTTGTTACCGGAGAGGTAACAAGATACAAGTGTGATGGACTGATGACCGGTCATCGAGAGACGGCAACAGGACGCTTCCATAGCTATGAGGGGAGGAGTAGGGATAGGAATGCAGTGAAGAGACCTTTTGTAATAGATAAGAGTCCCGCCTTTCATGGCGGTAGTCCTATCATTACGTACCAGCAAGTAGTTTGCGATCCTAGGATCCCTCTTGCTTGGTTTTAGAAAAGTCTCGTTCACAAGCATAACATCGACCTGATGGGTCGAGAGGAATTGGTGAATCAGGGGGCGTTGGTCCCTTGATTCTGTGGAGAGGCCGTTGGCATTGAACCATGCCAACGATAAAGAACGAGGTCTCAGTCTTTTAGGTGTACTATCCATGATAGTTACCAGAATTAAGACGAGGGGACAGACGCTTGATTGAATCAAGAAGAGTGGAGTGCTCTGCCAGGACGTCGAAGACGTCGGTGATGTCAGCATTCCGAATTTTGCGGGCTACCAGCCGTACTTCCTCACAGTCTAGGGTCGTGGCAATTTCTACCAGGAAGGCGAGGTCCGACTTTAGACCAGAATGGCCTGAAGAGGGAGGGGCCGAATGGGGCGCGAGAGAGGGACGGACTTTGTTCTGGACGCGAGCAGATGTGGTGGCCGGAGTTGCAGTGGGCGGCTGGGAGGCCTGAGGGGCATGCAGGGGCTTGGTCCATGCATTGGTTGACGGTGCAGGGGCGTCCACGTATTTGGGAGCCTGCGTGACGGGGAGTTTCGACTTAGAGCCGGCTCCTTTGGAGTGAGAAAGCTGGTGGGGACGAGGGGTTTTGCCCTGCCCCTTTGCGGCCTTCGGGGCCTTGGGGCAACCACGATAGTTCGCGGTGTGTCCCGTGGTCCCGCAGAGCACACAACTGGGCGGGGTTTGGTCGCCCTTTTCCCGCGAGCATTCGGAAGTGCTGTGCTCGCCGGCGCACTTGACGCAGCGAGGAGCAGCATGACAGAAGCGGGCAGCATGCCCGTAGAGCTGGCAGCGGTGGCACTGCCCGGGAACACCTTTGCGGTGCGGGGTCTCGACCTTGAGGCCGGAGAGGCTAAGAACCGCCTTCAGATTGAAGATGGTTTTCCCCTCTGGTGTTTTGTCTAAGATGACCAACACGAGGTCAAGAGGGGTTTTGGCCCTACCGCGGTACATGCGGTGGACCTCTCGGGCGGGGAAACCCTGGTCCTTGAGATCTTCGCGGATCGAATCCACGGGGATCTCTTTGGGAAGGCCGCGTATGACGACGCGGAGGACCTTTTCTTCCTCAAGCGGGTGGTTGTGGAAGGCTAGGCTCTCTTCCCGGAGGACTCTGGTCAGGAGACGGTAGTTGTCAGAGGTGGTAACCCTGATGCTAATTCCGTCACTGACGGATTTTGCGACGAACTTTATGTCATTGTCGGACATAATCTGGGAGACGCGCTCCCAGTCTTCTCTTCGTCGTAAGACAAGAGGAGGGGGGGGTTTGGAGGATGTTGTCGCGGGCGTTGGAGGAGCGGCGGCAGCATCGGTGGGAGGCATAGCTCCAGAAGATGGGCACTGGGCCTTGGACGGAGGAGGGGGGGATGCAGAAGAAGCAGGGCGCTTCTTGCCCTTGCCAACGACTGTGAAGCCGTCGTTGCAAGCGGTGTCCATCTCCTCTTGCGGAGGGATGGGATCGAGAGAGGCCGTGACCTTGAGTGAGGCGCGCGAGTGGCTCCTCTGGTAGGATTTCTCCCGAGGGGCTACAGAGCGCGAGCGCGACCGAATGCGCCTGGGAGAGCGCGAGCGAGAGCGGCTCGTTGAGGGAGCCCGGGACTTGGGAGCAGAGGCTGGGCCTTTAAAGGAAGGCGTCAGCTTGGCCGCCGCGGTGCGGTCATGCCCAGGCTTGGGCTTGGGTGGAGCCTTACGGGTAAGGGAGGAGGACGGGGAGGGGGAGGCTTTGGAAGCTTTCCCGGTAAAAAGGGTGGCCGCGAACGTCGCTGGGGAGCGGAGAAAGTTCTCCGCGTCTGCCGGATTGGCAATAAGCTAAGCCAGGAAGGGGCCTGCGAACGCTTCGAGGGCGGTCTCGAGATCCTTCCTGGTCGCCATATTAGCGGAAGGCTTAATTAAACAAAGTTAAAAACAGAGTCAAAACAAAGTCAATATTGGGTTGGGGGGAAGGGTCCCCCCAACAGGCTAAGGTGAATGTAGTCTCCCTACCGGGGCAGGGAGATGAGTACCGGGTGAGTGAGTAACAACAATGTGAGATGAGTACACGAAAAAACAAGTGAGTGATAACGTGAGGTGAGTACCTGGTATCCACGAAAACGGCAACGGCTGGAGCGAACTAAACAATGAACTAGCACGCACGCTAGAAACGGCAGCGGCGGCGGACACTACGAGCACAAAACACACACACACGAACACGCGCGCGCGGCACAGCGGGATGCGACCCGCGCGGGGGCAGGGCCTCCGGCGGATTGAGGCGGGGGGCAGCGAGCGGCGGTCGGGCACGTCCGTACGGTACGGTGGCGCGAAGCGAAGTGATTTTAACATTCATTTCAATTTTAATTTTATAGTTTAAAGCTCTCTGCTAGTCGTACATAGTCCGGTCAATCTAGACATTTGAAGGTACATAAATTCACAGCAAGCTGAAAGTGCGTGTAATTGTTTAAAACATACTTAAAAATAACATCTGAAAGTTCCTCATCATTCCGGTGCCTCGAAAAAAAATTATTCGAGGTCAAAATTCTTGAAAAAAAATGGTTTTTCGCGATTTTCATCAAAATGGTTAGTTTTATCATAAAATTATTTCAGACACAATTTGTAGATCATAAAATTTTCTATAAAAAATGTTTCAATACTTTTTTTCTTAGAACCACCGTTTCTGAGATATAGCGAGTCAAATAATTGTAAAAGTTGTAAACGAGATAATATGCATATGTACGCCACGTAGATACATCTCTGAAGCTGTAATATAACAAAAATATTTTTTCAATCGGTATACATAAGTATAACTATGAGAATATCAGGTAGAATGAAATCTAGTCCCTTAATTTATACGCCAGTGTAACCTTGAGACAACATCTGTCTCCCTGTTCAATTGTGTTCAATTATCACGAACGGGATTCAGTTTCTTCTATCTATGTACAAAGCTCCGAAAAAAATCACCTGCTTAGATAAGTATCGATATGCATGTTTCGTTAAAAAACACTAAAAATAAGAAACAGGTGCAATTAGCTTGTCTTCCTCCAACCTCAGTTGCTGCTCATCAACATCTTTTCCGGGTATATTACCAAGTTGGGGCGCCTCCCAAAGGATCCCGATATCTGATGTCATTGATCTGATCACAGTTTCTGCTCCTAGCGAGTTTTTTTTTTATATCGGATACCCAATGAATCTGTGATCATTCTTGACATAATTTTTTTTTATCCTGCAACACCACATTGAAATTCGTCTTGCATCTTACCAAAGTAAAAAATGAAACTTGGCGTGGAATAGAAAAACTTTTACATAATAATAGGTCGGGGAAAAAGTCTTTTCGTATTTTGTATGTATAAAGTTGTAGTAAAAATCTTATCCGTTGTACTGTTTGTATCTGGCTGGTTTTGATACTATTAAAAATATGACATTTTAAAAAAGGAATACAAAACGTAAAAAGCAATTTCCCGCCATTTTTCAATTGTTTTTTTGTTCGATAAAATGAGTGAATCTAACGAACAAATTCGATATATTGTGAAATTTTATAACAAAAAAGGGAAAAATGCGACACACGCCGCGAATAAAATTTGTGACGTTTATGGACCTAATGCAGTGTCATCAAGAGTAGCACAATGTTGGTTCAAGCGTTTTCAGTCCGGGAATTTTGATGTCAAAGATGCAGCTCGCTCTGGTCACCCTGTTACGGATAAAGTCGATGCCATTTCTGAAAAAGTGGACCAAGATCGGCATATTAGTAGTTACGACGTAGCTGAAGAACTGGGGATTGACCACAAAACAGTTTTGACCCATTTGAAAAAAACTGGGTATACAAAAAACTCGATATTTGGGTGCCACACGAGCTCACTGAAAGAAACCAAATGAATCGTGTACTCATTTGCGATTCTCTATTGAAACGTAACGAAACCGAACCGTTTTTGAAAAGATTGATCACTGGTGATGAAAAATGGATCATCTACGACAAGAATGTGCGCAAAAGATCATGGTCAAAGGGCAGTGAAGCACCACAGACTGTAGCGAAACCCGGATTAACACGTAATAAGGTGATGCTGTGTGTATGGTGGGATTGGCAGGGCATCGTTCATTATGAGCTTTTACCGCCGGGCAAAACCATCGATTCGGATCTCTACTGCCAACAGCAGATGAGACTCAAACAAGAAATTGAGAAAAAACGGCCGGAATTGATCAACAGAAAGAGTGTGGTCTTTCATCATGATAACGCCAGACGGCACACATCTTTGGCCACTCAGCAAAAATTTAGAGAGCTTGGTTGGGAAGTGTTAATGCATCCACCATATAGCCCAGACCTTGCACCCTCAGATTTCCACCTGTTTCGATCTCTTCAGAATTCTTTGGGTAGTGTTAGATTAACATCAAGAGAGGACTGTCAAAACTACTTGTTGCATTTTTTTGATCAGAAGTCCCAAAAATTCTACAGCAACGGGATCATGTCACTACCTACAAGATGGCAACAAGTTATCGAACAAAATGGCACATATATATTATAATTAAATGTAATTAAACTTGAAAAAAATATGTCTTGAATTTGTTTAAAAAATACGAAGAAACTTTTTCCCCGACCTTATACAATAGACAATAATCACTGAAGTGAGAATTTTTTCGTACCCTTCTCTTTTCTGTGACAATAATAGACATGCCACCTTGCAGACTTGTTTGACACCTATAATATGACATTAAAAATGCTTAAAAATAACCAATTAATAACAAAACAAAAAAAGCTAATAAAAAAAAACTTAACGATAACCTGAATAGTTTGTTAGAATAATTAATTACCCTTTTGTTTCTTATGATATACAATTTCGCCATCTTCAATTACATTTCATGTTAAACAAAACAGAACTAGAAAACCCTGTTTGCTAGTCGTAGCTGAAAATAACCAGACAGAACAAACACTATCAACAAACATTATTACTTTATTTATTCTATAACAAAGGAAGTTTCCTTCCTCTATTCATTTTTACAAAATTGTCCGATTGTTGTGGACATGAAAAAGTTTCGAAGAAAATTACTTTGTTGTTGTTTACTGCCTGGTCAGATTTGAAGAAATTGTGTTATTTCTGCCCTTATACAGAAAAGTAACGAGAATATTACTACACGTCTACTTCCCTAAAATAGTCAACTAGATTTTTTTTGCTGAAATCTTCCTAATATTAGGTATGAATAAACATCGATGTGTAGTATGTACAGCCAACATTTTTTATTATATTAAAAATGTAAGGTAAGGGGACTTAATTTTTATTCTGTTTATTTTAGTTTTGTATATAACATTTGAATAGAACTTTTGATAGGCATTGGCGGGCCAACACCAAGAGGCCTTTTTGATCATAAAATACAATATTGGATGTGTGTGAATAGGTAATATGAAACGATTGTACAGTATAAGACTTCAAAAAACTGGGCTATTGTGATGAACTGTTAATATATAGAGCTGGTCTACTCGTTAGGTTTGAGATACGGCAACCGCCAATTATGCCTCATGTCAAGGTATTTTGGCGGGTGATGACATGCCACCCACTATATGGGCCCCCATAAAGGCTGCCGTATAATTGGCAGCAGAAGGGCAATATTGGCGCGGATGGCTTAGGGTGACGCGAGGTGTGCTGCACTTTCACTAAACGCAATTCGCGGCGTAATGCCTTTATTTTGTATTTTATTATACCGTCTAAAATGTCTGAAACTAAGTATTCCATGTTTGTACTCAGTCCCATTCAACTATTTAAATTCAAAAGTGTAGTCATCTACCTATTTGTTCTTGTGGTTTCGATATTGGTTCGTCAAATCATATATATTTTTTGTTGCCCTCTTCGCTATAAATCATACATTTATTCTTCCATCACTATATGCAAAGTTCCGCTTCCATTAGATATTTCTTCACTACTCTCATTCTCAAACAATTTTTTTTTATTGATAATTTTCCCTGAGGTTCTTGAGTGGAGACCACGAACTGGAAGACGCAGCGTAGGTAGTCCTCCCACTAGACCACCAACGACATTGTGAGAGTCGCGGGCATCCAGTGGATGCAGATGGCAAGCTGTCGTTCAGAGTGGAGATTAAAGGGGGAGGACTTTGTTCAGCAGCGGAGGTCTTTTGACTGATGATGATGATGATGATGAATTTTCCCTAAGTAGTGTCTGTTCGAACCGAACAGTTCTGCACCGTCAGCAACGACCCACTTGCAAGCAGTGGCAACAACCTTGTGGGTCATCGGACGGAGTGATTAAATTTAAACCAAGCGCTGATTCAGCAGTCTACATCGACGGCAAACATTTAAATAATACAGTAGGTTAGCTTAGTACCTATATAAGTTGAATTATTATTATTAAAATAAAATTCAAGCTTGGGTTTGACTCCACTAACAAGGAGCACCACCGAGAAGACAGGCTTCAAGATAATTGGTTCGACAGAACTACGACTCGTCGACCTAGCCCTTGGACCGGAACACTCCCACCTGCGGAGATTCACCCAAACCACACCACAGGGACCGACCACCAGGCTGGTCGCCGGATGCCCCGCTCGATCACAGCGGACGGAATACAGGCTACTACCTTGGGTGCTCGACACTTCTGTCAGGCGTTTGCTGACCTACACCGAGGACGGCAGGGTGCGCCTGTACATTGCAGCAACCAGCATTATTTCGCATCTTTTAAAATGTTTACCATCTCCTCAATCACTGTTGATGGGAAATTGCCGTTAGTGTAAAAGCATGATAACATGTTTTCTATTTTATTATGGAAACTGACGTGGTTTTCACACATTTTATTTATATTACACGGGAATTACTCACGTTAAGATTAGGCCGGATAAAAGCGCAAAGCGAGACGCAGCCGCGCGCGCGCATTTACCTTTATAACGACTGCCGTATGCGGTTGAAACTATAGTCGGAGTATCCGCCTAATCTTACGTGAGTAATTCCCGTGTAATATAAATAAAATATTTTTTCTATTGCTCGCTTTTTTGGGATAACATAATTTATTTTAATTAAATGTCACTAATACATTCTAAATGCTATGATAAGAAAATTAAAGGAAAATATTGCATAAAATCAGTATCTTTTTATTAAATAAATTTTCACTGTGCAAGCGAGAGCGCGCGTTTTCTGTCTACGCGTTCTCAAATGAATTTGTCTTTGAAGCCAAAACAACATTTTAAATCATGACGCATCACTAAGTAGGTTCATACCAAATTTCAAAGCCGTGTTTCAAAGAGATTGAAGAGCAATTTGCAGTAAAACACTTCGTACTTACTCATAATTAACCATTTAAATTTTCTAAGCAGCAAAGTTAATTCTTCAAAGTAAAGTCATTATAACATCGACTTTTTTGGCTTTATTCACATTTACAAAGCATTCTATAATCTTCCAATTTCCAATAATCAAACGCTTCTTCGGTCAGGCTAAGGGAACTGTTATGAAAAGGTCGGTATTTTTATTATTTGGCTACTTTGAAAAATCGGGGCATGAAAATATAAGCAGGTGAAGGATCGCTAAGGAAATATAACCTTAAATAAAATATGAGTATCCTTTGATCGTGTCTTCTTTTTTGTTTGTAAATATACTCCTTACTAAATTGTTTTTCGGGTTCCGTACCCATAGGGTGTAAATTGGACCCTATTACTAAGTCTGTTTTTCTGTCCGTCCATCCTACCTTTTAACGGCTGTATCTTTCGAACCATAATATATAGCAAGTTGAAATTGTCACAGAATATGTAAAGTTACGTCGGAATAACTAAGAAATAATAATAAAGACAAAAAGCAAAAACTAAAGCTTCCATTCTTAGAGGTCCTCATAAGTACAACAAACGTTTTTTTAACGTAATTTTTGCTCTAATTTGTAAATGATAATACGTACAAGCGTCAAACTTAGCATGATTATAGTACCCACTCAACAAATAAGAAATAATGGCCAAGTGCGAGTTGGCGACATATTTCTGTACAAATATCAAATAATGGCCAAGTGCGAGTTGCCGATAAACTTTTGTTCACGAAAAGTTAAGCAACGTCGGGCACGGTCGGTACTTGGATGGGTGATGTTGTCTTTTTTGCACTACTTTCTGTATTTTGTGGTGGTACGGAACCCTGAGAATACGAGCCCGACTCGTACTTGACTGGTTTATTTTTAATAGTACTTAGGTACATTACTACAGCTGCAAGCAACAGAAACATTTAAGGACAAACATTTAAAGAATCCGTGAGTCCATAAATTCCTATATGGTTACCGCCAAGGTATGTATATAATAATGTATATGTCGGAACACGCCGTTACCAGGAGTTACGTCATCAATGATGACGTCACTATTTCCATTAGAAGGTTCTACCATTGCAAATAAAACCTTAACTTTTGTCAGGACTACCCTACTACTACTACTAGGCTACTTTCTAATTTTAGACTGAACCAAACTGACTTATTCACGGGGTATGAAATCAAAACACATTAAACTTCGGATAATGAATTCTTGATCTTTTATTTCTGCACAGACCCTAAGAAGGTGCTCTATGCTAATGCAAATTTACCGCCACGTTCGTAAAACCCTAGACGCTGTAGAAGAAGGGCAAGAAACTACAGCGTCATCACTTTATCACAATTATTACAGAATAACACTTTTTATAACACTGATTTGAGTAACAAATAAACAGAGTAACGCGGCACCAAGTGCACGGAATCACTTTCTTAGCAACACTGCCTGAGTCTGCGCTTTATACTGCACTCGATGAATACTTGTAATGGACTGAGTCCCGCTTCACGACAGCCCGCCATTTTATAACAAATATGGCGTCGTCATGTCGTTGCGAAGTCAAAACACTCGTTCATTAGATCTTTAAATAACTTGCTTTACAGTGGTTAATAACTAGTTAATTAATCTTAACTATTTATAGAACTTAGTTCTATTTATCATCCAATCAATTATTGGTTTAGCTAATACATATAAACAATTGAAACAAGGCGCCATGTTTCCCTAATTAAACATCACATCAACTGTTTTTAATATTACCACTAATCTAACTTAACCTCACTTAATGTTTATCGTTTATAAATCAAGACATGAATTTAGCAATGGTTAACTTGACATTTAACTAAAGATTAAATAGTCTCGAGTCATTGTTTGCTGTCTAGAAAGACAACAAACCATTTTATTACATTTTGTTTCTCCATAATTAATATTACACTTAAATAAGTAAACTAACTTACATTAATAAGATTTTAGACTTTTCTAGTCGTCATTTTAATAGACATTGTTAAATTCGAGGTTATTGTTTATAAGTTTATTGGTCTTGCGCCGACATATATATATAAATAAATACATATCCGGGTCATTTTTGCACACATGGTCATCTGACACCAAACTAAACAAAGCGTAAAGTACTTATAGTAAAGTACGTTTCATATACTTCGTACGTTTCTCAGACATTGCGTGGATATGTAGGAATTTTCACATTTAATTAAAAATGGCCTAGCAAACAAATAAATACTGATTGCTATGGCTTACTAATCGAGCCAATCATAGGAGACTAGCCATATGTGAAAATGTGTATTTTTTGTCTGCAAATTGTAACATCATAATCTCTGTATAATATACATACGCTATCTCGGAAAAGTTCATTTTTCTGTAAAAAACCACGGGAGCTGCTAATTAAAAAAAGTTTGTTATGTAGCTACTATTTTTTCCGCATTAAAACAATTAGGAGGTTCACTATAGTCAACGCGTATTTTATAGTTTAGTGTTCTAAATGAAAACTTAGAAAAAAAACGTAGTACTAGTATACTAAAATGTAATGGCTAAATTAAACGTACATAAGATCAAAAGCTTTCCACCAATTTAATTGTAAAACTTTGTTGTTGCTGGCACAAAACTTTGTTTTAAACTAATTTGAGAGTTCAGCAAAAAACAAAATTACATAAATAAGCACTTAAGTACCAACGAGCTTTTAGAAGTTCTTGGAACCTGGGGGGCTACCATAACCTCAAAAACATTCTTTTAATAATCTTACATTAAGCGTTGTCTCGCTCTCTTGGCTAATGAGAGAGCAAAACAAAATTTAATGTAAGGTTAATAATCTTAAGAATGTTTTTTTATTACCACTTTTGTCTCGTCTAATTAGAGAGCAAGAAAAAAGTCAATTAAAGGTTACATTATAAGGAATGTTTTTGAGATTATAGTAACCCACCTGGACTCATCTTATAGTTATTTTGCTTTCGTATACGTTTAGATATTTTAATTTTGTCCATTCCAAAGTTTAATACTTATCTAGCCAAACTTACTTGTAAGTATAAGCTTAATTGATTTTGTAGTGCTTATGGTAATAACTGCTTAGACGTAAATAATTTGAGTAACTATAAGTTTGTAGCTTTGCTTTGCTTGAGTTTGAGATAGGTAAATATTTGTATGCCCTTATCCTGGACTCACATCACATCACATCATCAGCCAATTAACGTCCACTGTTGGACAAGGCCTCCCATAGAGGGGTGTTGCCATAATCCCCACGCTTGGCAGGCGGCTTGGGGATCGCAGTACGTTCACTGTGTACTATTAGGACGCTGCTGCCCATCCTCCGGTGGTTCTGGTCGCAGTTTTAGGACATACCCGGGTCCTTATCCTGGACTATTTTATATCAAAGAAAATAATTAAATTGTTTTGACTACCTATTTAATTTTACATTCTTGTTCACTACCGTTATTATGATAGTTACAGTCTACTGTTTAGACTGCAGTTATATCGGGAGCTCCTTCCACAACCTTACCACGGTAAATATCCCGTAGTTAATCATTATAACTATTATTTTTTTCAAATGAGTAGGTTTAACAATAGTAGACACGTTATATCATGTTTGCCTATTAGGCGTACAAATCTTGATAGATGGCATAAAAATATCATCTTCAGGGTTACGCGGAAAGTGTACTAAGCCAAAAATGAGGACATTACTATGAATACATTTCAGTATGGGGCTGAAACTGAAATCGGGAAAAAAATATATATATGTTGTTCCATGGAAAAATAATAGTCACATACAAAATGTATGGAGCAGCTGATATTTTTTCACGATATCAGGGTTGGTCCCATAGTAAAAGTTGTTCATAATGATGACTATAACGGACAATGTGTCTTAAATAGTGATATTTTACTACCATTTCATAATCGGTAAATAGCAGAAAAATGCTAAATCAAAAAACTAATATAAACCAGATTGAACAAACAAAACTATCTCCAGATCGATTAGTTTCATCTAGTCCCTATCTCCGAGTGTTTGCTTCGTTAATTACTTGAATGGACCAATCTTAGAAACTTTCACGTCCAAGTTGGGAAGTCACTGTAGACGGCAAAGTGCCCGGTAGTTATAGCTTCGACAGTTGTGGCATTCTACTTGCCTGAGAGTGTCGCTGAGTTTAGAAACTAACGGTATCTTCAAAGTATTTGGACTGTTTCAAACGAGGGGTGAATAGAGTCTTCAAAGGTAGGCAACGCACTGACAATGGCCAGGGTACTGTTGGTATCTATAGGCAGAGGTGACACTTACTATCAGGTGACACATAGCTTCATTGCCAGATATTTAAAAAAAAAAGTTTTAAAAAAGCCCGTAATCCAAGCCTAAATTATGACTAGGTATTATAAATGAACTCTAATATGACTAAAAGCCCTCTCACATTTTTTGCAATGAAAACTGGATTTTTGGCGTTATGATTCTATGAAATAGAAAAATCTATAGAAAATGCAATTTCTGTAATAAATAAAAATCTGTATTTTCTATTGAAAATCTTAAAATTTTGAAAAATAAAAAATTGTCTTAAAAGACCTAACCTAACCTCCGATTAAAAAAAGTGGTTTTTCGTAAAACTATCAGACGGAAAGTTTGAGAGTGGATTTCGTTTAAGTACTGACATAAAATAAACAATTTTAATGTTATTGTTTACTTTTTTATAGTCTTATTGACAATAACGACTTTAATTCGTCTTTTACACCCAAAAATTCAAATTTATAACTAAAATTGAACGAAACTTTTTGTAATACGACTCTTAACAACAGAGTTTTCTAGTCTACAAGAATTCATAAGATCACAAATTTAATTATAAAAAACATAAAACACGCCTAAGTAGCTCTGATAAATAGCGAAACAAAATGACAAAGTGTAGTTAAATATATATTTATTATAATTTAGTTAAGTTTGTATCTTTATTTTAATTTAGGTAAGTTTATTATGATTCCAAATATGCTTCGACCAAAATAAAATGAATGGACGGGCCCAGTAGAAGAGCATTTTTGAAGATTGCAAAATGAGCGCCAGCTCTCATTTTGTTTCAGTCGGTCTCTAGCCGTGGGAAGTGCAACACAAGATTATTGTTACATGATAACGAAACATCTGACAAAAATATGCCTTCGTGTGCTTTCCGGAAGTGTAAAAACACAACAAAAACACAAAATAAAAGTTCAGGTGTCACTTTTCACTCGTGAGTATTTATTCATCATTCTATTTTGTCATAAAATGTAAATTAATTTCATCAAACATCGCTAATTAGTCCCCATTTTGTTTTATTCCATCGTTGCGGGATAGAAATATACACATATACTTAGTGAGACAAGGAAAGCATCACTATGTTCGACAATCTTCACCGCACATCGGACATGCCGAACTTGAGGCGAATGTACCGACAGCAAACTAATTTCGCAAACTACTATTTTTTTTTTGTTTTTTTCCTAATAGTCGAGGGTGGTGTTTATTTCCTACCAATTACATAAATGTTTATTTGAATATAATTTATTGTAGGTACACATAAATAATGCCCGATGAACTAGTTTTTCTCATGAGGAGGTAAAAAGCATTATTGTATTACACCCCCTTTTTTTTATTTTTGACACCTCGTTTGAGCTTCATAAGTTTCATAACCAGCAAAGATGTATTTATTCTGTACTGATTGAAATAAGCTACAGGTCAGTGAACTTAAGTTGTCGTTGGAACGTTCATTCGATCGGAAATAAATTGACGAATAGCAGCAATTCCCATACGCACCGCATGCCTAACGCGCGTCGGGCACTTTTCTCTTACGCCGACAAGCGGTCCGTAACACACTTGGAGGGTTAAGTTATAATAAGTTTTGCGTAAATTATTCCTCAGCTGACATGTATAGGCACAGCCGGTAGATTTTAAACAATTTATTTGTGCTTACCCCTGTACCCATCCCTCTAAAATAACAGAATAATAATAATATTACCAACTTATTTACCAACATGTCTTTCCCCCCTACGCTTATTACACCTTCTTTAGTAAAAGATGTTTTTCAAGTAGCGAAGTAAACACTGATTTATTAGTCACGTGACCAGTCACGTCCATCCACGGCGAGATGCAGTGAATAAGCGATCGGTTTTGCTAACGCTACTCAACATGTCTAGCCGCCTGGTGCCTGTGAATGTCAAACGGTTCAAGAGCAATAGACAAACACAGGTGTTCTCTTTTACTCACGTAGTTATTATATTAGCTATCTATTTTTTGCAACAAATTTACTGTACATGGTTACAATTAGGTATTGCAGTATATGTCCGACGGTTTTGACTTGTTTTTACTGTGAAAGTTTAATGGTTATGGCATGTCCATTTACTTTATATTTGTCGAAGCAAATATGTATACTTTTCTTGCCGAAATAAAAGAATGAATGTCAATGACAGATCCATCTAGGTAATACAGAGAATAGGTAGAAGCATCTTTGACACCAATATCAAGCACCGCGCCGCGCATGTTTGACGTCTTTTGGCTAGATGACTCTACCTGTCAGTGTCATTTATCTACGTAGGGAAGAATTCCACATTCCACCTCCTGTGGCCTTAGTACGAGTACTTGCGAAAAAATTATCGTTGCGTAAACGATAGCAAAGTGTATGAAAAATTTAACAGCGCCTCTATCGGACGTGAAAGGAAAATGAATTTTTCATACATTTGCTACCGTTTACATAACAATAACTTATTCGCAAGTTCTTGTACTAAGGCCACTGATCCTTATAAGAAATTATTGTATTGTCATCCGGATTACACATATTTGCAAAGTTTCAAACCGATACGACAATTATAAACTAAACACTGTTTTAAACTATCACGGTTGGTTGAGCTCCTTCCACAACCTTACCACGGTAAATATCCCGTAAATAATCATATAACTTTAATTATAAACTATTTTAATTCCTTAATTATATTTCAATTTAAAAAAAAATTGTGAAAAATCGACTTGAAAGATTTGATTTCATCTTATCTGTTAAAAGCGGCCGCAAACAAAAGCTATACCTAACTATTTTCTGATAGAAATTTAATTGTATAAGAATTTATAACCAGCTCCTCTCTCGTAATACAATCTCCAAGATTCAATAGTGCAAGTGCATTATCAGCCACTCTACTCGATTATGTGGCTAATAACCAGCAAATGCCCTCGGGATACAGAGATGGAGAACATATTCTAAAGTTCTTATCACACTGGCGAGCAGTGAACGAACAAAGAAGGTACTTTTTTTAAGTTTATGGGTATTATTTTTATCGACTTCAAAAAGGAGATTTGCAATTCGGTTTTTTTTTGTTTCTATGTTATGCAATGTCTTGAATAGGTTATATATATCGAGGGTCCCATTTAAGTTTGAAGAAAATATTCCACTTTTAAGGTTGGAAAAATAGGAGATATTGTTCATTGAATTTCACTTGCCGTAAAGTCAGTGTTTTATTTTTTGCAAAAATAACCTCATTAACCCTACCATGGTATTATATTATTTCTCAGGCTAGGGTTTGACAGCTAACCTAAATTTAAGTGACGTTTGTGGTTACTTAAGTTGGTAAATACCTAGTTATACCTAGCTTGAAATGGGAACTGGATCTAAAAGTTACCTGCGTAATAATAAGATTAAAATTGCTTGCATACTCTGTACGTAAATTCAATAATATTATTATTGTTCAGTTAACCAGTTTTAACCAGTTCACCTATTTGCCACGTGTTAGTTAACCCATGTTGTCCGTGTATGTGCAACCGTCTGAACGCCCCAAGTGCCTCGACTGGTATAATTGACCGACTGTGGGTCGCGTCGACCACAAGCGACCGTTGCGTGTGTACTCACCCTAATTTACTTTACACTTGACCTGAATCGGGAAATCTAGTCCATCAAATAACACTTTGGGGGAATTTTGTAGGAGAATGTGAGGATTTGATTTCCGGAGGCGAAATTGTCACATTAGATTCACTTTGGTGGATTTCCGATGTTTCCCGACATCGTGACGACGGCTTTTTCTTGTTTACGTACTTGTACATATCAGATTCTTTGATATTTATCTCTTTGATTTTGTAAAAATGTACGTATCTGAGCATTGTATGCCTTAAGGTTCGTGTTCTGAAAAGGAGTGAACTATGTGATTGGTACAGTAATATGATTATTTACGGGATATTTACCGTGGAAAGGTAAGGTTTTGAATAGAGCTCCCGATAATTTTGGCGTAGTTACATGCACTATGTTCAGAAGATTGAACTGCGCTGAAATATCGGGAGATCCATTCACAACCTCACCACCGTAAATATCCCGTAAATAATCATACATCAACTGTAGTGAACAACTGTGATAGCTTTCAACAGTGTTTTGTGAATTGTTCTACAATATCGATATTTCTACAGGGTCACACGGAACGGCTGTACTAAGCCGAAAGAAGGTGATAAGTACTCATCATTATGAACTCCGCTTAACACGGAACAAACTCTAAAAATAAAAAAATATTAACTTTTATATGCATTTCGTTAAGTATTTTTAAATTTTTCGACTAACTTCAAATTATCAATTAAAAAAACCGACTTCAAATTTTGTAAATACGCAATTTCGTTTACTTGGAGAACATATTTATTTTTGTATTTTATTTGCTCTCCTGTAAAAAACGGTAATACGTATAAGCGTCAGACTTGGCATGATTATAGTACACACTCTAACTAAAGTATAATAACAAATAACAAAGTAACAGAGTAACGGTGTAGTAAGTAATAAAGTAACGGTGACAAATTTCTGTTCATTAGAAAGTTATAACTAGTAATTTCGTCACTTGGACGACGTTATCGTTTCTTTCACCGAATCGAATCGCACATTTTACTAATTTTGACGTCTTTTTTTAAATTGATAATTATTGTATTTTGGGGTGGTACGGAACCCTCAGTGTGCGAGCCCGACTCGCACTTGCCCGGTTTTATTGACCGATGACATCAAAACTGCACATTATTTATTTGTGTACCAAATAAGTCATTGGTCGAGAATCCGCCGGGAGCCGCCAGATTGAAGCGCACATTTATTTATTTATTTTTATTTATTTATTTATTTATTTATACATACGATACTACAGCTCGCCCACCATCGCTCTCTATTTATACTAGATATTTTTTTTAAATATTTAGCTTATAAGTTATTATCTACAAACAAATAAATAGAGTTGGATTATCCATAGACCATTACACGCTCTGTGGGCCATAACGGTTTAGGTATTTAATAATGACCTTGTATTTTTAGCCGACTTCTGAAAAGGAGTTCTCAATTCGCCTGTTGTTTTAATGTTTGTTACCTCAGAACTTTCGAACTTTTTTTTTTTTTTCTTTTTTTCTAATGTGACTTATTGCTGTTGGCCTTGCGGCCTCTACAGCTTGACCGGACTAGTTGGTGAACGCAGAGGGCGTTGGGCCAACATGGTTTAGGACTGGGTAAACCGAATTTGATGATTCTTTTTTATTTGAAAGCTGGTGCTTCCCGTGTGGTCCCATTTTAATTTGGTCCAGTTCTGTCATTTTTATGAAGTCGGTTTTTTACATTGTTAATTATGTTTATTAAGAAGAAAAAAACTATACCAAAGAAACGAATTACCTAATTATTATTTATTATCGAATATAATAGAGCCTTGTTAACCTTTGCCATTGTTGGATTCAACACCTACACTGCACGTTACCCTTGCTTATGTATAAGGTCGGGGAAAAAGTTTCTTCGTATTTTTTAAACAAATTCAAGACATATTTTTTTCAAGTTTAATTACATTTAATTATGATATATATGTACCATTTTGTTCGATAACTTGTTGCCATCTTTTAAGTAGTGACATGATCCCGTTGCTGTAGAAATTTTGGGAATTCTGATCAATAAAATGCAACAAGTAGTTTTGACAGTCCTCTCTTGATGTTAATCTAACACTACCCAAAGAATTCTGAAGAGATCGAAACAGGTGGAAATCTGAGGGTGCAAGGTCAGGGCTATGTGGTGGATGCATTAACACTTCCTAACCAAGCTCTCTAAATTTTTGCTGAGTGGCCAAAGATGTGTGCGGTCTGGCGTTATCATGATGAAAGACCACACTCTTTATGTTGATCAATTCCGGCCGTTTTTTCTCAATTTCTTGTTTGAGTCTCATCTGCTGTTGGCAGTAGAGATCCGAATCGATGGTTTTGCCCGGCGGTAAATGCTCATAATGAACGATGCCCTTCCAATCCCATCATACACACAGCATCACCTTATTACATGTTAATCTGGGTTTCGCTACAGTCTGTGGTGCTTCACTGCCCTTTGACCATGATCGTTTGCGCACATTCTTGTCGTAGGTGATCCATTTTGCATCACCAGTGATCAATCTTTTCAAAAACGGTTCGGTTTCTTTACGTTTCAATAGAGAATCGCAAATGAGTACACGATTCATTTGGTTTCTTTCAGTGAGCTGGTGTGGCACCCAAATATCGAGTTTTTTTGTATACCCAGTTATTTTCAAATGGGTCAAAACTGTTTTGTGGTCAATCCCCAGGTCTTCAGCTACGTCGTAACTACTAATATGCCGATCTTGGTCCACTTTTTCAGAAATGGCATCGACTTTATCCGTAACAGGGCGACCAGAGCGAGCTGCATCTTTGACATCAAATTTCCTGGACTGAAAATGCTTGAACCAACATTGTGCTACTCTTGATGACACTGCATTAGGTCCATAAATGTCACAAATTTTATTCGCGGCTTGTGTCGCATTTTTCAGTTTTTTGTAATAAAATTTCACAATATATCGAATTTCTTCGTTAGATTCACTCATTTTATCGAACAAAAAAACAATTGAAAAATGGCGGGAAATTGCTTTTTACTTTTTGTATTCCTTTTTTAAAATGTCATATTTTAATGGTATCAAAACCAGCCAGATACAAACAGTACAACGGATGAGATTTTTACTACAACCTTATACATACAAAATACGAAAAGACTTTTTCCCCGACCTATTATATACCTTTCCCTGAATAAATAAGATAAAAGTGCCTTCAAAGCTTTGATGAAATATTCACAGTAGCTACAAAATGTTCCTGCATTGAGCTTGAATTGAAAGCTTTTTGGAGGAATACGAAATTTGCAATTTTGAATCTTTCGTTGACATTTGTCGTTTACACTTTTCGTCCTATCTAAACTTTTTCGGTTCTTACTTTTCTGTTTCAGGAATTGACCACATTGTCACAATACAAATAGAATGTTAGGTTGCTCAGTAAGAAAGTAGATAAACGGTTGAGATTTTATGGTTTCTTACCCAGAGGTTGGAAACGGGACCCTATTACTAAGCCTGCGTTGTCTGTATGATCCACCTGTCTGTCTGAAGATCCAATCTTTTAAAACGGCAGTATCTTTAGAACTGTAATAGATAGGCAGTTAAAATTTTCACAGAATAAGTATTACGGCTGATAATATTTGATTTTATTTAATTAATGATTACGGTTCCAAATTACCGTTAAAAGGTAGAACAGATATACAGACTGCATAAGACATAAGTACTTGTACTTACTCGTAGTAATAGCGTCCCGTTGACACCCTTTGGGTATGGAACCCAAATAAAAAATATTTCTAATCGCTTCACAATCGATGAAGATATCAACAAAATTATACAAAAAAAAATACAGTTAGTCATTGATATCCTAATCCGTACTAATCTATATACGAGTATATAAAAATCAATCGCTGTTCGTTAGTCTCGCTAAAACTCGAGAACGGCTGGGCCGATTTAGCTGATTTTGGTTTTGAAATGTTTGTCGTAGTCCAGGGACGGTTTAAACGGTGAGTAAACGGCTGGACCGATTTTGATGAAATTTTGTGTTCCTGGAACGGGTCATAATAGCGAGGCCGACGAAGGCCGAGCTTACACCCGTGCGAAGCCGGGGCGCGTCGCTAGTCTGTATATAAAATTCAAAGTCCTGACTGAGATATCAACGCACAGCCTAAACCGCTGGTTCTAGAGACATGAAATTTGGAGGATGTATATTTTGTGAAGTGTATGCACCCACTAAGAAAGGATTTTTCGAAATTCTACCCCTAAGGGGGTGAAAATGGGTAAAAACCTTAAAATTTGTTTTTGAAGTTACAGATGTGAAAATTGGTATTGGAACAGGTAATACTACTGATCATCATCATCATCACTATTTTACATCACCGCGAGATTGAAATTGCAGGTGCCACTAGAATGTACAAGTTTAGCGTAGATATTAGTTTTTAACTGTTTTCTCAAATAAAATACTACCTTCATAAATCCAAGACACCAGATATAACTCTGTAGGATAACAATCATAGTAATATTATATATTGTTTTTTTTTTTCTTCTTTCACGTAGCAACAAACCAACGACGTGATTTTTTTATTGAGATTGTTCAAGGACTATAGTAGGTATAGACTACTTTGTATCCTAAAGAAAAAGACTATTCTTGTAGGATACCGTAACCAATAACGGCTCAGTAAAATTTAGTATAAAGATAAGCAATGGGCCATATTAAAATACACAATACTTTTGACCCCGTAACAAATTATGGTTCCCGGTTCCCGTGGAAAAACATAGAAGAAAAGTAAAACAAAAAAAAAAAACTTTGGATGTCGCGCGGTTCGCTGGGTTATAAGTGGCCCGGGAAGTTGAGTGTCAAGCAAAGGTGACATTCAAAATTCTTAAAAAACAACAAGGTTGCGTGGTTTTCTAGGCGGCAAGCGGCCTACGAGTTCGAGTGTAAAGAAAAAGGGACGTACAAACAAGTTAAAAAAAAAAACGATGCCGCGCGTTTCGCTGGGCCGCAAGAGGCCCGCGAAATCAAGTGTCAAGAAAAGGTGAGGTACAAACAAGTAAAAAAAAAAAAATTTAGATATCACGCGGTTTGTTGGGCCGCAAGTGGCCCGCGAGTTCGAGTAACAAGAATAGCTGAGGTAAAAACAAGTAAAAAAAATTTTTTGATATCGCTCAGTTCATTATATTTAACATTTCTGAACAAGACAATTACCTGCAATATACCTACGTAAGTATTGTCGGCCATAGATAAGTTCGCGGGTAGCCCCTTGTTGGCACAAATAACTATTAAAAAGCCTAGGGGAACTATCACATATGTGAGCAAAAGTTGCATTTTTAACTATTTTCGTTCACCGTTCGGATAGGTCAAAAACCTCGACACCTCGTCATATTAAAAAAAAAATATTATCGTTTATATTTTGTCGTTGTTTTTCGCGGTGTTTTGTCTTTTTTTCGCGCGACTGTAATAATTCTACATTCATATTTACATTCTTATTTTATAACAAATCTACGTTGTTTCTTTTTATATTAATTTCTGTGCCATTGTATGGCATAAGCAAAAATAAAGGAATACCGCAGTGAGTAGGTACTAGAGAAGGCGGAATAAGCAGTTCTAATTCGTTTTTGTGTGGAATTACTAATTATTTACAATTTAACACCAAGGTAAGAGAATAACGAACAAAACAGCTCAAATGCGTGCGTGCTGTCAAGTGTTGTCGCTGTAACATTTACACCACCGCTGGTGATTCTACCATTCGTAAGGAATTAAAAGTGGCAGAAAAGGCAAAATTCTCAAACCAAAGGCCACGCCAAACAACACCATCCAACGCCAATTTTGACAATGTTCAAAATGCTATTTTAAGCTTTCCGAACGCACCTTATAAACTAAGCCCTTTCCTTCAAATCACAACAGGAATATACCAGAATATGACACGTTCACAATATTGCTTATTAGACTCAGTCTCTTGACGACACGTTGCAAGTGTCATAGCTCTAAACCAATATATGTCAGGAAGTTATATTGTGTGTTCACCCTAGTGACGGCGTTAACAGCTAGATACACCGGATTATTCAATCTCGTCCCCCTCAGCATACCTAACTAAATCATGAGCCTAACATTATCTCTGCATGTTAAATGAACAGCCGGTCTATTCTGCAAGCTAAGTGAACGCGTAAGTAAAGTGATAAGCTAAGTGAATGTGATTTTTTCTTGCCTATTTCTGCAGATAAATGTCATAGCATCGAATTATAATGGTAAGGGACTACAGTCAAAGTTGATCACTCGACATTTTGACATTTCTCTATAGTAATTGATAAGAAAAATACACGTTCACTTAGCTTATTATCACCTCACTTGCGCTTTTACTTAGCTTACATAATAGACCGAATACTCACAGATGGGTTGCCATAATCTCAAAAATATTCTTATAATAACCTTACATTGAATTTTGTCTTGCTCTCTCATTAGCCGAGAGAGCGAGACAAAATTCAACGTATGCGTATAAAATAACGTATAAATTTTTTACTTATGCAATTATTTTAAAACTTACATTTTTCCAATAATTTTTTTTTAGGGTTCCGTACCCAAAGGGTAAAAACGGAACCCTATTACTGAGCCTACTCTGTCTGTCTGTGGGTACGTCTTATCTTTAAACGGCTGTATTTTTTAAACCGTAATAGATAGCCAGTTGAAATTTTCACAGAATATGTAATGTTACGGCGGATTAACTAAGAAATAATAAAAAAAGTCATAACCCCTACAAACGTATTTTTTTTACGCATTTCTTTGCGCGATGGTATCCGGAACGTGGATATTTGCCGAAGAGCCAGAGTCACCGACATAGCTATTGAAATTTACAAGTTGAAGTGATAATGAGCAGGTCACAAAGCTTGTAGAAGCGATAACCGATAGCGAAGAAAGGTTCTTGAGCGAGTTGAAGACCACGAACCGGAAGGCGCAGCGTAGGTAGGCCTCCCACTAGATGGACCAACGATCTCGTAAGAGTCGCGAGCATCCAGTGGATGCTGCCATCCTGCCACCCTGCCATCACTATGGAGTTCTAAGGGAGCCTAAGTTCAGCAGTGGACGTCTTCGATCTTCGATGATGAAATAACGCGTGGTCTGGGTGCAGCTCTAGCATTTCTTTTTCCTTCCACGTCATAGCAAGCTCATGGCAAAATGATAAATTTCCTTAATTTATCATCAGTTCACGTTGCTTCCATGTATTTTCTCACTTTACGCGTTTTAATTGAGCCCAGTCAAGGATGTATTTGTTCCTTAGAAGTCTTGTACGAAATTCGCTCACGCAAAAGACGTTAATTTTGGTTAATGTTTATTCAGAAAAAAGTAAGTATAAATAAATATCTTTATATGCCATTTTATAATCTTCATTTTATAATAATTATCATTTGAAAAACCAACTTCAAAATTAGTAAATACGCATTTTTGTTTACTTGGATGACATAATTTTTTCCAGTTATTATCATTTTAAAACCTAACTACGAAACCGATTTTGACAATATTAATAGGGTACTAATCTGAAAGTATATCCTTTCAAATAAAATATTGTATTTTTTTTTTAAATATAAAATGGGTCGGTACTGAAAGCTTTCTTACCTTCTCTTTTATAAAGTAACCACGCACTAGAGTAAGCAGAGCTACCAAGTGTAAAGAACTGGGAAAACTGTAGATAAATTTCTACTTTGAACGCGATGTCCATCAAGTGAGGAGTGATATATCTTTTCAAGAAAGTACCAGTACTTAGGTAACTAATGCTTCTGCAGTCGTCAGAGATTTACCGTCTGTTTTATTCTTTGATAAAGTGGAGGAATATACTGTGTTATTTGAATGGAAAGATCGAATTATATCATACTTACGTGCTTTTGAATTAACGCAAGCAACTTTCCATGACTATTAATAATAATTGATCTCATTTTTTTCAACGAAAGGAAGTAGGTTTGTTTCGTACAAAAAAAAAAGAGTAATATAGCAAAAGTTGTAAAGTTGTTTTGTATTTTTGTTGTTGTGTTGTATTGTTATTTTTTTTAGTAAATTGCCAAATGAATTAAAAGATATAAAAAAGAATATAGTCTCACAAATAATTTAAAAGCCTTTTTAGAATACGAATGTACCTTAGAATGTACCTAAAGAATTTTTCAATTATTATTTTTACGAAACTCATATAGAATTTATATTTTTCCGTTCCAACTATTGCCATACCCAAAAAATTGGGTCATACCTTTGTTTTAATTTATTGAAACATGTAATTTAATAATTTTCTTACATACATACGTATGGAATAAAAAATGAGTATTGGGTAATAAATAAATAAGCTAGGGTTCCTTAGCTCCTTATTAGTAACAATTTTACGCAATCTCTGATGTGATGGAATGCCCCGGCCGAATCGAAGGAGCTGACTTTTTGCACCTATTGAATATAATATTTAAAAAATTCCAATATTAATATATAATTATTGGTAAATGACAAGTCAGTAAGATATAGCTGTCAGCGAGAGGTTTTTCGGAAATTCAATGTAAATTGTTAGTAGCTATAGAATAATTCTCGCAGTTTAAAAAAACATGCTTTAAACTCGCTAATCCTGAAGATAATGTTAAGGATAATGGGAAAAACTATTTAAATTATAGCATTGTCATCGGTCCTCGATAAGTGTGCAAAGTTTCAAATCAGTCGTTTAAAAGGGGTGAAAATCACGTTCAAAGTTTCCGTTAAAAGCACTGAAGTGAGATTTTTTTTCGTTTAGATTAGAAGGGCTGTCAAGGCATTTTTGTAAGAATACCGTTGTAGCCAGTTGAACACATGCAAACGATACGTCAAAATATAACTACATAGGAAGGAATGCAGTAATTCGTCAAGATTAGTATTATTTCAAAAGGTTATGAACGCCATTTTGATAAAGTTTAAAATTGACTTTCTCGTCGTGCAATACGGTTCAGTTCCCCTTGAATTTTGTGCAATTATTTTGGTAAATGTTGCTAGTGCAAAAAAACTGCACGATTATTGTGCGGTTTATAAAACTAGTAGAGAAATATAGACCGTATCGTAAATTAACGTACGTCATTATTAAAACAGTTCTACCTTAAACTGCACGAAAAGTGGTTGGTAAAAAATTTGAGTTAAAGAGTTTTTCAACAATTTTGTTTATTTTAATTAACAAAAATTGTGTTTTAACGCATGTGATTGTGTTATACTAGTGAATTATTATCCTTTAAATACTATTAAGGTAAGTTCGTAGGTTTGCATGAGTGTGGGCAAACAATAGGAAGTAAAAAAAAAATATTTTCGGTTTTGCCCCAAAACTCCGCACAAACTTAGCTAGATAAGTTTTCATGACCTTCATAGGTCATGCTTTGACCATGATATCGATTTAGGCTATGTTTAGAGCTCGTTTTATGTGACTTTAAATGGGTAGAAAAATAAATATTATTTGATAAGGTTAAATGCAATTGCCATGCGAAGCCATTGAAAATAAAAAGATATTATAAAATTTAGAATGTGGTATCACAGCTAGTGATGGGACAGTTTTGTGTGCAGTTTTGATTTTATCGATAACCTGTTTATTGTATACCTTATAAAATATTTTATGGTAAAACTTGCCCTAGTCGTTTAAAAAAAATACAAACTCTTATTTAACTTGCATCGTTGGTATGTCTGTCAACTTCCCGATTCAAAATTTGTAATCCATTTTTCTAAGCACGTTTCAGTTGCACTAAGTAAATTTGATGTTTGTAAAATAATATGGTGGTACTTAACTGGCCTGATGATGGAGCCAGAAAGGTAGGCCCTAGTAACCTCTCTACTACATACTTTTACTTATTACTCCGTCGTGTTTGGACTCGTTGAATTCATTTTGATAAGGACTATTAGACCAAAAAGACATAAACAATATTTCACATCACATCATCAGCCAATTAACGTCCACTGTTGGACAAGGCCTCCCTCATAGAGAGGGGTGTTCCCATAATCCCCACGCTTGGCAGGCGGCTTGGGGATCGCAGTACGTTCACCGTGTACTATTAGGACGCTGCTGCCCATCTTCCGGTGGTTCTGGTCGCAGTTTTGGACATACCCGGGTCCAAAACAATATTTATTATCTGTCTAATAATTCATAGATTTACTGATGACTTGCAGCGCCCCGTGGTTTCACCCGCTATCCTATAGGAACTGCTATTTTTTCAGGGTAAAAACTATAAGTAAATCCAGAATATAAGCTACCTTCATACCAAATTTTATTTTAATCCATTCACTTATTACAGAATTCAGTGAAAACAAACATATTAATACGCAGACTTTCTTATTTATAATAATAGTGTGATAATGTTGTTGTCTACATCTACATAATAAGACAAATGAATAATAACACAATAAAGTTTAATCTTCAAAAAATACTCCTAAAATAGGTACTTATTGTAGGAAATGTTGTAAGAAAAATCAAAAAATTTGATATCGATAAAATTATGGTAACCACTATTATTGTCAACGGCTTGTCAAGGGCTTATAATTAAAACACGGTGAAATCACAAAATTATCAACAATTTAGACTATACCGGAGATAGGAAATTCCTCCTTTTTTTAAAATTAAAATCCATTCTAGCTCTACCACACGTAATTACAGCGCAAGACGGCACTGTGGATAAATCCGATGGAGCAGCATACGAATTCGAATTCAGTTAGCAACTGCGATGCGGAGTTTGACGCGTTGACGTGGATACTAATGTTCACTCGTATGCCTCGTAACAAATGTTCCATCTCTCTTCCGTTCTATACCCTTCTCTTTTCTGTGGTTAAAAGACAATAGACAATATTTTATTTGTAACAAAAATCCACACACACTTAAAGCTACACACATATAAAAAAATAGAAATACATAGTTACATAGCGTGTTAAAATGAGTGATTCTTTCAAATTAGAAAAGCAGATTTCAATTTAAACCACAGGGTTTGCTACTGCTCTAGTCCAGTGAGAGAGAAATAATTATAATAGTTACCTGTTACATGTATAAATATATTTGCGATTATTTTGTATGTAATAATAAGTAAGTAAGTATATAATATAAGCATGTTATAACATCAAGTTCATAGTTCTTGGCTCATGACAACCACATCTATCTCCAGTCTAATCCTCGTCACTCATGTGAAAACCTGAAATGTCTGAAAGCTGACAAGGACTACCACAATGTTTTACCCAAACAATAATATGCCCGCCAGCGAACAAGCACAGTGCTGATGTTTGTAGGTTTTCTAACAATACTCATGATATAGCATCATGTTCAATTATTCAGCACTGCAAAAAAAAAACTGCAAAGCGGTCAAGGGACCGTACCGTCACCTGTTTTAGGCGATTCAATTTAGGTGGTTGTGAAAGGTTGTACCGCAAACCGTATCTCGGCACGTTAAGTTTCACGTTCGCGTGATTTTCTGCAGTCATTTAAACTGAATTGCTTAAAACATGACGGTATGGCAAAACATCTCCTAATCACCCAGTGTATTATGCGATTTTTGTTTAGCTCGCTACGCGTAACTCGGACGAAGATATCTCACTCGAAAATATATATATATATATATTTTTTCGAGTGAGATATATATATATATTGTAAAACTATTGAACGTTTTCATTAAAAGCCTGCGAAAAAATACTTTTAAAAATTGATTTATTTTAATTTCTTTTGCCATAATTGAGATTGCTGTAGCGGGAAACGGGACCTTAAATTATCGCGTTGAATTTTGTGCGTGATAGATATTTAGCTGATCTTTACATTCATCTTGTGCCTCAGAAGAATAAATATTATAAATACCTATATTATTATGAGCTAAAAAAACATTTTTTCACGTTTATTTATAATATTATACTTATCTTCGTAAAATGATGTCTTGGTGAAGTTTAAAATATTTATAACAAGTGAGTACGTATTAAGTGTACTTCTGAAGAAATGAGAAACGACTTTGAAATAAAATTTTAATGATAACAAAAACGTGCTAAAGTCGTTTCAAGTTTTGCAATGAAGTTTAAATAAACCTTTAACATT
Organism: Agriopis leucophaearia; assembly: GCA_949125355.1. Classification (NCBI taxonomy): domain Eukaryota; kingdom Metazoa; phylum Arthropoda; class Insecta; order Lepidoptera; family Geometridae; genus Agriopis; species Agriopis leucophaearia. The sequence continues at coordinate 6,507,061 of OX421278.1, read as the reverse complement.
AAATTTATTAAAATAGAATGTACTTTAACCATTGTTAAAAGTAGTATTAAAAGATGTTCTTCGGGTTATTTTATTGTCGCCTGTAGTAGAGTTGATCACTGAAGACAGTCCATAACAGCTGGTCCAGAGTTTTCAGGAAATTTTCAGATAAGCCAGCATACCCTTTAGTTTTTACTCTTGGACTTATTTCTTAGTTAATCCGCCGTACCATAACATTACCCATAATTCAGTGAAAATTTCAATTGGCTATCTACTACGGTTCGAAGGATACAGCTATTATAATATGGGACGGACACAGACGTACGGACAGACGGACAACGTAAGCTTAGTAAGAAGGTCCCGTTTACACCCTTTGGGAAGGAACCCTAACAAAAAATGACATCTAAGTCAAAGGAGGTTGCTGTCGCTACCAAGGAGGTTGCTTTAAAGAGGTTGCATTGTTTTCATCTTTCACTGGCAGATAGCTGATGTTATAAGAAGTAACTAAGGCTACTTTTATCCCGGATATAACGCGGGTGAAACCGCGGGGAGCAGCTAGTTTAATAATTTAAAAAACTTACGATTTTTTTATTTCAAATGATCAAACAATTTGATAAATTGAATTTGTTTTACAACGTTATGAACTTTCTTAACTTATAAAGGCACATTTTACTGTATCTCTATAAGTTACTAACTAGCTAGCTAGCTTGATAGTTTCTAACTTGTTATACAGTTACTGTATCTTTATGACTTTTGTAAAGTTATTTCAATTAGTGTCGGCGCGACGGCTATGAAATGCTAACGCCTTCTAACTGATGTGAGCAAATTCAATATTCAATACACGATGTGTCTGCTCGCTATTTCAAGGAGCTAAAATTTGTCGCGAATGAACAATTTGTTTGAAGTTGAGTTGAGAATCATTCTCCAAAAAGCAATAAACATGCCTGAAATAACCTACATACGAGTATTTAATAGAGTAAAAATATATTGTGGCACTCAAACAATAACCAATTTGTCCGTAGAACAGGACAATTACAATGGGAGTCAATGTTGTAATTTTCTGCAGTTAACAAAAAACCCGTGAAAATAAAGGCCTCCCGCTTATTTGGAGAGGGGTGTTGCCAGAATCCCCACGCTTGGCAGGCGGTTTGGGGATTGCAGTACGTTCATTGTATACTAAAACGACACTGCTGCCCATCATGTGTGAATCTTTCGATCAAAAAATACATGTAAATCAGAAAACCGTCATCAATTCGTAGAGCATATTTAAATCCAAATTTCGTAACTTTTTTCCCCGCGAATAAGTCTGCGTTTGACCACCAACTCGCCATGTATGTATGTATGTAACGAAATCTTTGAACTTAATTTTCAATTACTTCAAATCGTCGAATTAAATTGAAATTTAGCACACTTATCAAGGACCGATGACAGTGCAATAATTTATATAGTTTGTTCATTATTCTCACCAGAATCTTCAGGATTAATAAATCAGGATTTATTAGAATTATTTGAGAAGGAACACGGATTGAATGATGGTTCCGGTGGTGTCGTTCAGCAGCTGACTATAGATGGTGGGTGGGACCCATAATGGAATCACGATAAAATATCAGATGTTACATACATTTCGTTGAGTGCTATTGATTGAACGGTGTTTATTTATTGTAATACCTACATGTTTCTTCACAATTTTAAGTAAGTATATGGAAAAAGTAGTTGTTATGATGATTATAACAATGTGGAGGACATCGCGTTAGAACCACCGATCCGTGTACGTCAACAAAAACAGTATTAAGTTTTGTTTTTGTTGGCCCAATTTGCTGATTTGTTTTGTATAATCAATAGAGATCTGTTTACTCTTTAACAATAACAAACAACAAGTATTGAAGCTCTTGAATGCGTTCAACCGTGTTGAGCTTCACTTTCTAATTACGTTTCTCAGAAGCACTCCTAGAGCCTTGATCAGTGAGATGTAATAATAGAGATGTTATAGGCGAACAACACTGCTTTAAAAACTAACTACGGCTCGTCGCCGGTCGTGGTGATCGGCAAAATTCGGGTTTGTTCGGCTTTGGTCGTCAATTATGCTGCGAACTCTTTCACTCTCTCACTCAAGACGATTAACACATCTCGCTCATCCACTTCATAGTGACAACAGCCGCCTAAGATAAAACAAAACAATTTTATTTTTTCTGTTTCAGTAAAGAATAGAGTACTTAAGTGTGAAATAAAACATTTTACTTGTCTCTCACAGTGCGTGTATATAGTTTATAAAGACACAGAAAGGCATCTTATTACAAGATTGCTTGCTAAAACTCTTAATAGGCATGATGACTAACATATTTTTATAACCTCATAAAAAGCTGATCATCAATAAAGCCTATCAACGAAAACAACATTTAAATAAGTTAAAAAATAAATAAGTTATAAGTATTTTAATTTCATGCTAGACAGAGTGCGCAGTATACTGAGCTATGACGTCAAGCCTCAGGCGCGGCATACAAATGCTATACTAACACACGCTTTGCGAGAAAGGGATGGAGCATCCCCTCTCTATCCCCAGCTAAAACTTTAAACGCTCATATCTCAGAGATTAATCAGCCATTTTTTTACCTATATTTAATAGTGCGCGATAAGTCCCGATAAATATGAAAACATTAATCAGCCAATTCAATTTATTTTAAGTATGTGTAACGTATTTAGTTATATTCATCGCTAAGTCTGTTATTTATAATAAATTAAACATAAGGCCACACGCCTATTAGCTGCGGTGTGTTGCCGGACGCTTGGAGTGCGTGACTAACGAGTACAGTAATGTACCTTGCATTCATCTAGTCAATATGGTGGCGGGCACAACCTATCTACAGGTAAAAATATCTTAGGCCTTGATAGTATAATGAATTAAGCAAATGTGTTTAAAATACATACAATACGAAGAATCAACATAATTCACAAATTGTCTACATGCTTAGGTACTTAATTATACAGGGTTACAACAACGAAATGTATGGAACAGCTGATAATTTTGATGCATCACCAGAGTTGTCACAAAGTAAATGTTGATCTTATGAGTACAAGTTTAATTAGTACAATACAATTAAATATCTCTTTATAACACACCGAAAATTACAAATATAACTTAAACTAACATAAAAAATATATATTATTAAATTACAAATGAAACTTAAACTAACATCAAAAATATACGGCAGTATAATGGGCAGCCTTATCGCCTAAAGCGATTTATTCCGGGCAACCTTTGGATGGACAGGACTAAAGAATTTGAAAGTGGTCGGTGGTGCACATAAAATATATATATATATGTATCCCGACATATAATTTATACTAATATTATAAAGAGGAACATTTGTATTTTTGGATGTTTGTAACGAAATAACTCAAAAACTACTGAACTGATTTTAAAAATTCTTTCACTGTTGGGAACCTACACTATCCCCGGGTGACATAGGCTATATTATATTTTGTAGCGAGGCCGAAAGCCGAGCTTACACCCGTGCGAAGCCGGGGCGGGCGGCTAGTTATGTATAAGGGCATTTTCACTTTCGGTTGCAAAGACAAAAATCTAGCTGTCCCATGACTTTGATCAACTGTTGTTGTAAAACTATTAAACCTGTGCACTAATTATCAGATATTTCTGATAATTTGTATAATTTTCTAACTGTTCAGTAACAATTAATCGTTTCTGATCTTAAAATCAATTAATAAATGCAGTTTTTCGTGTTAAAGATTGGCTTTTTTTTTATGTCCCAACCATATTTTTAAAGTTTCAGCGCGAGTTTCAAAATATTTTCGATTTTATAGGCTAAGTTGGTAGCATTTTTTTGGAGGATTATACGCTTAAAAATTCAATTCTGAACCTTAAACATCATAAAATAGGCTATAAAATAGAATAAATTACTTAAATACGTTGTCCCACGAAATAGCATGAAGTGGAATTCCTTAATAACGTCACGGGCTATTTTTGCAACTTCTTCTATGATTTCTACCAAAACATTGTTGTTTTATAATAATGGCAACATTTATATGATCTAGTCAAGCCGCCATTTTGTTCTAGCGCGTTCAGTGTCAAAAATATGTGGTGAAGAGTGCTTGTGTTTCGTCGGGGTCAAAATCTACATTCCACGCATTTACGCAGTTCTTCAAAGTAAGTAGTGCTTAATGCATGTAATACAATATTTTATTACGATGTTGCACTATACAGCATGCAAAACTGTGCAGGCTGACTGTCTATTGCATGATTTATATATTTAAATCATTTTTCAAAATAATGTGGACTAGTTCGTCACATCCACAACGTCACGTCACTTATATGCGGATAACAAAAAGTGACGTATTGGAATTGTAAGGCATAGTTCACATACATGGATTTCGTATGAAATTAATAATTTGATTAATTATATGACACATAAATTATGTTCTGGACAGGGACATAAATATTGAGGGATTTCTTAGTGATCTCAATGTAAACACACAGTATATTTATTCTTCATAATAGTATAGTGAAACATATCACTGGAATGTGTTACTTTTTGACATTGCTGACATGAGACTGTTTTAGAATCGAGTCTTATTGCCCGACTGCCTCAGAAGGAGGGTTATGTTTTTCGAGAGTATACGTATGTATGGGTGTGTGTTTGTGTGTGTGTGTGTTTTTGTGTGTGTGTGTTTGTTTGTGTGTGTGTGTGTGTGTATGTGTATATGTGTGTATGTATGTATGTATGTATGTGGACTATAAATTCTTTTTCACGGGCTACAGCCTAAAGGACTTGTTGGATCTTAACATGTGGGGTATCGTTAGATTCGTCTCAGCAGCGCGAGTGACACTGGCTATACCAAAATTTCAAAAATCCAAAATAGCGAATTAAAAACGCAAAAAACACAACTTTGACATAAAAAAGCAGACGGGTTTTTTTCTTTTTAATGAATTCAGCTTGTTTGATTTTCTTGTTTACGTATACATAATATATATTTTTGTTTTAGGACACTATGGCTCTCACGCCAGCAGAACGGGCGAAACGGTACCGAGAAAAAGTAAAACAAAATAAGGAAAAATATGAAGCGCAGAAAAAGAAGTCATTAGAAAGGCTTAAAAAACATACAAAAAAGATAACAGAAATGACTGAAGAGCAACAAAAGAAAACAAGAGAGCTATGGAGACGACAAAAACGGAGACAAAAACAGAATAAGTTAAATGCTCAGCTAGCTCAGCCATCTACCTCAAATGATGCACCAAAAGTAGACAAAAAATCACGCAACTTAAAAATTAAACACAGAAGAGTTTGTAAGGCATACAATAAGGCTACACATAAAATACAAGAACTTGAAAGGACTATTGCATCTTTACGAAAAAGAATACAAAGACTCGGAAATAGTCACAAAACTGAAGTTAATTTGCTCAAAGATGAGAAGCTTAAATTACTAGCTCGAAATGAAGTTTTAGAAGTTACTGCACGTGATGCATATAGTGCTATTAAACAACAAAAAGTAAAACGTATCATTAAAGAAATCGCCAAAAAACATGGAACAGGTTACAAAACTTTGGGTCTGAAAGCGAGCATTCGGTTCAGTAGTAAGGGCAAGAGATGCGACCAAAAAGCCAAATCAGAAGTAGAGAATTTCTATTTAAGAGATGATGTAAGTCGAATTACCGCAGGGAAAAAAGAATGTAAAACCACGAAGAAACAGAAGAAACAGAGAAGATACCTGGTGGATACTCTTCAGAACCTGTACAAGATTTACAAAAAACAAGGCGGAAATTACGGTTTTACAACTTTTTTCAAATCTAAACCTTTTTACGTCCTTTCACCCACAGCTGCGTCGCGAAACACATGTCTATGCATTAAACACAGTAATTTTGAATTCATCTTCAATGCACTGAGACGCTATTCGGTCATACAATTCAAAGATATCAAAGAATTGCTTATAGCGACGTCTTGTGACATCAAGTCTTATGAATGCATGTATAACAAATGTAACAAATGCAGGACACCAGCTGTAGCTGTAAATAGAGAAAAATTAAACGACGACATCACGTGGTATAGATGGAGTAGAGTCGACCACACTTACGAAAGGGCACAAAAGCAAGTTACGACAAAAAAAACTGTAAAACAAGTACACCGAGGTAAGGTTGCCGATCTTATTTCAGAACTTCAGAAGGAAATCCCATTATTCAAAACTCATTACTACAATTGGAAAAGACAGCAACAGCAATATCAGTTATGCGTTAATAATTTACAAGACAACGAAGTGCTTATATTGGTCGACTTTTCTGAAAATTTTGAGTGCAAGCTAGGAGAAGAAGTACAATCCATGCACTTCGGAGCCTCAAAGCAAGCTATAACTTTGCACTGCGGAGTTATTTACACCAAAGACAAAAGCCAGTCGTTTGTCACAATATCTGACAACAATTGCCATGAACCTCATGCGGTTTGGGCGCACCTAATTCCCGTTTTAAAATTAGCGAAGCGCATCAACCCAAATGTCAGTGTTGTTCATTTTTATTCGGATGGACCTTGTAGTCAATATCGCCAGAAGAAAAATTTCTATCTACTGAGTCTGTTGACACCGAAACTCAAGTTGTCATATTCTACTTGGTCGTATTCCGAAGCCGGCCATGGAAAGAGTGTGGCCGATGGCATTGGGGGTGCAGTTAAGAGATTGCTTGACCAAAGAGTCCGATATGGCAATGATATAACCAATGCAGCCGACGCTCTTAAAAATTTGGAAGGTCGCATAAAATCTGCATGTTTTTTGATTACTAATGAAGAAATCGAAAATATGTCAACGTTGTTGCCAAATAACATTCTGGCTGTGCCTGGCACCATGCAAATTCACCAGATAATTACTGCCGGATCACACAAAATAAAACACAGACAACTTGGTTGCTTTTGTGGCGAAGAGCGTGGCTTGTGCCATTGCTACAATCCCAAAATACAAAAACTTGTTCCCGACCCTTCACCAAACGTACAAGATTTGCCGGTTGATATCAACTTTGCCCAAAATACAAAAATGGAAATACATGAAAACAGAGAATTTCACGTAATACCTTTCGCTACCTGTGATAATGATGATTCAAGACCTTTAGAAACTGTCACATTTACATCACAACTTGCTTTGCCTAACGAACGAACGAACGTCCAGTTAGAAACACAAAATGATCCCGTTTTGTCTCAAGTTGATGTGTCAATACCTCTATTCTCTGATGACTGTATTCTTTCGAGTGAGATTGATGATTTAATGGAAATCAAATTGGCTCCACCTTTTTGTTCTATTGCGCCAATCGTTAGTATTAGTGATACCATGAATAGTTCTTCTCCAGTAATTCAAGGCTCGGAACAAAAGACAGACTTTCAGCCAAATAAACAGTCAAAACCATCATCACCTATCGCTTCATCTAAAATCTGTCCATCTCCTGCTAAAAAAGTAAAAATTCTAAAATCATCTCTTGCTAGTAATGTCGAAACTTCAATGCCTCTAAAAAACGCTCTTGCTTACCCTAACGATGCCACAATTGCCATCTCTCCACAAACTCAAGACCAAAAGACACAACTACTACCAATCACACAGTTTGAACCACCATCGCCTAAAATTAATGTTGAATACATTCTTTCTCCTAAAAAAGCGGAAAATTTAAAGCCATCTCCTGCCAAAAAAGTCAAAATTCTAAAACCATCTCTTGCCAGCAATGTCGAAACTTCAAAGCCTCTAAAAAACGCTCTTGCTTACCCTAACGATGCCACAATTGCCATCTCTCCACAAACTCAAGACCAAAAGACACAACTACTACCAATCACACAGTTTCAACCACCATCGCCTAAAATTGATGTTGAAGACATTCCTTATCCTAAAAAAGCGGAAAATGTAAAGCCGTCTCCTGCCAAAAAAGTCGAATTTCTAAAACCAGTGAAAGTTGAAAATGTTAAACATTCTGCTGATAAAAAGTTTAAAATTCTAAAACCTGTGTCAGAACCACCAATTAAAATCTTAAGTAACGTTGTTATTCGTAGTAGTTCCACAATAAGCTCTTCCCCATTTACTCAAACCTCGGTTCAAAATACGAAATTACAAGACGAAGTGTTTCAACCAGCATCACCTTCGCCTTCTAAAATCTTAAAACCACCGATTAAGAACGTTAAAAATTTATCAAAACTTACAGCTACTACTCAAAGGTCAACTCAATCATCCAATTCCAACACATTCCTGTGCTATGTTTGCAATATGCACAGTTCACTATACTCGCGAACGAAATGTATGATTTGCAAGATCTTTGTTTGTAATGTGTGCAGTGGGTCATATGAAACAAATGATTACATTTGCTCTGTTTGTTTAGATGCTTAGTTAAAAAAATCCTAAAGGATGTTATATATATATAACTAACGGATATATGATCATAAAACTTTTAGCTTAAATAATGAATGTCAATGTTACACAACAAATGTTAGCTTTCTAAATTCACAAAACGAATGCTCTCATCTACAATTGCTAGTTAATCTCAATTTATTATTGTTTTTTATTTTTAAATGTTGTAAGATCTCATTGCCTAGATATAATATATATATATATATATATAACGTTACAGATGATTCAGATTGATTAGATAGCTCAAGCAAACCTAATTTTGTTATTTGGTGTTATAAAGTGATATAAGTGCCTTATGGAAATCTCATTTTGTTATTTTTATACTAGATTTAAGAAATAAGTGTAATTATTAAGCTCATGATAGAAGATTCAGACTGATTAGCTAAGTAGCTTACATCTCTTTGATAATGTGATGTATCCAAAGGAAACCTAATATTGTTACTTTGTGTAGATGTATAACATAATTTTAGGTAAGACTGTTTTAGTATAGAAGACTGTTCAAGCTCGTCACAGACGTCATTAGTTTCCCACAAAGAAGCATTAAATTATTGATAATTTATCATGTTAGTCGTCATCTCATTATCATTATATATCATATTTTAAGACTGTTAGTGAGACTCCGATACCTATACATTTTGACCACTATGTAGAACGTGCCTTACCTTTCCACTAACGTAACATAAGATTCCATTAACGTCACTGTCCCAATATTTTAGGGAGTGAAAATTTAACGTGATTGCTTGAGTATTCCAGGTACTTTAAATGTTTCTATTCTATCTGGATTTGCTTTTAATTCTTTATATTTAAAAATTGTAATTGCTTGTGTAAAGTTTGCCGTATAAATAGCGTACAGAAAAACAAGAAGTGGTTTGAATCGAAAAGTGACGTTATGGAACAATTGCACGTAATATTTTCGTACTTAAAATGGTTTTCTTTCATTTGATTATTATTTTAAAATAATGTTTAAGTTTGCATTCTTTTATAATAAATTCTTTGCCTACTTTAAACTCGCCTTATCAATTTACAGCCTAAAACATTTCGTGACGTAACGGAGCAGTGGGTTTCATACTTTCCACAAAAAAAACAGTTTTGTTCAATACTTTAAAATATTTATGCCGACATATATATATATTATGAATCCTACATATATCTTCTACGTTACTATCTATATTTAAGACATAATAAACGATTTTTTATTTCGTCACTTCCATATACGTCACGCTGCAACCGAAAGTGAAAATGCCCATAAAAGGACTAGAAGATTTATTTACTAAAAGTATACAAATTATTTTGAAACATAATAAACGTACATACCTATTTTATTTTTAAGGAGCTACGTTCGGTATGTAAAACAATTTTCTCCCTCATATGGCCAGACATCCGGCTGTTACTTCCATGCGGTGGATGCAATTTCCTCGCACCAATTTAGTTATTGTTTCGATCTTAAGCGCAAAACGCTTAGGTATGACTTACAATACTACTTAGCCATACTTTATATATAATTTAAGCTTACCGTACCTATTGCATGGACCCGGGTATGTCCTAAAACTGCGACCAGAACCACCGGAGGATGGGCAGCAGCGTCCTAATAGTACACGGTGAACGTACTGCGATCCCCAAGCCGCCTGCCAAGCGTGGAGATTACGGCAACACCCCTCTATGGGAGGCCTTGTCCAACAGTGGACGTTAATTGGCTGATGATGTGATGTGTGTGTACCTATTGCAACTAGTGTTTTAAATTACATTTATATATGATCGCTGTAGTCTTAAACACATAATAAAGTCCATAATAAAAAAAAATTGTACTACCCAAAACATCATTTTATCATTTCCGTTTCATTCTCGGTCCGTATCTGAAGGAAATAGCTGTACCTTCTGACAACTTTGAAATTCTATAATGATAACAACAACAGGTACCTACTGAAGATACCTCTCAGCTCCCACAGCAATACAAAGAGAACAGCCCCTAAAAAGGTTCAGTATCATATTTCAGATCAAACCTTTTGTCTTTTATAGAAAGCATTTTTATACGGAAGCTGTATTTTTCTGGACATTTAATTTAATTTCATTTATTCAATAAACATACAAAACAGAATGCAATAATTAAAAAATAATAATATTGAAGTTGATTAACTAATGATCTGTATCACATTCTAAAACTATGTATGCCTACGTGCATTATAATAAAATCATTGTGGGTAAATAATTAATAAAATGTTGAACCAATAAATTTTAAACTTATACTAACATGCAATCTATTAATTAACAAATAATATAAATATAATTTAATACATAAACATTTTTTTTTACCTTAATTAAACTGCAAAATCTTTTTTAATTGCCTTTGAAACGGTATAACTTTGAATGGAATATATCAATGTCAATGTTAGAGACCAGGATTTCGTAGACCAGGACCAGGATAGGACGTATCATCATAATATTGAGTAAGTATCTCGGTATCTACGAAAAAAACTACTACACTTTATACAAACATTGCAATCACCTTAGGTGTTCCTCCTTTTCTGTTTGTTGCTAAGGTTTCTAACTCTTCTTGCTCTGATATCTACACTAATATTATAAAGAGGAAAGATTTGTACCTATTTTTGTATGTTTGTATGTTTGTAATGAATAGACTCCGAAACTACTGAACCGATTTGAAAAATTCTTTCACTGTTGGGAAGCTACACTATCCCCGGGTGACATAGGCTATATTATATTTTGTAGCGAGGCCGAAGGCCGAGCTTACACTCGTGCGAAGCCGGGGCGGACGGCTAGTAAAAAATAAAGTAAAAGAAGTAGGTATACTCATACCTAATGTGATTGTTGATTGGTCATAAACCCATAGATACCTAAGTACGTACAATATTAAAAACAAATAACGTACTGCCAGTATTGGCAGCAACATTAAACAATTATATCACCACATTATATATAAGTATATTTAAAAATCTCGTGTCATGCTGTTTGTGGTTGCACTCCTCCGAAACGGTTCGTAAATTTTTTATGATTTTTTATGTATATTTGGTAGGTACGAGAAATAGGTAAATAGATAGTAGGTCGTAAAGTATTTTTCATCATCATCACAATTTTTCATCACCACACGGTTGAAACCGCGGGGCGCAACTAGTTGTTTTATGATGTTTTCTAAAACTTGAGTGTTACTTCGAATGTCTATGTTTAAGACAATGGCATTACAAGCTAACACTACCACTACAAAAACTGTTAGACTGTCCATAGACCATTGAAGGTCTAAAGACAATCCAAATGCTCAAGCCCACTATCAGTTGGCAGTGTACCCAGCATGCTGGCGATATTACCACGCTGAATGTCAATGCTTATGCGTTGAGCCAGAAACACGCCAGCATTTTGGTCACGCGTCGCATTAACTAGACGCTCTGAAAGATTTATGAAAATTAGTTGAGCTCCCGGTCCCCAAGGGCCCAATGTCGCGACCACAAACGCCTCAAATATGTAAACACTGCCGAGGTTAGCATACTTGCGCCGCTTGTGGTGCTCTGCCAAATTGGCAGCCGCACCAGCCCTACCTTGTCTCTCAGGAAGATGTGACGGCGCCTAAGTATCGACACAAGTCGCGTCCCATACAAGGGCCGCCTCAACTTCATGGAAATAAGTGGTTTATTAATGGCGGATTATTATTTTATATCATAAGATTTATGCATATTGCAATAAATACTATTTTAATCTATAAATCAACAAATTTTAACGTGCAAATGAAAAGCTACACGTTATTGAAAAAAAATTTGTTTTTTAAACGTTTTTAGGGTTCCGTACGCAAAGGGTAAAACGGGACTGTAAAAAATAGAATAAAATAAATATTTAAGGGGGCTCCCATGCAACAAACGTGTTTTTTTTGCCGTTTTTATAGATAATGGTACGGAACCCTTCGTGCGCCAGTCCAACTCGCACTTGGCCAGTTTGTTTTTCTATGATCTATCCTACGATACGCACCTAATGTCATTACTACTAGAATTCCCGCTGGGCTGGCGCTGAGTGGTTACCTTTGTGAGGGAATTCCTCTGAGAACCCCTTGCAAGGAAGTAGATGAAAAATGAATTTCCTTATTACTGTTATTAGGGTCACAGTGTAGGGTCTTATGGTTGTATAAAACTTGTACGGGTGTAGACGAGAGAAAGGTTCTATCAAAGCTTTCTATAGAAAAAGCACTGGAATTTTGATTTTCTAGTTGTAAAATAATCCTATTATAGCGTGCTATTATGTATTCTGTGATTAGATAATTTCCTTTTTTGTTGTTGAGTTAGGATACCCAGCTGCGTTGGGGTGCAACCCGGATTATGTGGGATCAAGGTGGGATTTACTCACTCCTGGTGGCTTGCTTCGATGCTAGACGGAAGGCTTTGGTATCTCGTATCCCTTTAAGTATTTTAGCTTACATAGGACAAACACCAAAATACGTGTACAAATAGCCGCCTTGTCGCTATAAGCGATCTATTCCAGGTTCAAACGCTATACTTTATTACCATCTGCGTTACTGGTAACCTCCGTAATATGATTTTGGCCATTTGTATTTTTGCCAACCTGCAAAATAAGGTCTATTATATGACGTATTTTGTTTACTGAGTATTTGGCGTTCGGTATGCGTATCTGGCAGAATGCGTTTATTGGAATATTGCGTTTTCGGCACCTTGCGTTAAAACCGTCCTACCTACTTCGCACAGAGGTTATTATTATAGGAATTTTAGAGTAGGTAAATCCTATTTATCCAGCGGTACAATTTGAAGGTAATGTCTAGGCAGATTGCGTATCTGGCAGAATGCGTTTATTGGAATATTGCGTTTTTGGCACTTTGCGTCAAAACCGTCATATACCTATACGTCGCACAGGAGTATTATAAAATATAGTATTCTCAGAGTAGGTTAAAAATTATAAGTACCATTATTACAGTGATACAATTTGAAGGTATAGTCTAGGAGGATTCTATAGCGGACATTCCATTAACCAAGTGACATGTGAAATACCTTATCTCCGTATTAGGTATAGCGTTTCTCTATTATCCATGCGGGCGCATTGTTAGAGTTTATCTATAGAGAACTCACTTAGGTAATTTAGCAGAATAAATATTAATGCTTCAATACTAGTAATGGTTTACTGGAGAAAATATGTTTCATTTATAGTGGTAAGAAAGTTAACAACAGAAATAAGCAAGAAAAAAACAGTCATGGGCTTATTATCAATATTTTGTTTAATTTTGTTAGTTTCACAAATAATCATGCATAAAAATTTGGAAAGGAAATTGCGAAATTAAACTATCATATTATGTAATATTTTAATGTATGTTCACCGATATCTCCGCCAACTGTAGTCCGATAAAAAAAACTTTGGTTGGGTAGGGTATATTTCCAATTTTAATGACCTTTGAGCTAGAATGCTTTTAATTTATTACAGTTTTATCGCTGTTACTCAAAAAGTCATCATCAGATAATGTTCGAAATAATTTTGAATGAAGGTTTTAAATATGACCTATCTCTACAGTAAGACTCAAGTTTCTATGTCTTATAGTTTAGAAATGCAGGGGGGGGACTAACTTTTTGTCACTTTGGCGGGCCATATTTCGCAAAGTATAGACTTTATAAAAAGTGATGTATCAAACCTTACCTTCATTTTAAAAGACCTATTCAACGAACACGAGTAAGTGGAGTGAAAAAAAAAAATTCATCCCCATTTCACATGTACGAGTGCCACCCCTAAAATGCAATGTAATATATTTTTTATACTTTTAAAATTGAGATCTATATTATTACTGTTATTATGCAACATTTTATTCTATTATCTTAATAATTATAGAAGTTAGAAGGTTTTAAAAAATTCGGACGGATGGACAGACTGACGGACAGAACGAATTTATAAGGGTTCCTTGTCGGGCTACGGAACCCTAAAAAACGGTCATTGGCACTCGACAAATGTATGAAACCGAATATTTTTATTTTTTGACATCAGGGGGTCTAGACAAGAACCACTTTCTGTTAGCGTTAACGTATGCGGAAAGATAAAATTGTGTGAAAATGACATTAGCTTGAGAGATGTCACGTGACTGTCAATGTCATTTTCATACAATTTTATCTCTCCGCAGGCGTTAACGCTAACAATAAGAGGTTTCAGTCTAGACCCTCAGTTGTGCAAATCGTCGATTCACTGAGATACCATTCCGTTATAAATATACTCATCAAGTTTTGTATAATTCGGGTATAAAATTTGTAAAAATAGGCTCTAAAATAAGCTTTTAAAATAAGTCTTTTAAATTAATCGAACATGATTAATGATAATAGATTTTGGTTCATTTTCGGTTAGAGTTTGAGTTCATTTGGGTTCTAAACTAAGTTTGAAATTCAGAGACAAAGCGGTCCAAGTTTTACTACAGTAGGTTACTTATCTATCCTAATTATGAGATAGCCACAAGCACGGATCCAGTCACCAATTTTACTAAGTAATTAGCTAGTCATAAATTTAGGTGTAAGTTTTGACTCGAAATAGGCATCACACGGCATGAAAAAACCCGGCATTTTCTTATGATTTTGACGTAACGACTGTAATTTGACGTAAACATTGCAACGAGTTTGATGCCAAGAAATAAGCTTCACCGCTGTTTCTGAAATTCAACTCATCAATTAATCATTACTTACGTTTGACATTGAGTGTACCACATTATCACTTCGCAGTTTGGTCGCGTAGCTCTAAAGTTCAGTCCACGTTGCCTGTAACTAACTTTTGAACACGCTTGAAATCATTGTCATAGAGATTGTGGGAAGTTACTTGAGAATAGTTGAAATATACAAGGTTTAGTTTTGAGATAAGGAATCTTTTTGGTTGTAGGTATAAAGTTCCATTTGGAATTTACAGTAAATTGTCAAAAAAATATTTTGGTTTTTCCTGATATATCTCGAATCGAGTAAAAAGAGTTGAACGGATTACATTTTTACCGACTTCTAAAAAGGAGGACAGTTTTATGTTCCACTGTATTTTTTTAACCGACTTCTAAAAAGGGGATGGTTCTAGGTTCTTCTATATATTTTTAATGTATGTTCACCGATATCCCCGCCAACTGTTGACCGATTTAAAAAAAAACTTTGTTTGGGTAGGGTATACTTCCAATTTGGTCCCATTGTCACCAAGCCAGGATCTGATGATGGGATCCCAGGGAAATCGAGGGCAACCCTCAAATTATATAGGCACTTATTACGTTTCTCATAGATTTTTAGGTCGATTTATTATAAAATTCTCTTATTATCAAAATCGTCACTTCAATCCGAGTGCATTGGTCTTTTTACTTCTTGTACGCCAATCGTCAGTTCTAAGGCTGATGTTGTCTCGTCTTGTGCAGTTTCGAATACCGGTTGTCGCAATACAAGGTTACGCATATACCCTGTACTAATCTGAAAGCAGGTCATTGTACTCATCATTATGGACAAATTTTACTATGGGACCAAACCTCAAATAGCGAAAAAAACCCAGCTATTTCATTTAAAAAACGGTCATTGGCACTCTAAAAATGTTTGAAACAGAATATTTTTCTTTTTTGACATCAGGGGGTCTAGACAAGAATCACTTTATGTTAGCGTTAATGCCTGCGGAAAGATAAAATTGTATGAAAATGACATTAGCTTAAGAGATGTCACGTGACTGCTAATGTCATTTTCATACAATTTTATCAGATTCAGATTTTTATTCACCTCATAACAATGGTTCGTTATATTAGGTAGGTCAAATACATTTGTTATAGAAAATTAAATCTTAAAACTAACTATGCACAGTTACACATAAAAATATTTAAAATATGTCATATAGTTAGAAAAATATATATAAAATTTGTTGAAATATAGGTAAAGTATTAAAAGTTTGTCTGATAAAAGTTAATTAATATTACTTTAGTAAATAAGTTCAAAACAATACATGTCATTTAGATAAAGACCTTAGAATATAATTTTTGACATGTTACTATAATGTGCATTGTGTATCTCTCTGCAGGCGTTAACGCTAACAAAAAGTGGTTGCATGTCTAGACCCTCAGTTGTGCAAATCATCGATTCTCTGAGATATGGTAAAATAAATGAAATTTCAGGCAAATGTTAGACCCGGGTATGTCCTAAAACTGCGACCAGAACCACCGTAGGATGGGCAGCAGCGTCCTAATAGTACACGGTGAACGTACTGCGAACCCCAAGCCGCCTGCCAAGCGTGGGGATTATGGCAACACCCCTATCTATGAGGGAGGCCTTTTCCAACAGAGGACGTTAATTGGCTGATGATGTGTGATGTGTTGTGACACGATCAACGATGTGATATTTTTTGCTTACATCCTATAGATGAACACGATGGATAGACGATAAACGTGGCTGGATGCGAAAAAGCCGAAGATCTGGCTGCCTGAAGTTTTTGACTTCTGTCAAAAATATTGCGTATAAATAGTGCAGGAGACATGTCTATTCGTGATGTTTCCAAACTCCATAAGAACCAGCAGTAAACTCTCTACGACTTTACTGTATTACGACGTAACTTACTTTACTTGATAATGACATATTTGACGATATTTACTAAATAATTCAAAATACTTATAGACATCGTTTATTTATGACAAAAAAACTACAAACAACACTAAAAAATTAAAACCAGGAGAACATTTTTTTTTGTCATAAACCGTGTGTTTTACCTCTGCATGATATAGTTATAGTTGATATTGGCAAATAAACAAGAAGTGCGACGCTAAAATCCTCGAAAGAAAAAAAAAAAGATCAGGCTCAGTGATGTGCCCTGCGAGTAGCCTGAACCACCAGAGCAAACGGTTTTTAACGTAAGTACATTTCGGAGAGTATGCATCGGATCTGCATGATCTAATTCCCTCTTGCCAATTTTTCTATCGGACTACCAGACTTGACACGAAAAATTTACACGCTTTATGGTTGATGCTCAGAAAATCCACACGAAGCGCTTTGATTCCACTTTTATTGTGCGAACTGCTAGTCTGTTGAATGCGCTGCCTGAATGGGTGTCGCCAATAGTTACAATCTGGGTTTCTTCAAATCACGAGTGAATCGGTTTCTTCTAGACAAGTGTGCTCCATCGTAGACTGCATCATCGCGGCGAGTTGACGGTCAAACGCAAGCCTATTATTACTATATCAAATATAATAAAAACATAAAAATTTAGTGTGGTAATTAGGTACATATTCTAGCTCTGAATAAATTGCTAGACGTTTTTTATATATTCATACAATTCTAGATGCTCCATTCGTTATTGGGATGAACGGCCTAGATAAAAAATTACTGGCCAAGAGCGTGTTGAGACATGCACATGGCAGGGTTCCGTCTTCCGTAGCCAAATTGTTATAATTGTGTCAAAATTATTAGTTTGATAGAAATTTTAAAATTGAGATCTATACTAAAACTTTAATTGTGCAAACTTTCATGTAAATAACTATAGAAGTAAGAAGGTTCTAAAAATATTGGACGGACCGACAGACAGACAGACAGATGGACAGAACGAACTTACGGGTTCCTTGTAGGACTATGCAACCCTAAAAACCAAGCTAATTACTTGACTAAGCCGATAAAACTCACATTAATCATGAGTGTCACAATCATTAGGTAGGTATGAGTAAACATGGTATTTTCAACACTATTTACCTACTCTGATAAGAGAACATTGAACTTCTAGTCATCTAAGTAAACGAGATAAATTTCAGATTTTCATATGGCATCGAAGTTTTTAATATAAAATTGTAAAATTATATGATATGTTTTAAATAGGAAGATGCGTTACTAACCAATGGGATACAATGCTTGTAGCCTAGATACTAGTGGTTTTCTTAGTTACTTAGTCATAGGCACCTCAGATCAGATAAACAAGAAATATATGGTAAGGTGGCGTGGCGGGATCGCGTCAGGCCTTCAAGTAAATCAGGCTTGATGTTTTCAGTTAAACTCACCCTGCAGCTGACCTTACTGCCCTTTTTAACCGAATTCCTAAAAGGAGGAGGTTATCAATTCGACTGTTTTTTTATGTTTGTTACAGCAGAACTTGACTGGGTGAACCGATTTTGATGATTTTTTATTTATTTGAAAGTCGGTGCTTCCCATTTGGTCCAGTTCTGATTAAGTCGGTTTTTTATATTGAGTATTATTATTGCATGTTACTTGTTTGCGTAAAAAAATAGTGTGCCTTATTTACAGTTTTTGTGTTAATCGGTTTAGCGGTATAGTAAAAAAAATGAACGAAACACGGAGACATTTGTACACGAATGATAATTGTACAAAGGCATTGTCTCTTATTTGACTGATCTGGGTGAAGAAAGATTTTTTTTTTTTAACTAACTACGTTTTAATAGTA
Organism: Agriopis leucophaearia; assembly: GCA_949125355.1. Taxonomy (NCBI): domain Eukaryota; kingdom Metazoa; phylum Arthropoda; class Insecta; order Lepidoptera; family Geometridae; genus Agriopis; species Agriopis leucophaearia. Next base: position 6,488,347 of record OX421278.1, on the reverse strand, counting down.
CTAAGTACATAGGTAGGTATAAAGTTACAAATCAGATCCAACTCAGCATAATACCGTCCGTTAACCAGCGCTGGTCTTCCATTGGATCTGTTTGGTGATGTCACAGTACAGGCACGTACACAGTATACCACTACAAAATAAAAATAAATAAACTAATCCGGCCCTTTTGGAGATCGATGGGGGCGGCCTATGTCCAGCAGTGGACGTCCTATACCTGAAATGATGATGATGAAACTTATCTAAAAACAAATACTTACCAATAATGATGACAATAAAGTAGGTGCAAAGATTTCATAATTATAATCTTAGGTTTTCCTATTACAGTGTTGCTGGAGTAAGGGTTGGGTCCTGCCTAGGGAATTTCTCAATGGTTAGCAGCACAGACATGAAATGATGTATGTCATGTCCGCATTTAGTTATGATAACCCATTCTAAGTGTCAGTATACAGCATTTGAATAAAATCTTGTTATAAAAAAAGTTTTTTCCTAATAGTTTATTTTAACTATAATAATATATTTTCCTATAATATCTAAGCGCTAGCTTCCTAAGCTCCAGGCGAAGCCTAGTGTGCTATGTGCGGTTTCAGCCTTACATTTTGGCATCTACTTACTAACTAATTTATAAAATGGTATTCAATCAGTAATTAATACTCAAGAAACATTTGAAATAATACATCAGTTCATTGAATTGGCAAATAAAAAAAACTCGAGAGACATTGAGTTGAATAAGCTAAGAAGGTTTTTTTTAAAGTGCCACTTTCAATTTCATTCTTATTGTTGGGAAGTAACGCATCTCCTTTTGTTTTATACCTAAGGTTGTTACTTAAAATAAATCTTTGATAAGTTAAAATCTTGACGCTTCGTTTGTTCTCGCGAACTCTTCCTTTCTGCTTGGATCTTTGACTGTAGCTGCATTTGCCCGTTTCACTAGCACGTAGATAAGTCTGTGTAACACAAAAACACATATTTAATCAGAAGAACAACATTCAAAAATTTGCGCTTGAGTTCTTTGCTGCAAACTGTTCGGATCTATAGGTATTTTATATATGTATATCTTCACAACCTCATTAACGATTTTGCTCCTATTAGCACTTTAAAATTGTATTTTACAATTTTGAACTTACAATGTTCAAGTTAAGAAAGTACTTGCTTACAAAATTTCATGAAGATTATCGAAGGGTATTGTCTAATAAATATACAAACACAATCAGCGCACTTATTAAATAACTTTTCTGGTAACGACCATTGTTTTCATGAAACCCTATGTGGCTGTAATAAAGCCATGTTTGGGTTTCTTGCAGGTGAAGGCTATTACCAGAAAAGTAACATAATAGGTGCTAAGACTCTTATTACAAAATGTAATCGTAACATTTTATAAATCTAGAATTCGGGCACAAAAAAAACCGTAATTGTCAAGACGAATGCAAAACAAGTAAACTATAACATAATTTATTTATATTTTATGTCAGTAATTTAACATAATGTACTCTCAAACTTTCCCTTCTAGAATTTAGCGAAAACTACTTTCGTAAATTGGAGTTGGTATGTTGAGTTTTTCCAAAATTTAAAGCCAGTTATTTTCAATAAAAAAACAGAACTTTTTTCTTTTAAAATTTTTAGTCAAAAAATGCAAGGACATTCGCTTCGCTTAATAATTGATTAGGAAGTAAATCAACATATAATTTTAGACATAATTACAAACAAAAACTAAAATCAAAACAAATTCGATTGCAATAGCATCCCCAAACACCCTCTAATTTCGACTAACATCAAAGGCTCAATTAGGTAACTTTAATTCAAAGCGTGAAGTGCAATTCAAAAGAGCACAAGGGAACCTTCTGCCGTCCGTAATTAATGGCCACTACTTCTAAATTAACTGTGGTTGTTCTAATCTACCGGGCACGTGATTTACTAGTTTGATGATCACAGATTGTTTAGTTTTAAGTAGTAGGTAGAATGTTATATAGAAAAGCGTGATTGGATTAAGTGCTTACAATTTGTAGGAAATTTATGAAAAAAGGGGGAAGACGCGTGACATCCAACTAGATATAACTCGACGCTGGCTTGTAGATCAACGGCGCTATTGCTTCTGTCAAGTCTATGAGCGCATTTAGTTTTGCTACATACGTAAAAAAGTCCTAAAGCAAATACAGTGAGTCCAGCGTCGAACATGTGAATGGCTTCGGGGATGGTTTCATTAGTCCACATGTAGATGTTAACTTGACGCTGGCAAGTAAATCGAAAGCGCAATTGCTTCTGTCACGTCTATGAGCGCGTTTAGTTTTGCTACTTACGAGTACTTGAAAAGTCTTAAAGTGAGTACCTACAGTGAGGCCAGCGTCCAAGGCTCCGGAGAAGGTTTCAATATTCCAGAAATGTAGATGTTACATAACGCTGTCAATTAAATCGACGGCGCCATTACTTCTGTCAAGTATATGAGCGCGTTTAATTTTGCTACTTACGTAAAAAGTCCTAAAGCGAATACAGTGAGTCCAGCGTCGAACATGTAAAAGGCTCCTGGGAAGGTCTCAATAGTCCACATGTAGATGTAACTTGACGCTGGCAAGTAAATCGACGGCGCTATTGCTTCTGTCACGCCTATGAGCGCGTTTAGTTTTGCTGGAAAAGATAAGGGTTTTCTAGAACAGTTGCTACGCTTTGTTTTTTTTACACCATATTCCACAAAGAATATTTATCTACTTATTCAAAGGTTGTCTGGAAGAGATTGTTATTAGATATAAGAACGCCTTTTGTGCCTATGCATACATTTTCTTGTAATGTCGTATATGTAGTGTCAATGAAGAGTTGTTGTATCGTATTGTACGACGTCTGTGTTCTTTGTGTTAATAAAGTTCTTTGAACCTAAACCTTGTGTATGTGCATTGTGCACGAATCCACACAAGTAGTGCTAACTGTGTCGCAAAATTTTGCATCGATTACTGCGTCATTTACTTAACTCGAGCAATTCCTTAAACGATGTGTGTACCTTGTGCAATATATCTCAACATGTACCTAATGCGAGCTTTGTAACTACTACTGTACTGAATACTAGCAAAATATTGGTAAAGCTGCCGCTTGGGGCACTACTTCGTAAGCTGTTTGATTGGATTATCCATAGACCATTTAAGGTCAGGAGACAGTCTAAATGCTCATGCTCATATTCAGTTGGCAGTATACCTACCATGCTTGCGGCATTACCACGCTAAATGACAATGCTTATGCGATGAGCCAGAAAAACGCAAGCAATTTGATCATCCGTCGCATAATCAGGCGCTATAAAGATATTAGAAAATAAGGTGGGGCGTTTGCCTCACTCTGGCTGGCCTTAGCGTGACCTCTGACATTACCGATTTTTTAAAATTTATTTCACTTTTAACTCAAATAATGGTTTTCCTTTCTTCCGTTCATATTCTTTGTATTCATAGAGCCTAAAGCACGAGTGCGTTATAGAAGTCCACTTAAGCAAGCTCCAGTGATTACAATGATTAGGGACACCAAACTTAGTTACGGTCAATAACCACAGAAAGATGGCTTATAAAGCCGGTGTATGATGAGTGTGCATATAAATTTTCGGTATATACTCTGAACCTGGCCATGCTACGGGCCCAATGTCCGACCCCAAATGAAGTAGTAAGTATATAATAATATAGAGTTCTTTTAATGCTAAAATATTTATAGTAAGAAATAAGTTCCAAAATAAATCAGATATTAAGAAATATTCTTTCAGTCAATTTATATATGAATAACAGTATTATTTATGCTTTCTAACCTTCCTTTGAAGGTTGGCTTGCAATCCATGTATCCCTAAGTAATATCTTTTCCGGATCATATAGCGGACTACCTATTTTAAGATCTTTTCGGCGTATTTTTCTTACACAAATACTGAATCACTCACGTATTTGAATTTGAATAATGACTAAAAGATTGGATATGTTAGAGGTTTGATGAACCTGAGTCCTTATTCACAGTTTTCGTAATGATGGCTTAACATGGATACATTACGAATTGCGTATTTTTTGCAAAACTATTGATTTGTGGATCTCTACACCCCATAAGGAATCTACTTGCCAAACTTCAGCTTCGTATATCATGTAGTTTTTGAGATTTTGTGATGAATCATTTAGTACAGATTGAAATAAAATTATTGAACTAACCAACTTCTTCCGTAGGCACGCTTTTACTGGCAATCGACCTGACCGCGGTCAGCCCAGTATGACTGAAGATATTCACCACCGGAGCTGCGTAGAACCACTGCCTGGTGGGCGCAAAAGCAAACATGAAGCATCCAGCTATCCTGCTCATGCCTGCCAGACCACCAATAGCACTGTCCTGCACGTGGAACTTCTTGCTGAGCACAAATATGCAGAAGACGGTTCCTGAAAAAGATAATTTACATAATAAACAAGATGGATTTCTGAACAAAAAAGCTTTGGTAAGTTTAGAGTCTGAATAACCTGAAAAGTAGATTTAGTTAGCTCTTGAAGAGTTTCTACATTTTTACTCGTATCTTTTTTGAGGGCAATTTAACAAAATTCCAATATAGGCATCAAGACTAGGAATCTAGGAGTGAATTAATTTCTTCTGTATTAAAGGATTTTTCGCACATTGACATTTTTTTTTTACTTTAACATAAATTATGACCACATTTCATTTTAAAAATTGTTTTTGTTTGTTGGTGTTTTCTTTTCTTTTTACTGTATTTTTTTTATATTCTCGTCTGATACACATATTTAAGTTCATTGGTTTGTATTCAATTTTGAAATTATCAGTTTTAATATGAGTAAATCGCAAAGTACCTACCTAACATTTTAATTTTTAAAATGGTTTTTGCTGTTGATTTTTTCTTTTCTTTTTACTGTATTTTTTATATTCCCTATTGTTACACACACACACACACACACACACACACACACACCCATATATATAGTAAATCTATTTATATAGAAAGCGATGTGTGTATGTTCCCTATGGATTTCGAAACGTTGGACCGATTTTGACGGGACTTTCACTGGCAGATAGCTTATGTTATCAGGAGTCATCCCGTGTATGAAACCGCGGGCATAGCTAGAAGTAAATAAAAATAAATAGGTCTCAAATTCTGTAAAGATATTTTGGTAAAACTGAAGGCCCCAAATTAATATTCAATGCTTAAGTTTGATGATAATAACTTGAATGTGGGTCGAATTGTACAGAATGGTGACGTCAATATAAAGTATACAATGTGCCTACATCTTCAGGTAGATAACAAACACCCAGGTGTATGCATTTATAATGAGCATTGCTTCGCGTTTAAGTAAACCCAATTACTGTTTAAGTATTTTGTTTGCAAATGGCAATTTGACCAATATACAGGGTTTATAACATACGGCACTGAATCTCAATATGGGTCTCATAATCAATGTTGCATAATGAATGAGCTATAGAGAGGGCTATACTCGGGGTTTCTTTGCGAGATCAAATCAGAAATGAGGAGATCCGTAAACGAACGAAAGTTACCGACATATCCCACGGGATTAGCAAGTTAAAGTGGCAGTGGGCAGGGCATATACTACGCAGAACATATGGCCGATGGAGCTGAAAGGATCTCGAATGGAGAGCACGAACCGTTAAGCGTAGCGTAGGATGTCTACCCAGAAAATGGACGGATGACCTAAAAGAAACCGCAGGACAATGCTGGATGCAGGCTGCTTCCAACCTGCCCTTTTGGAGGTCGATGGGGAAAGCCTATGTGCAGTAGTGGACGTCCTATGGCTGAAATGATGATGATGACAGGGTTACAAATAACTAGTTTCTGCCCATGGCTTTGCTTGCGTAGTTCTAAGGAAAAATAATGGAACTCTTGTTAGCAGAGTAGCAATATTTTAGGTACACGCTGTGTAAACAAGCGTTTATCCCGTTGGTTATTGCCGACCTAAATAGATCAGTGGTAGCGCGACTGCCTAGTCAGTAGGAACAAGGAGGTCCTAGGTTATATTGCCAGCCGGTACACGGGGACTACGGCAAAAACAATTTCGATTGGTCGAGGGTTGAATCAGCTAGCTGTTCCATTAATAATGTATACATGTAACACACAATGTACACCATCAATGTAAAGTCCAAATTTAATTTAAATCGAATCATTTATTTACTTAGGAATTCGTAATAAATTTCCAATCCTTATTAAGAAGATGTCGTTTACATCCTGTACAAAACTATAGTAAATATATAAGAGGCGATGTATGTATATATGTACGTATGTATTATATACTCGTATGTTCCTTATGGACTCCGAAATGGCAAGACCGATTTTAATTATATTTTCCGGAAATCTTTACATTAGCCTAGCGAGTGATACTGTGAAGTTTATTAGCGATCGGATCAAAAGTTTTTTTTTGGGGAAAATTATTTTTGCTGCAAAAAAGAACAACAAAAGAATTGAAGCAAAATTTAAGTCTTGATACATTGACATACTTATGACATAATATTAAGTACATCATAAAGAGAGAAAATTTTACCTATAGATGAACATATTATAACCTCCTCCTTTTTGGAAGTCAGTTAAGTCGGTTTGTTATGTAGGTCAAAGGTTGCTGTCGCTACCAAACCAGACGGATTTATATAACACGGATGAAACTGTGCGGCGCAGCTAGTAGTAAATAATAACTCAGAATAAGCGATATCTTTATGCACTTAACCTTGGAACTTAGATTGATATAAACAATTAATTTATTAATGATTTTATCGATACTCTATAATAGCTCTTATGACATAAAAATAAAGTATATATTAAAGATATGTTGTTTTTAAGCATTGCGTGAATACTTTCTTTATCTCGATTCCTTGACCTAGGTTGAAGCCAGAAGTTGTGCTATGTGGCCCACAAGCAACTAGGTATATTTTTTACTTACCATCTCATTACATTCTCTCTTTTTTATTTGTTTGTTTTCGCCAAAAGATGTATAAATATATAGACCCAATAGGGTTAGCGCCTAAAAATGTTTAAACCAGAAGTGCATTATTGGCTTCCAAAATGAATTACGGTTGTAATATAGGTGGATTACAACCAAACTATAGTTGTAATAAAAGTGGATTACAACCAAACTATGGTTGTAATAAAAGTGGATTACAACCAAACTATGGTTGTAATAAAAGTGGATTACAACCATAGTTTGGTTGTAATCCACTTTTATTTTTATTTTATATACTATTAAGTTAAGGCCGATGCATACATAACATGTTTTATCCCGGACGGAACGGGACGACAGTTTTTGGAAACATTGTATCATAGAAAATGTATGCGCGAGCGCATACATCACGGGTAACGTACGGGACGATGACGTGACACGCAAGATATATACTTAAAGTTCCGTTCGTGTTCGTTTGTGTAACATTTATATTTTGTTATGTCAGTCTAATCGTCCGCTCACTACTTTGCGCTACGCGTACGAAGTCGCGGGTATTAGCTAGTATGAAATAAAATTCTAAGAAATAAAAAAACATTAAAATTAATTTACTATATCAGCAACGATATCACGTTAAAATTTTACCTCAGTAGGTATTATTGTTTCCTCAAAAGTGAAACAAAAAATATACATACCCACATCTGTTCTGCCAATACTTAACATTGTAAACCCTGACAATATAGGGACCTACATCACAATAAAAGCAATCAAGATACTTTAAGAAAATGCGCACACTACGATGCTGAGGCACACAGCTTGGCAGATTTCTTCAGAAAATAATGAGGACGGTCACTTGCGCTAAAAGATTCCTCACTGAAACAGCTTACCTATAAATATAAAAATCGATGTGTGTATATTTATGTATGTTCTCCATGGACTCCCAAAACGGACTGATTTTGACGAGACTTACTGGCAGATAGCTGATGTTAAAAAGAGTACTCCACGCGTGTGAATGCGAGGCGCTGCTAGTAAGGTACAATAAACACTTTTCAGTGGGCAATCTGATGTATTATTCGTTGTTAGGATTTATAAAACAAAATATATTAATGCTGCATTTATTATTTAATCTATATTTTAGGATTTTACTGTGACGTTTGACAGATAAAAAAGCGACGAAAATGAAAATGAGAGAGGAGATGAAAATGACTTTATACCAAAGTATAAGTTTCTTGATTTCATCAAGAGTCAAGCGACGGCCACTTTTATCTTTGAAGAATTGATATTAATCTACTTTTAATTGACGTATTAATTTAAAACATTGCAAGTATATGTAATCCGGATGACAATACAATATTATGGTACCATTGAACAGATCTGATGATTGAGACATGAGGTGGAGATCAGAACTCTTCAATGGCTACGCCATACCACGTTTGACAATTGACACGATCTTTCTTGCCTCACACGAGAAAAATGTGGAAATTAGCTACTTTCTGGGGTCATGGGGTTCTTCTAAGGACAGGTTAATAGAGTCTTAAAGGATCAGCAACGTAGTCGTTATGCTTCTGGTGTTACAAGTATCCATAGAATACGGTGATTGCTTACTATCAGGCAGCCCGTCTACGTGCTTCTCACATATGGCATAAAAAACATTATGAAACTAAATACGACCCAGTGGTAGACTATATAGATAGAGCCTATACGACTAATAAAATACTACACGTTGAAACATGATGGTGAAACATTTTATCGCATAATTTATATTTAGTTTCAGAATGCTCGATGAGCTTGTCTTTCAAATCACCTTTATTCACGACATCCAATGCTTCAAGCCTTCAATTAAAAAGACTAGCATTACACCGATACAAATTTATAACGCTTCACACTCATGCACGTACCATATGTCCCTTTAAATTATCCATGGTAGATAGGAAGACTATGGAGCAGCTATATCCACATAATTTATAATCGGTGTAAAAACAGTGGGTGTCTATAAGTTGCGAGTAAATCTTCTAGGTAAGCGTGCTCCGTCGTAGACCGGATCATCGCTTAATCTCAGGCTAGGTGGTAGTCAGGCGCAAGCCTATTATCCAATTTAAGAATCAGCACTAAAGATGGCCAGCCAGTAATGTCCACATAATTTTGCCTACATTTTACCCGCGAGTACCTCTCTGACCTTGAAAATAGTTAAGAATATAATGGCAAAATTACCACCCTTGACAGCTGTCAAATGCTTACAAATCTAATGGCAACAGTATCTCCACAGTCTTCCTACTTGCCATAGAATACTCACAAAGAAACGCAAAGTTAGCACTCGGAAACAAACTGGTTCTGGCCTAACAAAACACAATATAGGTATGTATGCAATTTAAAAAAAACATATTGTTGTGTAGTTTCTAATCCAGGATAGGAGTATTTACCATCTTCGACCACACCGTCTCTTAATATCAGGTAAACTGAGGTTAAACGACTAGCATGTCAAATATAAAAAAAAAAATATGTGCGTGGCTGGGAATTGAACCTGGGACTCTCTGCTCAGTATCCAGACGTAGCAGAGTAGGAAATTAGTAACGCAACTAAAGTGACGCCAACATTATGCAAAACGTTACCAAGTGTGCGGAGTTACTTTTTTAATAATTAACATACCAAATAACCCGAGGACGATGTTTATGGTGCCGTAAATGCTGTATTCCACTTCGGTGAAGTTGAATTTCCGAATGCTGTACAGGTATGACACTTGTGAGTCACCTGTGAAGAAAAAAGAAATTAGTGTGTGGATTAATAAAGCTTTTAGGATGAGTGCATTATCATATATAGCCTTCCTCGTTGGTACATAATGTAACTGGGGTAGGTTCTGGGTGGGTTAGTGAGAGCGATGATGGCTGTGCGGTAGCATGTGCGCTTTACAATCTGACGGCACCCTATTCGAGGCTTGGCCAATGACTTATTTAGTAACTAAATAAATTATGTGCAAAACGGTGAAGGTAAATATCGAGAGGAAACCGTATGTCCAAAAACCTCAAAGTTCAAAATCATATGACTTTCATCAACATGCACTGGGCCAGCATGGTAGATAAAGGTCTATCGTCTCTTTCTGAGAGGAAACCTGAGTCCCCGTAGTGGGAACATGATAGGCTGAAATGATAATGATGTTGAGATTAGTGAAGCGGTTGTAAGCTCTGAAGACGTAAGATATTGTGGCTTTTAATATCAGGGGACGGGGATAAAGACTGTAGAACAACTTCAGCTTCAAATTTGAGCTGACCAAGGAAAACTTCTAATAATTAATGGCCGACCTTCTTTAACGGAGAGGCACTGAGAGAAGAAGTAAGGCGATAAAGTTATACGTACAGGCTTACACCGAACGGGGTATGAAACCCAATGGAAGTCATTATACTCATCGTTATAACAGATTTAAGATTAGATTAAATAAGAGACCAACCCAGAAATCATGAAGAAAAATAACACATCTGTCATAGGACTGCAAGTCAGAAGTGAAAACTTAAGTAGTAATTCACCTATTCTATAAGAGATGGCGCTGTTTTAAAATACACGGTACAGCGTGAAGTTTCAATATTTTTGTTCACTCAAATAGTGCTCAACGCACCTAAAGAAGTTTTAACTTCAAAAATCAGCTGTTCCGTATGTTTCCTAGTGTAAAAATGTTTTATGGAGCAGCTGACTTTTTTCTTTACTTATACCATAAGTTGTTCATAATGACGTCGTACAATGACTTGCTTTTAGTACCAGCGTTAAGTAATTATAACCTGATATGAATGGGCCGTTTGAAGTATACGTAAGTTGAACTTAAGTATTGTTTTTTAAGTAAGGCTATTTGCAGTGCCGTAAAGAGGGCTGTGCCAGCGGTGCCCAGGCACAGGGCGCAGACTCTGGAGGGGCGCAAAAAAGACCTCACCAGCATGGCTAACATGCACACCGCGACATAATCTTGTCGTCGCTCTGTCGAGAGAGAACGCGACAAGGTGCCTACGGTTTTATATTCGCCTATTTTCGCCAGGACCAAGTTTTGTTTTCAAGGGCGCAGTTATATATGGGACATTTTACACACACGGTCATCTGACCCCAAACTAAGCAAACCTTGTAATATGGCTGCCAGAGACTGATATACGTACATATATATTTTTAAATACATACATACAGTTATAGAAGCTCGCACAGGGCGCTTAGAAGGCTAGTTACGGCACTGGCTATTTGGTATTGTATGTGTGTTGCTGGTGATGACATATATATGGTACTGAGACGTGGTCCTTAACTTTGGCTTTTTGGAGAAACTCAGTCACACAACGGGCAATGGAGAGAGCTATGCTCGGAGTTTCTTTGCGCGATAGAATCCGAAACGTGGATATTCGACAAAAAAACAGAATCATCGACATAGCTATTAAAATTTGTAAGTTGAAGTGGCAATGGGCAGGCCACATCGCTCGAAGAACCGATAACCGATGGGGTAGAAAGGTTCTTGAGTAGAGACCACGAACCGGAAGACGCAGCGTAGGTAGGCCTCCCACTAGATGGACCGACGACATCGTGAGACTCGCGGGCATCCAGTGGATGCAGAGTGCAGGTTGTCGTTCAGTGTGAAGGTTAAAGGGGGAGGCGTCTTATGGCTGATGATGATGATGATGATTTGGTATATGTATGTGTTACCTTAACACATATTGTGTACGGTGCTTACATTATTTCACATTGCAATGGCAATGACAATATGTTCGCATCGGTCACGGCCGTGGATATTTACGTGACAAGCCATGACAAGCCAACTCACAATGAAACACAATCTGAAAACACCCTTGTAATAATGAAAACTTATCACTTTTGCTTTAATCAAAAAGGAATGTGGCTAAACATTGACAACGACATAGTCTTATACGAACAGTTTTGCAAACATTGTATTGTACGTGGTGAAATTTTCAATTATGTTACCACTTGTAATCGTAGCAACGTAATGTACAAACGCAATAACAGTCATTTATGTAATAATATTAGATAAACTCGTTAATGAGTTTGCAAAAGTAAAAGTGACACCATATAGTGTCTAGAAATTTCAAGTGCATAAATTTTTGCTTTAAGCTGATATGCGATGAATGATGAAATCAAATAAGGCTCATGCGCTGAATAATTTTAAAATCTATGCTCTCTCGCTTCTGAGCAAAGATTTCTCCTAATGCCTTCCACAAATCTGGCTCCATCGCCAACCCTCCCGGAATACAAACCAAGAGTGTCACCATTGTTTTCTAGGCTCCTGCAGTCTGCATTTTCCTTCAGGCACCACTATAAGAAAATTCTAGCCCATCGTGCATGTGTATCCGTACCGCATAACCCTCCCAATTACATCAAATCTTTTTCGATAGCCTATTGGTAGTGAAACTGCCTTCTGCGCTAGGGGGCATGGGTTTGATTCCCACCTAGGCCAAACATTTATGTAATGAAAATTTGTGTTTGTTCTATATCTGGGTGTTAACATCTGTTATATGTAAATATAATCTGTCTATGGCAGTCATATCACAAGATTTGCTTAGTTTGAAGTCAAATGACCGTGTGTGCAGCATTTTGGCTGACTACACCAATAATGAAACACAATGATGTGTTACAGTTTCATTCCGTCATCTTAATACCCAGTTTTCTTTGTTATTTAACTGAAATAAATTTCTTATTCTATTTGTTTGTTTACCTATTTTATATCACCCATGTACCTTAACTCGATTTTTCCTCATCGTTACTGCAATTGGAATGCAATTTGAGTTACGCGTTTTTAAATGCATCTTCTCTACCCAGAGAAGAATATCTAGAGACTATCTGCTCCATCGTAGACTGCATCATTGCAACGCAAGCCTATTCCTAAATAAATCATTATAAGGTTTTTCGTAACATATTATATTATAGGTTATTACCTAATAGGTATGTATATATTTGAATTTAACTGCTCATAAAGTGATGAATGCATTGCAGATGTTCGGTTAATTAAAACTTTCGGCGAGATCTTAAAATTTTAATTTACTTAATCGATCAATTAAATATTAAAACACAGGGAAAGTGTTTTCAGATATCGTAAATTTTCTATTTTATGTTTGTAAGAATATTTGTTACTAAGATAAAATAATTATACTTACCTAAATTAGACTAAAAAGTAAATTATATCACGGCAACAATCTCCGCTCGGCAAGGGAAATCAGTTTTCTTTAAGAATAATACCTATATAGGTACGTCATATTAGATTAGAAATAGGTATGTAGCCGTTTAATAGAACCGTCTTCCTCTGTATCACTAGAAATACCCATCAGTAACAGTCCTCACTAAATTAATACCTTAGAATAGAGTGATACATAGTAACGTTTGGTTAAATATCATTTTCATCGAGATTTATGTATGTAATATGTGTACCTATGGTTTTATTTGGTGGCCATCTTGGTTTTCATTATTTCAAAAAGGTCCAATAGTTATAATGCATTTAAGTTCAAAGGAAAACTAACCACCTATCTATCTTCTCCCTCTCTCTCTCTCTCTCTCTCTGTCAGAAGGCATGTGCCCCAGCGGTAGGAACATGACAGGCCGATAATGATGATGACCACTTTATGTCTTACTGTTTCGGAGATGTCCTAGTAGTCCTCAACTTATGGTTCACTTTCAATTAACCCTATAATTTTCCTAGAGTCACCAGAGCCTGTCCTACCCTTCACTTTCGGCTCCTCCCATTTCCTACCCTACGTGACCTAGGAAGTAATTTTTTTGGCTGTCTGCCAGGTACCTAAGGTCAATGATCTTACTGCTTAAGGTCATTTCTGAGCTGGTTGGCTTATTTCCCATCTTTGTACCAATGACGGGGCAACATGATTCCATGTGTTGGGAAATTATAGAGGTGGCATCATTGGAGGTAAGTAAACGTTCCCCATCTTTGAGGCCAAATGCCAAGCACTTGTGGCCAAAATTTTGACACCGGCTCTCTAGTTATTTTTCCACATGCTGTCTAGCATCTCAAGATGATGTAATCACATGTAGGTAAATCTTCAATCAGCTTTGAGGTCCAAACTAAATCCAATCTTGGTTTATTCTATGCAGATACTGTTCTTTGTTGTTTATAGAGTCTTAAAGGGTCGGCAACGTATTTGTGATGCCTTTGGTGTTACAAGTATCCATAGGCGACGGTGACTGCTTACCATCAGGCGGCCCGTCTGCTTGTTTGCCACCTATGGCATAAAAAAATTACATCAGTCATAGGACTGCACGTCAGAAGTGAAAACTTAAGAAGTAATTCACTAATTCCACAAGAGATGGCGCTGTTTTAAAATATACGGTACACGACGACGATGCGAGTTCCATGATGTTTGTTCACTAAAAAGTGCTCAACGCGCCTAAAGAAGTTCAAAAAGACACAGCAGACGATGTCAACTCAGTTTGGAAGTTATGGCGCCAACGTGGAGAAAATTACGTCTGCGACCTTGTAATTATTTTCAACGCTTCGTATATTAATGTGTGATAATGGAATTATTAACCAATCGCGCTTAACTACAGAAACTCTTTACTGATATTATAAAAGCAAAAAGTAACACTGTTACTCTGTATGTGTGTTCGCTAAGCGACTAAGCCGATCTTAATGATATTTTGCAGAATGATAGTGTATATCATAAGGACGGAAATAGGTTATTTTTCCTCCAGAAAATGCGAAAAAACTGGTAAATCGCGGGTAACACTGCGGGAGTCAGCTAGTAAGATATGAAGTAGTGTAGTGAAATGTGTCTTTTCGTGTTGTTTGCAAAAAAGAAGCCTATACTGTTTACATCACTTTACTGGAGCATAATTTGGACTTTTGACCGCAACTATGACTTATTTGAAAAGAATTATCTTCTGAAACTTAACAATAATTTTATATTCCCAGATTCCACAAACAAGAGAAATATAATATACCTTAGTAAAGTTATCGTTCATGTACAAATTAATGTCTCAATTTTTCATTAAAAATTCACTATACCTACCGCTAAACCGCAAAACAGTAAGTACAGCTCACATACTTATTTTTCACACACACTAAGAAGCTTCATCATCATCATCAGCCAGAAGACGTCCACTGCTGAACATAGGCCTCTCCCTTTAACCTCCACACTGAACGACATCCTGCCATCTGCATCCACTGGATGCCCGCGAGTCTCACAATGTCGTCGGTCCATCTAGTGGGATGCCTACCTACGCTGCGTCTTCTGGTTCGGTTCGGTTCCGGTTCACTGAGAAGCTTGTAATGACACTAATGAACTAAATAATAGTTCACATGCAAAAAAGGACCGAGGTGAGTTCGACTGAATGTATCCAGACTCATTTAGACTCGATGCGTTCACATGTCCAGTCACCTTACCATATCTCTCTTTGTTGAATGATCTGAGGTTATACGTGACACCTCAGCTTGACACTTGCTAAATAGACAAGAAGTCAGGAGCCAAAGCTTGAAAGAAAAACTCTATAAGAACTTTGCCTATACGACAGAACAAGGAAAAAGGTTTTGGCAGGACAAGGTTTTTATAAATAGTTCAACAAAGGTTTATCAACTTGAACCGGATTCTTAGTATTAATTCTTACTATATTTTTTCTCTTAATACGAATTCTGACGATTATCTGATTTCTAGATGAAGTAGGTACCTTTTGAATATAAGATCTCTTCAAGTTTTGGTGCGATGTTATTAAATATCTATAATTATACCCACAATGCATGAATTATTGATTCTGAAATAAATTTATTGAATTGAATGCATTAAAAGCCGTATTACAAAATTCATCGTAAAATTTTAGGTATCTGAATTTTCTAATATAAAACGAAAAAATAAAAGCGTAATTGTCAAGAAGAATATAAACCATAACCATACATTCTTTATTTTATGTCAGAATTTAACTTTTGTATATTGGAAGTTATAAGTTGATAATTAAGGTATCTTGAGTTTTTCCAAAATTTTAGGCGTTATTTTCAATAAGAAATACAGAAATACAGAATACAAATATTACAAAAAAATATCATTCTAAAATTAGATTTTTCTATCTAATAGAATAAAAACGCCAAAAATCCAGATTTCGTTACTTTTATCGTATTTTTTTTGTGGGGTTTTAATATGAATTGTAACGATTATGTGATTCGTAGATGAACCTTTTGAATTTACGAGTATATTACGAAACATCAAACTATAAACTTAAACCAAAACTTAAAATAACTTTGGTGCGATCATATTAAATAACATTAAAACTTTATTTAGAAACATTTCTTAAGTTAATCAATACTTAAAATTGCTCTGTCAACTTGTTGATTGAAATTATTTTACACGTGGAAACAAGACAGCAATTTAACACATTGATAACATTATCTTCACAGATAAGTAAGACCACATAATAAGGTACCAAGATTTGATTTGAACTAGGTATTCAGGGTTACAGAAGACTGCACATGCTAAACCAAATATCATTTTGGTGATTACCATTATGAAATATTTGAGTAACTTTATTATGCAAACACCAAATCGTAAAAAAAACAGTTTCACAAAAAGTTAATTGAAGCTCAATATAATGCATGGAGCAGCCGATGTACTTTGTTTTAAGGGTTGGTTCTATTGTAAAAATGGGTTTTATTTATTTATTTATTTATTCATCAACAGAATGCTTACAGTTAAACCAAAGCGCAAACTATTTAAATAACAAATATTATGTATTCTACTTAATTACCTACTAAGAAATAACCCTAAATATGAGGAAATTATATTAATATTGTCATAAAAAATGTCAACATGCTGGAATTCTCGCGCAAATGCGTTGAGTAGCGCCACAGCCCGCCGCGTGGGCGCGTTGTTGGCGTGGTGCGTCCGCGGCACGGAGCACGCGAGCATCTGATGCCGGCGGCCGGTTGTGGTGATGATTGATTAAAAAAAAAATATATAAATCTTTGAAAAATGTGATTCAGTCATTTAACGTAGATCTACGCTTTAAATATTTTGAAATATTTATATATTTCAAAATATTCTACAAAAAAAAAACTATGATGGCACTCGGTTCAATCCTCAGCTCTGCACCAATGACTTAGTACATACTTATGTGCAGTTTCGATCCCATCGCTCAAAAACGGTGAAGAAAACATCGTGAGGAAACCGGTATATGTCCTAGACCCTCAAAAGTTCAAAGACATATGACATTCATGAATATGTAATGAGCCAGAATAGTGAATTGGGGACTATCCTCTCTTTCTATCTCTCTCTCTCTCTCTGAAAGAAGGCCCAGTGTGAACATGATAGGTTGATGAAAAAAAAAAAAACTATGCATCGTCCTATAAACAGCAGCGTAAATTGTTGTGA